>OX638279.1:1428800-2738800 GCA_951806755.1 Brenthis hecate | reverse complement strand
AAAATTTGTTTTCTTATTTGATGTTATAAGGCTTAAAATACGGTGAAATAAATAGTTTTGTAACATTTTTTTTAAATTTAAACATACATAACTTGACTTTGAGTTCAAAACTGTTGTATTTATTTAAAAAAAAATAGTACTAGTTACTACTGAGATCAAAATCACGTTAAAGTTATAATTTATCTTTAGTTTGTTTTGTTTTAAATTTTAATTGGGCCACCCTTGAGGTATAATCCATTCATTGAAAAAATAAGTATTATTATAATCAATCTACGAATGGCAAAGGTATGTAGTATCTTACCCACCAAAAATACAGACGAAAAAAATAAATATCTCTTATTTTTAAAGTCAGTCAAAAATAAAAGAGCAATTTTTGAGTTTTTGGCTAGCTCTGTTCAGCAGACTTTTATTCTAAGTTGTAACTTATGTATTTAGTACATAATACGTAATACGTATATCTAAATGCATAAAACCATGAACAATTTAAGTAATAACTTTAATCAACTCCTACCAAGAAAATTATTTTTAAACTTATATCTAGAATGAAGCTAGCTTTCGACGTACTTTCTGACTAACATTTTTTAGAAACCATGTCACTCACTAAGTAGCGTTTCGTGTCACGATGTTGGTGTAAGATCATACACGCTCGAGTAAGTTGCGCCCACGCATGTAAGATAAAACTTATTGTGCACTCATTTACTCATGTGTCATTTTTGTCTAAACTAATGCAAGCCGATGTGTTTACTTATCGATGGAATAATTTTTCTTATAATTTTCATTTATATAGTAGTACTTCTGTATCAAAAAATCATTTAGGTATCTGAATTATTGATTTCAGACAAATTCATGAGTAGAATTAAGAAAGAATGAATTTATTTTTGTTAACTATTTTTATCTTGTAATAAATATATACCTTTACCACATCAACATTGCCTATATTTTCAAGTGAAAGTGGGTTTGTTGGTTCGTCCTTCTTTTGAGTAACAGAATTATGGATCGATGTTATTCTTGACATAAGTAGAAGATACCTATAAGACCTAAAGGCAAGCCACTTAAAGGTAAATGAAAACGATTAAACTAGTACATACTCTTAAAATGAGTCGAGTCAAACAAGTAAAGAATAAAAGTTCCTTTTATATGTAATAAATAAAGAGCAATAAATGTACAGACATAACAACTGCGATCTTTATACATATTACTATGGATGCACGCTGGATGCGTGACAGGAACTTTGCTTAAAGTGAAGCAACTATCGAAAATATCATAACTTGAGAACGCTGGGAAAATATTCTTTTTAATGAAAGCTATTATTACTACGTTAGTATTTAGTGTTTCTTTGTTGTGTTATTTATATATATATATATATATATATATATATATATATATATATATATATATATATATATATATATATATATATATATATATATATATATATATATATATATATATATATATATATATATATATTTTTTACTTTACGGATTTTCAGCGTCAGACATATTGCTTGATGAATGCAAATATCTTCAAATCACAAAATAATTTACCTTATTGCGCAATGCGCCCACGTCTTTCAGATTTTACTTCATTATTTTCATAACGACTTAAATTATTTACTAGTGACCCCCCCCCCTACGTTCCCCTCGGATTTCGTCCCTACTTACGTTTTAAGGTTTGTACAGATTTCTCAGATATGAGATATTTTCCCGCAGTAAAAAGTATCCTATATGTTGACCCGGATAACCAGCTATTACCATACCAAATTTCATCAAAATCCCCCTAGTGGTATTTCCGTGATGCGGTAACTGACAAACAGACAGACAGACAAAAATTCTAAAAACTGTAGATTCGACCTCTATATCGATAATGTCTATTTCAATAAGATTTTCCAAAAAATATTTTATGTACAGTTTCGGCTCAGTTAGAATTTTATTACATATATGTATAGACTAGCCGTTTTACTATACACCATGTACCATATAAGACGAACGCATTTGACGTTCGTCGGCTTTACAGTCACGTGGTTATAATAATAAGAATACTTATTACTAAAAATGTCTATTTTATTTTTAATTGACAACTAATTTCCATCCTATTGTGTCGTTCAAAGTTCATAATATCATATATCAAGTATTTAGAAACATAAACATTGTGGATCAAAGTACGATAAAAATGCTTGCTTGTCTGTGAAGAATTTTGTAAATGTATATATTTGCATAACAAACACTTTTGTAATCTATTCATTTGTTCGAATATCTTTACAAGGTCAATCTAAAAATTTTAGCATTTTGGTAAAATTAATCATACGCGTTTGCGTATTCGTCTAAGTACTAAATAAGCAAGGCTGAAACGGGGTCTAGCGTATCTGACATTTTCGTTGGAGTGTCTCTATATGCGGCTGAATAGTAGTCTGTGTTATTCCATCCATGTTATCTGTAATCTTCTAGACCAACGAGATGAGTAGTATAATATGATTACGAGTCACGTACAACGGACCAGAAGGGAGTCTAATGGCCGATTTCACCAACGTCATCTAAGTTTAAGGGATCCCCTAAGCATAGTTAGGGGGCTGTTTTAGGGGACAGTTTCTGTTTCACCGACAGTTAGGGGTCACCTAAATGTTAAAATTCCACCTAAATATAGGTACTAGAAATACGGGCTCTGACGATGGTAAAACGAAATTTAATTTAGGGGCTAGTTTAGGGGACTTTTAAACTAGGGATCCCATACGTAGGTGGTGGCTTATGGATGGTTGGTGAAATCGGGCATAAGTGCGGAAAACGAGTCCACTTTACATGAGTACGAGTAGGTATATGTAAAAGTGTACGTGAGACATTTAAAAATAATAGGTACCTACCATTACAAATTGTGCACCTTCCACATATTTCCCATTTAATTTTAACCACATTATAAGTCATGGTGATTGTCCACGCATACGTTTAAAGGCATAGTTTAATGTAAGCAAAAATATTCTACTTACTGCCTACTTATATCATTATATATGGTCCCGCGTGTTTTATGATCGAGGGCTACCACGTTTTCAACTTAAGTAGTTATTATCGATATTTTTATGTTGGTATGGATTATCATACTTTCTTTTTTTAAATAAGAGCAAACTAAATTAAAATTATTATTCCTATATATTTTTCTAACTTGTTTAAATTACATTAATTAGTTCTGTAAACTATTAATAATATGGCTTCAATAATTAATATTTTACTTTCTTTATCTTTATAAGTATTATAATACAACACTAAATATTATTACTAATTAATAAACTTTTCTTAAAAATTATAATAATAGCAGCTAAAATTAGATAAATAATACAAAATTCCATATTCAATTGTAAAACTTATTTAAAATTATAAAAATGTTTAAAATTAAAATTAACAAATAAATTTACGTATCGTAAGGTACTTTGGTGCAATTTTTGGATTTTTAATTCATTTTGTAATTTTGTGGGTAGGCTGTCTGTAACAACCATAATGTCTTTGAGATATCTAAAACCTTAGTCCCTCTCGTGACCATGATTGCTATAAAGCATTCGAAACGTCGGGAACCAAAAATCAAAATAAATCTGTGAAAAACTCTATAAAGATAGTTTTATTTTAAAGTTGGTATAAATTACCAGTTTATAAAATTTTTACTTTTAACTACTGCTGTTTATATTACTAACTAAAAAAGGAGTGAAAATAAGGAAAGTATATTCTTAACAAGTTTAATATAACAAATTATGTTATTTCTCGTCTTTCCCGATTATATCTATATTATATCCGTAGGTTTCGACTGAATTTTTTTTTATTATAATCAATAATTAAATTATTATCACGTTCTGTGCCTACATTTTAGAATATATAAAAATATTGTAGCATTTATTTTTAAACTAATATTTTATATTATTTTGTCGAGTAGGGGAAAAACCATCAGCAATAAGTCACGAAGCCCTATCAAATAGAGGTCTTTCTTATGTCCTCTTGATTATTCCCACATCAGGTGTCAAAGAGTCCGGGCCAATTTAAATCGCATTACCATGATAACTCTATTCGTGTGCAATATTATGCATACCACAGGTATTACGAAAGGGCGTACGTATGGATTTTTCTAAGTACTATAGACCTAAGAATATATTAATGAAGGCATTTAAAAACAACATGCTTTATAAAATATAAAATAATATATGGATTTTAAACAATATGAATTTATGTAAAATACATTTACTAAACAGGATTGATGTTGCCTGATTTAAAAAAATATAATACAAAAAATGTAGGTAACTATTACTTATGGAAACGTGATGTTTACATGTTATCAGATATCATCATATCATTTGTACGTCGGTTTTGTGAACTTATAATTAAATAAAAACAGAAAAAAAGGCACAATAATTCATAAACACTACAAAACCTTATAATATTTATGTTTTTATAAATTATGTTACATTGTTATAGGTAAATTGAGAATAAATTTTTATCCACATTTACCTTTGCTTAATATCTCAACAAATTATCAAAATCATATCCAACTAATATTTTTAATATGCGGAAGCTTATATCTGAAATAAGAAACGAATATACAATTCTCAAGGTTAACAAGCGGATTACTTAACGAAATAACTCTTATATCCCTTGTAATAAAAACAAATCATTAGTTAATTCAATTTCCATAAAAAAAAAGTTTTACTGTGACATAAATCATTTTTCTCATCTTCGACGTCTGTTCGGATTCAAGGACACATTAATAAAATATATGCTTATATTAAATAATCCACTTTAACAATGAATATATTATTAGTTAAAGATATCCATTTAGATCGTATCTACTAAGACCAACAGACTCGTTGGTAGCGCGCTCGCATGGAAAACCAAGTAAAGTGGGTTCAAGTCTGACTCACGCTTCAATACTACTGTCTAATAGGGTGAAGGAAAGCATTATAATTATTATAAGAGACTAACATTGCCCTCGGCTCCGCCCGCGTTCAGATGACCAAAAACCGAATTCTTAGGTTTTATATATTAGTAGGTATACTTTGCAGTTTTTGTATGTTCTCTCAGAAATGAGATATTTTCTCGCAGTAAAAAGTATCCTATATGTTGACCCGGATAGCCAGCTATCACCATACGAAATTTCATCAAAATCTCTGCAGTGGTCTTTCCGTGATGCGGTAACAGGCAGACAGACAGACAAAAATTCTTAAAACTATAGATTTGGCCTCTGTATCGAATATAATGTTTATTTCAATAAGATTTAAAAAAAAATCTAATGTACAGATTTGGCTTAGTTACAATTTTATTATATGTATAGATATGCATGTTTGAGAAAACTTATGTATTTTATGAAAGAGATCTAACGGCCACCATTTTGTAATAATAAAAATAATTCTCTTGATTATTATTTTTACAATTTAAACTGAAATCCAAAAGAAGAAAATTGTATTTATCAGACACGACATATTTAAAATTAAACGATTATTTATTTCCTATTAAATATAATGTATTAAATATATGTATCGTATGTACGTACATATGTATGTATCGCACAAGTAAAACAAGCAAATTACAATTTTATTTTTTTTGTTGGGTCATTTCTGAACATTTGTAAGCTCTACTTTCTAGTGTTTCAGCACTCATGGAAATGATCCATTAAGCTTTATTTAAATATTAGCGTTGCTTTGCCCCACGCAATTTGTCCAATAAAGGCGAACATTAGCGACATGTAATGCATTAACATGTAAATAGTGCGGCCCGATACGCATCGTTTGCGATTTTGTTTTTATTCAAATCTTATATTTCTACTTTTTCATGAAGATATCAGTCAAATTTGGTCTTATTCGAACCTTTATAATTAGTAAAGTCCTTGTGAAACTCGGCAAGTAGGTTTTTTTACTGAATTTCATGGTTACGGTGTTTTAGACAACCACAACATGGTAGTATTTTCTTACAAATATGTAATAATATAATTCAAAAAATAATTTCGATCTCACGATAGAGTACACGACAGTTAACAGAATGTGTAAACATCTGCGCTGAATTTTTTGAAAACACATAACAAATAAACATTTTTTTTAAATTAAACCTTTTGTATTACATTAAATGAATTGCGTAAAAATAAATAAAAAAAATCTGTAAATAAGTCAACTCGCGTCTGTAAAATTAATATAATTATTGACATTGTAAAACCGATCGAATTAAAAAGAGAATGACACGCACTGTTCTGTTGACAGCAACAATGTTGCATAAATGATACACGAGTCCGCTTATGGACTCAATTATGTTTTTTTTACTTCATAATTAAGTACTAGTTACTGGCTGCGGCTGCACTTGGGTGGTTATATGTGCTTTTATTATTATTTTGAGCATTACACTGCAAAATAAGACGTGTTCATACTAATTATAGATGGTTTTACCTATAAAAGTGCCAATAATGTTATTTTCATGCAGTAGTTTTAGCCGGCGGCTTTACTTATTCTATTATTAAAGGTTTTTTTTATTGTTTAAAAAAGCAACCTTCCTAGTAAGAAAAGTTTAATATATAATTTATTGTTAGTGTACATTATATCATTAATAAATGTTGCGTTATGTTTTATTATTATTTACAAGAATTTAATGCCGTAAATCATCCATCCTTACTTCCTATTTTAACCCCCGACGCAAAAAGGGGTGTTATAAGTTTGACGTCGATGTCTGTCTGTCTGTATGTGTGTGTGTCTGTGTGTGTGTTTTTTGGCATCGTTGCTCTCAAACGAATGGACCGAATTCGATGCGGTTTCTTTCATTTGAAAGCTAGTTTCCTTGCTGTGGTTCTTAGCTATGTTTGGTTAATATGGGTTTAGTAGTGTAAGAGTATCCGCTCTTTTTCAAAATAATGATTTTGGCTTATGATTACTCGATTAAGTGCTTCACACGTACCAGTGTAATCGTTAAATGACAATTAATTCGCGTAGGGTTTTTTTTTAATTTTAATTTATATTATATGATTTATTCTTCTTTAGTGAAGAAAATTGTCGTAATTTTTAGTACAATCTATGAACTTTTTATTTCGGTACAACTAATTGTCCGCATCTTGTATAAAGGTACTATTTGCTATAAAATTACCTAATAGAATTCTTTTTTTTTACTTTATTTGAAGCATGTCCATTGTATGTGAAATGCTCTTCGAAGATCTGTATTTATAGTCGTTAACATCAAGAGAACGTAATACATTTATCAAAATTCGACATCAATAAAACTGGAGCCGACAGCCGTTCCATATTGGAGGCAATTGAAGTCCATTTATAGTATTGTATACCAAATGTCCTCGAGAATACAACTTCATGCATCGCCTTAGGACATAACTAGTATTATATATCATCAGAAGCAGTTTAACTGGCGGTAATCATAAAAGAAAGACCCATTTGTTATAGGATTATGGCCGTTAATATATACTCGTACTTTTATTGCAAGCTCATCTTCTAGTCTATGTTTTGATCGAATGCAATTTTTTTACATAGAATGTTTATCATTATTAGATATATAGGCGGTAAATAAATAATTATCTATATGAGGCTTTAATAAGACATTAAATATGTGACGACATGTTTGGCTCAGTTTGTAGTGACCCTACTTGCTGTGCCAGCGGTCGCGGGTTCGAGTCCCGCTGGGGGCATTCATTTGTGTTATGAGCACGACTGTTTGTACTCCAGTCATGGGTGTTCATATTTATAATATGTATGTACATATTTAAAGTTATATAGGTGTAGTGTATCAACTATCTGGTATCCATAACACAAGCCTCGTAGCTTACCATGGAACTAGATGGCGCTGTGCCTTAATGTCTCAACATATTTATTAATAAGGCAAGATTTAGACGTATGTAAATTAATACACAGATGTAAAGTTGGTAGGTATCTAGATCTGCTCTACTACAGATTAAATTCTAGTTAAAGTTAAAAGTAAAGAGTTTTAGGATACCTTTATTAGCTTTACCTATAACTTAATAGTTATTTAAACACATCTTGAAATTCAAAATGAAATACTAATAATAATTTATATTCATTATAAAAACGACCAACTTCGAAAATATCTACGTAGGTATCTATTCTAAATGAAAACCTCCGTTTAGTTATTTTTACATTTTAGTGCCTGGAAGTCGGTTATTTTTTTTTTAAGTTTTTATTTTTTAATTTTTAGTGTAGACGTAATAAGCAGGTAATTTGTAAGAAGAAAGTTTTTCAATAACATATTCGAGTAAACAATTTATTTAAAAAAATACTTATTGTTGATTTTTTAAAAAATCGCTCGACTGATTCCGATAAAATTTCCCAGGTGGTCCTACCACCTGGGAAATTTTAAGTATACCCTTTAAAACAAAAAAAAAACAAATTGTTTCAGGTGTATTCGAGTAATCGGTGAACATACATTAAAAAAAAAGTTTCCGACGAATTGAGAACCTCCTCCTTTTTGGAAGTCGGTTAAAAAGCGTACATTTTCAGTTTTTCAATCTCAAGTCACGTCAGTCAAAATTACTTTAGACTGTATTAATTAAATTCAAAACTAATTGATTATCATTAATCAATAATATTTATAGATTTATATACTCGTAGATAGCAGATAGTGTAATAAAAGTTATTTAAATTGAATTCTTACTGGTTCTACGATACGGTATGATATTTGATACATTACGTTATTAATGTCAATGTCAATAAAAACTAATGGAAATCATAAGTTAACCGATTAAAACTCAGTTTATATTTAATTGTTATTTAACTCTACTTGAATTTGAAACTATATATGTACATGTATGGTGATGTCCTCATGACCGATTTAGGGCTGTGGCCAATCACTGAGACTAGCCAGAAGCGCAGGAGATATTATAGTGCAGCGCGTGTGTCGGTGTACGTGTAGACGACGTGCACTCTCTATTCCCTTTACGATCAAAATCTGATGGGACGCGACTTCAACACGACCGGTGAGAATTAAGGCGCAGGACCGATGGCTTTACGTGCTCTCCGAGACACGGGGGTAAAACACCGCCAACTTCCCAACTCCGGGCTGTTACTGAGAATATTTTAGCAGAAAAACTCAGTAATTAAACTTGGCCCGACCCGGGATTTGCACGCAGGACCTCCGGATCTGCAGCCCTAAATGATAGCTACTAGAACTCCGAGGTAGTATACCTATACATATTTACACTACCGACTTAAACTCGCTGCTGTCTGGTGCGTCTCCCTATAGGTACGTCTTTTTATCATACATTTTTATGCTTTCATAATTGGGTATGTCGGCACCTAAATTCCTTAGGAGTTCGTAGAATATTAAATCTAAAAAAAAAACGATAAAAAAATCTATGACAAGCTAATTATTTTAATAATATCAATTTTATGAACATTAAATTAAAGTACCTAATTATTACGCTATAACATAGATGGAAGAATATTAAACATATGTTATAAACATTCAATACATTTATGTCATAATTAAGTTTGTTCATACTTTGCATAATAGAGTTTTTATGTATATTTCGTACTTAAAGTTCGTTTTTAACATTAGTATTAAGGCTATAAAGTGATTCTCACACCTTATTTTTTATTCAACTAGCACTGCCCGCGGCTCCGCCCGCGTTCAGATGACCAAAAACCAAATTCTTAGGTTTTACATATTAGTATTATAGTCTTACATTACAGTTTTTGTATTTTTTCTCAGATATGAAATATTTTCTCGCGATAAAAAGTATCCTATATGTCGACCCGCATAACCAGCTATCACCATACCAAATTTTATCAAAATCCCTCCAGTAGTTTTTCTATGATGCGGTAACAGACAGACAGACAAAAATTCTAAAAACTATAGATTCGGCCTCTGTATCGATAATAATGTCTATTTCAATAAGATTTTCCAAAAAATATTTAATGTACAGATTCGGCTTAGTTACAATTTTATTATATGTATAGATTAACTTTTAGTTGTAAGAACAATTTATACAGCTATTATTTAGAGTGTATAAAATCAAGGCTTGACTACGAGTAGTAGGTATGTAATTGCTTTAACTTCCTTTTAAATAAAACTTAAAGATATTTCGTACGCTTTAATTAATTTTTCACACGGCCTCGCTTTGCGGGCTGTCGCCGTGTATGGCATTACAGGTCAGCGGATTGGGACGGGATGCGGTCATTCTTTGCGTCCTACCCATGGGGGCAAATTTGCTTCTCGCCAGATGATCCAGACGTCGTTGCTGATTCTGTCACCGATGTGGTACTTCAGGGTATGGAACTATTTATTCCGTTCTCTGCAGTGCCCATCGGAGGCAAATCCCAGCCTTGGTTTGGTCACTCCTGCAAGACGGCATCTCGCCGAAAGCTGGAATGCTACCAAGCCTGGGCTGTCGCGTCGGCGTCTAGTGATGTAAATACCAGCGCCTTTAAAAAGGAGTATAACTTTGCCTCCAGGTCCTTCAAAAATAGTATTGCTAATGCGAAGTCGAAGCACATCGGCAGAATTGGCGAGAGATTGGGGCGTCTCCCTTCGGGAACACGTGCGTTTTGGTCTCTCTCCAAAGCTGTTTTAGGGAATTTCTGTAAGCCTTCTTTTCCACCTCTGCACACGGAGAATGACTCGCTGGCTCATACCGCGAAGGAGAAAGCCGAACTACTGGGCACTCTCTTCGCGTCCAATTCGACTCTAAATGACCAAGGAAACTCACCACCGATCATCCCACGGTGTAATACTACGATGCCGGAAGTTCAGTTCCGGCAAAGTGCAGTTCGCAAAGCACTTCTTTCCTTGGACATTCATAAGTCGAGTGGGCCCGATGGCATCCCTCCGATCGTGTTGAAGACATGTGCTCCGGAGTTGGCACCGGTCTTAACGCGTCTTTTCCGGTACTCCTATTCATCAGGCGTAGTCCCGAAATCCTGGAAGGCCGCTTTAGTGCACCCGATCCCAAAAAAGGGTAACCGCTCGGATCCGTCCAATTACAGGCCTATAGCCATTACCTCCTTGTTCTCTAAGATAATGGAGTCCATTATCAACTGCCAGCTCCTGCGGTACCTAGAAGAGCACCGGCTGATTAGCGACCGCCAGTACGGTTTCCGTCGAGGTCGCTCAGCCGGTGATCTTTTAATTTACCTGACACATAGATGGGCAGAAGCAGTTGAGACCAAGGGGGAGGCGCTTGCAGCCAGTCTGGACATAGCGAAGGCCTTTGATCGGGTATGGCACAAAGCGCTTCTTTCGAAGCTACCTTCCTATGGGCTCCCCGAGAAATTTTGCAACTGGATCACCAGCTTTTTGGCAGATCGGAGCATTAAGGTCGTTGTCGACGGTGCTTGCTCTGATCCTAAATATGTCAATGCTGGTGTTCCACAGGGCTGTGTACTGTCTCCTACTCTGTTCCTTCTGCATATCAATGACATGTTGCAAATCAGCAACATTCATTGCTATGCAGACGATAGCACTGTGGATGCGCTGTACACTGGCCGCGCTAATATTTCTCGGGAATACGTCGACGAGAGCCGGAACAAACTTGTGTCTGAAGTCGAATCTCTGTTAACCAAAGTCTCGGATTGGGGTCGACTAAACTTAGTCCAATTCAACCCCAAAAAGACACAAGTTTGCGCGTTAACCGCTAAAAAGTCGCCATTTATCGTAGCTCCTCAATTTGAGGACACTCCTCTATCTCCCACAGCCAGTATCGGAATACTTGGCGTCGACATCTCGAGCAACGTCCAGTTCCGTGGTCAATTGGAAGGTAAGGCCAAACTGGCCTCAAAGAAGCTTGGTGTGCTCAGCAAGGCGAGACAGTACTTCACGTCGCGTCAGCGTCTTATTCTTTATAAGGCGCAAATTCGGCCCCACATGGAGTACTGTTCTCATCTTTGGGCGGGAGCTCCCCAGTACCAGCTACTTCCATTTGACCGCATTCAACGTAGGGCGATTCGAGTTATCGACGATCAAGCTCTCTCCGATCGGCTTGATCCTTTAGCTCTGCGTAGAGATGTTGGATCACTCTGCATCTTCTACCGCATCTATCACGGGGAGTGTTCCGAGGAATTGTTCGGACTGATCCCGGCTGCTGAATTTCACCATCGGACATCGCGCCAAAATAGTAAATTCCATCCACACCACCTCGATGTCCAGCGTTCCACAACAGTGCGATTTTTAAGGCACTTTCTGCCCCGCACAACCACTCTGTGGAACCAGCTATCGCCGGCGGTCTTTCCGAACCGCTACGACCTGGCCACCTTCAAGAAGAGAGCGTATTCCTTTCTTAAAGGCCGGCAACGCATCTGCAAGCCCTGCGGTGTTGCAGATGTCCATGGGCGGCGGTGATCACTTTCCATCAGGTGAGCCTCCTGCCCGTTTGCCCCCTTAGTCCCATAAAAAAAAAATACATAATCTAATATTATTGATTTTTTTTAAACATATCTTTATATCTTGACATTTTATATCCTTAGAAGATATTTTGTCATAAATATACTTTAATTTTTATTTAGCCTTAAAGTAAAATAAACATAATTATAATTTATAATACTTTATTAAAAATAAAATTGGTTACTAGATACATATCCTCTCTCATACTGAAGTATAATTTAAATTTAAAAAAATAATAAAAATTATACTTTACTAGCGACTCACCCTTGCTTCACTCGGATTCGTCTCTAGGTTGCTTCTTCATACAAACTTTCACATCCTTAAAGGATATTTCCGGATAAAAATTATCTTATGTCCTTCCCAGGATCTCAAACTATCTTCTTACCAAACATCTAAATCGGTTCAGTACTTACAGAGCCTATTCGATACAAACAAACAAACAAAAAACACATTTTTCCTATTTATAATATTAGAATAGATTATTTTATTTAAAAATATATGTTATTTTTCAAATACTCAAATACTATTTAAATTCGAAACTATAATAGACTCTATCCCCTTCCATATAAGGTCATAATTCGGTGAGACAGTTTTCTTTGTGTTACACTTCAAATATCCCGCCTCTTTTGTTTCATTGCATCCACAGATGATGTCAGCCGTTCCTCGAGATAAGAATCTAACAAACATAAAACGTAAATCTTCGCTGTAAATCAACGTTCATCCACCGAATAATAATGATGTGAATACGTAATCGGGTGTGAATTAGTCGATATCAGTATGTTTATGGAGTACTACATATATGTATATAGGATATGAAACTGCTGCTGTAATACTTTGAATTAAGAGGGATATTCCGGCTCTGGTTCTTGCATCACTGATTAATTTTGACTTTTCGTTCCCGACGTTTCAAATACTTTACAACAATTGGATAAAAAAAGTTGTTGGAAAAGATATTGGGTATATATAAAAAAAAGGCAGTGGTAGCCCAGTGGTAACGCGCTCGCTTGGGAAACCAAGTGAAGCGAGTTCAAATCCCGGATCTCGCACCTCTGATATTTTCATGAGCGAATCATATCCTACATGTTTACCACTTGTCTTAATGGTGAAGGAAATCATCGTGAGGAAACCTGCATGTCTGAGAGAACCTAGCAAGTTTTCAAAAGACGTGTGAAGTCCGCCAATCTGCACTTGGCCAGCGTGGTGGACTATGGCTTGATTCCCCACGTACTGTAGGGAGGCTCGTGCCCAGCAATGGGACGTTAAAAAAAAGGCTGAATACAATATATTAAAAAAATTACTACTCGCCGCTGCGTTTGCGTGGTAAATTTATGAGTACAATTTAGAAAATGTTGTGTGAACAGAGCAAAGGTAGCTTAAATACTAATTTAACCTTTGTTCTGTGTAGAGTCAAATCGATTGAGCCGATACAGCGTGAAGGAATATCGAACACAGGCATTCACAAATATTAGCATCTATAATATACATGAATAATATTTGTAATTGTCCAATCTCTTACTAACTTACTAACTTTTGTTTATTTTTTTGTACCTATTGAGAAGAGCGTTTAGGCTTACCCCATACTATCACCACATACAAAATGAGTTTAGAATCCATCGGCTACAATAGCCCACAATATCCACTTAATTTCATTAGTAGATACTAATAAAGCATAAATTTCTACTGTACTTATTAATGGTGTAAAAAATAAAAATTTATTTAAGTTTTATTTGGCTAATCTAACAATTAATTTTACTTCGCCATCAACTTATGATATTCGTTTTTGATATCTGTACCTTTCGCATTGCTTTCAGCTTACCTTACATTTTCCTTTATTTATTATTGTAATATTCTAGTATCGCAAATATTACATTTTACAGCTACCTGCATTATAACACTTATAATAATTCATTAGTAGTGAACGGTACACGTTCTCCGCATAACGGGATATGTCCGTAAGTATTCGTTTCAGCCAAGTAAAATAACAATCAATTTTCTCACCACCTGTTCTTGAATTCTTTAATAGATAAATAAATAAATATGTTGGGACATTAACACACAACACCATCTAGTTCCATGGTAAGCTACGAAGCTTGTGTTATGGATACCAGATAGTTGATACACTATATATATATATATATATATATATATATATATATATATATATATATATATATATATATATATATATATATAACTTTAAATACATACGTATTATAAATATAAACACCCATGACTAGAGTACAAACATTCGTGCTCATCACACAAATGAATGCCCCCAACGGGATTCAAACCCGCAACCGCTGACACAGCAAGTAGGGTTACTACACCCTGAGCCAAACGTGTCGAGATGTTTATAAATTTTTATTTTTTTTGTTTTATACCTTAATTTTTAAACTTGCGATCGAATAAAATAAATAGGTATGTAGTTATTTCTATCACAAACAAAACGTACAAGAGAAATTAAACCTATAAAAGCTTTAAAGTATACGTAATTATATGCGAGTTTTAATCGAGATTATATGAACTATCTTAAGAGAAAATAAAATCATTAACCAAGATAAGTGTAGTCTGTTAAGGAAACATAAAATCTGCTATATATCATCAATCTCTCGTTCGCAATAACCATTTCCCACTAGCATATCACTTTAGCAATTTATCGGATTTAACGATCCGGGAACAGCGTGTTTTACGACGTTTCATTTGTTTCAATGGAGCGACCATCATTTGTTGACAATTGCGGAGATGACATGATGACACGATCACTGGATGATTTAACGGGATTTGCTATTATGACGCGAATATATTTAATTACATTTGTATGTATGTATATATATAATGAATTTGCTTTTGCCAGAGGATTCACTCGGTGTTCTGTATAGGTACTAAAATTTAAGCAAAAACACTAAAAAGTAAAAAATAACTAATTAGTCGTTTTCATTTACTATACATACGTAATCAGATATTTTCGAAGTCGGTGTGCTTTGACTTCTACCGGCTGGCACCGACTTTGAAGAAGAAAGTATTTTAATAAAATATTCGCTTAAGCCGTTTAAGTTAGCTTGATGCCAATTTTTATATGAGGACTGACTAAGTAAAATTCGTTTTTATTAGTAACAATAAAATCCAATTTTAACATATTGGGTTTGTCAAATCAAACATAATAAGCTCAAACTCAAACTATCTACTATTAGCCGTTAAAGAGTTCCACCGATCCACCTTCTGGCCTTACCATCAGATCAAGTCGATGATACCGAATCACTGCACTATTAACTGAAATAGAAACCTTGCTAAGTCATTATGACAATTAGAAATAGGTTAAATTTTTATTCGCTATTTTTCAACCCTTAGGATTGCTTTTGTTTTTAAATTTAAATGGAACCAAATTGGAAGTTTACACTTGTCAAACAAAACCAAAACGGTCTAAATTGGTTTATAAATGACGGAGTTCTAAGGTAACAAATGTAAAAAATACAGCCAAATTGAGAACCTGCCCCTTTTTGAAGTCAGTTAAAAAGAGAGAGGTCCTCGAAGGACTCTGGAGATCGAAGACCAAATAACTGTAGCCATGTAAGGGTGGCACAACACGCCTTAAAATTACCACTTATATAAAATATTCATATTAAATAAATATACATATTAAAGATTTCCATCAAATTATAATTTTTGATATGTGTTTAAAGTTCTAAAATATTTGTATATGAATATGTATATTCGATATTACGAGATTATCTATACAATCTTTTAAAGACATCATCTTAAATGGCGATTTGAGGCTTAAAATATATTAAGTAGATAACATGTCAAAATTTACGATTAATTTATTTTATATGCCAAAGCTTAGAAATATATATGTACCTATGTGTTTGTATTATTTTTTATTATATTCGTATGTTTAAAATGATTCTATCTGGTATTAAATTAAATTATTGTATAAGGTTTTTTTGAGTATTATACCGAGTTTAACTGAGGCATTTTTTGCCAAATTGAGATTTTTTTGTCAAAAATTTCAATGTAGGTATATTTTTACTAGCTACTATACCTCGCTCTGTGCTGTTTCGTCCGTAGTGAAAAACAAAAACAAATCTATTTTCCTGCAATAAAAAATTGCCTATGTGATATTCCAGAATATAATCTATCTCTGTGCCAAATTTCATCCAGATTTGTTTCGTTATTCTGGCCTAATTTAGTAACAAACATCCATGCATCCAAACTTTTTCTTAGTCAGTCCTCATATAAAAATTTGAACTTGTTATCTTTTTTTCTCATGAATAAGAGATTTCCACCGCCTAAGAGCTGGCAAGACGGCACCTACATACTAGTATATCTAGTAATCTCTACCTACATATAATAAAATTCTAACAGAGTTGAATCTGTACACTAAATTTTTTTGGAAAATCTTTTTGAATGAATGATAGATGGTTATCCAGGTCAACAGATAGGATACTTTTTACTACGGCAAAATATCTCATCTCTGAGACATCTATACAAAACTTTAAAACGTTCAGAGATGAACTCGAGCGGAATGAGGGCGAGTCGCTAGTAATATTAATAAAAATAAAAGCTTTTTATTTTTATCGTAAATACAGGCAAGAAAAACCATAAATTGTAGGAAATAGTAAACTGTAAGAGATACGGGGTGTGAATAATGACGTTATAGGTACCTTTTACTAAATAATAAATATTAGAAAAAGTAAAATACGCTGTTACATAAAAATAAATATATTTATTTAAATACATAAGTAAGAAAAATAAACTATAACTTATGTTAAAAACTAAAGTTTACCTATATAAGTTAACTATAATATGCAATTATAGGTAGTGCCTCTCAAACAAGATGGTTAGAAAAAAATCTTAATTATTTCGGTTCACGAAGTTTTTTTCTGACTCTCCATTGCTTTGACCTGCGGCAAAATTACAAAATAAAATGGATGCCCATTAGGTATATATCTACGCCCAAAACGCTACCGATTAGAGTAAATACATACACGTACCTATTTGATTTATCTCTTTAGTAGGAGGTAATAAATTTCATAATCTTTTATTTTTATAAAATTTTAACTGCGCATGAATAAGTATTATATAACATAAAATATAACGTCAATAATATGAGTATTATGTAGAGTTTTCATAGGAATTTCGTATAGTACTACGGCTCAGCTGCTTTGAGCGATCTACCATAAGTAAGTCTTATGGCGTCACTGTTTATTGAGCCTGTATCTCTAAAGGCTCCTAAGATATTTAGATCAGAAAACGAAAGTGCCTAGTTGACATCTCTAGTTGCATGAATTCTGCTGAAAGTAAAAATAAACATTGTAATATTTAAGTAATGGAATTAATATTAATATTTCATAGATATAGATTAATATTTCATATATATCGTACTAGATTTTGCTTTCGGCTCCCCTTGGTAGGCTCATTGATAACATGTAGCCTATGTATTATTTAGGGTGTAAGCTATCTCCATTTTGAATTTCACTCAAGTAAATAAATATATATGTTGGGTTATTAACACATAGCACCGTCTAGTTCCATAGTAAGCTACGAGACCTTTGTTATGGATACCAGATAGTTGATACACTACACATATATAACTTATATATAAATATAAACACCCATGACTAGAGTACAAACAATCGTGCTCATCATACAAATGAATGCCCCCAGCGGGACTCGCACCCGCGACCACTGGCACAGCAAGTAGGGTCGCTACAAACTGAGCCAAACGTGTCGTCAATAAAGTCAGCCAGTCAAAAAGAACTAAGATACTGACTCACAACCTTTTGTATATGTAATAGATTCAAAGTATATTCAAAGGTGAACATAAAAATTCTATGTCATAATAAATATCTAAGTATATTAATACATTATTACACGTTAATGGTCATCCCACAATTTATGTAGAGGCTTATCAGATACTTTTAATAGCTAATAATTTATTTGTAGTAAATACGAATATTATTAATATAATGTTAATTAAATAAATATAAATATATATGTTTAAATGTCTATACATACATATATATATATATATATATATATATATATATATATATATATATATATATATATATATTTAGGTCTGCAGTATATTTTGTTGTATGGGGTTTGTGTCTCTATCATAGCCTATTAGAGAAAGAAGACGAAGAGCGATATTCAGTATAATCTAGAACTATGCAATTAATTGATATCAGCTGCTTAAAGATAATCATGAATTTATACACTTTTCTTTATTTATCCTGAATAGTAAGACTTATTCGCTCACTAGTTTCTGCCTGTGGCTTAGCTCGCGTGATAAGTGAGCCTGGAATCTAAGTCTATATCCGTTTCGAGGATGCAATTTATGTCCTTGCTAAATTTTATCGAAATATGTTCAGCAATTGCGCACACACAGCACGTGAAAATGTAACAGACAGTTACTTTCATATTTATAATATTAGTATGTATACTTAAATTAATACCATTGAATATATTTTTTGCTGCCATTTTGTTTCGTTAACACGAGCAATAACTTAAAACCAGGTAAGCATCATTAATTACTTTCCTTTAAAAGATTTTTAAATGGCACGAGTAAAGTCGCAGGTACGCATCTACTTTTTATTATAAAATTGTTAACCAAGGTAAACTCTTCCATTAGAATTGTTAAATAATGGTTAACACGTGATATATCAATGTATATTAAGTATTAGATAAATCAAATAAACTTGAATATTTTAATTCTTTTGATCCTTCAAAGCGCACTTTGAGCTCTCTTTCAACATCTTTTAATGTATATAAAAATAATAATTAATATTTTAAAAACTGAAATTCTCCTCGCTTCGATCTGGCAACACAAATAACTCCCATCAAATGTGAATTTCAATATGTTCTAGGGCCGATCTATTGTATTATATCTTTCTTATAATATTTTAGAACTTTCCGGAATATTTTATTTAATGATCCAGAATACAGTATTACTTTGTTTTAAGCCAAAACAAAGCTGGCTTTATTGATTTTTCATAAGGAAATAGATATCCATTAATGATTAGTATGATGCTGTCTTTGGAGTCTTGTTTGCATATCGTTGATTCACATATATGAATCGAAATCGGGGATGGTGGGTCATAGATACACTATATATTCCAGGATGTTGCCAAGTTACTATGTAGGGACATACCTCATTGTGCGCATTGATTTTAGTTTATACCTTTTATTAAGTCTATATTTGAATGTTTTTTTTTAAAATATTGGTAGGCTTTATATCATACCTATCATATTGCCAAAATCTATAATACATTTGTATTTCCATTCATCCATTCCATGTTATTTTTGTAATATACTCTGAACTAAATGAATTACAATATACCGATCTCATGTTTCGATTTCAAAATGGCAACTACTGTATTCTAAAGACTGTTTGGCACATAATATTTATTCCATCCTGTAAATAAATCGCTCTATTATAATTATTAGAAGATGTAGAGTCCGTGTAGTAGCTACTTCAGCTAGCTTTACAGCCGCTATAAAAACGATAGGTCGTTAATCAAAGCGTACCATATACGGAATGTTTTAGTCCTATGAGAAATTAAACATAATAAACTAACGAAGGTGTTTTTAAAGTATACACGTATGTTTTCAAATACCTGACATGCAACATCCGTCTGCATGTGGGAAAAGAAGACAGGTGTCACTTATCGCTTTATAAAGAACCTACGAAGACTTGATTATAGATCATGATAATAGAAATTGAACTTTAATATTATGTATGTAAAGTATATAATCGCTTACATCGGTTAGATACGATTTTCTTTTGTTAAGCCGTCATATGAAAAAGCTAAGTGCAAGGAAGTATCGGTTCAGTCATAAACGGCACTGATACGCCAACTTAACGTCAATTAGACTTCGGTAATTTTGGAATCTAATTAGGACTATTAGATTTTTATAACGCTGTTCGTTTTATTTAGAATGTTTTTAGAAGTTTATTTTCATGTACAGTGACATGAAAATCTATACAAATAATAAAATTGTAACTAAGCCGAATCTGTACATTAAATATTTTTTGGAAAATCTTATTGAAATAGACATAATTATCGATACAGGGGCCGAATCTACAGTTTTTAGAATTTTTGTCTGTCTGTCTGTTACCGCATCATGAGAAAACCACTAGACAGATTTGGTTGAAATTTGGTATGATGATAGCTGGTTATCCGGGTCAACATATAAGATACTTTTTACCGCGGAAAAATATATCATTTCTGGGAAAAAATATAAAAACTGCAATGTAAGAGTACACTAATATTTAAAATCTAAGAATTTGGTTTTTGGTCATCTGAACGCAGGCAGAGTCGCGGGCAATGCTAGTGTAGTATATACTTATATGAAATTATAATCAACAAGGAACACTCGTTGTACCGGAACAAACTAATATCGGTCTCCGGTAGATAAACTATCATTATGCCAAATATCAATCTTTTTACTGCTGTGATATACTTACAAAAATATAACCACAGAAATCAGGATAATTTAATAGGTATAATCATAAATTTATACTACATATAGGTACCTTATTAAGTTGCTTCTGACTTCCGTATTAACTTAAAAAATCATAATCGTTAGCTAAAATCAAAACTTATTTATATCAGGTCTTTAAAGAACCAATATATTTACATATATCTTAATTTTTTCCAGGATAAAAAGCCTATGTGCTGTTCCAGACATAACCCATCTCTGTGCCAAATTTCATCCAGATCCGTTCAGCCGTTCTGGCGCGATTGAATAAAAAACATCCATCCAAGCATCCAAACATCTAAACTTTCATATTTATATTTATTTACAACTAGCATTGCCCGCGGCTCCGCCCGCGTTCAGATGACTAAAACCAAATTCTTAGGTTTTACATATTAGTATACTCTTACGATGCAGTTTTTGTATTTTTTCTCAGAAATGAGACATTTTCCCGCAGTTAAAAGTATCCTATATGATGACGCGGATAACCAGCTATCACCATACCAAATTTCATTAATATACCTCCAGTAGTTTTTCTGTGATGCGGTAACAGACATACAGACAAAAATTCTAAAAACTATAGATTCGGCCTCTGTATCGATAATAATGTCTATTTCAATAAGATTTTCCAAATAATATTTAATGTACAGATTTGACTCAGTTAGAATTTTATTATATGTATAGATATCATACCACGACTACTTCCGCCCTCCCTTATCTTAACCCTTGTAATAAGTTGGCAAAAAATATAAATAGGATATTGGATTACTAAAGCCAAATAACTGCACTCTACCCTCCAGATTAACTCATTTGATTAAATCTGCGTGAAAGTATAAAAAAAGAAGACTTATTACTTACTTTTTAATGATACTACAAAAATAATGAATGGTTATATATAATGAAAGTATGGTTTCTTATAATCTTCATATAAACAATGGCGTTTTTTTGACTTTTCAGTCATTTTAATGTGTTGTTTATAAATTTCAGTCACAATCTGAGACAAAAGTGTTACCTACAAGATTGCATTTGCTTTATAAACGTTTAAAATTACGAAAAAATTTTGTAAGATATTAAAAAATGAAAAGTTTTATGATTCGCATTTTTTATTAAAAATTTTATTGCCATAACTTCTATTAAGTTCTCATTTACGTTTTCGCGCATTTTGATGTCAA
Organism: Brenthis hecate; assembly: GCA_951806755.1. Classification (NCBI taxonomy): domain Eukaryota; kingdom Metazoa; phylum Arthropoda; class Insecta; order Lepidoptera; family Nymphalidae; genus Brenthis; species Brenthis hecate. The sequence goes on along the minus strand of OX638279.1, from coordinate 2,716,803 downwards.
TGAAAATTAGTAAGCAACCAATTCAAGGAATAATTCAAGGTATATTTGTGTAAAGAAATGAAATGTTAGATATAATATTTATACGTCCATATTTGTAATATGTATGTACCTACTTCTACAATATGTTATAAAACTCGATAGCTAAGCGAGATATGTAGAGTTAGCAGAATTCAAATTCAAGTCACGGAAAATAAGTATAACAGTACATAATACAAATAAATTTGCTTATAGCAATAAATAATAAACACGTTTGTGACGTAGAATGTAGACGCACATATCACGTAACAGTAAAGGGTCGATATAAATTGGCTAAATGAAGAAAGACGGCAGGAAAAAGAGCATGACAGATGCTAATTTTAGTGCTAACAATCTGAGAATAAGAGGTGCAAATAATACACAATACATATTTTATACTATTATCAGTGATAAGAATTTAAGGATAAATATTTAATTTATTTATGAATGAAACATTAACCTAAAATTTAACTTACTAGCTACTCACTCTCGCTTCACTCGGTTTCGTTCCTAGTGAAAAACAAAAACAAATCAATCCCACGGGAACCATACATTTTACAGAGTATAATCTATCTCTGTGCCAAATTTGATCCAGATCCGTTCAGCGTTCTGGCGTGATTGAGTAACAAATATCCATATAAACTTTCGAATTTATAATATTAATGGGATATTATAAAACTATTTATCCATTAAAAGCTATTAGCGTCTTACTCTCTTTTTATCAGTCTTACTCTTGTTTGTGATACTCTAGGTCATACCAATGTGTACTAAATTCATTCAAATTCGTCCTCCGTGAACGAGTAACAAGCATACATACACTCCATTATCGGAGTACAATACGTATGATGGCTATTAGGAAACTTTTATTTCAACTATTTAAAATTTAAATACCTATACATACGTTTTGTATAAATAAAAACTAAGCCAAAAGGCAAATCAAAATCGTAAGCTACCTTATAATTAATGTATGTATAAAGGAAAAAAAAAACAAACCTATCCCACCGGAACCGACCGGAAACGGTTTTGTGGGATGAAAAGTAGCCTATGTGTTATTCCAGACTATAATCTATCTCTGTGCCAAATTTCATCCAGATCCGTTCAGACGTTCTAGCGTGAATGAATAACAAACATCCATACTCACAAACTTTCACATTTATGTATAATACTTATAAGTCAGTCGTTCGGCGTATTTTCAAACCAATATTAAATATTTATTTTAGTTTTTATAATTCTTTTTTAGATAACGTCAAAAAAACTTATTTAGATAACGGTAAGATAAAGCCATAAATGTGCAATATAAGTACAATTGTTGCAGTTCTTAGCAAAAAATACTAACAAAAATAGTTTTTTATACAATATGACTTTAGTCCTGTAATATGGATCACGGGTCGTGATTCAATAAGGCGACGACACCAGATGGCAAATCTTCCTTTGAGAGTGATGTATTCAATCAAACGGGGGCACGTTGGCATAGTGTGGATATCTATTATTATTTTTAGATTTTCGATAAAATGTAGAGTTAGTTTCGTTATTTATAATTTAACTAGCATTGCCCGCGGCTGCGCCCGCGTTCAGATGACCAAAAACCTAATTCTTAGGTTTACATTTAAGTATACTCTTACAATGCAGTTTTTGTATTTTTTCTCAGAAATGAGACATTTTTCCGCGATAAAAAGTATCCTATATGTTGACCCGGATAACCAGCTATCACCATACCAAATTTCATCAAAATCCCTTCAGTGGTTTTTCTGTGATGCGGTAACAGACAGACAGACAAAAAACCTAAAAACTTTAGATTCGGCCTCTGTATCGATAACTATGTTTGTTTCAGTAAGATTTTCCAAAAAATATTTAATGTACAGATTCGGCTTAGTTACAATTTTATTATATGTATCTAGATAATCATCTTTTGATACTGAAATTATTAGTAGCTTAAGTTTAATTAGCAAAGTTAATCATTAACAGATGAAAAATAAACTTTTAAATAAAACTATCTTTTCGGGTTTTTTGCGGATTAATTTTTTTTTGTTTCCGAAGTTTAGAATGCTTTACAGCAATCATGGATCTAACTGATGACAGGTAAATACAATTAATAAATCGTGCATATCTGCACTATGCTTGTGAATTTTCTATACGTAATTAGCCGCTAGACCTGGCTTCACTTGATATTTTCTTAATTTGACGTCATTACAAGATAAACTACCTATTAAACGATAAAAATTGATATTTTTTAAAAACTTCAAAATATGTTTTAAAATGCATTGAATTAAAAATTAATAGATTCATACATACTTCCCTATATCCCTATAGATGCTAAATTTCCTTATTAATGGTTACCTATGTCAATGTAGTATGGCCAAGCAATGCTCGGACATACCTATAGGTAAAAAACAGAACTTCATGATATAACGGTAATCTTATAGTATTATTATATTTAATTTCTTTTACAATGACATGTCCATATAAAGCCATCGCAATACCGGCATGTGCTCAAGAAACAATATCCCTTGAATAAGATCCCGAAGGAGCTAGTTCCCACGGCCTCGACATGTGCGTAGTGTGTACGCAACCAATATTTTTGTAAGATTAATTTACTGCTTATTAAATATTTTACGCTTGGCATTTTTATGTGACGGTTGAAAGAATTATCATACTATACGTACGTGTTAATAGACATACAGACAAATTAAAATAGATATTAATTTTAGAAACTTCTTTAATTAACAGATCCTTTGCAATCATAATATTATATAAGTTTAATAATATTACATAATATTATAGTATATAATTCCTAAGAGTTAGTTATTTTTTTGAAGACATCTTTATTTGTAATTACTATTACAAATATTATTTGTTTGAAACTACCATTTATATCCGTGAGCTCTAAACTAAGTGTAAAACTTGCTAATTCGCTGTTATATAAGTATTAAGCAAATCATTGATCTAAAACGGAAATATATCAATCGATATAATTTCTCAATTTTCATAATAAGTAGCTATTTATAATGTATACCCAAACCGAAACGTCTAACCGACACTGACCAACCACGTGTTCTTTATAAAGAACTATTATTAACGTCAAGACGAGAGGTAGCGGCGTGCGCGCTCATAATTGTATTAATCATTCAACGCGACCGGCAGACGTCGATTTTCTTCAACAAAGTGCTCTTGTTTGTTTTTTTTCGTAAGGAAGTCGGTAAAGGTGAACCGTGGGAACGTCGGGCGGGTGCACTTCCCAAAACATCGCACGGCAGCGAGTCCGACGTGCGCCCACGCCGGCGAGACCGAGACAAAACATGTATTCGTCATTATGTGCGATAAAGAGAGATGACATGACGTGTGCGCGCCGCGCGACAGCTTACAATCGCGTGATCATCTACAAGAAATAATAAAACGGCAATAAAAGAAACACGAGACAACGGTAACTGTAGCGCGCGCGAGCGAGCGAGACGGGGCTTAGTGGTCGAGGGACTGCGCGCGCGCACTCGACTTACCGACGAATTTCAAAGATCAATGATCGATGCGATAAGAGCGAGATGCACTGCGGCTCGCGATACGATAAACAGAGATAGGCGTATACGGTTTGGCATTTGTGCGAAAGAGAGATACACATATTTGGCTCGTGGCATATTTTTCAAAGCAACAACAAAAGAGGGCGCTATAAACATTTCAGCGGTTGTTTTAAAAGCTTCAGGCTATTGTATGAGCTGAATGCTGAGTTTAATAACAATAGGACGTGAATAGTGCCAGTTTGAATTTACAAATAGTAAGATGTATGTTAAATATTGACATAACAGCATTTTATACTTAGTCCAGTAGGCACATTAAAAAATATTTTTGTATTTTTATAATCTCCGCAATTATTAAACTTTTTTAAAATACATATTAATTCCGAGTTTATCACATTAAATCGAGAAAATATGTAAAGGAGTCCACAGTAAAATATAATTTCCTTAATTATGGCAAAGCAAAAGAATTGTTATTTGTCAAAATATTATGTAAACATAAGACATTTTTTAAAGTAGGTATAATATTGGAACACTAGCGCCGTTGGGAGAAATAAGAAACTTAAGTTCTCCGCTGTGCCAATAGATGGCGCAAATAGGTGCATTTTAGTAGAGTTAAACTAAATTCATTTTTTTATTATTTATTATAAAGAAAGAATAATAATAATAATAATAATCTTTATTACACACTAAAAAAAAAATATAAAATATTGTGTAAAAAACTCAAAATAAGGCGTGTTAAATTTTATTTATACTATTATTTATATTACATTTATATGTAAACAAGAACGTAAAAATGATTAGTATATAAATAGTATATTATGATATAAAAAAAAATTGCGTCATGTATAGGATGTAATCGTTAATGTAAAAAAAATCTAAATATTTTTAACCGAATTCATAGAAAATATTAAAATTATAGGTTTTTATTCTAACACGCAAATAGCATTTATTGATTTTTAAATGACGAACGTAGATACTTAAATTAATTCTACTAAATATTACTTAAACAGGTATGTAATTTAATAAAAAAAAATAAGATATATTATGTTGTAGAGTACCGAATAATAAATTTCTAGAAAAAAGAAAGAGTGGATATAATAAACTTTTAAAGTGATTATGAAGTATTTTTCCTTATAAAATAAATACCTAACTGGTACGTCTTGAAGCTAGGTACAAGACAAAGAATAATAATAATAGTATAATTATTATAAATGTGAAAGTTTGTGAGTATGTATGGATGTTTGTTACTCTGAAACAAAAAACAAACAAAACAAATTTACTTAGAACGCCTGAACGGATCTGGATAAAATTTGGCAGAGAGATAGATTATAGTCTGGAACAATACATAGGCTACTTTTTATCCCGGAAAAATATACGTGTCCCGAGGGATAGATTTGTTTTTGTTTTTCTAGAGGCAAACGCGAGCGAAGCGAGGGTTACCCGCTAGTAATAAACTAAATATTTTAGACACATTTATTTTATAGTAGTGTATCATAATTATCTTATCGAGCAATATTATCCAGCCACTATAATATGGTCCATTACAATTTACAAAGTGAAGTAAAAAAGTGCACTGCGTAGACCTGCGTATGTATTTTAATTAATTTTATATCTTAAAGTAATTGCTGTTCACATTAACAAGACTTCACTTTCAATTTTAATTAATAACATGTTTTATCATAACGTAATAAATAATATTGTGACTTTTTAAGTTAAAACAAATTAGATAAATGTGCTTTTTAAAGCTTCTATTTATAGAATCATAAAAATTTAGACAACACGAACTAATTGTGAAAGGTCATTGAAGATAGTAAATTAGTCTATTGAAGAATCTATACATAGAAGATATGTGTGTTTACACACATTCGACATAATAAGCTGCCTTCAGGTTATTTAAAGTTATAAGAATTATTTTATGCAATTATTTATTTGAAAGTTTAATATAGCTGAATTCCATTTAATTGGTTTCAGGAATAAGGCATTGTGTTCTTATTTTTTCTAAAAGTTTTCATTTACTTTCATTCTTTAAATGAACGTTTGCCCCTAGAATGACATTAAAATATAATAACCAATATATTCATTTACGTCTTAAATGTATTTCATATCTAATAAATTCATTTAATTAAAAGGTCTATATCTATATAATAGGTGTAAATTCTTATACCAATGAGCGAACCAAGGCGTACTAATTTTATAGTGATTTATAATTCGTATTAGGTAATAGGTAGGTACACTCACTGGAAACACTGGCACGAGTGAAGCACTTAACCGAGTAATCATATGCCAAAATGCCGTACATCATCTTTAATAATCTTATGTTAGCGCTGAACAGAAAAACTTTATGAATACTGGTAAGGGCTTTTACTGGACATTGCTGCTGCACATGTTCACTCTGCACATCATACTCAGCACATGTTCAATCTGGGGCTGAGCGAAACGCGAACCTGCAGAATATGCAGGGAGGCAGACGAAACGGCACTTCATCTTCTGTGGGAGTGTGGACCGCTCATGCACAAATGCAGTATTCATCTAGGAAAACAATGTTTAAGCCTAGATGAAATAAAAGAGTGTAACCCTAAGAAAATCCTGCAGTTCTTAACATCAGCAGGGTTTAGTGGTTCACTCTAGTATAAAATAGCGGCGATCGCAATAGACCAGAAAGGTCGCAGTGACACGTAACAGCCGCAAAACAGAAATAAAAAAATACATCATCTCGGAAAAGAACTGATACTCTTACACTGCTGGACCAATATTAACCAAACATAGCTAAAAACCACCGCAAGGAATGGAATCGAATCGAAATCGGTCCATCCGTTTGGGAGCTACGATGCCACAAACAGACATGCATACACACACAGACAGACAGACATCGACGTCAAACTTATAACACCCCTTTACTTTTTGTGTCGGGGGTTAAAAAGTAATTAGTAAGGCCTATAAAATATCAATATGAAAAAATCTTGTCAATGTCTTCATTGCTGCACCAAAAGGAGAACAGAGTACAGACAGACAGACGCTAATGAAAAATAAGATTCAAACGCACATTACTTACAAAAATAGATTGAAAAAAACCTTGTGACATAATATAATACTCGTATATATGCCATAATAAGAATTTCCACATATACAGACCTCATATTAATTAAAATAACCTTTAATTTGTTATATGTTATACTGTCTTAACACAGCAGATATTCATACGGTATATTTTCATCAGGTAAAATATCGACAGTTACGGTTTTTTTATAGCAATCATCTCGAGTAAACATTAAAGTTAATTCGGGATGTGTGAAAGAATGTGTTTAGTTACAATGTATGTTTAATTACATATTCGATAAAACGTACAATAATTACAATGGAGAATAAATTCATATATATAAGAATTTGAATAATGAAGCACAATATTATAATTCAAACGTATACATATAAATAAAATTAAAGTGTCTGTTTGTAATATCAAAATAACATGTCTTTAATAAATGCATAATATAAAATTATGATGATGTGATGATGATGTTCTCCTAGCCGATTCCGGCTACGGCGGCCAATCTCATTGAGACTAGCCAACTGCGCAGGAGATATTATAGTGCTCAAGTGTACGCGCTGACACGAATGCACTCTCTATTCCTGTCACTCTCATACTCCGGTAGGACGACTGCTCGACACGACCGGTGAGAGTTTAGGCGCAGGACCGACGGCTTTACGTGCTCTCCGAGGCACGGGGGTGAAACACCGCCAACTTCCCAACTCCGGGCTGTTACTGAAACTTACTATACAGAAAGACTCAATAACTAAACTTGGCCCGACCCGGGACTCGAACCCAGGACCTCCGGGTGTGCAGCCGTACATGCTAGCCACTACACCACCGAGGCAGTAAAATTATATACGGTAGTTATAACTAATGAGAAAAACACAATTTAAAAAAAAAATGTCTGTCTGTTTGTTCCGGCTAATCTCCGAAACGGCTAGACTGAGTTTGATGGGACTTTCACTAGCAGATAGCTGATGTTATAAGGAGTAGGTAACTTAGGTCATTTTCATTTTAGAAAAACAATTAGGGTTTCGCTCCAAAAAAAAAACGTAGCTGGGATGCATCCGAGCGAAGTGATAATTCACTAGAAAGTATAATATATATTTTATAAATAAAATACAATTACAATCAAACTTAGAAAACTGAGTTCAAAAATATTGAATCTTGTAAAGTCGAATCATTTACAACACTAATATTTACAACCCTGTAAAGTAATTGGCTAACATCGTACTCTCAATAAACACAACGATAATAACATAGTAGTTGTTACGGTTTAAATATCTCATAAATCGATCTACCGGAAGCTGTAATTAGTTATCCATTGGACTATAGATTAAATAAATTTTAACGAGTACCTATTTATCTCTGTCGGTGGATAAATAGGTAAGTGCCACTAGTAATACACCGTTAGTTTACCATTCATTGAAATACATAGTAATATGTAAATATAATATGTATAAATTTTTTACTAGCGGCTCACCCTGGCTTCGCTCGGGTTCGTCGCTAGGTACGTTTTAAATAGATGTAAATAGTTATTAGCCAGCGTTAGCCATATAAATTTTATTATTTTTTTCGTTAATTTTTCTGATGTATTAATACTTTTTATGCTATTCCGAACTAAGAGAAATCCAAAAAAGTTAAATATCATAAGAATTGGTCCAGCCGTTCTTGAGTTATAAATGGTGTAACTAACAAGATTTTGTTATATATATATATATATAATATATATATATATATATATATATATATATATATATATATATATATATATATATATATATATATTTTCTCTTTATCAAAACTTTCCGTGTACCTTAAGGAACATACGAAAAAACAATTAGCTGAATTGGTCGAGCCGTTCTCGAGTTTTGCGCTTAGCAACATTCATTTTTATTTATATAGATAGAAGAATATACCTATTATTTTTTTAAGTATATTTATTAATCCCTTGTTATAGGTATCTATAGGTATGGAAGTTAAAGTTGAATATTTTAAATTCTAATCTTAATAAACATTTAAAAATCAAAGAAATACATAGAAATCAATGTCGGTGTGCCTGCATACGACGTGAGGGCTGCATGCTCTGATAACGACGAAACATTAATTTATTATTGTGCGCGCAAAAATTTTAACAAAGTATGTAGGTAAAATACAAAAAAAATGCACCTGGAGGTAGGTCCATATATAAATATATATACAACGTATCTATATAATATTCTAGTAGTACCCGCCGCTTTGCCCGCGTTCAATCTTGCGGTCGCTACCAAACTTCACAAGATACCCGCTGGGCTAATCTGAAGATTGCCTGAAAAAATCATCTAAATCGTTCCTGCCGTTTTCAAATCCATTGGAAATATACATACACACATCGATTTTTATATATACGTAGGTATGTATGCCTTATAATAAGCATAGATATATAAGTATAATACTAAATCTGGGCAAAGAAAGGCTAAAACGCTAGTTTATAATCAAGTAACATATTATAAGTACATTAATCTACAAGATAAAGCTGTCACCAATAAGAATAAGTGACGTGTTTAATAATATCAAAGATCGCGATAGGTACTCCATTTCCGTCAATGCGTTATTCTAAGTGATTACATCTCAGTCATTTAGAAAGTTAATCAGATGGAAAGTCTTCATATCTTTTATATGAGGGAGATCAATAATATTCTGTGTAAGAGTTGATACTGTTACTTACGTACGTTACGCCATTATGTTATTAACTTAAGTAGTCTACTGAGTACCGAAGCAGTCCAAAGTAAATTTTAGCAAGCCTAGAACATAAAATCTCTTTAGTTTTTTTGTGTCAGCAGGTATAATTAAAAACTAGCGACTCACCCTCGCTTCGCTCGGGTACGTCCCTGGGTTGATTCCCCATACAAACTTTCATCCCCAATTTCATGCCCTTAAGGGATTATTTCCGGGATAAAAAGTCCTTCCCTGGGTCTCAAACTATCTTCTTACCAAATTTAATCTAAATTGGTTCAGTAGATCCAGAGATCACCCCCTACAACGTCACAAACTCACAATTCACAAACTTTACCTTTTTATAATATTAGTATAGATTATAATATAAGATCCAGCAAATAGAGTTAATTAAATAAATTAAATACGTAAAGGAAAACTTTATAGTTGTTCAAGAAATTTAGTTTTTATTTAATATAACAATTATTCTGATTAGATTATTCTCATAAGATTGAGACGTTTGGCACAGTTTGTAGTGTGTTGCTGTGCCAGTGGTCGCGGGTTCGAATCTCGCTGGTGGCATTCATTTTTGTGATGAGCACGAATGTTTGTACCTACTAGTACCTACTACTTGTCTAGTCATGGGTGTTTACCTATGACTAGAGCACAAACATATACATAATCATAATATGTATGTATTTAAAGTCTTATGTGTAGTGTATCAACTATCTGGTATCCATAACACAAACCTCGTAGCTTACCATCGAGCTAGATGGTGCTGTGTGTTAATGTCGCAACATATTTATTTATGTATAACGAAAATATTGAGCATTTTTACACTATTACCGTAAAAACAATTTTATACATAGCAAATATATTAGCTAACTTACTTTTACATAAGAATACTAACTTATTTATTAGTTTTTAAAAGCTTACTAAATTTACATAATGACATGAGTTTAACATAAAAATACCTCCCTATTTCCTATATAAATTTAACTTAAAGTTGGCACAGCATATATATTCAGAAATGTAGAGTATGCTCTATATAACCCTAAGCAATGATAGAGACTATTTAGATCGGAAAATAGTGTGGTAGGCGGGTGCGTGCGTAGCGCCGTCTCTATTGGCCGTGCGGGAACCAATCACGGCAGGAGGCAGAGCTAGGTCAGAATTTTTCGCGCCAGACGTTAGGAAAATCGTTACAATTACAGTATTTTTCTAACGATTATAACGACTTTGATATGAAAAAAATTATATAGTCTGTTATTTCCTTATATAGAGTAAATTGTTTATAACGCGCGTTAAAGTTAAGTAGATTTGTAAGGGAATTTGTTTTGTTACAAAACGTTAGAGACAGAATGGAAATAGCGTATTCGTAGGTGTTTTAAAAGTATGGGAAGTGTTTTGTCACCTTAGTAGATACCTATTAGTTTGTTTTATTTTATTACCTGTATTGCATTATGACCTTAAACGAATATATTCATAACAAAATTCAATATTATGTTAGATTGTAAAAAAGACATTTTTCTTACCCCGATAGTTAAATCTCAAGTCTCAAGATTATTTTGTCTTTTAATAAAGAAAAATAGGTATCACGAGCCCTAACACAATATTACCTATAGGTAGACATATTGAAGTTTTTTCATGGTGTCTAACATTTTTATTATATTATTATTTAGGACTTCAACACACAAGTAAGAAATGTACCTATGGTATTTATACACATTTATTTAACATCTTCATTAATTCATATTGCAAAAGGTTTGTATATACGTATAAATTTAATTACAATAAATAGTACTAATGAATTCCTACAATAAGAATCATCCTAAAGTAATTGTGAGGAAGGGGGGAGGAGGGAGGAGGGTATTGGAGGGGGGGGGGGCTTTGAAGAGGTAATAGTAGGTACCAAATTTTATTAAAACATGTAGGTAGTCGCGTGAAGCTGGTTGTAAAAGATAATTTCCTAGTAAGTATGAAAACCTTAGAAATCGTTATCAAATTCTGCACTCTGCTCTAGTATCTACCTTTAAAATAAATGCGAAATAAGAATTTAATAACAATGAAACACCTTTAGGTAAAGGTTCTTTTGTTGTAAACCAAATATTTTTAGGACAAAATATTTATACATTTTTTTGGTACAAACCCGCTATTGTAATACGAAATGGATAAATCGAATTTATTATGAAAATATCGTATTGTTCGTGCTCTTTTATACAAATTCTTGCAAATTATAAAGAAGAGAGACTCCTGATTTAGATCTCCATGAGTCAACTAATGCCGGATAGCAGTGAGAATCACCGAACCCTGATTTAACAATTTACTCTATACAGGAATCGAATCTACAGACTCTAGTCTGACATTACAGAATCTTCTCTTTAATAATTACAATTGAGAAAGCTATATGATACCTACATTAGTAATAGTTATATTAATTATTATTCATATGAAATTAAATTAAACTTTATTCAAGTAGACTTATATTTATACAAGCACTTATGAATCTGTAAATTAATTTAAAAACCGTCAGTATAGTCATATTCAAACAAACTCGGATAAAAAGTATTCGTAAAAATTCTAGTTTGAGATACGCCTTTTATTAATATGTATAATGAGTGTTTATTATAATAAAAGTATACATTATTAAAAGAAAACAAAATCTATCTAAGCTTTGTACGAAAATAGATAGCACAACAGAAAAAAAATATAATTATATCTGCCAACCATAAATGTGTACATTAAATAGCGATATAAAATGAAGAACGAGGTGTAACAACGCAATAATTTTAAAATTGGAAGGAAAGTTACTTAAAATGCAAAGGAAAAAAAGGCAAAAAATTGCAAATGCGATGTCTTACCGTGGGAGAAATAGGCAGGTGCGCGCGGCGGGAAACAACGCGCATGACACCGTATCGTATAGTTTTTGCGGTCATATTGATTTTTTAATTAACACTGGACTCGTTTAAAAAACTCACATACGAACTTATACTTAGTAATCGTGTATTGCGAGTTATCAGCCGGAACTCTTTTGAATTGAATGCAATTTTTTTTTCTTATCACTTTTATACTACAAAATTTAATTATTATACTGGTAACATTATTTTAAATATATTTATATAGAATATTATAGTCCCAAATTGATCAATAATTCAAAATTTATACTTATTTTTAACTCGAAACCACAATACTTGTCCAGAAGACGTTCCAAACTAGGTATAAACATAAACATATTTTTTTCTGATCAGAATATTAACAAAAACTTTGCTCACTTATAATGTCAGCCTCTCCGTTTCTATTTACGTCAACTCGCTATTAAAAATAGACCCATCATCGAAGTAATTGTATGATTATAATTAAAGCGAAAAAAACAAAAACATGGACAACACTAAACTACTACACGGACACACACCCATATTAAATATAGGTAACTTATTCCAACAATATCGCCACCGGTACTCGCAACGGTACCAGTCGTTGCTATTTATTCACTACTTATTTGGCTTACTAATATATTGTAAACACCCGACCAGCCATACCAGGTTATCAATTCTTTTACTATTTGCCACGGTGTGCGTAAATACTTTTTAGTCTTTTTAAAGTAACGGGTACGCGATAAATGTTACAGTACGTTTATATTTTTTATTACGTCTATATAAAACATGTTTATAAATGGACAATGTTTTGTACTTATTATGCCTTTCATACTAAAAATACAACTGAGAAACAAAACTTAGCGTGAGTATATTATTTATGACCGCTTATTAATAATTTCACGTATAAATAAAGATTTATGACTGTAATAATTGACATTTCTCACAAATCAAAACTTTAAATACGCGGTCATCGTAACATGCTAGAGCACGTACGAAAAGACGGTTGAGCCGTGACACAATAGAGTCAAACTATGACACGCAATAGATACGTTGCATACTTAATATTGTTAACCTTTGTATAATTAATTATTTTCTATTTGCTTTTTATTTTTTATAATATAATATATTTTATTTATTTTTTTTTGATAATTCTCATTATTTTTATTTTTATGCTTAATTGTTATATCATTTAAAGTTTTGCCTCTACAGATATTCAATAAGACTACTTCTAACTTTTTTCATATTTGTATTAGTAATCCTCCTATATAGTAAAAAAATCATAACAAGCAAAGTTAGGTGGCATGTCTAGTCATTTTATGCACACGCCTGTAACCGATCGTGCCCGACATAAGCCGAAGACGGCCGAATGCAGTCGTGGGAAAACGCGGCAGGTGTTACCGATGCGAAGCACTTCTTACTGAGTAAACACTCAGCGTATACAATATTAAAACCGCCTCGAAGCGTCTGTGTAAATGAAAAATATATTTTGTGTGCTTAATGATACTGGTTATTTTTTTGGTACGACTCGGTTATCAAGTGACAGCTTTTTTTTTGCGACGCTTTTGAGGGACTAAATGCGTTTTATTTTTTTTAAATTTATTGAGTCATCCTTAATTGGTGCCTAAATGAAGTGGAGTCATAAAGATCGATGCGTGACCTTTTCGACGTAGAGGTTGGGTGGATTGTTACTGTTTCAAATAATGAGAAGATATAAATTTTCTCGACACGTGTCATCTATCACTTGACTTAAATTTGCAATGCTCACTCGCATCTTTTACCGTTTAAAAATATCGCACTTAATGCGATTAGATGCGGCGTTTAATTAAAAGGAATAAGCATTTTATATGGAATTTGTTATCCAGGTTTATCTTATTTATCGTTCTTAATTATTTAAAAATAAATTTGAAATATGCTGTGAAAATAAAGGAGTTCCTTTAAGTATTTTTATAATTCACTCGGATAGATATAATCCAGTGGGTCCAATTAAGTATCTTTCATCTGATTTATCAGAATTCTTAACACTAATTACATAAAAATGTTTATAGCATTTTTATTTAACATAATCATCTCAAATTTCTTCCTTGATAACATCTACCAGTTCAATAATGCAATCAAAACAACCGTTAAAATGCAGTAAAATCGACTTACTAAATCTATATTTATTATAGCTTCGGCACACCTGAATACCGCCTACACTCGCCTACGAATGCATCGCCTGTGACATTTTATGGTGTTTTTTATCTTTAACTATTACACGTTTGATTTAATTGATTTTAAAATATTTCTTCGTGATGCCACAGCCTGTGATGGTAAGATTATTCCAATTATGAATATTATGAAACCAATTGAAGTGTTAAATATCTTTTAATGGTTTTTCTATGTGAAATAAGTGTGGGTTTATGGCACCTGGTTTATTACTTTAATATTCAGTCTCGGATAAATAATGTGTGTAATGTATATTGATATCATAATAAATAATTACGTTACTATAGCGTAAAACTTTTTTCTATTTATAGAAAAACTAGCGAACTGATCCTGGCTTCGCTCGGGTTCGTCATTAGGTACGTTTTGACGGTTAGTATGGAATATATACATTATTTACACATAGGTATGATGAGCTTTATATTCCTTACTGAGAAATGTTTGATTCCCCATACAAATTCCCAACCCCCTTTTTAACCCTTTAAGGGTTGATTTTGAAGGTAAAAACTATTTTATGTCCTTCCCAGGGCTTAAAAATATCTCCATGCCAATTTTCATCTAAATCGGTTCAGCCGTTTAGCCGTGAAAAGGTAACAAACAAAACAAACAAACAAACAGAGTTACTTTCGTATTTATAATATTAGTATGGATGTTATAGTATACTAGTGGATCACCCTCGCTTCGCTCGGGTTCGCCTCTGGGAAACCAAAAACAAACTTATCCTACCGGAACCATGCATTTTTCCAAGATAAAAAGTAGCCACTAAACGCAAAAAAAAATCAACAAATTATACTAGCATCTATTAAACTGATAATGGCCTAATCCTTTCATGCGGTAGTAACATGTCTATATCGTAATCTGATTAAAAACTTAGAATTTATTATTTAAAACTCACCTTCATAATTTTCTTCTAAAAGTCAATCGTCAACCAAACGCTGACATATGCTCAATAATTCTAAAAATACATATATTCGATGTCGATAGTACAGTAGTCTAAAAATAAAGTACCTAAGTAAAACTAATTTTAACTCTCTTACAAAGCTAATATTTCCCTATCATTTTACTATCCTGACACCGTCATAAAAGGCAGTACATATCTTGAAATTTGTATGATTACATTTTTTCCAGCAATTGTACACCTTTCGGATGTAAGCCAAAAAAATTGCAATCCCCACCTTAAATTAAGACAATTATGTAAACCACAACTAGCTATTATTTTGCCCAGGTGTTCCTCGTAATGATTGCTTATTATTTTTGTACGTGCAAGGTAGGTACTAGCTAAAACCTTTATGAAACAAGGCCAGGTTATTCGATGGAATAAAAAGGTATTTTCTTGAATATATACCTATATAGGTATATAGGTACCTCTTGAAACTTTCTGCAATCTTTGTTGTGTCGATTTCATTTTTGTGATATTCGATTTGAGGATTTATTCTAAATAAAGTATATTAGGGTTGTTACAAAATGTTTTTATTTATTTCGAATTACTGTTCAATTTCTTAATAACTTTAAGTAAAAAATTAATATCTAATAAAAGTGTAATAAACATTTTTACAAAATTGTGTAACATTCACAGTTACGTGGAGACTTATATGGAAAGGCGTTTACAGCTTTTAAAAGGCTTTAATTCTAACTTTAAACTTTATACTAAATACAATTTGTATGATGATTGAAGTAGCTTAAAAAACAATAAAATCGTTGAATCTATCTATTAATTTAGGAGATACAAAGCCACAGACGGATACACCAATTCAAAGACAGCCATAGAAGTTTAACTTAACGAGTAACAATACTTGCTTTTCAACGTTATGGGTCAATAATTTTTCTTATTTTTTTTTAATAGTCGGTACTAATCATGAAAACTACTTATTTTAATGTAATAAAATTAATTCAAAAGAATATCACATCGTCATACACATGAGTTAAAATTATATAATGAAAATAAATTATTATTTTTTTATTAAATTTAAAATTGATGACTTATAATTATAGTATTAAGCACAAGGAGCAGCCATTAATATATAACCAACATAATTATGACCTTCATGGTGTAATGGTGCATATTGTTTTTAATTGGCAATTGTCTGTTCCGAGCAGAGACAATATAGGTTGAATTGTCTGTGGTTCCGAGAGAGATGCTTGTATGTATAAATAATTTTACAGAATTTTGTTTCGATGTGATTTTAAGGCGAGAATGTTAGAAATATTTGAATTGTTGAATATTTTGATACATTATTACTAAAGTAAAATTAATTCATCGTAAGAAATAATACGTCTGTTTTCATGTTTCTTTTATTGAAATAAAATATAATATATATATATATATATATATATATATATATATATATATATATATATATATATATATATATATATATATATAAGATACGCTTTTAGTTTTTAACAATAACTAGGAATCTGTATGATTAGTACTTACTGTACACTTAGCTACAATAATTAAAAAAATCATCTTCACATTGCTGATGCTCATAAATAATTATGTATCCTATATTTTTTTATGTTTGACAACATATTTTTTTTCTTCGAGACTAAGTAAATAATTATTATAAAATATTTATACTATTACATCACAACATATTATAAAACAAAGTTTTTGCTGCGTCTGTCTGTCTGAACCCGATAAATTCGATAAGTACAAAACGGATTTTCAAACGGTTTTCACCAATGAACCAAAAAATTCATGAGAAAATTTAGGCGTATGATTTATCATTAAGGTTTTGAGTAATTTAGCTGAAATATGACGGTGATTGTTGAAGATGTCGAAAAAATCATACGGACTGGGAGTTGGCTATAAAGGCGTGCGCCACTAAACCAATATATTTAGGCATATGAAAAAAGATGCCTTAAAAAGAACTTTTAAGCTATAGTAACACTATAATTCACTAGTCTATACATATAAGAAAATTTTAACGAAGCGGAATCTGTACATTAAATATTTTTTGGAAAATCTTATTGAAATAAACATTATTATCGATACAGAGGCCGATTCTATAGTTTTTAGAATTTTTGTCTGTCTGTCTGTCTGTCTGTTACCGCATCACAGAAAAACCACTGGAGGGATTTTGATTAAATTTGGTATGGTGATAGCTGGTTATCCGGGTCAACCTATAGGATACTTTTTACCGCGGGAAAATGTCTCATTTCTGAGAAAAAATACAAAAACTGCGTAAGAGTATACTAATATATAAAACCTAAGAATTTGGGTTTTGGTCATCTGAACGCGGGCGGAGCCGCGGGCAATGCTAGTAATAAATAAAAAGGCACAACTTAGATAAAGGTGCTGTCTATCGCAATAGTAAAAATGATTACAACGTTCTTTAAATAAAACTGTATTAAAATTTTAGGTTTCTTTTTACTTGTCATTTATAATTATGTTATAGGTAGGTACCTAATAAGTAGACTGACCAGGATTAATAACTGCACATAAAATTTTATTATTCAGTACAGAGAAAACTCCAGTAATAATATACAAGTATAGTCAGATCTTTAAAAATAAGATAGATTGGCATCAAATTAGCATAATATGTGCACATTCAAAACGTTAACCTGAATTAGCATTTTTCTTTTATAAAGTAATTGCTTAAGTATCTTCATGTCTTTATTGAAAAATTAATGCTGGTAAACAGGCTACGTATCAAGCCTAGATGCAGTACACTTGAGAACAAAATTAGGTTTTGTAATATTATTTCAAACTAAATATTTCAATATCAAAATAAAAATGTTATCTAATATATAAAAATCTTGTATCACAGTTTTCGTGTTTATACTCCTTCGAAACGGCTTGACCGATTTTGATGAAATTTTATATGTATATTCAGTAGGTCTGAGAAGAGGTTTATAACAAATTTATATACCTAAGTGTTTAGGGAGGCTCACTCTAAAAAATTTTTTTCATTTTTTGGACAAATTTTATTTTTTTGGTTTTATTTTTATGGTGTGGTATTAAAAAATACTTCATATGGCAATAAAAACGTTTGCCGGGTCAGCTAGTAGTAATAATATATGTATAATAATTCATAATTAAATTATATACGCAGTTTTAATAATATTAATATACTAGTACTTTGAAAATATCCTTTTATATTCTACTAACGACACACCCTCACTTCGCTCGGGTTCGTCCCTAGGTACGTTTTAACGTTTAGTATGGAATAGATAGACTATTTATTATATACTACATACATAATTATTATGAGTTGTTGTGCGTTGTATTATAACGTGTTTTCCCGTGGGAATGAAATAATCTCCTGCGGTAAAAAGTAACCTATGTCACTCTCCAGCTCTCCAACTATCTCCACACCAAAAGGTACGCCAATCCGTCACAATTTGTTTCAACGTGAAAAAAGGACAAACAAACAAAAAAAAACAGAAACAAACACAGTTCACATTTATAATATTAGTGTGGAAGTATGGATATAGCATACGAAAGTCAACGTACTTTAGTGTGCAACATATGTTTATCACGTCAAGTATAGAATGATGACCAGAAACCACTTATTCCAAATGAAAACATAAATTATAAAGCAGATGCCAAATCAATGACGCCAAAATTATTAAAACAACAAAGTTTCAAACGAAATTACAAGCAGTCACATCACACAATCACGTGACAAATTACTGTGTTACAATATAACTACAAAAAGGCAGTGGTAGCCCAGTGGTAACGCGATCCCTTGGAAACCGAGTGGAGCGAGTTCAAATCCCGGGTCTCGCACCTCTGATATTTTCATGTGCGAATCATTTCCAACATGATTACCACTTGTCTTAACGGTGAAGGAAAACAACGTGAGGTAACCTGCATATCTGAGAGAACCTAGCAAGTTTTCAAAAGAAATGTGAAGTCCGCCAACCCGCACTTGGCCAGCGTGGTGGACTATGGCTGGATTCCCCTCGTAATGAATGACCTCGTGCCCAGCAGTGGGACGATAAAAAGGGCTGAATACAATATAACTAAATTCACAGAAAATTTTTACTTCGTTATAAAAGTTTTCTGATGAGGCAAAGAGGCCTTATTTATACTTATCTTGACAATCTGTGCACCCTATTCTTACGGTGAGTGTACACCATACCCGTTGATTACCGCCCTTCAGAGCGCTACGCCCACAATAACATTTAACAACGCGTCCGTAATTATTACCCGAAGTGACATTTCGCCCGCAGCACATACCATACTTATGATTTAATTGAGGTGTTCTTGCCACTGTGTTCCGAATACGGTAACTGACGTTAAAACGAAAGTACGAGAAAAATAATATTTTATATAACTTACTAAAAGATAATTTGTACAAAAACTTTAAACAGTGTAGGCTTATATTATAATTTTAAATCTTTAATATTGTTTTTCGTGATTGTCTATTTTTTTAAGGACAAATAAATGATTTATAATCTACATTGTCATTGTCTTCATGAATAGTTGCTGATGAATCATCATTTTTTTTTTAGTCTAAGGCCTATTACGTAATAGTACTTAGTAAATATTCATTGTTCATTGCTTGCTCTATTCGGTCTTTGCTGAAAGTAATTTTAACGATACAAACATTACAAAAATTGAATTATTATAATAATATAAATCAT
The DNA here is from genome assembly GCA_951806755.1 of Brenthis hecate. NCBI lineage: Eukaryota > Metazoa > Arthropoda > Insecta > Lepidoptera > Nymphalidae > Brenthis > Brenthis hecate. The sequence continues at coordinate 2,696,884 of OX638279.1, read as the reverse complement.
TATTATATACTAGCGGCTCACCGTCGCTTCGCTCGTGTTCACCACTGGAAAAACAAAAACAAAGCTATCCCACAGGAAACGTACATTTTTCCAGGATAAAAAGTAGCTTATGTGTTATTCCAGACTATAATCTATATCTGTGCCAAATTTCATCCAGATCCGTTCAGGCGTGAAAAAGTAACAAACATACATACTTACAAAGTTTCACATTTATAATATAATATATAACATAATACGGATTATTTTATAATTTGGATACGTTTTACTTAAAATGTTCTTCTTTTTAGGTTTTCATGCAAATGTTCTCTAAAGGCAACTTTCAACATGTGTACAGCGCCATCTAGTTTAAGCATCACAAACTAAAGTACTTAAAAGCTCATTTCAATATTTTATGAACGTTTGGTACAAGTGTTAAGGTTTGTTTCAGTACATTCATATGATATAATTAAAGTGCCACCAAAGTTGTATATTTATCAGTGACGAAAGGTGAAATTTTAGCAGAGGTAAGCCACAAATATACAATTCCAAAAACATACAATTTTTATATACGTATTAATGCAGAATGAAATAAAGCTATTATTATATATATATACATATTTCCAAATGAACATTTATACATTTAAAAAATTAAATGTAAAAAAATTATAGCAAAATAATTTTAGGGTAAGACGTTTTGTATGGACCCTTCACCACTGATATTTAGTGAAATTCACTTACATGATATACTCGTACCTATTGCATTGCAAGTTGATATTTTTTTGTTATGTCCATATAGTATATTTTAATTTTATACGAAGCAATAAAATGATCAAACGGAGTTATTTTTTTCCAACTTTAAAAGAGAGGAGGTACATATTCAAATAGGGTATTTAGGTTGATATGTTTGCTAATTGTAAGCCGATCTTAATGATTTTGTTGAAAACCTTCAAGGGTTCAGCACCCCTTAGGGTTAAATATTATATTAATTTAATTTATATTTATATAATTTATATTCTAGCATATAAGACTCAAGACAATCTTTTTAAACACCGACGCATAAAGAGGGGTGTTATAAGTTTGATGTCGATGTCTGTCTGTGTGTGTGTGTGTGTGTGTCTGTCTGTGGCATCGTAGCTCTCAAACGGATGGACCGATTTCGATGCGGTTTTTTTTCATTTGAAAGCCAGTTTCCTTGCGGTGGTTCTTAGCTATGTTTGGTCAATATCGCTCCAGCAGTGTAAGAGTATCAGCTCTTTTATAAAATGATGTAGGGCATTTTGGCGTATGATAGTGCTTCACGCGTGCCAGTGTAATCGTTAAATGACAATTAATTTGCGTAGGGGTTTTTTTAAATTTTTAATTTACAATTATTCTTCTTGAAATTACTCGCAAAAAGTCTAAGGAGAACCAGGGCAAGTCACTAGCTACACACTATATTATTTGAAGTTAATGAGTTTATAGTCATTTTGTTCCGAAGAAGCATAAATAGGACAACGTGTTTCCTTTTTAGTGAACAAGCAAGTTCTTTATATAACGTATAAAAACATCTTATGTTGACACCATGTCTGTATAAAATACTATAGTAGTAAAGTATATTGTGCAAAATTTAATATTTATCTACAACAGTTATTAAATTACTTGAAAAATTAATTCTTCTAAATGTATAAAATTATAACGCTGATGATGGCTTAAATTATAATATTAATATTAAATTAATGCTATGAAATTTTATTTATGATTTAGTGTAAGTTTCAAATCGTCACCTTGTATACTCATAGATAGAGCTACAAAGAAAATAAATAAATGCAATTTAACCGCGTTTTTTGAAATTAAAGCTTAAATCTTGGTATTGCAGTTATCGTAAGGGCGGCAGTATATGTGTGTACTCGTACATAAAAAAAATCAAAATGTTTTTAGGGACGTTCGAAATACAAAAAAAATGACATATTTTTTTTTATTTATAACGTATAGTTCTAGAATGAATAAGTGATAAACTAAAGATTATTCATAATATCGATATTGATTTTAAATAATAACGATTATATAATAACAATTACATTTATTTAAAACGGTCAAGGATTCAAAATTGCATTTTGCAACTTGTGTCCTCATTCCTTAACAAAGTGATAATCAATTATGTGATATGGTCATTTAAAACAAAACTACCAACCTCATAAAACTATTAAATCGTTATAAGACTCAACCGTCACTGACATCACTAACGGCCATAACGCACGACCGGAAGTACCTAACGACCCATAACGTATTTGTATAATATAATACGGATCATATATTTAACACCGGAACAAGTGTAAGCGTAAAAAGTAAAGGTCAAATATTGGTATGCATTTGTAACAGTAGAGTTAGGGTGGACGCCTGTTCGTTTCCTATTAATCAATTTATTAATTGATTAATAATAAGAAGAGATAATAATACGTTCAAATTGTTTTGTTTGTTCAATTTGTTTTATTAACTTTATAATAATTAAATATTATTAAAATAGGAAACCGAGTGATGCGGGTTCAAATTCCGGGTCTTGCACCTCTGATATTTTCATGTGCGAATCATTTCTAGCATGATTACCACTTACCTTACGGTGAAGAAAAACATCGTGAGGAAACCTGCATGTCTGAGGGAACTTAGCAAGTTTTCGGAAGACATGTGAAGTCCGCCATCCCGCACTTGGCCAGCGTGGTGGACTATGGCCTGATTCCCCTCGTATTGAAGGGAGGCCCGTGCCCAGCAGTGGGACGTTAAAAAGGCCTGAATACAATACAAAATAGGTACGTAGTCGTATATTGGTGTTTTTTGTTAATGTGTTACGCTACGATAGTGTCGTTTCGTGTTTAACCTAACTTTAAACAATTGTTTAAATTGCTAATTGTTTAATGTTAATATAAAATTTGAACTGGATTAGGTACGTGATCCCAAGAAAAGGGCAAAGGTCAAATGGTTTCCCTTATTAATTTTGACGACAGACACGTCTGTGCCAGCGGTCGCAGGTTCGAGTCCCGCTGGGGGAATTCATTTGTGTGATGAGCATGTATGTTTGTACTTCAGTCATGGATGTTTATATTTATATTTATAATATGTATGTATTTAAAGCTATATATGTGTAGTGTATTAACTATCTGGTATCCATAACACAAGCCTCGTAGCTTACCATGGAACTAGATGGTGTTGTGTGTTAATGTCCCAACATATTTATTTATAGCATATTATTATTAATTTAAAAGATGAATATCACAATTTACATATTTAAAACAACGATTTTTTCATATATCGTAGATAATATACATATATCTAGATACATATTCACTTTAAAAAGTAGATTGTGAAAAATTGTACTAAATGTCAAAGGGGTAAATAAATTGATTCAATTAGGAGAGTATTATTAAGGTCCTCTCATGATTATTTTTCTTCCTAGTTACATGTAAAATAGTAATTTTTACCGACATTTTTACAGTTTGATTGATTAATTTCGTTATTGAATTCGCCATTAAGGTAATTTAACAAGTGGCACCGGTTGCACACGGGAGACGTAATTATATATAATATTACCGTCCTTTTATCTTTATAAATCATCATAGAATAAAGACTGAAGTCAGCTAAGTGATTAATATTTAATTATCCCGAGTATTTTATAATAGGTTTTGCATGTAAAGTTATCAGGTCTTAATCGATTAGCTGCGGGAGACGTCCGTCAAGGCACCCTCGGCTCATCGATCGTCGCGGTCCGGTATCATTAAGATAAAATTAATTGGGCTCCACCGGTCTTCCGCGTCCCCGTCGAGATGAAAAAAGTGCGCACACGTGGTCACTACCGTTCATTTACGAACGCGAATTATGCGTAGTACGGCAGGTGGCAGGTGGCGGCGATCATGGGAACTCGGGGTTGAGTCGAGTTCCCACGGCCGCGTCATTCACCACGCCGCACCTGCGCCCCTTAACGGGGATGCTACACACACGACTGCCACGCGAAGAGCGAACACGGCGCGCGAGTGTGTGTCGTGCTCGCGCCTCGCGTGTGCGTACGCTCGAGCTTTACGCGTGCGTGACGCGAGAGTGTGCGTGTGCGTATGCGTATGCGCATACGGGCTCCGATTTCAGCATTTATTAAACTAAGTGTCCATAGGGCTGTTAAGTCGGAACATTAGATGTGTGGGTGATTTGATTTATGCACGCTTATGCTATTTTAATGATAATTGACGACGATAATAGATCCAAGTTTCCCTTGTTTTTTTTTTATTAATGTATAGACGCTAGAGCGTCTAATTACTTCTGCGGTAGTTTCTCATTTAGATTGCATCTGTAATAATTGCATCTACGAAATAAATTGTTACCTAGAACGTTTACAAGCACTAAGTACAGATTACCAATGACTAATGTGCGCAACATGTAAGATAATTAGAAATATTTTTTTCTGTCATGCAATCAGAAGAAGTTAATAGCGTGTATTAAGTTTAAGTAAAAATAAAATATTAAAAGCTTAATATTAATGGAACACATCCTCTAAGACTCTTCTGACTACAATAATAGAAAGCCAATTGGTCTATTAAAGGCATCCATACAAATAGGCTCCACAACATTGACATTATAGATGATATAATCAAAATGGTCAGCACGTCTGGCTGTCCTACGCACTTGGACATTTGTATTGACACTACCATTGACACTCCAATAACAATAGATAATATAATTTAACGTTGTATATAAAAGTTACTGTCAGTTAAAATTTACACGAATAAAAATAACGCGTAAGTATTTATCTAAATGTTAACTTTTTATACGGACAATATTTCCATTGAAAAAATTTCTTTGGCAAGAAAAATTTTCCGAAAAAATGTTTCTAATATTAAAATAGTCGGTAAAAATACGATATGTTAAATTTAATTAATTAATAATCATTTAATTAAATTTAATTAAGTAATTAAATTTGATTAAATAACTGTTTAAGACTTACAAAAAAATAATCATATTCTTTAACGATTATATAATTTGTAATATTCAAAATGTATTGATTAAAGTGAACAATGAACACCTCACACAATATCTAAAGAGCAGGATAGGGTTATTAAAAACAATCACGTGCGTAGATAAATGCGCGTACGCTCAACACGCGACAATACGTGCATTCCGACAGTGCATGGGGGTTAATAGCTACGTACATTGTTCCTGGTATTCGATATTAATTAATAAAATAATGTTGATATTTTAAAGAAATATTATTGTATGATACTAAAGATATGAAATATTATTATCAAAAATAATATACTAAAATACTTTTTGTAATACGTTTTTGAGAATCAACATTAAGTTTATATGATACTAGCGACTCATCCTCGCTCCGCTCGGGTTCGTCCCTAGTTACGTTTTAACTTTTAGTATAGATTTCTCAGAGATGAGATATTTTACCGCAGTAAAAGGTATCCTATTTGTTGACCCAGATAACTAGCTATCAACATACCAAATTTAATCAAAATCTGTTTAATGGTTTTCGCGTGATGCGTTCCCACTTCCCACATAGACAGACATATAGACAAAAATTCTAAAAACTACAGTTTTGGCCTATGTATCGGTAATAATGACTACTTTAATAAGATTTTCCAAAAAATATTTAATGTATAGATTCAACTCAATTAGAATTTTATTATATGTACTTATAGATAAATACGATACATAGTTTTTTACTATTCATTTATCATAGTCATTTTAATTAATACGTAATATATTAAAACCACAAAGTTTAAAGTTTAAAAAATTGTTATACCTAACTAAATTGGGTAAATAAACTTCTAAAATACCTTTGTTTTTAAATAAAAAAATATCAACAAAATCATTCCCCTATTTGACATGACAAAAGATATTTATAATTGACGCCTCATAATAATCCAAACCAGAGTCAACAATACGCTTCGCGTGTAGAGCATACTTCACGCACACGCGTAAAGCCACACTACCCCTATATGAATAGTTTGAAGTATAATGTATACTTTGATACGTAACGTACGGAATACAAAGTCCCATTTGTAACCCTACCCTGGGACGCGGCAAAAAGGTTAAGATTTTATATTCTTTTTTCACAAACTAAAGGCTGCACGTGGTCGGGTTGTGGTCTAAGTTTTTTTTCTTTTAATGAAAGTATTATGTTGAGTAAAATTCTTGAGAGAGCGCAAGGGGATCAGTTACGACGGCTTTCGATGGTTTCGGGTTTTAATAATGGCGTTGCATCATTAAATTATTCAAAAACAAAAATGAATCTTTCAGTTTTTTAAAAAGCTTATATCAGATAAATTTACTGTTGGAATATTTTCCAATTAGAATTGTGGAAAACAGACGAACTCTACTTAATAAAAAAATTGTATTCTTTATCTAATATAGGTATATTCTTCAATTAATTCATCATTGGCAGTTAATCTAGAATTATATTTGTCATATTCTTATATTTTAAATTCACTTTAAGTAACCTAGACTTAAGAGAAAATTTTAAAATATCCATACACACAGTAGCCAGTGTTACAAAAGAAAATAATTAACTAAAATATGATGCTGAAGTAACATTGTGTAAAGCTCATTACTCAAATAATCGTAACATTATAATAAACTAGCGATTCACACTCGCTTTGCTCGGATTCGTCCTTAGGTATGCTTTGACGCTAAGTATAGAATATGATGAGTTTTAGATCCCTTACTTGAGAAATGATTGATTCCCCATACAAACTTTCATCCCCTTTTCACCCTCTTAAGGGATGATTTCCGGGGTAAAACTATTGTATGTCCTTCCCAGGGTCTCAAACTATCTCCATACCAAATTTTATCTAAATAGATTCAGCAGATTAAGCGTGAAAAGATAACAGACAGACAGAGCTACTTTCGCATTTATAATATTAGTATGAATTAAATTACTGAGCGTAATAAATGGTCTGAATTAAAAGATTTTTTGTAAATAACTACAAATTCTTTCAACTTATTTATAGATATATGGTTCTATTATCTTTTAAGTACCTAATGGGCAAACCTTTTAGATTCTTCTAGAGTTGAAGATATTTTCAAGATACTATATTTAAATTACACAAATTGTTCTGTTTAACATATAACTACCTCATTTCAATAGTCATTTCGTATCATCATCGACCATTTCTATGATCCATCATTACCTAAGTGTGAAATTATGTTAACCACTCCAACGCTTTAGACCGGCTAGACTGGTAAAACGTAATTTTTTCAGCTCCCTTCTAATCTACATGACACATCATAAAATAACATTTTACTACTACTTGTTTCAAATTTAGGTAGGTACGTATAAGATACATACGTATTTATTACGTACGTACGTACGTATTTATTGCAGATTTTGTATTTTTTCTGAGAAATGAGACATTTTCCCGCGGTAAAAAGTATTTTATATATTGGCCAGGTTAACCAGCTATCACCATACCAAATTTCATCAAAATCTCTCCAGTAGTTTGACTGTGATGCGGTAACAGACAGACAGAGAGACTAAAATTCTAAAAACTAAAGATTCGGCCTCTGTATCGATAATAAAATCTATTTCAATAAGATTTTTCCAAAAAAATATTTAATGTACAGATTCAGCTTAGTTACAATTTTATTATATGTGTAGATTTTCATGTCACTGAACAACAACAAAAACCTTCATTAGTTAAACAAATACCTTCATTAGTTAAGCGTTAAAGGTTAACATTATTTACAAGCAGTATTTGAAGGTACTTATAAAATAACTAATAATCTTATGCTATTTTTATTTTCTAGTTTTGAAAAAGTGAAAAGGAACGCTTTGACAAATCGTATTGAACACAAATCATATAAACCTAAAATTAAAAGTTTTACTCTGCATTGAAAAGTTTCACTTTACACTTCCTCGAACTCGAAGTCAACCGTAGCAATTTTGACTTAAAAAACAAATAACACAGGCTATAAAACCTTTCAATATTTATATTACTTATTACATTATTTGCCTACAAAATCAGATGTAGATATTTTATAATAAGCATTGAAGTCTTTAATGGAGCGCGCCATGTAATAATACAATCTAGTGGGTATTAAAATAATTCATCAGTGTATCTTTAACTAGTGACCAGAGGAAATGATTTATCAGAGCGTAGTACGTGATTTGCGAGCGGCCGCGCTACGAAGCCGATGTAATCGCAGGAAGCGACACCGGCGCGGGCGAAGCTACGATCAATCTGCAGCGGAACTTATCTATCCACTGCTAGCCAGCTGCTAGCAGTGATTCATAATACCACGATAGTCTTGTTTATTCTACAGAATCGCCTCCGGCAGCCTGGCCTGACTAGCTCATGCAAATATATACAAGACACGATCGCTGCGCGGGGAAGTAATGTATCCAACATCATAATAGAGTATAGAAATAAATTACTTCGTATAGATAAAATATCGACGAGAATTAAATGCTCAGTCATACTGCCTTCAGCATGCAGAAATGTCTGGCTTAAGAGACAGCTAAAAATAAAACAAGTTAGAGGCATGCTTAAGAAACTAATAAAAACATTAAGAATCTCAGAGACTCATCCGACTCGGGCAATAGAATGATTAATAAGGCTTTATGAGCACAATCTAGTCAGTGACTATTCTAAGTCGCGGCACGTCAAAGGCTCTATTCGTAGAAGTGTTAGTAAAAACCAGTCTGTAGGCGCGCGCTACTGCTCGCGTGCTGCGCGCGCGCCTCCCGCCCGGGACGCACGCGCGGGCGCACGTAGCGGGGACCCACTATATAAAGCCAGCCGCCCTTCCTGATTCTATCATTCCCTTCGTACGCTCCGTGTGTGCATGTCGCTTGCTCTCACGCAACCTTGTATATACGTAGACCTAGTTCATCGGATTAATTTTATTTTAGTATTAATTTTAGTAAACATGTGTCTCGCTAAGGAAGATTCACTGTCGCCCCAGAAGGAGGCTCAGTCACCTCGTTCGCCTTGGATGAAGCTCTTAAATCGTCAGGTAAAAATTGTTTGGCTTAACCTTTTAATTATCAGTGCTTTAACATATTTAATAATATACATTATTATACTTTAATTTCCTTGTTTTATTCTATTAACCTCAACACATTCGGAAAACTTAAGCAAATTACTAATATATATTTATTTTTGTTTACAGAGCTCTAAACCAAGGCTTCCACGAAAGGTGACGAGTTCTACGCGAGTGAATCTTAATAAATGTTGGTCGAAACTAGGAGAGTTGATCTCCAATTCTTCACCTCGCTCTGACCTGCCATCGCATAAGACTGCTTATCTCGAAGAACCTGTCTTGGTGCCGTTCTCCGAGTACTTCTATCCAGTAGATCCGGTCAAACCGGTACCTGTTGAAGACCACGATAATGCCGAAAACCAGAATATCTTGAACTCTAGCAGGTTTGAACTCATCTCAGAAGAAGAGATCAGTGATAACATGGCCAACGAAGTTCGAGAAATCTGTTATTCGACTACTAAATCAAGCTGCTTTGTATGTAAGCTCTGCTATTAACTCGTGCCTTCCAAAATCACTTTCGTCTTCCAGTAATATTAAACGTTTAACTTTCGGTACTAATGCAGTGAACACAAAATCGTGTCTTCCAACGTTAGATTAAGTGCGTGCCTTGTTGGCGCATCCATGTCTTCCATTAGACTTAGTGGCGTGGAGTTCTTGTACATCTTTACTCGAACTTATGTGATTTCAGGTATTGTGATCTTAGTTTAATAAATAGTTTATTTTCGAGATAATCGCGGGATAGATGTACCAGAACTCCACGTATGTTAGTGTTTGATATTGTAACCATATAAATTGTCCGTCATGTTTTGGTAGACAGCTTTAACGTCAACTGCACTGTAATTATCAATGCACCAATTTCCGTCTTTTTAACTTTACTCCTTGGTTCATCATCACTCTTAAAACATCTTTGTCTAATGTCTTCCATTAATATGTAACAATTATATCTGTGATATCACAAGTACATAACTTGAAGCTTTAATTAGATTAAGTAAAGTATAAAGAAAATTATAAACAATTAATCTAATGAAATAACTGATATCTAAACAGAAATCAACATCTTCCATTTTTTGATTTCTTGTTTTTATATTGATTCATTGCATTTATTGTTTACTTTAAATATATAAAAATATATTTCAATTACAAAAGCTTTAATTAGTTACTAAGTAGATTATTAAGATGATATTTTAAAGTTTCAAAACTTCAATTATCTTTTTGCTTGTTTATATTCCTATCTGCAATGTTTTGTTTCATGTGTCATGCAAAAGTGGGCCGAACGTGCCAATTTTAATTTAAGCTCTTCCGTAGAAATAATTCTTAGTATAAGATTATTTTTAATAATATTACTTAGAAGTAATTTTGTAATGTTAAAATTTTGTCTTTATAATTTTGTCGATTTATCCATCATAAGTTAGATCTTAAGTTAAAAATTTTCTTCTTTACTTATCTTTTACTTAGCATTTACTTAGTCGTAAGCTTAGATTATAAACCATTTTGTAGACTGATTGTTAAGAAACTTAAGACTTTCGTTTGATCTCTGAATCTTAATAAATATACTTATTAAAAAATATAATTTTTCATTTATCGTACCAATATATCTAATACTTACATCATAGTTGCATAAAATTAGCACCTTTCCGAACATCAAACTTGCCATTTATTGTCTGAGATAAAATATTTACATTAGTTTTTAGAGAAAAGCAAATATTGATATTGTACATACGATTAAATTCTAAGAAACGAAACATTAAGTAGGTTAAATATGTTTATTTAAAGTGCACATAACGACCTTCATAACAGATCTAATACAGCTATACGATATGTTATGTATGTGTGTATGTATGTATGTATGTATGTATGTATGTATGTATGTATGTATGTATGTATGTATGTATGTATGTATGTATGTATGTACATGATATCTACATGTGTATAGTCGAGTACCACATATTTGGTACAATCTTTCGGCAAATTCAAAAATGAATTTTGTGAGATACCTGCTAACTTAGTTTAGAACTACATTTTAAAATACAAGACAGACAAAATTAAGCAGACGAAGAAGAATTCATGGTAGCAACATATATGTATGCATATATTATGTATGCATATATTATGTATGCATATATTATGTATTTTAAATAAAACTATCTTTTCGGATTATTTGGCGGATTTATTTTGATTTTTGGTCTCCGGCGTTTCGAATGCTATACAGCAATCATGGTCACGGGAGAGACTAAGGTTATAGACGTCTCAAACACATACTTGTTACAGACAGTGCCTACCCACTATTTTACAAAAATTATTTCATAAATTCTAAAATGGCACTAAAGTACCTTAAAATATATTATGTTGATATTTATTTTAAACATTATAAAAAAATATTTTGAAATGTTTAAAATTAAAATTTCTGCCTCCTATTGATTTTCATTCAAATGACTTTGCTATTAATAGATTTAAGTAACAATATTCAATGTCAATCAATACTTAATTAGGTGGTTTATTACCAAAAATGTTACTACGAAGAATGTTGTTATTTAATTTATTAATATTCGGATATTATTAATAAATTTTATAAAATATCTATAAAACTTGTATTTTTTGTTTATTAAATATTTTTTTTTGTTTTATAATATGTATCTATTATATTTTACTATACATATACAGATTAATAAAATTATATCATATACGTCACATACATTCTCTCCAAATTAAAAAGCACTCATTATTTACAACATTCACATAATAGGTATATCGCATTTCACATAATAATACTTTTTATTGAACTCTATTAATATATTATGTTTTTTTATGTATAGGTTTCGTTTACGTCTAAGAAGCTCGTATATTTGTCATTAATTGACACATTTCTTTTATTTTATAGCCTCATCTGTGCCAATTTTATTAATATTCTGCAAGTGCTACTTGAATTGAGAATTTACTTTTATCAATCAAGTTGCGTGAGACATTTATGCATCGAACGATCATTATTTTTATATGAATACTTATTCAAAATATGTATATTTTCATTATATATATATATATATATATATATATATATATATATATATATATATATATATATATATATATATATATATATATATATATATATATATATATATATAACCAAACCACTATTTACTTATTTTAACATTTAAACACTACTACGTTTAAAAGGTTTAAATAATTATTTAGAATCAAACTCGTAATAAATTATAAAATAATCAAAAAAAAAACCCACAAATTTTAACCTTTTAAGTGATGTGATAGTGTGTGATATTGTCACAAATTAACCTATATTTATAGCTGTATATAAAGCGTCGGTGAGTTTTTTGTAGTTGCTCCAATAACGGTGGAATGTTCAATTTATGAACAAAACCTCTTTAAAAATAAAATAAACATTTTAAAAAACTTATGTTTATTTATATATAAAAACCAGATCATTAAGAATGTTGCTAAATAAATATAATAAAAAACACATTAAGGCAAATTAAGGCAGATATTTCGATTGATTGATTGATACATAATCATAAAGATGAAGGGATTTCTGTTTGCGACACACAGTAATATGTGCCCTCTTGAACTTTGATGTTGTAATGGAATATAAAATCACTATAGGGTGCCCATTAAATTTCATTGACATAATTTTCAGGTCAATGACATTATTATTGATAATACCTACGTTCGTTCGTTCGTCTATGTAAATGCGTAATTTTCTCTTTTGTAGCCTTATATATCTATATATAGAAATAAATATGTTGCTCTGTGTGTTTGTTATGTATACGTTTTCATTGCCATATTTTTTATTAGTGTAAAATTTGCTATTATAGTAGTAATATTAGTATATGTAGTGTTTTAATGTGTTTTTTTATATATTTTTAGCAACTTTTTAATGATCAGGTTTGTATATATAATGTACGATAATTAGGTAACACCTGAATTGTTTAGGATAATTTGTTAAATTAAAATAGTTACAATCAAGGTACATGGTACTTATTTATATATACCTACCTCCAGGAAAATATATACAAATTCTTTAAGAAAGAATCATATTTCAATATCTACTATTAATATTTATATTATTTAATATTTTATTAGCGATTTTCTTTAACCAATTAGTTATCGACGAGCTTTAATGTTATCAATAAAAAAAATTAGAAACCTGATTTTTTTATATAGATAGGTAAATTCTATTCATATACACTCGCCGGCATATTTAGCGGAACACAAAAAAAGGTCTATTATTAAAAAAATATGGTTTTATTTTAAAATCTACTTACTACACTTCTTTTGTTATTTAAAGTTTCATTTGTTTTACTTAAAATGAGATCACATTAACAACAGATTTTGCGAGTAAAGGCTATTTGTGAAAAATGGTACAGTTTTGAACTTTTCATATAACCGGGAAAAGTGTAAATTAATATTAAAATAACAATTAATTAAATTAGAAAAATGGTGATTAATATCGCGTATTTCCTCCACGTGCTCTTATTAAAGTTTCTACCCGTCTAGGCATACTGAGAATGATGTTATCGATGGTCTCCTGGGATAGTCTCCGCCATTCCTCAACTACGGTGATTCGCAGTTCACCCACGTTGGCAGGAGCTGAAATTCTAGACTTAACTTTTCTTTTCAGCAAGTCCCAAACGTGCTCTATTGGGTTCATATCTGGTGATCTCGCCGGCCACTCCATAACAGTGATATTCATATCATTAAGATAAGCTTGAGTTACCCGAGCGGTATGCGGCCGAGCATTATCCTACATAAAAACAAAACCGTTACCGATATATGGGGCAAACGGTACGACATTTTCTTCTAAAACTTCTCTGATATAGCGGTCTGCAGTCAGACTCTCTCTGTCAATCACTACCAAGTCTGTGCGAGCTCCCAAACAAATGCCCGCCCAAACCATTATTGATCCACCACCGTATGCAACTGTAGTTTCAAAGTTTGTCTGAATATATCGTTCTCCTTTGCGTCTGTATATTCTTTGCCTGCCGACAATTTGATTTAAGAGAATTCTACACTCATCACTAAACAATACCTTACTCCATTGGTCCGCGTTCCAAAGTCGATGTTCCTGAGCAAAAGTTAACCTGTTTCTACGATGATTTACCTCGAGCCTTGGAGCCTTGGCGGCACAAATGAACCCAAACCAGCTTCTTCGAACCTTCTTCGTACCGTACGCTCACTTACGGTTACACCCCGCACTGCTTCTAACTCATGTCGGGCTTGGACGGCTGTCAAACGGGGGTTCCTACGTACACGAAGCCGAATGAAACGGTCATCCCTACTCGAAGTGCGTCTTTTTCTGCCTTGTCCTGCTTTTCTCACATAAGTACCGGTCTCCCTGAACCGTTGGATACTGCGATGGATCGTTGAAACTGGTCGACGAAGATCTCTGGATATCACTCTGTAGGTTTGACCATTTCTTCGCATTTCGAGTGCCCTGGCAATCTCCGTTGGGTCTAAGTCAGGCATAATTCAGTCCTCAACTCCAAAAAGATACGCGATTAAAAAAAACTAACAAAAAACAGTATTTCAATGAAATTTTAAATCAAACTCAGAAGGAAGAAATACTCGAAGTTCGCTCCAGATAAGGTGTATTTGAATAAAATTAAAACAATTGCATAAAATGTGATGTTCAGTTGTTTTCTTAATTTGAAAATATTTCTTTTTAAATTAAATGACGTATAAACCAGCCAGCAACCTTATATGATACTGATATCAAACCTTTATTTTATGTTCCGCTAAATATGCCGGTGTGTTTATGTTTTTCTCGAATTTTTAATAATGATTATAGTCGAATTTTGACCCCTGTAGGAACATATCTAATTCATATAGGTAAATAGGTAACTCTAGTTTTATCGATTCGACTGAAAAAAACGCAGCGAATAAGCCTAAAATAAAATAAGGAAGTACTTATTTATTATATAAGTGGCATATAAGTGGATAAAGCTGTTTTTACTAACGTAACTGAAAAAATAAATTTATAATAGTGGATACAAATAAATAATAAGATTATGTTTTTTGATTATATTATTTATTACTAACGATTCACCCTCACTTCATCAAATTTCGCTGAAATCAGTTCATTACTTTTTGCGTGAAACGCGCACACACAAACAGACAAACAGACAAACAGACATACGTACAGTACCGAATTTGCTAAGTTACTGCTTTATTATAGTATAGATTTTTGCTCTTTTCATTTTTATGTTAATTGATGATTATGTTTCTTAGATGCCAAGATGAAATATATATATATATATATATATATATATACACCTATGTATATCTTAAATAAGAATAACAGCTAGGTAGGTATACCACACATGTGATACTATTATCTAAGAAATATATTGTAAGGAGGACATAATACAAAAAAAAAATAACAGATATCGATACTACGTGTCAAAAAATAGTTTAAGTTACGTGACATTATACAAAAGTGTTGGATGTCCATTTATAGTATAATGTATCGGACAAACGTTTAAGAATGATAAATCGGTACTTTTCTAAGGGCGATTCGTTCCGAACCTGCGATATAACGACAAAAGTGCGACTTAGTTCACGACACTGTCAAAAGGCAGTTTTAAAACTCAAATTCATAGGGGATGCAGTAACATAGAACCGTGAAATCGCGGAGCTGTGACGAATCGCGGCAAAATTTCGGTTTTTCGGTCAATTCTTTAGGATTTGTACGGGTTTTCTTCGACAATTCGTCGCGCTGAACGGGTGTCAGTATTACAAACACATGGTCTTTGATTTAGACTAGTTTGCCATTCAATGATCCGCAACGGTTTTTAGATTTCGCGACACATTTCATGGCTTGCGACGCGTTACATCGATGTTGACTTACCTTCCGTCACAGCTGCTAGATGCTTGTATAATGGAACAGACTAAAGAAATAGGAATCTTAATTCTGGGTAATTTACGATAACCTTTTGTCGTAATATATGGACAATGTAATGGGTTCTCACAAATATTCGTTAAGAGTGAGCAAATTGTGTGCTGTTTTTGTATTTTGTTCACTAATAGATACATTTATTAATATTTTGTTAAAAATCAACAATGTGTAAAGTACTGTTTTAGCCATTTTAATATAATATGGACAATACGTTTGTTTAACTCATTTATGATTTACAAACATAGCTTATCTAATTTTAAATTGATTAACCGATTGATTCCCAACTTCAATGGTTACGTTTACCCATAGGATAATACTACATACATACATACCTGTAATATACTAGTAACTGTATGTATACCTATGTGTAATAATAATAATAATAAGTGTTGGCAAGCGTTAGAATTTATTAGGTGTAAAATTTATTATGGCAATGAGACAATATATCTTTATAATAATAAAATTAATTTTATTCACCTGCTCAACTTCACCCTACTTCTCTTTCCGATAAAATATTTATATTATATAGGTATTTATATTTAAACATCCCTATCCCTACTAATATTATATGAGTGCCCATATCCTGCACACTCTCATGTCCTGGATAACACATACGCTGACAAGCAAACGAAGCCAAAAACAAAATGTAGTACGAGTACTATAAGACTAATGTTGTAAATATGAAAGTTTGTACGTTTGATATTTGGTTAATTTCAAATGGCAGGACGAATTTAGATCAGTAATCAGATAGATTATGTATAACCTGAAATAAAAGATATGTAGGACGAAGGCATTATTTAGGCAAGTTTTTGACATTTTTTTAATTAAAAAAAATTTGATTTATTAAATGTAGATAGGTATATTATAGAGCTATTGAATTCCTACATCAAACCTCACCTATATTAACACGTAGTCATTCAAACCCAAAGATCTGTGAAAATCAATAGAACTTGCCACTTACCTTGTTAAAATTCACAACCATGTTTTGTGCAAAATAGTGGTGCGTAAGACAAACAAGTCTCGCGTAAAATTCGGATAAGAATGGCAATAAAAGTATAAAGACAAAAATAACATTTGCCACTCAAATTTATATTAAATATAATTATCAACGTTATATTCACAGTGTTTAAGGTTTGAAATATGTAAATAAGTTTTAAGTATAGATATTAATTATGTTGGTTCTAACAGGAAGAGTTCACGCATCAATATTTCGTCAACAAGAAGTGATTGTAAAGTGCCGCTTTTAACAGTATGTAGTTACTGAAGAGATCTTTTAAGGGTGCCAATGAGGGTTTCGAGCTGCGTGAGTTTTGTCAAAAAACATGTTAATTTTAGACCAACATTATTAAGGGTATCGTGAATTTTCACAAAAGATGCATCAAATTTGTTTAAAGCTAACTTTTAGATTATTGCATGTACCTATGCAATATATATGAACAGATGCTTTGATCTAGTAGGTACTCGATAGTCATTGTATATGAACTCGAAAATAGTGCCAAAATAATTCTTCGAACTTAATCACACCTATGGTCTATGATCCAATCGATACTGATTTTAAGTAACGAGCATTGATTAACATGTGAACTGTAAAGAAATTTTTAGGTATATCAGATTTTTAGACGTAAACTTTCTATTATTTATTACAGCACTATAGTTAAGGATTTTGATTATATTTTATCCAAATGATAATAAAAAAGTAACAATTGTAAATAACTTATTTTACGTAATTTATCTTATTGACTGAAAGACAGCGTATGTAATTTTATCGACTGTTGAACTAAAAAAAATAAGTAGGTATATACCTACTGTTTGAGATTTGCCAAATATATTCCAATCATTTACATTAAAAATTTTATTCAAGTGGCCCTTTAAAATGTAGGTACCTACTTCTTAATTTAAAAAAAATACATTTAATATTATAAAAAAAATATTATGCCTACTTGTATCGTTCACACATTTTTTTTTAATAAAAAGAAACACTTTTAACTTAATGAACTTTTGCTTTCAGACATTCAAGTGTTGGCTATTCACTTACAATAGAGAAGTGACGAAATATAAGGAAATGACAAAATGGTGCGACTCACTAAAGACTTTTTCGCAAAGGCGTGTTAAGTACCAGGAAGTTCTACTTTAGACCTGCCTATTAGACGGTCGTAAAAATGGTCTAACATAAGAATATACTCGATAATTTTTTATAGTAACAGTGGTTTTGAATTTTCAGTCACTTAAGTTAATATCACAATGACACATTTCTTTTTTCGAAATAGTTTCCCACGTTATGCACTAGATCTATACATATAATAAAATTGTAACTAAGCCGAATCTGTACATTAAATATTTTTTTTTAAATCTTACTGAAACAAACAGAAGTATCGATACAGAGGCCGAATCTATAGTTTTTAGAATTTTTGTCTGTCTGTCTGTCTGTCTGTTACCGCATCACAGAAAAACCACTTGAGGGATTTTGATGAAATTTGGTATGGTGATAGCTGGTTATCCGGGTCAACATATAGGATACTTCTTACTGCGGGAAAATGTCTCATTTATGAGAAAAAATACAAAAACTGCAATGTAAGAGTATATGTAAAACCTAAGGATTTGGTTTTTGGTCATCTTAACGCGGGCGGAGCCGCGGGCAATGCTAATATTTAAATACTTTTCCACATTATGAACTAGATATATGTAATTATATAAAATCAACATTCAAGCAATCTTTCTATGATAACTTTATATTAACTGTATACACTGTAAAAATATTTTGTAATAGCTCATCACTTAGCACTTAACTGCACACGTGCGAGCTTTATAACTATTAAGTACCTATATTTATAATTGTTCTCTTATAATGTATTAATTAGAGTGATATAATCCAGCTATGGGAATGTAAATTTGCCTTTTCCAAGAAAGCTTTTGTTTTTCTAGGACACAAAATATCTAGACACTATTTTTAAAAATTGTTAAAATATAATACTTTCTTAGATTTACGCGAATGTTTGACATTTCTAAATAAAACCAACGTCGGGAACCAAAAATTAAAATAAATCCGGGAAATAATCCGAAAAGATAGTTTTATTTAAAATTGTTAAAATGTTGACATACAGTTTTACATTAGATTATTTATATGTTAATCTACGAGTTTTTCATTGAAAATAACAAAAAGCTCGGAAGATTTTTTTTAATATGACAGTATTTCTACACAACGACATACAAAATATCTCTTAAATAATAATAACTACATATTCAGTCAAAATCAAATTATAGTAATTTCTGACTCAACCAACCAGTAAGAACATATACATGGAAAAGATTTCGCAAGTCGAAGTCCACAAGGACGTGAAACGCCAGGAAACCGTTACTTAAAACTCATAATTAGGTGGTTAAGTAACACTTGTGTACTTCCGATTGTTTGTAGGAATTACTCCATTTTCGAAACTGTTGGACAAATATGGGAAAGTTTTAAAATGTAGGCACATTCCATTGGCAACAAAAACATTATAACTCTAAAGATTACAGTTAAAATCTTCAATATTACTGCAAATGTATAGATGCTTACTGTTTACGGTGCTTATGTAGTCAAAATATCCCAAATTTACTTTGAAATTAAACATGATATACCCGAAAAACCGCCATATCAGTTCCAAAAGTTATTTGTCTATCGATAAAATGATTAGCTAGCGTAAGTTTCAGGGTTTTTTTTTTAAATTAAGAAAACAAAGCAGACTATTATCATTCATATACATTTGTATCATAAGTTATAATAGGTATAAACAAGTATAATTATGTGATCTGTGGTATAAATCTTTTACTTTATACTTGATCATGTTCGATTAATATTTTGTTAAAATAACATAAAACTTAATTCATTATTTAAAATTCCTAAATAGGAAAGTCTTCATAATATATAAGCCTTGTCACATTACAAAGAAGCGCTTTAACTGTAACATCGACGCAATCGGAAACAGCAACACATCATTAGTGGCAAATCAGTAACACATGAAGATAAAATATAAAAAATACATTCCATTTTGTTTTTATAAAACATGGCTACAAGTGAAAAAATATCTGCACGTGTAGCGAAGGCAATTTTGTGCGGTTTTAAATTACAGCATTCCTTTTTTAAGCGGAAACTGCAGATTTTTGGGTGTTGACAAAAAGAACGGACGAATATTTTGACAGTTATCTACTTTGCAAATGAGATGTTGATGCAAATAATGGTGCGGCAGATTCAAAAGATTGTTTCATATTTTACTACTAGGTATGCTTAGAACTTTTACTTTTTAGATTATTTGGATTCTTAGTTTGAAGTCTTATTCATTAAAATTATGTGAAATTATAATTACTACAAGCGACTCACACTCGTTTCGCTCGGGCTCGTCCCTAGGTACGTTTTAATTTTTTTAAGCGCATCCCTAATTCTTTTTGTAAAATAAAAGTAGCCTATGTTAATCCCTATAACATGAGCTATCTTCCAGTGAAAGTCCCGTCAAAATCAATCTAGCCGTTTCAGAGATTATCCGGAATAAACAGACAGACAGACAAAAAATTTAAAAAAATGTGTTTTTCTTATAAGTACCTTATATAATTTCATATGCATTTAGTAAAACGCTGTTATTTTGACATTACAACCAGACACTTCAATTCTATTTATCTATATAGATTATAATAGTAATTTATAGTAAACAGCCATATTGTCCTAAGGCTAAAAAGGCTAAATGTTACGTGAAAAATATGTAATATACACATCAAGGTAATAAGTATTGCTTTGATGAATTTCTAAATATTGTACATGAAAAAATATTTTATTCCTTAGAAAAAATAAAAATAAAACTATATTTGCAACTACCATCAGCACTTAACAAAATAAAAAACTTCAGCACCGGTGCGGTCATTTTAAGTATCCAAAGAACCTACAAAAATCTTGAAATATAAAAAATCTTATTCAAAACCGTTTTCGGTTAAAAATTGCTTTATCTATCTATACAAAACTCTGATCCATATTTTTTGATCCTGTAACACAATACGAGCTGACCGAAATTTAAAAAAACCAAAAAGTCTCCGAAAAAATTTAATTGTATTGCAAAATTTGGCCGACTAGCCTAAGGGCAGGATCACAGGAAATGACGGAGCGGCAAAAACTTAATAGAAGCCTACGAAGTGTCTACGATGTGATGGATCGACGTAACACAATCATTCCCTACGACATCGCTAAGACGGTTAAAGTGGCCCTTAAAAATGAAGTGATATTATTCAATTTCATGCTCGTGAAATTTAAACTTTATAACCATTTATAATATACAATCAAATTAAAACCTTATCATCAATGAGTAAGGCACAAAATTTTTGTTAGCTAGCATTGATTTAAATATTTTTTGCTATTTCTAAATAATAAAACAACAAGCAAAATTGAACTCTAAACTCTTAAGATATAGACAACTTTTGTATGTCACATATTGGATGATATATGTAGATATATCTAGTGTAACCAAATAGTTGGAACACGTGTTAGTTGGCCACTAGAAAACCATTGGAGCTTGTTTACGGGATTCGTGATAACAGCGACCCTTTTAACATGAACGTGGGTTTGGTTACATTGTGGAGATTTTAATATAAGAGTTGACTTTTACTGATAATGCTTATTTTATCTTATTCTGAAAAATGTAGAGTTTCACTTTTAATCTTCATTAGTTTTGTAAATTTCAGTTTTTATTTACATATAAATTAGTATATGACAATGACATATGTTTTAATTTCGACAATTGCTATAAAAAATTCAGCATATCCTAAACTCGAAACCGCTTTAAGCTCTATATACTATACCTACCGTATTATATAATCTTTAAAAACTTTTGAAGATGCAGACACAAAGAATTTAAAAAGTGGGCGTACTTTTACTGTCATTTTACTTAAGGCATAATAGGTGGCGGCATCGGGTCGAACTATTATCTAAAAAAAAAAAACCTTGCCCGCCTTAACAATCGAAATGTTAAAAGGAAGCGAAGCCTTGCGAATCTGAGCAATAAATTCCTTTTGATTGAATTTCGGACTCACGCTGAGCTATAGGGGCTCATTATAGTCCTAATAATTTTACAATTTTTTCCCGCAACATACTTTTTACATTGGTATATTGTTAAATGCTTATCACGAACTAGTTTCGAGTAGGAAGAAATTTATTTATAATATTAATGTTAATATGTATTGCAAAATAAAATATCAATACATATAATAAAATTGTAACTAAGTCGAATCTGTACATTAAATATTTTTTGGAAAATCTTATTGAAATATACATTATTATCGATACAGAGGCCGAATCTATAGTTTTTAGAATTTTTGTGTCTGTCTGTCTGTATGTTACCGCATCACAGAAAAACCACTGGAGGGATTTTGATAAAATTTGGTATGGTGATAGCTGGTTATCCGGGTCAACATAAAGGATACTTTTTACCGCGGGAAATATACGTAAAACCTAAGAATTTGGATTTTGGTCATCTCAACGCTGGCGGAGCCGCGGGCAGTGCTAGTTATTATATTAATTCGTATAAATTATTTTAAGAGTACCTACCTAGTTTTTTTACGTGCCATACTTCGTAAAGTAAAGAAAAACGTACCTACCTACTTTTTATTATGCACCTTGTAAACTAAACGATGCCTATCATTATTTTTATATACATATATTAATTTATTTAGTACTTGCATGATAAGATTTTTTAACGAGTATAAGTTTATAATAGGAAATTATATTTTTATCACACTTTTTATCACACTTTATAAAATTAACAATAAAACAGTATCAAATACACACTCCTCATAACAATAGTTTTCTTCCAAGATTCTTCCTCAAGGATCTTTGCTTCGCCTAACTTGTGAACGACCTGCGTATGCGCAATCGATTATCCAACGGTTCTTTGATGTAAGTAGCGGATACCGTACAAGGCTTCCCATTTTGCATGTAAAATTTCGATTTTTTTGTATCTCCAAAGCGGATAGTTCGTATTTCCTTATTATCTTTCCGATACAATATGAAGTATGTACATGAATGAAATATTTTATGCTGATTTGATACGGATAAATGTAAATGCTATTAAGATTCTTTTGTAATAGTCGTTCAAGTGTAGTCAAGTATTTTTTGAATACGTTATAGTTAGTGATTTTTTTTTATCGAGTTCACATTATTGGTTTTGTACAAAGCCTATTCAACGACACCAAAAATATTAGATTGTAGGTATTTAATAATTATAAGAAAATTGATGATGATAATGATTAATAATTATATTTCAATGAACATGCTTGTGTGTGTGTGCCGTATTTTTGGAAGTCGAGGCATAAAAAATTTAATTACACATTCTTCTAGTTACAAAGGTTTTAGTTAAAAAAAATCGCCCCATCAATAAACTTAGCCTATTTATCGAACACCAAAATCCGACAAATCTTAACTAAATAAAAACTAAATTCATGTGTACGTTTGCTGCCGCCATTTTATGATAAATAAACAGATATTTTGTTTGCAAAGATAACAAGAGTCAGTCCGAATCGAAAAACAAATATATACTTAACGTTCAAGGACGAGATTGTTTAGATAACTCGGGAGACCCTTCACTGGTATAAGACCCTGACTTTTTACAGGTAGCATTAGGGGCGTAATACCTATTTAACGATAAAATGCGTCACGATGTTGTTTTTTTAGGTAGTACCTCAATGTTGCCAGAAAAATTAAATATTTATAATGTCACGTTTATCCATATTAAGTCTTCTTTAAGTTCATTCTATATTTTAAATTTAACAGTACTATTTACCTAAAAAATAAAAAAAAATCTATTATCATATATTTTTTTAATTTATTACAAAAGTTACGCATGAAAACTCTATGATTGATACATTTTCTTTAATTTCCAAAATGCAACAAAAATCTAAATTTGCACGGAATCTATTTGCGTAGATTTTTCATTTTGCAAGCATAAATATATGACTTACTTGACTTATGTTCCTAATTTGTTATGTCCTCTAGGTGAGGCAGAGGACGTCCACAGTACAACGCCATCCCGTTCGGGCTTAAGCTTCGTGTTTGATTTCGCTACTTCTATTTTTACTAGTAATAACATCTACTTATAATTAATCTTTTACTAATAATTCTATGGTATAACGCTAACCGATGGTCAAACCGATCTCAATGAATTCGATACAAGGATAGCTAGATACGCAAAACGGATAAAATTTATCTTCTATCACAAAAACCAAAGAGGATATAAACACTTCGATCTACATAGATATTTAATAAGGCAGAAGATATGCAAATCGCATAAATGGAAAATAAATAATAATCTATAATATAATCTAATTACCACAACATATCGGACCCCATAATTCAATTAGACCGTGTAAATAGGGATACATTCCTAAGGGCCCATTCAGAGTGCACGTGCGACAACAATCACTAACCCGCTGCGGGTCGCGAGAGCTCTCACAAAGCTGTCAAACTATTGAGCCTAGGTGTGAGCATAATGGCGCAGTGAGCGGTCATTTGACGTCTCTTGATCTTTGATTTCAACATAAGTTATTTTATGTTACGTTTTTGTAAGTCGAGTAATGTAATTAAATTGGGTAGATGTTTGGAAATGTAAGATTTGTTGGACCTTTTCTCAAAATATAGGTACATAGCAATTTCCGGTTTTATGTAAAATATACAAAACTGTTATGTATATTTTACATAAAACCTACA
Source organism: Brenthis hecate (assembly GCA_951806755.1). NCBI lineage: Eukaryota > Metazoa > Arthropoda > Insecta > Lepidoptera > Nymphalidae > Brenthis > Brenthis hecate. The sequence goes on along the minus strand of OX638279.1, from coordinate 2,672,273 downwards.
TATATATTATATTTCGTTTTATTTAATGGCTTATTTGAAACTTTTTGATCTTTTTGCCGGTGAGTCCCACACCTCATGTCTAAATGCCTTTCCCAACGTTAAAAAAAGGTGGTGAACTCTGGAACAATTCAAACGGGCTTTACTACAGGAAGCTCCTTTATCTCTACGTGCTTTATTTTATCACCTACATTTACTTTGCCGTAGGATATATATTCAACGCTGGATTTACGCTAGGGGCACTCGGGGCTAGTGCCCAGGGCGGCAAATTTTCAGGGGCGGTAAAATTCGAAGGATAAACAAAAAAAATCTTCGCGTTATGGAAAAAGTTTTTGTATTTTCCAAAAACTGAATAATTAAAAAATTAAAAAAAATGAACTTTATCTAAACTTTATCCATTTTATGCAAAATTTCGATAATGGGGCGGCTTTTCTTACAGTGCCCAGGGGTGGCGCTAAAGTTAAATCCGGCACTGTATATATTTAGTGTTTAATGTAATAGTAACTGAACAAATTACGGTCACGCAAATTGTATTCTGATGAGTTTTTTTCACTAATAAGTACATAGTTTATCTTTCCGAAAGACGTCTGTTTCTGCGCAAAGTTCGTTGTTGCTTAGTAGTTAGTTATATGTTAGATTGGTCATAGATTCGTTCTCTATTGAAAGTAATTTAATTTACTTTTATCCAAAACCAAGTTTTTTCAGCATTACATTAATTATTATTAATATTTATTAGTAAGTACCTATACAAGCAATTGATGTTCTCCTGACCGATTCCGGCCACGGCGGCCAATCTCGTTGTGACTAGCCAACTGCGCAGGAGATATTATAGTGCACAAGTGTACGCGCAGACACAAGTGCACTCTCTATTCCTGTCACTCTCATACTCCAGTGGGACGACTACTCGACACGACCAGTGAGAGTTGAGGCGCAGGACCGACGGCTTTACGTGCTCTCCGAGGCACGGGGGTGAAGCACCGCCAACTTCCCAACTCCGGGCTGTTACTGAGGCTTACTATTGAGAAAGACTCAATAACTAAACTTGGCCCAACCCGGGACTCGAACCCAGGACCTCCGGGTGTGCAGCCGTTCAATTAATATAGTATATGCAACAAATACGTTGTTACTTTAAGACTAACCAAGATTATACAAAATACATTGAAAACATTTTAATTTATCATTATTTAAATGATTTCTTCCATTCGTAAATTACATTAACTTTAATAGAAACAACTAGTTAAAACACGTTATTTAAAATATTATTATAAAGACAATAATATAAAATATATCGCTATTATAGAAGCCAATGATTAGTTACAAATTGTTGTATCATTTTAATGACCTTCTTAGCATATAATTTGTAAAAATATCGCTTATAATAAATAATAATATATGCTAATTTAAAGTAAACCTTATTGCTGATGCAGTATGGTTTAGTTTTCTGTTACGATAGATGACCGAGTTATCAGGAACCTACCTTAACAACTTGTAGTGTATCCCAAATTATCTATGCAGGAAGTTGGACTTATTTACAAATAAAATGTTTTTTCGATATATTACATCGTATAAGATGGTGGTATCTCCAAAATTCCTAAAAAAGATTACATTGAGGCCCAAGACTATATAAAAATAAACCTGTCTCCGCTCGGTGTATAGTATAAAGTCAAGTCATCCAATGACGCAGACAGACATACGTACAAAAAATAAGAAAAATCTTGTATAATATATAGTAGAATGCTTTTTAGTATTAATTTCAAGTGCAAATAACAACATGATATAAGACACTATCAAATAAAAGATTTTAATAAATGTACCTATATTACTTTACAATTTTAAAAAGCTAGTATATAATATTATACATACATTAATATTAAGGACAATCTATAATATAAAAATGAATCGCTGAATGTGTTGCTAAGCGCAAATCTCGAGAGCAGCTGAACCGATTTCTCTAATTCTTTTTTTAGAATATTCCTTGAAGTACGAGGATCGTTCTTACGGAGAGAAAATTTAAAAAAATTGACTGAAACACTCTAAAAACAACACTTTTCTATACTCCAATACAAAAGATTCGTAATAATACTTAAAAGTCGATTTGAACTTTAATACCATACCATAAAGTTTAAGTGTTAGTGGAGAGGTTCCGGGAAGGCAAAACAATTGAGTGACATTAGTGTCGTATAAATATTAATGTCAATATTATTAACAAAACAAATATATGGCTAACGCTGGCTAATAACTATTTATATCTATTTAAAACGTACCGAGCGAAGCAAGGGTGAGCCGCTAGTGTAGGTATAAAAGTTAAGCTCAATATTATTTGAGCCCAAAAATGAAGCAATGAAAAATAGATTAAGCAGTTTTAAATATAAATACGACCTACCTTAAGAATTTTTAGTATAAAGTATTAACTATTAAGTGTTTTATGTAGTATCCATACGGGAAGCTATAAACACTCAAGAGATTTATATCTTCCCCCATACTTGGTATTAGTTATGTTTTTAATTTCATTTATATCAAGTATTCATACAGAGTAAATCTATTTAAAGTAAATAAGCTAAATATATACTAATATTATTTATAAAAAATATATATCTCACACTTATAAATTAGTATAATAGTGATGCTAATTTATAAGTTTTATATGCAAAATTATGTTTATGTTAATTAATATGTCACATTAACAAGTAGTTTTATAATAAAATTAATAATGAGTTAATTTACTCTTTGACTTAATGAATTGACTCAATTATGAATAATATATTTTATACTTAATATTACAGGATTACACGAGATGTAATATTGGATTATATAAGAGTTTTATAGAATTATTAGCGACTCCCTACCGCTCTACTCGGGTTCGTCCAGGTACATTTTGACGGTTATTACTTTTAGATTTCTCAGAGATTAGATATTTTCCGTAAAAAGTATCCTATACAGACGACCAGACAGACAGACAGACAGACAGAGAGACAGACAGACAGACAGACAGACAGACAGACAGACAGACAGACAGACAGACAGACAGACAGACAGACGGACAGACGGACAGACGGATAAAAAAAACAGACAGGCAGAGTGACAAAATTTCTAAAAACTATAGATTTGGCCTCTGTATGGATAATAATGACTATTTCAATAAGATTTTCCAAAAATATTTAATGTACAGATTTGACTTAGTTCGAATTTTATTACCTATATCTAAAGATATGGTTTTTGATTATGCAATTATACTTAATACATGATTTCTTTTCTAATTTTAGAATACGGTAAACTCTATCCACCGTCATCCTATTTTCGAAATCGATCATCCCAACCATACTAATAGGCCATGATTATCATATAGATTCTAATTTTACAATTACAGTAACTTCGCCACTAACTTTCACAAAACTCTTTAGGAAGCTATTAAACTGAGCTTTGTGACATTTTAAATATTTAAGTCCTCGCAATAATTATGATATAGAGTAGAAAGAAATAATTCTAAGCAAAAAATTAAGTACGATATTGTTACTTAGAATAGCGCGTGGTAAATACAATAAAGTATTGAGGGTGAGAACAATATATTAAGTGGCGAGCTAAGGTGTGGTGGTCTTGCCTCCCGCGGAGATGTCGTGGACGTGCAAACATAGTCGCCTTTGCTCGCTAAATCTTTTGTTAAGGTTCGGTTTCATTGTAGATATTGTCCATTTTAATTTTATCTATTTATGTAGTAATATAATTTATTTTAAACTCTATAAATGTTTAATATTGTTAAATAAAATATATGAAAATTGGCAATGAAGGATTTTTTTTTCAGCTTATCACTGCCCACTGCTAGATGAAAGCCAAGCCATAGAACAACAATCGTCCCGATAAGCATGGTCTCCACTCTAACGCGTGTCGTCTCCATCGGCCATCTATACGCCTGGAGACATGACCAGCCCACTTAACCATGAAGAGTCTTAACTGAAGAAAATCTTAAAACATAAATTTCTTACCACACACATAAGAATCGTAAGATATTGCATAAAATAGCGAGATAACACGAACATAAAAAAAGAAAATTGAAAAATATACAATAATCTAAAAGTAATAAGAATGACGCATAAACATAAAATATTATTATACATATTTATTCTTTAAATAGTCTCGTAGAAATATGCTGAAATACCTACAATTACATCAAATTCTACAAAAAAAAAATTATATTGACTTCTGACGAAACTCACCCTTAATATTGTCCTCGTGACTCGCAGGAAAACGCTAACTGTCCCGCAGGGGCTTTGTTTCTTTCATTCGTAAGGCAAATATTGGGGCAGGCTCTTTCAGAGTTTGCAAACAGAGCAACTGGGTGGCGACCAACAAAACGTTTCTTAGAAAATGCGTGACAACTCTCCAAATATGGTGATTATCTAATTGTCTGCGCACCTGGGCTTATATAGTCCTCAGCTTGAATGTCATGTTTAAGGCTGCTTAATTGATGGCCACTCATTGTAGGTGTTGGACAAGTCGCGAACAATTTTTCTGATGTACACCTGGTTTTCCTGCAGCTCGAAACAATAGGATCTTAGGTGTTCGTGGTGATTTACTGTACTTAGAATAATAATAAGTAATTACTACAAACCTTGTGTTATTATCTCTTCCTGTCTTACTACCTACATACTTACCTACTGAAATTTAATATAAAATGAACATTTAATAGATATTACTAAAAATATAAACATTCGGATACTCTGTTCGTTTGGTAAAATAAAAAATTTCGTGTATACCTTGAACTCTCAATAATAATAAATTGTGAAATTAATGTTTGAAAGTCACCCCCTACAATTGTAGTTGCAAATATTAACCTCAGACATGCAGGTTTAATCACGGTGTTTTCCTTCACCGTAAGACAAGTGATAACCATGTTGAAGACGATTCGGGCATCACAACGTCAGACGTGCGGCACCAGGGATTTGAACTCTCTTCATTTTGTTTTTCAAGCTAATGTGTTGTCACTGCACTACTACAGCCTATTTAAAAATGTTAGTTAATATCAAGGCAAGATAATACTACGTAGTAGTACATCAGTAAATTTTCTAAGTAATAAAATCTAATAAATTGCTACTCTCAAGTTTTTTTATGAAGATTAAAGCAATCTATTTTAAGATCCTATTTTTTTAACATAGTGTTGATATTTAATTTATAATATTTATTAATAGGTAGATATCCCGTCTTAAAGATGTTAGCGGTTACTTTCTTATTGTAGTAGGTACATAATTTGATTTTTATTTCTCATTTTACATTTTCTCCAATTCCATTTTTTTTTCTCCAATAGTTTTATATAAAAAAGACAAACAAGACCATAAGAAGCAATTGCGCTTGTTATTTTATTTATTGTTATTTTGCATAACTCTAACTTCTAAGTCTCATTATTAATGGCTATCTTTATGTTTAGTACGGGGAGTAGCAGTACTTAACTACTAAGAAGTAGTCTTACTAAAGACAGATACTAAGGGCGTAGGGGCGATAATAAGAATAAATATAACTTATAATCTGTATTAATTTAACAATATGACCTGATGTAATGACCCTGCTTGCTGTACCTGCGGTCTCGGGTTCAAGTCCCGCTGGGGGCATTCATTTGTGTGATGAACACAAATGTTTGTACTCCAGTCATAGTTGTTTATATTTATAATATGTATGTATTTAAAGTTATATATGTGTAGTGTATCAACTATCTGGTATCAATAACAGATGTCTTGTAGCTTACCATGGTACTAGGTGGTGGTGTATGTTAGTTTCCCAACATATTTATTATTATTTATTTATTTATCCGTAACCTGTAGATTATAGATATAAAATGATTTATCTCATGAATCTACAGTTTTAGTAGTATTATAATATAATTATAGAATGAAGAATCATAGCACGGTAATGTAATATGTAATATTACCGTGATCGTAGTTTCGAAGTCCAATCTGTAATTATAAATATTAACATCTCCAGGTAAATTTCTAAGAAATTAATTAAATTTCAAAGAAATCTATTGTTAACTGTGACGCTTTCGTGTCCGTGGTCGTGGAGGGAATAAATAATAGGTATGTACTATCTTTTATATATTCTTAACATAAATATACTATGAGGTTAATTACAAACATAATTATCTTTATACTTTGTAAAGTTTGTTGTCCTTGCTTATTCATCATCACCCTACGATTCATGACTGGATGGGCTGAAATTTTGACTACCTATTTCTATAATGTCAGATACTATGATATATAGCTGACCCGGCAAACGTTGTTCTGGCATACAAATTATCAAAGAAATCTAACGTAAGATACAAAAATACTAAAACCGCGATTAAAAAATGGGGGGGGGGGGGGGGGGGGGGTAGGAGGGTGAAAAATACTTTACGATATATTCTCATTCCTACCAAATATACAAAAAAAAAATTATAATCGGTCGAGCCGTTTCGGAGGAGTGCGACAAACACCGTGACACAAGATTTTTATATATGTATAAGAAGATATGTTATGATAATGAATTCACTGAAGGGATAATATTTATAATATGACGGTCCGGCTGTAGGTGTTAACGTCTATGACCGTAATTGCCGTGTCGCAAAACTAAAAAATAATGTAAATTGGCAATACGTCAATGGACGATATGTTCTAATGTATGGAAATTTTAAATATCATACCTATAGTGAGATTAAAAAGAAATTAAATGTCCCGGAACGTGTTAATATATGATTTCATATTCTAATTATCGATCTATTCGTTAGATACAATATTTATTGAAATAATATTTGAACATCCTTGTAGCCAAACCTAAACTAACCGTAATATTCATACATAATATTTGTTGCCTCTATCACAATGAACACAAACCTCTTCTATTCGTCTTATAGTAACAAGAAAGATACCTTTATGCCTTCAAATCTCAACAATGACATCGACCTATCCTTTTTGGCCAGTGTTTGGTTAGCTGCAGGCTTATTGTCGACTCGGAAATCAATTTACGATAATTGTCATTTATTATGAAATAAATATGATCCTTTATACTATCCTCTTTTGTCAGATTCGTCTCTAAAAGAAGATCACGTTTTCCATTCAATATGGAGCATTCAGCGTAAATAATTTTTATATTTTGAAAAATTCATCCGTGCGTTGAAGAATGACCGTGTATGGCGTTTGACAATAATTATATCAGTATACCTTTAGGGTATATTAGGCGGAATGGAATGAGTAAGACGACGTAAAAGAATGTTTTCTCAGCTTATAAGCAGATGTAACAAGCATTTATATTCAATTTAAAGTAATTTATCTGGTAAAATTACTTATTATCATAATTTTAATTTTGTAAGCGATAAAGGAGCGTGTATAAAATGACATACTTGATTTGTACTTAAGTACCTACCTCTTAAAGTATGCAAATCTTAAAATTAAAGTCCTTGTTATAATCAATAACTAAAGATTTAAGAAATTTTGAGGAGAAAAAAAGTTTAATCACAACGACAAAGCCTTCAATTATAGGTCTAAAGCATTTTATAACCAAAGATAAATTATGATCACATTTGTGATGATAAAGTATTCAAAACTAGCGGCTCACCATCGTTTCGCTCGGGTTCGCCTCTAGACAAACCAAAACAAATCTATGCCACGGAAACCGTACTTTTTTCCAAGATAAAAGTAGCCTATTTGTTATTCTGATGTATGAACTATATTATTGTAAAGTTTTATTAAAATCCAATCTGTAATTTTTGTGTACTAAGCTGTATAAGTTACTATAGTTTTTTAACAATCCCACGGGAATCCTTTAATTTTCCGGGATGAAAAATATCTAAAATGTTGACCGGAGAAAGTACCACCATGCGAAATTTCATTAAAATTGGTCTAACAGTTTCGAATATTAGCCCGTACAAACAGACAAACAGAAACAGAAAAATTGAAAAAAAATCTGGATTTGTTCTATTCCTCTTCTTACATCCCTCTGACTCGGTTTTTAGCTTTTTTTTCTATGTACAGACATTCGACTTCTACAGTTTTATTATATGTACTTATAGATATCATGAAGGTACGCCCAATTGATGAGATATAGGACTATGTTCCTTTATTGAAAAATTAGTATGTGCTACATCGGGCTATGAAGTATTTTTTAAAAGCTTGGAAGAAAAAATTCGAAATTACATTTTTACACAAATTACATTTAAAGTATATAAATCGAAATTACAATTAATGTGTATAAAAACATCTATATTGTAATAAGTGTACATGTATGTTATAAGAACTTTAATAGTTCATATCATTGTTACTGAACCTGCTTTTGTGATTAAAAATATTAATAAAAAAATATTACATACACAAAAATTATTAATTTACAACACACGTGCTGTATATTCGTGATACAAAAGATCAAATACGTGTCGTCCATTATTAATACATAATAAAATATGGAATCGTTCAATGAAATGCCTCGCTTGAATTGCTAAACGTTGGAATTGACTTTAAAGCGAATTTGTCTCCATTTAAAACGCTAAAAGGTCCATTAAATCGCTTTTTGTCCTCCATTGATTTGTAGTTGACTGCAACGATATAGTTTTATACAGAGTGCTACAAAAAAAAATTAAAAAATTCTAATAAATAATACATAAAAAGAAACTTTACATTATAATATACCTAATTGTAGCAATAATAAGTTAAATAAGACTTTAATGGGAAAAAGAAAATGACATAATCTAAACACTATTTAAGTAAGAATCTACTTAGGTATAATTTATGATTTTATAGTTTTATTTGCTTAATATTTCTAAAGACTTATTAAAACCAAGAAAAACTTTTATTCTACTTTTACATATTAGACCAGCCTGTATAGTAACCATAGTTTAGCAAGATCGTTGAACGATTAAAAATGACAAAGGACATAACAGCATCAATGACAGCAGTTAAAGTCGTCATAGATTCTGCTTGAAGAAATCCTTTCACCTATTTATATGTAGCGTGAATATATATTAAGTTGTTGCTATTAAGTTATAATGACTCTACTATTATGTTAAGAACACCTTTTATATCTAAAATATTCGGCATATGGCTCAAGATTCGATTGAGACAATTTTTATGCTAGAAATATGTTTTTCATGACCTAACATATTAAGGTTCTCTTCGGCATCATGTCGTCTCCGTCTACCTACAGATGGAAAAAACAAGGGTACAAGTTTAGTATATGGGACATGGCTCCTGGAGAAGTGGGTGGTAGTTTTGGATAGAGGAGGTGATAGGGAGTTCAAATATATAAAAATTATTTCGACTCCCTATTGCCCTATCCAAAAATACCACCGACTCCCCCAGAGCCGTCGTCGTCCTATATACTAAACTGCAGCCAAAACACGCATTGCCAAAGTCATCACTAGGATTACTTCAATCTGACTAATACAAAGACTCTCTAACCTCAGGAGTTAGTCAAATAAAAGGTACATTTGCACGAGCTGTTACAAACTTCTATGTCTTATTAACGTATGGTACAATAAAGTCGATTTACTTTAAATAGTATTTTAATAAAACTGTGGCATGTAAATTATTTGGTTATTCTTACCCACAACAATAATGTCAACTAAAAAATTATTATAACTCTAAAATTTAGAATATTCTGAATTTTTACTATCAAAATATTATATTATGTTTCTACTAGCAGTACCCGCGGCTTCGCCCGCGTCCAAACTTCCGATCGCTACCAAACTTCACAGGATCACCCGCTGGGCTAACCTAAAGATTGCCTGAAAATTTCATCAAAATCCCTCCCACTGTTTTGGAGAGGGAACATACAAACACACATCGATTTTTATTTTATTTAATCAACAATTTAAATGTATTTATTCCACGGAAAATGGAGTCTTACATGAAAATTTGGCGACACACCGACTGCATCGCCACGTACCGGATCCAATTATGTTCTCAAAACATCAAAGAACTCATTGAAATATACACAAAAAATTTCATCCAAATCGGTCCAGCCGTTTAGGAGGAGTTAGGTAACTAACATACGTATTACGTACAGAAGAATTATATATATTAATATATAACAGCAAGTTTCACGTTTTGACGCGGGATTTGAATAAATACTTATATGTGGTAGTAATTTTTGGTATAAGAAAATATTTGTGTATGAACTAGCGATTTTTTCCGCTTTTCGCCAGTGCGGCGACGTTGATTTTTAAAACGGTAAGCAAAGTAAATATAACATTTATTTATTAAGAGTTTTACGAGCACTTTTGTACTTGATCTAAGGACAGTGTCGCCTAATACATGCAAAGGATTATCCTTAGTAATAGACTGCGAGCTCAGGAAGCAATTCAAACGACAAAATAAATGGACCAATGCACAAAAATGTACATCAAAACCTAATGTTACCTAATTAAAAATCTTACATTTTTAGTAATAAGAATATAGGCATTTAGCTATGTGAGTAATTAATGATATGATTGGTGATGCTGAAGTAAGCTCAATTCATAATAATTATAATTTACTTAGGCTGCAGTAACATTTCATGAGTTTTTTCTTTTATGCTAATTGCTTAAATTGTATAGTATACGTGTATGGCTATTTATTGTTTAATGTCAAGTTTCCTTAATAATAATTACATTAAAATATATAAACAGTTTGTTAATTACATACCATAAGCTCTATAATTCCGTATTCCGTATTACTTACTCCTTTCTAGTACGATGAAAACAATTTTAGAGAATCATTTGTAAGCTTTCGCAAATATTTTAACATCGAATCAATTCAAATGAAAATATACTTTATTTAACACACTTAGGACGCTTTTGAGTCGTCAATTTTTACATTTTCAAAATTTAAATCAAATGTCAGTATGTAAGTCCGTAAGGAATTTACCATCGGATCGGTCACTTTCCAACACTCTTTTTAAACCCCCAATAAATAAACTCCAAAAGAAAACTGCTTGGATTCTTCATAATTCATATTCGCGACAACTCAATACAACAAACATTTTAAGTGACTTTAGTTCTGTTTAGAACAATAAAAATACCTACATTATTTGTATTGCCTTTTTATAATTATGTACTAAAATTTTAATCTATATATAGTTTAAGCATCATGATAAAGAAGCCAATATGCTATATCGTAACAACCAAATAATTCACATTTATAAAAAAATGTGTTTATAATGTCCAATTTGACTGGCGTGAATAGCCATCCACGTGTACCACCGACTTGGTCCATTGTGAGAGTCTGTATAGATTAGACCCTCTAGATCATTGATAACATCTAAAGCACAAGATCAGATAAGCTACGAGACTTATTGTCTAACAAACTCGAGAGCCCAATAGCATTGAGTGGCTCTTCTTAGTTTTTTCTCAAATTGTTCGGGAAGGCTGACAGCATTTGAGTCAATCACTGGCTTTGTATTTAGCGGTACTTCGTTGGGGAAAATACGTTCTTTTGTTTATTTTTTGCAATCAGTGGCCCATTGAAGTGGCCTTGGTAATGTTAAATATGGGTGGAGCTACCAAAAATCAATCGTAATAGTCAGTCTATCTAGTTCTGTAGTATCTGGTTTATGCAAAATTTTCTTTCAATGCTATTTTTATACACATATGTATAAATAAGATTATGTAAATTAAAATTTAGTATATATAAGATTATGTAAATTAAAATTTCCTAACACTAGCGTGTACATATATGATATATAAGTATATAAAATATTAATTTGAAAATCTCAAAATTACCTATTTGCTTGTAGAATTATTGTATGTAAATCTACATATACATATAATAAAATTGTAACAAAGCCGAGTCTGTACATTAAATATTTTTTGGAAAATCTAATTGAAATAAATATTATTATTGATACAGAGGCCGAATCTATAGTTTTTAGAACTTTTGTCTGTCTATCTGTCTGCCTGTTACCGCATCACAGAAAAACCACTACAGGGATTTCGATTAAATTTGGTATGGTGATAACTGGTTACCCTGGTTAATATATAGGATTCTTTTTACCCCGGGAAAATGTCGCATTTCTAAAAAAATATAAAAACTGCAATGTAAGTGTATACTAAGGAGTAAAACCTAAGAATTTGGTTTTTGGTCATCTGAACGCGGGCGGAGCCGCGGGCAATGCTAGTTCTAAATAAGTTCTCATTTCAAGAGCATAATATCTTCTTATTGTCAAATATTTTGTCTGACACCTCCTTCAAACTTCCTAGAAGAGCGGCACTATTTAAAAGGAAGTAGTCTTAGCCAAACAATTTAACTATACCGCCTTTGGATTTAACAATTTAACATAGCTCCTTTACATTCCAGGCGTGATTGGGCGGGGCGTTGGATACCTAAGGCGGTGACGGGATATTTGGCTTGTAACAATTTGTGCTATTAATTATGTAGGCGGACATTTACACTTCAAGAAATAGAAATTCTCATAACACCAAATCCAGATGTGCCTATTAATGCGATGGAAAATGTGGATAGCCAATAGGAAGCTTTTTCAACTTCTAACAAATATATATATTTCTAACACACAGAGAAATACACTACATAGTACAGTCTAACAATAACTATGGCATTTAATTGCACAATTGGACGTAGTTATGCGAAATGGATCCAGCCCACGATAACTCAAAAAAGAGTTACAACTCGAGTTGTACATGGCACCTACATATCAAGTTACATACAGAAACTAGAAAAAATATACAATATTTAAGAGGAATTAAAAAAAACTTCAGTCTTGTTATTTTGATCCTACCAATTTTACTAAAACTACTATTTTCTCAAAAGTAAGTTTTTTGGTTGGATCTATTTTGCTTAACTACGTCCAATTTATATGTTAGCTTACTAAATCTTCTACTGTATATCCTTTGTACTAAACAAAGACACAAATTATTATCATCCCTTATTTATTAATGTATTATACATACTTAGATAAAATGATCGTACCTACTGGAACTCGGAGTAAATCTAATTTTCTGTCACATATTCAAAAAAATTTTTTTTCATGACCAAATAATATAAGTACAAACACCTACATATTTATATACGTTACTAAAAAGTAAAATCTAAATAAAAAATTAAAAAAATAAACGTTAGATTTAGCAACTGACAGTGATTGAAAACTGTTAATGAGAGCTGTTTAAAGTAAAAATATTTTATTTCACACCTGCCTATAAATAATATATTTTACTTTTGAAAGTTTTATAATCGTATCTATTCAAACTAGCCAACTACCCAGGCGTGATAGGGCGGAGCGCTCGAAACCTAGGGCGGGGACGCCTTTTACGTATAAGATGAAGAATTCTAATAATTAGTAAGATTAATTACCTACATAGGCAGAGGGCGGACACCTTTAAATAAGTGCGTTTGATGTTAACGCTTTTAATGAGTTAAGTAGAAATTATTGAAACTCAAAATAATACTTTCTTAGATTTAAGCGAATATTTGTTTTAAATAAAACTAAAATCAAAATAAATCCGCGAAAAAATTCGAAAAAACAGTTTTATTTAAAAACACAACATTTTAAACTGGATATTTCTGAATATTGTTTTTAAATCTCAAATAACGAATATATGCATATATAATTATTTGATTTTTACTACACAAATAATCAAATAATTATATGTGGGCTAAATAGGTAACTAATTATACAATATCGTTTCTCCATAAATAAAAGTACTTATAAGTAGGAACATAGAATACGTGCGTATGTATTTTTTTCGGTATGTTCGGATATTTACGTGAACGTGATATGTATTCGTTTAGGTACTAGTGTTCGCTAAGTGGTCGAAATTCGATCAATATTTTTTTTTCATTAATGGCTACTAAACAAAACTAAATCATAAAAACATAGAAGAAAAGAGAACGAAACTGTTTCACTTTTGCATATTTGTACCTATATAGATACTGGCGACTCATCTTTAATCTTTATCCCTAGCTTGCTTCCTAATACAAATTTTCATCCTAAGTTTCAACCCTTTAAGGGATGATTTCCGGGATAAAAAGTATACTATATCCTTCCCACAGTCTCAAACTATCTTTTTACCAATTTTCATCTAAATCGGTTCAGTAGATCCAGAGATTACCCCCTACAACGTCACAAAATCATAACCTCACAAACTCACAAACTTTACCTCTTTATAATATTAGTATAGGTGACCATATAGACAATGTTCGCAAGAAAGAATTGAACTGACGACCTACAGCGTGATATACATGCACATAAATTACATACTATTATGTTATCCTTCAATAATACTATTAAAAATATTCTATGAAAATTAATATTGTAACAAAGCCCTTAATACATATTTCCTACATTGTAATTACAATAACATAAGCACCCTCAAAACTGATCGTCTAAATATTGAAAATGGAATTAAATGCATTAGTTTCATACAATAAGCACGGAACAAAATAAAAACGTATTACAAAAGCCTCTATTTATAGCAGCTCATATTATAAATGTGTAAAACCATTTAAATAGTAAAGTATCAATAGATGAATGTTTCTTTATGTTATGGTGAACCAACTTGGCCGTGATGTTTCACGCGCATTTTACTTCAAAGCTTTTTTTATAATTTATGAAAATTGAACTTTATTTATATTTAGTATATAATTTAAAATGCTCTAATCTAATACAACATTATGGAATTCTATGCGAAAACTTATTATTTGAAAAATGGACTTTCTTACGTTAAAACAAGCTACAATTTCGATTAACAGAAATTATTCTTTGAAATTCGCTTCTGTGTCATAAGAAGGCTTTTATAAGGCAGCTAAAGGTCCACGTATTGTTGATAATCATTGAAGCAAACACTTGTTATTTTAAGAGATCATCCACCCTTAAGGCTTTACATTGAGTTTCTTTTGAGGAGTATAATGTATTATTTATAGCACACACTTGGAAGGCACATTTGGGGCCAATGCAGTATTGTTGGATATGATTGGAGGGAAGTTGTCCCTATCATCAATCAGTACAATTTATTTCTTAACAATTGCTTTCAATATCGTTCGTCTCGGAATGCGGGTGATGGCAATTTTCTAATTAAATCATAAATATAGCGTAGGTGTGTACCAACTTAAAAATTTCAAGAAATCTATTATAATTCTACCAAATAAGTACACAGAATGAAATAATTATTGAGCAAAGGAACTCATTTTTTCATTCAACTCACTCATCAAATCATTGAGGTGTATAAATATATTTTGAATATATACAATATACATATTATGTAGGTATATTGTACTTAGTACTTACTACTTACTATTCATATCTGTTACACCAATTAAAAGGCTGCCTTTAAAGGGCGGAAGATTGAGCACTGTAATGAACAAGTTATTTCCTAACATAGCTTTTCTTTACTACATACATAAGTATTCATACTTCATGATATCTAAAATATAAAAACTCTGTAAAAAATCACCACACTTCAACTGCGTATTAGGGTATTGGTTATTTATTAATGCCGTTGTCACGAACATAACAAAGAAAAATTTTTTTTTATTAAAAAAATGACACGGACGCTAATCTGTCAGACCCCGGGGTCCTTATAAGTCCATATAACTAAGTAACCATTAAATAAATTTAGAAAAAAAAAAGGTTTAAAAATGTCCGCAGGCAAACCATTTTTAAATATTTGTGCACATATGGTTTCCGGCTATTTTGAGTGAGTTATGCTAAAAAAGACCCTTTTTTTCTAATATATATAAAAGAAATGGTGATTTATGACCGATATCAGGCAAAAATATGACACACCTTATGAATTCATAATGACCTAGGACAAGTTGACCAAAAAAATGTCGGCTACACCGTTCTTTTTTAAATAAACAAATTTTAAGTATATTAGTTTCGGGATAAATAGAGTCCTGAATTCCATTTACTTTTACTGTATATGTACATATTGTAAAATATCTACTTAAATACTTTTTCAAAAATAGATAATAAGAAAGTAAAGATATATACAGTAAAAAATAATTTCTATATAAAAGAAATAAAAGTCTAATGAAACTGTAACGAAATTAATATATAAATGCGAAATTCTTTGACTGCCCTTCAGTTATTAATTTTAAAAATTAAATATCGAAAGCTAATAGGGTAACGTATAAAGTCAGGTAGCTTGCAGAAGGGTATTTATTTTGGATAACACAAAAAATAAGTTCGTGAGGTAGCATTCATGTTTTTTGATGTTAATTAATGTGCTAGTTTCGAATATAAGTTAATTATTTTTCTTTAATTCTCATTTATGAATTAAAAAACATGGCAGTATGTGTGTCAGATTAGTAGGAGATCACAGAATCAAATCCTGCCTTGGATAAAATATGACCTATTAATAGAATGTACTCAATTCTTTAATAAATAAGCTGTTTTTGAGGTATACTCCTTTCGATTTCTTTCTTCTTTAACACCCATTTTGTGGTAAATCTATATAGTATAACTAATAAATTAAAATCTACAATAAGCACGTCTCAAAAACCACTAGTGGACACAAAAAGTCATACTAAAAGTGAAGGGCCATATAATAGTTGCGGTGAGAATACAACGAAATTAGGTAGCGAAACTAATATACAAATTGTAAACGCTTCGCAGTCTATTGCCGATCTAAAACCATGGAACAGAAACAAGGGCTTAAACGTGTTCCGTCAAACGATGCAGGCCCATTCAAGAACTGTAAAATGGATGATTTTCCTAAAGAACGTTGTATTGTAAGGACTGCGCTATAGCATTGCATTGTACGGCAAGACGCTACAAAACGTATTGTACTGTTCCGCCTATTTCTAATTCCGCAAACCCGACAAAGAGTTCTGTAAGCTGTAAAAACAAACCTTAAACTTTTGAACATAATCCTTTACAAAGTGTACCGCCATGCACGTTCTATTTTCAAAACAGTACAAAATCCTTTTTCGATACCAATTTGCCGCTTGGATTACTTCTTTCTTTTCCATTTCTATATTGAACATGTTTTATAAGATTTTTTTTATAGGATTAGCACCCTCGTACATGAAAACGATAGAACAAAACAGGCTTTTTGTGTAAAATTTCAGCCATCAAATTAAAGAATAATATTTTTTTAACTGAAAAGGCACTATATTATAGTAATTATTCATTCTGTAGAGAATTACACCAGTAGAAGTGGAATTTATTCTGAGATATTTATATGTAACCATCCTTGAGAAATAACTTAATCGTTAAGAAATGATGAAAATCGATTTATAAATAAAACACTTAAAACAAGTACCTCTTTCATTTTGAACTAAAATCGACTAAAATATGAAAAAGTCTCAGCAAATCTCTAATTTTTGCTCTAAGTTGTACTCTTATTATATAAGAAGATATATGCCAAAATATACAGATAAGTAAGTACAATAAAAGGAATTGTTGTGTAACACAATATTTCATTAAGTAGGTATAACACAAAGCACGTAACTGTCTGACACCATTTTTTAGGAAACAATCGTAAACGGCAGACGGAACGCATAAAATTGGAATGCACAATCGAACCACGCCCACAAGTGCACTATTCTTAACTAGAAGATTCATACAATCCTGGAATTCCGCATCTGGTCTTCCACAAAGAGTTTCCTGTTCGGATTACGATACAGATCTTATATCGCCCGAGGACATAGCCGTTATCTTGATGTTTCGCGCATTTTATTTGCTTTGGACGTTGATTGATGATTTTATATTTTTTTTGTACGGTCGAAATACTGTATGAATTGTAAGTGCAGTATATAAATTTAAATCCAATTCTCGTCAGGTTGATATAATTTTGTGAAATAATTTATTATAAATCAACTTTAAAGCAGAATTATTTGACGAGTATTTTTAATTATAGTATATTTATTAAGTACACCTGTAAAAAATTTTCCACTATTATTAGGTATTTATTTATTTTTTTCTTTTTGCTATTTTGTGTTTTGTGTTAGCTGTTATTATAAAAATTTTAATATTTACATAGAATTATACGCCACTATTACTGGGCAACTAGGCATGTTTCTTTAAACATTGTCATAGTGATATAAGTAGATACTTATATTAATGTATATCTTAAAGTCATTTTTGTTCCAATTTTCATAAAAACCAAATTTAATATCTTAAAAGAAGCAATTTGATAAAGACCACCCCATTAGTTCTCCCGTCAAGTGCTCCTCCAGGAATCCTCAAGAAAACTTCACGGCCTAATTATGAGAAATAAGACATATTTTGCGATCCACATGTTCGCTTAACACGTGCTCGAATAGTTTTTCTAAAACATTCCTGTAAATATTAATTCTGAACGAAACAGACTCGCAAAAAATACTAATTGCGTTTTGTCCTCGTAAAGGTTTTTGCGGGTCGGTTCATAGGTCTGTCGAGTAAACGTGGGTTTTGTCAGAGAAAAGTGTCAAATTACGTGGCACGAGATGGAAGATAAGAGCAGGGTTGAAGAAAATGTATTTCATTAAAATATTCATGGATTGATCTGTATATAAGTTAAAAAAACTTGTTTTAGAAAGATTTTTTATTGTATTAAATAAATAAATGATAACAAACTCCTATATTGTAGTCGACTTTATATCTTTACATTTGTAGTATCTGTTCTCTTATGAAACTACAGATCTACATACATATCTATAAGTATTTATCTATACCCTTATTTCTTTTCGTATCTTTAAAAACTATACAAAAACAGTAAGAAAGCCAGTAATAAATTTTAAATTTAAATTAATATCGACTTTATCAATTTAAATTTATTAAAATGAAATTATTACGTAATAAATTGAGATTTATGTGACAGCCCTATCGCAGTGCAGAGATCATGCTTTTTTGCGCGCATCCATTTTAAGTTTTTCGTAAAGATTTCGCTCTTAGATAATAAAGCGACTTTCATGGTACAATGGCTTAACTCACATCTAAAAACGAGCAAGAATACACTTTAATGTATAGCAATAAAGCATAAATTATATTAAACAATAGTAAATTTGTCACGTTTTAGTGCGTTAATTATAAAGCAATAGTCAACTAAACGGAAAGAAGCGGTAGATAAAACGGCGACAAGTTGTAGAAATATTTCCAAAATATTTGTAAGTGAGGCTGCAACCCCCGAGCTCGGGCGTGCGCGCAATATGTCGGAATCTTTTGTGAATATAGGGAACAAAAAAATATCTTTCTAATTGTTATTTAAATTTAAAGTTTTAGGTAATTATTTCGTTAAATTTTATTAAATTTATCGCACACTTTGATAATATTCTCAATTTAAAATTTATTAGACATACCTACACAATCCACATACAGGTATATAGATAACGAATACACTTCGCTAAAAAGATATATACTCATGATTAAACCCAGATAGTATCTAGACACAAAATATAATGTAGAGCCTGTATATGATTAAATTAGCTCAAATCTAACATCTATCCAAAGTAATTAGGTTTATTAAAACAGATTTTAATTATTTTATCTTAAAGAATGATCTCAAAAGATATATTAACTCAAGCGTATTTAAAAAAACTGTACTGTGTGTGTGTACTGTGTATGTCTGAGAATAATAAAAAAATAAAATAAAAAAATGTACATGTACTTAGCCTATTTTTATCACAACTCTGTCTTAACGACGTACCGCACTAGCGGAGAGATTGACGAAATCTAATATAATAATAATAGATTATATATCTGATAAAGGCACAAAGTATTATACAAATATTAAAAAACTCGAAATAAACTAACCAGTATATTACACCCTAAACAGATAAGTAAATAATTGTTCCTGCACTACGTAGCCAAATACACTTTTTGTAACAAAACTATCTATTATTAAAACATCGCAAAAGATTATCTTGAAAAAAAAATTATGTAAGAATTCAATTTTACCGTCACGTATTCTGAAGAAATTAAATCAGGCGTGAATTTTATATTCGTGGGTCAAATAAAAAGTATGTTAAGGTTTACATTCAATTCTTTTTCTTAGTAGTTTGTACTCATTGTAACTCTACACCGTGGACCGGTAGAGATCGCATCTAAGAGATAAGAGCTTAGCATTCGCTTTGAACACTGCTTTTATTGGACGAGCTTTTAATGTTTGTCATACATACTGAATGTAAAGGCGTCTGTCTGTTCGAGAACTAAACAATAAGTATAGTAAAGAATGGCAATTCTAAATATTTATGAAACATGATTTGCGCTTTCTATTTTATTATATTAGTAAGTTTTTGCTAAGTGAAAGCTCTTAATGTGCGAATGACAGATAATATAATCAATTGTTGTCATTTCAGTACAAGGGGTAACTAATCTATACATATAATAAAATTCTAACTGTGCCGAATCTGTACATTTAATATTTTTTGGAAAATCTTATTTAAATAGTCATTATTATCGATACATAGGCTGAATCTATAGTTTTTAGAATTTTTGTCTGTCTGTCTGTCCGGAGGGATTTTGATGAAATTTGGTATGATGGTAGCTGGTTATCCGGGTCAACATATAGGGTACTATTTATTGCGGAAAAATATCTCATCTCTAAGAAATCTGTACTAAACGTTAAAACGTAAGTAGGGACGAACCCGAGCGGAGCAAAGGTAAGTCGCTAATACGGTATATATAATGTTACATTTTTTTCTATTCCCAAATGTTTACTAGGTACATAATTTCTATTTTTTATAGGTATCTATCTACATTATTAATATTTTTAGAATTAAGAATGTAAAGAGCTAACGCTAAAGGTACTTAAAACTTTTTTAAGTTACAAAATCAAGAAAAAATCTAGTTTTTATTTAAATAAAAACTAACAGGGAATAAAAGCTGTAAGCTCAGTAATATATTATGTTGTCATTGTATCAAGATGTTCTACAAACACGTCCTCAAAGAAATGTTTGCGAAAAGGAAATATTGATAAACATCGCGGTAATCCTTGATGAATGCGCATACGCATCAAGTGTAGCGTGACGAGATTACTATATTGTGCAAAATAATGTGATGCTATCCTATAGAGACTTTTAAAGACTTTATGTTATGTGTTGTAAGCCATGTGTCACTAGATTAAGGTATCGGGCCACATCGGATACCATGTTTATAGAAAAACTAGCATTGCCCGCGGCTCCGCCCGCGTTCAGATGACTAAAAGCCAAATTCTTAGGTTTTACATATTAGTATACTCTTACATTGCAGTTTTTGTATTTTTCCTCAGTAATGAGATATTTTCCCGCGGTAAAAAGTATCCTATATGTTGAGCCAGATAACCAGCTACCATCGTACCAAATTTCATAAAAATCTGTCCAGTGGTTTTTTCGTGATGCGGTAACAGACAGACAGACAGATAGACAGACAGACAAAAAATCTAAAAACTATAGATTCGGACTCTGTTTCGATAAAAAAATATTTAATGTACAGATTCGACTTAGTTACCATTTTATTATATGTATAGATTATGTAAGTGTACATATCGAGCTATATTAACTTTTGAAAATAGCTGCTCTTTACTTTGCTGTTTAGACGACTAGTTTTCTTAACGTAAAAAAACTTACTATTTCAGCTAAACCACAAGAATTTAACATAGTGCCTACTAAAAGATGTCAAAGGGATAAGATGTTATGTAATGCTAAAGTTAACCCACGCATTGACTGTGAAAACTCTACTGATCGAAGACAAAAAATACCTACTTCAGTCTGAAAAAGAACTTGCAAAAAAACTCAACACGATTTCTGTATCGTATATCTATCTATACTAATAATATTATAAAGAGGTAAAGTTTGTGATGTTGTAGGGGGTAATCTCTGGATCTACTAAATCGATTTAGATGATATTTGATAAGAAGATAGTTTGAGACCCTGGGAAGGACATAGATTACTTTTTATTCCGGAAACAATCCCTTAAGGGGGTGACAATGGGGATGAAAGTTTGCATGGAGAATCAAGCTAGAGACGAACCCGAGCGAAGCGAAGGTGAGTCGCTACTTTAAAATAAATAAGTACTTGCTAAAGACCAATAATGATATAATACTTCTTTTCCATTATTCATGATATTGCTTAAAGTTAAAATTCATTTAGTATTTAAAATCTTTTATCCGAACAAAGCATAATTGGATCTCTACTTGTCTGTCACTTTATCATTTATTTATGCTCTTATTACAGCTGTAATTATAGAAAGGTCATATATACGTTTATTATATAGAACTGGCGACTTACCCTCACTTCGCTCGGGTTAGTCCGTAGGCTAATTCCCCATACAAAATTTCATCCCCATTTTCACCCTCTTAATAGATGATTTCCGGGATAAGAACTATCTTATGTTATTCCCAGGGTCTTAGACTATGTCCTTACCAAATTTCATCTAAATCGGTCTACTAGTATCGGGGCCTATTCAGTGCAAACAAAGAAACAAACAAAAAATCAAATCTTTCCTCTTTATAATATGTATAAGTATAGATGGACATGCAAAAATATTTCGCCGGGTTATCCGTATTATTAAAAAAATAACGACAACCTAGTGTAATAGTCATAGTTATCTACACATCGAATGTCGTGGGTCCGGATATATACTGACTAATATGTATATATGTAGATCATTTAAATATTAGTCGCTGTCTTGGTGTATATCTTTATACCCTATAGACGTCTCCTCAATCCCAATCCACTGACACAGATACCTTATTCTTGCTAAGTGTGTAGCGTGGTTGGACTTGGTGGCTTTACACAACATCGTGCTTAATTTGTACCAAACTGGGGCAATCATATGATTTATGGACCTTAAATAAATATTGCAAAGATCTTCTTAGATTTACGCGAATATTTGATATTTAAATGAAATTATCTTTTCCGATTTTGTCGTGGTTTGATGTGAGACGTCTTAAATCTTAATCTGTCCCGCGACCATGATTTACTATAATGCTTTCGAAACGTTGGGAACAACCATTCAAAATAAAGCCACAACATATGTAGTCTGAAAAAAAGTTTCATTTAAAATATCACAAATATCTGTTAAGTATAATTTCTACTAAAAAAATTTATGTCTATTAACAAGAAAATTGAATTAAAAGTTTATGTAGGACATCTTCCTCGACCTCGTTGACAGGCCACGTCTATATAAAAGCTATTTTAAATCAAAGCCTTGTCTTTTATCTTTGTTATTAACTGCCTCGGTGGTGTAGTGGCTAGCATGTACGGCTGCACACCCGGAGGTCCTGGGTTCGAGTCCCGGGTCGGGCCAAGTCTAGTTATCGAGTCTCGAGTGCCTCAGTAACAGCCCGGAGTTGGGAAGTTGGCGGTATTTCACCCCCGTGCCTCGGAGAGCACGTAAAGCCATCGATCCTGCGCCATAACTCTCACTGGTCGTGTCAAGTAGCCGTCCCACCGAAGTATGAGAGTGACAGGAATAGAGAGTGCACCTATGTCTGCGCGTACACTTGTGCACAGTCAGTACAGCTGTGCACGATCAGGAGAACATCATCTCTATTATATTACGAACCAGTAGGATAATATGTATAGACTACATATTTTTAATTAATTTTAATAACTTTATATTACAATTTAACTTATTTTTTCGCAACACTCATACAATTTTTTCAAGTTTCGACCACATTTACTATCCATAATGACATAACACGATTACTCTAAACCAATCAAAGAAAACTTACACAGTCTAAGATAAAAGATAAACTAAACCCATAAGTTGTCACAAAGCGACATCAGATAGCTATCACTGTCGCCGATACTGTGTAAGTAACACCAAAGATGAAGATAAGCATGAAATAGTAGCGTTGAGTATATCCGCCTTATCTTTAATTTACTTGGTTTTTGAAAGATGAACTCTTTTCATAAACTATTTGGAGTACTAATGTTTACATAATACTAGCAGATGCCACGGCTTCGCTCGCGTTAAAATTTCGAAAAAAAACTCTAAAATGGTAGGTTTCATACAAATTTTCATCCGCTATTTTACTCCCATATGGAATGAATTTCAGAAAATGCTAAAACACGTATTTAATTAATTGTTTTGATGAGCATTTATACCAAGTTTCAAGTAATTCTGATCGTAAATATGCATATTTTTTTGGATTGGATTACAATGTGTTTTCCCGTGGGAAAGAAATAATCTCCCGCGTTAAAAAGTAGCCTATGTCACTCTCCAGCCCTCCAACTATTTCCACACAAAAAATCACGCCAATCTGCTAAGCCAATTCGTTTTCGTACGTGAAAGAAAGACAAACAAACAAACACACTTTCACATTTATAATATTAACTAGTATATTAGTATGGACTATTATAAATCTGAAAGTTTGTATATCGGCTGGGCAGATTCCGATGAAATTTAGTACCTACACAGGTAATTTATGATATGAATTAACACCTAATTACCCAAATTTTCCAAAATAAATAAATGATTTGTTGGGACATTAGTACACACTACCATCTAGTTCCATGGTAAACTACGAGACTTGTGTGATATGGATTCAGATAGTTGATTCACTTCACATATATAATTTTAAATGTATACATATTATATATATAAACACTCATCACTGGAATCATCACACAAAAGAATACCCCCAGCGGGACTTGAACCCGCAACCGCTGGCACAGCAAATAAGGTCATTACAAACTGAGCCAAACATATCGTGAAAAGGTAGACAGATAGATACCTGTATATCTAATAAATACAAAAACAAGTCTATCTAGTTTATAATACCTAAGTGAAATAATTCTATAACTTACTAAGTTTAGCATTAAAATTATTATTTTCTGCTTAACACTAATTATGTGCTAAGATATCGTTCACACCATAAGAAATAACACAAACATTCGACATATGGATAGAATCCAGCTATCATCAAATTTTTGAGGATCGTTAGAAGTAAATTACAGAGCCCTAGAGACGTTAACTAATCAAATAGAAGTTAACTCAAATGTATCTGTCGTCGCAAGCATGGTGCCCTGTGGGGGTGATTCATCAACAAAATTAAAATTTTAACTGTAATTAGTTTGATAACCTTTACTAAATTTAAAGCTATTCATATAATTATAGGTGCATATATTTTTATATTTGGGACCTAACACGTTTTATATGTACCTATAGTATAACATATGGACGTACTCAGACCAAATAAAAAAGACGTACGTACGTACATCTTTTTTATTTGGTCTGAGTGTACGTATTATAAAAGTAAACATATATAAAGTTATTTATTTATATAAGACTTAAACTGCCTCGGTTGTGTAGTGGCTAGCATGTACGGCTGCACACCCGGAGGTCCTGGGTTCGAGTCCCGGGTCGGGCCTAGTTTAGTTATTGAGTGTTTCTGTATAGTAAGCCTCAGTAACAGCCCGGAGTTGGGAAGTTGGCGGTGTTTAACCCCCGTGTCTCGGAGAGCACATAAAGCCGTCGGTCTTGCACCTTAACTTTCACTGGTCGTGTCGAGCAGTCGTCCCACCGGAGTATGAGAGTGACAGGAATAGAGAGTGCACTTGTGTCTGCGCGTACACTTGTGCACTATAATATCTCCTGCGCAGTTGGCTAGTCTCAATGAGATTGGCCGCTGTGGCCGGAATCGGTCAGGAGAATATCATCATCATCATTTTTTTTAAACGCGTTTTCCTGCGAATCCGCCCGCATATATCATACACTAAAACCTTCTCCGAAATACGCTGCATCTTATGATATAAGTATTATTCCGATCGGTTCAGTAGTTATCGCAGTATAACCGAACAAAAAAAACGGCTCTCCATTTATTAGTATAGATTAGATTAGAGCCCTAGACCAAATCTCTTACCACTAACGTAGTTACAAATTCAATAGTAAAAGTTTTAAATGACATCCGTACTATAATAAATTTCTATCCACGTTTTTGATATAATAATTTAAATAAATTTGATATAATATCTAAAGTCTATTGTCTATCCGGAATGTTGCATTGCAATGAGCTAGATATATATCCACTTCAATGAAATGCTGATGTCAAAGATTATAATGTAACGCAGATTGCAAAAATTTTTTTTTAATATACTTTGAAAATATAGGACTTAAAAAATAATTAAATTACCAAAATAGCCGTATATAAATAAGGTTATTGTATTTGTTATATATTTTACATACATATATACATTATTTTGCTGACCAAAGGTATGTTTTAAGTAGGTATAAATAAAATAGAACACTATATATACATATTTAAGATTTCTCGATACTGCAAGCTTTAAAAGTTGAGCAAGGTTACAGATTTCATCCGTAATTTTTTTTTTTTAAATTAGTTATAGTGCAATTTTGTAGGGCTATTTATTCAGTTGAGTCTCTAAATGAAAAATGTTCTTTGTAAACAGGCCAGAGCCTACTTTGTAAACAAAGGACGCCACGTGCCGATCTCCGGATAACATTGTTCCGTGTAGTGTTCATAATATATTCAATACAAGTTATGATCCTTATATTGAAAATATGTCCCACAATATTAAATCTAGTATCTTAAAAGTTTATTAGACAAAAAAAATGAAAATTCAATCTTTTTGATAGGTATGTACATTTTATCTTTATATATATAATTCTTCTGTGAGTGTGTATGTCACTGAACTTCTCTCAAACGACTGGACCGATTTTGATGAAATTTTTTGTGTGTTTAAGGGGATCTGGGAATGGTTTAGATTCACAATTTTGTCCAAAAAGTTTGAAATTTTCAAATTAAAGACGTGTAGACAGGACAACGTCTGTCGGGTCCGCTAGTAAGCTTATATAATATGTACTTAGGTTTATATTAGTTATTAGTTAATAATTATAGTTTTTTAGGTTTTAAAATTAATATATATGTTAGTGTTTAAAGTATATATATATATATATATATATATATATATATATATATATATATATATATATATATATATATATTATGGGCCTCTGTTTACATATTTAAGATGTTTTTGTAAATATTGCCTGAAATGAATAATAAAAATTAAAATTAGGTACTATAAAGATAAAGATTGAAAAAATCTCATAATATTTCACCTTAATAATATTGTTGATAATACTTCAAAGTTACATTGATAATGTCAAACACGATGAACATGTCACGGAAAAAAATTACATCCCT
Source organism: Brenthis hecate (assembly GCA_951806755.1). Lineage (NCBI taxonomy): Eukaryota > Metazoa > Arthropoda > Insecta > Lepidoptera > Nymphalidae > Brenthis > Brenthis hecate. The sequence continues at coordinate 2,645,260 of OX638279.1, read as the reverse complement.
TATTAAAATTAATAGAAACTTTGCCAGTTATCATTAATTTCAAAATCTTTTCGCCTTGTCAAAAGTCAACGACTCACAAATATCTATCATGGAATCAAATCATCTTCAACACGCAACGTCTAAGGCGTATTATCTTGAAAAGGAGCGAGTAAAAAACCGTGCGCAACCCCAGCCCAACTATTATCTTTGAACACCAAAGTCATTTTAGCCATAATAAGATAACATTAAGGAACCAAAAATTTTGTGGTTCTCAAAGGTTTCATTTAAGATATTAAGTTATATATAAATATAACATCTCTTTTTAAATTTCAGTTACACAATGTTATACATATATTTTAGAAAAAGATAAAATGTATTAGAATGCGAATTAAAATAACATTTGTAATATAATAACAATAGTTTCTTCTTTTTATATTACAAATCTGTAGTATCTATTTATTTTTGGCCCAATAAAAACTTTGGTAATCATATTTAGTAATAAAACATGACAAATTACTACGTTAATACTTAACGTAAATACTTGAGCAATTGTAAAAAAAAATTGTTTTCCATATAAAAATATAAGATTATTCAGTAACTTCACACAAGATAAAATAACGCTAATATTCTTAATAAACAGTGGGCATTGCGTTGTTGACAGAAATTAGCTGATACTAATAGCTGAAAGATAACAAGAATAAAATTATTTCTATAATATTTCAGTTCTTACACCATCATTATATAAATAAAGCAAAGTTTGAGAAGCAACCTCCCCTGTAGCGCGTCAGCGGACCTGTCGCTCTCAAGTAGGGAACAGGTATAGTTTTTTTCTTGGTCGTTTCTGCGCACGTGTGTCGCCGCCCCTTAATTACCGACCCATACCATAAACAGATATTTACGCTTCTTTAAATAAATCTTCGAGTCTATTTTTTCATATTTTCTTAGGCCTAAGCACGTGAAATACGGGTTTGGTCTAGTTGCTGTGGTCAGCGTTTATAAGGAGAAACGAGTTTGGTTTTCGATTGGGAAAACACGTGCACTAGATATATAGTAAGAAAGCAAATGATATTTTTGAAATCTACTAAAATTTGAATCAAACTTATATTAAAAATGTAAAATTTCATATTGGTTTGACCTTCTGTCACGTAAGAATGGATCCTTTTTTCGGACAAACGAAAGTTTATGAGACAGAGAAAGATATTAAGGTATATATATGTAAGTGGTTTGATATTAGTAGGTATAGATAGTAATTAAAATCTGAACGTATAAAGGGTAACTACGAGTACTATTAAATAAAAAATAAAGGGGTTCTCGGCATGTTAACATCAAAACGTTATTATTTACTGATATGAAAACCGTAACATAAAAATAGGGTTATAAACTCACTAATCTTACTTTTCATGAAAGGGCATGGTTCGACATTTTTAAAATTTTGTTATCTTTTGAGATGTAAGTTTGTGCCGCGACCTCCACCTCGCCCAGGGCGAGATATGCGAGGTTTATTACGGTGTTAAGCGATATTTTATTATCAAAACGACAAAGTCTCCGCTTATAGGTACATATTTATCTTTCGGAATCTTTTTTTATTCGGCACTTTATCACTATTATTTAGGGTCGCGATAAAACGCTAAAAGTCCTTCGTTATTATCTTCCATTAACGTTGAGATTTGGAGTTTATGTAAAGAAGGGTTTAGGGGAGGAGTAAAAAATGAATACGACTCGATAAGCTTACATTTTTTATAACGCTCGATTTTAAAAGTAAAATTTTTGAAACACTTTTAATTTCGAAACCGTTCTTTTTTGATAATAAACTAAAAGGAACCTATCGTAAAACGATACGATACCCGCAGAGATAGTAAAGTATACCAATTATGGTGGTATCCAAGATATATTAACAAACTGTTTGTAACCTATAATTATAATTCAGATAAAAAAACTCAATAAAATTCATGGCTCCAAATAGACATACTTAATGAAGGATGTTCGAAAAAAATATTTATAAAGGAATGCAAGTTAGTGGGACGCACGGGCCGAGTTTACAACAGCAATTTAAAGTTATTAAGACAAATCAAGTGAAATGATGCCAATCATCGGTAATTAGATGCTCAACGCCAAAAAGGTGTTACACGCGGGAATTTTACTCTCGTCCATTAAAATCTCGTATATGGTTAGCTAAAGGTATCATTTACCGCCAAAAACATAAGTTAATGCCGAATAATTTACCTACCTATAACGGAAGTGGGATGTTTTGGCGTTTAAAGGCTATTCATGTGGCCGTCTCTTAATAATTATAAAAAGAAAAATAAGTGAGCAAGTATTTTGAATGCAAAATACAAATAATTAGCAGCAATCATGTTGATGATAAAAAAATGTTATAATGAGATTTAACAAGAATTCGTTAAGAAATTTTCTTTCCTTATGAGTTGATGAGAAGATAAGCTTGTAAACATTTGCGTATTTTTATTAGTGCATAGTTAACTTAAATAATAATGACTATACGTAAGTGCTATTCTCATTTTAAAATGTTGCGGGTGACACCTGTCAGTAGGTACGAGAACCATATGAATTGGGAAGTGACAAAATTTAATCAATTCTATCGATAAAGATTTTAAGAGTAAAATCATAAATTTTAAATAAAAAAATTTGAAACGTCGTTGGTACCAAACTTATGTTTTACTATCAATTAAAAAAAAAACATTTAAATAATAATTTTACCAACTCTCTTCCTCAAGCTCCATTACGTAACAAAAATACAGATAAATAAAATATGCCTACAACAGATAAGTAGAACATTGTGACGTTATTTATTTTTTTAATTCTTAAATTGTTATATAAAAACTAAATTTAAAAAACCGTACAAGAAGAAATTCCAATATAATGAACATGGACCATCCATCGCATGAATAATGTCCCATCACTAAAACGTTACGTTACATGCATAACAAATCTTTCTTTTGTTTTTTTTATATTTTAAATATAGGTATTAAGAAATAGTTACAACTGCAACTATCAATGATTATAATATTTAGATTAGAGGAAAAACATTTCGCCATGTTTGTAAATCATAGGAACATTCAAAAGTGAAAAGGAACGATTTGATATGAATATATTATAATAGATTAAAGTTATATAATGCCAATATCCAAATTATTTGATAAGTTTTAAAAATACACTGCCTATATAGGTATGTACATATTTCAAGGACCTATTACGCTAGAGCTTTTTATAAATAAACAACAGACCAAACTTTATTTTTCTTTAATAATTATCTTTATTGTAGATATGTTTTTTTTAAATTCAATTTTAATTTTAGTTACCTTTAATGTTTTTAAATAAATATCCACGACACTAATCCAACAACAAGTAAAAAAGTTTATACTATTTTTTTTTATATTTGACAACATAAAATAATATTTCCCCAATTCCTTTTACCTTGTAAATATTCCAAGAAAGCCTACGCCACGTGTAATATATTACTAATAGATTAACTGCTGATCAAAACTATTCAACCCCTGATTGATTACAGGTTAAAGTGTTCGAAAAGGGTTAAATTGGTATCCAATCTCAATAACGATACAAAAGGGTTGTTATAAACATCCCCTAACCGACGTGTTAATTCTGTAATAAATAACAAGGTACCATTGTTATGTTTGAAATTGAAATGATCGGTTTTACTATAAAATTAATTTGATAATTGATTTCAAATTATATTGAAAAATAACACTCTTTTTGGATGGTCTTTAGATGTACCTATAAGTTATTTCATCTATGTGTTTTGTGTAACAAAATATTACAATTAAGTTAATATTTATTAATATTTTTTTTGATTTAGTTGCAAATTATTTCACTTACTTAATTTTTATCGTAGCTATATTTGACTTCCTAGTTGTTACTAATATTATAAACTTTCTGTTCGAATTTTTTCGTGGATTTATTTTGATTTTTGGTTTTTCGAAAATCCGCGATTAAATCTGAAATAAAATGTCAAATATTCGCATAAAACTAAGAAAGTATTATTAAAAAAAACTTACGAAAAAATATACAAAATGTAACATTTATACATAGCTCTGTCTATAAACAAAGATCGCGTGCGATCTAAACATGACGCGCGCCGGTACACTATTAGCTTCAATTACTCGAACGCGCAGGCATTCGCGTGCGAGCGGCATGCAGCGCCCAACGGGTTCACAAGAACCGATAAACTATTATTAATGTTACGTAATCTCAAAGTAAATAGTGCCTTTTATAGACAAAGTATTTATTTTATAAAGTCTTTAATATTCATTTCCATACTCTACAATTTAGCTGTTTTTGAATTACAATATCTCAATATTTTAAAATATATGTTCTTGTAAGCATGTTAAAATCATTTAGATTGCAGTAAAACCTAATATACCTATATTTTATTTTATTTAAGCAAAGTCTAAACTGATCATAGCTACACATATGTATATGAAGTATGTTTTTTAATCGTATTGTACTACGTTGTGTTCCATCTTCTTAATATCCTTTTAATTGTCCACTATACGAGTAATAAGTCATGTTGATGTTGCGCTCCTTTTGATACAGTACTTGATGAGTCACTGAGAATAATTATTTTGAACTTATCAAATGTACCTATAATGAGCGAAATAGAATAAAGTTATATGTAGTGACGATATATGATAAAAGTCTGGAATTAAATTTCGAATATTACTAAATATATATATATATATATATATATATATATATATATATATATATATATATATATATATATATATATATATATATATATATATATATTATATATATATACATATCTATATTTGAATATGTCGAAAACTTTTATAATAAAAAACAATTTCATTGAAAAATCAAACCGTTTGACGACACGTTTGGCTCAGTTTGTAGTGACCCTACTTACTGTACCAGCGGCGCGGGTTTAAGTCCCGCTGAAGGCATTCATTTGTGAGAAGAGCGAAATCTTGTACTCCAATCATGGGTGTTTATATTTATAATATGTATGTATATAAATTTATATATGTGTAGTGTATCAACTTTCTGGTATCCTTAACACAAGCCTCGTAGCTTACCATAGACCTAGGTGGTGTTTTGTGTTAATGTAGGTATGTACCGACATATTAATTTACATATCAAACCAATCCCTCTACACTTTTAGGTATTGTAGGTACCTAATATATTTTAAGAGTCGGCACATATAATCAATTATAATAATATATCAAGATTACAGCCAAAAATTATACCTATTAGTCCCTCTTAAGTTATTCTAATAAGATAAAATTAAACGATTAATCCGATTACATTTAAAAATACGAGTCTACTAAACACTTTACGTGAGGTTAAAATTATTGCTCTTTTAACAATCGAATCGAATCGATATCATACACTGTAATCGAGAACATTCCTTCTGAACATCACCCGAAATAAATAACAAGTATTAAGGCAATCAGATACGAATCCATTAAACATCCTACCACGTAACTCCTTCAAATCACGGACATAATCTAAAATAAAGTCGATGCTATCTCAGTAGAAAAAGCTATTTGATTTTTATTAGACCGCTCAAACAGAGCGCATCCAATCCTTAATTAAAACCAAGGCGTAATAACCTTTTTTTACCGAATATTCTCCAACTTTACTCCCAAACTCATTTCTGAGCTATTCAAAATAAAATAGAAGTTTAACGAGAAGGAAGGTTATTATCACCTCCTTTTACTACATCTAACGACCGCCTGTTCATTAAGTATAGCTTAGAAATTTAAAAAAAAATTAAGATGACTTAACTATCCTGCATATAAATATAAAGATTATAATAATCTTAAAATACTCGAAAAGATATTGTAGGAAAATACTCGTATTATGTTTTTGGGTTCAGGCTTAGGGAAATAAAACTTCATTTTGTTTATTGACACTGCATAAGTATGTACTTGCTAGTTATAATTTTTTAGGTACATGTATAAAATGTTATTAGATCAAGTACTTTTATACAGATTTCAACTTATGTATTTAATTTTCAACACATCTTGTTCCTAATTTAGCAAATTATGTGTAAATTACATTTTATAAATAGATTAAATTACTTTAAAAAAATGAGATATTTTTCTATGAAAATATTTATGTTAAGTTTAACAATCCTGAATAAATAACAAAACATTTATAATCCAATTCAGTTTTACAATAACTTTTTTAATACATCGACTTTTTCATCAATTTTTTCAATACAAATACCTATTAATAATTTAAAAATTCTAATCACGTCTATACAAATGCAAAATCATCTGACCTTTTTTTGTATGAAATTAGTCTACCTGCGATTCGGTTAATTGTTCAACAACCCCTGAAATTCACCGCCCCCATATTCTTTTACCCTTAACTAAATTAATGATAACTTTAAATACAAAAAGCAATACAATATCAACCCTGTACTCGACATTTTAGAGCTTAGTTTAAAGTATTTATCACATTTTGCTGGCAAATATAACTTTGTTGAACATTTTATTTCGAACGTGGGTGACGCAACAAGTGTACAAATCAAAAAAATAAACGATTAGGGGTGATTTATACATACCTTTATTTTCCACCCTCAATTTTGTACCATTAAATCACGTAACAGAATTCCCACACTCATAACACAAAGAGCAAAGGTATTGCAAAGATTATAAGAAAATTATTATGTATTACTATTAGGTATTTAAAAGTATCTTTAAAAAAAATAAAAACTTAAAATATCTTGTGCTGTAAATGGTTTTTTACTTATAGTTGAAACATCGTTAAGCACTTATGTGACAGTTTAAATTATTTTCTCCTTTCTTAAATTAAAATAATGAAAAAATTACACGAGTACTTAAACAACATAAATGATTATTAAATGATATATTTCTATATATTGAAAATACAAAAATATTAACATTACTTGTATGAAAATATACTTTTTAATACTTTCTTAGATTTACGCGAATGTTTGACATTTTTAAATAAAACTATCTTTTCGGATTATTTCGCCAAATATATATTAACCAAAAATCAAAATAAATCCGCGAAATTATTTAAAAATATACTTATTACATAAAAATGTTTACGTAAGAGTAATAGAAATTCAATAAATATCACGGACAATAACGACCCCACTCTCTGTAGCACGACAAGTGCAATCACAAACAAAACGTATAATAGAGGGGCACCCTCGACCCCTCGATCCCACACTTGTCACGCCAGGAGGTATTATACACTTTTTAAATATGACGCAAAGTTCATCTCTGAAATTTATTCTTTCCCATTGTTCCCTTTGACTGAGCTCCGTTTTTGCATCTTAAGACGTGGGAATGATATCGTAGAGTCATATATTATCGGACCTACAAGTAAATAAGTAAAAACTGGAATTACATTAAGTTTATAGTTAAATTATTCTCACTTTCCTATAATAGTATTTTCAGAAACAATAGAAAATAAATTGGAATATAATATCTGTATAATATGTATTTTTTATCATAACCATCAAACTAAAGCTTTTATTTCAGTAAAAATAATGTTAATGACAACTACCCAAAGCATCAGATATGATACCCTAATTGGTATAATTATCAAAAAACTAAAAAGGTATAACTCTACACAATCGTTCCTAATAATCTTAAAATGCCTCTAATAGACATTTAATTACAGCCCCGGTCGAGTTCCACTGACCCCTTTTACACTTGTTTACATCTTCATCCCTCCCCGGCACAAACGCACTGAACCATCTAAATGGAATGTTTAATTCCAATACCCATACAATTTATTATAACAAAGCAGAACGGGATCGATCGACCGCTTGCCATCTGTCGTCGTTCCGAATCTCGCATCGCCGAAAAAACCTCAATGTGCAAGCAACCCTGGGAACCTAGGAACGGAGAGTATTCCCACGAACAACCCCTCAATTTTCAATAACCAAATTAGCCTTTGCGTTACCCTATTTCGGATATGAAGGATTCATGAATCTATTCATATCGATAAAAAATATTGGGGCTCTCGCTCATTTGTGTGTACGAACCATATTTTCATCCCCTTCGAATGCACGTGTTCAAAGATCTTATATTTAAAGTGACGTGAATGTGTGCCCGGCTCGATCGCAGCACCTGCCGGCGCGCGCGCACCCCATTGGCTGAACGCCCACTATCACCGCTATACTGATTTCTTTTAAACTTAATTTTTTTTGTAATACATCGGCATGCATAGAAAAAACTTACATGTTTGGACCGGTACACACGAATATTTTGTGCGTAGGTGGCATCGTATATCTAATTTTCATTTTTGTAAACAATGTTGATGAACTTTAATTTAAATATTTTAAGTATAAAATAAAAAGGAAGGATTACAAAAAGGTCTTAGATTTACATAGTTTAAAAATGTATCACCATGCTACGCCATAACAGATAAGGATTTTAGTTGAGAAAGTTTATCTTCAATTATAACTATGGCACACACCTTAACTATTAATAAGAATGAATGACCGCACCCTAGTAAAACGTGTTCATTGTTATGTAATAAAGTTACCTTAAATCAAGTGCATCATTATCAGTCACCCTTACTAGGGTGAGCACCCCATGACCCCTGCGACCTCACGCCACGGCAATGAACAATACTATCATTACCAAGGGCGCATGGACCGCACGTGGACAATAGAAAAAGCTAATAGAATTAGATTAAGTGTTACTACATTGGTTACTCAATATTAAATAGATACTTGGCTGTTGACACATTTCTATTATTCTTTATTATAAATTTAATAAAAATTGCATATTTAGGTACGTATCATAACTATTAGAGTTTAAAAATGATATACATATAATTATCAATATAAATCAATTACATATTAGATTATATGTCAACTTATAGACAATATATGTAAGTCAATAACCATAGTTATCACATAGAGTATTTAAACATAGCAAAACAAAACAAAATATTTTCTCTATTAAGATGCATATAATAGAAACAGAGTACGATGAATAGTTTTTTAACACATAAAAATGATAAGGAACATCGTGTTTACCAAAAACATAATAGTATCAAATAAACCACTTTACACCCACACATAGAGAGGGGAGCTTTTCACGCATGCGCAGCTTTTTATGTCGGGGGCGGCCGGTCAGGTATAAATACGCGTGCGTTCCGATCAGCCCTACATTCCCGCTTGTAAACTCACTAGCAACACACGCTCTCTTCTCTTTTATAACTTTCCAAAATGTCTTACTACGCGAATAACGAATACATCATTGCGACTAACAACTCTATCAACGAGAACAAGTATAACAGTGAAAAAATGAAAAACAGTGGCTTCAAAGCTTTACTGAAGCCTATCATGAAAATGATTAAGAAAACTAGCAAACGCGCTCCCGCCAAAACGGTTGACACGTGCTACGAGGATGAGCAAAATTCTTGCAACGAGGCGCTGGAACGCAAAATCTACAATGACATGGACGCATGCCAATCTGCCGCATTCCTTGTCAGCAACCAGGACAACTCTTATGACCTGATGCCAATTTCCCGAGAAGATTTCTACATCCCAGTGCACTTCGCCCGCACGGACGCCGGCACCTTCTTTTGGACTGCAGTCTCCAAACCTGAAGGTGACTTCGCGACCGCCAACTGCTACTCAGAGTGTCAAACCGCGGAGCAACAGTACCCAGTCTTCCAAGACCGCTGGGTACAAGCCTAAATGAAGAATCTATACAACAATCAGTGTCTTCCATGAAACCAGTGCTTGCTCCGTTGGTTTCGGCAACCGTCTGTGATGTTAGCTTTAAATGATAAATAGTTCTATAGTGCCATATAGATAGATCTAAGAGTAAAAGCTTTAGTTAATTCGCTCAATACTCGTGATAGCGCCAAGAAAGCTTTAATTTTTACTATTACTTGGCGTTGTGATATTTTGATATTGTATAAAATTATTAGATATAGGAATAGGGATCTTATTGTGATCATGTGTATCTCAGCTTTAATTGTATTAGGGATAGTAATTTATATACTTATTTATATGTTACAATCAATCGATTGACAAAAATGTTAAAAATAAAATAACAATTGAATAATATTTACTCTCTTTCCTTTACTACACCCAAACATACCTGAATTGAAAAATAAACAAACATTTCATATAATAATTTGTTTAAAAGTATAATAACAAAATCTATAATCATTGTTTTACTTAGATAACTTTAATATATAGTTAGTAAAATCATTTTAACATACATATTAAGCGGCTCAGGAATCCGCTGCAGTCAAAAGTTGTTCGACGAGATCTTAAGAGGCGAGACGGCGGCGCGAGCCAACATACTTATCTCTATTACATACATTACAATCCAATATGAGCTCCAATATTGGGCCAACATTCCAATACCTCTTAAAAAGCTCTTATTTTCAATTGTACACCAACATGCTTGGAGAAAATTGGAGCCAATATAAACTGATATAAGACTGGTCAGTCCATACTTGGCTAACAACATTTCATGCGCACGCGCACGTGCAGAGCCTAAGGCGGACTTCGCTACTGGGTTTTTAATGGTCGTCTTTGAAGCAATGATTTTCTTTTTGTTCAAATTATGTTTAAAAGCCATTACAATAAATTAGAGTGTATCACAGCAATTAATCACTCTATAAATGCGCATTCAATAAAAAATATTGAGTCCTTAATTAAGAGTAACAAACTTAATTATTCATTTAAATAATATATTATGCTTGCACATACTTAAAAAGTACTTAGCGTAATTAAATTACGTAACGAACGCTTATATCGTGAGCCTCGATTGAAAATATATTTACAAGAATTTAACATTTTTATAGATTAAAAAAGCATAATGTTTAACTACATATAGAAATTGAAATTAAAAAAAATCATTGAATATTGCAAAGAACACCTCTAGCGCTGGAAAAGCTCAAGTCAGTAAAACGAAATTTCTAATAACATTTACTTTATTATCGTCCTGAAGTAGGTCAATATAAACGAATAATACTAAACAGTTTCATATTGTATCGTATTCAGTCCTTTTTTTAACGTCCCTCTGCTGGGCACGGGCCTCCCTTCAATACGAGGAGGATCAGGTCATTGTCCACCGCGCTGGAAAAGTGCGGGTTAGCGGACTTCACAAGTCTTTAGAAAACGTGCTAGGGTCTCTCAGACATGTAGGTTTTCTCACGATGTTTTCCTTTACCGTTAAGACAAGTGGTAATCATGTTGGAAATGATTCGCACATGAAAATGTCAGAGGTGCGAGACCCGGGATTTGAACCCGCTTCACTCGGTTTCCTAAGGGATCGCGTTACCACTGGGCTACCATTGCCTTAGTTTTATATACATTCATCATATAATTGAAGCGAGTTGTATGCAGACTTATACTTACATGCCACAATTTCTACCCCAGAATGGTAGGTTAAGTCTGAAAAGCTTTCAAAACACTACGCAAAGATACAGTATAGTATAAACCAACCCTGACACGTCCCGACATGTCTCAACCTGTCGTGAAGTCACCTCAAGACGAGTTGCAACTTGCTGAACGTTTATACAAAAAAGCAGTTTTGCACAATGCTTCGTAAATAACAAACAACTCTACTACTACCTTACTATACATTCACGACAATACTTTATTGTGAACGCACGTGCAAATACAATACCTTACTTTCTTATTTATTTTTTGGTATAGAATCAGCATATTTAACAATTGGTAATGATTTTGTGTTTGTTAAGAAGATGAAGAATTACAATTCTTCACATCTCACTCTTCATACGCATATAGCTCTGATTTGTTGCTTACATAATAAGAGTATTATCTATAGATATTCAATATGTCATAATTATGTATTTATTACTAGCAGCTCACCTTCGCTTCGCTCGGGTTTACAATTAGAAAAACAATAACAAATCTATCCCACGGGAACCGTATATTTTTACGGGATAAAAAGTAGCCTATGTGTTATTCTGATGTATGAGCTATATTATTGTAAAGTTGTATTAAAATCTATTCGGTAGTTGGCGTGGAAGAGTAACAAACATCCTTACATCTATACCTACATCCAAACATACAGACATCCATACATGGATACATCCTCACAAACTTTCCATTTATAATATTAGTATAGATATGCTACTCACTATTTTTTTTAATTTTACATTGAAAACGTGTGTATGAAAAAATAATTCACCTTTTCACCTTCAATCTCATGAGAAAACTTCCAAAACCGTGCTTAACGTTTATTTTAAGAAATATATTTGGCTAATCAAACATAATTTATGAGATACTTAGTAGCTACGTGTGAATTCCCAATAAAGACGTGAGAGATTGAAAATCCAAAATGACATAGCAATTTGCATACGAAATGGTTATTGCTGTAACTCTTTCCGTCTAAACGGCGTCAACATGTTTCGCTAAACCGGATATGTAAATCGTGGGCAATTGATTAAAAGTAGTCGCCGAGTACCGCTAGGCGCCCAGTTGTCATAATCAGTGGACATGAACACGCAGATAGCGAGCGATCCGGTATAATAATACCATACGCTGCGCTCACGACGGACTCGTGAGAAATTTCGGCAGATGTACAATTCCTTGACGGTACGACGAGGGAGCGCGTATCTTTTTTTTCTCTCTTCGCATAATAATACGAAGTCCGCTTCGGTATCGACGACGTTTTAGGCCCTTCGTGACTCATCGGTGCATTGTTACCTCATGCACGTGTACAATGCATCGGACGTTCGGGTTAGAAAAGGGCTTTTTTTGCAACCCTTATCCTAAATTCCGCAACTCTTGCAAAATTTGGGTTGATTTTTTCAATGTAATTTCCAATATAGCGCACTTCATACACGTGCATTGCAATTGTTGAAATTCCAAAAGAGTATTTGAATATAATATTTTAATTATACACGTGCAATTTTTTTTTTATCACGTATAAGGATTTAATTATAACGTGTGGCGGTGAGAAAATCATGGGCTAAAGCTAATTGAAGATTATAGTGAGCCGGCGTGCTAATTAGTTTTCGATTACAATTAAATTGCTATAATGGAGCTGCCGTCGATATGAATGCGATAAAAGCAATAAGAGCAACGTTAAAAAAACAGAAAACGTACCGTGTGGCTTGCACATAGAGCCAAAGTAATTACGTGCACTGCTTTCAACATAGTTTTATTATAGATTGATGGATATAGACCAGACTACAAGATGTTTATGTAACATAATCGATAAACCAATTATCGCTATTTATTTGTATGAATATTTACAAAAAGTTATAGATAATTTTATACTACGATTTTTTGCCTATTAGGAAATGTCCATTATTGATGAGATAAAAAAGATCATTTATGCAACATGCGGTCTATTTAGCTTAAAAAATATATCAATGTCAGCTAAATATCGATAGATTATAACATAGATATTGGGAAAATGCATAGAAGTAGCACAATAATCTTTATACTATGCAAAAATCAAATATACTTATATTAAAGTATCACTCACTTCATATATATAATAAGTGAAATGTTGTGAAAATGTTTTCATACAACAGTTCTTTTCGATCATCTATAAGTATATTTAGTAGATGATTTTTCGATAGGTACCTAAATCTATTTTAAAAAAATATCATAGTTGTAGTATAATATTATTTTGATGTAATCAAGACCGAACTGAATGATTGACATCAATTTAAATATGCTACGTGAAAAGCTCCATAATATATAGAACACCGGCTAAAAGCGTAGCTTTACGTCGATCATCTAAAAGCAAATAAAAGGTAGGTATATATAAAAGTAATTTAAAAAAAAGTAAAAATATTTGATGTCGGTGTACTTTGATTTGTATCGGCAGGCATCGACTTCGAAAATATCTGATTAGGTATGTATAGTACCTAAATGAAATCCCCGTTCAGTTATTTTTACTTTTTAGTACTTTTTTTTTGAAGTCGGTTTAATTTTTTAAATTACTAATATTTTTATTTAATTATTTATTATTTACGGATATATTTAATTATTTACGGTTTAATTATTTTTATTTTAAATTTTTAGTTTTAAGTAAAAACTGAAATAGTTTTTCTAATAAGTAGTAATTACAAAAACTATTTCAGTTTTAGTTACACATTTTAGTCCATATCATAAAAACTACTGAAACGATTTTAAGAAATCTTTACTATTACCTAAGTTGAAATAAGTGTAAGCAGGTAAAAAAAGAATGGTCACGATAGTTTTAGAAACAAACGACAAACTTACATACATAGAAATATACATACACCTATAAAATTTTATATATTTCTTTGGAAGCCCAAACAGTTTTTCATATGTGAATATTTCATACATAATAATAATATTACATACATACCTACTTACGTGTTAAACTAATAACCTCCTTTTTTTGAAGTCGATTAATAAAACGTTTTTTTATTCTTATATTTTAGGGTTTTTTGTTAAACAACTTTATTACACGTGTATCCGTTTACGGTGGGATTCGCGAAAAGGATGTAGCGATACAGGAATTCATTTTTAACATTCCTCCGGATCGGAAGACACTGGTATATCGTTATTTTTATTATTTATTACGTGACTGAGATGAAGGTTTGCAGTTATAAATAACTCTTTTAGCCACATTGTTGTATGTATTTTGTTAAAAACTTTAATTTTTATATATATATATATATATATATATATATATTGTAAAATCTTGGTTTTGAAGATGCTTCATTCATACACATTCCAATAGTGCACACCTGAGCAATTGTTTAGTAGTGATGAGATCATCGTGTGTACTCAGATGATCGCTTTGATCGTCAACGCGCGCGAGTCAACAGCATGAGCTGGCACGAAGGCCGTTAAGGTCAATATGTTAATTATTTTTAATAATACGTACAAATTTAACATTATTTTTTTATGAAAATATTTATAAAAATATATTGTTAAAATATAATTTTAACAATATATTTTTATTTTTATGCTTATTAAGTAATTTGTGGATTTTTTAGACTATGCATTTTATCATATCAAAATTTTGCTTTTCAAAATGTATAAAATTACTGAAAAAATATATTAAAATAATACGGTTATTATCATATATTAAAAATATATCTTGTGTGTATATTTTAATCTTTTCACTTTCAACTATCTCTACACAAAAATTCACGCCAATCCGTCACTACGTTTCGACGTGAAAGAAGGACAAACAAACAAAAAAACAAACAAAGACACAAACAAACAAACAAACAAAAAACAAACACACTTCACATTTATAATATTAAGTATGGATATATATAAATAATAACTAGTCTATAAAAAAATCAGTTTACAACAGTAAATTCTACTTAATTTTTGATACTATTAAAAAAGAGATGACCCTTTAACACTAAGCAAATATGACTCATCGTAACAACTCGAATCAGCCTCGTTTTAATAATAATAATAAATCACCAATTTCGAATTTCTTTGTCATTCACACTACTTATCATAAACATGCCTATTTATATCTTTACATATAATAAAATGTAACTAAGCATAGTAGTAGTACATTAAATATCCGTCCGTCCGTCCATCTGTCTGTCTGTTACCGCACCACAGAAAAACCACTGGAAGGATTTTGATGAAATTTCGTATTGTGATAGCTGGTTATCCGGGTCAACATATAGGATACTTTTTACTGTGGGAAAATATCTCAACTCTTGAGAAATTTATACTAAGCTTTTAAATAAAATTAGCCTATCCTTATTTAAACATTCAAAATATTTATATAAAATAACTATTTTTAAACACCATATAATAAATACACATATTTTATTCACTCAAAATTATTTTTTCCACTTGATACTTTTAAATTTGCACTAATGTTTTTTTTTTATAACTGCACTATATTCCATATCGTTACTTCCTGTTAGAGATCACAAAATTAACTGAGCATTGAATGGTATATGCCCAATTTTATATAAGATTCACCCTCAAGTTATGTGCAAAATTTATTTCTCACGATCCCCGATACCTTAAACTTTGACCCGAAGATGTTATTGTTCTCTTAACAATTGGAGATACTTCCGATTCCCCTTCGCTCATCAAGGTAGAGCTCTACATTATAAGTTCAAAGTATATCCGCTAGATGGCAGAGTTCGAATAACTTATACACACTTACATATATTATTCGACTAGTGATTAAGTAATTTTAAAGTGTTAGATATACTCGTATTATAGCAGTAGATAATAAATAAGAAAAATATTATTTGTGATTTTTATTATTATTATTATTATTATAAATGTATTACGTCTTAATCATTTACGTTTTATTTCATAAAGTATTTAAAACTTTTTTTAACACAAGTAATAATATTTTTCATAATTTAATAAAAATATATATATATATATATATATTATATATATTTGAAAGCCGTAAAGTAAGTCCGGACAATCATGTCGCACGCGGCGCACGCGTATACATTTCACTGGCAATTACTCAAACGATACTCTATTAGATGCCCCCATTTACTTAAATACATTATAATACGTAAAATTTGCGCTAAATAATTATTTTAATAATACATGTACTGCTGTGTTATTAATTAAAGAATTAACAAAAACTAAACCGAATACGACATATAGGTAAATAGGTAAATACTGCGCAAAAATGACCAATTTGCTAACCTAAATATCAATAATAATAGCATATAATTTATCAGATAATTGTATGAAAGTAAAGGAAACAATTATAAACTTAATCATCTCCTTAACATGCACAACGCTTTGCTTTTGCAGTTCAGTTTTAAAAAAGAAAAAATTATAGTTAAATGTCAATGTCAAAAAAAGCCCGAAGCAACAAAACAAGAAACATCCAAAGTTGATAATTCGAACAATTTCCAATTTCATAATTGGCATACGATGTATGACGCGAACGCCCGGTGCTCGAGCCGTGGGAACGGCGACAGTTGCTCGCGCGCCACCTGCCCCCCTTCTATAAAATAAGAAAATTCTAATTTACGTACGATTTATTTGACCTTAATTTTTTGTTGATTCACATTGTTGTTTATGTTATGCTGATGTTATGAAACCAGACTTGATTTGTTTCTTATTTTTAATGCTCTTACATATTCTTTTTTGCACATTGTATAATCCTACTAATATTATAAATGCGAAAGTTTGTGAGAATGTATAGATATCTGTATGTATAGACGTATATCTTTGACGCAAAAACTACTGAATGAATTTTAATGTAACTTTACAATAATATACCTAGCTATAATACATCAGAATAGCACATAGACTACTTTTTGATCCGGAAAAGTGTGCGGTTCTCGTGGGATAGATTTGTTTTTGTTTTTCTAGAGATGAACCCGATCGAAGCGAGGGTGAGCCGCTCAAGTCAATCTATAAGAGAATAATATATGTACATATATCTGTTTGCTCATAATGATTCGAACGCAGTAGAACATATTTAATATAATATTAACTTTATAATAAAAATCCTATTTATAATATAATTTATTTTACATCCATATTTGAAATAAGTATACACATTTTATTTACATCTTTGTAAAATATTGAAGCATTTATAGTCAATCGCCTTGAATTTGACTCTATGTATAATTACTTTTGTCAAGTAATTGTACGTTTAAATATCAACAATGTAAACATTTTATAATATTACGAGTTTCCTTATTACAATCGACGATGGCATTTATAGATTCTATAAGTCCAGTATTTTTTGTGCACGCGTCGCCCTTCGCGCGTAAATGTTCCCGCTCGCGCCATATGTCGCGTGGACCGTGGGAACGCGTCGAACGCGGGCATACGCAATGTGCTCGTCTTTACTTGATTGTCAACGCTCGAGTGTCTCAACCCTGATTATAAATCCAATCTCTTTTGATATAGAGTTCGGTTTTCAATTTCCTACACCTTTGTTTATTATATTATTAAATAAATAAATATAAAACCTCCGTGGTACGGCTTAAGATTGAATTTCCGTTGAGTGGACGCACTGAGTATCTCATATCCGCACATGCCCCATTGATTGAATGAGTTATGATTACTTAGGCCAAGTATCCAAGAAAGCAGTGTTTATCTGTGTAATGAAGTGTTTGTAATGCTAACAGAATTTTTTATAATGACAATAATGGATCTATGTATTGAAATCTGAGTAAAACCAAATGGATATACCTACTAAACGTTATAAATATCGCTAAATATGTATATATAATATTTGCTACACTTACATATAGATAGGTACCTATGTTGTATAAATAGTAGTGCTAAAGTATGTTTTTAATCAGAAACTTATTGGATTAACAAATGCAAAACTTTCACCGCATTAGATATAAAATGCCATAGCGTTTTAATGATACATATAAATATTGATATGGCAAGAAGAAAAAACGGAGGGGAGACGCGCAACTGGCGCGAGCGAGCGTGGGAACGCGACCAGTTCTCAAATAGGTAAAGAACGCCTTAGGAAAGGTGCAATTCTTTTTTGTCTGCCACTTTTTGTCTCTAATACCAGCCGTATGGAGTAGTCGCGAGTTTAAAATCGGTACTAAAGAATGCGATATTTGAAGATAGTATGTTTTACCGTATTGCAAAAAAGGTCAACGTTAAATTTTCTGCAATTTTATGCTTATTGCATTGTGTTTTTTACCAAATTGGCTTAATTTTAACTTTACCAATTTTTTTTTGAAAATCTTTTCTAGCTTTTTAATATTTTCTTCAATAATTTTACTCACGAAATTTTGCAAGGTTACTGCGTTCCACGATTTTTTTTTAACAGCTATCGATTTGTATAAATTTACAAATAACAGAAAAATTACCCTTTTTTGCAAAAGAATAATTAATATAAATCAAAATAAATCATAAAATACAATTGCAAATTGCATTATACATTTTTTTTTCGACACGGTCACGTAAAATTCCAATACGATTTGCTAACAAAGTCGCGTCAATCAATCCATTTTTCTATTCTACACTTAACCCTAGAATGCATCTGCCGTTACAAAAGAAGCCCCCGCATTATGCCGGCACGTATTTTTTCCTGACCTCGGCCTTTATGCCCAGGGGGCGAATCGTGGGAAAGATCTTGCACAATCCACCGTTTCCTTGGGCATATGCGACAGAAAAAAGTGCAATTATTTAATCCCCTCGAAGAAAAGGGGAGTTGTGAGAACGTGACCTAACAATGCGCTTCCTGGCTTTCGATACACAATCTCACTTCTGCCGAAACGTAATTTTAGCTCTTAGCGTAACTACACAAAGATACCATTCCGATAACCTGTGGCTTGTGTCGATGTTTAACAAATAATCTTAATGGTTGTTACAAAATCTATCTATAAATCGATTCTCAACCTTATGATGTTGGTATACAGTAAGAAATCCCATGTCAGATTTGCGTGTGCAATATTTACGAGCTATAAATGGAATAGTTTCTTCAATATAAAGTGATCTTGTGGATAGCTTTACACGTGACCTTTAGATATGCATAGATAATATGAAAATTTGATTGATCTCGCGTCAGCACGCAAATGTAAGTTTTGAAATTATTACTTACTATTAGGTACTACCACATGCAATTAAACATAAATTGATAATATATAATAATTGTTTGATATACAATATTAGAATTATTGATTATTACTTTTGTATCTTTAGAAGAGAAGAATATATTATACATAATATGAAAAATCAGCAGCAGCAAAAGCTACTACATATAAAGTTAAATATAAACCATAGTCACATGTACAATGTTAATTAACAGTATATACTTAAGATAAACTGTACAAGACAATGTTCTATCTCGTTGGCATGTGACACTTTATAGTGAGCAAAGTTGTATCAAATTGGGACACAGGCAGTAAATAACCCATGCCTTGTTATTCGTTAATTAACAGTAGCCCCATTAGGTGTTGTTAATTGCTGCCTATACAAAACATGTTCACCATATGTCGTAGTTAAATAGAATCAGTGCCAGATTATATAATAGATTATAGATACGTACTTATAGGTAAATGAAATTATATTTTTTTATAATTTTAGAAATTTGTGTTTGTTTATATTGCAAATCTCCAGAATTACCAGCCCCCTAAGAAGATTTCTAACATTTCTCTAAAAGTTGTTCCTTTTAGAACCTATCTAATATATAACTCAACAAGAATAGGAAAAAACATGTGGCTACCGAAGACCCCAATCTTCAAGGTACTAGCTAATGCAATTAATAATTATAAACCTTTCATAATGAGCTCTAATACAAGATATTAACAACCTTGTCATAAATAGCATCAAACTCACTGATATCAAATATAATCTCAACGGCCATCTACTAGCGAGCCATTGTATAAATGTATTTAAATTTATTGCAACGAATATCTTACAAGGATTTAAAATATGTAGTTACTTATTGCGTAGGAAGTAAACCAGTTTATAAAACATTTAAATCAGTTTCACTTAGAGTAATTATTACCGAAGTGTAAACTAAAAACGCATTAGCACCAAAAAACAGTCAGCCTTTGAAGCATAAAAACCAAATTTTATCGCCATTTAAATAATAAAAACCGCGGAAACGATAGCAGGAAACAAAATAGGGTCAAATGCAATCCACCAAAGAAGTTTTTGCAGTGTTTTATCAATGTACCATTACATTTAAAGACGGGTTCATTTTTGGAACAATGGCGTGGCTCGAACGTTACTTAACTCTCGAAGTTATCTTTTCCGACACTTTCATTACCACGAAATCTTCAAACAGCGTTTTGCAATTGGAACGTGCTGTGCACTCGGGCACTTTATTTCATTGGCACGAGTGTCCGGAGTGGAGTCACGCGCGGGGCGGTGAGGGGGCGCGGGGCGGCGGTCCGTCGGGCCCACCGTGGGAACGCGCTGCCTTTAACGTGTCGCACGTGCTCGAGACGCTACTACAATCCAAACGAGACAGAGCGAGACAGAAAACACAATCTCCTAACGAGAGACAAGGACGCGATTAAAGAAAAAATGACACGACAATAAAATAACAACAACCAACAATTATTTGTGAGCGTTCCAGACCGAATCCTTTGCTCGAGAACCGTGAAAGGGACTTTAAAGAATAAAACTATAATGGAGATGTTGATTTATCGCGAAGGTGTCGCTGGCGCGGCTCGTTGCTACTGTTTATGCGTTTATTATTTCGCAATCGCACGTCGGCTATTGTAATTTAACGCTTTATATGTAAGCCGTTTATTGATGTCTCGTAATCTACTGGGCGAGAAATATTTAAGTACTGGCTGAGTCAGTTTTAAAATATGGCAACGTAACGTAATCTTAAATTATGGTGACATAAACAAGGATGGTTATAAAAAATGCCACCTCGGTCGACCTTTAGCTTGTCGTGTCCATGTGACGCGAATCTCGGCGTCGGGATCGACTTTCACGTGTCGGATTTCTTGCGAACGAGCACATTTGGCGACCACACTGACCCCGAAAGCGGCCAAATGTCGCAAAAACCAGCCATTAAGGTCTAAAGCCAGTCCTCCGTGAAACCACCGACCTGGAAATCCTACCCTTATGCCGTGATTCATAATTGCGAGTAAATTACGAGCATGAATAAGTACTAAAAAATATGACATAAACATCTTATGAAGACTTGTTATTCGAAAATATTTTTATTCGTGTATAGCCTACTTATACTGTGTTTTTTCAGTCATTTTATTCGGTTATTATATATGTAGTTTATTAAAGTATCTCCTAAGGTTTAAAATGGCGAGTATGATAACATAGAATATTAAAATGAAAACTCTGATTGAATAGCCAGCTTTCTTATCTAAATGTATAATCAAAGTAGTATTCGAACTACCATAAAATATATATTGAGTATAAAAAAGTTTTAATGAGTTTATGGCCCTATAAATCTATTTAATGACGGTTCTAACTTTTAACCAACTTCAAAAAAAGAAGGTTATCAATTCGACACGTATGTATGTACTATTATTGGAATTGCAAAATATTCACATATTCTTATATATATCTATTAGGGCTTACATACAAGTTTCACTCTTTTTTTTTTGATGTCGGTTTAATTTTTGTAAATTACTGTTAAATTAATAATTTAAATCTTCAAGTAAACAAGATATAAGGTGACGTAACATAAGATTTACTTTTTGTTAAATCTCTGAAACATGATCGCCCCATCCGGCCTTTTGCAACCCGATTAATAGACTGACCTACATGGTGGACAATCTCTTCGGAGAAACTTTGAAAATTCAAGTTCGACTCTAGCTTGTAATGATAAGATTCAAAATCGATTACATATTATATAACGTATTGAAGGCTGAGATGAGCCATTTTTATTGTTAATTCAGCTATAGCATTCATTGACTTGAACTAAACCAAATAGCGAACATCCGGGGTATCTATTCACGTACTTCATTGTGCGAAACAGGAAAATGGCTTGTCTACAAATACCTTATAGGTACAAAATACTCGTAGACAAATTTACAATATCATAGATATATTAATTGCATCGAAATGTCGAAAAATATTTGAAAATTATAAATAGGTAGATCAAGCAAACAATTTTAAACAATTAAACATTTAAGAATAAAGATTTTCGTTTTATATATAATATGTAACTAAAAAATCATAACTTTAAAACAAAATTTCCAATCTTACTTATTAACTCACGGAAATATATCTCTATTATTAATACTACTAATTCAGTTTCAGTTAAGTCGGTCGACTTCTAAAAAGAAGGAAGTGTTCTAGACGGGCGTATGTTTATTTGGGAAAATTAAATATCATTTTTTTTCTGACAGTAATAATTCAATGCATGGGTTTGAAATTTTTACACGTCTTTCTATAAGTTTAAGGAATTCAATAATCCCTTATATTATAATTGGTATTATTAATATTTAAATATTAAAGTTTTACTGTACATCCAATCTATAGAAGGAATCACTCAATTATAATGCAAGAATCTCGATGCATATTTAAAAGATCATTGGCAAGCGTCAAGGTATATTTTCTACGGATTTTATTGATAATAAAACTTCATGCAAAAGAAATCTTGCTTTGATTAAGACAGTATTAATATGCCACATTTAAATACTAGTTCTGATAAGGATAGCTACTATATAAGTCTTTGTATATTTAATTCTAATCTATTCTACACATACAGTGTTTATATGGCCGTGAATAACTTAAGTATGTAAAAAAATCCTTAAAGTAGTAATTATACAAATGTAAAATATAAGAATATTACAGAAGCATATAACATATTCTTTAATAATAATAATAATAATCTTTATTCATAAAAATTAAAAATTTAAAAAACCCCCTACGCAAATTAATTATCATTTAACGATTAATTACACTGGCACATGTAAAGCACTTAATCGAGTAATCATACGCCTAAACGCCTTACATCATTTTGGAAAAGAGCTGATACTCTTACACTGCTAGACCGATATTAACCAAACATAGCTAAGAACCACCGCAAGGAAACTGGCTTTCAAATGAAAAAAACCGCATCGAAATCGGTCCATCCGTTTGAGAGCTACGATGCCACAGACAGACACACACAAACACACAGACAGAAAGACATCGACGTCAAACTTATAACATCCCTCTAATTGCGTCGGGGGTTAAAAAAGGTACAGCTTACAATATATGTTATATCTAAAGCTAAAACACTAACAATAAGCACTAGGCAAAGCCTGTATCGTGAGTACCACAAGTTGATTACCAAAATAAATATTGTTGCTCGATAAACATTGCTCGCGAAAGTTATGTGACAAAGAAAGAATCTTAGCTATAAAAAACTATAAAAGTAAATAGTTTTCTTTTATCTTTTATACCTTTATATTGTAGTTTACAATATAAGCTCTGTGTAAAGAATATTTTGTATTAACATATAAAGAAATGACGGCACGGAGGTACTTACTACCTAGTTTTTCTTTTAAATTTGCAATAGAGTAGTATCAAATTCATTGCTGCGTGAGAGACGGTCAACGCAATAAACATAATAATTATTTTACATTGACAATATTCCTAAGCATGTCTTCGTTTTCTTTTAGAATGACCAAAGTCGTATACATAATATTAAGATTAAAAACAAATGAAAACTATCAACATTCCCTAGAAAATTTACATTTTGACAAGTAGTATAATTTATGTATAGACCACTACATAAATCGCACAAGTCATTTTCCATATATTTTTATTGGAACACAATTTGTATATCAATATAAGATTCTTAATAGATTAATTGATAAGTAAAATAAAAAAATATTATAAGATTTTATCTAAATTAACGCTCGAAAATGATACTACAAGGTTATTATCTATTTATTATGCAAAATTATTAATGGTATCTGTCCGTTATATACTAGCGACTCACCCTCGCTTCGCTCGGGTTCGTCCCTAGGTTGATTCCCCATGCAAACTTTCATCCCCATGTTCATCCTCTTACGGGATTATTTCCGGGATAAAAAGTATCCTATGTCCTTCCCAGGGTCTCAAACTATCTTCTTACCAAATTTCATCGAAATCGGTTCAGTAGATCCAGAGATTACCTCCTACAACGTCACAAACTCACAAACTTTACCTCTTTATAATATTAATATATACATAACTTAAGAAACTACTACGATGTGCAAAATAATGTCTTTTTCAGTAGGTACTTACGACAAACAGTAACTGCTTTAAAAAGTACACTGTCATTGTTACTAAGCAAATATAATTGATGATTAAACAAACTTATCTGTAAGTGAAGTTTTAGCGAAGCACTAAAAACACGAATGAGGAAGAGATTGACAAAGTAAACTAATGTAAATGCTCTAAATAATATGATAATAAAAAAAATAATTACCATTTTTGAGTTATAAATATTTTTATTAAATCTTAGTTTTTCTAATTGAAACCCTAAATTCAAGAAAGGTTTATTTTTTATTTTGCTAAAATGCTTTCCGGTTTTAGTGATAATGTTTCAAAGCTGACAACACTTCTGAAATGTCAGAATTCCGTCGAATTAAAAATCAGACTTTAAATATAGTGCCAGTTCAGCGTAGGTATACGCAATATTACATGTAATCTGTGCTAATATCTTCGGACGAAGCAGAAGTAGGTACCTATAATATAAATTTTTAGTTATTATAAAATTTTAAAAAGCAAAAATCTTTCTGTAAGTGTAAAGTATACTATCTTTGGTTTTTTTATCATTTATGTGAAAGTATCAGAAAGCTCCATATTATAATTAGAAAAAAATAGATTATATATTATTTTATAGAAAACATTGTATCATTTTATGTATAAACATATTATCTACTTATAATAAAAATATTACTTTACATATAAAACAAAAAAGACATTATTAGTATTGACATTAATTGCTTTAATTTTTAGTCGGTACATGGTTGTTAGCAATTTTAAATTCCACTTCCGACTTTAGCATGACTAACGTCTACGATATCAAACCTTGGACCTTGAGTATGGTTACAATAAAAACTAGCTACGCCACAACTGCAGTACTAAACTATTAACAAAATCAGAGAGCAATTAGGCAAATTCAAATTCGCAATAAACTTAATTTACTCTAACTCTAACGTCTTTATGTACAAATTCAATTAACATGACGTCTCATTAATTGACTTTTTCAGCGCTACGAGCTTGGCGCTACGCTATCGCCGCGCCGGTTGCGCACGCGCAGCACACGCGAGCAGGGCCTCTCGCTCGCACATCCTCAGCACTGTGGGAAAAGACGGCAGGTGTTATGCGGGATCGTGAACAACCACGCATTACCATTCACATTATTCAACAATAAATAATAATAATAAGAAGCCGTGGAACGAGTGGCGAGCACGCGCAGCCAACGCATACTAAATATACTTGTGTGCGTGAAGTTTATTTTGTGTGCGTGTATCTCAGTTGTGGACGGTATTTTTTAGTTGGTGTGGGCGGGCGCGCGTCACGGATTTACACCGGATTAAGTTTTCTTCATTGTATTACCATATTCGGGACTCGGGATTTACGGGATAAGCTATTTTGTAGTCTGTTGACACATTGAGTGTATAACTTATACCTGCAAAATTTTCCTAATGTTCACAATTTTTTGAGAACTATCCCATTTTGTTTTTATAGTCCGTTTGATTTATACTCATTAGCATTTTTCATATTAGTTTAGAGATAAAATACTCGATACACTTCATTAGTGTGGCGTCTGATAGTCAATTTAAATATTTGGTAGTGAATGAACATCTGACATCGTCTATCCATTCACATATATTAAATAAGAATGAATTAGGCTACATCACATTAATATTCAATGAAATACCTTAGCCGACATGTGGATTATAAAAAAAGCGTGGGAGTCACATCTACAAAGTTCCTATATCTGATAGTAAAATTAAAATAAAAAGAACTTATCTGTCACATAACTTTTTAAAGATAAAATTATTATAAGATAAAAAAATAAAAATAGAGATAACAAGATACAATTATAATTTATTCAACAAGATTATCCATAACTATCATGTGCTTTCAGTACATATATGTAGATATTTTTTTTTTTTGTTACTGTACAATTAAGTAGTACGTACCAAAATTGTGAAGAAAAAAATGTTAGGTAAAATCTAGAGCTTCTACCACACTCAAAAGTCAAATATGTTAAAATTTCAAATCAATCTGATAACTTTCCCAGATATAGTTATTGCAGATTTGCACAAACAGATATTTACAGAGCTTATTTAAATGTAGGTATCTACAAAAAAAAACACGTGCCATTGAACAAATCTTCCCAAGGAAATCTAGTTCTGAATAAAGGTTACACTGACAAGGCTTTTGTGCTTAAATTGACATTATATCTATCATTCTCGATCATTTAAATATGTATTTCAATCAAAATAGATATTAAAAAAATCATATTATTCACCTTTAAGAGCTTTTTAGCGTATTATAATTTTTTTATTAGTTACATTGGAATAGTAGTAAAAATATATAAGGAAAACCAGTAATTTTATATTTTACATCATTTTACATTGAAAATAAATAAAATCGCTTCCACATATCTATTATTAGAAACCTTGCTTAAACAAGTAAGAAACTACACTTCGTTTATTTTTTCTATTGATCACCGGATCCCAGGAAAATCATAGCTACATGCATGGTTTTTATTGCACTGTTTGTGTTTTGATTAGTTTGTTAAAAATGTCATGAAAGTTTAAAAAAAATGAGATATATTATTATCACAAACATATAATTTTTGGCACGATCTTTATCTCTTTAGGGGTAAAATTCAAAATATTAGTCACCTAGTTCACCCGTCTTGTGATTCTTTAAATTGTAACATTTTCATTTATAAGCCGATTGAAATAAAACAAATGATAAGTGAAGCTTACAATAATACATTAGTAAAAACCGCACCCAAATCTGTTAAGCTGTTTATGAGATTAGCGCGCACGAACGCACAGATAAACTGATATAAATTGTAAAAAATCATTGTTTTGGGTTTTAATTCGTTAATAACGGCCCTTAATAATAGTTTCTCTCAAATATCTTCCATGTACAGATAGCGATCGGTTACAATTTTATTATTTGTATAGATATAGATGTCATTAATCATTATAGGCACAATGTAAGTCAAGTCTGATCTCTCAATGAATTAGCTATAAGTATTCATTTAAAATAAATTTCGCAAGGTATAATATAAAATCACGTGCTCTGAGGTAATATGATTTCGTTCATTCATCGCACACTGTCTCGTAATTATAACACTTGAGTAAATAATGACGCATCCGTGAGAATAGCGAATACTTAAAAATGCTATAACCGTTGGATATCGAGTAAAAAATAGCCTGAAACCCACCATAATACTTAAGACTAGCACTTGCTTTTTGCTCTATCTATTTTTTATAAAGCTTACTTTTTATAAAGGCAGAAGAATTTATTTAGTTAATTTGTCGAGTTTGCATCCGGCAATGCAGTAATAGATTGAATATTTATCTATACATAGGTACCTATAGAAAATCGTAACTAAGTCGAATCTGTACATTGAATATTTTTTGGAAAATCTTATTGAAATAGACTTTATTATCGATACAGAGGCCGAATCTATAGTTTTTAGAATTTTTGTCTGTCTGTCTGTTACGGCATCACAGAAAAACCACTGGAGGGATTTTAATGAAATTTGGTATGGTGATAGCTGGTTATCCGGGTCAACATTTAGGATACTTTTTAGTGCGGGGAAATGTCTCATTTCGGAGAAAAAATACGAAAACTACATTGTAATGGTATACTAATATGTAAAACCTAGGTATTTTGTTTTTGGTCATCTGAACGCGGGCGGAGCCGCGGGCAATGCTAGTACATCTATATTTGTAACTGTTTACAAAGTTCGGAAAATACCCAATGGCTAATCAAATCGATTACGTGTAATCGATCACTAGTAGTGGATAAATCTCAACTAATTGATTTAATAGTAGGTAATATGATGGAATTCGAATAACTCTACAACTTAACTTATTTTTTACACATTTCAATACAAAATTATTTTTACCGTATTATAATATATGAAATCAAGTACATATGTATGACACTAGCAACTAGATCGAAGTACTTAGTTATGCTGATAAAAACATTTACTACAGATACTACAATATTGTGAAACGCCATTTCTTGAGAGCTTAATCAGTAATAGCACTTATTATAAATACAGTTTTTAAACGGTTAACATTTATCAAAAGGAAATTTACATTTATTAAATAAATATTTGTATGCTTTTTTATATCGTGAATGTCTAGGTCGTTGTTTTGTATGATTACGTACGATGTGAGTTTTAATACGAGTATGTAGAATAAATAAACGATACCAAGTCACGAACAGCTCAACAGATTGATGGAAAGTCACAGATGAAAAATATAAATACATTAATTATCTATTCTACTTTTTACCTTTTATGGGCAGACATTTATTTCATTTACTAAACTTGTATTTAATAGCATATTATTTTACAAAAGTTTATTTTATAGTCACACTATAATCTATCTCTGTGCGATCAGTCAAAGAGTAACAAACATCCAAACTCACAAACATTCACATTTATAATATTAATACGGATGAGTACCTATTTAATCTTGTCTAGAAATAGAACGAAAAAAGACGATTGATTAAAGAAAAAAGAAATATTGCCGTTTCTTATATCTAGTATCTACCCACCAATACTTTTAAATTATATATTAAAACTACATCACTTATGCCAATATAAACTACATTATAATAAGTGGTGTAAAGGTGATAGCAAAAACTAAATATATGTACGTGCTAAACTAACTCTTTTTAGAACTCTAGATAGTTAGGCTGTAAACTAATCAACGATAACCATCTAGGATCTTCATTATTTCAAACAGTCAATTTATTTTTTACCTCGCGAGAGGAAATGAGAAAAATAATGAGCAATCAAAGCAACATGCGCCACAACTTGGTATAATTAAACGACGCGACGTATCTCTTAAAGATACACGGCGGATCCCGACAACCTATCTATCTGTAGTTTCCTTCACCAGAGATAGACTGACATATAATGCTCTGTACAATTTCTATCACTACGAATGAAAACCATAAAAATATTATTCTGATTTGCTAATACTTAATCTGTGTAAATATTATAAATGTGAAAGTTTTTGAGTATGTATGGATGTTTGTTACTCTTTCACGCCAGAACGACTGAACGGATCTCGATGAAATTTGACACAACGATAGATTATAGTCTGGAATAATACATAGGCTACTTCTATCCCGGAAAAAAATACGGTTCCCGAGGGATACATTTGTTTTTGTTTTGTAGTTACAAAATTAAATGTATTTATTTGTTTTGCTTGTGTTTTTACACTAATATATACTAAAAATTAAAATAAGAGCGAAGTAACTATAGATATATAAATAATTTTTATATTAAAATAAAATAAAAAATGTTTGCAACTTTGTAAAAGCTCTTTCCGGACGGTAAGCTAGGTACCTACTTGATTTATTACATCACTCTACCTTCTATGGAAAAGACATTAGATTCAATACCTGATAAGTGATGACTACTGATTAATATTTATATCTTAATAATTTTAATATGTACCTATTCAAGTGTCAATTTTTGCGTCCATTAATTCCGCCTACTTTAGTGAAAAGTTCTTCTGAAAATGGTAGAATATAGTATCTGGTAGCTACTAAAAGTGGGTAAAACTGCAATACGTATAAGGTGTTTTCTGACTCAGTGACTTATTTTATTGTTATTTTCTACGCTAGAAAAGATCGCAAGTTAGATTCCCGCGTTGGAAATTATGTTGACTTTTATAAAATTGACATGTTGAATAAAACATAAAATGGACGAAAGACAGACGATGTTGATCAGTGAAAAAGGAAATAGTTACTTATCAATAATATCGACTGAATTTGCTAAATTTTGAATAAGTATCATTGTTTCATGTATTCCCTTCTCTTGAAATGTCTGTCTACTTCATAAAGTTGAGCTTTTTTTCAAAATTTACAATAAAATATTTAAAAAAATAGCTATATATGTACGATTATGATATGATATGTTGTAAAAATTTAATAAAACACGTAAAGTTTAATCAAACCCCGTTTTATTAACTCTAATTTCGCTAACCTTTTGGAATTACGCCTTTGTTATTTCCCTATTTTGCGTCAACGGGAAAATCCGTAACTGACGTTTAAAAAAGTCACATAATTACAGATTCTCTTCAAATTTAAGTCCTAATAATTGTTATATCGATAAATCACTTTCATATTTTCATACTTATCTACATAAATGCCATAATAACATACAAATCATTCAATGTTAAAAACTCTTAGTTTTACCACACTGCATATACTACAGTATGAATATAACATATAGATAGGTATATATACCTATCTATATATTACGTAGAGTAATAAAAAGGAGCTAGATTCTGTTGGAATATTTTATAGCTTTCATAACGCAAAGAAACTGACTTTTTTCTAATAAAATGAAATAGTACCTAAAGATGATGACATGATTTATTAGTTCTTTTTAGTGTTGCCTCCAGTTTCTAGACTTTATTTGTTTCGGTTGATTGTAAAAAATCTACCTAGATTAATTATTATATTTGGTTATATAATCTATACTTATAGGTACCTATATCCATAATTTAAACGCACCTTCCTAGCTAGCATTTACTACACCGGATACCTTAAGATGCATAAATTATAAATACTGTATATACCTAATATTAATCTATTATTCGCTCGTTATCTAAATTAATAAATGAATAAATATGTTGATATTAACACACAGCACCATCTAGTTCCATGGTATGCTACGAGGCTTGTGTTATGGATACCAGATAGTTGATACACTACACATATATAACTTTAAATACATACATATTATAAATATCTATTAAGATGAATGAAAAAAAGGAAATTAATTAGGTACCGTAAGACTACTATCTCATGATATAGATACCTATAGGTAGGTAGGTACATAAATAAGGTGTAGGTGGCTAAGGTAGGTAAGGCGTAGGTTAGTATATAAGTATAAAAGGTATAAAAAAGTATATAGAAAACAATTTTAGCTACCTATCATTAATTTGTAGGAAGTCTAAATTTATTTTACTGGCGATAGAATATATTAAACATTTTTAATTCACTAAGTATTTATATATTTTGTAGGTACGTTGATCATGGTTAGTACCTATCACTATACATAAACTGTAGGTGATAAAAAAATTAATTGATTACTTAGGTAATCTATCGAGCATCCATCGCAAGAGATATCACCTAATTTAGAATTAACAAGTAATGACAGTGACGGAAGTGCTGCAGGAATTCGATCAAATTTAGTACAACGGGTTACACCTGCTTTAATTAAGAGATTATTGTGAGAAAAATTTGATAAGCACCTACTTGTACTATCATCAAATCGGTGGTGACTTTAATATTTCCTTTCTCACATTTCATAGAAATTCTTAATAATTCAAATACTAGATATAATAATAATATATGTATCTCCGACATATCTTTCTCGAAATAATTTACATAAAATTACAAATAGATACCTAAAGACATCTGGGTAAAAGTTAATAAAATTCTAAACTCGAAATTAAACAAAAATAATTAGTATTGCAATATGCACCCATTTGTCCAATATGTTATTTTTTTCCTACTTTAACATACCTATTTCTAAAATTTATATTTTTCTATGCAAGCATCATAGGTAAGTAGGTACGATTGTGAAGTATTCGTATATTGTTTACTAATAAACAGGTAAACCGACTTCAAAATCACTTTAAAAAGTAATTAAAGTCTGACCTTAAAAGTAAAAATTTCATTCTTTTCATCTGTACATGAAAATCGGCGCACAATTAGTGAAAACAAAACAAAAAAAACATATCCGAATTGAGTACATAATATGTCCTCCTTTTTTAACTTTTAACCGACTTCAAAATAGGAGGTTATCAATCCGACACGTATATATTTTTGAAGTCGGTTTAAATTTTTTTAATTACTTTTTTATTAAAGTCATAAAAACATCGGGGAGGTCTCTCAAAATAATAGGCTATTACAAAACTAAATAAACACACTATCGAGTTGAGTTATTATCTCTATATAGAATGACCGGTAGTGATTAAAGATTGAGATAAGTTCCAACAGCAGGCTTGATATAAGATTGAATAAGATTTAAATCGTAAATACTAGGACGATAACCGGCTTGGACATAGCGCTGTGTTACAGATTAAATTTAAATCAGACTGTATGTTTTGTGTCTATAAATGGATTTTATCCATATTATCTGTAACATTATTATGTGTAAGTTCGAAAGGCTGATTGGATTATCTTTTTATTACCGAGCGACTGAGAAAATTTGTTTCTCCGTCGTAATTTGCCATAATCTATATAATAAAAACGAAATGGTGTTTATTGGAAAGCGTATCTTTTAAAAACGGGCTGGACCAATTTGGATAAGAT
Source organism: Brenthis hecate (assembly GCA_951806755.1). Taxonomy (NCBI): domain Eukaryota; kingdom Metazoa; phylum Arthropoda; class Insecta; order Lepidoptera; family Nymphalidae; genus Brenthis; species Brenthis hecate. Next base: position 2,612,355 of record OX638279.1, on the reverse strand, counting down.
AGGTATTTTTGTTTGTTTGTTATAGTTAATTCGAGTAGGTACCTAAGGTTTATAGACAAGTTGTGTGGATATTTGGGTTCTTCATACATCATTTAAGCCTATATATTACTTACTGTACAGTTCATTATTTTATTACCACATTTACCCTAAAAATTAAATTCGAGAAGGTGATTAATAGCAAGTACCTAAATTCGAACTTCTATAGCAAAAATTCTCTATAGTAAATAAAAAAATTAAAAAATCCCTAACACAATAACCTATTCATTAAAGCCATTTTAATAAGCCTAAACTCGATATCTCTACAATATTTTAGTTAAATGTTTAGTACAATTTTTTAGATTCCAGGTAACACTGCAGCATCAGGCCAAAGTTACCATATCGTTGCAATGTCATTGAAGCAACGGGATACAAGTTTCGATTGGATTAGATCTGTGGAAGTTGCTCATATCCTTTTACCGTCTAGAAAAGAGGTTATAGCCTGCAAACTGCTGAACGGATTTTCTTGATTTATCTATAGTTAAGAACACTCTCGAGTTACTTTTCAAACAAAAAAAAATTAAAATCGGTTAATCCGCTTGGGCGCTACCATACCGGATACACAGATAGGTACCTACACACGTGACACGTTAAACTTATAACACCTCTCTTTTGCGTCGAAGGTTAAAAATATATAAATTATATACAAATTATATATAATTGATGTATTTACCTAACTTCCCATAAATTGATACATATACCTACTTACTTTATATGACACTAATGACTTAACCTTGATCCGCTCGGGTTCGTCCCTAGTTACGATTTAACATTACTAAACGTTAAAACGTAACCTATAGATTTCTCAGAGATGAGATGTTTTCTCGCTGTAAAAAGTATCCTATATGTTAACTCGGATAACCAGCTATTATCATACCAAATTTATTTTCAGTAGTTTTATCGTGATGCGTTCCCAGACAGACAGATAGACAGACAGAAAAAAATCTGTTCTTTTGTTTTTTATAACAACCTTGCAAGTGATTACGTCGACTCTTCCACTATATATAATCCCCCACTATCCATTTAAAATAGAAATGTCGTTTTTCACCTCATTTATTAGTAAGTTATAAATTATACCTTCACATTAAACCTGACATACTATTAGTTATACTTGTAGATAGGTATGACAATATAACTAAAATATTTTACAGCATCTTTTGAAATATGACGGAAATAACATTTTTTTTCACTTCCTATAAGCCGTTATTAAAAGGTCCAATTAAGATAACATGCGATACAATCTTATAACACGTACAACTATATTCGAACACTCACAAAATTAAGCCCTTATCTTGTTCGTTCAATATTATAAATTCTTATAATATATTGGAAACGGAAACATACATCATGATATTAACCACTATCTTACATTTAACACCTCCAAACATGTAGAACACTAAATATATATGTAAATATTAATTAAATTTGATGGTAACAGAATATATTAGGGCGTACCAGATGTGGCCATTAAATACTTTGTAGCACTACTTAGTAGTGGTACTTCAAAGACTATATTTCCATGTAAAGGTAAGGCTTTAAAGAATGTAAGAAAGAAACAATAGAAGGAAGTGCAATCTTTGTACTTCTAATGCTGAGATCATACTAAAGTGCAAGCAATTACTCAACTTTTGTATTTTTCATACTAGGTTTTTTTTATATATTTTATTTTTTTTGTATATTGTATTGTATACTACGTTTCATAAGAAAACCTTAAAATATGCTGATTTTTAGGCATTATAAATATTATTACATAAATAACACTTTAAGTTGTGACTTGTAACAACATTAATACTCAGTAGACGTACAGGACAACTAAAGATAACGATAATAATATTCGAATTTAGCCTTAGTGTAGTCTTAGTATAATGAATTACCTAAAGCGTCACGCCTACTCATGATGTGAATGTTTATATTGGTCATACAAATGCTTTCTTTAGCTTTATAAGTGAATGTTTGACGTTTCCACTGCCCACCTATGTACAGTGTACACATCATCTTAAAATAAAAATAAGAAAAACCGACTAAGTGCGAGTCGGACTCTAATAATATGAGTTTAATGTTAGATATACCGCATATATCTATACCTACTATTTTTAATATTATAAAGAGACGGAGTTTGTTTGTTTGAACGCACTAATCTCAGGAACTAATCGTTCGATTTGAAAAATTCTTTTTACATTAGATAGCCCGTTTATTGCGGAAGGCTATACGCTATATACCATCATACTACTACCCAAGGAAGCGGAGCAGTAATCATAAATGTTAATAAATCGGGCAGACTTCCATACATTATTGTAAAATTAATGTTTATAACCAAACAAATTTAACTCGAGTGAAACCGCGGAGCATAGCTAGTAGAAAATAAAGGTCCCTAAGTGGTAATAATAGCTGGAGTAGCGATTAACAAATAACGAAATAACTATTTGTCGTCCATTTCCCACCCTGTCTTGCGTGGTACCTAGCAATTTATCCACGATAGTATCAGACATCTCAGCTACCGTTCCCGAAGGCAAAGAACCGTGCTATTATATACTATCTGACATGCCTTATTCTGTTCTCAATTTATAATCGACTTATCTCGACTACTTGTTGACTTCGGGGCGAAAAATAAACGAGTGTGAATAAATTTTATTTTTTATTACGATTAACACGTTATTGCACTTATAAATTCTGTTGATGAATCTTTACGATGTTCAAAGACAATAGGGAAGTACATATAATATGATCTAAAATTTCTAAACTTTATAAAGAATGTGGGCGGATTGTTGTTTACACTAATACTTACGTTAGTTGATAACAACATTATAATTTGTTAGTAATAGCAGAAAAATAAAATAAAAAATACTGTTTTGAAGCATCTATAGAAAGCTTATTTTCTAACGTTGGGTAAGGCATTTACGAATACCACCTACATACACACAGGTTAACTGCCTTGGTGGTGTAGTGGCTAGCATGTACGGCTGCACACCCGGAGGTCCTGGGTTCGAGTCCCGGGTCGGGCCAAGTTTAGTTATTAAGTCTTTCTGTATAGTAAGCCTCAGTAACAGCCCGGAGTTGGGAAGTTGGCGGTGTTTCACCCCCGTGCCTCGGAGAGCACGTAAAGCCGTCGGTCCTGCGCCTTAACTCTCACCGGTCGTGTCGAATAGTCGTCCCACCGGAATATGAGAGTGATAGGAATAGAGAGTGCACTTGTGTCTGCGCGTACACTTGAGCACTATAACATCTCCTGCGCAGTTGGCTAGTCTCAATGAGATTGGCCGCCGTGGCCGGAATCGGTCAGGAGAACATCATCACATACAGGTGGTTACGTGAGATTCACTAACCCGAGAAACCAGTGCTACCCATTTAAACCCAGCGGGACCTCCCCTGTCTAAATGGGACGTCGCCTACAGAAAAACCTATAGAATGCCTGACCTACCCATAATATTAATTAATATTTATTGTATATATTGCAATTTATATACCTATGTATATAAATACAAAAGCATGTAGTATTCACATAAAAAAAACTTTATGGGCATTTTTCAAATGAATTTTGGTACGTAATTATTATTTAAGTTACCGTAAAATTTCGGTAACACAACAAAGAAATCATTAAAGAAAAATATAATTATATATATTATATGTATAGGCAAACCTTGAAAATCATAAAAATACAAGAGCGACCATAAAATTTAGACCCCGACAATAAAATATGACATTTAAAATTTTAGATCATAGCCTATTCAGTGTCAAGCGGGTCTTTTGATGGCTTGAGGGGTTTTATTATTTCTAGCGCGTCCTTCACGAACGAAGTAAAGAGGCATAAAGCTCTTTGTTAAGTCGAGACTGAGGTCCGTTTGTCGGCACGTGGTATTGGCAAACGTTTTACTTGAAAAAGGTTTTAATTTTTACAACATTCTCAGAATTCATCTGGTAAGTCTAGTGTAGAACCAAAAAAAAACACTTCAACTTTATTTAACTACTTCGTGGTTAATAAACAATGAATATGGTATGAAAGGAGTAATTTGCTTCACTATAGAAATTCTACTCACACAACTATGCTTCTTTGACTTTCAAACAAATATAATATGAATATTTTCATTATCTGCAATAGTTACTTTGTATATCTTTTATTCTACAGGTAGGTACATTATTTCTTATGGAACAAAGAAAACAATGAAACGGTGGCATTGCCGTCATGTAGTAAGTATTATTTTTTTTAATATACTTTAAATATAACAATTTTATAACAAACTAGCGACTCACCCTCGCGTCGGTCCGCACAGGTTCGTCCCTACTTACGTTTGAACATTTAGTATAGATTTCTCAGAGATGAGATATTTTACCGCAGTAAAAAGTATCCTATATATTGACCCGGCTAACCAGCTATCATTTTACCTAATTTCATCAAAATCCCTCCAGTGGTTTTTCCGTGTTGCGCTCACAGACAGGCAGACAGACAGACAAACAAACTGACAAAGAAAAATTCTAAAAACTATAGATTCGGCGTCTGTATCGATATATCTATTTCAATAAGATTTTCCAAAAAATATTTAATGTACAGATTCGGCTTAGTTGCACTTTTATTATATGTATAGAAGATAAAATATTTCATATCAATATCAGGTTATTTGTATTTACAATACTAACGTTATACATAAAAACCTAGGTATAAGAAGTAGTAGGTAGTATACTATAGTATACTACGAATTTAAATAAGTATTTATTTATTTTATTTAGCAGAGTTTTATAAGTTTGAGGGTGGTCATAATCTAGTCATGATCTTTTCTAGCCTTATTATTAGTACTAAGCATTTTACGTATCCTGTCGACTTCCTAACACTTGACAGTTAATACAAAAAGCAGACATTTCACGTCATTTGTCCCGTCACCTCCCCACAAATGTAATCTCTAGAGAAACAAGTGGCAAAAAATTGGCGCCGCATTGTATTATCTCAGCCCTTGGGATTTGTAACTGTTTCAAGAGCATCTTTTTGTTTATCCTCTGCACTTGCACTCAATGTACGTACCTGCTTACCACCGACTCTATTGTCTATTTACTTCTTAGAAACAAATACACAAAGCAGGCCACGAACACGTGTCATTTAAGCAGTTTTAAAGGCTATTGTTTTCTTTGAAGGGGCCTAAAAGATGCCGATGCGATAACCTTAATAATGTACAAAAACAAGTTACACTGTAGTTATGACTTTATGGCCGAAGTCCGTTAATTGTTAACACTTCATTTACTACTTAACAGGACTTTTATAGATGTTTATAAAGATTATACTTAAGAGAAAATTCGAAAGAACCTTGCTATCGGCAGTATGTTGATTTAATAAAAGGAAAAAAAAGCGCGCACATGTACTCATTAGTCAGGCCTGGCATCTTGAGCTCAAATATTTGGCGATGCTAGCAAATCTCGGCGCCACTGAGACGACAGAGGTGCCGCAACCTTTATAAGTACCGACAAGGGACACTTAGCGACGGCAACTAAAATAATATTTAAAGAGACGGCAAATGAACACAAATGACCATGAGATTAGGTATCCAAAATAAACTAATAGACGACTAACGGTTTAGAAACCAGTAACAGCTGCTGGTTCTTGTAAAATTGTTATCATATTAAAAATTAACATGAAAATCATATTAATTCAACGGCATTTAGACATTCACGACAAAATTGCAGAATCTGTTATCTCTTTATAATACGTATCTCTAGAGGACTCTATGCATCTACCAACTTGGCGATACGTATTGTGACATTATAATTTCTATATGGAATAAGCTATTAATATATACCGCCACAATATTTTACTATCCACACATCTTATTATGTATTACATCGTGAATTCGACGATGCCGATAACCTTTTAGACATTATTTAGGAAAATGACGCAATCTTACGTCAAGGTTTGTAAAACTTTTAATCGAGAAAGCTATCTTAGTCAGAGGTATTTATCGCGTGAGTAAAGAATGACGTCATAATGGCAATGCCGATTGTTGATGAGGCACGAGCTGCGTCACACAACTGCCCTCAGAAGTCGGATTAGTCGCCACCAGCAGCGAAAACCGGTCCGCCATGAATATTAACTCCGTCATGCGATCCGGAACCTTAGATGGTTATCATGCAGTGATTATCAGTAGGCAACGCTAAGTAATTCCAGTAGCAATATCAAAGATGTTAAATAACATCAGTAAAAATTTCATTGCAAATCATTAACCTCATTGTATTATATAAATAAACTTATTATTATTAACCTTTAAAAATCTAATATAAATGCTGCATTTAAATTGACAGTGTATAAAATCTATATTATAAACAGTTTACACAAAATTTATTACATTAAATATATTATAGCCCATTTTCATAACTCTACATCAAATAAATTCAAACAATACACGGAATAATGTAAATGCGATCTAGAAACCGCGACCCGCGCACGCGCAGGCCATGAGTCACGAGACGCGTGGCAACCTCCGCATATGTCCCTAATATCACGTACGCGCAGTTTCGCTGACACTTTACCCTACGCTTTGTATACGTGACTTTAACTCTGATGACAATTGAGGAAAACCGCTTATTGTCGGTTTTATAAACAGTGTCTATTAAATGTGTCAACTTTGCTTTAGAACAATGTTACGTTGGGCACTGCTTAGTTCACATTTACATAATTATAATATTATTATTATTTTTTATAGGTTCATATATGCTGTCTGTCTTCTATTTAAAAATCTTAAATAATAGATTCTTCATATATAGTTATGTTAAGTAATTGAAAATCTCTTCCATCTGTAAGTAAAAAAGCTTTTAAATAACTTAAAATGGTTAATTCTATATAAGAAAATATAAAATAAAATCAAATAGGCCAAAAGATCCGAGTATCTAATTAATATGCTATCAGAATGCGTTGTGGACATCCTGTGCAGCAAGTGAAACATTAAACTCTAATTAAATCGGAAATGGTCATTAAGCATCCTATAAAAACAAATATAAACGACACATGTACTCGTAATGTATAGCAAATCGCACATGTTGTGTGGTAAATTTTAATATGTTTTGTATTGAAGTTGATTAATCTAACATGACTTAGAAAAAACACCACACTGGATCTCATCAAGACGACAGTTACTTAGAAGCGGTAGTGATTGATGTAGTCAGCCCTATGTCTCGTTTATAAATGGAACATGCGAGATATCTTATCAGATACGATGACTACTTAATATCGGTGAGCAACTACTTGCGCGTGCGCCTAGTGACATCACAAACAACTAGTTTATTTATAAGTAGGAAAATTCCTATAATTACTATCAAGTGCATGTCAATTGTGGAATGAACAAGACCAATCGTTAACCCGAATGCGTTTTAGATAAGACGTGTCGCAAATAGACTTTAAATGGATTCATTCATTAAATGCTAATGATAGAAAGGAAAATTTAGCAAAATTTAATAATAAACACAATATTTCCAATAACAATCTAAATCTATTCCATCGACCTTAAATCGTCGTGAATTTTGATGACATTTCGAGAAATCAGGAAATGGCACATAACGAGGCTGTTGACGTACCTACATATCTACAAGATTCCGTGTGAAAAGTTTTGTTGCGTCAATCATGATTAACATAATTTATGTTAAATGCAATTAATTAAATGAATACCTTGCAACATTTATCATATACTTAAAAAGTATGAAATATACGTTTTTTTTTTAATTTACTGTCTGTTAATTTTATCCAAAAATAATCTTATTGGTTCTTCATCAAACTTTCTTGCTCTCTGACGTAGAACCTACCGAACTGACGCACTTGCTTGTCGCTTAATCGACATTTTTCCATCCGTATATTAGAACAGTGGAATTTTTAGCCGTATTTAAATATCTTTGCATTAACCTAAACATTTTTTCATTGTATTCAATTAGGAAAATTTATTTACAGGTGAATTGTTTTTCAAATCTCAAACCATTTTACACATTTATAGCAAAAATATTGAAGGTATGTATGTATTTAAAAAATCATACCATACCAATTTTAGTAATTTTAGCAATATCAGTTATAATAAAGATAAAAACATGGATTTTGACATGGAACAATTTAATCGATAATGAATCATAACTTTTATCAAAAAAAATAGTTACGTATTATAAGATTACAAACGTTATATGAGCGCGTGATTTTTGATCCTATTTATTTTTAAAGAGTATCGTGATTCTACGACGAGTCCTGTTAAGACTAGATTCTTCATCAAATGGACGTATTTGTCATTTTTATAGTTCATTTATAATAAAAAACTGCTTTCAGGAAGTAGGTACCTATCTGATCTACCTGATCTCCTTAACCTCTTTAACCCAGGAGTCATGTAAATAAATAATTATGCACATTTAACAAACTCAACTTTACATACAATGGAAAATTAAAAGCAAAATTGAGATATTTTTGTAAGAATGTCGATGTAACGCATATAGTGATATACGCTTACCTCTAATTAGGTACTATCATTTCTAAGTACGGTCATGGTCACATTGATGCACGTATTAATCCATGTAAGTAATAATTTTAGTATAATAACCTTATATATCTACATATGTATGTATATATGTATAGGTAGGTAAGACGATTTTTGGAGAAAGTAGATATGTGATAATTCAAGATAAGCTGTTGTGTTGACGTGTCAGTACAATTCGTTGGACAGTTTCTCAGCACCGGCTATAGCGTGGGTGACCGCCCACTCGCGCCTGAGTAATGCGTCCATCCCGGGAACTGCTACCGGCGTCCGCGCCACACTCACATCAACACTTTAATTTTTAGCATCACCCACACAATTGCATCTTCACGAAACGCATTCTTAATACCGATAACTGCTCTCCACCGAGGTCCTTGGCCATTAACGGATATTTTTATTGGGCCGTAATGCAACATCATCTGTAATTCTATCTGTCAATAATTATTACTCCGCATAATCCATGATTGATGAACGCCAACAGTAGCAAGTTATAATTGACGCAGACCATTGTGTGCGGCGCCCGTCGGTTGATCGATCGACTTGCGGCACCAATCTCGTGTTGCGACATGCACTGATGTACTACATATTATAAACCGCCACTCTTAATTAAACGCAGATTTAATTGAACACGTAGTTATGAAAAAAAATCCCTGTTATAGCATTGTGAGAATCAATAAATTGTGAATAACATGATAGCCGTCACTAATCATGATAAACGGCTGCACTACGAAATATACAAATTTTAGTAATTTTGCATCTATTCAATATATCCATTATTTTTTAAATCGAATTGCTAATAAGAAGTACTTTTAGAGAGCTGGGACTCTACATAGAGCCGCAGGCCGCCCACGCTTGTTATCTACAGCAATGTGAGGATTACGTAAACCTGAGATGATTTTTGGATAGGAAACAAAACATTGTTTAATAGATCCATGGGAGCGAGAGCAATGAGCAACAATTACCGGGGCCAGGCGTCGCGGCGTGCGCTCGCGCCGGCGATTGTTTACGGCGAGCACGCGCGACGCGGCGCGTGTCCCCCCGCGCCCCGGCGGCAGCTGCTCCGCACAGGTGGCGCGTGTGGGAACTCGACGGCTCTGCGCGTTCCCACGATCGCGCGCCCTCCGCTCCCTATATAAGCCCCCGCTCTACCGTCTCGCCACATTCCGCGTTCAACGCTCAGCGCTAACGCACGCTCACTACTCACTCACACACAAATGTCTACCATGTCTTACGATCTCGCGTATCCGCTCACGGACGACGGCCCGCAGCCCGTCTCGCGCACTTATCAATATCGCAAAGTGATGAAGCCGATGCTCGAGCGCAAAAGACGCGCTCGCATCAACCGTTGCCTCGATGAACTCAAGGAGCTGATGGTCAGCGCTCTCCAGTCGGAAGGCGAAAATGTCGCTAAATTAGAAAAAGCTGATATTTTGGAATTAACTGTTCGTCATCTTCACAAACTTCGCCGTCAACGTCGTCTATCCCTGAACCCTTCAGTGGATGCCGACCGCTTCCGTGCTGGATTTACTCATGCTGCCAACGAAGTTTCTCGGTGCTTGGCTTCTATCCCTGGAGTGGATGTGAGGCTCGGCACACAGCTGATGACCCACCTCGGACACAGACTAAATGATATTCAGCGCGCAGCCGCCGGCAGTGACACACCTCCAGCCAGCCCTCCCAGCCCAGCACTCTCGACTGTGTCCTCCTCATCTGGCTATGTGACTCCATCACCACCCGCCTCGCCGGTCCCAGTGCACACTGCCGTGCCCCTGGACTGTAGCACGAACAGCTTCCCCAAGACCTCGCCAGTGTGGCGGCCGTGGTAAACAGCGGTGCTCGGAGCGGGCGGACCCGGCTCCGCGGTTACATCTGTTCCAACACCGCTCGGAGTCGCACGCCCCTTCAAGTGTCCGCCCTCATCCATGTTGAAGTGTTATCAAGAAAAATTTTAGATCTCACAATTTATTAGTGTAGGTTTAAAAACGTAGTTTGTAAGTTTTAACCGAAAGCTTTAATCAAAGTAGTTGTTAAGTATATTTGTGATATTAAAGAATAATATTATTGTAAAGAGATATCGAGCCTTGCCGACTTTGAGTGGGTTCTATTTGTTATTATATTGTCGTTAAAAAGATTTCACACATTTGTGAACAAATACAAAAGAATAATTTAATAAAACATTATTATTATAATACTTATTTCTGCATTTTATTCTACAATCCCCTTATTTAAAACATAAGCATTATTGTGCAAAATTAAGTTTAATAAAGTTTCAATAAATATAATGAACTCAATATTGCAATCAGTGGAAAAAAGTATTGTTATTATGTAATAACTGTAAATAAAGAGATAAATAGTACCTAATAGATAAAAAGTTTATATGTTAAAGTGAACCGCTAGTATAAGAATAGTTTAGTATACAAACAATACAAAGTGGACGTGATAAAATATTAAAGAGGTTAAGGGCGCGGACCTCTGACACCGTAGCCTTTGCGTCTCCGCGCGTGCTCAGTAACTTTCCTGTTTACTGTCTACACTATACATGATTAAGTACACTGTTTAGTGCATAGGCGCTAGAAATCTATGTTGGAAAATTTAATAACATTTATAAATCGTTTTTCTTAACATATATGTATATCTTTAACGTCATATAAAATTCCTATATAAAAAGCTACTTAATGCCTTCCTAATTACTCAATCTTTCAGGATCTTTAATTTTTTTGCGCTAAAAAGTTTATTCGATTAGGTATATTTTAAAAACAAAAGGAGTAAAATCGATTTCGCCGCTCAAGTGATGGGCTTACCAACAAACTGCGTTTCATAGATCAGAGATATTATTAAGTTTTTTTATTACTTTAAGTTATATTTTGAGTTGCGAACCTGATCTGTTTTTTAACTATTACTTGAAAATAATACAAATATTAAAGTAATAATCTAAGTTATATTACATCGGTTTTAGCTAATGCTCATTCAAATTTACACCGGTAACGTAATGGAAAAGTTATCTACTTATTTATATTGATATAACAACTAACGTGTTAAGCAATTATTTTAATTAGTGCGCTAGTTTAGTGAATTCTAGATTTTTGCTGTTGAATATTTAACACTAGCGGTAAAGCACAAACAGATCTATCCCACGGGAACAGTTCATTTTTTGGGGATAAAAAGTAACCTGTTGTTTGACCGGCAATATACCCTATATTCATCAGCATGCCAAATACTAAATTAGGTGCAAAGTTCTTGTGTACTAAGCTGTAATAAGTTACTATAGTCTTTTAACTATCCCACGAGAACCCTTCAATTTTCCGGGATGAAAAGTATTTAAAATGTTGACCGGTGATATAAGGTACCACCATGCGAAATTTCATTTAAATCGGTGCTTAAATTTCATTTAAGCGGTAAAACAGTTTCAGAGATTAGCCCGTACAAACAAACAAACAAACGGACAGATAGAGAATTTTTTTTTAAATCTGGATTTGTTCTATTTCTCTTCTTATATCCCCCTGACTCGGTGTTAGCATTTTTTTCTACGTACAGACATTCGACCTCTATAGTTTTATTATATGTATAGATAATGAATTCATAGATAGATTTTTAGTTTTGCATAATTAAAACTTGTACGACGCAAGTTACACGCAGGTACATAGTACCTACTTATCATATCAAGTATAGAAATTTGCATGCATTTATTAACATATTTAAACGCAATCCATGATTATTATAATTTAAAAATAAATTAAAATGAAAAAAATGTTTACCAACTGTTTCGAATGACATTTAAATTTCGTTTTAATTTTATATTTATTTTAAACACAGATATAGTATGTGGAAATAATTAATAAATAAATAGACTATTTTGTGAAATATTTTTTAAGTATAAGTATAAAATTAATATTATGCAACTACGAGTACATACAAGTAAATTAAAAAAATAAATAAATGTTAGCACATATTAAATGACTCAAAATGATGTGCCTAACGCCATCTATAGCTTAATATGAGATATAAACTTAAAGCTATGAAAGTTAACTGTTTTCAGTGCCATCTTACGGAAAGCTTATGAACTACTAATGAGCTTTTAGACAGATCGATTACTAATAATTGCACGTGATGTCGTTTGATCTTCTTTTAAATGATATTTTAAGCTAATAATACGCGTAACAACTTTTTATGTAAATAAGAAACTTGAAAAACTTATTAACACTTTTTCTCTTAGAAACTAGCGATTCTATATATACTTTAAACAACATTATTACACGTTATTCCGGGTTATATAAAATTGTTATAGGTATATTACGTTATACGCCTTCATCTTTAATAATTATATTTTGCATTACATTTAATAAGGTGAAATTCACTAAATAATATATATTATAATAATTATATAATATATATATATATATATATATATATATATACATATATATATATATATATATATATATATATACATATATATATATTATATCTATTTTTATTGAGGTAGATTATTTGCTATCTAACATTAGAATGTGAGGGTAAAGTTAGGAGTGGAGCCAATATAATATGAATAAACTACGTGGACGAAAGTACAGTAAAAGCTAGTTTTACAAATGCATAAAATATTCACACGCGTATTCCTAGCAATAGAACATATTATCTAGATGACTTATTTTATTTGTTTTTTTATTTATTTATTTAAACAAATTGTGCAAAAAGTGTCTAAGTATCGTATACAGTATAAAATTTTCGCATGAAATCTGTTACCTGCTACACAGTCGGTAATAGTATTATTAATTATTATATTACTCAATATAATGTAATAAGATGTACATATGTATGCGCCACAACGGTTATCATGATGAATTTAATAATGTATAATAAAATAACACTTATGTACAATATGATAAAATTGAATTGTAATTGTTATGTAATGTCTACCAAGAATCGCATAAATCTATATATGTATATACGTACATATAAAAAATCATATGTTGGTGCATTTTTAATGTAAAATAAATTTTACTCAATGATGTCGAACTATTTCTGCTTTTCAGGCTATTTCCAAAAAAAAAGTACATAAGGCCCGTCCATCTTGCGTCACACTTTCTTATCACCACGTTCTCGTGACAACTGGTGTATGACAGATAAAAACATTCAACTATTCAGAAAATTGAACTTATGACTTTCTGCCAAAGTAAGGCAGTGCCAACCAAACACTTTAATACCTATATATTTACTTGTATATATCAATACAGTGGTTTTTTTCCTGCACTTCGTTTCCATGATACACCTATGAAAATGTTGCTCATAAAATAATATATCATAAAAATCATAAAAACTTAAATATACGTACATGAATGACATTAATACGAGAATTTTCTACATAACTGTACAAACTGACTTCATAAAAAAATAGACAAGAGAAGTTAATCAGGTACACTAAAGAGGTCACCGATCACATGCTAATAGCCACTGATCCCAGGGGTAAGCGATAAGATAGAGCGCGCTGAGTCGGGACTCTTTCCTATTGCATCATCACTCTGATATGAACAAGGTATGTAAGATTAATAATTAATTTAATATTTTATGTATACTAATTTTAATCCTACTTATATAATAATTGCTGGATAATTTTAGTTATGTATTCGGAATAGTATATGTATATTTAGTATTTATTTAATACTTAACTTACATAAACTTTTATACTCTCTTTTTTTACATATTACATTTTAACGTTTAGTATAGATTTCTCAGAGATGAAATATTTACCCGCAGTAAAAAGTATTCTATATGTGGACCCGGATAACCAGCTATCACCATACCAAATTTCATCAAAATCCCTCCAGTGGTTTTTCCGTGATGCGATCATTGACAAATAGACAGACAAACAAAAATTCTAAAAACTATAGATTCCGCCTCTGTATCGATAATAAATAATAATGTATATTTCAATAAGATTTTCCAAAAAATATTTAATGTACAGATTCGGTTTAGTTACAATTTTATTACATATATAGAAATATTTAAAAATGTTTTTTGACTTTGAAAATCATTATAAATAATTCCAAAATTGAAACTTTACTAAGTCTTACACGAGAAAATTCAAAGTACAAAAGTTTTGGTAACATTATGAATACACAGATAAAACTCTTCTAGAAAATAACGTCAGCATAAAATAAAGTCAAGGCTGATTTGAATAATAACTTAACAACTAAACTGACTTTAAAATAATGTCAACAAAATTAGTATTAGCATGTTTTAAAATAACATTTAAGCGAACTATTTCTTGTAATAAGTATATTCTATGAAATTTGTTTTGTTTGTTATTTTATAATCTCATCTCATCTCACGTAACAAATAGATACTGTATATATATAGAGTACATACCTACTAAAAATCTATCATAGAATATAGCCTACTGCTAATCATAATACAAAAATACCTAAATAATTTCTTTAATAACAGAGATACTACAGTCACTGACTTTTCTGTCAAGATTTTGCATATTTGTATAGCCAATTGGCATGTCATTACTCCATTTCATAATTATTGAACTAAGTGAGACTAGGGCCTAAAGATATGTATATGGACGACCAAGGCATTTAAAACTACCTCACAGTAAGCAGTTATTTATTTATTTAATCCTTTATTACACCAAAAATAAAAATACAATATAAATGAATATATAACTTTACAAATATTAGTGTAAAGGTGGCTTTATCACTAAAGTGATCTCTTCCAGGCAACCTATATTATAAAGAAACTCATAGGGTTATGTGATATTTTACCAAATTAAACATGTTTTGATCAATCTTTAATGTAATATATAGGCATGTACGTAAACTTACATGTTCTGACGTACTTATCATAGCCTAAACTACACGAAAATGTTGACAGAATAACATAGATAGATAGATAGATTGCCATAGTAACATAGATAACTACTAAGAAAGTAAGTTTCTGTACGAATAGTTTATTATTATGAATACAGTTACTGTACGACTAATATTATTTTCAACGGACTTCCTCAAAAAGGAGGAGGTTCTCAATTCGGCTGTATGTTTTTTTTTATGTTTGTTACCTCAGAACTCCGTCATTTATTAACCGATTTGGACAATTTTTGTTTTGTTTGAAAGTCAGAAATCATATATTTTAAAGCCAGTGCCAGCCGATACAAAGCAAAGCACACCGACTTCGAAAATATTTGACTAGTATACATGTATAGTAAATTAAAACTACCAAACAGTTATTTTTTACTTTTTAGTGTTTTTCTTGAAGTCGGTTTTTATTATTAGTCCGGCTATTGATTATTAAAAAAAATATTTGTTTACATTATTGCTTAACAATGTGGATAAGAGAAAAGTATGGGTATTTACAAATCTAGGACCGCCATCTTTAATTTAGAGTTTTTTAAAGAGACACATATATTTATCTTGTTCTTATTCTTTCAAAAGTTTGGAGCGTCAAAAAAAATCATGTACTCTTCGAATTCTTCTGGTGTCCGACACCTATAATTTTGGAGTCGAAACTGTGACCAAATCATAAATAACATAAAGCAGTTATGATATTGGGGGTTCTGCGTTTGAAATATAAAAAGGACCTAACGAGAAGGCTAAGGCGGGAAGCGAAGCGTAACGTATCTACTCAACCTACAAACTTTAGCCAAGTCGTGTCTGTCACATAAACGAAAATTAAAACTTACAAATAAATATACTTTTATCCAAATGCTCTAAAAATAAAAAAAAAATTGCGGGACAAATAATTATATATAAGTCATACAGTAATTAGACCTCCACGATCGCGGACACCCCGGGGTGTCAGTTAACAATAGATTTCTAAGAATTTTAATTAATTTCTTAGAAATTTACCTGGAGGTGCTTATCCACAACGTAAATTTGACCCCTATTATGGTGAAGAAGAGCAACAAAATTTGTATGAAAAATGATTTTGCTAAACACCAAAAAATGGATATTTTATTTCATTGTATATTTGTACGGAAAATAACATATTTTAGGAAATACTAATAAAAAAACAAACTAGTATCATCCTATATCAGTAGTATTTACCTAAGTATATTAAAAACGCCAAATCATAAAAGTTACAACGGATGAGTCTATTAGAAAATTTAAGCATTTTATACAAATTAAAGATTAAGCATATTTTTATTGCAAAATATTTATAAAATACCACAGAAAAGAGGTTGTAAAAAAATCTAAAAATCTGATTATGACCGTTAATTTAAATATAAACACTGCAACGATGAAAAATTCACTTCCTACTATTATTACATAGGTGGTGGTTCAATTCAGTTTATTGTTTATAATAAAAATAAAAAAAACCTTAATCTATGTAATAAGCGATAATAATCAATATATTATAATACAATCTTAAGTCTATATTATTCAGTCACGTCCTACCACGAGGGCTTTATCATTATCGTCGTATCTCCACGCTTGTCTGTGATGGTCGGAAGATCGATTAGATCCGCAAATCAAATAAGATTACAATTTAACACTTTACTTATTTTAGAAGTGTACGTAAGTATTATTTTTAAAATATGTTGTTATTTTGTTTACAAGATTTTATTTATAGTCCCCATTATATCTACCTACATTTTACTGAATTAAGATGAATTATTGGTATAATTGTTGCGAATACCGTAGGGTAAATTATTATTTCTCATTAGCGTGGACGTCAGACAGGACCGCCGGTCGTAAAACTTTTGCCAAATCCCATCAACAGTACAGAAGATGTACTGCGCCGACCCCAAGTGATAGGGAAATGGGCAGGGAGAAGAAGCGTGAGGGTACTACGAAAAGAGTTCAATAGAATGGATTGAGAATTAACGCAGATGCGGACAAGACGCGAGCGAAGCAGATCAGGTGCAACGCCGTGTTTTGTCAAGTAGGTTATTTTACCAGTGAGCAGATTACTTGATCAGAAATCAGATTCAGAGTATTAGATTCAGCATAGAAATATGTTAGCGTGTTATTAGAGATATCAGACCAGTGATGTGATCGGTTAAGTCAGTTTAAAACATCAGATCAGTTACCAGTTTCGAGTGGCTCGGGGTGGCTATAGGGGGGGTTAGGGGCCACTAGCGAGGGACCAGACCCTTGTACATTTTTTCAGTTAATATTCATTACCAATAATCAGTAAATTATATGTTTATCAATTACCTACATACACTATAATTATGATATGTGCTGTCTGTACGTATCATGTTATATTGGTCTAATACCAATGAACAGGGTATTTGGAGTTATAATTCATTATTTGTTATTATATTAGTAAGTAATTAATATTTACGACCAAATAATAAGGCAATAGATGCGACCAATAACATTTATGTGCAGTCTTCCGGGTTGCAACCAAGGTTGATAGACTGTTTTGCAGAACGTGGAGCATTGTTTACGTCACGTTTTCATTCTAACCAACTCATTCTATTAGTCGAGTGCAATTAGTCATTATAAATGACAAATGACAGAATCCAGTTATAATGAATGGATTTGAATGAATTTTTTTCTTTGAATTTTTAATACCATAAACTAAAAAGTTTACCCATTAAAAATTACCGCTTAAATCTTAAATTATTGACTTTATCACATGTATATGAAAAATTTCTTCTTCGTGCATTATTTTTGCAATTTTTAAATACACATTGCGGCATTTTGAACGTGTTTTCGCTTGAAGTGTTTCAATAGAACTAATCGAAATATACGCTCACTTTGCAAGTGAGCTGATATTTACCGAGACGGATTTCTTACGCCGACCCGGTATCTAGTAGTATTGTTGATCGAAGAGTAATTGAGTTATTCTCGAAAGAAAAAATAAATATAGCTGTAAAAGGTAAGATAAGTACTATTCTAACTAATTACTACCATTACTATTCTAAAAGTAGCATCATTTTCATGGGACAACTCTTTAAAAAAACAAGTTTCAAAAGATAAGCTTTTAGGTTTTAGTATAAGAAATTCAACAAATCCTAAATCAGCCGAATCCATTATTTATAGCTCTTTTTTATTTATGATAAAAAGAGTTTAATCAGCAGTTTTTAAATTCTTTGCTTGTCTGTTACAATGTTTATCGCTTTGCTTGTCTGTTACAAGGTTTATCTGGCGAAGGCGATGGATATAGAAAGATTACATAGGACTTTTTAATTGATGTTTTATTTTAATTGATTATTTGTTTTTTTAATAAATATTAAATACATAGTTTGTTTGTCAATGGATAAAGCAGTATAAAAATTAAAACGAAAATCCCACTACTAATAATAACTTTAAATTGATTTTGTAAATGGTGCATTTTTAACTAAAAACTAACAATTTTATATAATGAATTAACAGGTAGGTAACAAAATAATATTGGTAATTTTAAAATAAAATTTATTTGAATTTTGAATTAACAACTTAGTTTTAATTTCATTTCAATAGAAAATAATAATTTTAATAAACGATAAAGCAAAAACTTCTAATTATGCCCACCCCTTTAGTGCCGCCTGTAGTTAGAACGCCGCCGACAACAATAAATGGGCTCGTGCCTGCCGTGTGACTCTTATCAGTTATCACTATCACGAATGTACCTTCGTAATCATCACAGTCATTAATTATTTTAATACGTTTTTTATACATTATTCAGAATAAAAAACATTAACATAACAATATCATAGATAAAAAAATGGTAAAGCACAATAAATAAGCTATCAGCATTTTGTAACTACGCGTTTTTTAAAGCGCGATGTTAATTTTGTGTTTTATGTTGATATTATATTTTACTTAAATTTACGTGAATATAATCGTATTTAGTGACGGCATTGAAATGAAATTGGGCTATTATGACATACGACGTAATAAGTATTTAATTCTGCAAATTGTTTTATTTAATTCACACCAGCATTTTAAGCTATTCCTGAATTGATTATTTTATCTTACTTTGCCTTAAACGCCATTTTAACATAGAAATTCTAAATATCAAGTTTCTACAACTAATTTTTTTTGCCACAAGTCGTTAAAAGAAAAAAAATTGTCAAACCTTTTTCAAAGCTTTTCCCACAGCCTTAAAGATACAATTTACGTTTTTAATTTTAGTATAAATACATAATTTATTTATTTTTAAAACATTTTTATTAGCTTCTATTGTAACTAAGTAAAAACATAAACAAATCTTGGAAGTGGATTTTAACCTACTTCTCGACTTTTAATTCATATTATCTTTCTAAAAAACTTTATATGTGAGATACGAATAACAAAACAATAATTTGATACCATCAAGCTCTGATGATCGAGCCAGAAGGTCGTTAGTTTGGCTCTTTAGTTTTTTTTTAAATATCTTATTTTTTTGTGTCGATAAGGGAATCGAACCTGGATATATGATTTTAAGTATGTAATAACTTTAGTATGTAATTTCTTAGAGTTAGAAAAATAAAAAGAAAATAAACAGAAATTAGTAGTAATTAAGGAGCGGCATCAATTAGCCCTTTCAGCTTTCTCCGTTACACGACACATGTTGACCCCAAGATTATTGTGAGAAAACAACTGACGCACGATCTTTATACTGCGTTTAGTATTTTGTTTGTTTTTAAAAAAAACGTTATATCTTTGTGGCGTGTTAATAAAAAAATAAAGCTGTAATAAAATAATAGAATAATCGAATGATATTTTTTTAAGGAGATGGTAGAATTTTTCCATATTCGTAACGTATAACTTTGATAGGAGATAAGAATAGAGTACCTATGCTCTCATTGGTCGAATATCGTTTAAATTGGAAACTTATGTGCAAGAGTCCTGGAAATTTTGACATTTACAAAGAAATATCACCAATTGGTGCTTAAACATTTCATAAAGTAAAAAAGCAATAAATGCTAATCAGTATATTTGAGATAGGTACTTAAATAATTTAGATAGGGTAAATAAATTACAATATTAGTCTTTTCAAATAAAACTATATTTTCGGATTTTTTCGCGGATTTATTTTGATTTTTGGTTCGCGACGTTTTGAATGCTTTACAGCAATCGTGGTCACGGGAGAAACTAAGGTGTTAGATGTCTCAAAGGTACCTATTATATACGAAACGTCGGGAACTAAAAATCAAAACAAATCCGCGAAAAAATCCGAAAATATAGTTTTACTAGCATTAGCCGCGGCTCCGCCCGCGTTCAGATGACCAAAAACCAAATTCTTAGGTTTTACACATTAGTATACTCTTACATTGTAGTTTTTGTATTTTTTTCTCAGAAATGAGATATTTTCCCGCGGTAAAAAGTATCCTATATGTTGACCCGGATAACCACTTATCACCATACCAAATTTCATCAAAATCCCTCCAGTCCTTCCAGTTTTTCTGTGATGCGGTAACGGACAGACAGAAATACAAAAATTCTAAAAACTGCAGGTTCGGCCTCTGTATCGATAATAATGTCTATTTCAATAAGATTTTCCAAAAAATATTTAATGTACAGATTCGACTTAGTTACAATTTTATTATATGTACCTATAGATTTTGCGCCAGCACTAGTAGGTAAGTAATATACTTAATACCTTACTTCCACGAAGCAATTGTTTCATTTACACCCGGTAATTAGGTACCTACTATAAAATTGTTAATAACTTATTTTTAATTATTATATTTTTTTATTATTTATAAAAACTATATTGAATAATATCTTGAAAAGATAAAAATCTTAGAAACTCGTTTAAGTCTTAATTTTGTATTTTTTTACACTATTATATTATAATTAGTACTAGCGACTCACCCTCGCTCCGCTTGGGTTCGTCCATAGTTAAAATTTAGGTTTGCATGTACTTTTAATGCCGAATCATAAAAAAAAAATTTAAAAGTTTGTCCAATAATTAAAAAAAAAATTTTGGACCACCCTTTCACTTAAGGGTATGAAAAATAGTTTACGTCCTATTCTTAGACGTACTGAATATGCACACAAAATTTCATAAGAATCGGTCAAGCCGTTTCGAAGAAGTTTTGTTACAAACACTGTGGCACGAGAATTTTATATATTAAGAAGATATAGTAACAAATAATAAGAAGATTTTTTTTTTAATTTGGTTTAATAAAATATTAAAACAGGTTTATCTTTTATTTGATAACTAAAGGTCATGATTGAACCCATTGAGTTTTTTTCATTTCTTAATAAACTATTAATTTTACATGATAGCTGGAATTCAGTTGATATTAGGGCAATAGGTGACATAACGACATCTTGATACTTTGATAAACAAGTTTTAATAAATGTTTATGACGTAAGTAATATAATCAGGCAAACGTGATGTACCTATAAGTACCTAATTAGGTTTACATACTTATTTATATTAATCATGTTTTTTTTCATAGTAAACTAACTGTACACCGATTTCTAACACGTCAAGACGTCAATTGCATATCGTTTTATTTACTAACGGCACGGTAATATATACATTACATTACTGTGCTAACGGCTTACCTCGCTGACGATCCGCTCGGGTTCATCCCTACTCCCTAGCTACGTTTTAACGGTTAGTATAAATAAACGGTTGTACAACAAATGAATTTAATCTAAAAAAAGTTTATTTAAAAAGACAATTTCTTTTTAAATAAACTTATACTGTCAGAGAATATGTCTATATTACATTGCTAAAATATACAATGATTCAATTAAAAGTGAGTGTGAATTGAGATTGTGGCAATTTCTACATAAAATGTATATACATAAATGTACATATGTATTAGAAATATAATAATTATAACAGTTGACTCAAAGAACTAAACTGTCTTGTCTTGTAAATTGTAATTATTAAAATTTATTATAAGCTTGCAGAGCTGTTTGTAGTGAGTAACACCACGGACCTGAAATCTCCAGGGAAAAGAAAATATTATATATATTACACACCTTCATTGGCCCGCTGGCCTATGTAAAGTAGAGCGCAAAACCGAAGTTCTTGAAAGGGTGAAATTGCTCAATCTGCACCACGGAGATAGTATGCTCGTAAGAACTCTCGCCGTGAAACGGTGCACACTTCTAGTTAGAGGTGAGTCAAGCTGTTTACCAAATATTAAATGTTGAAGAGGTTGTTGTAAAAGCGACTTCCAGTAATATTATCCAATAGCCCACGTTTTTAGCCCATCCAAACTTCACTCCATAACTTTATTTCATTTTTCATATTTTCAACAATTCTTAAACATTGGCTGATATCTTATCTATAGGTAAATCTCTATGGGATAGTCAGAAATGGATCCTGATTGATGCGTAACATTAAATAAATTTGTATCTCTTACGGGGCCTCTACGTTTAAACCTGCCTACCTAAGCCTTCCAAAGGTCCAGACTCATTCGAGCCTGTGAGATATGTAGAGAAATAAATAAAATGTTAATCAAACTACCTAATATAGTTTCATGATTTTAAATATACCATTATAAGTTTTTTTCAACCACAAATTAAAGAAAACAATTGAACTTTCTGTGTACAGATTGGGCAAACAACAGAATACGGAGAAAGAACGACTACGTACCTTACTCCGTGACTTATGAAAAGTTTACTCCCTGATTTAATTAACAAAATTACTAATGACAAAATCAAGGCAAAATTATAAAAAAAAATCTGTACTATAAGATAGGAATATATTACGTAATACTCTAGTAACATACCTATTTAGTATCGAATAATGTAGCATTACATAAACAACCTCTGTGGTTTTTAATGTCATGTTTATTTTTTTTTTAAATGTACAACACTTAATGATAATAAAGGAAAAAAATATATAGACTATTGTGTTGGCATAGGATATATTATAAATTGTTTGGCATCTGGGGACTGTTGAGTACAGTAGCTAGTAAATAATGTGTTAAATATTATTGATGAACGTTTTAAAATATCACTTGTAAATTGAGTAATGCCACAAAAATTACAGAAAAAATAATTCATAAAAAATCTATACATATAACAAAATTGTAACTAAGCCGAATCTATACATTAAATATTTTTTGGAAAATCTTATTAAAATAGACTTGATTATCGATACGGAGGTCGAATCTGTAGTTTTTAGAATTTTTGTCTCTCTGTTACCGCATCACGGGAATACTACTGGAGGGATTTTGATGAAATTTAGTATAGTGCTAGCTGGTTATCCAGGTCAACATATAGGATACTTTTTACCGCAAGAAAATGTCTCATTTCTAAGAAAAAATACAAAAAGTGCAATGTAAGAGTATACAAATATGTAAAACCTAAGAATTTGGTTATTGGTTGTCTGAACGTGGGCGGAGCCGCAAGCAATGCTAGTATAGTTTATATAATCATATCTTTATCTTATACTGCGCCCAAAGTACACATACTAATATCTATGTAAGTAAAATACGTTTATTTACATAAACATCACATGGTACGAAGTGCCTACTTATTCTCGCACATTGTTATTATACGGGAAAGTAAATAATCTCTTTACGAATATATATAATAAATTGTTCTTTAACATATTATTATAAGAAAAATAAAAGAATTGAGTATTTTTAAAGTCGCTCAAAAAAAAATTACTCTCTAATTTAAATTAAAATTACTCTTAAGAAAAAATAAGCACTTATTATTGGGTAATGTAAATCTACTTAACACTGAAAATCATTTTGAACCAAAATCAATATGAAAAGTCATCGCTTTCTGTCTAATACTTATAATGCACTAGCGCAGTGTTTGTTAACTTATTGCAGTCATGGACTACTTTAAGAATTTCTAAAATTCCACGGACCCTCTCCCCTGTCAAAAAATATTTTGGGAAAAAAAAACAAAAAAAAATCACTTTATTGGTAATTTACTCACACTTAATTAAATATTATCAAATATACTTTAGAATGTAATTAGTATTTAAAATACATACAGGACAATACATACACGAGGGGGACTGCATTTACACTGTAGGTGCAGCACCTCCGCGCCTCGCACTGCTCAACAATAACCACAATTTTTAATTAAAGTTAAAAACTAATTGAGCTGCTGCGGAGCCCTGGCACCGATATTAAACGGACCCCTCGGGGGTCCGTGGACGACCCCACTTTAAGAAACTCTGCGCTATTGACTCACCCTCACTTCGCTCGGGTTCGTCCCTAGGTACGTTTTAACAGTTAGTATGGAATAGACAGACCATATAGTATACATTATGTGTCTACATGATATATAGTCTATAGCCTTCCTTAATTAACGGGCTATCAAATTTAAAAAGAATTTTTCAAATCGAATTTGTAGTTCCTGAGATTTGAGCGTTTAAACAAAAACTCTGCCTCTTTATAATATTAGTATAGATTTATTTCACTAAAATATTTTGATTTTCTCCTTCATATTTAGAGACATCGCTAGCTAGCATCGATACAAACAGACTGCAAACGCACTTTGTTTGCTGTGGAATCTTCCCGCGAGATAACCTCACTATCGGAGGCGGCACGAGACGCACTGAGCTATTTATAATTTGGATGATACAATTATTATTATTGACACATACTATCTTAGGATGGCAGAACACGTGCCGAGTCTTTATCTCCTTGGAATTCTCCATTCAGGCCTTAATTGCCATAAACATTATTTATATGCATGTAACATTCCACTACGTAGGTGAAGTGAAATGGGTAGTCGCCTATATGATATTAATAGCAATCTCAATTTGCTCTTTGTTATCAGTTATCTTAGTGCTACCTATTCTTGTTTTAAGTGGATTTTTCGCGTTAAATGTAGATATTAAATATAAAATAATAAAAATGGCACTTGACAAATTATAAATCAAATAAAACTGTTTTATGAGTTATCAGCTGAACAACTGACAAACGTTGTCCTGTGTAAGTTTTAGTTTGTGATATTCGCGTCCGCTTTTAGTTTTATCCGAATTACCCAATTGTCTGTACAATTTTACCATTTTCCTTTTTTGCTCTTAATACTTTATTTTATCTATTTTAAACATTTAAAAAAATAACAAAATCGGTCCAGCCGTTCTCTAGTGATGCACCTACCAACAGCTGGTATTTAATTTTTATAGATTTATTGTTGAACACTTAATTTTCATATGTAATTAAGTCTAATTAATTCTTTTTTCCTTCAAATTGTTTTATTTCGACGTAACAATGAAAGCATCAAGGCAGCATTGCAATTACCTATATGTATAAAGTATATCTACCGAGTGTGATTAATCTGAATGTGTTTATATGTTTCTGTAAATATTAAACTTTCCATTGCTTATAATATGCATATATCATTATAATTTGATAGCTTGATTAATGTAAATAAATGTGCAAGTGTACCTAACAAAATTAAAACGGAAATCTATTTAAATTTTTTTTAGACATTTGTTTGCTACTACTATACGTCATCGTTGACTAAACCAAAAGACCACTGATGTCTGCTTGATATACATACAATATTTCTATAAAATTTCCATAAAAAATTTAATATTTTTTTTACAAATTCCGATTGGATGATTGGATAATAATTGACTTAACATATCTTCCTAAATCCTATGTCTTCTAGGTGAGGCAGAGTGCGTCCACAGTGCAACGTCATCCCGTTCGGTTTTAAGCTTCGTGTTTGATTTCGCTCCAGGTTTTCCCGATGGCCTTCGCTTGATCAATGACAGTCCGCCGCCAGGTCTGTTTTGGACGGCCACGTTTAACTTTGTCAAGATTTCCAATCGATACTAGGATATAATGAGTAGATAACACTGATAACGATTTAACGACGTTTGGCTCAGATTGTAGTACCCTACTTGCTGTGCCAGCAGTCGCAGGTTCGAGTCCCACTGGTAGCATAAATTTGTATGATGAGCACAAATGTTTGTACTTCAGTCATAGGTGTCTATATTAATTATTATAGTATGTAAATTTATATGTGTAGTGTATCAACTACCTATCAGGTATTCATAACACAAGTCTCGTAGCTTACCACGGAATTAGATGGTGCTGTTTGTTAATGTACCAACATTTTTATTTATTTACTAGCATTGCCCGCGGCTCCGCCCGCGTTTAGATGATCAAAAATCAAATTCTTAGGTTTTACATATTAGTATACTCTTACATTGCAGTTTTTGTATTTTTTCACAGAAATGAGACATTTTCCTGCGGTAAAAAAGAATCCTATATGTTTTATCAAAATCTGTCCAGTGGTTTTCTCGTGATGCGGTAACAGGCAGACAGACAGACAGACAAAAATTCTTAAAACTATAAATTCGGACTCTGTATCGATAATAATGTCTATTTCAATTAGATTTTCCAAAAAATATTTAATGTACAGATTCGACTTAGTTACAATTTTATTATATATATATATATATATATATAATATATATATATATATATATATATATATATATATATATAAATTTATTTATATATATATATAAATTTATTTATATATATATATATAATATAAATATAAATTTTATTATATATATATATATATATATATATATATATATATATATATATATATTAATAACATTCAAACATATGACGCAGGCTATATTGCATAATTTGCAAGGTTTATTGTCTCATTTAAAGTTAAATTTTAATTTTATTATATTTCTGGTCGATAAATAATTATATATAATATGTAGTACATTTTACTGACCCACCACAGACCCTATTAAGAACTGTTATCAAAATTACACTTATCTAATATAAGTACATATTTGTACGTATATTTCTATTTTCTTAGAATATATATCTAAAATAGAATATTATCTTATAGGTATAAGTTTTAAAAATACACGTATCAAGTGGGTGTATTTCATACACTTGAAATATTACTTCAAAGTAACCCTTCATTTTATCTCGATATTGATACATATCTTCAATTTTTATTTTTAGCAAAGATAAAATGTGAGTATTAATTTTGTATTGCTGAGACTCAATTCTGCATGATAATAATATCAATGTTGTCACTTACAAATTCCTCCTGATGGTAACTCGAAAATTATATCTTATTTTATGTACGAATAGTACCTATGTTGAATATTTTTATTTATAGAATAATACTTTAATAATAAACAGGAAAAATATATCTTACTAATATTATAAAGAGGTAAAGTTTGTGTGTTGTTTGCGAGTTTGTGACGTTGTAGGGGGTAATCTCTGAATCTACTGAACCGATTTAGATAAAATTTGGTAAAAAGATATTTTGAGACAATGGGAAGGACATAGGATACTTTTTATCCCGTAAATCATCCCTACAAGGGTTGAAAATTGGGATGAAATTTTGTATGGGGAATCAAGCTAGGGACGAACCCGAGCGAAGCGATGGTGAGTCGCTAGTAAAAAATATAAGCAAAAACAGCAAAAGTCGATGGACCTTTACCCTATTTCAGTTCAGTTAGGTGGGTACTACAGAATGATGAAAATGAAAATGAAAAATGATTTATTAATAAAAAGAGTTTTTAAATACATTAAGTCGGTTAATTTAAGAATATGCATGCTAAACAATGGCTACGAAGTTTTATAGTTTTGTTTGTCGTTAAATAAAAATAACTACAATATTATAGGTACTAGAATATTTTACGGTAAGCAATTTATAGTATCCATATTAATCTATTACCAACCAATCTTTTTAATATATTTTTTTTTCATTTAACGGGACGTAGGTAAAGCACAACAATACCTATTTTGTTAACTTAATGGGCCAGCTTTGAAATAAAAAAAAAACATTGATATCTCCCTACGTATTTGAAAAATGCTATAATTATAATGTCACATGCAAACAGCGGAAATAAAACTTATATTACGTTGACTGAGAACTTTTTTGTCAGAAATTAATGATAATAAATAAAACAACAACGATCAAAAAACCCTTATTCAGCACTTTTTTTAACGTCCCACTTCTGGGCACGGGCCTCCCTTCAATACGAGGGGGATCAAGCCATAGTCCACCACGCTGGCCAAGTGCGGGTTTACGGACTTCAAGTCTTTCGAAAACTTACTTTCTTTCATACAGGTTTCCTCACAATGTTTTTGTTTTAAGACAAGTGGTAACCTTGTTAGAAATGATTCGCATATGAAAATATCAGAGGTGAAAGACCCGGGATTTGAACCCGCTTCACTTGGTTTCCCAAGCGAGCACGTTACCACTGGGCTACCTTGTTTGCTTTAATAATTGATAGATAAAAACCCCTTGTTTTTATAATAATTGTTAAATAAAACACAATATAGTAAAAGATGCATCAATTTATATTTCCACACATTAAAGAACCTTATATCTAGCTTTGTTTATCATGTGATGCGCCGACGTTTGCAGTTTCAGGAGTTCTTCTTTAATGAGACGTGTTATTTCCGATTTTGCTTTAGCGACAGCTAATTCCTGCGAACTCTCTATAGCTAGGTATAGTTTCCTTTCGCCCTCCGGCGGTGCTTTGCCCGGGGGCACGTAAGTGCCTCTAACTGTTATACCCGCTTCAGAATACTCACTGATCAACGCTAGCGCCTCCTGAAAATAAAAAAAATATTTACAATTGACGTCAACCCAAATACTTTTTATAGATATAATATTTTGTAAAACTTTAAATTAATAAATAGTTTATTAAATAACTATGTAAAATGACTCAATAAAACCATTCAAGGCACCATTAATCCATTAGACATTAATCCACCAAACACCGACAATTTTATTCTACACCACACTATTTTAACATCAAGGAAAAACCTATTTGCATACAAATATTTCTCGTTTGAATTCTTAATTCAAGATCCGTTATCTAAGGCAGTAGCGTTACGTCACTTAGCCCAACCTAAGTACTTATAAGGACCTAAGCTTTGCACGATAATCAAACATACTATTATACACGCCAAAGTTTGTGTGTGTACGTATGTATGTATTACTCTTTTACATCAAAGCGGCTCGAAGGATTTGGATGAAAATTTGTACAAAGACTGACCTGGAAGAACACATAGGTGCATGGCACCTAAGATCACAACTAAGCAAAGCCACGCTAAGTCGCTAGTTTCACGTAAAAGTATTCGACAGTGTTTATAAAATAAATACCTTGTATAAAACATTAATGACAATAGAAGCATCTGCGGCTTCTCATCGCTTTGACACATAGGAATAAGAGACCACACAATAAAAATAACTTTAGCAACATTATGACTATTCACTTCAAACTTGGGAAATGTACTGAGGTGATGAAATGTCCCTAGATGCATAAATATCGAAGGGGGGTTATCTTTAGCATTATGAACTCGACATAACGATGTATTTATATGAGTTTATGGACTCAACGGCAATAAAATGAGTCGTGGCCACAAGTAAATAAGGTTACGACTTAGAGTCAAACATGTTATTGTGGAAAAATATTTATATTTAATACATTGTAACGTGTATAAATAATATATTATATCCTTTGTTAATACTAATTGTCTTTGGGTTCTAGTGAGATGAGGTCGTGAATCCTGGGTTCAAGTCCCAGGTCATACCAAAATAGATACTGGGTTTTACTCTCATGAAATATTCAGTAGCATAACGAAGTTGGGAAGTTTTTCAGTGTTGCACACCCGTGCTAAAGTAAAAAGCTTTCAGTCCTGCGCCTGATCTCTCACCGGTCGTGTTGAATTGCCATCGCATCGCAATATCAGAGTTAAAGAAATAGTATGTGCACTCGAGTTTGCACATAAACTTGTGCATTCCCACGTTGTTAGTCTCAATGAGATTGACCACCACATTTGAACGCTAACAAACTAAAAATTCTAATAAAATAGCTACAATACAAAAACTGTCTTGTTATTCTTTTGCAATATCTTTATAACATATTTAATTTATTCAAGATATTTTAAATGACGTATTTTAATATATTATCTGTTCATTATACTCTACATTAAAAAAAGATAAACAAATGTGAGTTTTAACATAACAGAAAATGGATACATTGACATAAACATAGCTAATAAAATTATTCATAATAATCAACTTGAAGTCTCCTGACTAAGAACCCAAAAAAGGGAAGTGTAGATCTGCATTTACACGCACCGATAAATACAATCATTCAGAACGTCGAAATGAATGAAGGAGATAAATTTCAATTGAATTCACGTGTTCTTAGAGTTCCGTATTCAAAGGTCAGGGAAACCTCACAATATTCCCGTGAAGCCATCTGTCTTCATTTTTAACTCGTAATTGTTAGCCGATTGAGATATTTACGTAAAATAATATACAAGTATTATCTTAATTTGTAAGAAATATAACAACATATAAAGATTAAGATTTAATAAGTTTATCAATAAAAAGAGTAGTTTGAGTAGAGTTTAACTTAGAATAGCTAGAGCAAAACTAAGAATAAAACAACAAATAGTAAAATTTGACTAACACAAGTGTAGCTCGCGCTAATCATTATATTATCAAAAAGTTTTCTTTATTTACAAAACAACAAAAATATACCTATCATGTGGCTGTACGAAGTCGACTCGCACTTGGCCGTATAATTTCCAAGATATGTAACAAGCACTCGAGATAAGGTAAAAACTTGAAAAAGTATAAACCCAACTCGATCATCCTTTTCATATCAAGTAACTACATATAGAACGGAAACAAAAGATGACAGATCATTGATCAGATATCAATATCGACGAGTCCGATAAAGTAAAAAATATATGTCATATATACACACAATACATAATATTATATTTTAAAAATATGTTGTAATTAGTGAATACGTAAAAGATTGTATTAATATAAAGTAAATACGTACATAGTAAAATATGAAGGTGTATAAAGCATATAAAATACATATTATATGAAATTTTCATACTACGCATACCTATCCATACTTTATATATATATATATATATATATATATATATATATATATATATATAGAGAGAGAGAGAGAGAGAGAGCTGAGAGAAATTTTTTATGATATTTGAATTTTTGGATTTCTCTTAGTCCGGAATAGATAATAAGTATTAAAACATCAGAAAAATTAACGAAAAAAATTGGCTAGCGCTGGCTAATAACTATTTATCTCTATTTAAAACGTACCTAGCGACGAACCCGAGCGAAGCGAGGGTGAGCCGCTAGTATTATATGAAATTTTCATACTACGCATATCTATACTTATATATAGAGCTGAAGAAATTGTATTTTGTTTATTTGAACCAATCCAATCCAATTGATATGAAAAATTGTTTTTGATTTGTACAACGTCGTATACGCGCGCAGACAAGGGAGTCGACACCGGTGACGTAGAAGGGGCATGGTGGCATGATAGCGTCATGCCGTTTGCCGTCACGGCATACGAATCGGTTTTACTGCCAAGGCGGGCCAATAGATGTTTCAACTCAAAAAACGCGAAAAAAACCGAAAAGATTTTTTATTTATAATATCAAATATCCGCGTAAATCTAAGGAAGTATTCTCAGTAAGGATAAATAATGTAACTATGAGGTATATACATTATACATAGGTATGTACTATCTGTAAAAGTATGTCATGCATTGCATATCATATAATTTAACTAGTACGTAGTAGAGCTTCGCTCGGAGCTGTTTTTCGTTACGTAGTATTTTTTAGATAAATAAAACTAAAAACGGAAACCTGTGATTCTCAATCTTGCGCATTGGCGTGAAATTAGCGACCATATCTTGCGTGAAATAATGCGAAAAAAAAACCGTGTGAAAACTCACAAACATGCGTTTTCCCAGACATAAGACTGATCTAGATCGATTTTTCGCCCCCGAAAACCCCCACGTACAAAATTTCAGCGAAATCGTTAGACCAGTGTCCAAGATTGTTGGTATAAATAAATAAATGTACAAGAATTGCTCGTTTGAATATATTAGATTAGATATATAAAACGGAATCAACATTTGACAGATTACCGATTAGATAGTTATCAGTATTGCTGTACAGGTAATTTGTGACGTCAGAGACGTGCCTGTTTCTATACGTACGTTTTAGATTAATTAATCATTAATCATTATAATATGGATAACATATTTTTTAAAACGCTATGTAAATGTAACTAATATTTGTTATACAATCTGTCGCACACGTACTTAGAGTATCCACAATATTTATTTAAAGATATAGATATCAAGACTCTACTATAGAAAATGTACTAAGTTATTTAATAGTACATTTTTTATATATATTTTAATTATTTTTTAAATAATAAAAGTAAAAAATAAGTTATTAATCATTAATAAAGAATATTATTTTATCATGTTGATAACATGCAATGTTATCTATCTATCATGCTATGTCATGTAACTGAAATCTAAAACAATGAGAGCAGAAATAGCATAATCTGTATACAAACTAGCCACTAGACTAACAGCGTATTCCTATAATGACAATGTAACCTTAATAAAATATACAGTAGGCAATAATGTGATGGCAGTCTGTATGAAAGGCAATATGTATCGGAAATTAGGTTTAAAATAGCCCCAATATAGCCAACTAAGGAATGAAGCTTTATAACTTTAATTCCCTTACATGAACTTAGAACTTTTTATTAGGAAAATGTTGTTGAAAATGTATTGCGACCGAGGCATTACAACATACATTCTTCACCACCTATAATCACATAGTACTTATGATGACGTCACCATATGGACTCTGCTCTTACCTCATAATATCTGGTCACGACTAACGAGGACCAGGGGACCACGAACTTCAAGGAATGTCCGTTATAATGTATGTAATGTACATGTGTATGTAGGGTATGTCCCGTCATAGGAGTGCATGTACGCCATAAGAACTCACACTTGTCTAGTACTCTTGAGCATGAGATGAGTAAATAATAAAAAGTGTCGTGACGGTCCGAATATTACACTTGTTTCCGTCGAGCTCTGGTTCACCAAATGTCACGAGTACAACGTACGATAAAGAACCAAAATTGTAAATAAAACTATCTTTTCGGATTCTTTCGCGGATTTATTTTGATTTTCGGGAAAGACTCTCCCGTGACCATTATTGCTGTAATGCATTCGAAACGTCGGGAACCAAAAATCAAAATAAATCCGCGAAAAAATAGTTTTATTTAAAATCTCAAATATTCGCGTAAATCTAAGATAATATTAACTAAAATGGTATCAAAAAATATTATACCTTGCTAGTAACTCGCCAACGCGCCTGTTGCGGAAAGTCGTTTATCTCCAACTCGGTCTCGTACTTCCTGAACACTTCCTCGGCCGGCTCCGCGTTGCTCTCGTCCCGCGGCTGATAGTTTAGACGCGTGTTCAGTTTTGCTGCGAGCTGTTCTGCTACTGTCTTTGCCTGTGAGTGGAAGTGTTTTTGGTTGATTTTGCTATCGAATTTTAATGTTAAATATATGTATACTTATTTTTAAGTAGGTATACGTATTATATAACTATCTAATATATATATATATATTATA
Organism: Brenthis hecate; assembly: GCA_951806755.1. Taxonomy (NCBI): domain Eukaryota; kingdom Metazoa; phylum Arthropoda; class Insecta; order Lepidoptera; family Nymphalidae; genus Brenthis; species Brenthis hecate. The sequence continues at coordinate 2,578,523 of OX638279.1, read as the reverse complement.
TATATATATATATATATATATACACACATATAAGTAATTAAAGCCTACCTATTAATTACATACCTAATCAAATATTTTCGAAATCGGTGCCAGCCTATACAAAGCAAAGCACACCGACTTCGAAAAATATTTGATTAGGTATGTATAGTAAATGAAAACTACCATCAGTTATTTTTTACTTTTTAGTGCTTTTATGTTTTATTTTAATGAATTATTTTATTAGACAATTTTAATTATTTATTACTTCTTTCATTTCAATGATAGTATTAAAATAATTAAATAAATCTAACCTTTCATATTGACTTACAATAGTATACAATTGAATATACATAATATATTCCATTTAACGTAAAAACAAATATTGAAAATAATAAAAAATAAGTGAATTTTGATATAAACTAAAATATGGTTATTTTGTTTTGATTAAGAAATGGTAGCCGATTGATGTTTTAGGGTTATAACGTTGTACAATTAATGAGTTTCTAATTACGATCGGACTGAGTTAGTGTCCAAACCCTTATTCCGCTCCCTCCAATCTTCGGAATTCCTGGATCCCCCTTTCTCATATTTAAAATCAGTACCTAGGCGACCGAGCTTCGCTCGGGGTTTTTGGCCAAAAGTACGATTTTCTTTTAAAAAAAACTAAAAACTTGAATGAATACAATAAATACAAAAAATAAAGGAAAGTAAAAACTTCGTATTCGACCGGGGTTCGAACCTGTGACTGTCAAATTTTGATCTTGGCCGCTTGACCACGATGCTTATGTCCGAACGTGCGAAATTTGCGACCATATTTTTCGTGAAATAATGCGAACAAAAACGCATGAAAACTCAAAAAAAAGCGTTTTCCCAAACATAAGACTAATCTAGTTCGATTTTTCGCCCCCGAAAAGCCTCACATACCAGATGTCAGCGAAATCATTAAAGCCATTTCCTAGATCGCCGATATAAATAAATAAATATACAAAAATTGCTCGTTTAAATATATTAGATAATTTACTATATATTTATACTTATTTTGCTAAAACAAGTATAAATATGAGTGGGTACTGCAATAACTTTCCGTTAAATGTCTAAAGACGACTCTAATTGGAACCTCTTAGCTATTTAGTAAGTATAAGTTAATATTAGCATTTCTCAGAGCAATTTGTCTATAATAACAGATAACTATAATATTGGCCGTGTGATAATAAAATTATACCAATAAAAAGTACGCAAAGTTATCACAAATCATAGTCACAAGATATTTACTTATTTCATTGGGTTTTGTTTAGTCATTTTCACATTCTCAATGTTATTCATTTTGTCATGTGACGATAGAGTGACCGACACACTCGTGACCACTGCACTGACGGTGTTTTGAATATAATTGCACGCTAAATAAAACACTGACTTAACTCGAAAAACGTAGTCTATATATACTATTATAAAGAGGTAAAGTTTGTGAGTTTGTGAATTGTGAGTTTGTGACGTTGTAGGGGGTAATCTCTGGATTTACTGAACCGATTTAGATGAAATTTGGTAAGAAGATAGTTTGAGACTCTGGGACTGGACATAGGATACTTTTTATCCCAGAAATCATCCCTTAAGGGGGTGAAAATGGGGATAAAAGTTTGTATGGGGAATCAACCTAGGGACGAATCCGAGCGAAGCGAGGAGGAGTCGCTAGTATTTGATATATCAAGAAAAATATTGCAATTGAAAAATATACAATACGACGATAATAATTACACGTTTAGTTTCCATTCATTCCTTTTTATATTTATAAACACCATTATGTGATTTTTTTTTTTAATTTTTAAGATCTTTAAGGTTTCGTCAATTTCTTATAAACGAGTAGAAATTACAGACTATTATTTATCGCAGTAAAGTTATCCACTAATATCTATATACATATAAAATTATAATAAATTGCTGTTGTTCATAATTTTTAACCGACTTCAGAAATGAATGAGGTTTTCAATTCGGTTGATATTTTTTACGTACCTATGTACACCGATAACGCTGAGAGTTATTTATTCTTCTTTAGTTTGATGCGGAATAGTTACCATTTGGTCCCATAAAAATTTTACATATTTTGGCCCTGTAGTTTTTATTTTATGAACATTTTTGTTTACGTGGACGATATAATTTTATTTCAGTTTGTGTACGGCTTTTTTAGGAGTTTTCATTTAGGTTGATTATATATTATTATACATTTCTTTAGCTTTTAGTATAGATTTCTCAGATCCCGGCGAGTGTAGGTACCTACTATTACATTTGGCTTGTCGCCGACTTCAAATTTATCAATAGGCAGCACATACAAATAATAGTATTTTATTAATATTATAGGTTTGCATAAGAGGTGTATTAAATTAGATCTTTATTATTTTATACTTTTTAGTTTTTGATGTCGGTTTTTTTAAACGTAGTTTTAAATATTCGTCGCTACATTCATCAAAACTGATACGATATACTGCCACAAAATCCATTTTAGGACAATACTTACAGTTATAAGTGTATGTGCAGAGGGCGCTCCCTTCAGTATCGCCTCGGCTGCCTGCTGCGTCGCGCCCTTCTGTTCCACTCCCAAGCCCTTGGCCAGGTTGATCCTCGACGCCAACCTTCTAGCAAGTTCCAGCTTGCCGTCCGCGCCGCCGGCGGCCGCCGCGGCCGGGGCTGCTGTTGCCACGCCCGGCTGTTGCAAATATAAAGATAATCTGTTGTATAGGTACTATTATTATAAATGCAAAATTTTGTATGTGTTTGTGTGTGTGCATGTATGTATGTGTGTATGTAGGTATGTGAGCATAAACATGCAGTTTTATGGACGATAAAACTTACAACTGTCTGTAGTAAACACATAGTATGCGTCTACTACAGACAGTTTAGTCATATATATTCAAAAGTTTAGAATAAAGGTTTCTAATCTGCAATATTAGTTTAGCTCTATAGCTATATAAAATAATGCCAATTAATAATAATAAAACAAAACAAATACCTTAATCTCTTTAACAATTTTCTTAGCAGCGAGCATAGTTTCTATCTGTTGGTCGAGGTCGCCTTCAACATCCTCGTCATCCGAGTCTTGCAGACCGAGGGCCGCCTTTTGATATTTCTTCCTCTCCGTTGCCGCTTGAGCTTCTGATTCGTCGAATTTATATCCTAGAAACAATCAAAAATTAGTAAAACCTAATTAGGTATAGGTAGGAATGTTTTAATATATTATTATAGATATATTATCTCAATTATTTAGGTAAATAAATATTAAAATATACAAAAAAGGCAATATTTATATTTTACAAAATATTTTGAGTATATATTATAATTATGTATACTTAATTGTTCCCTCAAAAATTCCTCAAATGACAAACTAAATTATAAATAAGAAAATTAAAACACAATATGACGACTTACTTGCCTGGTCGAAACGACCAATAGTGCTACACAAAATACACTACGCAATAATAAAGCACAATTTTGTTTGTTGGTAAATGCATTTACGATTACTATCTGTATACATACAGGTGGTTATGTGGGACTCATTGGCTAAAAAAACTACCCACTAAAACATATAGAACCTCTTTCCTCTTAATAAGGCGTCGAAGGGTCATGCACTGAATCCAAACGTCCTAACGGCTGCTTACCGAAGCAGACCACAACAACTAAGAAGTTGCTCCCCTCCACTATGCTATCAGATAAGTACCAGGAGCTACTCGCTTGGTGCATGATAGTTGGATCATCAGAGGCTTATGAGTCACATCGCTCCTCACACACACACACACACACACACACACACACACTAACCAAATAAGAACCCCTACCTTTGCCACTAAACCCGCCGCCGGAGTGCACCTTCTTGCCCTCCTTCTCCTGCGCCTCCTTGTACGTGTCCCACAGCTGGCGCAGCTCGGGCGGCGGCGGCGCGGCGGCCAGCTCGAAGGCGCGCAGCACGTCGCCCGCGTAGCGCCCCTGCTCCGGCGTCAGGAACGTCCACGCGTACCCCTTGTTGCCGGCGCGGCCCGTTCTACCGCATCTGCCGACACATTTACATCAGTTTAAATCTATACTAATATTATAAAGAGGAAGAGTTTGTGTTTGTGACGTTGTAGGGGATAATCTTTTCATCTAAAGAATCGATTTAGATGAAATTTAGTAAGAAGGTAGTTTGAGACTATGGAAAGGACATAGGATACTTTTTATCCCTGAAATCATCCCTTAAGGGGTGAAAATGGGGATGCAAGTAGTGACCCTACTTGCTGTGCCAGGGGTAACGGGTTTAAGTCCTGCTGGAGTCACATTTGTGTGATGGGCACGAATCTTTATACTCCAGTCATGGGTGTTTCTATTTATAATATTTATGTATTTAAAGTTATATATGTGTATTGTATCAATTATCTGGATCCATAACAAAAGCCTCGTAGCTTACCATGGAACTAGATGGTGCTGTGTGTTAATAACCCAACATATTATTATTATATTACCTATGAACATAATCCTCATAATGGTTGGGGCAGTCATAGTTGACGACCAGCACCAGTTGCTTGACATCGAGGCCTCTGGCCGCCACGCTGGTGGCCACGAGGAGTTTCACCTTACCAGACTTGAAGTCCACGATGGTCGAGTCCCTGTCGAATTGATCAATACCTGTAACAGGCGGTATTAATATATATGTCGCTTTTGTGTGCGAGTTTCAGCGTACTGTCCTGTTAAATTTTTATTTTGTTTATTATTTTCTGTTGGCAAACAAACAGCTTTTATAATACAGATATATGTAACTAATCTTCTCATCAGCCAATAAAGTTTCCACTTATAAGTAAAAATGGAGCCAATAGAAATACAAACTATACATAAAATCACCTAAACATAATATTTGTGTACAGAGAGGATTGCAAAATACATATTATAACAAGGATGATTGAGTTTATGCTTAATGCTTTGAGAAAATTTCTTGATATTATTGTCGCATTATTATTTTTTATAATAAAATTGTTACTTTTCAATTATTTTTACATAATGAACGCCCCATGAAGATTATCGTACTTATTGTTACTTCTCTTTGACTATATGCTATTAAGAAATAATGAATTTAAATGAAGGGTAATTTAAATTGTAAGTATACCTACATACGTTTTAAAATTGTAACAAAATATAAAAGCACATTAAAAGCAAGCACAGCATAGTCTTAGGCTGGTTTTATGTTAGATATTAAAAAATTCAACAAAATTAAAAAAAAATATATGACAAAAATAATGATTATTATTTTGAAGATATTTGGATTATTATTTGAATTATTATGATAAAATAATGATTATTATTTTTGTATTTTTTTTTGGACCAAACTTATGTAATATGTTAGTAATCTATTGAACCCAAACTATCATACACATAACATTAATATGCGTCATTGATACATAAATAACTATTAATTAGTATATACTCGGAATATGCATTCTCAAGTGAGTGCATATCACGAAGCGATAATTAAATGGCATTGACATAAATAAAGCCTTTCGCGTGATGAGACTTGTTACAAATAAAAATTGCCAATAAACTTTCCGTCGTATTTGAACTATAATATATGTATATATCATCATCTCATCATATCTATAGATATATATTGATATATAGATTTCAGACTAAGGAATAATATAAACAGAGTGTCAGAAAACTAAACATAAAAACAAATATAATCGACATTATAAAGAAAGATTTGTATTTTTGTATGTTTGTAACGAATAAATTCAAAAACTACTGGACCGATTTAGATGGAATTTGGTTAGAAGATAGTTTGAGACCCTAGGAATATTTTTTATTCCGAAAATCATCCCTTAAGGGGGTGAAAACGGGGATGAAAGTGTGCATGGGGAATGGGGCATGGGGAAGACGAACCCGAGCAAAGCGAGGGTGAGTCGCTAGTAATGCTTTAAAATAACATATAATGTTTGAAATTAGTACACAAATATTATTTGAATACTCATTACTGTGATAAGTAAATTGTAAAATGTAAAATGTTAATAAATAAATATAGCTTAGGGATTTTATTAAAATATAGCTTTTTTTTTCATTTTATTATAATATGAAGATAACTTGATGATTGATGCTTAATAAATATAAAGAATATATTATTATTTTTATCACGCATATTTTCATCTCAAAAATTATAAATCAACGACTAATACCGAAATAAAATTTCCCTTATTCTTTGAAGAAAACAAACAATCTGTATGGCAAAATTGAGAATATTAGCTTAGAGAGCAAATCATGCTACCATTTTTGACTTTGACATTTTTTTGGCGGATTTCGTTTATATTATTTGTTTGTCTGGGATATAGATATGATAAATGTAATAAAGATTGTCTGTTGGTAACACAGTGTACGATAAGTCTCTTACATAATGCTTTTAATATAGTCCATAATAAATAATGTATAAATTCAATTAAGTATTAAGAAAGGTCAAGATATAGCTGCTACAAAGGTTTAATTCTACTGATAGGTGTTAATATATACGGTGCTATGGAAAATAACTTGTATATTTTAAATAAAACTATCTTTTCGGATTATTTCGCGGATTAATTTTGATTTTTGGTATTTTTATAAACTGGTTACAGACTGTGCCTACCCACAATTATACGAAATGATTTCAAAAATTTAAAAATGGCACCGAAGAGAGTTTTGTTGATTTATATCCTAAGCATTTTTTATAGGTAGGTATAATTAAATATGGCAATATCATTTATTTAATTTTAGCTGTTATTATTACATTATTTTAAAAACTATTAATTAATATTATCATTTAATGTTGCAATTACATATTATAATGTGTATAATAAAGAAAATTAAAAATATTAATTATTTATGTAAGCAATATTATTGTTTAATGTGTAATTTAAAAAAGATAAAATATTTATTTAGATTGGCATTATTTAAAGTCTCTCCTGTAAAGCATTCGAAACGTTGGATGGGGAACCAAAAATCAAAATTAATACGCGAAATAATCCGAAAGGATAGTTTTATTTAAAATGTCTAAGAAAATATTATTATATAACTTGTATATACATATACCAAGCAAATATTCTTATAATAATTATAAGGACAGTACGCAAAAACTCAAAAAAAATTAAATCGTCGGTGTCATTAAGACTCCTCGTGATATCAGGAACTCAAGCTGAAATAAAAATTGATAAATTTTAATACTGTATAAATATTTTTTTCTACTATGTACATATAATATAATAACTTCTAATTATTAATAATAATAACTTCTAAATATTACATAATTTAGATATAAAATCACTAAAAATTGATAAATATGCAAAAACACATAAATATTTGTATGTAATTTCTGTGAATGTAAACTAAGACAGTCTAGTAAAAAAACAATAGTATACTAAATACTAAACAATTCTAATGAATGAATCAGTATTTATTTGTTAAATGTTGGTAAAACACTAAGTACACTTATAATTTTTATTCTGACTGTACTTATATACCTACATATATTAATTAATAAATAAATAAACTTGCATGGGAAATGAAATAATGAAAATATCATGTTTATCGTTATAAATGGTATTTTTATAATTTTTGATTAACAAATAGATACTACACATTTTTCTAATATACATAATATTATCATCTTTACATAGTATAATATAGTCTTTACATAGTATAATAGGCGGATTTCACATGCCTTTCGAAAACTTGCCAGGTTCTCTCAGACATGCATTTCCTCACGATGTTTTCCTTCACCGAAAAACAAGTGTAGTAAGTAATCATATTGGAAATGATTCTCACATGAACATATCAGAGGTGCGAGAGCCGAAATTTGAACTTGCTTCACTCGATTACCCATACTAGCATGTTACCTTTGGGCTACCACTGTCTATGTGTGTATAAAATTAACAAAAAATACACACAAACATTCAAAAATCATTAAAACTACTCACCCCCATGCAAACTCATACAGGGATATGATGCCTTCATTAAATCCTTCAATAGGCTATCGGCATTCTCTTGCTTATCCACAAACACTATGATACTGCCCATTTGACTGTACAATCCTAGTATTTCTAGAAGTTTGAAGAATTTGGCCTCCTCTTCTAATATCGCGACGTGTTGTTCCACCTCCTTACACACAACACTGCGACCACCCACCTATACAAAAAAAAACCTTAATAAAAATCCTTCATTCATTCACTTTCTCACTGATACTTTAATAGTGCATCTGAGATACAGGTTTGAGACTAGTTTAGACGTTAGTGAACTTAAGCTAAAAACTGCATTGAATTGCTTTTCAGTAATGAGTGATTGCTAACAAATCGCATACAGACAAGGTTGTCGAGACAGAGTAATTTTACTCATATACAAAAAAAATATATAGAACAAGTAAAACACAATCAAATATGTATCCCAAGTTATTTGTCATACATGTGTATAAAGGAAAAAAAATGGATATAGTTTGTAATCTTTATTGTAAACCATGTCTGAATAAAGACCTATATTATTATTATTATTATTAATGAGTGATCGACCTAGGTAGTGCCAGTTAGGATCAATGACCTCAAACGTTGACGTTAATATGGACATGCCTCGGGATCTCAGAATTGATTGTGGGATTACATTATGTCTACATAATATTTTCCTGAATGTCGTTGTATAAAATAAAATTTAACTGTTTGAAAAACCGTGAGTTCGCACGATAATATATCAAACTACTCATTTCCAGTATAACCTGGTCCTGCGCAGTGCTGTTTACCAAATATTATTAGTCAATAAGTGGGATCTGTTTTCACTGGAAGTAACCCACCACAGTCAATTTGTTATCGCTTGCAAAGAAAATTTCGTTCGCCAGATCAAAATTTTCGAAAGAATGTACGTTTTATAAAGTAAGAATATTTCGTTCTAAAAGAAGAAAATAAAACTTTAAATCAAATGAAGCCCATCAATTAATTACTGTACACAATGTGAATAACATAAAAGCTTGTGGCGAGATTTACGTATTTTATAAAAAATCATTTTTTTTTTTAACATTTAGTTTCTTGTTTATCTACACAAGTATATCTACATATTATGTATAAATAGATAGTATGATGAGTAGTTGTTGGTTGTATTTTAAATTTTTACGTGTTTTCCTGTGGAAACTCCCCAGCCCTCCAATTATCTCCACACAAAAAATGACGCCAATCCGTCACTCTGTTTCAACGAGAAAGAAGGACAGACAAACAAACAAACAAAAAAAAACAAACAAACAAACAAACAAACAAACAAACAAACAAACAAACAAACAAACAAACAAACAAACACACTTCACATATATTAGTATAGATACCTGAACTTCGATAGGTTTCTGCAGGATGCGTCTAGCCAGAGCCTCCATCTGGCGGGGGAAGGTCGCACTGAACATGACCGTCTGCCGGTCCGGGCGCACGTTGTCTATTATCTTCATCACCTGATTAATAACAAAATGATTAGCCTTCTTACTAATTGTTCTAATATGTTAATTACTAATATTTTTTTAATTACTTCTTTCTATCTATTCAGCCCTTTTTGGCGTCCCACTGCTGGGCACGGGCCTCCCTTCAGTACGAGGGGGACCAGACCATAGTCCACCACGCTGGCCAAGTGTGGATTGGTGGACTTTACATGTCTTCCGAAAAAAAATTTTGCTGCCTAGTTATAGTCCCCGTCACGTAAAAAGAACGCTGGCCATTTACCTGCGCACTGAGCGATTTATATCGATAATTAAATTTATATTAATAAATTGGTTATATGAAGAGGGTGCGAAGGGGAAGTACTTATTATGATTCTACAATAAAACTTAACATTTAAATTATTAAAAAAATAGCTAGTACTTTAGGACGCGACTGCACTCGTGCGCAGACAAATTCCCTCAACTGTGACGGGACCTATACTCATTATTACAACATTACTAGCGGCTTACCCTCGCCTCACTCGGGTTCACCTCTAGAAAAACAAAAACAAATCTATCCCACGAGAACCGTACATTTTTCCGGAATAAAAAGAGTAACCTATATGTTATAGCCTCATGTATGAGCTATATTATTGCAAAGTTTCCGTGAAAGAGTAACAAACATCCATACATCTATACATTCTGACGTCCGTACATCCTCACAAACTTTCGCATTTATAATAATTACTAGCGGCTCACTTTCACTTCACTCGGGTTCACCTCTAGGAAAACGAAAACAAATCTATCCCTCGGGAACCGTATATTTTTCCGTATATTTTTTATGTACATAAAAAGTAGCCTTTAGTTATTCCAGACTATAATCTATCTCTGTGCCAAATTTCATCCAGATCTGTTCAGCCGTTCTGGCGTGAAAGAGTAACAAACACACATACTCACAAACTTTCACATTTATAATATTTATATATACAGATTAGTAGGATAATTATGATGCACCTGCGGCTCAAAGCCCATGTCGAACATGCGGTCGGCCTCGTCCAGCACGATGTAGGTGACGCGGCGCAGGTTGGTGACGCGGCCCGAGTTGGCCGCCAGCATGTCGATCATGCGCCCCGGCGTGCACACTATCATCTCCGCGCCGCGCTTCAGCTCTGCTATCTGTTGTACATGAATAGATTGGGTGGGGTTATTATTATTGTACTAGCGACTTACCCTTGCTTCACTAGGGTGCGTCCTTAGGTACGTTTTAATTTTTTTGAGTGGAATCCAAATTGTTTTTTTTTTTTTAAATAAAAGTAGCTTAAGTTTCTCCTTATAACATCAACTATCTGCCAGTGAAAGTCCCGTTAAAAACAATTCAGCCGTTTCGAAGATTAGCGGGAACAAACAGACAGACAGACAAAAAGATAAAAATTGTATTTCCTTATAAGTACCGTATATAATTTCATATGTATTTAGTAAAAAACTGTTATTTTGACATTACAAACAGACACTTCAATTTTATTTATCCGTATAGGTGTATAGATATCATTTAATTTTATTATAAACTGGCCAATCACCCTCACTTCTCTATAACAAAAAAAGCAGAGAACACACACCTGTTCAGAAATCCCTGTGCCACCATACACACAAACCACTCTTAGGCCCAAAGATTTAGCAAATTTCTTGATATCTTTTCCTATTTGCATGCATAGTTCTCGTGTAGGGGTCATTATTAGTGATATTGGTCCATCTGTGTCTTCTAATGGGGGTTGGTCCAGAACATGCCGGAACATCGGGAGAATAAAAGCTAAAGTTTTTCCAGAACCAGTCTTTGCAATACCTATTAGATCTCTGAAATTATAATAAATATGAAAAACAAAACTATTAACTATACCTTATCTAAATTGCACAAAAGTCATAGGTGACTTCATTAAAACATAAAATTTTGCCTGCGGCTCTGCTTCCTACGTATATAACATCAATAAAATATAAGTTATAGTAAAATAAAGTCCATGTCTATCTCTTTGTCTGTCGAAACGCAATAAATCCAAAAGCTACCGGACAGATTCTCATATTTTTCACAAATTAAAAGGAAGGAAAAATTCATAAGGGAGGCTTAAGTGTGTATAATTCATTAAAGCTTTGTGTAAATTGGATGAAATATGACGATGATGACCTTTAATGGGATGTGCCGCGTAAACCAATGCAGTATAGAAGACAATATATTACAGGATATTTCTCTTAAAAAGATCTACTAAACTGTAGCAATGCTGAATATACGTACCGAGAGTCGCACTCGAGTAAAGCAAAAGTAAGTCACTATTTAATATTACAAGTAATAAAAACATACACACACAAACAAGCAATAGGTCCTTATTACTTTTCAGAACTGTGTCATTTATTAATACTTTGATTTTAGTTTAATAATTATTATTTATAACTAGAGATTACCCATCGCTTCGCTCGGGTGCTTAACTAACTAGGTACGGGGATTTTGTTAACAATTTCATGGGTTTTATTTTATTTATTTTTTTGCACGGGACCTTAATTTTTTTTCCAGAATAAAAGTAGCCAAGTTACTCCTGTAAGGACTAAGGAGTATGAGTACATCATATATCTACCAATGAAAGTCCCGTCAAAGTCGGTCCAGCCATTTCGGTGATTAGCCGGCAGATTAACAAACAGGTAGACAAACAAAAATTCATATGTATTTAGTAAAAAGCTTATTTTGACATTACAAACTGACACCTCAATTTTATTTATTCCTATAGATATACAGATAATTAATCTATGTAGAAAAAAAACTAAACCTGAATCTTATCTTACCTTCCTGACATAATAGCTGGAATGGCCTGAGCTTGAATGGGTGTGGGTTTTTCAAAGCCCAATTTCTTCAAAATATCCATCTCCTTTTTACTGATACCACAATGAGCCCAAGTTCTGATTGGTTTAGGACACCCTTTCCCTTTCACTCTGATGCCCTCTAATTCTGTTCTATAAGCTTCTACTTCTTCAGGAGTCATTCTAGCTAATTCACTTACCTGTAAATACACATACAATATTAATACATTTTACTTTTCGTTATATTATAATTTAATTTTATGTAGAAAAAAATGAGAAAACAAAATAAATATTGTTTACAATATTTATTTTGTATATTTTAATATATTTATTAGTCATTCAATAATAAATATTATACCTGTTCGAGAAACTTTTACACATAAAAATTATAAATATATGTAAAACTAGTACAAAACAATAAAATCTTATAAACATAAATGAGCAATTGTATCTCAGAAACGGTGCTAACAATTAGAATCAAATTTTATATTTAGGTATGGTTTTGCTTTTTATATTATCTCTATTGGTGTCTTTTGCCCAAGTACTTTATGTAAATATAATATATTTGACAATTATAGTTGAAAAGAAATATTAAAATAACAGTATAAATCAATGATGATTATACTCACTTCAGTATAAAAAGCTTTTCTAAATGACATATAATCTAAGCTAGAATGGTCCACTTTAGCTAATTCCTTTCTTTGTTTTGAAGCTAGATTTGCAGCAGCATCTTTAATATCTTCCGTCTCTTCCTCAGAAGAATATTCCAGACCATCTTGATTTTGTTCAATTAGTTCACCTGTAAATAATCACACATTTAAATGGTTATGATATTTCCCGATCCAATATTTAAAAAAAAATGGCCGTCACGGCACGCCTGGCAGATGTGAAACAAAAAATAGTTTCATCAATAAAATTAATGATTTTATTACTTTAATAATAATTGCAGAAAGCTATTTTATTCTCAATACATGCCGTATCACACATAAATTCTTATCTAGCTCATCAACTCATTCTATCACCACTATACTTGGTTAAAGCCCGTATAATGGTTATAAAATCCTTCTGTTAGAAGTGAGAATATTAAGTATATGTAAATATTAACTAATAATAATAATTACGGAATATGTACATATGTATATTCATAAATAAAATAGAAATTATGTATTTTTACAGAGACTGTTTTACAATGGAGCGTGTACAGTATACGCGCGCACGCACACAAGGGAGTCGACAGCGGTGGCGTAGAAGGGGCATGATGGCATGACAGCGTCACGCCACATTTGCTGTCACACCATGAGCTGGTTTTACTGCCAATAATATTCACATCAATAATAATGATTTTGGATGAAAGGAAAGCACTAAGTAGTTGGATGTAACTCTAAAGTAAGGTAACTTATACTGAAAGCCTGGTCACTGTTGATATAGACAAATTGTTTTTGCAAAGCAAACATAAAGGAAGAAGATTGAGACAATATAAATGAAATATTTTGTCTATCTATATCCATTCATGTTATAATTTACTTAAGTAGCTAAAAATTAAAACAGAATATCAAAACTTGTTCATTTGACAATTTCTAAACAAAATCTGTAACGAAAGAAACATTTCACAAAATACCAATTAATAATATTTTTATATGAACAATGTATTACCTTTATTTTTTTGTTCTGTAACCTTTTTCTTGGCAGTTCCTGTCAGAATCATAACACCAGTACCACCAGTTGTTGGTACACTAATTATACCTCTATTTTGGTCCATTTGATTTACCTTACGGACTTCCTGAAAAAAAAAACATTTTTCATTGTTAAATACATAGCTAGCATTAAATTATTTTATGTCTGGCGATATGAAAGATCTTAAATAATTTCAATCATATACAAGTCAAAATATTTTAAAACATAGACTTTAAAAAAAAATTAATTAAATACTTTTTACAATTTTTTACTTAGTCTATCTTATGCTAAAAACTGGGGCGATGTCGCTCGCCTGCTCGCGGATTATATAGCGCTCCTGCAGGATAGGATAGAATGCTACACACGTCGATATTGCTGGATTGTTCATAAAATTAATGTTTCCATTATTATTTATTATTTTTCAGCACTATCAGATTCTTATGAGTGGCGAGTGTGGTCACTGGATTGCGATCTAATTGCTTATTGTTTTTATTATCTTTAAAGTTTATATTTTTATAAAGTGTTATATTCTGGGTGGCTTGACTTACAGTTCAAATAACATAATAATAAAAGTTTAAATACAGCCCCAATACATTATATATTTTAGCACTTTATTTGGGAAATCTATGTCATCATTTGTGAAATATAATATTTATTGTATATATGTATTTGTAAAGAAAATTAAATATATAGGGCCACACCCAAGCAATGCCAGGGTAAAACACACAATAACACATAAGGGGTCGTCCATTAATCACGTGAGTCTCCAAGGGGAGAGGGTTTGGAAGAAATCACGAAACATCACAAGGAGACAAGGAGAGAGGGGGTTCACATGCGCGCTATACCACTGCGGAGAAGGCAGGTCTGAAATAAAGCTTTCAGCACTGTCATGGGCTCGACTAACTCTATTACGATAACCATATTATTCCATTCTTCTGTTAGATCTTCTCCAGCCTTCTGAATTCAACGAAAGAACAATGAATGGTGAAGTCAAGGACAAAATAAATACACGTGATTTTGGATTAGTCTAAAACCTGACCACATATCAACCTGGAGTGGAATGAGGGACTCAAAAAGTTGCTAAACAACATCACGTGAGTAATGGACGACCCCTAAGCTAGTACAAGGAATATACGGAAAATATCTTACTTGCTGTACTTCTTGCATATATGCATCTAGAGGGTCTATTTCATCTTCCTCTACCTTTTTCTCTTCTATGGCTTGCTTTTCTTTTAATTCACCTTCTTCACCTATAATATAATAACAGTATAATATAGTAGTTCTAGCTAAAACAACAACATTCAAATCTATACTAATATTATATGGTACATAAAAGTTCATTTAACACACCTTCATCTCCGGAATCATCTTCTAAAGACCATTTTTTAGCAGCTGGCACTTGGATATTAGTGACAATACTGCCTTTTTGTACCTCTTTCTTTGCAGATTCTAATTCTTTACGTTTGCGCTCTGCCCTCCATCTTTCAATGCGATCACGCCGTTTCTGCATTTCAGCCTCCAAACGACTTTGCTCTTCTTCCTATTTAAAAATATAAAGTCTTTATTATAGGAAATATACAACAGTAGGTATGATTTAATATTAAAAATTAGTCATAATATGGATTTCAAAAGTATAATTGTATATATAGCATACCTTATCAACAGTCCCAGGGTTATATTCACCAGATTCTGATTTAACAGTCTTCTCCTTAGATTTAGATCTTTCTTGATCTTTGTCCCTATCAGGCGATTTCTTCCTAGATTTGCTACTAGAACCATTTCGTTTATCATCCCTTTTATCACTACAAATAAAGAACCAATTGTTATGTTTATTAGTAATAGTTCAAAGTGTACTGAATTAGTTATTTATAATAATTTAGAAACAAACCTTTTACGATCCCTGTCCCTATCGGATCGGTCTCTACTACGGTCTCGTTTTGACTCTCTTTCTCTACTACGGCTACGCTTCCTCTTCGAAGACTTCGAGTTACGATCTCTACTTCTTGAACGAGAACGTCGACGCTTACGCTCTGGAGTGGCAGATCGGCTATGTGACCGCCGACGATCTCGATCCCTGTCTCTTCTATATAAAAATAAAATAATACGCAAATTTATATGATAAATAGACATTTTTACAGTAAGTAATAAGTAAATAGTGCTTTAATGCCAAACTTACCCACTTCTAACCATAATTACGCCAGTTAAAACTTATAGAACTCCAAATGAAATGAATATATTAGTCTGAACCTTAAATTAAAATAATTATCACATTATGTGCTTACTAAATACGCCAATTTAGTCACGTTAACTAATTTAAAATTAACAAATTATAAATTATAAAACAACACTAGAAAGTAAAAACACATTTCATGTCAGACGACCATAGATAAAGGTAAATACAGAATAGAAACGGCGCACGTAGACATTAAAAAATATATTATGTGTAGTTACCAAAAAATATATGAATTTAAAAAACATATTTACTAAATAATTAAAAAATATTAATTACATCAGTGCTTATCTAATAAGTTCTAACTTTGACTTACCACTTACTTTCATTTTGTTTGATTGCGTCTCTGTAATGGTAATTTTTATAGGTATCTTTAGTGTCTACTATAGTATTACTGTTTACTAGTGACTTACCCTCGCTTCGTTCGGATGCGTCTCTAGGTGCCCAGGGGTAGGTAATATTACTACAGGTCATAATATGTGTAGTTTTCATCCTTAAGTAGTTATGTAGCGTTAAGGAGTAATACAAAAAATATTATGTACATACGCCACGCACACAAATACTCCCAACACAAGAACGCGCGCGCGTAAATGATATCTTAAAATATTATCTTGATCTATATTTTATTAGTCATCTATCTATATTTTGAGGTATTATAATCTCAAAAATATAGTGAACATACTAGCAACCTACCCTTGTTTCGCTCGGGTGCGTCCCTGCGTACGTTTTAATTTTTTTAGTAGAAATCTAACTCTTTTTCTAAAATAAAAGTAGCCTAAGTTACTCTTTATATCATCAAATATCTGCCAGTGAAAGTCCCGTCAAAATCAGTTAGGCCGTTTCGGAGATTAGTCGGAACAAACAGACAGACAAAAATTTTAAAAATTGTGTTTTTTATTATATGTGCCGTATATAATTTCATATTATGCATTTAGTAAAAGCTGTTATTTTGACATTACAAGCAAACACTTCAATTTTCTTTATTTGTATATATAAATAATAATCGGTTTTTACATCCCACGTTCTCTTTACTAGAATAGATAGATATTATCAATAAATTATCTATTGACAGTTGTTTTCTTGAATATTCTTCTATGGTTTCAGTTAGACTTATAGTTATCTCTAGACTCTAGTTAGTCTGTGCTTATAGCCTCTGTCATTCTTCATTCTTGTTGTTCCTGACCTGTGCTATATTTTGATCCGGCATAACCTTAAAATTAAATTTTAAAATAAAAATATTTTCATTTAGTGATAGTTTACTTTTTAAAATTCAGATTATTTGAATAACTGATCAATCTATTAATCGGGAAATCATCATGGCTGATGACGGTGATAATGTTAGTTAATTAAATTCTTGATTGTCACAAATTAAATTGAATAATGAAAGACTTATAAAAACAAACTAATAAATCTATGATGTAATTGCAGGTAGCCGTGATGACAGTAAAAGAACCTCTTGATTTAATAAGGCTAAGCCTCGATGAAAGAATATATGTTAAAATGCGAAATGAACGCGAGCTACGCGGAAAACTTCATGTCTGTAAACATTTTCATATTTTTTATATATTCATTTACTTATTTAGGTATCCTAAATCTTGGAAAAAAATGAAAACAACGACAGATCTGAGAATCGATCCCTCATAGTGTTGCACCATAGGCAAATTAGTAAACTGTAAAAGCAGCTTCATTCTTCTTTCAGCTTTTGTGTAACAGTTCTTGAAAGAAATCAAGTAGAGTAGTACGCAGTATTGTATCGCCCTATTCCAAATAAACATACCCATTCTTAATAATATAGTAAAATTTTTATTGGTCTTAATATTGAAAACTAGAAAGTAGAGTTGTGTGACCCTATTTTGTGCACACATTTAAACTACATTATTAGTGTAATATATACATAAATGCATTAACCATATTTGTCCAAAAATATATGTTGCAGGTGTATCATAAATAATCCAAATCTGTAGTTTTATCATTTTCATTCATCAATCTTATTAATCAATAATGAATTTTGTCTGATACAAATGGGAAGAATTTAAAATGTTAAGTCTCATTTCAATCAAATAGATCTACATACAAACATGCAGTAACACTTTTCTTATATAGTAATTTTCAAGTTATATTATTGTTTTAGGCATATGACCAACATTTAAATATGGTTTTGGGAGATGCTGAAGAAACTATTACAACAGTAGAAATTGATGAAGAAACATATGAAGAAGTATACAGAACAACAAAAAGAAATATTCCAATGTTATTTGTCAGAGGAGATGGTGTAATTTTAGTGTCTCCACCAATTCGTGTTGGTATTTAGATTTAAGAATAAAAGATTATTATTAGCCGTATGTTTTATTTCTTAGCCAACAATTTGATAACAGAACCATTTTTAAATGCAAGATTTCTTTTTACTAACAATTCATCTTCTTCCATAGGGTCAATAATAGTACCAGCCTTAGTAATAACACTGGGACGGATAAGTTTTTTATGAGCAGTTTCTGGTATGAAAGTGTTACCTAAAGGTGTTCTTATACTTGCTTCATACTCTTTAACACTGTTAAATGGGAAGGGTATGTCTGTAACTTGATGGGTAGTAAGTTTAGGATTTTTAGTTTCATTAATGATAATATCTCCTTTATTGTCATCACGTCGGGGCATTTTTGGTGGTGCCTTTAAAATAAACCGGTTTCTTTTTCTTTTAGTTGGTTTAACTCCTTTGCCGCCCCAGCTTCCCCACCCAGGTAGAGTCAAATCTATATCTTGTGGAGTGTCTTTGTTGACCTCATCTTCTTTTTCTTGTCTAAAACTAGCAACGACATCATCTTCCTCAAAAACTTCTTCAATGTCAACTTTTGGAACTACTTGCTCTTCGTCATCTAAATCATCTACACCATGTTCCTCTTTTGATAATGCAGTATTTAGATATTTAGGCTTAACTTCAATAAATCTACTTGGATCAATATCCATATTACTATTTCCTTTAGGAGCCTCATCGAGACAGACATTCACATTTGCTATTGGAGCATTGTTTATTACCTCTTCACCTTTATGAGTCTCTATTAAATGTTCATCAATAAATGGTTTTACATTTTGATTTTTGAATTTTAAATACTCTATACTGTCTGTTTCTTTAACTTTATTTGCTTTTGTACCCTTTGATTCTTTGGGTTGTTCTTCCAATTTGCTAATTTCTTTTTTTAACAATAGTATTTTCTTTTCCACTTTTCCAGTAACCTTATTTTCAAAATTGTTAAAAGCAATGTCAACAGATTTAATTGCATCTTTCCTACTCAAAGATTGACTATCAATCGATTCAACCATCCATTCAGAAGTAGCAACGGTTTTTATCTTCTTTTTCATTTTTTGACCAGATTTTGTTATTTTAATTTTGGCAGGTTTCATATGTTTTCTATTACCTATTCCTTCTTCATATTGTTCCTTTTCTACTGGTTCAGTACAAATACTATCCTTTTTACTTAATTTATTTACACTTTCTCTTAAGTCTGCTAAAGTAATATCTACTTTATTATTTGATTGTTCATTTTCTTCATCCGATTCAGAATCACTATTTTCTTTACGCATATACATTTTATCTTTCAAATATTTTTTGTAACCAAAATCAAATTCTGAATCTACATTTGTTTTATCAGATCTCTTCATCATCCAAGGGTTCATTGGATCCTGATCTAACGTTATGTCTGGTATATTTTCATCATCAGGTTCATCATCTGTACTTTCAACATTTTGTACCTTTTGTGTTAAGCCTTTACTGACAGATAATTGCTCTGCTAACTGTTGTCTGACCTAAAATGTTAAATATATTATTTAGTTTCAATATTTCTTTTATATAATGCCTTAGTTTTTACAGATAACTATAAGAACAAAGCCATGGGTTTAAACTAATATTATTATAAAGGAATTTTTCATATAAAATTTGTGTAAGCATTTATGACTTGAAAAGCTATAGCAAAAATTGTTAAATTGAAAATGAATAAAATAAACATTTCAATACCTCTTTATCATACTTGGCTCTAACTAATTTGCTTTTGGCCCATTTACCAGTATTCTTATGTCTAAGGGTATGCCTTTCTAGTGCACGAGCTTTTTCAAGCTCTTCTAGTTTTTTAAGTGCTTCTTCAGGATCTTTACTTTGCAATTCTTCAAATTCTTGCAATTGTTGTTTCAACTTTTCTTTCTTGAGTATCCTTAAAGTTTAAATTGATATTACTACAATTAAACTTACTAATAATAATATCTGTACTAATATTATAAAGAGGTAAAGTTTGTGAGTTTGTGACATTGTAGGGGGTAATCTCTGGATCTACAGAACCGATTTAGATGAAATTTGGTAAGAAGATAGTTTGAGACCCTGGGAAGGACAAAGGATACTTTTTTTCCCGGAAATCATGTCTTAAGGGGCTGAAAATGGGGATGAAATTTGTATTGGGAAGCAAGCTAGGGAAGAACCCGAGTGAAGTGAGGGTAAGACACTAGTAGTAAAATATAATAATAAACCCTTTATTTATACCTTACCAGGCATAATTATGTAGACTTACTTATATAAAATGAACATTAATTGTATTTACACTTACCGGTGGTATTTTTTACTTTTTATTTTACTCTGTCTTTTTGCCTTAGCAGCTTTATAAGATTGTTGAGCCCTTAATTTTGCCAGATTCTGTCTATGTTCTAGCATTTCTTGGTAACTCATTGGATACACTTTTTCCTCATCTTCAACATCTTCTGCTGCAGGTAGAGGATCAACTTCTTCTAATTCTTTTTCTAACTGTGATTTTAGCTTTAATTTTGACAAAAAATCATCTGTAGGTTGCAGTTTGCTTGAGAATGTTTTCAAAGGAAAAGAAACAAAATCAACAGTTCGGTTTCGTGCAACAACGGAATCCCATCTTCGCACTTTTTTCTTAGTTTGTTCATATCCAGTAGCTCTTTTTATGCGCTCAGCTTGTGGTTTTTCCAAAGGTTTAGGAAGTACTTTTTTTGCATCTTGTGTTTTTTTCAGTTTCTTACCAATTTTAACGTTATTAGCTGTATCTTCTAAAACTTTGATGACATTATCAAGTTTTAATTTATTTGACCACTTGATTAAATTAAACTCCGAATTTAGATTTGTAGGTTCATTTCTAGTAGGCTCCGTAATGTGCTGTGTTTTATCGAGTTTTGTTATGGCACTAACTAGGCGATCGTGTTCCGATGCAACTAATTCATCATCGTGGTCTTCCATTTTAATAAGAGAACCGAGAGATAACAAAACCGAACTTAGTAAAACTTTAAGAACTCTCGCGAGTAACCTAAAACAACAATGCTTCCATGACATTAATATTTATGGACGTTTGACAAGATGACAGTTACAGCCAGGCCAAGTTACAGCCATGATCGCAAACATTATTAATTATATATTAAAGAAATCGTTAAGTCCACTTTTCCGAAACATTTTTTTCTCGATCGATTGATATTGTGGGATATCGAATGTGTGACATTTTGCCTGCGGGCGAGTATTATAAATTACTGTTTACTACATGTTATTTTCATTTACGAAAAAAATTTAATTTGGTATTTTATAAATACGTATATTATTTGCAGTACCTGGGCTACCGAGCTACGCTCGGAGTTTTTGGCCTAAAGTACAATGTTCTTTTTTTTTTAAACTTAAAACTTGAATAAATATTTAAAAAAAAATCAAAGTAAAAACTTTGTATGCGACCGTGATTCGAACTTGGATACCTGTGATCGTAGACCTTACACTTTGTCCACTTTACCACCAAGCTTATACCCGAGCATGCAAATTACCGACCATATTTTGCGTGGAATAATGCAAAAGAAAACAGCACGAAAACTCGATAACACTTATTTTCCCAGACATAAGACTAATCTAGGTCGATTATTCGCCCCCCGAAACCACTGTACACTAAATTTCATGAAAATCGTTGGAGCCGAAAGATATAATATTAAAAGAAACACATATTTATTTGTATTGTTTAAAAAAGTACAATTGTGTATTTCATATGAATTTTATTAGTCATAAATACAGAACCAGTCCACATACTATTGACGAGTCAGCTTCTATACTTTATTAGTGTTATTTTTGACTGACCGTATTTACTTAAACGTTAATCAAATTTAGTGTAGGTACTTACGTATTAACACCATCGCTGTAGATTAGCGGCACTTAATAGTTTAAACCCGCCAAATCTATGGCGGCGGTGGCGTAAATATATTTTTTGAATATTCCAATAAATGCTAAATCCTTAAAATAATACGCCGCCATAGCTACACCCTGTTTTCCAATTAGATCACTAAAGCGCATTATGCGGCATAATGCTATCTTCGAATGTTTCAACTACAGCAACGCTCCGCTCAATCAAGCATTTTGAAAAGTAGGTACTGCTTTGGCGTGATGCGCGCAAGGATACCAACTCAATAGCAGAAAATAGAAGTGTTTTTTCTTCAAGGTGGCATTGATCAAAATTTCATTTACATTATAGTTATTAATATTTGTTTATATATTTATTTATATAATTTATATTCATTATATACTCATTATATAATATCGACGATATGTAATAATGTATATTATTATATAAATAATTTAGTTATGTTTTTTTCTTTCATTACTGAACCTAGTGCCCTCTGCTGGTGCACTTGAAAACTAATTTCGTTCCAATTATGCATAGCCCATTCGGCATTGTGTGCCAAAGTACGGCATTATGCTCTGTAATTGGAAAACAGGAAGATGTGGCGGGTTCTAAGTGCCGCCAATCTAATTCTACAGCGGTGGAGTTAATACGTAAGTACCTTACTGTAACTTGTTTTAAATTTTACAATTAGACTTAGGATGTACAATAATACGAATCGGGCAAGTGGCAACCGTAAGTTATAACTTTTATGCGTAAAGTTGTAGGTACTGTAAATAAGCGTAAGCTCTTTAATCTTAGACAATCAGAACTTTCGATTCAAGGGTTTTATTTTTTGGTTCTAATCACGTCACATTTCAAGGCCTCTTTTTGAAGAGATGTTTCTTAAGAAGTGACAACTGTGCATATAAAGTAAGTACACAGGGTCATTTTTAATTTACTGAATACCTTTTGGGAATATACTGTTTACATCATAACAATAAGATCTGTAAGAAAAAATGTTAATATTTCTTAAATTTTACAAAAATAAAAATATTTTTATTGCTCCTTCTAAACGGTAATAGTCCAGCATTAGCAAAAGAAAGCGCGTGACCGGTGGAGGGGGTGTAGGAAGCGGCCCTTACGAATTTAAACTTGGCCAGATGCTAGAACTTTTCCGTTTAGAAGGTGCAATAAAAATATTTTTAATTTTGTATGAAAACTAAAATTTAAGAAATACAATTTTTTCTTGTTACAGATGTTGTTGTTATGATGTAAATAGTACATTCCCAAAAGGTTTTCAGTAAATTAAAAATGACCTTGTATAATTTATCCACTAGCGACTCACCCTCGCTTCGCTCGAATTTGTCCCTAGGTAGGCAATGTAGTCGAACAATAAAAATGTTTAAATTTCTCGGCTTTTCTGCACTATAATATACATGTATTATACATATAAACCGTCCTCTTGAATCACTATCTATTGCTAAAACTGCATTAAAATACGTTGAGCAGTTCTAAAGGTCTAAGCGATTAGCGAACAGACAGCCGAAGCTACTTTATTTTGTTCTATGTAAAGATGGTTAAAGGTAACAAAAAGGAATATTTCATCTTCTGTGCATTAAATGCTATTTTCGTTTATTAGCTGTAGAGAATAAAATTTTGAACAATTTTAGCTTAAAACATTTTTTAAACGATTAATTTGTTTTGAGATATAGTGTGGGGAGCGCACAGCTTTCAATCTTACAAATAAAAAAAAACGATGATCGACGAAACGCAATAACAATGGCGTAAAGAGCTAATGATAAAAATGAACTAATGATGGGAACAAGTTGCAGAAGGAATATAATATTAAGCTGTCTTTTATATACGAACGAAATGTTGTATTTTCGGGGCCTTCGTTATTCTGGGGAGTGGGGCCCTGACCGCGTGCCCCTTGTTCTCTTATGGAATAGACAGAACTGGGTGGTAATGCAAGGTCAACCGCGAATCCCATTTAATACTTAGTAGGTATCTTATATAAAGTTAAATTATAAATACTAAAAAAGTATTTATAAATTAATGCACTACATTTAATCATGTAAGTTCAATAAAGTATTTACTGTTTACTATTTAGTTTCGTAATTAAATAAAACTATATTTTATTTTTTAAGTCACAACTTTATTCAAAATAAGTCCCATTCGTTTTTCTAAACGAATTTAATTAACATTATTGTAGCAATCGTTTGTTGCATGAATATTTTTTATTCTAACACATACACGTACATAAGATCTACATAAAACTATGGCCGTATAAAAAATAATACGTCACCTTTTTAATTGTAAATTTTGTTATTATTAGTAATAAGAACATGGTTTAAGTTACTTTTACATCGATACAGTGAAAATTTTAATTTTCTTCCCCAATATTAGTAGATTCGGAGGAGCCCGAAGATGGAGCAATATTTTCTTGATTTTGTTCTTCCCGCATTTTCTTGTAACGTTGACGGTTACGATACAATTTGGCTTCGTCAGTACATTTAGTTGTTATGGAGCTTCTGTAATACAGATACATATATTAAAGGTAATTATATTAATATAAATTATAAGAAGTACCATGAGTAATTTATTACTTTTAATGGTAGGTATGTACATTAATGTGTAATCATTACGACAAATTCTATAAAAATAAAGTATAAAAAGTATGTCTATGGACATTTTGATGCATGATAAAGAGATGGAAGTAAATAGGAAGGCCTTCTACTTATTAAAATTAGTTTTGAGATTAAGAATTATTCATAATTGATAAACAAAAAAAACTTATAATTAAAACAGATTTCCAGGCACTAAAATGTACTAATAGATATATTTCTATCCGTAAAATACATATTTATCTGTTAGATATTCATATCTTAATATGTTGTCGGCTGGCACCGACTTCGAAAATATCTGATTAGTAATATATTCTAAATGAAAACTTGAAAATTAAAGTTTCAAGTTTTCATTTAGAATAGTTGAACATTAAAGTTAAACAGTTTTCCTACAAAGTACGGAACACTCGGTGGGCGAGTACGACTCGCACTTGTAATTATTATTTCCATTTTAATGCCTGGAAGTCAAGTTTATTTTTAAGTTTTTATTTTTCCATTTTAAGTGTAGACGTAATAAGTAGGTAATTTGTAAGAAGAATTTTTTTTTAATAACAGATTCGATTGAACAATTTATTTAAAAATATTTATTGTTGATTTTTTTAAAAACCGCTCGACCGATTTCAATAAAATATATATGGGGACACCTGGGACGGCGTTGAGGCTTCTTCGAGTAATCACTGATTACGATGACATTAAAAAGAAAAGATTCCGATGAATTGAGTACCTCCTCCTTTTTGGAAGTCGGTTAATAATTAATTTAATAAAAAACTAACAAAAATAGTGAATATTTAGAAAATCCTAAACTAGCATAAACCAGTGGAATGCAATTAATTATTTAAAAAAGTGTTTATTTTAAAACGTTCAAAGGATTGTTCACTTTTCCATTTTATTTCATTAGGCACAATATACATACATACCAACATTTTACTTAAATACCTACACCTAAAATACTCTAAATTATTTACTGGACGTTTCTGTTCTATAAATCTCATAATTTCGTTCGACATGCGCGCTCCTTATCGTTAATCATAATATATTGGTTATCGTTATTATCGTAATATTAATACTTTAATCATAACAATATATGTATAGGCATATAGCCAATTAAGTATTTGACGAATGTCTACGTAACCGTTAAAAACATTCGCGCGCGTAACGATATAAGGACATATGTTTTAGATTTAATAGAAATGTTACAAACTTTATTTTTTTATATTCAATGTTAACTGTTATAACATTTGTAATTATTCCAACAATACCTTACAATTCTTTGCGGAACGCCACACCTTTCAGAAACCGTATTCACGATATCTTCCACTACTCTCGGGTCAAGCTGTTTCTTTGGTGGCTTGTTCACAAAGGCTGGTGATTGTTTGCCGGTTAAAGAATGGGTGGCTAGAACTCTAAATTTTTTAATATTTTAGTGTTTACGCAAAAACAAATATACCACATAGATACATCTTATATAAAACTTAATTATTTATCAAAGCATCCATAATATTGTACAAGATTTTTGATTTGTTTCATTAAATTATATTTACATATTATATAACACTAGCATTGCCCGCGGCTCCGCCCGCGTTCATATGACCAAAAACCAAATCCTTAGGTTTTACATATTAGTATACTCTTACAATGCATTTTTTGTATTTTTTCTCAGAAATGAGATATTTTCCCGCGGTAAAAAGTATCCTATATGTTGACCCGGATAACCAGCTATCATCATACCAAATTTCATCAAAATCTGTCCAGTGGTTTTCTCGTGATGCGGTAACAGACAGACAGACAAATTTCAAAAAACTATAGATTCGGACTCTGTATCGATAATAATGTGTATTTCAATTAGATTTTCCAAAAAATATTGAATGTACAGATTCGACTTAGAATTTTATTATATGTATAGATATAAAATTAACATATGCCTTTGAAAAATCATATATGCTAATCGCCAGGCATGTATAGGATAACGAACTAAAATTTTAAACTTTAAATCTTACCTTCTTGGAAATACAGCTTGTAACAATTGTCTAGTTGCTACAGAGTGCGAAGACCAATCGATTTCTTCTAATACTCTGGCTGGGATGGTAACATTGCCATTTCCAATTGAGACCTTGAACAAAAAAGGTTTATATCATTTATGATAATAGAACATTGTCAAATACAGCGAAAACCGGAATATCCCTATTTAAAAACTCCAATAGGATCCCATCAAAAGCGACAAAAGCCATATAGAAACCAATAAATATTTATTGGTTTCTATGTGGCTTTTGTCGCTTTTGATGGGATCCTATTGGTGTTTTTCAACAGGCATAAAATTAAACATAGTAGTTGAATTAATAAGGCAAAAAAATCTTAATGATATACTTACCAAATCACTGTTATCAGCCGGCATTACATTATTAGTAGTCTGCGCTGACACTCTTCTTATTTTTACACCACTTGCTCCTTTTTGGTCGTCTACATTTTGTATTTGTGGTTCAACAACATCTAATAATTCACGGCCATAAGACGCTCTCTCAACAAGCAAATGATTTTGTGTGTCTTCCTTTTCACATAATAAAGCCATAAATTGACTATATAACTTTCTAAGAACTACATTAATTTGTTCAATTTTTTCGAAGTGGTTTGGTGGAGCTAGTTCAGTTTGAGTAGCTTTATCGAAACCTGATTTACTTTTCCCAAACATTCTATCTGGTAACGGCGTGCTGCTAAGTGGAGGTCTACAGTTGGAAAATAAAGAATTTTCTTTTAGCATTCTACTCATACGCTCATCCATCCTCAGTTCATTACGTCGTAATTGATTGTCGCATCTGATAGAGGTTTTGGTAAGATTTAAGTCGTGACTAATCTGTAATATCATGGAAAACAACATTATTTTTTTTTGATATTTTTATATGTGGTCAAAAATATTAGGTTTAGTTACCTCTGGTTTAGAATTACTATCACTAGAGTCAGAATCATCACGAGCGTGGTGTAATATACTTGAACCACTCGGATAAGCTACTGTCTGATTTCCACCAAAAAACTGCAATGAAAAGAAATATTAAGTGTAAAGTATTTATAATAATTATTATTAAGTAATTTTAAACTAAGTACATTGACTTTAAAATCACTTCAAAGTAGTACCACACATTGGGGAGCGAATTTTCCACATATTTTTTTATCGATTTTAATCCAAATTTATGAGTTATTTAGATTAAAATCTATAAGAAATGATATTAAAAAAAACATCATGAAAATCAATTATTAACAGGCAAAGCAATCGCATAGCATACACGCAAAAACACACTTCCGAATTAAGTTTAACTCTAAAAGTTCTTCCTCCTTAAATCAGTCAATAATATCTTAATAACGATGATGATGATGATGATGTTCTCCTGACCGATTCCGGCCACGGCGGCCAATCTCATTGAGACTAGCCAACTGCGCAGGAGATATTATAGTGCACAAGTGCACTCTCTATTCCTGTCATTCTCATACTCCGGTGGGACATCTGCTCGACATTACCAGTGAGAGTTAAGGCGCAGGACCGATAGTTTTACGTGCACTCCGAGACACGGGGGTGAAACACCGCCAACTTCCCAACTCCGGGCTATTACTGAGGCTTACTATACAGAAAGACTCAGTAACTAAACTTGGCCCGACCCTGGACTCAAACCCAGGACCTCCGAGTGTGCAGCCGTACATGCTAGCCACTACACCACAGAGGCAGTGCAATATCTTAATATATATAATTCTTCTGTGCGTGTGTTGGTTATCCTACTCCTCCTAAAGGACTGGACCGATTTGGATGAAATTTTGTGTGTATATTTCAATGGGCTCCTGGATGGTTTGAAAACACAAATGGACCCAGTAGGTGACGCTGCGGTCGGTGTGACTCCGTTTTCCGAGCAATAAATAAATTTAAATTGTTTATTAAATTAAATAAAAATCGATGTGTATGTATCTTCCCTATGGACTTCAAAACAGTTGGAGCGATTTGGATGATTTTTTTAGATAATCTTCAGATTAGCCCAGCGGGTGATCCTATGAATTTTATTAGCGATCGGAAGTTTGGACGCAGGCGAAGCCGCGTTATTCACTTAATTAGCTTTAAAATAATTTAAATTCCTTAAGTACCTTGTTTATTTATATATATTATATTTATTCATTGCTATGCGGACGACAGCACTGGAGACGCTTTCTACACAGGCCGTGCAAACATCCCTCGCTCCGCTGTGGTAGAAAGTCGCGAACAACTTGTGTCTCAAATCGAGAGTATTCTTTCCAGAGTCTCCGATTGGGGTCGGGACAATTTAGTCCAATTTAACCCCTCCAAGACACAAGTTTGTGCGTTCACCGCTAAGAAAACCTCATTTACTGTGGCCCCTCAATTCCAGGACACACCCCTAACCATCTCCAACAGTATTGGTATTCTTGGTGTCGACATATCCAGCGACGTCCAGTTCCGAAGTCACCTGGAAGACAAGGTCAAGCTGGCATCCAAAAAGCTAGGTGTGCTTAATAGAGCGACGCGGTACTTCACGCCGGGACAAAGACTGCTTTTATATAAATCGCAAGTCCGTCCCCATATGGAGTACTGCTCACATCTCTGGGCGGGAGCACCGGCATACCAGCTTGGGCCTTTTGACTCGGTTCAGAGGAGAGCTGTGAGAATTGTCGACGATCCAATACTCACAAGCGATATAGAGCCCCTAAGTCTAAGAAGAGATTTTGCGTCCCTATGTGTGCTCTATCGTTTGTACAATAGGTTGTGTTCCGAAGAATTGTTCGAAATGATGCCCACGGCCACTTTCTATCACCGCACCGCTCGCCATCGACAGCGAGTTCATGCTCACACCTTGCAGCCCCAAATGGTCCCGTACAGTTCGGTTTCAGAGGAACTTTCTCCCACGGACCATCTCGCTGTGGAATGAACTCCCTGCCGAGGTTTTCCCAGAGGGCTACAGTATGGGGTCCTTCAAAAGGGGAGTAAATAGGTTTTTAAAGGGTCGGCAACGCACATGTGATGCCCCAGGTGTTGCAGGCGTCCATAGGCTGCGGTAACCGCTTACCATCAGGCGGGCCGCATGCCTGATTGCCACCGACGTGGTATAAAAAAAAAATATTTACATATAATATTTACATATAAGTACCATACCATCATATACCATCATATGCATAATATACCATCATAACATACCATCGGCCCCGTCTTCATCCCCTTGATAGCATTCATACATAAGGACAACACATTTTTTACTTGATTGTCTTGCCTCTCCAACATAACCTTTAACTCTTTCACAAACCGTTTTTTATCTGCAAAGCAATTATTATAACGGTTAATATGGAATAGATATACTACATATTACATGATAATATATAGCATATAGTTTTTCTCAATAAACGGGCTAACTAATGCAAATGTTGTGCACAATTTTTTATATCGGATAAGTAGTTCCTGAGATTAGCGCGTTCAAACAAACAAACTCTGCCTCTTTACAATGTTATGTTCTTGTACCATCAATTCACCCTCATAATAATAAAAAAGTTCTCACGTTTCGTTTGTTTGAAATAACGGTACATGCAAATGCAAGAAGGTACAGCACGGGCTTTGAATAGATTAGATTGTAAAGACACAGTATAAATGAATTTCTCATATAAAAGTGTTTATCTTTCTAATATATTTAAACGAGCAATTCTTGTATATATATAAATATATAATCTAAATCTCGGAAACGGCTCCAACGATTTTCATGAAATTTAGCACACAGGCGGTTTCGGTGGCAATAAATCGATGTAAATTAGTCTTATGGTAAAAGGCGGATTTTTGAGTTTTCATGACGTTTCATTATTTCACTGAAATTATGGTTGATAATTTCGCACGCTTGGATATAAGCATCATGGTCAAGCGGCTAAGTCGCAAGATTGACACTCATAGGTGTCTGGGTTTTAAACCCGGTCGGTTATTTTTACTTTTTTTGTATTTATTCTAGATTTTTTTAAACGAAAATTGTACCTTTGACCAAAAACTCCGAGCGAAGCTCGGTCGCCCAGGTACTATTATTAATAAAATAACTCACCTGAAAATCTAAGAACTTGCGCCTTACGAGGATTATTGTGTTTATCTCGAAGAACAACTACTTTTCCAGTATGAATATCAGGATCGTGCCTCATCAAGGAATCCGTATGCACTATAGCATAATTAGAAAATATATTTTGCTCAAAATTATCCATCCACTCAACGAGAAGCCATAAATTTTGATCCATCTTCGAATTTATTGTATTAATATTTACACTCTCTTCCGACCACGAGGAAGTACCGAACTGAAATGAACGGTAAAACGTCTTCGCGTTACCCAGGTACAAAAAATGACAATAGAAACTAGGGTTGCTGTCCCTTGTGCATGTTGCATTTCACAAAAACATTTGCTAGAAAAAAATGCATTTTTTATAAACAGTAATATTTTATTCATCGAAAATTAAATCATCGATTATATAGTATATGTAGGTAGATTGCGTTTGTAGAAGTCACATATTAATTAATTAGTTGACAAGTTGAGATTTTATAGATAGTTGATATAGGATACGTTTTAAAGATAAATACAGAAATTTATAACTCATTAAACAATATTTAAATATGAACAAACTAGCGGCTCACCCTCGCTTCGCTCGGGTTCGTCCCAAGAAATACAAAACCAAATCTATCCCACGGGAACCGTACATTTTTCTGAGACAAAAAGTAGCCTTTTCAGATTTCATCCCGATCCGTTCAGCCTTTTTGGCGTGATTAAGTAACAAACATCCATCTAAACTTTCACATTCATAATATTAGTAAGATTGATGGTTAAAAATCACTAATTAGTAGTACGTGGCTAGCGGTTCTAAAACTAACAATGTTTTGGTGCAGAAGCATAACATTTAACTACATACATAGAATTATTAATTGTTATTAATAATATATATTTTATTTAATAAGAGCTTTTAGTTGTCTTACAAAAAGAACTTCTAACGAAAAGAATATATTATGTAGACGCAATAAATAATAATATTTTTGTAATTTTAAAAAAATATGCTAAAGACATTTACAATAAGAGATGATTAACATACATATATTATGTACTAGCGACTCAGCCTTTCTCCGCTCGGGTTCGTTCCTACTTAAGTTTTAACGTTTGGTATAGATTTCTCAGAGATGAGATATTTTCCCACAGTAAAAAGTATTCTATATGTTGACCCGGATAACCAGCTACCAAGATATCAAATTTCATCAAAATCCCTCCAGTGGTTTTTCCGTGATGCGGTAACAGACAGACAGACAAAAATTCTAAAAACTATAGATTCGGCCTTTGCGTCGATAATAATGTCTATTTTAATAAGATTTTCCAAAAAATATTTAATGTACAGATTCGGCTTAGTTACAATTTTATTATGCTAAATCTAGTATTTATGTATACTTAAGTTATAATTCTATGGGATTAGTTTAGGGCCGCTATACTCAACCTGCGGCCCGCGGGCCGCATGCGGCAGCATCAAAAATCGCATTATAATATATCTTTGTTAAAAAAGTAACTACATCGTTAACTTGGAATTACGTTTTCATTAAGACCTAAATAATTTTTCTCTGCGGCCACCATGACTAAAACGTGTTTGTGGCTCCTATAAAAAAAAGGTTGAGTATGGCTGGTTTAGGGCGTAGAGTAAATCCTAATATCCTACTAATATTATAAATGCGAATGTTTGTGAGGATGTATGGATGACGGGATGTCTGTATATGTAGATGTATGGATTTTTGTTACTTACGCAAAAACTATTGAATGGATTTTAATGAAACTTTACAATAATATATATCTCATACATCAGAATAACATATAGGCTACTTTTTATCCCGGAAAAATGTACGGTTCCCGTGGGACAGAATTGTTTTTGTGTGAGCCGCGAGTAGTATCATATTTTTAGGCAAATGCGTGTTATAATATACTATCCTTCCTTTTATAAGTGATACCATATTTTTACAGATCTAAGCCCTAAGGTTTGTACGTTGTAAATGAGATTCAGTTTCAAAATTTTTAAATGCTTTTATTTTTTTAATAATAGTTTTAACAAAGTAATAATAGTTAACCTTCCTATATAAAAAGTTTTGTAATAACAATGATGGAAGCCATTTTAACTTTAAATGAATAAAAATAAATCTAATAGCCAATGTTCACTTCGGCTTAACATATTTTTATTATCCCTATAAGAATGAAAGGAAATGCCGGCTTATTGGTACAATGAGCATTATTTAATGATTATTTCTTTCTTGGTACTCAATCTTTTCAAATAGCATTTCAAGACTAACCAATATTAGAAAGACACCGATATACCACAATGGGTATATTTAACTGATAAAGAAACAAAATAAATATACTTTTGTTGTAAATACTAACTTTTCAACGAAATTATTACTATATGAAACTGGTATCTCTTCCGAATGGCTTATTATTATTGTAAACACCAAAAAGGGTAGGTATTAATCGTGCCCTTTATTTTAACCGATTATACGGGAAGGTACATATAATTTCACACTTAGTGTGATTTTTGCACGTTTAATTGATCTCTGCAGTGAATTGAAATAGTGTAGTTGGATATGTATGTTCGGTATGTAAAAAATAACT
The DNA here is from genome assembly GCA_951806755.1 of Brenthis hecate. Taxonomy (NCBI): domain Eukaryota; kingdom Metazoa; phylum Arthropoda; class Insecta; order Lepidoptera; family Nymphalidae; genus Brenthis; species Brenthis hecate. The sequence continues at coordinate 2,544,999 of OX638279.1, read as the reverse complement.
AAACAGGGGTTTTCATTTAGAATAGATACCTAATCAGATATTTTTGAAGTCGGTGCCAGCCGATGCAAAGCAAATCTAATATATTTCTAATACATACTTATTTAACTATTAGATATTCGTATCTTAAAATATTGTAAGCAGGCACCGACTTCTAAAATATCCGATCAGGTATCTATTCTAAATGAAAACCTTCATTTAGTTATTTTTTTTATTTTATTGCCTGGAAGTCGGTTTTTTTAAGGTTTTATTTTTCCATTTTTAGTGTCTAGACGTAATAAGCAGGTACTTTGTAAGAAGAAAGTTTTTTAATACCATATTCGATTAAACAATTTATTTTAAAAAAATATTTATTGTTCATTTTTTAACAACTGCTCGACAGATTTTGATAAAATTTATATGTCCACCTAGGAAGTATATATACTCTTTGAAACAAAAAAAATCCAAATCGATTCTGACGTCTTCGAGTAATCGGTGAACATACATAAAAAACAGATTCCGACGAATTGAGAACCTCCTCCTTTTTGGAAGTCGGTTAAAAATTATTTTATACGTGTAAAAAATGGGCATAATTTTTTTTAAGTAGTTGGAAAAATGTTACAACATTATTTTAGTCAAAAAATCATCAAAAAAAATATACTGAGAAAGTAGAACTAAAGCGTGAGTTAATTATATGTATTGTTAGTGTAAATTGAAACAAAAAGGTGTAATAAAATTCGAAAGATATATTCAAAATTTATTTACAAAATTATATACAGTTAAAGATACAGTCAAACAACGTTAATAAATTCGATTCAGTCAATAAATATTATACACTTCTCTAGTTACTGCTTGCACTTGTCCCATGGAAAAATTACTCAAATGATTCGCCAATTCTGCAAATACCGTACAAAACTTTTAGAAATAAATAAAAATAAACTTTAAAAATATTTCCTATTTAAATATTATGTAGAGAAAATACATTTTATAGATTATTTTTATCCCACTCGTATTTACAGTTACCTGAAGTGGTTTAGTGAAACATTAAAACAATTGTAGACAGTGTATAAAATTACCTGTATATGACATACTACATTTTAGTGGAAAGATATGATTCATCTGAAATATCAGACTCATCCGATGGCGGCAGATTTTCTTTTTTTATAGATTTCCTTTTTTTCTTATGTTGTTGGCGAGTTCTGAACATTTTGCTTTCGTCGGCACATTTGGTAGTAATACTGGTTCTGAAAATATTATTGTCTTTAGATTTTTTTGAGGGAGGAAAATACTCGTAAATCGTATAAAACTTTACCAAGGTATTGCTATTATTCTTACCTTACTACACTCTCTGGAACACCACATTTTTCTACGACAGTTTGAACAATATCGTTCACTAAAGCTGCATTTAACTTCTTTTTGGCTGGTTTATTGGGAAAGGCTGGGGATGGTTTTCCTGTCAGCGAATGAGTTGCCAGAACTCTGTAAAATATAAAAAAGTTATTTTAAAAAATATAAAGTTTTGTAATGTCTACTATTAAATTTAGTTTATCTTTAACATTCATAGAGAATGAATAAAATGAATGATAGAGAATGCGAATCATTTCCAACATTAATACCACTTGTCTTAACGTCGAAGGAAAAACATCGTAAGGAAACCTGCATGTCTGAGAGAACTTAGCAAGTTTTCGAAAGACATGTAAAGTCCGCCAACCCGCACTTGGCCAGCGAGGTGGATCATGGCCTGATCCACCTTGTATTGAAGGGAGACCTGTGCCCAGCAGTGGGACGTTAAAAAAGAGCTGAATACATTCATAGAGAGTATAGCTATTGTTTTCTTACTGTCGTGAAAATACTGCGGTTAACAATTTTCGAGTAGCATTTGTATAAGACGACCAGTCTATATATTTCAGAAGTCGAGACGGAACCGTTGCATTGCCATCTCCTATTGACACCTGTAAAACAAAATTATTACTCTACTTCTATATTACTTATATAAGAATATACACACTTTAATATATTAATTAATCATAATTCATACCATATCGCTGTATAAGTTATGAACTCTTTTACATTTCTTTAGTGTTTTGTTTTCGTCAATATCATATACCTCTCGTTCTCTTAAAACTGTTGTATCTTCAACGACACTCTAAAATTAATTAAGAATGTTTGTCGTGTCATTTTGGTTGCTTAATTGAATCATGCATATGAACTAAGAGATTATCATACTTACTGAGTCAGTATTATTAGTTGAAGATCTCTTACGGTGTCTGTAAGAACTTCGCTCAACAACAAAATTTTCGTTAGAAGATTCAGACAATCTTTCACTAACGGAATCCGTTGCTGATCTTTCCTTATACTTACTGAGTTGCAGTTTTAAGAAAGCATTTTCTTCTGAGAGCTGTTTTATTAATTGATCTTTTTTTTCCAAAAGCGTTGGTTCAAGATCAGTTTGGCTCTCCACATCACACATTTTTTCTTTATTGTGTAAATCAATATTAGACTCTGTAACAACAGCATTATTTCTTTTGTTTATAAACGATTTTGCCTTTGGAGTGCTTGTATTAGGCAATTCTGTCACCTAAAACAGATTCATTAAAAATATTATTATACATAATAGAAAGCTATGTAGCAAATGTAAATAGTATAATAATGGAATATTAATGTAGAATTTCAATAATAACTTTTTTCTGTCGAATATTTTATTTTATGTATTATTGATATTTGAAAAACTATTTTATTTGTCTTATTATAATTGATACAATTAATCTATACATATAATAAAATTGTAACGAAGCCGAATCAGTACATTAAATATTTTTTGGAAAATCTATTTGAAATAAACATTATTATCGATACAGAGGCCGAATCTATAGTTTTTAGAATTTTCGTCTGTCTGTTACCGCATCACAGAAAAACCACTGGAAGGATTGTGATGAAATTTGGTATGGGGATAGCTGGTTAACCTGGTCAACATATAGGATACTTTTTACCGCGGGAAAATTTCTCATTTCTGAGAAAAAATACAAAAATTGCAATGTAAGAGTATACTAATATGTAAAACCTAAGAATTTGGGTTTTGGTCATCTGAACGCGGGCGGAGCCGCGGGCAATGCCTAGTTTAGCATATACAATTGTAGCCTGTTGCTAGAGAGGTGGGCGTTGATAACTGCGACTCAGTTGTATAACTAATGCAGTTATTAACATAGAAACTGTTTATGATATTATATGCCAAAATGATGTTCTTAATAAATAAATTAATAAATAAAATAAAAATTAATCTCACCGGGGAGCTAATGAAAGTTCCAAATATTCTGGCTATTGTTGCGGCTTTTTCTATCGTATGTACATCAGCTGAAAATAAATAATAATCATCATTAACAACGCGGTTTAAGTGAAAGAAATAAAAATAAATATGCATATAAAACATATTCTTACCATTAGGACAAACACTATCTCCTTGTAGATCTAATAAGGCTTGGGCTGCGTCCATTTCCGATTTCATGAATGCAAAGGAAGTCATTTTGTCTCTACTAAAGAAAACTTTTCTTTAATTGTCGCAATTAAAATAATAGTTACATAGTAGGCAGGGAAATTATATTAAGTAACCTTTTTAATATATATATATATATATATATATATATATATATATATATATATATATATATATATATATATATATATATATATATATATATATATATATATATATATATATATATATATATATATATATATATATATATATATATATATATATATTAACAAATATTTATGAAAGAGTAGGTACTTTACTGACACTAGTAAGAGAAAATATTTATGACGGGCGACTCACCCTCGTTTCGCCCGAGTTCGTCCCTAGGTGCGTTTTAATTTTTTTGAGCGGAACCCTAATTATTTTCCTAAAATAAAAGTAGCCTATGTTACTCCCTATAACATCAGCTATCGGCCAGTGAAAGGCCCGTCAAAATTAATCCAGCCATTTCAGAGATTATCCGGAAGAAACAGACAGATAGACAAAAAATTAAAAAGTTGCTAAAATATAGAGCATGTCAAGAGATTTATTTAAACTTTACTTACCGCTTTATCGAAGGAAGAAATAGTTCACAATTTCTTAATTCTTGTAGTAATTCTTCTATAACTAGATGTATACTGACTAAAATTTGCAACAAGCTTAAGAAAGATGACTTGGTAGAGGGGTGATTTCTAAGCAGAATTGATCCTCTCATTGTATTGCCTCCAGGTAAACAAACGGCACTGGCCTGTTCATTCAAATCATTTTCTATTAACTTTCATTGTTTTACACGTGTATTACTACAGATTAGGATACAAAGGACTGACAAAAGTAAAATATTTTATTATAACAAAATTTTTATTATCCCAATAAGCTTTAAGCATTACTTGCCGTACAGTTCCGAATATAACGAAATATTATTATACCATCATTAGTCCAAAAGCTTTGGCAAACAACATCCATCCGCGGTATAATTTTCACGACATATTTGAAATATTAATATAAACATTGAAAAATGTATCGACTTCGAAAATATCTGATTAGGATCTATTTTAACTGAAAACCCCCGTTTTGTTATTTTTTACATTTTAGTACCTGGAAGTCGGATTTAATATTTTTTTTTTAATTTTTATTTGTCTATTTTCAGTGTAGACGTAATAAACAGGTAATTTGTTAGAAGAAAGTTTCTTAATAACATGTTCGATTAAGCAACTTATTTTAAAAAATAATTTATTTGTTGATTAAAAAAACCGCTTGACCGGTTTCGATAAAATTTATATATGGAACCACCTGGGAAGTATAGCCTTTGAAACAAAAAAAAATACAAATTGGTTCAGGCGTCTTCGAGTAATCGGTGAACATGCATAAAAAAAGATTCCGACGAATTAAGAACCTCCTCCTTTTTGGAAGTCGGTTAAAAGCAAATTAATTAAAAATCAAATAATTCTCGTTATATTTCGTAATTAATATTTTCACTTAACGAAAATACGATATGGCGCCCATTTTCAACCGACTTCAAAAAGGAGGAGGTTCTTAATTCGACTGTTTTTTTTATGTTTGTTACCTCAGAACTCCGTCATTTATTAACCGATTTGGACAATTTTTGTGTTGTTTGAAAGTGTCTATTGGGTGTGTGAATATGACTCCGCCCCTTTTTGTCAAAATAAAACACATTTGTTCGCTTACAAAATTAAAAAAAAAATTATTGAAAGTATGCTCCATCTGCAGCTACAACCTTCGCCCATCGTTCAGGTAGTTTTCGTATTCCTTGCTGGAAGAAGTCCTGGTCTTTTGAGCTTATCCAGTTGTCAATCCAAATTTTGATACTTTCACATGAAGTAAACTTTTCTCCAGTAAGGTCTGTCTGCATCGTCCGGAATAGGTGGTAATCCGAAGGAGCTATGTCTGGTGAATATGGCGGGTGGGGTAACACTTCCCAGTCCTGTCCCTCTAAATATCTTTTTACGACTTCTGCGGTATGCGGTTTGGCATTGTCATGCTGAAGAATTAATTTGTTATGTCTATTCACCCATTCTGGTCGTTTTTCTTCTATGGCTCGCTTCAAACGCATTAGTTGTCGTCGGTAAACTTCTCCATTAATAGTTTCAGAGGGTTTGAGCAACTCATAATATACAATACCTTTCTGATCCCACCAAATACAGAGCATGACCTTGGCACAGTGAATATTTATTTTTGGCTGTGATGGGCCTGGTTCGCCTGGTTTCACCCAAGCTTTTTTGCGTTTAGGATTTTCGTAGTGTATCCATTTTTCGTCTCCTGTGACTATCCGATGCAAAAATCCTTTTCTTTGCTGTCTTTGAAGCAGCATTTGACAAATGGTTTTCCGACGTTCCATGTCTCTTTCTTTTAAATCATGTGGAACCCAGTAACCGGCTTTTTGAATCATTCCCATCATTTGTAAACGCTTTGCAACAGTTGAACGATCAACATTTAATGCTGCAGCTAATTCTGATTGAGTTTGGCAAGAATCTTCCGCCAATAATGCTTCCAATTCAGCATCTTCAAATTTTTTTGGTGGTTTTCCATGTTCTTTATCCTCAGTACTAAAATCGTTATTTTGAAATCGTCGAAACCATTCCTTGCAAGTTGTATTAGACGGAGCATGCTCACCATAAATCTCCACAAGCAAACGATAAGTTTCCGCTGCAGTTTTCTTCGCAATAAAATAATGTAATAACACTTCCCGCAAATGACGTTTATTTGGAATAAAAACCGACATTTTCGAAAAGGTGAAAACAATTGTTGCTTACACTTCAACCAAATATCATAAAATGCGTTAGATAGCTGACATTCAGTACTATCGAATACAAGTATGGTCATTTATTAGTACACGTAAACAATACTAATAACGACATCTGTTGAGAAAGGGCGGAGTCATATTCACACACCTAATACTTCCAGATTGGTCCCATTTAAATTTAAAAAAAAATACCACCCTAAGGGGGGAAAAATAGCTAATGATGAATTTAACCTACTTCTAATTGTCATATTGACTTGAAACTTTGCAAGTATTTCTATTTCCGTTGATAGTACAGTGGTTCGGTATTGTTGACCTGATCTGATGGTAAGGCCAAAAGGTGGATAGGTGGAACTCTTCAACGGCTTATAGTAGATACTTTGAGTTTGGGCTTAGGTATTTTGTTTGATTTGACAAGCCTAACACGTTAGAATTCTTACTTTGCTACTACTGTCTACACTAAAAAGAGAAAAATAAAAATATTTTTTACAAAAAAATAAAAACCGACTTCAAACAAAAGCACTAAGAAGGAAAAATAACTGATTGGAAGTTTTCATTTACTATACATACCTAATCAAATATTTTCGAAGTCGGTGTGCTTTGGCTAAGTAATTAAAGCCTACCTATTAAATACATACCTTATTAAATATTTTCGAAATCGATGCCAGCCCATACAAAGCAAAGCACACCGACTTCGAAAATATTTGATTAGGTATGTATAGTAAATGAAAACTACCAATCAGTTATTTTTTACTTTTTAGTGCTTTTGTTTGAAGTCGGTTTTTATTTTTTTGTTAAAAAGTTTTTTTAATGTTTTAAATGTAATAATTTTATATGTTTGTAACGGACACTGATATTCCGGACGTCCATACTGTAGCATAATTTCGAAGTGTGCACTATTTTTTAAGAACACTTTTGAGATGCTAATTTTTGTTTTTCTTGAGTTTTTGTATATCAATGTTTGCAATTTACTTAAATGTTTCCATAGAGACACTTGGAACATTACGATCTATATTTCCACACCATATTTCATACCATGTACTAAAACTAAAAGTTAACAATTTTACAATTAATGTAGCGTTATATTTTCATCCTTGCTAGAACAAAAGGTTGAAAATGAAAGGAATTGAATTTTGGTATTTATTTATAATATAAACTAAAATACTTTTATAGTTTTTATCAGGTAAATAAGCAGATATAATGTTTTGGCTGCTTTACCAAGAAACGGTCTATTGAATAATGTTCATTGTACCAATAAGCATGCCTTTGTCCTTATTCTTATAGGATAAAAGAAAGTCATTAGCACAAGATAGTGCTTGAAAACTTAAAAAAACGACCGACTTCCAGGCACTAAAATGTAAAAAAACAACTAAACGGCGGCTTTCATTTAGAATAGACGTAATCAGATATTTTCGAAGTCGGTTTTTGTGATTGTTATTTTTGCTGGGAATTTGATTTTTTACAGTAATTATATAAAATAGTATTTTTTACAGTAGGTAATTTATGTGTTAACAAGTAATCGATTATTTTATCAAATTTAATCATATCGAGGGTTTACTGCGAAAACCTGCTCTACATTTTTAGCAAAAATGAGTTAAATAAATGAAAATTCTTATCTTTTTGAACTCTGTATACTGGTAAAACCGGCTAAGTGCTACGTTAAATACTTACGAAGATAGAACAAAGTAAAAACAGTTATATACAACAAATCGTTCAATACTCGATTGCTAAAATATCATAAACGACGTTGCTAATAATTTACCTAATAAATGTTACATGTAAAAAAAAAATAAGGATTCATAACCTCTTTTTCTTTGTTAATAGGTAAAAAAATGTTCTTACAAAACTTCAAGAAATAAAATCTAAAGGAACTTAATCTTATTTAACAAAAGATCTCTGTTTATTTTGCTATTGTAATTATACAGCAAAAAGCTGATAAATAACTGTAATCACATTTTACATGTACCAAATTATTACAATTACTATCATATCGTTGACATGCAGAAGCGAATAAACGACTATAGCTAGTTTAAGCGATACACAATTATTGAATTCATGGTCAGTGATTTAGTGCTTAAAGTAATACGCGCTCTTAACATGTTTTGACAGGTTGCCGTCGGTAACTTAGTTCACTAGGAGTGTTCACCGCGAACGTATCGAACGTTGTTTTTGCGTAAATTGTATTAGTTTTTAACTGTTTTATGAATATTTAATTGAATATATGTGACAGATATTTGTGAAAATGATGTCAAGAGGAAAAAGACTTGTCTCTTTAGTGATTAAAAATAATGAAATTGATACTGGTAAGCTTAAATTTAAGGTTATATCTTCTAACAAATTTTATTTGTAAATATTTTCCTTATGCACTTATTATTTTTTAGAAAATTTGTCAACTACAAAAGCAAGCCCTGTAAGCGCGATTCTGTCTACATGTAATAACACAACTGATATAAATGAGTATCGTCGTTCAATTATTGCGGGTAAATTCTCTTTATACTTTATTATCTACAACTGTAAGTGTATAGAATAGTTTTGAAAATGATAAGGGTGTATTTGGTGTACACATAACTAGCAGTAATTTTTAAAATCTACCTAATATTTTTTTTATTAGTTTTACTCGAGAGTTACTCAGGCTGCCAAAATAAAGTGTTCACTTTGTCATATTGGTCTTTATAATATAGAAGTCAAACAAATTGAAACCTTTTGTTAAATTTTCAGATATTTCAAGCACCATAGTGTTTCCTGATCATGCCAATACTTTTACTGAATCCTTGCCATCCTGTTCTAATTATCGAGAAGGTAAGTAAAGTTACGATGCTAATAAAGTTTTCGTAATACTAATTTTAAAAAAAGGTAAAACTTCATTATTTTATATCTTAGGAGTATTTCTAACTACTATCTCAATCTTAAAAATTATTTCACTAATATACATACATCCTAATAATACTTTCTTAGATTTACGCAAATATTTAACATTTTAAATAAAACTATCTTTTTTTACGGAACCAAACATCGAAATAAATCCGCGAAATAATCGGAAAAGATAGTTTTATTTAAAATACATTATCCTATTAGCTATGTTACATAATCTAAAAAATAATAAAAAAGTACTTTGAGTTATGTTTTAATAACTTAACATGCGAGTTCGTCAGCGCAAGAGCTAGTCCTAAATAAAGTAAGTATTAAGTAATAAGATGCTATAGTAAGTAATTCTAAATCTAAAATTGTTTGTTTTAGAAAAATATATGGATGACGATGTTGAAAAGGAATTAAAGAGTTTATTTGGCGACGTTTCGGATACTGACGATCCAACTTACCGCTTGCCGGAATACTCCCATCAGATTGAAAACGAAGATTCTAATGGACTTGTTACATTAAAAGATTTACTTGGAAATAAAGAAAATGAAAGTGTTCAGTATTTTGATATTCAAGAAATACAGAACAATATTAAAATTATTGAGCAAAATAAAGTCCAATATCACGAATCAATGGTCGTAGTTGAAGAGATTTTGACTGAGCTGTTCAAAAAATCTTGGTTACTTATTGAAGCGTCAAAGAGGTGGCGAAAATCGAATCCAAACAACTGGGCTCGTAATGTGGCTAAAAAGAGACGAGCAGATGGTCTGCCTTACCAAATCAAAGCGAAATCCAGGCCTGCTAAGCTGCCTAAAAACATTGATTGTTCTTCATGTCAATATAAGTGCCGTGATGCCTTCGATATGACGGCTAGAGATAGTATTTGCAGATATTTTTGGAATTTAGACTTTCAGGGTAGAAAGAATTTTATTTTATCTAACGTTACCATTCAACAACCAAAACGAATTCTCTCTGTACGCAATCGACAACGACCAGAAAAGAAATATACAAAAAAATGTTTTTTTACTAAACAAAGTGATAAAATTCAAGTATGTCAGAAGTTTTTTTGTCGTACTTTGAGTATCTCCCCTGCAGTAATAACTGATGCAATACAGAAACGAAACGATCTAAACTGTTTTGATGCGAAAGATCGTAGAGGAGCACACGAGCCGGTCAATAAAACGAAACCTGACATTATTCAAGGGATAAGAAAACATATTGAGTCATTTCCATGTATGGCTGCCCATTACAGTAGAAAAGATACTCAACGCAGATATTTAGATAAAAATCTTAATATTCGAAAGATGCATTTATTATACAGAGATGAATGTTTAAAAAATGGTTCTGAGCCAGTTTCAGAAATAACCTATCGCAGAATCTTCTCAAAGGAATATAATCTTAGTTTTTTTGTACCCAGGAAAGACCAATGCTTAGTTTGCACTAATTATGCTCAAGCTGAAACAGAGAAGAAAAGAGAACTTGAAGATGTTTATAATGCTCACCAAGAAAGGAAGAAAATTTGCAATAGAGAAAACGAGAAGGATAAAGTCAGATCAAACACTGATGAACATTTTAGTTCTGTAACATTTGACTTGCAATCAGTACTCCAAATACCCTCCTGCGATGTAGGACTGCTCTATTACTCTAGAAAGTTGTGCGTATACAACCTCACGATCTACGAGGCTGCTTTACCCAATAACGCTTATTGTTTTTCATGGTCAGAAGTAAACGGACGGAAGGGTAGCTCTGAAATTGGTAGTATACTGTTACACTACCTCTCAAACTGTGTCCCTGAAAATATCAAAGAAATAAGCTTATTTTCAGACACTTGTGGCGGGCAAAACCGTAATCAATATGTATCTGCTTTACTTCTTTGGGCAGTGCAAAAAATTAACAATCTTAGAGTTATAGAGCAAAAGTTTCTGGAATCGGGGCATACACAAATGGAAGCAGATTCTATGATGGATTGGATTTCTATTTTCAAGCGTGCTAGACGTAGGCAAACTATAAAAGTTGATGGGAAAAAAATAACAAGAGAACCATACCGAGTAAAAGAATTTAAATTTGACGAGTTCTTCGACCTAAAGCACCTTGCAAATACTCTTATGAAAAATAGAACGAAAGATGATAAAGGAAAACAGGTTCAGTGGCTGAAGATAAAGCGTATAAGATACGTAAAAGGAGAAGACAGAAAAAATTTTTTCAACTATGACATGAGCGACAATTTTAATTTTATAGAGATTCAAGAAAAATCATCGTCGTCCACATTCCAAAGTGGACTTAATCACGCGTATTCTACGCGAAACAAGAAGCGGTCTACTGAAAATTATTTAGCAGCTGTTAATCTTCAATTTCCAGACCAATTAAATCGCCTCTATCAAGAACAGCTGGAAATAAGCGAAGCCAAAAAGAAAGATCTAATTACTCTTTGTAACAAACTAATCATACCTGAGGAGCTTCACGGTTGGTTTATAAGCTTAAAAACAAGCAAACAGATTGTTGACAAATTACCTGAACCAGCAGTTAATGAAGTTGAATAGTAAAGTTAATTATTATCAAAACTGATTATAATGCGATAAAAATAAATCATTCAACCGACTTCAAAAAGGAGGAGGTTCTCAATTCGACTGTATGTTTTTTTTTTTTTTTTTTTTTATGTTTGTTACCTCAGAACTCCGTCATTTATTAACCGATTTGGACAATTTTTGTTTTGTTTAAAAGGGTATACTTCCAGATTGGTCCCATTTAAATTTCAAAAAAAATACCACCCCTAAGGGTGGAAAAATAGCTAATGATGAATTTAACCTACTTCTAATTGTCATATTAACTTTAAATTTGCAAGTATTTCTATTTCCGTTGATAGTACAGTGGTTCGGTATTGTTGACTTGATCTGATGGTAAGGCCAGAAGGTGGATAGGTGGAACTCTTCAACGGCTAATAGTAGATACTTTGAGTTTGGGCTTATTTTGTTTGATTTGACAAGCCTAACACGTTTGAATCCTTACTATGCTACTACTGTCTACACTAAAAAGGGAAAAATAAAAACTTTTTAACAAAAAAATAAAAACCGACTTCAAACAAAAGCACTAAAAAGTAAAAAATAACTGATTGGTAGTTTTCATTTACTATACATACCTAATCAAATATTTTCGAAGTCGGTGTGCTTTGGCTAAGTAATTAAAGCCTACCTATTAAATAGATACCTAATCAAATATTTTGAAATCGGTGCCAGCCCATACAAAGCAAAGCACACCGACTTCGAAAATATTTGATTAGGTATGTATAGTAAATGAAAACTACCAATCAGTTATTTTTTACTTTTTAGTGCTTTTGTTTGAAGTCGGTTTTTATTTTTTTGTTAAAAAGTTTTTATGTTAATGTTTAAATAGGGTGTTGAGTAATAATAATACTTACTACTAAGCGTTCTGAATAATTATAGTTGTGTTGCTTACTACTTATTCTGATAATATTATTCTGTTAGAATATTGATGTATAATGAATAGTGAATATTATATTGTGTTGTAAAAATTATTTGTTTTGTGTAGTAATACAAGTTTCAATATGTATAGTTTCGTACTGACTATTGTATAGCTATAGTAAGTGTTTTAGTTAAGGATAAAGTGCAAGGTATAAACGTTTTTATTAAGTTGACTGTTGAATTAAAATAGTTTAAATAGTGCGTGTTGATATTATATCATGATGGTGCTTACACGGTCGCGAGCGAATAGTAACGAGACTCACAGGGCACCACAGCAAAATGCTGGAGAGCCCAGGGCTCTCTCGCCAGGGGCGTCGGATGCGCCGCCGTCTCCGCTTACTGGCCTGGACGAGGCCTGCTCCACTGCGCCGTATGCGCAGTCACCGTCGTCGGCATCACACATGCAAGTACCCGGTAACCCAGTGGTAATGTCGGATCAGCAGCTGGCGCAGATATTAGGAATGCTGCGCGCGCCAACTACTTCACCATTGGTAACCGCTATATCAGGTAACTTTGCTTCTTGTTCTTCGCGCTTCGATGGCGGAAAAGGCAGTGATGTACTCGCTTTTATAGATGCAATAGAAACATATAAAGAATGTGTGAATATGGACGATAATATTGCTTTGCGAGGCCTTCCTATTCTGCTAACGGATCTTGCCGCAACGTGGTGGCAAGGTGTAAAACCCACCACGCAAAGTTGGCATGAGGCAATAGAGCTCCTTAAACAAACTTTCGGTCCTAAGTTACCACCATATAAAGTTTATAGGAAAATTTTTAGTAAAGAGCAAACTCAGGAGCCTACTGACATATTTATTTGTAATATTAGAGCCTTATTTGCGCAGTTGCCTCCTTCGCATTTATCTGAAGAAGTTAAGTTGGATATGGTATATGGTCTTCTTAGTAAACGAATTCGAGAGAAGGTACCATGAAGTTCTTTCACGTCTTTTTCAGAGTTATTGTCGCATTCTAGATGGATAGAAGAGTTAATGGATGAGAGTCGAGTCGAAGTCAATCGACCTAATCTGTCGCAAAGTCAAAGGTCAAATGTTGCGTACAGTCCGAGACAGGGTATTCCACCTGCCTCTTCTTCAGAGTCTAAGGAACCAGTTAAGGTACCAGTTATAAATAGAAATAAGTGTTCCTATTGTAAACGAGTTGGACATAATAAAGACGCTTGTGAGAAGTTGTCATATAAAAATCAGCAAAATAAAAAGGAGTCGATACCCCAGTTGACTTGTTTTGGATGTGGTGCACCGGGAGTGATTCGGTCAAATTGCGCCACATGTAAAGGGAATAAACCAGTGGTGTCAACCAGTAGTGACTTTCATTCGGTTTCAGCAAGTGTAGACTGTATGGATTCGCGTTTGCGCCCAGTGATTAGTATTGGAATTTATGGCGCTAGTGGTAAAGTCTTAGTAGACACTGGTGCAAAACATTGTGTAGGAAGTGTTAGCCTTAGATCCCTGTTAATTAAGAATAGACATAAGTTAGATACTGTTTATACTGAACTTAAATATGCGGATGGTCGTGCATGTGCACAAAACGTTGAAGTGGCGCACGTCCGCGTAACATTGAGAGGGATAACGTTAGGTGTGGATTTTATTATGCTTCCTAACGCGACGGAAAGTTTATTAGGTATGAATTTTATACAAGACATTGGCATGGTTTTAGATTTTCAGCGCGGTATTTGGTTTCGAGAGGCGATAAGACGCCCCAACCCATTGAATATGAGTGTAAGTCTTTGCCGCCTATCAATTGCTCTTCTGTAGGTCTTCGCGATGACGAAGGTTCCCACCTTAGCTTAGGGCAACGGCAGCGGCTCTCCGAACTCCTGAATGTCCATGAAGACATTTTTACTCCAGGGGGAGGACCGACTTCATTTGCTATGCACCGTATAGACACCGGGGATGCGGCGCCAGTAACGAGCCCTCCGTACCGTGTTTCACCGTCCAAAAAGGAAATAATACGTAAAGAAATAGAAACCATGCTTGAAGATGGCATTATTGAAGATGCGGAGTCCGAGTGGGCATCGCCCGTGGTGTTAATACCCAAGAAAAACGGTGAGGTGAGATTTTGCGTAGATTACCGTAAATTAAACAATGTAACACGTACTGATAAGTACCCTCTTCCCGTAATCGACGAATTATTGCAGAGTACTAAAGCGGACTGTATAATGTCTACTATAGATTTGAAGGCAGGATATTGGCAGACTATGGTTGCTCCAGAGGATCGCCATAAGACGGCTTTCACAACTCCGTTTGGGACCTTTCAATTTCGCCGCATGCCTTTTGGCTTGAAGAATGCTCCGGCGACGTTCCAACGTCTAATAGATCGGATGAGATCCGGCCTTAATAACATCTGTGTATTGGCCTATCTGGATGACATTTTGGTGATCTCGCCAAATTTGGATCAGCACCTACGTGATCTTCAACAGGTGTTTGACCGTCTTCGTCTGTTCAACCTGAAAGCAAACAGAACTAAGTGTGTTTTCGCTAGAGACAGGGTTAATTATCTGGGGCATGTTGTTTCTTCACATGGCATTGAGCCCGACCCGCAGAAGGTTGAAGCCGTGAACAGCATGAAGCCTCCGAGTAACGTTAGAGAGTTAAAAACGTTTTTACAAACCTGTTCTTGGTTCCGCAAGTTCATTCCGCAGTTTTCGGATGTAGCGCGATGTCTCACAGATTTGACAAAGAAGACCAGACGCTGGCAATGGGGGGAGATTGAACAACGAGCTTTTGATGAGCTTAAGTTACGGCTTACCACCAGTCCCATTCTTAGACAGCCCGACTTTGGAAAACCCTTCGTCCTTCGAACTGACGCTAGTGCGTATGCCTTAGGGGCTGTTCTTATGCAAGGTGAAGACATTAAGGACGAGAGACCCATAGAATATGCGAGCAGATTGCTAACCTCCGCAGAACGCAATTATCATACGACAGAGCGCGAAGCTCTGGCGGTTGTATGGGCTTTGGAGAAGTTTAGAGGATACGTCGAGGGATCTCCAGTGAAAATAGCCACTGATCACCAGCCACTTAAGTGGTTGTTAACATTAAAAACTCCAAGTGGAAGACTAGCCCGCTGGGCTATGAAAATCTAATCATATAATTTGGATATAGATTATGCACCCGGGAAAGTCAATGTGGTGGAGGATACGTTAAGCCGTCCTGTTAGTTCTGAAGAGTTCCAGTCCGACTCTTGTGATATTTGCCCGGTAGCTGTTGATTTACCACGTCAGAAGCCTGAGGACATTCGCGAAGCTCAGATTAATGATCCTGACGTCAATAAAGTTATATTAGCTTTTGAGCAGCCTGATCACGCTGACGAAGCTTTACGTTGGTCTGATCGAGGTTATTATCTTTCTCAAGGTATTCTATATCGGTGTGATCCGGATGGTGAGTCCGAAGAACCCCAGCTAGTAATTCCAGAATCGTTGAAGGCTGAGCTCATGAGAGAGCTACATGATGCGCCTACTGCTGGACATTTGGGTTTAGAACGCACGTTACGTAAAATAAAAGAAAGATACTACTTCAAGAACATAAGGACATAAGTTACACAATATCTTAAGTCCTGTGATCTATGCCAGAAATATAAATCTACTAATTTAAAGCCTGCAGGTTTGCTTCAAACCCCAGTTCCTCAGCAGCGTTTCGAAGTTCTTGCTATGGACCTGTTTGGCCCTTTGCCAGAGGGCGCTAATGGCGAGAAATGGATTTTAGTCGTTGAAGACACAGACAGTCGGTGGATTGAGTTATTCGCGTTGCAAGATGCCACCTCAGAAACATGTGCTAAGGTGCTCATCGAAGAAGTTTTCCTTAGATATGGTTTACCGCGTCGAGTAATATCAGATAATGGAACCCAGTTCGTATTAGCGGTGATGCAAAAAGTCATGTTTGTACTAGGGATCCATCAATCCCTGATACCAGTTTATCACCCGGAAGCCAACCCGGTTGAGCGGAAGAATCGCGAGCTAAAACAACAATTAGCGATTCTGGTAGGACCAGAACATCGACGCTGGCCAGCTGTTTTACCCATGGTTCGCTTTTCTCTTAATAGTTCCTACAACCAGGGCACCGGCCAGTCTGCTGCATATCTCACTTTTGCGCGAGAGATGCGCTCGCTTTTGTCTGTACACACTGATCTCAGAGGCATCGTCACAAAAGAAAATTTTGTGCCTCAGATTACACCATATCTAAAGGAGTTTGCACGAACCTTGAAGGACGTGAAGCAACGAATAGAAGATCAGCAGGAGGCTAGGAAAGTAGACAATGATAAGCATCGCAGGAGTTCTCCCTCTTATAAATTGGGTGATCTTGTGCTGGTGGAGGCACATCTAGCTAGCAACGTTTCAAAGGGGTTTAGTAGTAAGTTCGCGCCAAGACGGGAGGAACCTTATCGCATATCTCAAATAGCCAGTCCTTCGTCTTTTGTAGTGTCCGATAGCCAAGGACATGTTAAGTGCAAATACCATGCCAGTGCCTTAACGCCGTATGTAGGGTCTTCTAAAGCCATTGTATATCAGAGACGGCGTGGCCGACCAACCAAGTCACAGCCGGGTCGTCCTTGTGACTTGGAGGGGGAGGCTATAGCGCGTAGTAATATACCCGCCGCACCTAACGTCCCTATTCACCCTTGTCCCCCGCGACGCTCCCCGCGTTTCCGTGCGCCTGGCGGCACCCGCGCTTCCACCCCGGCAGTGAGCCAGTAACCGCGTTACGTATTACACGCGCCCCGCCGACGTACGCCGCTCACTTAACTCGTGACCATTGATTCCTTTAATAATTTGTTAATTATTATACTTAAACACTATTCATCCTGGAAGTCGAAATACATATGTGTGGATCCAGTACATGAGTTTTAATGATTGCGCCCTATAAAATAGTATTAATTATTTAAGCCATATAATTGTTCTATGTGTAATTTAAAAAGTTAAAATTAATTAAGGATAATAATTTTAATTTAGTTTGCTATTATTTAAAAAACAAATTACTAAGCAACACTATTAATGTAAGGGCAATGTCGATAGTTAGGTCGAATAGTAATAGTTTTGTAATAGCAACACCTTAAACAAGGATAGATATAGCAAATAAATGTAATGTTGGAGTGAGATAGCGTTATTGATAATACATATACTTCCAAGATGTCGTTGTTTTCATTAAGCCACCCTATCATGGCGCTGCGACAAATTAATTAAAATAAATAGGAAAAGTTAAAGTTAAAGTAAAAATAAAGTAAATTTTCGATAGAATATATAGTAACAAGTGATGATCAATTAAAAATAATTGAAAAGTATTATCTAAAAACCAGATGTAGCCGGATTGTGAAAAAGCATACGTTTCATGCAAAGTAGCACGCAATACGTTTAATTGCGAGTACCACGTTCAGGTACTATCTGTAGGGTTTTCAGGTATTTTCAGCTACAAATTAACTTAAATAATGGAAGCAATAGAAGAGGAAAAATTTCAAAATTACACGGTGGCACAATTAAGGAAGAGTTGGTATTACGATATTTGCCAACAAGTGGCCTTAAGCAAGACTTAATTAAACGGATTATACAAGACAACAAGGTAAAAATAGAGAATGGTACATTGGAAGCGTTAAAAGAAGAAAAGTTTAGAAGAGCATCTCAAGTTTTGGAAATGGAGTCCATGAGACAACAAATTCTAGAGTTACAGGCACGGAGCGTTCCTTTTTCAAACCCAGGTACGTCTAGCGATAGTAACAATGCAACCTTAACCGAAGTTTTGACTCAATTGGTACAAACGCAAGAAATAATTGCTCAAAAGATATCCCCTACATTTCAAGTATTCTCAACTAGCGACACAAGCAAAGCTATACCGCTTTTTGGTGGCAATCGTTTTGAAAATGCTTCTGAATGGATAAAACAAGTCGAACGCATCGCTGCTTTAGCTAACTGGTCTGATAATTTGACAATGGTAAATGCATCTATGAGGTTGAAGGGTCAAGCTTATAATTGGAACACAGTTTGTGGTAAAAAAATTGAATCTTGGTCAGTATGGAAGCAACAATTTATTGATAGATTTAAAATAAGAATGTCATTTGCTGAATTCATACAATACCAAAGTAAACGAACACTTCGCTTAACTGAAACCATAACTGAATACATATATGTTAAAAATGCTATGCTTGAAAAATCTCCCAGTATTATTCCAGAGCCAGATCGAGTGTCACTTATTTTAGAAGGAATCCAGGATATGCAGTGGTCAACGCCTTTAGCAACTCATTGTTGTAAAAACGTTGAGGACCTTATTACACATGCAACAGCTATGGACAACATCAGGAAGGTACAGCGTAAGATGACCGAGCATTATGAATCAGTAAGTAAACCATTTGACAGACCTAAAAGTAGTTTCATACCAAAATATAACCCAGGCACAGATAAACTTGAAGAAGTAACTTGTTTTCGATGCAAAAAGAAAGGACATGTTTCATATAATTGTGATATGCAAGCTCAACAACCTCATGTACAGAATCTTAAAGAAAAAGTAGTCACAAAACCACATACTAACCATTTTAATACCCCAAGCACATCGGCGAACACAAAAATTACCAACAAAAGGAAAAACAAGTTAATTGCATACAGTTTAATGAACCAAGTGTAACTTTAATTCCAGTAACCCTTAACAGTGACATAACATTGACAGCTCTCCCAGATTCAGGATCAGTCATTACATTGGTTGATAAGAAGTTGCTCCCAAGTGATTTGCAAGTATATCCATGGCAAAAAGGCTCATACAAGGCAGCAGGTAATATGATCACACCCTTTGGATGGATTACAGCAAGACTTCAGGTAGGAAAAATTGATTATATTATGCCACAGATAGCAATTTGTGACAACTTACCTGTAGATATGATACTAGGTAAAGACTGGCAACATGCAGTTTATGCAAGAATTATACATGAACCAGATGGCAGGGTATGTATAATTACACCTACACATACAGAGTATTTCACTAATTCAGTACAAGAAGACACTTCAATAGCATGTTGTATGAAAATCCCAGGACCTAACAAACAGGAAATTTCAGTCTCAATGGAAGATCAAGACAAAATTAATAAATTAGTCGATAAATACTCAGATATTTTTAAAAGGGACAGTAATGACATAGGAGAATTTCAAGATGTAGAATTAGAAATCAATTTAAAACACAACATTCCAATAAAATGTAAACCATACAGACTTCCACAGCCAGAACGTGAATTTTTAAGGAAAACAATAGAACAATGGATAGAACAAAAGATATGTAGACATTCAAATTCCCCTTATGCGGCACCAATGTTTGTAGTACAACAGCCATTTCATAGTACAACACCATTTAGACCTGTTGTAGATTATTCTAAAACAATAAACCCAATTACAGAAGAAAATGTACAACCTATAGACAGAATGGAAGACATAATACTCATAATTTCACAATTTATTTACAAATTTAAACTTGATATTTATCATGCCTACCACAATATTAAAATCAGAGAGGAAGATATTTACAAAACAGCTGTTATCACACAGGATCATCATATAGAATTTATGCGAGTAATGTTTGGCATGGTCGGAGGTCCAGCAATTATGTCGAAAGTTATTAACTTAACATATGGACACTTGTATAATGAAGGAGTGCGATTATATTATGATGACATTTCAGGAGGAGCTAATAGCATTGAGCAATTGTTGACAATTTTGGAAAAGGTATTTATTGCCACACGTGAAAAGAAATTAAAACTAAACAAAGAAAAATGTGTATTTATAGCGACAGAACTACCACTTTTTGGAAGAATAGTTGGTTACAATGAAGAAAAACCAGACCCGCAAAGAACAGCTGCAGTTAACAAGTATGACACTTTGAAATCATTATCAGAAATTAGATCATTTTTAGGATTTGCAAATACTTTCAGAAAATATATTCAAAATTATGCATCTATAGTAAAACCACTATCTGAAATTTTGAAACAAACCTCAAAGATGACCATAGAAAAAAAACAGGATCTAAAGAAAAATAAATTGATATTGACAGATAAACAACAAGAAGCTTTTCAATTAGTAAAATCACTTATAACATCTTCACCAATATTAGCATACTTTCAGCAGAATGCAGAGGAAACTATTGTTGAAACTGACAGTTCTTATAGCGGAATTGGAGCGTGTTTGTTACAAATACAAAATGGTCAGAAAAAAGTTATAGAATATGCAAGCCGTTCACTAAAGGACACAGAGACAAGGTATCATATTAATGAACTCGAAGTAACAGCAGTGCACTGGGCTATCACACAAAAATTCAGAATATATTTACTAGGCACTAAGTTCACACTTGTCACAGACAGCTATACTACAGCATATGTCATAAATAAATCAAAAATGAACAGAAAATTCGCAAGATATGTAGTAGACCTAGCACCATTTGACTTCACACCAGTGCACAGACCGGGTAAACAAAATTGTATTGCAGATCATTTGTCAAGATATCCTTTAGAAGAACTATGTATGATGATAATATCAAGTAATGAAGAAAAATTAAAACAAGCTCAAAGTAAAGACAATTTCATTAAAGTTATATGTACAAAATTAAGTCAAAAGCCAACAACAAATCACTTAAAACAAATAAGACAAACATACAAGTTAGAAAATGGTATTTTATTACATGTCGACAATCAAGAGCTTTTCAACAAGGAGAAAGTTGTAATACCACAAAGTTTAAGATCTTCAATATTAAAATTAGCACACGATGAAAGTGGACATTTGGACATGAAATCAACCTTATCACGGATTAAACAAAAGTATTGGTGGAAATCCATGCACAAAGATGTTAAAAATTACACAAAAGCCTGTCTAATATGTGCAAGTACAAATAGAAGAACAAAATTTGCATATGGATTAATGGGAAACAGACCGATACCAAACACACCATTTGAGGTTATATCAGTTGATCATATAGTTGCATTACCACAGACCACTTCAGGAAACTTATACATGTTGGTACATATAGATCATGCGACTAGATATATAATGGCTAAACCTACAAGTTCTTTATCAACAACAGATGTTATAGATACCATAGAAAAGGATATTATATATGTATATGGTCCACCTTTGACATACATTTCAGACAAAGCACCATGCTTTATGAGTCAAGTAATGCAAAAGTTTTTCACAAAATATGGAATACAACATCTACCGACAACACCATATACTGCTCAGAGCAATGGTTTGATAGAAAGGGCAAATGCTACCATCATTGCAACTTTAACTAAAGTGGCATTAGAAAACAGTACAGAGTGGGATAAGTTATTACCAAATACATTGTTAGCCATCAACACATCAAGACAAAAGACCACAAGTTATTCACCATTCTACTTGTTACATGGATATCACCCAGAATTCCACCAAATGAAATTCATATTGGAACCATTCAGGAAAACATGGACCGGACACACCAGTTAGATTTATTAGAAAAGGCGAGACAAGAGGCTATCATTAGAATACAGGATCAACATAGCAAAAGTAAAGTAAAATATGACCAAAAGAAATTACAACATAATTTTGAAGAAGGAGAATATGTTTTATATGCATGGCCCCAACCACAAGACCATAAGTTGACACCAAAATACAAGGGACCATACAAAATTATTAATAAGATAGGATCAGTTTGTTATGAAATTCAGAATACAAAGAAACCAACACAGAAGAAAGTAGTACATGTTCAATATTTAAAACCTTTATCCCCACCTCCAGTCCTAGATTCTTTTTCAGCTTTTTCAGCAATACACAATGATGACCAATATAATGATGACAACAGCAATAATGACAACTCCCTTGGTATACAAATGAAGGAGGAAGATCAGCTCACGGATATGACACACACACCAGAATATTATGAGGGTACCAGCCAACCAGTACACAAAAGGCAGTATGTTACTAGGAGAGGACGCATCACCGAGAAACCATTCAAGTATGGTATATAACCGGATTTGACTGTATAGATATATGTATTTCTTTTATATTTCATGATAGTATACAATCTATGTACCGAAGAGTCTTAGATATCATTATTTTTCTTCTTTGCAATCAAAGTTTATTCAGTAACATAACATAATTAATAGCAAATTTTTTTTTTAACAGTATCTTAATGTTTTCAAACTAAATAGTAATAAGTAATAACTCAGCATAAAGAATGTAAAAAAAAAAGTAGGTAAGTAAATTGAAGTTAAATATACTTGTAGTAAATTGAAGTTTAATATAATTATAATAAGTAAGTTAAATATACTTGTAACTTAATATTTTTATTACAAAATTAAAAAAAAAAAGAGCATAAAAATATAACAATAGAAACAAAAAAATAGCATAAAATTTTCAATAAATAACAAAAATATATTAACATGTATATAAACAAAGGAAGTTAAAGTTGATTTTATTTTGTTATTAGTTGTATTAGAAGTTAAGTTTGAATAACAATGTAAATAGATTCTATAGGTAAGATATAAAAAAAAAGAAAAATTATATTATTATTTTTTTTATTATATAAATGTTAAGCAATGCATGAGCATTAGATTTAAAGATCAGTTGTAGACATCGCTTATAGTTTAAGACCAGACAAATTAAAATCTAAATGTAGATATTGAGTACAGACATAACAATATCAGTTGATTTGTATACATGTAACAGTGACAAATATAGAAAGTTTATTCATAAAAAACATTGTAAGTAATTAAAGTTGTTATTAGTTCAGTTTCAGGCCTGCCCAATAGAAAAAAAAAGTAAATTATAAAGTTGCGAAATTAATTGTTGTTTTTAAAGTAATTTTTAATAAGAGTTTGTTAAATTGATTAAAGTTGTTTGAAGTAACGGCATGTAAGGAAGATGTGAAATTAAAATGTAAATGAATAAATATTAATTTAAATTTGAATTTCAAAGGGCATGTAAGGGCAATGTCGATAGTTAGGTCGAATAGTAATAGTTTTGTAATAGCAACACCTTAAACAAGGATAGATATAGCAAATAAATGTAATGTTGGAGTGAGATAGCGTTATTGATAATACATATACTTCCAAGATGTCGTTGTTTTCATTAAGCCACCCTATCATTAATATATACTTTTACAAATGAAAAATGAAAAATATTAATCTGATAAGCTGTCATTTTGATCTACACAGTATGAACTTACTACATCTGCCTGTCTGTTATGTTTATATTTATTATTTGATTTTATTATATTAATAACAGGATCCCATGACTATGGTAGTACCCAGCCATCTTCCCTATTGAAATTTGGATGTTTTTTAATTTCTATGGCTTCTCGAATCATTCTAGGGCGATATCGGTTTTCTTTCGCCAGGATTTGATTTTGATTTGATTTGTCAAACATTCGCGTAAATCTAAGAAAATATTATTCTAAGCATATTCTCAAGAGGAAAGCTTTAAGCTTTTTAGTAGAATAATTGTAAAAATGACATCCTATAAGACGTGTGCCGTGCCAATGTGTATAAGTACGACCATTAAAAATCCTGAGAAATTGTTTATACACGTTCCTAAGAGTCCAAAACGTCGAAAGCAGTGGTTACAGTTAGCACGCCGAGACTCGAAGTTTACATCTGATAAATCTACAACTTTCTTTTGTGAAGACCACTTTGATGTAAGTATATAAAAATTGACCATCAACCAAATCAAAACCAATAAATATTAATTATTGGTTTCTATGTGGCTTTCATCGCTATTGATGAGATTCTATTGGAGTTTTTCAATAGGGAACATAGCCTTTGACCTCCCAGAAAAAACTAAACCTGACCTCATTCTATACATATAAATCATTGAAATAAATAAAAGTCATTAACATATTGTGTCACTTTACAGCTACCTAATGATATGGAAAATTATATTCAGTGCAGTATAATGGATTCTGTTGGTAAAATAAGAATGTACCCGGGCTGCTTGCCATCAAAGTTTGAGTGTCAACCAGACAGAATGAAACGTACTGCGCCTCCGCAGCCTCGATCAGCCATAAGCAAAAGGCGACGTATGGACATAATTCAGGATGTAATTTCCAAGGAAACTCAAATGTCAGGAACATCAGGCACGACAACCGAGTGAAGTGCGTAAAAAAATTACATTTTTGTTTAAATGGTTTAACTATAGATGAAGACTAACTTATTTTAGTGTTTATCTATGCAGTGCCTTTTGCATATACTGGAGTAATTAATATGTCATTAATAATATATTCTGATTGTTTCAGATTTTCAGTCTGCTACTGTGAAGGATAAATGTTTTACTAATTTTCATGATTAGGCAACATAAGTATGTCCTGAAGCAACTAATAAATTAGTTCAAGTATGTTTAAAGGCAACAATTAGGAGCAAAGCTATACAAACCACTAGTCAAGTTAAGGATAAAAATACTTCTCCTTTAAAGACCAATACCACATCTATCGCAATTCGCAACATCACCTTTTAAAGTTACAATGTCTGGAGTTCAATCAGCAAGATTTATGAATACTAAAATTAAGAGGAAATTATTATTCGTTAGTGAGAAGCTAGAAGTGTCATCTTCAAATAGTTCAACACCCGTTACACATTCAAAAACTGAGACTTCACCGTCTGTTCAGTCCTTGGTTATGATGACATCCACTAGCAGTGACCAAGAGACTCAGTCTGAATTAGCCCAAATAAACATGAAAATTGAAGCAGAAAATCTATGCAAAATTTCAATTGAAAATACTGTAAGATTAATTATTAAGAATAATCCAAGATATTATATAGATACTTCAAAGGATTGTTATTTTTTAATTGACATCATACAAAAGCATACAGAGCTTCCTGAAGAACACATATTATTATGTTTAAAAAAGTTAGACTAAATACCCCGTTTTCTGAGCTTGGTGATCAATGAGGATTAGTACAGTTATAGCAAATTCCATAGAACTAGTATCCACGTTATTTTATAAGACATAAGAATGATATATCTTTTGAATTATCTAAATCGGACCATAACTTACGAAGATATTAAGTAATAAACATTACGCCGTTCCTGCCGGCAAAATCCATGTACGCGGGTGCGTGTGACGTCACTGTGACGCAACGAACGTAGCCGACCCACCACCCGGGCCTCTTACTTCACAATTCGACGGAGCAAAGCGCGACGGGTGGCTAATATATTTAGTAATTACTTATTTATTGTCTCTTCAAGTGTGTTTGTGATATTTAAGTATAGAAAGTACATAATGAGTGCTAATATCAAGCGTAGAAGTACAAGCTGGTTTTGTGCAAGCTTAATCAGATAATCTTCCAAAAGTGGATTCTTTCATGGTATTTGACTACCTAGGTAATCATTCTAAATTCACCAGTGCTGAAATCCGTGGCTGGAAACTACAAAGGTAAGGGTGCTGCTTATTTATTTACGTACTTATTAGTAATAAGTAAAATAATAAAGTCTAAGCTTGAAAGTGTAAGAAATAATGAATGTAAAGTACTACAGTACAGGGACGTATTCAGAACTTATGAATAAAGTGTTTGTACTATCTTGATAAACTAATGTTTTCGTTTATTCATATAATTTTTTGGGTGAAATAAATAAATAAATATTTTGATCATTTCGTGGATGGATTTTTAACCTACTTTCACTTAGTGTCTGATTTCTACACTTGCTGATGTATGACGGAAATCTTTATATTGATTGGATAACATCAGCTGTTTTTTTGTTTTACTTTTTTAGGTCATTGTTACAAATCAGTTGAATATAAAACAATAAAATATATATGGTAATATTTCGGTAGAACCTTTTTAAAATATTTTGTTCTGTATATTTGATTATTCCGTTTTATTTATTACAGATCAGCACGTGAAACTTATGGAGATGATGCTGTAGGATTTGTCCAAGTCCAGAGTTCAGGAAATGTTTGTACGGTAAAAGCAAAATAACGCCTGAACACAAAATAAAAAGTAAAGCGTATTGTTGCACATTTATAAGTAATGAAAAAGAGGAAACTATTCCGACTGTGGATTGTCATGACTGTGCTGCTCAATGGGGAGGCTGCAAACATAGCGTTTTGATGTGGCTCCATAGACGGAGCGAGGAGCCATCTCGCACTGAAAAAAAATGTTACTGGGCCAAGCCAAAGCTGGCTACTATAGGTACAACAAAGAAATTTATAAAAGCTAAAGATATGGTTCCCAGCTCAGTTACCTTTGAAGATGAAAACACTGACAATACTAATGGAGACCAGTTTTACCTAGCGATTGTGCAAAGCCTAAAGGAAAATTCTATTAAAAATCAGTTATCAGCATACGTTACAAAGAACTAGTTTAAAAAATTGTCTTTGCATAATCTCGTTCATCAATATAAAAAGGAAGGCAATAATATTAATAGTGCAGATGATTTTATTGATTATTGCTCTACTAAAATCACCATAGAAGAGTGTACTAAAGCAGAAGACGTAACAGTTTGTCAAGCAAGTTCACTGTTATGGCATGAGTTAAGGTATGGAAGAATAACTGCGTCCAAAGTTCACGAAGCTGCACATTGCAAGACTCCAGATAGCGCTTTGATTGAACGCATATTTATATTAAAAAACGAAAGCATTTTTATTTTCACACTTGATTGATTGCTAAATAGACAATCCTGTAAATTAACTAAACCACATGCTATTGTTATAATATTATCCAAATTTTTTATGTAAGAAATATCGACACAAGCGTGAGGTCCGATCATTTTGAAGTCTCTCAACGTCCCTATTGTTCTTTCAACGTGAACTCTTGTAGCAGCGATTCTTTTTCTTTGTAAGACTTCCTCTGCTGTAGGTTTTGAGTTAGAACTTACACTAGGCGGCCTCAGAAGTGTACAACCACGTTGTTCCAGTAAATGGGAAATATTTTTGAAGCCCCTGTCAGCTAACACAATACTTCCTTAAGGCAATTTGTCAAGAAATCCGCTGTCTTCAAATATGGTTGAGTCTGGGGTCCTCCCTCCATATCCCTCAGAGATAAAGTTTGTTAAACCGTCAGGTGTAATTGAAACCAAGTACTTAATGGTATTACAGCTTTTTTATTGAGACCACGTAAGCGCTTGGTGTGAAGTGTTGCTAGGTTTCTCGATTTCAATCTCGAAACAAACTTATTATTGAAATCGCTTTTGAATAGCGCTTCCTAAGAACTGTCGGCAAGTTTTCCCTGACATCATCGGCTGATGGTCAGATAATAAGCTGATTCAGGCATAGTGCAACTTTTGGGAGAGTTGTTTTAATATATTTAGTTACAGAACTCTCAGAGAGTCCGAAATGTATTGCAGTCATTGAGTTAGGTTCATGCCATCGGATTTTTCGTAAAGTCACTAGGGTTTGAATAGATGATATACCCATAATACAAAAGTATGAATGAGCAGGAATCCCTATAAGTAATTTTGGATCTCGAGATGAATGGCTATATTAGAGCGCCCTTTAGCATATGCTCATTGAAAATATTTTTGTTTATCGTTTTTGTTATTTTCAAATCATTGGACTCGTAATCACTAGCATTAACACCAAAAGAACGAGTAATGCCACTTGAATTTGAGTTGTTCACTTTTATTGTAATTTGATAATACGTCTATTTCTTCAGGTATGTTAAGGGGATCACTGTTTTGGATGATATTCGAGTCTGGATTCTCACACTCTACGTCTACTGCTTCAGTAGAATGCAATAACAGATCTTCGTGTCCAACATATTTACTTAGAACTCTTTCAAAATATTCAATATCTTGCCTTTTCTTAAAACCGGGTCTCTCAATTTTCTTTTTTTGAGGATTTTGACATTCAAACTTATGAGGCAAAACTCCTTTCTTCAGTTTAAGCTTTCCACCAACCAACTTAAACTTGACGTAATTTTCCATATCTTCTTTTAACTGAAATATAAAATATAAATATTTTAATTTATTTGCTTCTAACAATAAGGGATAGCTGAGGCAGATACATAAATGCACAGCTATTCAAAACTATCATCATTCACTATTTGATTTTTACCCGAGTACGTCCCTGTGTCGTTGACCTTGCAATAATACATAGAAAAGGGAACGGCCGAATAGGTAGGTACAACTATTACACAAAACTAATAAAAAAAGTAGTTATGTTTTTAATAAATAAGCAGGTTTAAAATAAGAGAATTCATAGGTACACTTATACTACACGTAATCAGTAAGTATCAACTTATTTATTATATCTACTCGTACTAAACAATAAGTATAGTTATATATGTAATTACGTACATCAAAATGATCTTCACAACAATGTGTTGTAGCCTGGGCAGAGGGTAGAGTTTTACCATCTCTTTTTACAACGGAAAACCATTTTTTACGAAGTTTTGGGTCCTTTGGCACGTTAAAAAATAGTTTTTCTGGCGTTTTAATAGTAGTGTTTGTACATTTCGGTACTATACAATATTTGTACATAATTAGAAAGGTGAATTAGACACAAATCGGACACTTAATTTGTTTCGAAGTCATTAAAACACTGCGCGCCTTATCGCTGCCAGCGGCTTACTGGCGGCGACAGTCATTATGACGTCACAGCTATCGCGGCGGCCACGCAGTGAACTTCGCTAGTAATTTCCTCATAACTTCGTCAAGTTTTGTCGTAGAACAAAAATTTTTGCACTGTTTGTTAAGGATTTCTTAGCCCTATAAATCTGCATTCTCAACTAAAAACGTTACGGATCCTCATTTGGTATATCTCTGTGTTATGCCAGTAAATTTTTCATGAAATCTGTCTCTCTTATTGCAAGTGTATTACATCCATTTATCATTAAACCAAGTAAAAGATTAGTAAAACAAAATCTACCTATGGCGTTTAGACATAAGTATCATAATATTTATTGTATAATTGATTGTCTCGATATAGAAATCCAGAAACCATCAAAATCTGTAGAACAGGCTTTACCATGGTCAGGATATAAAAAAACAAACACTGCCAAATACTAAATTAGTAGCACCCCAGATGGTATCATCAATTATATTTCACCTGGATATAGTGGCAGAATCACTAATGTTCTGTTAATACAGAACTGTAATTTTCTAGATTCTTTAGAACCAGGTGTGTCTAGACTCGCAGACAGAAGATTTAAACATATACTCGTAGAAGAACTTCTACTGCAAAAAGGAATCAATTTAGTCCCAAGTGTTTCATCTAATTCAAATTTGTCAAAACAAGATATTATCAAAACAAAACAGATAGCTAGTTTAAGGATACATATTGAAAGAGTTATAAGACGTCTGCGAGAGTTCTCCATGTTAAAACCTCATTCTGTAGTTAATAAGAAACTGCTAAAATATCTAGATGACTGTGTTGTTATTGCATATGCTATGATTAGCCTACAAGACAGTTTAATAAAAAATACATGCTTTGCTGAGATTAAATTGTTTAATTTAGTACTACTATTCAGTAATGGATAAACATTATTTTTCCAAAACGTTTCTAAATCATATAGATCTTTTATATATTTAGCATTATACTGTATGGGCACAATATTGAATTGATTATTCTTTTCAAAGTCCTATTATGCCACACAAAACAAACTTTTCTAATTTAGTTAAATGCATCTGCAGCTGCACTTGTGCATAATACTTGGCAGTGACTTGGTCGTTTAAAACATATTTTTTGCAAGATTTTTTTCACTCATTGGACACTTTATTTCTATAACAGTATCACCATTTAAAATACCATCAGGTGATGCTGCTATCATAGCATACTCTTGACATATAAATAGGCCACACTGCGATATTTCACCAACTTGTTTTTTTAATTGTGTCTTTACAAAATTTATGCTGCTCAAGTGTTAGCTTTTCTACATCCCTAATATTCTGTTCTGTAAAAACTGAATACAATTTGAGCATAAATTTATTACAGTCATTTTCTAAATTAAATCTGTAGCTTAAGTACCAGTAACATAGTTCAGTTGTTCTCATGTGCAATGAGAATAACTGAACTATGTCAAATTCATGATCAGGTTGATGCTTTAAAATTTGGCAATTTTGCAATTTCCTTTTCTTACTCTCCTCTAAAAATTCACATAGTACACTTTTATCTTCTTGGGTAAATAAGGAACTATTACCACTTCCAATGTCTTTTATTTTCATATACTTCAAAGTGCTGCCGACTTTAGAGAGTTTGGATTTCTTCCAATAACATTCAGTGGCAGTGCAAGATGGCTCCTCATTTCTCCTATGAGTCCACATTAAAAAAGCCACTGCATGTTTACAGCATCCTTGGGAGACAGGGCAATCATAACACTGGACACTTTGTACTAATCCTTTGTGTTCATTGATGACCATGGACACTGAGTATGGCTGTTGACAAACCTTGTGTTCGGGACAAATTTTGCATCTAATGACACACAAACTTGCCTCTCTTTTTAGTTGCATATACCCTATAGCGTCATCACCATACGACTGACGTGAAGATCTGAAATTAGAAGCATAACGTGTAACTTAAAATGCAATGCATTTCTTATAACTATAATAATTATTTTTTATTTTTAAATCTTAGCATTTATGATAAATAATTTTGTATTATAGTTTAAATGCCATGGGTGTATTATACCTGTTATTTATGACTATTTCATTTAGATGTTGCTGCCAATGGCATGCCATGGACTTTACAAATAAATTATGTGGTATTTTTGTTTAATAATTGTTTAATATACTTACACGTAAGTTTTTCCATTCCGAAACTCTGCAGAGCAAAAGTCAGGATTACACGCAAAGAAATTTGCGACCATAAATGAATCTACTTTGGGTAGATTTGCACTATCCGCTTTTATATATCCTGGCTCCATTTCGTGAAACCTCTTACATGCACAAATCTGAATATTTTAATTATAATGTTCAGGCTCAACATTTTAATTTATATTCACAGCAAACGAACAGAAACGGGCAACCATACATAAACAGAATTGTTTTGTGAAATATTACGTCACAAGACGCTTAATCATGGCAGTTTCGGTTCTTGTGGGCCTAGATAAAAAAACGCAAATTTATTTTATAAAACTAAAAGTATTACCAACATATCTTAACGCAAAAAATATTATAAAAATATTGTTTACACATAAGCTACTAGTACCTGGGCGACCGAGCTTCGCTCGAATTTTTTAGCCAAAAAAACAAAAAGAAAACAAACTAAAAATTTAAATAAATACAAAAACACAAAAGTAAAAACTTTGTATCCGACCGGGATACGAACCCAGACACCTGTGGTTGTCAAACATGCGCTTTGGTCGTTTGACCACAATGCTAATATCCAAGCGTGCGAATTAGCGACCATATTTTGCGTGGAATAATGCGAAACAAAACCGCATGAAAACTCGGAAACACGCGTTTAGAGTGCTGCAATAAGAGCTATTTAAAAAAAAATTGAGTCAACAAGACTGAACTTAAACACAGACAATTAAATCCTTATCAGTGCTGTGCGTTCGGTTCTAGACTGTTGAAATTGGTAAAACAATTTGTTTTGTAGACTGCTGTTGGAAAATGAGATTTTCGGATAATGGACTTTCGTAAAGTTATCGAATGACAAGGACGTACGACTTGTTGCTAGATCAGCTAGCAGCGAAGAATATTTACGAGAATTAAAACATCTGGTTTTTTAAAAAGAAAAATCTATTAGGATCGAACCTGGCAGGCACTACTATTTTAATGAATGCCGACACACAGAAAAACAAAAAATGCAGCTCAAAGTAATATATTCGACGCCTCGAGTAGCTGATCTGGTTGTGGACAAATCCTCAACTTTATTCGTAGACTCTCTAATTTCGACTATCGAAACAGGATGTCACGAGAAAAACGTGAGAAATTTTAATGAAAGTAAGATAGAAATAATCGTAAACGTGTAAGTGAAGATGACATAAAACAAGACGAGCCAGACGGTGCGCCTATAATGAAATCTTTAGACGATATTTCGACCAAATTAAATAAATCTTCTCTCAACGAGAACGAAGACTGGCGTGGCTTTACAAAAAGATAACTCATCCAACCAAATATACAAGGTCGACCCAAGAAATGAGGAAAATATCTAACACCATGTCCTGATATACAAATAATAAGCCAGCGGCCAAAATTCAGTTTAACTTTGCCTCTAATCGTGAAAGGTAACAGTTTGTGCCCTGCAAAAATCGTGTGCATTCGACTTCTTCGTGCAAAGTATGCTAACCGCATATCACGATTTTGCTCCGTATTACGAACACATCACAAAGTCGAAGAATGCTTTACATGATTTTGTAGAGGCGTTGTCGATGTTTGGTGTAAGTTCAAAATTACACAACGAATGATGTGTAATTTTAAAACATACAGCAGAAATAAAAAATGGAGTGTTGGATTGCGAAATAAACGTCGCTACTTTAATAGAGTCACACATTTTGCCGAACACTTCATCATTTGAGATAAAAATTAATTGCAATGATTGTCAATACAAAAAAATTAGAATCATCCCAGTCCTTGAATTCAATCCAGATCCGTTTTTAAAAGAAACCATGAGGGGTCTACAGGAAGCTGTAAGTAAGTCTGTAGAACACTACGTGTCAAAAACTCCAAACGAGTGTTGCTTTTGTAAAGGAACTAATGTTACTAAGACGTTCGCTGGAGGAAGCCACATTTTCCTCAATCTCGAGGCTGCCGAATTTGGACTGCTTGCCGCACGGCGTGGTCTAGCGAATTTCAGGAAACGCGTCTTTCGTAGTTTCAGCGATCATTTTCGTTGCTGGGCATTACTACGCCTGTGTAAAACGAGCGACTGGTACGTGGTAAGAGCATAACGATCTTCTATTGTATTCTTTTGTTAAGTGGTTTTCAGGAGTGCCAGTTGGGCACAAATTACTTTGTTCATCGCAAAAAGTAATGGCGACTACCAAACGGGAAATACTAAAACAACGTCAAACATCCTTGCTATTCTACGTCCGAATTTAGATTGAGGATTTAGTTTTACCCAGCATCAAGGTTGTCGAATGAACCAAATAAAAGTTACATAAATGAAATTAACATGACTACAAAGTACTAATCTCGGGTTCGTCCCTAGGTACGTTTTAACGGTTAGTATGTTTTAGAAAAACTCAATGAAAAACAAAAATCTGTCCCATGGGAACCGCACATTATTCTAGATTTTAAGTAACCTTTACTTTTTTGTTACTCCTTTTGCTTATAATTTGTTTATAATTAGATACAGAACGATGACAACTAAATAATATCAAAAGAGTAAATGTTGTCTGGGGCCATTTTATGGACATCGGTGGACATATAGCATCATGCAATATATGCAAAACTAAACTATCGTTTAAATCATCTGTTATGAATTAAAAAAAAAAACATCTCGACAGAAAACATACAAATATTCAGCTAGTTAAAAGAGGCGATTTTTAGGGGTGCTGATTCCAGTCCCGACGAATCGAAACCATTCATCAGAATGAATTTCGACGAAAATCTTACCGGCGGAAACCGCCAGCGTTACAATGTGTACGAAAGCTATGGAAATTTGTTTCCCATAGCAAATAGAGGAATTCCCCGTCCACCTAGAAGAGGACGCGGCCAAACACGCTCCCGTCAGGGATATCAAACAGCGAGAGTTGAGACAAAGCGCAAGACAGAAGGCGCTAAAACCACAGCCGGCATCGACGCTATGATAAAATCAACTCTACATCCTGGAGCAAAATCAAGTGACGATTTATTGTCAAAGATCGGAGAGAACCATACTCTGAAAGCTATCACCTTAACTATAACTACACGAGGTATTGGTTTAGGTCTATGTCACTTGAATTTTATCGCTGTATCCTACCACGAGATTGTGGTACCTAGTGTTTATGCACAATATCGCGTGTTTTTAGCAGTCTTGGAAGCCAAGCTTGAAAGCTTGAAAACTGCTTATCCTCTACCAGCCCGAGATACT
Source organism: Brenthis hecate (assembly GCA_951806755.1). Lineage (NCBI taxonomy): Eukaryota > Metazoa > Arthropoda > Insecta > Lepidoptera > Nymphalidae > Brenthis > Brenthis hecate. Next base: position 2,510,523 of record OX638279.1, on the reverse strand, counting down.
GAATTGGCGTATCCATATCAAGTCAGCGCCGATCTATTGCACGTCGCTCAAACCGTTACGATTGCGCCTGAGCCAATCAAACGTTTGATCAATGCTGTTGGAATAATTAATTACGATGAAGGAGTGTATATTCCAACCGTCTCGCAGGCCGTAGCTGATGATTGAGGTTGATTTATTCCGCAGGCACAAAATATTCTATTCTCATCTCTGCGTAGAACGGTTGCAGCGTTAGCTGATCCTGCAACTCCAGAACGGTATAGACGCCGTTTCATTGAGAACAACCCTATCCCAGGAGCTATTTGGAATAACCATCTATTGCAAAATGCAGATGAAATCATGCCTGCAAATTATACAACTGACAACTTACGTGATGACATCGCACTATTAAGTCCGTACTTAAACAAGCTCCAGAAACATGTTCCAAAGATGGTCGATGGGAATATAGATTTCAAAAGTACAGGGAGATTGTCATCATTCATCTACAACAAAATGTCTAATTTAAAAGCTCCGGATAGAGAAGCCGGTGAACAACTTCAAGATTATTACAGACGTGCATATCCCATTGGGAATATGAAAGAGTTTTACTCTTACCAGCAGCAGAAAGACTTGAAGGGCAGATTAATCTATTGGGCGAATTGCCACGTTTTGATAACCTCGTGTACCCTGCTTACGTTATGAGAACTGAGCATGTTTGCAAATATCAATTGCAGACAGATTATAAAGCTATCGCCCAGATACTATACGCATTGTAACATATGTGTGATTGAAGGAAAACAGTAAACCCGTCCGGCAATAATAGACGTAAAATTCTGATAAGAACTTGTTATCAATAGTGAGTCTAGAGGTTAGAGGAGACCCGGCCGTTTGGCCGCTCACTATATCACACAAATTTGTGGCCCATTTCAGTGGGCGGTGGTTGGGTTTAATGGGGCTGCTCCGGGTACCTCTCTGGCGTAGCAGAGTTGACTGTGGAGCAGCCCCATTGGTTTGGTGGTCTGCCTAGCGTTTAGGCAGACCTGCCGCCGGGGCGCCGTAGTAGTTATGCGCAAGCGATCCTGCGGCGTCCCACTAAGGAGGGGGGAGGGGATGTCGGGTTTTAGTGGATAGTACCGGCTCTTCTAGCCGGTGAGCCCCACATAACCACCTGGGGGATCAGGTGGTATGCGTAAATGCATTTCCCGACAATAAAAAAAAAAAAAAAGCTAGTTAAAAGAGCCGTAGACAATATCAACGTTCTGACTACCCAACCGGCGGTACATTTATCAGCTGTGCCATCAACATCATCATCATCAGCCCAGCCCGCCATCGAAGCGTCAGCTGAATCGTCTGTTCTGATGTTAGCTCAGCCGTCGATAGCATCATCATCACAGACGTTAAAACGCACGTATGGACATCAGCCTATAAGAAATTTTGTGCCGAGACGTACTAACACGGCTAAACATGCAATTGACGAAAAAATAATGAACATGTTATAATAGATTTCCAGCCATTTCGAATTGTGAAACATCGAGGATTTTGAGATTTAATTAATTTCGCTTTCCCAAATTATGTACTACCACCTAGGTTTTTTTTTCTAATAATATGTTGCTGATGATTTATAAAAAAACAAGGGCTGAGCTGATTGTCAAAATAAATACTGAAGTAAAATCACTCTGCATTACTGTAGACATATTTAATGATTTAATGTTGACAGTGACCGGACATTATATCAAGAACAACCCTTCAACATTACTACGTACGAATTAATTTTTTTTAGGTATATGTTTGCTCATGAGCGTTGCTCCACTGCTAAATATTTGGATGTATTGGAAATCTGAGTTAGGTCTACCTTTAGTAAGGTAAATGAAGACCCTGAATAACTTTGAAAAAATTCGCCAGTTCTTACACTTCAATGTCAACTCTTTATAAGTGCTTAGATACTTCAGGACACGACCGTCTCCACAAAATAAGGCCGATATTAGTAACCCTCAAAAAGAAATGCCAAAATATACCCAAGAGAGAAGCATAGTCCGTGGATGAACAAATTGAGCAACTAAAGCTACTAATGTCCTGCGGCAGTATCTTCCGAATAAACGTTAACGTACCGTTACCGAACGTTTTCCGAAATAACGTTAGCGTACGACTTTGAGATATACTCTGGAATGGAGAACAACCCTGAGCCGAGATTTTCCAATGAACCTGAATTGGGCGCAAGTGGAAATATAGTTCGTTTAGAAAAATATATTCCGAACAACCAGCAATATAAATAATTCTTCGATAACTACTACTACTTCATTCACTTCAGTCACAGAACGGTAAATAAAACCCGCCTTGGCAAAGATTTCAAAATCCCATCTTTGAAAGATATGAAAATTAATAAGATAGAAAGGGGCTATTCAGAGGAATGGGTTACGGATGTAGATGGGATAGAAGTTGGTGCAGTAATGTGTTCGTTTATTTATTTATATATTTATTTATTAGGTTTATTTACAATCACTTACAATAAATAATACACATAAATATAAAAAATAGAACTAAAAACTTAGTTCCTAGTTGAGATTACTTACAAATAAACACAGCAAGCACAGAAATAAAGTTTCTTAAAATATTATACAAAATATATTTTAGAAGTAAACAGTTTTTTTAAATTAATCAATGAGTAGGTACACAGTTACATTAATTTAACAATTATAACATTATTTAAGATTACGACAATAAACCTGTCATCTGGTCATCGTCTTTTGTTGGACTACAGACAACTGAAAATGTAAGACAATATTCAAAAAACAAAAAAATATATATACATAAAAGTCGATTATCCCGAAATAGTGAGAATCTATAATAAGCATACGGAAGGAGTTGATTTAATAGATTAGTTTCTTGGAAAGTACAAAATAAAAATGAGGACAAAAAAATGGTATATACGTTTATTTTACCATCTCCTCGACGTTATCGTTATAAATTGCTGGCTATGGTATAGAAGAGTCGGGGGATAGAAGAATTGATCAATACCTATTGTTCGCGCCACTCGGGCGCGACGATTGGTTCCCTGATTTGCTTTCTCACCCTTACTCATTGATTCGGCGCGAGCGACGTATTTGCGCCACCCGGAAACAGTCGCACGTCGTCCTCGGTTCGAGAAGGGTCGTTAAATTGAAAATATGTGTTAAAGTAAAACCCTTCAGGTCATCTGCTCGTGTGTTAATTATTATAAATATATTGCCGGCCGGCTTCTATTAAAGTGATGAATTATACAGACAATTGAACTAATTAAAGTGATAGTGAATACAGCGTATGATATAAAACTTTTGTTGCGCGTGTACCTATACGTGCAAAGGTATATTCATATTCAGCCCAGGAGCGTGCCATCCACCCAGCGCCATCCATCCATCATCCGCCCATCTACATTCCAAGTAAGTGCACACCCTTACATCTCCTACTCAATTTATTCCCATTCATGCGGTCCAACCCCCGCTTCAGCTCATCGTCGATGTGAGGTGTCCCAGCCCTTATAATTTTTGGGCTAGCCCTCACATGCTTTGGTCCTTCAGCCTCTGAACCACCCCCCTGTGGATAAACAGTGTCCTGAACCCGGGAAATAAGCCCAACCACACCCAGTTTTAAGAATAAAGTTACCCACATTTATTTATTTTTTTTAACTAAATATTCAAATCTCATAAATAATCCTGGCGCGCGAGCTCGCCCTGTGAGCGTCGTTTCCGCGACGCTCCGTACTCAAAAATCTCTAAATTCGGCTCCTTGAGTGCTAAAAACCCGTGTTATATCTCAAAAGTTGCGCGCTGCCGCCAACTTTCCGCTGGTGTTTTCAAAAACATTTTAGAACCATTTTTCGATTTTTTACGACAGTTTTTAATGTTTTTAGTAAGAAAAACTGTTACAAATAGTGAAAAACAGTGTTAGTGCTCCTTTAAAAAATTCGTAACTTTTCATCCGTTCAAGATAGTATAACTCCGTTTTGTTCAATGGATTCCCTATGAGACTAGCTTCAATTAGACATATAGTGAGTTAAAATCGGCTGTGTAGAACTATTTTTAGAACAATTACAAATTTAAGTTGTCAAAAAAATCCTCCTTTTAAAAACTTTAAGTGCGAACGCTGCGAAAACTATATCGATAAACCCAAGTTTGTAAAGTGTCATAACATTTTAACTTTATCGTAATAAATTTCGAATTATGGAAGCTTGCCCATCTTCACAACACAAAGCAATAGACTTCACACTCAACTACAATCCCTCTCATTCAGACAACACTACTAGACAACACACTAACACATCCACCTTCCGTTACAAGAGCCACAAGGCAAACTGGTCTAAATTCAAGACCAGTCTCTCGACACTTATGACCAACACAAGCATCCTTGACACCCAAGTCGGAACGCTTGGTCGTGAAGACTTGGAACTCCTCATTACACACATCACCGAAACTATACATACGGCCTGCAAGGAGACAATGCCCATCAGGGTTCCTGACTCCAAGGCCAGGCCCCCATGGTGGTCCGAGTCCCTGGAGTCCCGGAAATAGGAAGTTATTAGTCTACACCGTGCGCTACACACCGCCAAAAGAGACGGACAGCCTACCGACTCTCTTGCCAGCCAGCTCCTCGATTTGAAGGACACCTACGCGAGCGAACTTAGAAGCGAATCCACGGCTAAATTCAGGGTATTCTGCGAACTCCAGACTAAGGAGAACGTATGGTCCCTCACTAACAGGCTACTAAAGGAATCGGGCCCACGACGCCCCCCCCCCCCCCCCCCCCCCCCCCCCCCCCCCCCCCACCCCCCCCCCCCCCCCCCCCCACTTCTCTAAAAATCGACAATAGATTCACCACCGACGAGAGAAACACAGCCCAAGCTTTGCTTGATAACTTTTACCCAGATGACACACCCGACTCTCACCCCAGACACCACGAACTACGAGCTGACTCCTATACACACCCCGACACCGAACCTGATCTTCCATTCACCTCCCAGGAGATACATGAGATCCTGGACAACATGAGCCCCAAAAAGGCTCCTGGACTCGATCACCTCACTTCTGATATCTGCAGGCAGTTCACTCTTCACTATCCCGACCTCATTACCGACATCATGAACCGATGCTTAACTTTACAATATTTCCCTAGACAATGTAAGGAGGCCTACGTCAAAATTATCCCCAAACCCGCCAAAACCGACTATACTGACCTCAATTCCTACAGACCGATCGGACTCTTGCCTGTCTTCGGAAAAGTCCTCGAAAAGCTCTTCGTCCAGCGGGTCACCTTCGCCGCCATGAAATCGGACAAGTTGAGCGAGAGGCAGTTCGGATTCAGGCCACTGACTAGCACCACGGCCGCCCTGAAGGCACCCATCGACTACATCAACGAGACCAAATCTGACTGACTTTTAACCCTCGCCATCTCCTTGGACATCAAGGCCGCGTTCGACAACGCCTGGTGGCCATCCCTCTTCAACCGACTTCGACTCATAGGCTGTCCTTCCAATATTTACGGACTTATACTAGACTACACGACTGACCGCACAGTTACCCTCGACCACGCTGGCGCCCGTGTCTCCAAACAGATGTCCAAGGGCTGTATCCAGGGCTCAACCTGCGGTCCCATTCTGTGAAACGTCATCTTGGACGAACTCCTGGAACTCGAACTACCCGATGGGTGTCGAGTACAGGCGTTTGCGGATGACGTATTACTCATTGTGGCCGCCAAGGATCAGGCTAGCCTACAGGCCACCACTAACCAAGCATTACACGCTATCGAGAGCTGGGGACGGGGGGTCAAGCTCACGTTTAGCCCACAAAAGACTCAGGCCATCGCCTTCAGCAAAAAGGCCAAGCATATAGACATACGCATGAACTCACACTCAATACACTTCTAGGATGATATCAAGCTCCTCGGAGTGATCCTGGACAACAAACTACGCTTCCATAAACATGTCACCCACGTCATCAACAAAGCTACTGCACTCTTCCACAAACTTTCTCTATATTGCAAACCCACATGGGGGGCCCACCCGGAGAACATCCGCACCATATACCTACAGGTTATCCAACCCATAATCACCTACGCTGCCGGCATCTGGGGTCATGTAGTCGGAAAGAAATATATCTCCAGACTGCTCCTGAGCATGCAGCGGCGCTTCGCCCTCAGAGCCATCAAAGGCTTTAGAACGGTGTCCACAAATGCTGCACTCGCTCTGGCACAATTTACCCCTATCGATATTAAGATCCTCGAGATCAATCGAATCGAACTTGCCCGACTTGTGAGTCGAAGTCGTTGAGGAAACTGCGATTCCCTTCCCAACGATATCACCCTAGAAAAGCACATACCTCCTCATCATCTCCTTCATCCCGCCCATCGGATCACATTCACTCCTCACTACTTCAACTCTGAAGCCGAACTATCCTCTCACCTCTCTTCGCTCCCCAACCCCATCCCCACCATCTTCACAGATGGTAGCAAACTCGACGACAGCTCGGTCGGTGCCGCCTTCGTATGTTATGACGGAGCGGGGCCGCCAGCCGTCAAGAAATTCATACTCCACCAAAGCTGTTCAGTCTTTCAGGCTGAACTCTTCGCCGTCCTACAAGCCTCCAGATGGGCCTCCAAACACAAACACACACTCATCCTGTCGGACTCCAGAGCTGCCATCCAAGCCACCCAGAATCGCAGCAACACACACCCCTTGGTTGCACATCTTCACGCCACACTGCACGACCACGCACCCACCGGTTATATCGACTTTGCTTGGGTCAAAGCCCATGCAGGTATAATAGGGAACGAACGTGCAGACACTGAGGCTAAACTCGCGACCACCATGCATAAAGCCTTGGACTACGATCTTTTCCCCATTAGCTTCGCCAAGCTCATGGCCAGAGAGCGTAGTCACACTGAATGGCGTGAAAGGTACGAGACGGCACAGCAGGGCCAACACACCCGTGACCTCCTCCCTACACTTGACCACTTACACACATCACTCAAAACTACACATATCACATTCACACTCACGCAAACACTCACCGGACACGCCTTCAACAAAACCTACCTATACAAGTTCAAACTTACCGAGGACGACGTCTGTCCCTGTGACAATGCTACTCCCCAGAGCCTCGACCACCTTCTAAGGAGCTGCCCTTAATTCGCTGCATTCAGGCACGAACACGTACAAAACTGCCGATACCTTGGAGTGGACCCATACAACTTAGTGGAACTCTTACCACACGAAACGGGAATCCGATCCTACTTTCGCTTGTCGAACTCGATCCTGAGGGTGCTTAAAGAATACAACGCCAGGCAATAAGGCTCACTATTGTTTAATCAATTTCTTTACCTATTTTTTGTTACTCTTACTTGTTTCTGTACCCTAGGATTAGGGGAAAAAAAAAGAAAAGGGAGAAAAAAAATTAAATTAAAATCATTATTAACAATTACATCGTTGTTTTCCGTCAGTTATATTCCGTCTTTTTTTTACTTGTTAATCTCATACCTATTATTAAGACTAGTTTTAAGATGTCATCTCATTCTTATTCTTCATTTTTTTTTTTTACTTGTTAATCTTATACCTATTATTAAGACTAGTTTTAAGATGTCATCTCATTCTTACTTATTTCTGTACCCTAGAATTAAGGGGAATATATATATATATATATATATATATATATATATATATATATATATATATATATGAGTCCTATAGAATCAAATCCGGCTAACTCGCGTTTTTGGTAAAAATGAACTGTGAATACGGCAACATTCAAAATTTTAAATACTTTATAACGAATTTTAATGTCCATATCAGATATGGCTATCTGTCGTAGAAAATCAACTAAAAAGTAACAGATTAGTACAGGGGCGTAGCTACCGCCGTATTTGCCGTATCAATTATACGGGGCCCCCGGGCCACGGGGGCCCCCAAAGTGTGTAAGGAAAAAGAATAAAAACTTTCTAATTTATTTTATTTTACAAATGACAAAATTCTATAAAGCAATTCCTTTTTTTCCCGCCTTAAGCGTGCGTTCAAAAGTTGGCAACACTACATCGTTATGGCGGGCTGCGGGACTTCCCCGTTTTACTTACTTCATCTTCAACTCAGCGGGGAATCCCCGGGAATCCTTCATCGATATCGCGATGTACGTGTACGTTGTTGTACTTTGCATTGGATGTTAAACCACGGAGTGCAGTGCACTGTTTATTTACGCGCTTTATATAAATGTGCATTACATTGTAATTCAGTACAAACAATATTGTTCTTCTGGTTTAGCAGTATTAGTTACGATTTGTAAAAGAAATGAGTGAAAGGAAAAGAGATTATCCCAGCGGCGCTGAGAAAAGAAAAATTAAACAGAAAAGGGACGAGGTTATAAAAAAAGTGCCCAAAATTTCTTCATTTTTTCAGAGACAAGATACTGTGAGTGATTTAGATTGGAAAGGTAAGTACTACACTACTACCCAACCCATTTATTAGGGGCCCGTAGTGATAAACAAGGAAATCTTTTAATTTCGGTCTGTCCATCTGTCCGTCACAAAAAGTTGTCTCCCCCCTCGATTTTCACAATTATACTGTTTTTAGGGTTCCGTGCCTTGATTAAAAAAAAACAAAATTCTAACTTATCTATAGGATCGATTTGTTTTGTTGTTTGTTGATCAGTCCGTATCGTATCGTTAATTGCGTGTTGAGAACTTCAGATGTGCAGACTCGCTTTCGGGTTCTCGTTTTGTATGGCCACTACACTACGCGCTGCGTTTAAATAGCACGCAGGTGTATAGTAATGCACGGACGGGCTGCAGGCGATTTTGTATCTACTAATAGGTACGAGCACAATCCGCGTAGAATCTGTGTGCGTCTGAACTGAACACTCTCTAACTGTGACCCTTATTAACGTTATTTATTTATATATAACTCTTTTTAGTTTAGTATCAAAGCATTCGTATTTATTTTTTAACAATTACTCGTTTATTTTTAGATTCTTCTGAAGCATGTTCTTCGTCACATATCCATCCGGAAATAGAAGAAAGCCAAGCACATACTTTATCGGATGTCCATCCAGAAATCGAGGAACCCCAAGTCAACGATTCTGATATATCTGCAGATAATGCAGATTGTAATATAATTTCATCAGATAGAGGAAATTTTGGTGACAATTTAACTGAATGCGAACGAAAAATAATTTTTAAATTGGGTCCATTTAAACCACAACGACCATTTCCAAAAGTTTCAGAAAATAACCGACCTTTTTCAGCTTATTATTATTCATATTTCAATCAGGCAGGCATAAAAATTATAAGACCATGGTTATGTTATTCTAACGTTTTAAACAAACCGTACTGTCACTTCTGTTGGTTATTAGCAGATCGTCAAAACAAATCGTACTCCTCTGCTTGGGTTAACGGTGTTTCGGTTAGAAGCAATTTCACACAAACTATTCTTGACCATGAAAAGTCACAGCAGCATATTAGTGCCTCACTCTCTTATAATAATTGGTTGCAAGGAAATACCATCGATACTCTATTGAAAAGTGAAATCGATAGTAAAATTACATTCTGGAGAGATGTACTGCATCGTATAATTAATGTTATAATTACTTTAGTATCTTGTAATCTACCTTTGAGGGGGCATGATTCTGATTCTGGCAATTTTATGGCAATTTCACGTCTGCTATCTAACTATGATGCAACTTTAAAAGAACTTTTTCTAAAACCGAAAGGTGAAATAAATTATTTAAGCCCTACGATTCAAAACGAAATTATTAGTTTGCTTGGTACTAACGTTAGGAACAGTATTATCTCAGAAATTAAAAAAGCTCCATTTCTGACAATAATTCTGGATACAACACAAGACTTGTCAAAAATTGACCAACTATCTGTAGTTTTTCGATATATCTCGGTTACAGAAAATGATGATAATGTGCCTAAAGAAATAAAAATCTGTGAGTCCTTTTTAGGATTCATAGCAGTAACCGATTGCAGTGCTGCAGGTCTGAAAACTGTCATTTTAAATTTGACTAAAGAATATGGAATTGATTTGACTAAATGTAGAGGACAGGGATACGATGGAGCAAATGTTATGTCGGGTGTGTATGGAGGATTACAAACCCTAATAAAAGAGCATGCTCCAAATGCCGATTATGTTCATTGTGCTGCGCACGCTTTAAACTTGGTTTTGAACGATGCTGCGAGACATGTTCGTGAAGTATCGACTTTTTTCGATAATTTAGAAAAAATATATACTTTTTTTGGCAATAGTATAAAACGCTGGGCTATGCTAAGTGACGATTCATCTGAAAAATATTTGATTACCCTTAAAAAGGTATGTCCTACCAGATGGTCTTCTAGGAACGACGCTTTATTAGCAGTAAAGAAAAATTTTTTACTAATCATGAAAACTTTGTACCAACTAAATTTAATTTCAAATAAAAAAGATGAACGTGAAGAATGTAAAAGTATAATTAATATTTTAGAGAGTTTTGATTTCTTAGTGCTCGTTACATTTTTTTCTTCACTATTTGAAATTATTAATCCTGTTTCTAAAGCTCTACAGCATGATAATAATGACTTACAGAAATCTAGTATTTTATTAAGTAATCTTTTAAATAGACTGTGCCAATTAAGAAATCAGAATTCATTTAATAGTTTGCTAAATGAATCCAAAGATTTAGCAAAAAAGTGGGGGTAACAACTGTTTTTAAAAACAGTAGGCGAAAGATAACGAAGCGTTTTTTTGATGAGTTATCACAAGATGAGAGAATTTCCGACCCGGAATCCTATTTCAAAGTCAATGTATACTATTGCTGTTTAGATATATTAATTTCTCAAACTAAAGAAAGATTTCAGAGCCTTTGCAACCTGAGTAGTATATTCGAAATATTACGACCGGAGAAACTCCTATCTTCTTCAAGCGAAGAGATATTAAACGCTTCCGGAAAACTGTCTGCTAAATACAGTAAAGACATCTCACTTAATCTTTGTGACCAATTAAAGGCTCTAAAAACATGCTTAAATTCTGAAATTAAAAAAATTTATTCCATTAAAGAACTCATTGAATTATTGCTAGTAAAATTCAATAGTCTTGCATCCAGTTTTCCCGAGGTAATCACAGCATGCTTTTTATTCTTGACCCTTTCAGTTACAACCGCAACGGCAGAAAGAAGTTTTTCAAAATTAAAACTAATAAAAAATTACTTAAGAACTTCGATGGGACAAGAACGGCTGTCAGACATCTCACTATTGTCCATAGAGGCAGAAACTTTAGAAAAACTAAAATCATCATCAGCCATAAATGATTTAATAAATCAGTTTGCCGATAAAAAGGCAAGGAGAGTGAATATTTAAAATTCGATTTTTATTTGTAAAATGGGTAAATTATGTGATAAATAAATATTACTTCTCACAATATTTTTTTTCTTTTGTGAAAAATCTTTACCTCCATATAAGGGCCTCCAAAAAAATTTTTATACGGGGCCCCGACAAGGCACGCTACGCCACTGGATTAGTAACAAATTCGGCTTTCTTTAGATTCAAAATCAAACATGGCAAACTGCTTGCTCGACCAATCACAGACGTCCATTATGTTTGCGAGCTGTCATGGCGGCGTACGAGTTTTACTTATGTTGTGCTGTGTGATTTTATTGATTTATTAACGTTTATGCTGCTGAAGTTAAATAGATTCTGTGAAATTATAATCATGAATTGTCACCCATCACCTGTGAATAATCGTTTTGCTCGAAAACGCCAGAAGGATCCGGATAATTGGAAAGTAAATATAGCTAAGAGAAAGACACGTACCTTGTGTAGGGTTCCCACTTTTATAAAATTAACCGAATACATTTTATTTTGATACCTCCAAATGTACTTATATGTTACTTTGTTTTGTTTTACTGAATTTGAGATAAACTTAACTAAATAAAAAATACACTCCTAATTGTAGGTACCTACTCGTAGATTAGGTATAAGATCTGCATCATGATTTCAATCATGTTATCAGTTTGTTTTTGTAAAATTAATAAAACTAGTTCATGTTGATGAACTTCGTCAAATTGCTTCTCTATATCAAAGTACTTTTTAGGGTTCCGTACGCAAAGTGTAAAAACGGGACCCTAGTACTAAGACTTTGCTGTCTGTCTGTCCGTCTGTCACCAGGCTGTATCTCAAGAACCGCGATAGCTAGACAGTTTAAATTTTCACAAATTATGTATTTCTGTTGCCACTATAACAAATACTAGAAACCAAATATAATAGGTATTTAAGGGGGGCTCCCATATAACAAACCCGATTTTTTTGCTCTTTTTGCTACGCACGGTACGGAACCCTTCGTGCGCGATTCAAACTCGCACTTGCCTAGTTTATTTTTTATTAGCCTTTGCTGTCCCACTGCTGGGCAAAGGCCTCCCCCAAATTCTTCCAGGTATTTTTCTCTTGGGCCGCCTCGAACCAGTCCTTGCGGTAGGCATCCAGATCGTCACGCCACCTCTTCCCAGGTCGACCTCGGCGGCGTCGTCCATCTTTAGGTATCCACTTTGTGGAGACACTTGCCCAACGGGCAGTGTGCATGTGACTGATGTGACCCGCCCAATCCCATTTTAGCCTGGCAGCCTTTTTTCCTACGTCTACAATTCTTGTTTTTTGACGCATCATGGTGTTCCATTCAAAGTACTTACTTACTTTTATTTTTTAATTCAGGTATTCATCAAAAAATTTGCCAGAAAGGGTGTGCGATCACGATACAAAAGCTCTTCAATGTTACATATTAACAATGGCGCAAATTAACAAATTGCATACAACATTTTATGCCCATCCGAATAAACAGAAACAAGATGCACTCATTTTAAAATTTTGCTCTATTGTACCTGTGAAGCTCAGGCCTGGTTTTAAGGGGAAAAGACAGACAAGCATTAAATACGCAGTACACATTGACAAACGAAAAGTGCCCATATGCCAAAAGTTCTTTCTTAAAATATTTGACATAACTAAGCACCGGGTGGCGTATGTTATGCAAAGGTTTTTTTTTGTTGGTGAATTTGCTGATGAACGGCGTGGTGGAAACCACAAAGAAAATAAATACAAGGAACAGAAACAATCAATCCATAATTTTATTAGAAATCTTCAATGTGAAGAAACACATTACTGTCGCAAAACAAAGCACACTGAAAGAAAATATCTGCCTTCCGATCTGAACTTATCAAAGCTGTATGACGTTTACAAAAGAAGCGAATATTCGCTTCCAAATGTGAAAAAATTTTACTTTAGAAATATTTTTAACAACTATTACAATATTGGGTTTGGATCACCGCAGACCGATGTCTGCTCTAAGTGTTTGGAGCTTTCAGGCAGAATTAAACATGAAACTGATGCCAGCAAAAAAAATGTTCTTATAACTGAGAAAAGGGTTCATTCGCTAAGAGCAAAATCTTTTTTTGATAAGCTGCGAGAAGAAGCAGATGGGCTTAAAATTATCTCTTTTGACTGCCAGAAGAATCTTCCCCTCCCTAAGGTACCGGATCAAATAGCGTATTACAGCCGACAATTATATTTTTATAATTTGACCATGGTGGAGGGATCATCCACACAACCATTCTCGAAAGAAAATGTCTTCTCTTATGTGTGCACTGAAAATGAGTTCAGCAAAGATTCAAATCTTGTTGCGTCCGCGGTGTACCACCGTTTAACTGAAACGGATAAAACTAATATCACAACGATTCGATTGGTCGCCGACGGTTGTGGCGGCCAAAACAAAAACTGCATTGTTATTGGTGCCTGCTCTAAATGTTTACTAAGAAATCCCAGTATCAAAACAATTGAAATAGTGTTCCCAGTTACTGGGCATTCTTTTATGCCCGCGGACAGGGTATTTGGAGTAATTGAAAAAAAATTGAAGAAACTAGAAGTAATTTTACATCCAAAGGAGATAAAAGAAGTTATAGCAGAAACAGTGACTTTGGTGGAACTTGGAAAAGATTGTCCGATTTTAGACTGGAGGGGTTCAGTTAAAAATGTAATAAAGCCGACAACATCTTGGTCACTACAGTTCAAGGAATGTAAACGGTTTATCTTGAAACGATCTAAAAAAATTGGCAATGTACTTGTTAGAGGTGAACTATTTTACAAAAGTTACGTGGCAAAAGCAGTAAACATTTGCAAACGGCAAAAAAATATTGATATGATTGAGGCGCAAGTTTTGCCCTCAGTTGTGGCGATAAACAAAAATAAACTTGCAGACGTTAATAAGTTGCTGTGCAAGCATTTTGGGGCCGAGTGGATGGATTTGCAAATTTTAACATTTTATAAAGAGTTACTCAGCTCACAAGAAACACTTACAGTTTCATCTGTAGTAGAAGATTTTTGTGAGGAACCATTGGAAGATAGTCACGACTTACGGATTTAGAAAAAGGAAAAGAAAGATTTTTTAAATGTTCAATTAAAAACTGATTTGATTAATTTTGGTTATTATAATACTATTAGTTACTTTCTTTTTACTTTTGTCCACGCGTCGTTTAATTATTTTCATCATCATCATCATCTTCCTGCCCTTGTCCCGTTTTATTTTGGGTCGGCGCAACACGTTTTTTTCTTCCATTCCGTCCTGTCACTCGTCGCGCTATCACTAACTCCCTTTTCTTTCATATCACTTTTCACACAATCCATCCATCTTTTCTTTGGCTTCCCTCTCCCTCTCCATCTATCCATATGTATACTCATAACTCTTTTAGCAACATGCGTTTTATCCCTCCTCTTTCAAACAAACGATTCCCTTTTAACTTTTCAGTTACTGGCGCCACTTTCAGACTTCTCCTTATGTACTCATTTTTCACTTTCGTCACACCACACATCCATCTTAACATTCTCATCTCCACTACATGCAATCTTTTTTCATCCGTTTTTTTCTTTTTCTTCGTTTAATTACTTTCAGTAAACTTAAAATTGCATCGATTTTTTAAACTATTGCTTCAGGTATGTTTAATATATGATGTCATTTTATATCAATTGAAATGAAAAAATAAACAATATTTTGGTTACGTGCAAATTAACATTATACGTGCGTGGACTTAATAAAAAACTTTTATTTTTTGTGAGAAACTGATTTTCGTTAATATTTTGAATTAAAATATGATAATTTACATTTTGTATGTTATTGACAACCCTTGGTTTACTTCAGATTTTTTAGAATCAAATATGGCAATCTGACATTTAGTTGGGATCAAATATGGATATCTGCAATAGGCTTAACATCAAATGCGGCCATCTTCAATGTTTAGAGTCAAAACCGGCAATCTGAAAAAAAAGATTCGTCACCTACTTTTTTGATATTGACTTCACATCGTTTTTTGTGTATTTACTAATAGCACCAATAATTAAAGATACCTAAACAAATAATAATTATTTATTAAATATGAAATAATTAAGTACAAACGTTTTTCTTTTATTGCCACTATTTAGTCAAAATGCTGATATCCGCTTTTGATTCTATAGGACTCATATATATACATTTAATAAAATATAAATATAAAAAAAAATTATAAAAAAAAATGAAAAAAAAAATATATATGTTAGAGAATAATTAATAAAAAAATACTTGTGTTGCCATGTTTGATATTTTATACACGATTCTGAGGGTAGTTGAATGACGGTACGTGATAATAGCGTTTGACAGCTAATAATTTGTGACGTGAGTCAGTAGTGCGAGTGAACTCACTTTATTGTGAACACTCGACTGTGCCGCACGAGCACACTGACCATGGCGGACGAGAATCTTTAACGTAATATCAAATCCATCGGCATCCGTAACATATATATCAATTACATACTTACTTTTCCGTCTTTTATACTCCTTTTCTAATTGCTAATGTTATACCTATTCTTAAGACTAGTTTTAAGATATCATCTCATCCCCATTTTTCAACAGAGCCAATAAGCTCGTGCCATCGCTGAGATAAGGGTGGCTGCTGGGACTACGACACAACCAGCTCCTCTCTTGTCACGGCTCTTCACCCCCATTACCCATTTACGTCATCCTCATCATTCATTCTTGTGTTGACTGCACTGCATGGGCGGGACCAACTGTATCAAATCGTAGGCCACCACGCCCACCAGACAGCCATCACTCCCACAGAGCAGAAACAAAGTAGAGATGTTCTAAGCAATGTAGTCTAGCTTGCATCAATGTAGTCCTGACGTCACAGAGTCTTTTGTTAAGCCATTCCACGCTCGGGGGCGCTGTCGTCAGTACGCAACTTATTCTTGGTTGGTGTGCACGCGTATTGGTTTCCGTAAATTTTCGTTTCTGTGTTTTCCGGTGCAAAATGAAGTGTTGCGTTATTGGATGTAAAAGTTATACAGATGATCGAAATAATGTTGACGGAAACAAAGTATCGTTTCACTCGTAAGTATTAAATTACATTATTATTTCAATTTGCTTCTAGAATGTTCGAAGAGATTCTGGAACTTGTTTGAAGCGCCATCTAGTACCAGGTAGAAATACTAGCAATACGCCATGAAGTAGGTACAGCACAGGTACAGGGACGTATTCAGGGCGGAAATAGAGTTAACAGTAGGGGGTCATGACTGATTCTATACATGTTAGGGAAGATTTTTT
Source organism: Brenthis hecate (assembly GCA_951806755.1). Lineage (NCBI taxonomy): Eukaryota > Metazoa > Arthropoda > Insecta > Lepidoptera > Nymphalidae > Brenthis > Brenthis hecate. The sequence continues at coordinate 2,493,944 of OX638279.1, read as the reverse complement.
TAATTTGCTAATATTTTTATTACAAACTTTTATTTAATTTCTCCTGTTAGTCTGTATGTATGTATGTATGTGTGGACAAACAAATCTTGCAACTAAATTTAAGACCAGTTCTCCTCAACCGATTAATCTGAATTACTTTCGTTTTAGTACAAATGCTATTTAGAAAAAGGAAGTTTTTTTTATTATATTATTTACTAAATCCTTTTCATTCCATTCAATGGCACTGGTTTAAAAAAATCTGGCAATAAATTTAATTATTTGTTCTTGATACTAATACAGATATTTTTGTGTTTTTTTTCTAGATTTCCCTCTGATGTTATTTTAAGAAACCAATGGGTTCATTCTATCAATCGCGAAGGGTGGACACCATCTAAGTACAGCAAAATATGTTCTCTTCACTTCGATAAAGAAGACATCATAAAAACAAACAAAGGCTACAAAAAAATACGAGAAGGTGCTTACCCAAAAGTTCCAGAAAAGGTATCATCAGTTATTGAAATTATTGTTCATGTCATTTTGTCAGTTTATTTAAATTAGTATGTGTTATAAAATTGATTTGTCTCGTTGCAGATTTCTAACCAAAATCAAATACCTGGACCATCCAACAAGCAAGATTTGAATGAATTTTTAGTGCTTAAAGATACGCCCAGAAAAATACTCTTAAAAGAAGAAATGTCGCGATTAAAAATAATTGACAAAAATAGATTAATTAAATTACGGCGACTGAGACAAAATCTTCGGCGTTTGAAGAAAAAGGTAAGTTTAGTGTCGAACTGAAAATTGGGCTTTACTCAATTTAAAAAAAATTATACTACCTATTTAGATACTGTCTCTTCCTGATGTGGTATATTATTGTTACAGGTGATGACAATGGAATCGTTGATCACCGAATTAAAACAAAAGAACTTATTAAAAGAGGAAGATGCGGATATACTAAAATCAATGAATGTCAAAGTGAGGGAAATTGTTACACGGTGTATTTCGAAAAAAAATAACAGGCCTGTCACAAAAAAATATTCACCAGCCACAAGAGCTTTTGCACTAACGCTTTTTTATTACTCGCCTAAAGCATATACATACGTCCGCGAAACTTTCGATACGTGCTTGCCTCATCCACGTACCATAGCAAAGTGGTACGAGAATATTGACGGAGAGCCAGGATTCACGAAAGAATCTTTTCCCGTATTGAAAGTAAAATCTGCGAAATCGAACGAAACTTTACTCTGCAGTTTAACGATGGACGAAATGGCAATCAAGAAACACATCGAATGGGATGGAAAGAAATATCACGGCTACGTTGACCTAGGTACCAATGTTACAGAAAATGACAACGCTAAAGAAGCAAGCCAAGTTCTTGTAATGTTATTAGTATGTCTTAAACAGCGATGGAAAATTCCAGTTGGTTATTTCTTCATTCATTCCATGACCGGCGAACAACGTGCTTCACTGGTACAGCAATGTTTGTATAAATGTCATGAATGTGGCATTGAAGTAGCTTCTTTGACGATGGATGGGTGCGCCGCGAACATAAGTATGGCTAAACAGCTAGGGTGCTCTTTTGACCCGTCGAACTTTACCACGATTTTCAAACATCCATCTGCAAATTATGAAGTAGTTGTCATTCTAGACGCTTGCCATATGCTAAAATTGGTCAGAAACGCATTTGAGGCCAAAAAGATTTTAATAGATTATCAAGGCAATGAAATTAAATGATCGTATCTGGAAAAAATAAACGAATTTCAAAAATGTGAGGGACTACATGTCGCGAACAAATTAAAAGATGCTCATCTTGACTTTAGCAGACAGAAAATGAAAGTCAAACTAGCTAGCCAGCTTTTTAGTAACAGCGTAGCAGACGCTTTACTAACATGCGAGAAATATGATCGAAGGTTTTCAGGCGTCCAAGCAACTGCAGAGTTTATTCGCTTAATAAACAATTTGTTTGATATTTTAAATTCCCGAAGCATGACACAATATGAATACAAAAAACCCCTTTTTGAACGAAATATAAAAAAAACAGAAGAGCTTTTCCGTTATGCTAGAAATTATTTACTGCATTTATCAGCCAAAAACGAAAGCAAGACCTTGGTAAACACCAACAGAAAAACAGGTTTTATTGGTTTCATAAGTTGTATTGACAGTACCATGTATCTTTACTCCCGTTTAGTAGAAATTGAAAAAAAATTGTCATACCTAACAACTCACAAATTGTCCCAAGATCATTTAGAACTGTTTTTCGGCATCATAAGAGCACACGGACGAGCTAATAACAATCCAACAGCCCGCCAGTTCAAATCGGCATATAAAAAAAATCTGGTGCAATCGGAGTTAAAGGACTCTTTCAGCGGAAATTGCATTCCTTTGGAGGACTTACACATCCTAAATATGACTTCCATAGAAAAAATTAATATAACTGCTGACAGATGTCGAATGCCAGAAGAAGGAATGAATTTAGAGGAGCCTATTCCTGAAGATATATTAATAGAATTTGATGAAATGTTGAACAACACATGTCAAAACATGTTGCGTCGACAAGTAATCAGTTACATCAGTGGATATGTTGTCAGGTACATCACGAAAAAGTTGAAATGTGAAACGTGTCTCAATTCGCTCTACACGTGTGATTACACAGAGGATCATCTTTTAATTAAAACGAAAAATAAAGGGGGCCTAATTTTTCCATCATATGACGTGATTAACATTTGTATTCGGACGGAATGCAGTATAAGAACATTGAATGCACATGAGACAGTGAGGAATAAACACAAAGTTGTATCTCATGCTATGAAAACACTGATCGGAGAGAACTGTTTCTCATCACTAGACAACCATATGAAAGAACAACCACCTTTATATAACCACATCACGCAACTTTGTAAAGGAATTTGCGAAAAATATGTAGATATCCGTTTCAGGCATGTTGCAACTTCGAAAAATAGTAGGATCACAAAACGCCAACATTTTAACAAGACGGTTCTGTTCACAGGAGATTAAATAAAATTAAACCCAAACTGAAATACATTTTAAATTTATTTCATTTACCCTCCTTCTTTTATTTAATCCAACCACCATAATAACCAATATTTAATACATACACATATTGAATACAAACATAAGGTTCCATACATTTTGTTTCTTTTTCGGAACATCTCGCACAAGGTTATCTGATGATATTAAAATTCCAACTGGTCGATGTCTATACATTAAATAAATAGTAAATATTTAAGGGGCGCGGCTCCCATTAAAAAATGTTTTTCGATCTGACCCCCCATTCACATAGTACCTGAGTCCGTGCCCATTCAAAATAGCAGAATTTGTCTTAAAAGTTTCTCTATTCGCTACTAGATGGCGTTTTTTCAAAAATCAAATGCGTAACGCCTCCCGCACCCCCGCTCACCGGCTTCAACTCTTCTTATCTGAACAACGAAATAGGGCTCCTCTACTTTGTTTCTGCTCTGTGATCACTCCATCATAAAAGTCTCCGCTGGGAAAACTCACGTTCTTCTTTATATTCTCAATTGTCAAGTAATCATTTCTTTTAAAAAAAAATCGATATTCCACTTCTTTGCCTTTGTCGGGGCGCACCTAATACCACTCATCGCACTTTGTTTACTTATTATGCCATAATGGAAAAATTAAACCTCACAGCGTTACAATTTATTTTAATTAAAAAAAATCTCATAAATAGATAAAAACTTCTTGTGTATAATCATATAATCTCAGCCCAACTATTGAAGTTCACTAATACATTACATTTATTATTAACATTTAAATATAAATATTTCACATCTCAATACATTGTTCCTATTGCTACGTAGGTAGTAAGCTAACGCTTTCGAATATAATAAACGTCTCGTATTTCAACAAGTGTTTGATTGCATCATTTTTAAACAAATAACTCATAACATAATAAAAGTTCATAGAAAAGTATTAACAATCGCCTCAATACTACCCTTTATTGTTAGATCAGCTGAGTCGTAGCTAGGTCAAGGACACGGCGTGCGCCTCGATCATTTGTAAGAAAGCAGCAAGTGTTAACATATTTTATTTTTTAATTTAAAAGGTAATAATTAGCGAAGTTATAGTTTTGTATTTGTACAGTGTTATAGATTGTATTATAATTGGTGCAGCGTTGATAGATATATATATATTAATTGTACCGTATTATTTCTTCTCAATAGGCATTATTATTGTTTTAGCTTATAAATTTTTTAGTGTTAACTTTTAAATTACTTTTACATAACTTAGGTCGTATATATTATTATACGTATTCTGCTCACTTTAGTCTTCGCTTCGTACTTACCCGTTGCTCGGCTCAATAACATTATATTATAACATGCAACATCTTGTGCATTAATTAATTCCTTCATCCTCAATTCACTTGACCGACTAACCAATCCTGTTAGCGTTTTCCTCTTATAACGCACATCTGTGTTTGTCTCAAAGGGTTTTTATATTTAAAAGGGGAAACGTTACATAGCCGAAGAAAAACAATGGTTTTATAAATTGGTGTGTTTGCGGGACAAAAGTGAATTGGTTTTTGGCATTCAATGCAGTATACTGAATTTGTAGTGTTGCTGAAAGTAGTCTGCGGAATTATGTTAAGCAGAATTCACAGGAACGCAATGTAAAAAAAAGTTAACTGCCAAAATTATGGCCAAATTCACTGGTCGTTCTCTTTTTCCCATTGACGAAGCACACACATCACGACACAAATCTGGCGCAACTCCTTGTATAACGTTATCTAATAATCCGATTTTTCTATGAATCTAAAAAATAGTGGCGGCCTTAGGGGGTGGCAAGCAGGGCAACCGCCCGGGGTCTCGCTCTTGTCGGGGCCTCACGCCTTCGCACAACAACCCAAGTGTATCAGAATCTCCTGCCTTACGCCGTACATTACAAAACCCACATCGCGCCAGTACAAGCATGTAGCGTTTAAGTCAATAAGCCATTAATATTAAATTTTACGTTATTATAGTAATTATAGTAAAGAGTGAATTAGTAAGAAACCTGCATACAACTGCTTGTAATTTTTTTATTAATTTTATGTGGAAAAAAGATTTTCTAAAACAGTTAGCGCGATTGTGATGCCAGTAGATAAATTGAGTTTGGTAGTTCAAAAAGGCAACAAGCTATCAAAAGAAAGCAGGTAGAAGAAAATCTGTATGGGGTCTCTATATAAATATATAAAAGGTGATGGTCAAGAAGCTTCTAAGTCCTTAAGACTGACTAAAAATGTTATTACATTTTAAGCCAACCCAGCTGCATCATCGTCTGAGATGCAGCTGCTACCTAGCGATGATAATAGTAAGTAAACCACATCATTGTTACTCCACCGCCGCCGTCGTCATCAACACTATCCAGCCAGAAATACGTATCTAAATCTGTCTACATCCATGAATGCCGGATTTGAAAATCTGAATACTTAAAATGACCCAGGTTTATGGCCATCAACAATTACTGATGCAGTCCGAACTGAGATTTCATTGAAAGGTCAACGATAGTGGACGGCGATTCAGTGAATAGGTATCATTACAATAAAAAATTAGCTTATGGCGAAAAAATTGGACAAGCACTGGATGATTTATTCACAAACAAAACATGACATTTACTTTTTCTGTCGATTGTTCAGAATAGAATATAAAAAATTGGGTTCAGTGCAGAAGTTTGCAATTGGAAACACTAGGATAATTATTTAAAGTTCGATTCGACGACACGACTTCACAAAGATTGTATGTTAAAACAGTTAAATTTAGAGAACGGATTATTAAATTTAGAGAAAGATTAAAAAGCTGTTACCCATATAGATAGTAAAGAAAGTGACCCTCGTTTAATAGCACCAATCCAATATATGAGTCGCTATTTCTTGAAAAAAGCAAAATCTCATATTTTAAAATCTTGTGATGATTGTAATAATGATTTAGTCTCGAAACACGAGCTAGAATATATAAAATATAGAGAATGTGCAGGTAAACGGTGGCTCAAAATCATTGGTTCAATTAATTTCGAATATGCAGGACATCATCAATGAAATAGTAAAAGAAAATATTGAAACATGTAATTTAAAGGAAATTATCAAAACTGCTATAAGCACAGTAGTTGATTTTAACTTTATAACATGTAAAATACATAAAAATACTTTAATTGAATATTTAATTAACTTTGTTATTCGTTGCCTGATTTTCAATTATTGTAAAAATATTAACAATATATTAGCTGGAAAAAGACAAGTTATTGATCATCAGGACAGCTTCCAAATGAAGGCCAAGAAGTTAAACAACATTTTATACAGATACTTTTGAAAGTTGTGCTTTGGAAGAAATACTTGCAGCTGGTGAGGGAGAAAAGAAATTAGCTATATTAAATGTCGATGTTGACAAAGAGAGCTATCCTTTGGTTAAAGTTGTTTCGGATGGAGCTTGTGGAAAAGGTCTTTTAAAGGCGCGTACAGACTATATAACATGTTATACAACATTGCTATATAACATGTTTCAGATAATGTGGACACTAAATGTTATAAAACATGTTATAATAACATGTTATTGATATGTACCACAATGTTATATAATTTAGTCACGTGTACTCAAACGCGCGGGCTCAGCGGCGGATGGTGGGGTGGTGGCAGTGTTTAAGTTGACTTTGACGGGTGTAGACGTGTTCATTTTTTGTGGTTTTTAAAATGGAGTGGAACAAAGAGAACACTGCATTACTGATTGGGCACGTTAAAGAAAAAAGAGAATTGTGGGATTCGACAAGTGAACAATTTAAGGATCGCAACAAAATACATGACGCATTGATGGATTTGGCTAGTAAGTTCGATACAGAAAAAAGTGTTGTTGAAAAGAAGATGCGAAGTTTAATTAGACAGTTTCAAAGAGAACTAAAAAAGCCTCGATCGGGGGCAGGAGCAGAAGAAATTTCTTCAAAATGGTTTGGATTCGAGTTGCTATTATGTTTAAGAGATAAAAATAAGTTTCGCTCTACAAACGAAGCGGGCGTTTCAGAGGTAAAAAAAATCTTTTTATGATAATATTTTAGAATTAAGTACCCAAATGAAAAACACACATTGTAATTATAACTCTTTATTTATTTTTTGAAACTCTAATCTAGTCGAGACAAATTCTGTGAGAAATTACGACGATATAGTTTAGTAATTTGTTTGCCACGGTACACTTCCAACATTTGTTAAAAAAAATCAGCAAACTCTTTTCGAACTTCTGCCGCTTCTGTTATATCATTTCCAGGTTCGACATTAGAATAACAATGCAATATAACTAATGTTATATAACAAACGACAATGGTTATATAACATTAGTTATATTGCATTGTTATTCTAATGTGTACAGTATTGTTTTTATGTTATAATGTTGAATAACAAGGTTACATAATGTGGACGTGTTATAAAACACAAGTTATCTGTACGCACCTTAAGACCAGTTATAATTCCCTTTCTGGATGTGCTTGTGCCTTGTACTATTGGTTATAATCCCAAAAAAAATCTTGTTTTTGGGAATAAGAAATAAATATTGCTGCATTTGCAGAAACAAGAGTTGCCCAAACCTGACCACAAATGCTCTAAAAACTGGTCTAACAGCGCTAAATCGATGGAAGAAGACATAATCGTGGAAGGTTTCCAGAGAAGCCTTGAATAGCATGGCGTTAAATATCACATGCTCACTGGAGGTGGCTACTCGGGTATCACAAATAGACTCTTGATTACTATGCCTTATGGTCCTATCTCATAGTGAAAAAAGTGGAATGAGAAAATCACTTTTTAAGAAATTTTTGTTCCAAACTGTAGCAGTTGGGCAAAACAACTAACAACCACAAAAGTTATGCACAAGACGAAAAGTCGAGAGCAATGTTTTCCGTCTTCGAAAAGCAATAGTTAGCGCCGTAAAATTAAAAACATCAAAAGTGACATAAAAAAACAGTGCCAATAATGTATTTGGCAAACATGATTATTTTTGTAAGTCTCGCTGAGCCCTAGTTTAAGAACTAGTCGAATGTGGACTATGGGTGGATATTCAAAAACCATTATCCTCTTTATTTAATAACCCAAGCAGTCCTTTACTGGACGTTACAAATAACTCGGCTAAGCAATTTCATTCAATAATTTCAAAATTTATCGGAGGAAAGCGAGTCAACTACATTTATGGAGTGTCGTATCAAACACGATGTCTTGGTGCTGCAACATCTTGGAACAGCAAAGCAGCAACCCATAATTTGCTGCAGAAGAAAATTTTCAATCACAGTCCAGAGCAGTTTACCAAAAAATAAACCGAAAAAAGACAAAGAATATTGAAATATTCCAGTAAAACCATCCGACGGTTGTATCGAGCATTTTTAATTGCACGTACATAATTTCGTCTCCAAAAAATATATGAACTGTATCGCTCAATAAGTAATTATAAATAGATTTTTTTATTTACTAATTATGTATTTAAAGTTATACATGCATGTGTACACTACATCCATAACACAGGTCTCGTAGCTTACCATCGAAATAGATGGTGCTGTGTGTTAATGTCCCAACATATTTATTTATTTAGATATAAAATTTTGTATATTTGTTTGGACGTTCTAATAGATTATCATACGAGTACGTGAATATTTTGCAGTTCAAATAATATTACATACATACGAATCAAATTAATAACCTCCTTTTTTGATGTCGCTTAATAATAGGTACACACAAGTTAAAATTATTTTATTTGAATTTATATTATGCGAGCCCGCTTTATACAGATTTTTATCAAAAACTATTTGTATACGTTCAAAATCGACTCTTGCTAACGTGTATATTGTACTCGTATGGGATATACGATATAACTATATATAGGATATATGCAACAGGGAAAGGAATGTCGACCGCTGATAGTGTATTATATATATGGATGAAATGAGCCTTAACCTTTCAAAGCACGCGGAGCCACAGGTGGTTCGGTTAACAATTAATTTTTTATGATACAAAACAAGATAAAATAATAGGTTTGCATAAAATTAAAAATGAACAACGATACGCTGCTGGATATGCTTTTGTAATAAGAAGCCACGAGTCATAATTTCCAACTGGAAGCAACATATTTGTTTTGCATTCTTATCAGCCAGTAAAATTGCATATAACTTACACAGCTGGATTGTTAATACAGTGAACAAGCTGTATGATTTAGATAAAACTAAAGACATGCGATGTGCGCCTTGACTGACAGATGCTGACTTAATGCCCAATGCATTTCAAAAACAGAAAGTTCGATTAGCATCTCAAGTCAATTAAGACGGTCAAAGCAGCACTAAAAACTTACGTTGTGTCTGATTCTCTAGATATACATAGCTAACAATTGAATTTATTGCGTTCATGAATGATCTATTCGATTTATTAAACTTAAGCAATGTTTATTCTCAAAAACCGTTTAACAAGGCATTCAAAAGCGACGGTGGTTAAACAGATCTTCTAAATAGAGCCCGGGAAGTACTTAGTAAAGTGCGCGCAAGATAACTCTGCGCGCGGTCGAAATCGGAACTAACCGAGAGCCGCCATGTTGTTGTTATGTCAGGTGTCTTTAAGAGTATACAGCTATTCGTGTTTTTATTCGTTTTCTAAGTAAATAATAGCCATCATCAAGCCGAAAGTGATTAAAAGTGCTGGCAGGGATATTATTTTAAAGGTCAAACGTGCTTGTGAAGAAAAACGAGATCGTAACGGGCCTGTGGTACCGTTTTCTAAGTAGCACGCGTCGCTTATTTGACAGGTAATTTTAGGGTTGCCAGAGCATTCAAATTACCCATATTCAGTAATCAGTGGGTATAATTAATGTTTAGTAATGTAACTATGTATTGATTGTTTATATTTTGTTTTAGGCGTTTCCGAACGCACAATTACTCAAATAACTCGAGAGGGTAATGAGGCAGTAGCTTCATCTTCTAAAGTGGTGACACCGGGAAAGAAAAGGAACCGGATTAAAAAAAATGCTGAAGTAGATGACTTTGATAAATGCGCTATAAGGCATTTAATACATTCATTTTATATTGTGAAGGAGGAGATTCCTACCATAAATAAACTAAGGTTGCAACTGAAAACTCACATACATTTTAAATATGGTAGAACATCGTTGAGGTCTATTTTAAAGACTATGGGCTTCAAATACAAAAAGTGCAACTCTAAACGAAAAGTTCTAATAGAACGCAGAGATATTGCAGCTTGGAGAGCGAAATATATTTTAAGGCTGCGCAAGAATCGTCGGGAAGAAAATCGACCAGTCATCTATCTCGACGAAACACGCTTCATATCACCTCCAAAATGTTGGCAGTCGGTGGAAGAGCCGGGTGTTTTAGCTTCTGATAGCGTCGGTGCAAGGTGGAGTATAGCCCATGCCGGAGGCAAATCTAGGTTAAATGGATTGCTTCTATTTAAATCTAAAACAAGCGATTATAATGATGATATGAACTCTGCAAACTTTATGCGTTGGATGAAAGAAAAAAATGTTCCATGTGTACCATCGACTAGCATTGTAGTGATGGATAATGCGTCATACCATTGTACGCAAATTAATAAGGCCCCTACAATGGGCAATACAAAAACAGAACTCAAAGAGTGGCTTACGAAAAATGGTATTGAAGTCAATGATTGTTGGACAAAACCGCAATTATACGACATCATTAAAAGGCACAAAGAAGACCGACAGTATGAAGTGGAACAATTATTAAATGAACATGGACATGAGATTCTGCGGTTACCTCCTTATCACTGCGACCTAAACCCTATTGAAAAAATTTGGGCTATTGTGAAGAGGAGCATTGCAGAAAAAAATGTTTCTCAAACACCTGGTGAAATAGTCTTAATTAGTTAAGTGGCTTTCAGTACAGTGACGATAGAAGAATGGTTAAATGTATGTCTACATGTAGAAAAAATAGAAGATACATATTACGATTCACACAGGCTTTTAGATATAGAAATGGATAAATTTATTATGGATGTTACTGGTGATTCATCCGACTCCTCTGACGATGATTCCAGCATGGATGAGGATGAGGAAATTGAAATGGAAGGCATGGACCCATTGGAGGACCACTGTTATACCAAATTTAAGAGTACTACACGTTATTAATAAAAGACTTAGAAAAATATCATAGAGTTTTAATTTCAAATTCTTATGTAGTATAAATTTCAATAATAAATAACCACTCTCAACATACTTAGAAAAAATCGTGTTGATTTTTTGTCGCCTTGGGCGAGAATTTTTAAATTTTAATACGATCGTTTCCAAGTGAAGTGTACTTTAGTAAGTTCTTCAATGTTAATTAAAATATTAAGAGTTCCACCACCACTCTAAAATTGACAGAAGTAATCTCTGTTTGGGATGAGCTCGCTTTTTAATGTTAATTTGTCTTCGAAAAATAAACATACATATTTACTTACAAACACTTTGGGTACCTCACGAAAAACATTTTTTTTTTTAATCAAATTAAGGAACATTACCGTTAGTTAGCCCGGCAACATTAAGTACGCCACCAGTCGCGCGAAGACTTATCTTGCGCGCACTTCAATTTCCGTCTTACTGTGACGTTCTATCGAAAAATGATTTGTATAAAAGTTGTAAGTCTAGTAAAAATCTACAACTTTTATACATAACACTTTTTACAATAACCTCAAAGTTTTCCAGATATTTATTTGCAAAAATCTCGGCTTTTAAGTTTTTTTATTTTTAGAATAATCTTTTGATTTCCACGAAACTAAAGCAATGTAATCTTTGAAATACATATAATAAATTAAAAAAAAAGAATGTTTCGCCATAACCGAGAAAAGTATGTTTTATGGCCTCGAGAGGCTGAAAATCACCCTCAACTTCAAGTGGGCGTTTACATTTAAAAAAAAATCGTTTAATTTTCAGATAGGGCTCATTCTTTTTTCTTGAACTCTACTTTTTGAAAATATAAAAACATTGTATGGTCGGTAAAATGAAAAAAATATTGTATTTTTTTTAAAACTATGATAGTAGGGTAAACCAGAGAGTAATTATCTACTGACATTGATTGCCCACGTTAAGAAAAATATTGCCAGGTTTTAAATTGGTATCATTTTAGTTCGATTAGAACTAACTAGTTGACTCTGTGATTAATGTAAAGATTTAAATTCGACACTTGGCTGTTGCCAAGTTGCCAAAAAAACCAAACAGTAATGGCAGATTTCGTCAAAACAAATAAACAATTTAACAATTTTTATAAGGAATTGCTTAGAAATTATTATTTTTTGTTGTTTATTTGATATAAAACTTAGTGCATAGTTATGATGAAATCATAAGTATTTTCTTAGTTTTTAATGAAAATATATGTTGAAATTTGAATCCTAACGGTTATTTCAACCATGGGCAATCACTGAACCTAATTCTGCATATATTTAGTTATTGTCTACTATAATTTTAGTAATTGCCATGTGTTAATGTCTATATTTTTTGCCAGGCAATAACTGTCATGGACATTTTTTTGATTAAAATGTGTTGCATCATATGTAGGTGCTAGACACAATTTTCTGTAGAGTCATTTGATAGTGCTACACTTCAGCTGCCTAGTCCAAAAAATGTAAAAAGAAAATGTTCTTTGAGAGAATATTTAGCTTACCCAGAAACGCCAATAGGAAAAGGAAAAATTATGCCATTAGCTCTTAAAACTTTAAAGCAGCATTACATACTAAACAAAAAGAAAATTTGTTAAAAGTAAAAGAAGAGAAGAAGTTGATTTAAGACGGGCTCGTCTCCCCGACCTATTATCTTATTATTAATATGAAGCCTTCTCCCGACTCATATTGTTCTCTTAACGCAAACTTATCCACGGTGAAGTGCTAGTGAGCTGTCAAGGTGGCCACCAAAAAGACCAGCGAGCTGCACCAGGTAAGCGACTAGCTTTTATCCCGTACAGTTGTAAGCTATTACATCATCCGCCAGATACGTTTTTAGGGATTTTTTAAGGACAGTGTTGGGTCCACGCGTCTCCACGCGCTGGACCGTTATTTTTGTTTCCACGCCGCAAAGAGAGCACGGCTATTTACACGCCTGCCACTCCAAAAGGGGAAATGCAAAAGTGGCTGACAGAGAACGGCATTTCATTTGATAATAGTTTAAAAAAAGTTGAACTATATGATTTGATCAAAAAGAACAAGGACCGTTTTATAACATTTAAAATAGATGAATTTATAAGAAGAAAAGATTTCTAAATCTTAAGACTCCCTCCGTATCACCCAGAGCTCAACCCGATTGAAAATATATGGGGTATTATAAAAAACCGAATGGCTTAAAAAACAGACCAAAACATTACCGTTGTTCAAAGTTTGATAGATGAGTGCATAAATAATATAGACCAAACCACCTGGCGAAATACAGCAAGCACGCTAAAAAAATTGAAAAAGAATACATGAAATAATTCGACTATGATTTCCAGTTTATTATAAATGTCAGTGAAGATAAGGATAGTGACAGTGTAGAAACGTTCGATGAACGTAGTGATATAAATTAATATAGTAATAATAACTGAGAGAGCTTTTTATTTTGTGTAGAGTTAAGGTATTGTTTAGACGAACGAAGGCACAATTACAGCTGAGGTCATAAGACCCTATGTGGTCTCATATGCACAGAGAATCAGTGCAAGATTCCATCTGATGCACAATAATGCTCGCGCTCATACAGCTATGGCCACCAGAGAAGCCCTAGAGGAGGCTGATATACAGGTATTGCAATGGCCTGCAAACAGTCCGTATCTCAATCCCATTGAACACATGTGGGATTTACTGAAACGCAGTGTTTGAAGCACAAACCAACCCGTGCACAATGAAAGACAACTAATGAACGTTCTGAAATCAGGCTGGGAACAAATTCCTCAAGAAACAGTGGTACACCTGGTGGATATTGAAATCCCAAACTTCAAGAGTGCATTAGAAAACGAAGAGGGTATACCAGATACTGAGGAAAGTCACAACTCAACCAACACTTTGCTTTTTTCTCAATTTTTTTTTCTCACTGATTATTTTTGCTAAAATGTAAATTTTTAGAAAAAGTGGAGTAAACACTTTTTTTTTTATTGTTTCCATCATTATTTTATGCTGTCTACAATAAAAATAAATTAATTTGTCCAATTGATCATTAATCAACCCTTAAACCTCAAGAATTCATGAGAATACTATAAAAATGTGGTGGCCCTTTAATCTCATAAAGCGGATTCAAAACCAGAACAACGATATAATATTAAACCATTACACAATGACATACTTTTGGCACATTTGCACTCCTTTCGTGACTACAACAAATATAAACCAATATTCTGTAATATGACTGTAGACTAGTAGACTAGTAGGTATGACTTTCTTACCAGCACACTTTGGTCCGAAATTTGTCTTGTGTTTGTAGCAAAGAGGGCAAGCGAATAATTTCAGCATACGAGGGTCTTATCAAACAAGATGCCATACTGCTGTTGTCTCATTTAATACACACAAAGTCATATCTTCACTGTATAAATCTATGGCAGGTCGCACTGAAGGTGTGTGAATAAAATAAAAAACAGAAGAATAAACCGAACGATGATTTATATACCTTGAGAAAAATTGTTTTTTTTTTTTTGTTGGGACATAAACACACAGTACCATCTAGTTCCATGGTAAGCTACGAGGCTTGTCTTATGGATACCAGATAGTTGATACACTACACATATATAACTTTAAATACATACATATTATAAATATAAACACCCATGACTGGAGTACAAACATTCGTCGTCACACAAATGAATGCCCCCAGTGGGACTCGAACCCGCGACCGCCGGCACAGAAAGTAGGGCCACTACAAACTGAGCCAAACGTGTCGTCAATGTCAAAAAAATGTTAGAAAGAAAAATGGGTTATTATTTTCTGAAGGAGAAGACGTAAATTATGGAGATAAATGCGAGAAACCTGATATGTCACCTGATGTATTTGGAAAAGAGACACACAGCACACGTTTTTACAAAATAATAAAAAGGCGTAAGGATATAAGCTGCAAAAATATTGTCAAAGACACTTTGTACAAAGACTCCATAGCGCAGTTCAATGAGTGATGCATTTACGCATAGGCTCGTGAGGCCTAAGGCGGCAGCATTTTAAGGGCGGCAACATTTTCGGGACGCCAAAATTTTAAAAGCGAAAAAAGTCAAGGACAATCCGAATTCAAAAATCGGTTATACTAGATTCTCTTTGAACTATGAAAAAAAAACAGTAAAATATATTGAATGACCTAACGATTCAATTTACTTTTTAATTAATCGCAAGATTATTTTAATATATATCAATAGATTTTTATTAGACTTTATCGGAAAATCCTGTTGATTTATTTACAAAAGAGGAATAATTTGTTGAAATATTTTCTAAATATTTCAACTCATTATTCCTCTTTTGTAAATAAATCAATAGCATTTTCCGATAGACTAATACATATTAATAAAAAAGATCAACACATTTATGTTCCTTAAAGTTCTTCTATGTTTGTATTTTCAGTAAAATTAATTTCACTGTACAATGTACAGCACCGTGAAACAAGTTTTTAATTTATTTTTAGTATTAAATAAAAAAAGTTAATAGTCTAGTCAACAAGCGCCTTTTAAGTCAACTTTTTTCAGCAGTCTCGAAAAAATATTAACGAGGTGTCATTCGATTCGGAATGGCATGTAGATGATTTTTGAAAAAAATCAAGTTCAGCTTGCAAAATTGCTAAAGTTATAAACAATTAACTAAAAATAAAAAAGGTATACTGTAAATATCAGTATGTTCGTGAAAAAAGTGAAATTGTTGAAAGGTTTTTAGAATTTATACCAAATACTGGCCATAAAGCTAAAGATATTGAAAATGCTTTATTAAACTCTTTAGAAAAAATGGCTTAGACATAAAGAACTGACGTGGTCAATCTTATGATAATGCAAGTAATATGTCGGACTCTGTCATCGCGTTTGACGTGATCAACACACAATTTTTGAGCCTCTCTGATTTGAATTATTTTATCATTGTGGAAATAGTAGTTATAAATAATTAGTTGTATATATTAGTTAATGTAAATATTTAAATATTTTAGGTGTATATATAGAAGATATTGTGGTAAGTTTTTAGGTTTAGATTTTTATTTTCAAATTTTCCTTCTATATGTGACAAGCCGAATATGGAAAATAAAACACAATCGGAGCCTCCGGATCCAGGCGAAATTTTTTATATGCCGGAGACAGAACTACTTCCATCCAGTTCTTTCTCTAGAAAACGCTCTGGAGTCCAACAAAATATTGGCTTAAATAAAAAAACGATCATTGATCCTTCGACAGTTAACCCCTCTATTCAAACAGTTTATCTGAACCCCGCTTTCAATGAATTAATTAATTGTTATTCTGACTCTGACATCGGACCTTTCATAATCCATGTTGCAAGAGAAGAACCAGATCCATCTGCAGGACTAACTATTCGCGCAATCAAATTTGGTGAATTTCTTTTCAAAAATAAATTTCAAGATATAGTCAAAGATGGAGTCAAAAGTATTGGCCGTAATAAAATTAGTGTCGAATTCTCATCCGCCACATCTGCTAACAAATTTATTCAAAATCCGTTACTTTCGTTTCATAAATACAAAGCTTTTATACCTACTTTTAATATCTCTCGCATGGGCCTAGTCCGAGGGATTCCAATAGACTGGTCTATGGATGAACTATCTAAGAGCCTGGAGCTTCCTAGTGGTTGCGGTGAAATTCTAAAAGCCCGAAGATTGAATCGCAAACAATTTGTAGATGGATCACCTAATTGGATTCCAACTCAATCTGTCGTTTTAACGTTTAGGGGTCAGATGCTACCAAATAAGATATACGCGTTCTATTCTTCTCTTAATGTTGAAACTTATAACCTACCAACTATTATGTGTTTGAACTGTTGCCGATTTGGCCATACTAAAAATATTTGCCGCTCAAAACCACGATGCTTGAAATGTACCCAATCCCACTCAGGAGAATCGTGTTGTGTTACCAAAGAAACCGCTCTTTGTATACATTGCAGTGGTAACCATTTTGCAGATGACAAGAATTGCCCTGAACTGACAAGACAAAAATTAATTAAAACTGCCATGTCGCAAGAAAATATTTCTTTTGCGGAAGCCGCCACTCATTATCCTCCAGTGAGAAGATCTTATGCTGAGGTTGCAAAAGAAATGTTTTCCCTAACAAATCCTTCCACTAGCAATACCGATAACCCTGTCAATTATAGCTCTCCTTCAACTGGTATTCGCTCCTATAAAAAAACGATAGTAAAGATTCCACGTTCCCCTTCTCCTAGAGCTAAGGGATACGATAAACAGACTCATTATAATATAACTTCTCCTTGCCCTTCATCTCTTGGTAATGGTTGCGCCATTAATTCAGTCGCATCTGAACCTTCGTCTATTGATCATCTTTTACGCACTTTATTAATTGCCATTAACAACCATTTCTCTTCTAAAAATATTTTACCGAACAACGCTGCTCGAAACTCTGTAATAAATCCACCTTCACCTCTTCCATCATCTCATCATGGATCTAATAAAAATCCTGCAATGGAATTGCAAAAGCCTTCCAGCTCGTAAATCAGACATAATTCATCTTATTAATAAATTCGAACCTGCTATCCTTGCCATTTCTGAAACCTGGCTGAAGCCTGGAAGCCGTTTTCGTATTCCGGGTTTTTCCTGTTTGAGAGATGACAGGGATGATGGATATGCAGGTAGTGCTATCTTAGTTAATCGTTCATATTCGTTTTCACAAATTTCTATTCCTACTCATAGCCATGACATTAACGTAGTGGCTATCAAATTCCTTAACATATCATTTGCCTCTATTTATATTCCTCATCCTCACCCATCGCTTGCTTCGGAACTCCAGCTCATTTTCTCTTCCCTACCTCGACCAATCATTGTAATGGGTGACTTTAACACCCATCACACTGCTTGGGGTTGTCATTATTGTGATACATTTTCTCACTTGTTGTTGGACATAATTGATGAAGCCAACTTTTGCTTTATTAATGATGGATCTCCAACTAGACGAGTTTATCCAAATCAAAATCCTAAGAGTGCTGTTGATTTATCCCTCTGCTCCCCCAGTTTGGCATCTTGTTTAAACTGGAAGGTCCTTGCTTCATCTTATGGCAGCGATCACTTTCCCATTCTTATGTCATTAAAAATGAAATCATCCCCATTCCCAGTGCTAAATCCGCTGTTTCCATATTGTCTCAATAGAGCCAACTGGTCTGGGTTTCGGTCATTTTTTGATTTACAGTCAACTAATTTTTCCAAGTGTAGATCCTCAAAATTCTTTGTGTTGTTACGAAGCTTTTGTTAAAAATTTACTTTTGGCAGCCTCTTCGCATATTCCGCTAAAACGCTCAGGTCATAAAAAACTTTTGTCTCCGCCTTGGTGGGACGAAGAATGTACGATAGCTATAAAAAAGCGTAAAATTGCTGAACGCAGCTATCAGCAATGCATGACTCGCGCTAATTTCATAAATTATAAAAATATAGCGGCACAAACAAAACGGCTTTTAAAAAAAAAAAAGAAATCAAGCTGGATACAATTTTGTAAATCTTTACATCCTGGCACCCCAGCGACAATTGTTTGGCAATGCATTAAAAAATTCCGATCCTCCTTTAATGATTTGTTGTATAACATCTCTTCTAATGAGTCATCCTGGCTTCAAAATTTTTGTAGTACTCTTGCTCCTCCTTTTGTCCCTTTTTCAGACTGTTTCCCCTCTGACATTCCATCTCATTATGATGAAATGGACATTCCCTTTTCTTTTGCTGAATTACAATGTGCTTTAAATGGCCTATCTGATTCTTCTCCAGGTGAAGATGGCATTCCATATTCCTTCTTAATTAAATTAAGTGATTCAGCTAAACAGATCTACCTCTCCATTATAAATTCAATTTTAGAGTCCAAAAATATCCCCCCACCTTGGAAATCCCAAGTCATCATACCAATTATAAAACCTGGTAAAGATCCTAAAGAATCCTCGTCTTACCGTCCTATAGCTTTATCATCAACGTTGGGCAAAGTTATGGAGCATCTTATTAAGAATAGACTGGACTGGATAATGGAAAGTAGAGAAATCCTCTCAAAGTCACAATTTGGTTTTCGAAAGGGCATGGGTACAATTGACAGCCTCAGTATTCTTATATCGGAAATACGTCTAAGTTTTTTAAGAGGAGAATACCTCGTGGGGGTCTTCTTGGATATTAGCTCTGCTTATGATTGCGTTCTTCTTCCGCTTCTGAAATCTAAAATGCTGTACTTAAATTTACCGCCAAAATTAACTTATTTTATTTTCAATTTTTTTATTGGAAGATCGATTCGAGTGAGATATCAGGGTGAACTTCTTCCCCCTAGAACAATTTGGAAGGGTCTCCCGCAAGGTTCAGTTCTTAGCCCCATTTTGTATAGCTTTTACACTCATGATCTTGATAAATCTGTAGATAGTTTCTGTAATATTTTGCAATATGCGGATGATATTGTTCTATTTTATAGTTCAAAGGATATGACTGAAATTGTATCTAGATTAAATTCTGCTTTGTATTATCTGGGAGAATGGCTGCAGTCACATGGTTTACTTTTGTCAGTTCCGAAAAGCAGTGTAGTTGTTTTTACTAGGAAGAGACATATTCCAGAAGTTAACATTTTATATAAGGAACAAACCATTCCTGTTCTAAATTCTGTAAAATTTTTAGGTATTTTCCTAGACTCTAAATTATCAGGTACTACTCATATAGATTATATCTCCAAAAAATGTGAAAAGAATATTCAAATTTTACGTGCATTATCAGGAGTGTGGTGGGGTTCCCATCAATACTCCCAAAAAATTTTATATAACGCTATTATTCGTAGCCATTTTGATTATGGAGTATTTCTATTAGATCCATGCAATAAAACAGCACTAGAAAAATTGAACAAAATCCAATACAAGGCACTAAGAATAATATTAGGTGCCATGAAATCATCGCCCACAAATGCTATGCAGGTTGAGTGTGTAGAGCCTCCACTTCATCTTCGCAGACAATATTTTTCTGATCGCTTTATTTCGAAAGTTTTACAATCTTCCTGTCATCCGTTATTACGTTCCCTCAATCATTTATTACAAATTATTAAACCTAATCAACAAATTCCGTGTATTATTAAAAGTTTCCAAAAGTTTTTAGAGCTTCCTGCGCCTATTTTTAAACTTAACCTTAACCCCTTGTACTCAGTACCTTTTCCTTCGCTTACCTTTGTTCCTTCAATCATAACGAATCTGGGAATTGGCAAAGGTGACCCTGGGGCTAATGTTAAATTTAAGAGTATTTTGGATAATGACTGGTCTGATTATATTAAAATATTTACTGATGCATCAAAAATTACTCGTGAGTCTTGTGTTGGGGCTGCTTGCTGGGTCCCTCGATTCAATATTATACTAAATTTTAAGTGTCCTCCTGAAGCTTCTGCTTTTTCGGGAGAGTGTATAGCTCTGCTTGAAGCCATTTTATTTGCAGAATCACATAAAATGTCAAAAGTCATTATCTTCACCGACTCTTTAAGTTCCCTTCAGAGTATCTTACAAAACCCTTTCCGTAGTAAATCAAGATTTGTTATTATATTTAAAATTAGAGAAGTTCTCTTTCGTTGCCATGAACAGGGAATCCTCATAACCTTGGCTTGGATCCCTAGTCATTCAGGTATTATCGACAATGAAATTGCTGATAGCTGTGCCAAATCTGCAACGGTTAGCGGAATTTTAAATCATTATTATAATTACTCCCATGACTTGCGTTCTTTGTCTAAAAAAATTCTTTACATTTCCTGGAACACATTTTGGAACGCTTCCAAAACAATTAAAGGTAAGTATTATGCTTCAATCCAACCGGAGGTTCCAGTCTCCCCGTGGTTCTTTCGATTTCGCCGTGCTGACCGCAAAACCACCTCAATTATATGTAGGCTTCGTCTAGGCCATGCGTGTACTCCGGTTCATTTAGCAAAATTAAAAATTAGAAATAGCTCTATTTGTGAATGTGGCTTAGATGAGGGTTCCACTGATCATATTCTCTTTAATTGTCCCAAACTGAAATATTCTCTATATGATATAATCCCTCCTCAAATTCACCGCCCAGTTAACACCAAATGTTTATTAGCCCTTGTATTTAGCCTATTTATTAAAAAACTAGTTAAATTTATAGTAGATAATAAAATAAAATTATAATTCTCATTATGTATATATTTTTTCATTCTCAATCAATGTTTCATTTTTGTATTACGTAATTATTTTTCTATTGTTATAGGTTACTCTGTAGACCGATCATTCATTTATAGTTTTAATTCCACAATAAAGTTGCCAAAATTCAAAATTACCGCTCAATCTCATTCGTGTCTTCCTCACAAAACGTGACACTGGCAGAATGGATTGCGTCTGTTAACGCAACTATAAGCCATTATAAAAAAAAAAAAAAAAATAAAGTAATATGTCAGGAATGTATTAGTCCTCGGACACGAATAAAAACAATTAACTCTTTAGCAGATTACGTTTCTTGTGCTGCTCATTCTTCAAAATTTAGTACGCACAAGTGCAGATGAATCTGTACCTGAAGCAATTGACATTTTTGCAACTTTGCAAGAACTTTATATATTTTACAAATTCTACAGCGTACAAATTTGAATCTTAAAAGACTTTCTCAAACCCGTTGGTACCCAACACTATGCATGTTATGCTTTAGAAAAAGACTGGTCTGTAATAATTGATGTATTGCACTTTATTCCAGAAAGCAAAGACGAAAAACCAAAGACACGATCTGAAGATATTGGATTGCACCGAAAATTACATCACTTGGAAACAGCTATTCTAGTAATTATTTGGAATGTGATTTTAGATCGTTTCAATGCTGCTAGTAAAAAGCTTCAGGAGTCTCAAGTGGATTTATCATCTGTTGTCCAAATTTATGGTTCACTAGATTCTTTTGTTCAGGTTATAAGAGATAAACAGTTTTTTGAATACGAAGAAAATACCAAAGCATATCTAGAGTCCAAGATTACTATTGTTATGATACTCGTCGCACAAAATTCAGAAAGTTTCATTCGGATGAGTCGCGGGCAAATGAAAAAGCACCTATTTCTGGAATCGAAAATTTCCGTACAAATATTTATTACCCAATTTTGGATACCTTATCTATACAATTAGCCGAGAAATATGATACGCTATATGTTGTAGAAAAAAAAAGAAAATTGTACTTTAGGCCAAAACTCCGAGCGAAACTCGGTAGCCCAGGTACTTAAAACAAATAGCACAATTATTTTATTCTAGCTGTCAGTCGTAAGCCTGTCATAGTATGAAGGAAAATCGATTTGATATTATAAATTGGTTCATTTTGAACCTAAAGCATTATTCTATTAATATAGTGTTCCTAATGAAACATATCACTGATCCGGAACTTAGCACTGTTCCAGATGCGATTGTTCCAATCTGGCTAAAGATACATTTTTGCCACGTTTAAATGGCAGTAATATCATACTTTGAATCTTATTGTCAATGATGCTTTAAAACCAGAAGACATAACTTCAATAATAAAGTGAAAATTATAGTTAGACAATTTAACCAAAGCAATATAGCATGACAGAAATTAAAAAAGTATCAAAATCAGGCAGGGCACACACAGAAGCGTCTAATTCAAGAGGTGGCAAACCGGTGGAATTCCAATTATTATATGCTTGAACGCTGTGTAGAGCTACGAGAGCCACTCAATAGTGCTATGATTAACTTAAGCATGGGTATATTAACATCATATGAGTGGCAAGACTGCATTGAGCTCTGCAAAATTCTGCAGCCATGTGAGGAAGTCAAAAATATATTTAATCGGGAGCCTAGTAAGCCCCATAACGACTGGTCTCACAAAAGTTCTCCAGAATTATGAATATGAAAACCTTATTCCACTGGTTGACAGAGGCAAAACTTATTAGGAGGAATGAGGAACAGCTTCAATAACTTGACTCAAAGCCGAACATTTACCAACTGCATGTTACTAGATCCTAAGTTTAAATTTTATTTTAACGTTTTGTAATACAAGACACACTATAGATACACTATAGAAGAAGTGGGCAACCCTCAGGCAAGCACAAGCACCAGCACCAAACTTATATGGCAGGATTACACGGAAAAAATGTGCAATATCCAGCCTAAGGGTACAGCACACTCTCGGATTATTGTGGAGATTCAGCGATATTTAGATGCTCCAAGATAGGTCAGAATGTCCTCTAAAATGGTGGAAGACACATAGGGAATCGTACCAAAATTTGTATATAGATGCTGTTCAAAAATTAAATGCCAAGGCATCTTCTGTTCCCTGTGAGTGTTTTCGGCGGCAGGGAACATGCTAAATGAAAGGCGTCAAGGCTAGGCATAAGAAAATTGCAACAGCTCGTTTTATTAAACCAGAATATTTAAATATTGTAAATACCATAAATATATTTTCTTTCCTCGTTTAAAATCAAGCTGTCAGTCCTAAGCCTGTAAAAGCATGAAGGATAGCGCGCTTTCCTTTCGTTAACTTGTAAAATAATTCCATAGCATTATTTCTAAGGTATTGTTAGTATTGATGGAACAGGCTGTTATTTTAGAACAGGTTATTGAAACTGTTATTTCATTGGAAAAGGAACAGGTGAAACAGGTTTCCAATTTTTCCATGAGTCTGGAGAAGTCTGGAAATGAGTCTGAAAAAGTTTAGAATATGAAAAGCGAACCTTATGCCGTTATTTAAACGAGCAATACTTGTATATTTATACCGGCGATCTCGAAAACATATGTATGGACAAATGAATGAATGTTTTTTTTTTCTTTTCTCTGTACCTGCTTAATTATAAACAAATTGTTAACATAATTAACTATTTCATCTTTCAAAGCTAAACTGTTTTTAATATACCAATATTAGAAAACGGAACACTAATGGGATCATCTCAGTATCTCTCCGTCCGTCTGTCCGTTTTAAATTATATTGACTGCTGCCCTTAAATTAAATTTATATCAAGAATTTTACAATCTGGCAAATAATGAAAAACAGTCGACTTTTTTAATGAATCTTATTCATATAAGTGCAGTAAAAAGAAGAAATGGAAAATATGAAACAGCAGAGTACAGTATTTTATACTGTACCCAATGGCCAAGGAAATATTGTAAATGTGTGTAAAGCTACATTTAGTGAAATATTTTCGGTGTCCTTTAGAGGTCCAGATATTAGTAAACAAGAAAAAAGAAAATCAATCGAATTATATGGAAACAAGAGGAAAAAAGAAGAAGCACAGAAAATTTACGGAGATTGACGAGAGAAGTGTAAAAGATCACATAAATTCCTTCCAAAGACAGGAGAGCCACTAGGGTTGCACAAGATCTTAAAAAGGTAATTAAAGAATAATAATTAAAGAAAATAATTAACTGATTAGAACATTATAAACATTAAAATATTTGGATGGGTTGGATCTCTCCGATATGTTGATTGCTATATATAGAACATATTATAAAACACACAAGTGGTATATGGCAATTTTTTCACCTACTCAAAAATTTTTGGAACCCGGTCACACTCAGATGGACACATTCCATCTGAGTGTGACCGGGTTCCAAAAATTCACATCCATCCACAATACCATCGAAAGAAAAGAAATTTATCTACCGAGTGACTATATCAAACTAACAAAAGAGGCATGTGCTAAAAATCTATACGAAATCATTAACATGGATTTCAGTTTTATTAAAGATTATGCTGATACTGAGATTTTTATTTATAAAAATATTTGTCCTGGGCGAAATGCCAGAGATCTTTAAGTTGTTGATTTAAGAAAAATAATGTACAAACCCGACTGTACAATTAAAATTTCTAAACAGCTTCTAGTGGCATTAATAGTTAACTCCATACATGCAAGATTCCTATAAAAAAAACAACTCTTTGCCCTACATAGATTAAGTGAGGAGCTTCTTTTTTTAAAACTTGACTATTCCACTTTTGATGAAACTATTTTTTTTTTTTTGTTTGGTAACATTCAAATTTACACTTCTTCTTCTTTCACATTTTAGAAAAAAAAGATTAAAAGGCATGATTTTGTCAAAAATAGATTATTCCACATCAAAATGACATTACCCATTTCAAATACACATTTTAGGAACAAAATATGATTAATCCAGAATTTTTTTAACTATTTTAATCTAAATTGCAACAAAATAAAAGATACCAGGAATCCTTTATAAAAAATGAGATTTCTGATACTTAATTAGTTCCAGCAAAACAAGATTAATCCACAGTGGTTTGAATTAAAAAATGATTATTCCTCTAGAGCACATAATAAAACTTGATTATTCCAATCAGCCGCATCAAAACTAGATAATTCCATTTCAAATTTTGGCTTTATTCAATACATATTATTGCTAAATTTTTGAATCCTATACAAAGCAATGACTATCATTGTCGTCAACAATAATGCATCAAAATTTCGAGTCAAGAACATAGCTGCATAGCTACAAAACTATTTTCACAGATTTTGAAAAAACACAAAAAGTAGAATAGTCAAGTTTTGAAAAGAACCTCAAGTATCTTCTTAAATATAAAGTATGTAGTTGGTATTTTCTTATTTTTTTGTACTTTAAAGTTTAAAAATAAACGTTTTCTTTGATTTAAATTTAAAGTTGTTTTGTTCTAACACCTGCTAACTACCCTATTATTATTTTGATTATACCCTAATGCAAAACATCAACTGCTATCTGCCATAAATACAGTAATCTGTAATTTTCAATCAATCATATCATTACGCCTAGTATCATTTGCCATTCTAGAAAAAATAACTAACATTGTTTAGATATCCCAAAAAATAATTTAATAAAACATTTTTTTGCTCTTCTGTAAAGTTGATGTTTTGTAGATAGCAGTGTTTTGTACTTAATCTTCGATATATTTGATGGCATACTAACTTTATTTTCATTTAATTTGTTTCTTGATCACTCTACTTTTCGAATTTCTTATTAAATATTGTAATTTTTAATTTTCGAATTTTTCCTTTATTCAGTTTCATGAAGCAATAGTATAATAGGGATACGTCCCCAGCATGCTATCTATTGGGCATACAAAACATTGTTATAATCAGTAATTTAAAATCCTTCTGTTGTAAACAGTGACATTTCACACTTACATTATAGGTAATAGGAGGTATTTGACCTAAAATAAAATTGAGTTTCTTATGTACAGTAATAAAAATGCAGATGTACTTTTTTCATCTACTGATCCTTACCTTTTTTGATATAATCGACTTTTAATCTAGATACGAGATATATCAGTTAATTACTTCACACTCAGGGCAACAGAACCTGTTGACTACTAATTCCTAAAAATATGTTAGCCCTAATCTACAGATGATTTGTATGTAATATATGTAGATGGCTGATGTGACCAATTTAATCGTAATTCACTCAGAAAGCTTCCGTTAAAGTTTACCGATACGAAAATATTGGACTTGATATATTCCATTTTTTAAATTGTAATCACAAACTATAGAGTAATGCTACTAAAGATTAAAGAATAAACTTTATAGAGTATGTATGTAAGCAGTAAACCTCAAACTATATAGAGAATAGAGATGCTACCCGGCCTACGCATCAGTAATAGCGATGTGTCAACTCGGTTTGCCAACTCGGGTTAACCCGAGTTAACCTCACGTCGAGTTAGCCCGAGTTCGACCGATCGTAACTCGGGTTAGACACCGACACACGAACCTCGTTTCACCGTCGAGTCAGCCCAAGTTCGACTGATTATAACTCGGGTTAGACACCGACACCCGAACGACACACGAACCTCGTTTCTTATAATGAGGATTCGAACTTCGTTTTACATTTCATATACGAAACGAAATTTGCTTTCCGAGAGAAGCCGACTTTACCCGTATGCTTACGAATATTTGCGCGCGAACGAAGTGACATTAGAAATTTCTGTAGGTAGCGAGTCTCCAAAAAAGTTGCATTTTTATTAAATTAAGAGTTCTTTAATATAATAATTCATTATTTATTGTTTTAATTCTTTATAAAAAGTTTAATTATGATTGTTTCGATAGTGCCGGGGCCAAAAGAAACATCCTTTTTTTTTGGGAAATTTTTGAAGCGCCAGTTCAATGTAAAGAGTGTAAAGTTAAATGTAAAGAATGTTCTGACTATAGACCGGGCACGGTACCACCGCCTGGTAGTATCTCTATCTACCAACATTTTATTTTAATATTCTTAAAGACATTAATTTATATTTTAATATTAATATACTTATTTCTTATATTTTCATCTTTATAGTTGTTAATTTAGCAAATTATTATTTGAGAAGTGGTGTTATTATTTTAGTTGCTTTAGCCTAAGACAAAAGCTAAGCTATGTTTATTGCTTTTCAGGGTTCCGTACCTCAAAAGGTAAAAAAAGAACACTTACCTAGAATCACGAAATTGGAAAAGTTGAAAATTAAAGTTAAACAGATTTCCTACAAATTTGTACGGAACCCTCGGTGGGCGAGTCCGATTCGCACATGCCTGGAATTTACTTCTATAACTATAACTAATACAATGTGCATTAAAAAATGCAATATAATAATATAATTTCTTGCATTTGTTTACTTACTATATTTAAAAAGACTCACTTAAGTATAGTCAAAACATGTCAAAAACTTGAAAAAGAATAGATGTATTCAACTCGAAATAGAATGAAAGCATATATAAATTTCATAGCACTTATAATGCTAACTCGAGTTACTTAACTCGGGTTGAACTCGAGTTACCATGATTTTAATTCGAGTTAACTCGGGTTAGCGAAAACCCGAGTTGGCCCATCTATAATCAGTAAACTATGCTATCACAGAGTCACAGATCCTGAGACCAGAATATCGGCTAACGGCTCCGAATTCCGACCACAGATTGAGCTGACTACGCTGAACGCTCCGACCATGGACGATACATATTATGCCTGCGTAGTGGTTTTTTTCTCTCTATCTATTTCTATATAATTCTCTATCTTTTGGTCTGTCCGAAGCACTCCCTAACAAAAAATGTAACATTTTATTTATCTGAGGAGTGCGAGTGAAAACCTCACATCACAAACTATATAGAAATGGTTGCAATATGATGTCTATTTCATAATATGTTTATTAATAATACTTAAT
Source organism: Brenthis hecate (assembly GCA_951806755.1). NCBI lineage: Eukaryota > Metazoa > Arthropoda > Insecta > Lepidoptera > Nymphalidae > Brenthis > Brenthis hecate. The sequence continues at coordinate 2,465,742 of OX638279.1, read as the reverse complement.
AAATTATTAAATATGTTGAAAATATTAAAGCGCTAGTTTTGACTAAAATAAAAAACTAATCAAATACCATTTATTTGTTGTGTATAATAATGATTATTGGTGTATTTGATGACACAAGTTCCCATACAAACAGACAAACATCGTTATTCGTTACATCTTATTTTTTTACTTTGATTTTTATCTTCTGTGGACCCTACTATTTGTCATCCATGGACACTACAATTTAAAAACCAAATCCAATGAGCATAGTAATTAGTAACCACAAACTATATAGAGATGCTACGATAGTTATTTGTTACATACATGAAAAAAAAAACCGGACCACATTTAATATATGCGCGCACAAAGGTACATTGGGTAATGGGTACCCTTTCTATTTAAATTATCTTGTATTTTATTGTATTCTGTAATATAAAACAACAGTATAATTTACTTTCTTTCTGTCATTCAACGTTTTATATATATAGCAAGTTTTTTATTTATACTGTGCTTATCTATGTTTTATTCGTTGATAGGTTTATTATATATTATTCATCTATGGTTGATTGATAGATATAGATTATAGATGATATTTGAATCTTGATTTTATATATGTAGCAATATACTCTATGATCTTGATAGACTTGAAATTGAAAACGTCAGTCCGTCAGTCGTCAGAATCAGAATTCAGATTTCAGATTAGTAAAGATGTAAATGTTATGGGCCGTGGATTGTGAATATGGTAGAATTAACAGATATATGACATTGTTTTGATATGGATTATCTCACGATATTGCAATACTAGTGCAACATTCCAATTTTTTCGCATAGCAAATAATGTCCAACGAAGGAAATCTGTCTATATCAGTACCACGTTCGTGTTTAAACGAATTCTGTATTAAATATCTTAATTTAGTGGAGACTTTTTACTATGTTACACTTTCTGAAGATAAATTTTCAAATTCAGTCGAAAACACTGACTTTGTATGTTTTAACGTTACACTAAATGTAAACCCAATAGACAGTAATGTCAAACCACAAGAACTTGTCGATCGGATTCAGGTAAGTAAAAAACATTTTGCGTCCTATTTCCTTTAGTATAGTATATCTAATAATAATTAGGTACATGAGTTGATGGATGTATATAACTTGAATGGAAGTAAGTTTATAAATTCTCTTTGCCATAGCTTTTATTGGCCACAAATAGACACTATTTTAATACATAGGGAAATATAGTAACAAATTCATAAGAAAGAATTTGTCAAAAATAATATATTCCTATTCTGAATTAGTATTTTAGTAGTATTTTTAAATACATATTTTATAATATTTACTAAATCGAAACTACATTAAAATGATTCCTCAAATCATTAAAAAAAAGTTTTTTGAATAGCATAGCCAATTTTTTACCTATCAAAAAATGGCTTGAAGTTTAAAATAATTCATTCCAATACCCATTTTTAAATGTATAATTATTGACAAATGTAATAATTTTATATAAATGAAGTGACATATTACATTGATTATATTTTATTTCAATTATGTTATGTATGTTGTATTTTTCTGTTCAATTCGTATGTGAGCGATGTGTTTGCTGCTAAGTTATAACTTGTTAAGTGTTTCTAATGCCAGCATACCACAATATGAAATTCCAGGATGGTCAATGACATTCTTATCAGTCATAAAATAAATAAATTGATAAAAAAATCCTCTTATGTTCCATAAGCTAAATGTATAGTTACATTGGCTCTTTATCATTTGTCCCCTAAGTATTGATCATGATCAGTTGTTAATAGCTAAACAACGATGATTACATGCTCGTATGTAAACAATAAAATGAAATTTGGATTTAGCTTATAAATATTGTCAAGATATGAAAAAAATGATGCATGGGTGTTAGATTTAGTGACAGAGGTCAATAGTGCGGTTGTTTGGGGGCCACCCGCTGCAGTGGGCGCGAGCCGCAACCCGGATCTCGTGTGCCCCGCTTCCCCTTCACTCAGCGGGCCCATGCGTGGAGGTGTGCGTATGCGCCGTCGCTCCTCGCTCCACTCGGCACTCGCTAGTCACGCCGCGGTACGCCTCGCACTCGCGCGTCATGTCATGCGACGATAACTAACTCGCATTTATTATGTACGCGATCGACAACTCCCAGGTGAGCGCGTCCACACGCCCATCAATTTCTATGTTCTCAACAATTTTCACGTCATGGATAGTCTGTGTACACCGAGTTTTACAAAGAGATGTACGCAACATCACAACATAATGATGTTCATTCACGATCGCACGAATAACGATCCCGGAAGTAAAGCCGGTTCGTTAACGTCATCTAGGTATGCTAATTACCATAGACATTGTTCAAATATTGATAAATATGTAAGTTATATATTACTGTATAATTTATATATTCGTAAATCTTATTAAAGTATGGGAAAAATCTTTAGGTAAGTGATATATCAATATTAATTCAAATTCAATAATATAATAATACCGTTAAAAAGATAGGAAAGTGGTAAAAAATATGTAGTGAAAGATGTGCAGGTGAAAATGTGTCAAGTTGTGTAAAACAGCTATACTTTACAAATAAAACTAAAGCAACCGAAATGTCGCGTCTATCATGTAACAGCTTAATGTTAAGTAATATTATGTCATTCTCATTCATATTTGAAGAAAATTTTGTAATTATCAAAACTGATATTTGATATTATATTTTTCATTTTTTTTTTAAATTATTAATAATAATTAGCGTATCAGCCTTAATATTATTATAAATCAATATTATATATATTTATTCATGACTAGCATTGCCCGCGGCTCCGCCCGCGTTCAGATGACCAAAAACCAAATGCTTAGGTTTAACACATTAGTATACTCTTACATTGCAGTTTTTGTATTTTTTCTCAAAAATGAGACATTTACCCGCCGTAAAAAGTATCCTATATGTTAACCCGGATAACCAGCTATTACCATACCAAACTTCATCAAAATCCCTCCAGTGGTTTTTCTGTGATGCGGTAACAGACAGACAAAAATTCTAAAAACTATAGATTCGGCCTCTGTATCGATAATAATGTTTATTTCAATAAGATTTTCCAAAAAATATCTAATGTACAGATTCGGCTTAGTTACAATTTTATTATATGTATAGATAGTCGCTTTAGTCAGTTTATCTTTATACTCAACAATTTTTTTTCATACAACCCTGTCAAAATTGCAAATGATTAATATTTATTGCCATACTCATTATTAGTAATAAAGTAGTAGTTGTATCCATAAACTATAAACACATTTTTAAATTTAAATCTTTGCAATTGATTCTAAAGTTTCATGGATCAGTCTAATGGATAAACTGTTCATATATATATATATATATATATATATATATATATATATATATATATATATATATATATATATATAGTATATATATATATATATATATAACTCGTTATAACTAGTAGGTACTATAAGCAATATAAATACCTGTTGCGTAAAACAATAGCAATAATCAAAATAGAATAATTAGCGCGTCATCGTGATCCTAACACGTAACTAGTAACATTGTTTATTAAAACGTATCTGTTTCTTTATAACAATCATTATAAGATTATTGTGAATTTAATAGAGAGTTTTAATTGTGTATAATAATAATAATAATTAATCTATTTGTGAATTTAATAGAGAGTTTTAATTGTGTATAATAATAATATTAATAATTAATCTATTTGTATCTGTCGGCGGTGCAGCTACCTGCGACAGTTGGTCGGAACTTGAATATTACTGCTGACTTTCACTTGACTACGGTGAGCTCTAGTAATTTATATTCACTCGTTATCCACGACATCCGATCACGGATTTGAATCTAATAGATAAATTTAACATAGTTTTCCCATAATTTCCATATTAATAGTAAGCTATAAGCTAAGTTCCCTTTCAATTCAACAAATAAGCTTGTTTTTATAGGCCGATCGTTGATAAATAATAAATTATTTATATATATTTTTTTACGTTAGATTAATAAGAATGTTTCCCTAGAAGAGGAATGAGGCGTTAAAGCGTATAATTTTTCCTCGATGTCAAAAATAAGTGAAATGATAGAAGCCAAACACTAGTACAGAGTACTACTATTCTATCAACGTTATATACGGATGGAAATAAAAGAATTTTTAATAGTTTTACATATTAAATCTACATAAAGAAAATTGCGAGAAACCAACATATACTTACATACACATATACATATGTGTTTTCACCATAGTGATTTCTACATTTATGAGTAGCTAATAGCTGAGTATGTATATTAGATAAGATAGTATTAGATATATGGCAATAAAGTTATAGCCAATGATCTAATAACTCAAAATATAAGATTTAAAATTACTCTTTAACGCATCTAAATGCTGAATGAAGGTTTGTCTGTTTGTTCCGGCTAATCTCCGAAACGGCTTTACTAATTTTGGCAGGACTTTCACGGGCAGATAGTTGATGTTATAAGGAGTAACATAGGCTACTTTAATTTTCGAATAAGAATTAGGGTTCCGCTCAAAAAAAAACCACTTGAGGACGCACCCGAGCAAAGCGAGGGTAAGCCGCTAGTTCTGAAATATATTTGAAAATCGTTAATGGCCGGGAAGTATACATGATATTATTTGTAACATCATGTAAAAAAATATAATATTTAAAAATTTAAGAAAAGAAATTAAAGTATGTCTGCTCTAATGTCTATGTTTTATTGCTTTTGGTTCACGAGTGTTACTTTTGGCGGTTCACGAACACACGCAGTACATGCAGTTTTGACTTAACTCAGTCACTGAGCACTGTCTTCCACCACTAGTTAGTATTAGTTATAGAGTTTAGTAGTTATACTTTAAATATCACTACTCCACTTTTCCTTACTTTTTCGTATTTCTTCTTAATCTTCTCTCAATTCCGAAATTCAACTGAACTCTTGACACACTGCCGGCCTTTTTATACATTCGCGTAAATAAAGAACGTTTTGCTTACGCTTAAAAAGTATTCGAAATTTAGAATCTTTTCTAGTTGTAATTACAATTATTTTTTTAAAGATATTTTCTTCCTCTCTCACACACGGCATTTTACGATTAACTTTTCTTGTCGTTAATTGTCATACGTTGACAACTGTGTTAGGATGTGTTCATAAGAATGCGTCAGTTTAATGATCTTATTTTACCGACCAATCTCCTTCATGTCTTCTCCATTCTTCGTGATATTGCCGAAGTAATCTTTGCCCAACTGGCACGCTTTATTAACAAGAAATATTAACAAGAAAATTCTATTGAAAAGCATGCTTCATACAAGAAACATTTTCAATTATTATTTTATATGTAAAGACGTTACATACTCCATTACGCGACAATATGTAACATTATATCGTAAGTTCACAGTCATTTTTCGTTCTTTTCAAAATAATATGTCAAATTCGTTGCCTCGTTAATCGTGCCGCCCTAGGTCCGGGTCTACTTGGCCTATTGACAAATCCGCCATTGCCGGAGATCCTTTTTCATTTAGAAACTTAGAAAGTTGTATTAAGTTTGAATATAGCACAGTAGAGTAGGCTTACCGCCTCACTTAGCCGAGCATGCGACTGCTTTTCAGGCACTCATCTAAAGCAAAGTAACGAATATTATAAAAATGAATTATTAAAAGCTTATTAAAGCTTTTAATTTAAAAAAAAAAACTGCTCTTATATTGTTATTACTATATTGTTAATATTTAGGTACTCATAATTTATAATAGACTTGCAACGAATATTCGGTTATTATTCGGTATTCGGCCTTTTCGGCTAAGTTTTTCCCATTCGGCCGAATACCGAATATTTACACACTATTTGGCCGAATACCGAATACTTAAGTAATATGTTTTGTTATAATCAGATAATTGGTAAAATGAAAATATTGATTTATTTTATAATAATATATTTTTCTTATAATCATTAAAGTAGTCTTTGACTGTATATAATCAAGTTCTATAGGTATTACAAAAAATACCCAAAAAAAAAACGATCAAATAAATTTTTATGCACTTACATTATAAATAGGTACATATAATCTTCATCTCATCTGTGTCGTATTCATACTCCAATTACTAATAATAAGTTTTTCGTTGTCCCATATCGTCGCACTGTTGCCCGAACCATGGCACCTATACCGCGTTCATTGGCATCATTCAACGCGCTCTTGGATAATAATGCTCAATAGGACCCATTCAATGACAAGTTGTCAACTTTGGTTCTTGAGCTACTAAGGTATGCTGAGAATATTGAATAACCTGTTATTAATATTCTCTACCCAAGTAGTATTTACTTTTGTTTGTAATATTTTTTTCTCTTTCCTTTTATGTTTGTAATAATTTATAATGTATGTATAATCTAGTTAGTGTAAGTGGCACCGCCGTTCTAATCAGATGTAAAGAGATAAATAAATACTTAATAAAATTCTAACTGAGTCGAATCTGTACATTAAATATTTTTTTGGAAAATCTTATTGAATTAGTCAGTATTATCGATAAAGAGGCCAAGTCTATAGTTTTTAAATTTTTTGTCTGTCTGTCTGGGAAAACATCGCAAGAAAATCCTAGACAGAATTTGATGAAATTGGGTATGATGATTGCTGGTTATCCGGGTCAACATATAGGATACTTTTTACTACGGGAAACTATCTCATCTCTGAGAAATCTATACTAACCGTTAGAACGTACCAAAGGAAGAACCCGAGTGGAGCGAGGGGAAGTCGCTAGTCATAATTAAAATTTAGCAGTGACAATCCCAGCTTCAAAGAAAAGACGTTTTTAATAAATTCTACTTTCTGGCGTCAAACAAGAAACAAGTACGTCGATGTAAGTATTCCCGCTACAAGTTTTACGCTGGCCGAATACTTTTGCCTAATATTCGGCTATTCGGCGTATGGCCGAATATACTATTCGTTGCAAATCTAATTTATACATATTACTTGTGCCTCACTAATTTTATAAATGCGAAAGATTGTAAGTGTAAATAAACTTCTTCACTACGTGTGAATAATTATTGACACGTAGTGAAGGACCAAACATGAATAGAAAGAAGAAGTGGAAAATGTAATGGGGATAGGTTATAATATCCTAGATTTATTAAGACAAGGCTGCTATTTAATGAAAACATTATGTTGCTATAAGGCGCGAAAGAAATTTTAAATAAATTTTGTCGTAGAGTACTATAGTATTTACTTATCTTTATTTATGAAATATTTGTATTCAGCACGTTTAAACATCCCACTGCTGGGCACGCGCAGCCTCACAATACGAGAGGGAACGGAAGCCATAGTACACCTCGCTCGCACTCTTATAAAACATTTATAATATTTTTTTGAAAAAAAAAAAAATTCTTTCACATAGACTAAAATAAAATATTTTCACGTCGTACTTTGCAGTTTGCAGGAGATTTAATAAAGATTGCTTTAACCTTCTATAAGTTAAAACTTATGAGTTGTATCCGGCACGGCTATTACCTGTAATAAATGTCAGCTTAAAACATATTACCTATGTACATAGATTATATTATAGATTGTTTGGACGTTTTTTTTTTAATTTTACGATTTTAATTTTAATATGTAGGTACATTTTTAATATAATATTTTTACGCTTACTATTCTAAATATTTATGAGTACCTCATAATTAAAGAGTTATTTTTAGAAATAGTGGACTTATCAAGCGCCTACAAACTGAGGAAACTTAATTTTTTTAGTATTAATTAGCATTGATAAGACCAGCCTAAATTCGTATAACAAACAATTATAAAACGGCATCGTATCCGTGGTGTTGGAGTTAGCGATTACGAGATAGGCAGATACTTAGTAACTTAGGTCTTGCTCTTCTTCAGTAATAGAATAAACCAATTTGGCAAGAGACCTGGAGAATATAAAGTAATCTATACTAATATTATAAATTTGAAAGTTTGTGAGTATGGATGTTTGTTACTCTTTCACGCCAGAACGGCTGAACGGATCTGGATGAAATTTGGCACAGAGATAGATTGTAGTCTGGAATATCACAAAGGCTTTTTATAGCAGTAAATGTACGGTTCCCGTCGGATAGGTTTGTTCTTGTTTTCCTAGAGGCGTACCCGAGCGAAGCGAGGGCGAGCCGCTAGTGTAAAATATATTTAGATAAATTATATTATTATTAAATCAAGATGAAATAATAAAATCAAAGTTTTTAGATCCATTTTTTTTATTAATTATGCTTTTTACAACTTTAATCACAATTAAAATAAAGCTACAAGTAAACTGATAAAATTAAACTGCAAGATAATTAATCAAAGACTCTTTAATATTCATCATATAATTTGCGCTAATAAAGTACGTATTCAAGTTATGTGTCTGCATAATATATACTCGTAGTAGTGTCGCCAATATTGAAGCAATAGTGTCAAATTTTCTATTATAATATAATGAAATAGATATTCATAAACTATATTTAAATATATTATCACATTTTAAACGTCTCAGTTCACATTTTAAAGATTTGTAAAGTTATTTTTAGGTATATAAAAAAATATATTTTATTCTCGATCAATAGGATTGCTAATAATTTTAAAAGTTTTTAAATAATTTCTATAATATTTGCATGAGAGAGAAGGCCACCCAATAGTTATTATATGACGTCATCTATCATTTCTATAAATAATACATAAGTTGGTGGCCCTCACGCAGCTTTGCTTATAATATATAACAAACCACAATATATGATGTGGCTATTGGTTTGATATTTTTAAACGCTTACTTGATAAACATGCGAACACGAAATATTAGAACTGATCTCGTATCTGCTTGTTGCAGAGTGGCGGCCAATGAATGCGGATTAGACTTAAAGACAGCTTGTCGACAACTATCAATCTTTTTGTTTTCAATCGACTCCAAAAAACCAGCGGGTACTGATTTTGAGCGAATGTGTTTATGTTAATTGATATCTTTACCGAATTGAAGATTTTATCATTTTTTATTTCAAAAAAAGCTACATCGCTAGTGGTCCCATATAAGATTTAAGAAAAAAATCCACCTCTAAAGGTATAACTGATTTTGGAGTCGGTGTACCATTTTAATTAAAAAATAATTATTATGTTGTAAGAAAATCCATATAATTTTACATACGAAATACTCATTACGAACGAGCGATAATGCTAAAAATAGTGCATTGACTTATTTGATCAATATTGCATGTCAATATTTTTTTTTTAAATATGTTAAAGTTTTGTGTATATTTTAGTTTAATCTTTACAAATTTAATGCGAGTAATATAAATAGGTTTTAAATGAGTAACGATATCAAAACAAAAGCGAATTGTGTGTGCTGGCTTGCTTGCGTACGCTGTGTATAAGTGTGTCGCGTGCTCGCATCCTGTTCGACGGTGACGACACATCGCATGAGCCGACGTCGCCCGCATATTCCTACTCCATTGGTCGCTGTTATCTCCTCGAAAACGCGCGATAGAATTTCTCCAGTAGTAAACGGAACTAATTGTATCCAATATGTAATCAATGTACAGATTTATAGCTTTGTTTGTCAAAGGCGGCACGTTTACACGACCTATGCCTAACGAGTACATTATGCGTGCACCAATACTCGATCTGATATCTTAGAATGCTATATATTATTAGTATGCTCTATATTATTAGTATTGACTTTGTTTTCATATGTTATGAGAAATCTATTGCCGTTCAACATATTTAGTAAAAACTACTTATCTCTATCCCTTTTTTTTTATGTTAGGAAATGCATTTACGCACGAGGTGTGGGTCTCACCGGCGTAATAAAGCCAGTACTACCCACTAAAACCCAACAAAACCTTCCCCCGTCTTAATGGGGCGTCGCAGGATCGCTCACGTATTCAATCACGACGCCCCGACGGCAGTTCTGCCGAAGCAGACCACCACAACCATAGGGTTGCTCCAAGGTCCACTCTGCTATCCGAGAAGTACTAGGAGCAACCCACATGGTACACCGCCTTCCGAAGAGGGCCACCTCCCACCGCCCACCGAAGTGGGCCACCTCTCTGTGTGTTTCTTGCCTTCGCGCCCGGTTGGATTGCCGGGCACTAATGAGCCCCCCAACCACGACAATATGAACGTACGTTGGGGGGGCTTATCTCTATCCCTAATTAACCTAGAGTTAGAAAGAGTTATGTGTACAGATGCATGTATAGTTATTCCCTTTATTATTTGGGTGCTGAATCGTAGTGTGATATGACGTCTACTATATATGCATACCGCTCTCCACATTTTATTGAGTGTTCAATGCCATACTTGTTTTGTCATAGTGCTGTATGCACAAATATATCGATTATCGATGATCACACACATTTGCAGAAAAACTTGACTAGGTACGAGTATATCTCCTGTAAATTGTTACTTCTGCTACTAAAACTTTTAAACAGTTTCTCCACGGTTTTATTATAATTCTTTAAAGCCGAGAATCCTCACTTTTTTCCCACACATTTTTCTCATATGTTTTCACCAAAATTAGATGTGACGTTTTTAGTAATACTCATTTCTATTTTATGTGTAACCTACTTTTATATATTATACTCATATATAACGACAATAATAGAAATTTCACAATAATAATGAATTGATATAATATCAATTTATTACTGTGGAAGTTCGTCAGTGGTACATGACGTCTTTAAGATAACCTTTGTTTCTATTCAGATATTCGCATAAATATTTGTGTCACTAGAGCACTAGTTATAATAAGGTTTCGTGACAATGCAAGTGTTAATTTATAAAACAAATACACAGTATATGTTGGGTACATTGTTTTTAAAGGATTTCTTTTCGTTTAAAGTTTCTTTGATCGTTGCGTCGAACTAATAAATGTAGCCATGCAAAAAATCAACATCGAACAATATCTTTCAATAATTAAAAAAAACATATAATGTGACCAATTAAAATGAAATGTCAATTCAAAAGCAGCTTCTGTTTGTAATTAGTACTGATAATTGTGTACTGTTTACATTGTGCAAACATTCTGGAAGACGTTTAGATGATAGATGCCAATTCTTACTAAAGTATGCAACAAAAGACAATAGCATCTTGTAGAGTGTAGACGATCCTTTAAGTTCTAAACATAATATAAGCACAATCATATACGAAAGCGAGTTACATAAAAATACCAGTATGGCTCAATAGCAGCGCAAGCAGTCGGCTAAGCAATGGGAGCGTAACTAACAAAACAATTTTGGGTTGGTTGCATTTAGGTCTCCATCGCCTATTTAATGGTATGATCTGATCATACACAATTCCAGAAAACGATTTTTCGATGATGTATCGTATTTACACTCGAGTAAAAATGTCTAATTAATAATTAAATAGACCTAGACCCAAGAGATAAGGCTCTCGGGATACCTAACTATTTATATTGTGCATTGCCCGCGGCTCCGCCCGCGTTCAGATGGCTAAAAACCAAATTCTTAGGTTTTACATATTAGTATACTCTTACATTGCAGTTTTTGTATTTTTTCTCAGAAATGACACATTTTACCGCGGTAAAAAGTATCCTATATGTTAACCCGGATAACCAGCTATCACCATACCAAATTGCATCAAAATCCCTCCAGTGGTTTTTCTGTGATGCGGTAACAGACAGACAGACAAAAATTCTAAAAACTATAGATTCGACCTCTGTATCGATAATAATGTCTATTTCTATAAGATTTTCCAAAAAATATTTAATGTACAGATTCGGCTTAGTTACAATTTTATTATATGTATAGATTTTACAGGTAGTGGTGGGAATCACATGTATCCCAACGCTTAACTGTTCGTCAGCCAATATATGTATCACGAAAACTTAAATTGTTTTTACGACAATTTTTATTTAAAAAAATAATAATAACTAACATAAGAATATCTGAAATTTCCAGTATTACTTGAGCAAGGTTTTTTTGCGCTCTCGTTTTTGTAATGTTTTCCTTTTCGTATGTGTATTATTTTTAATGACAATCCTGGTAAAAACATCAGTAGAACTTGTTTTTTCTCACCGATCTGTTTTCCTCATTCAAGGTTATATACAAGATGACATAGGTATTTCGCTCTAATAGAAAACTCGAAAAAAATTATAGAAATGCCATGTCAAAAGGTGTCATGTGGTCAAAATATTATATACTTTTTTGATTGTCTTTTAGGGATACTGCTTGTAAAAAGTCCGCCTCTCGAATGGGCTTATTTCTTGCATAGGGTTGCTCCTAAGATCCATTCTGCTATTAGAGAAGTAGAAGTAGCATCCCAGTTCTCCTCTTAGATTCGCACCAGGCTGGATTGCCGGACGCTAATAAACCCTATCACAACAAGGTGAACAAACGTCGGGGGGAAGCATCAGCGCCCTGAATTATTTTAAGATATATTTTTATAATCATTTTACTTTCGGCCATATTTTTTTTTATATGACAGCTCTCTCTCTAGGCTTATTATCAACTGACCATTGGTGTACCCTAGCCTTTTGAGCCCTAATTCAAAAATAAAAATTGGAAGTACCCTCGTTAACACTAGCGCACCACTGCTGGTCTACTCACAATTCCCGCAAGGGGAGCGGGGAGATAGCTTCAGGGAATAAATAGCCCTCTGGCCGTGGGTCTTTCGCCGCCCACATTTGTGAGCGGCCATATTTATGGGCGCGTCCCTGGGGGGCCCATCCCGGACCCTTCAGTTGAGTGAGACCCTCAGATACCCTGAGGAAGGCCCAGCTAAGCAATTGAGCTTAGAGGACTTTTCACTATTTTATAGAACAGGAACGATCACATTCCTAGTGGTCCTCGTAAGAAATATATATGCGGAAATTTAAGACACTTTTCTTGCGGTTTTTTTTAAACTTCTATGAGAGCCGTCCTCGAAAAAGTCTTTTGAAATAAAATAAAAAAAGGATTGTTTGTGGCCCGCTGAGGCCCCCTTGAATCAAGGACCCCAGGCGATGGCATTGGTTGCGTTGGCATTGTTACGCCATTGCAACTGACTGCTATTTTGTAGATATTATTTTCATATTTCCATCCTGGACATTTTTTTTGCAATCTTTTACTCATATACATATCTGCTACCAATTTTAATATTAAACTACGCATTAACAGTGTTTTAATAAATGAAAATTTCTTAGACTAGATGAGCAGTAAAAGAAGTAGGTACCTATTACATTTTAGTATTTTCTTTAGTTGTACCGTATTTATTTCATACACCGGCACATTTTAGTTATGAATTATGATGCTTTTCTTTAAAAGTATCTTTTAGTAAGAAACATTTATATTTTATTAATAACAGAATACATATAATTTCTTTACAAAATATTGTATTTATTTATGTGCCATAAGCTACCCACCTTATTAATAAACACTAGATAGCGCATCCTTTTGCACTAGTCTAATTTTAATTTTTATCTTAAGGCTACCACGTTTTTTTGCGATAATTTTTTTTAACGTTATTTTATGTAATAGGTATAAAAACTGTCTTTGTTTAATATCTTTAAGTATATAAATACATAACACATTACACAACTCATACCCTAAATGATTTGCGACCTCCAAAAGTAACTAGGTCGCGAAGAAATCAAGGCGTTTAATTATTTTGTGACTTGTTTTTTGCTGATTTATATCAAGGTTCAATACTGATCACATTATCGCTATTGTGAAAAAGTATATTTGTATGTTTTAACTTTTGTATAATTCTAAAAAACATCTTTATTTTTAGTCTCTATAATTTAAAGAGCTTCATTTAAATTGTAATTGTTTAATTAACAATATAAGACTTATTATCATTAATTATAATCACTGACGTATTATAATATGTAAGCAAGCGGTAGTATTGTATTTGAATTGTTAGTGGGAACCTATTACATGAGTGACCTTGTTGTTTCTGAGATCTCATACTGCATAAATAGTAGCCTGCTCCCGTTTGTTGCGTAGGTGTAAAGTCCAAACGAGAAAAAAACGTAAACAAATACGTAAAGCGTAAGCCAGTCGTAGCTAAAGCGGGAGGAGACGATGGGTTTTTTATTATTTTGTTTTAAAAACATTTGTGGCGTGTAGAACTGTCAGCTGCCTTTGTTTTTATGTGACGTTTGCAGATAGAAACAATTTGCCGTAGACACACTGGAATGGGTTTTTTGCCCGAGCTGCCATTTTCCTTTCCTGGTATACAAAATGAATTAAAATAATAGGTAAATGTTACGTATCTATAATATTGTGCGTTATATTTTATTACATTAATTAGACATTCATATTATTTAAGGTTTCTACTAGCAATTTGTAATAAAGCAATGCGAAACAAAAATTATAGTAAACATAATTATGTGGTTATTTTGATTATTATCCGGTAGGTATGGGATAAAACATAAATCGAACCCACTGTCTTCAGCACGCAATCAAGCACTGCACTGTCACTGCGACACGTGTTTTTTTTTAAACGCAAGGTTTGTTTACATACATTGTTAGCGAGTAATTTAGCTACAGGAAAATATAAAAGCCAAGTGCGTGTTAAAAAAAGTTATAAAAACATAATCACTTAATGTCAAAGATTAATTTATAATACAAATATTTTGTATTATTATAGTTTAATCGATATTGAGAGTTAAGACGTTGCGGTGATTCTCGCGCACTATATTTTTAGAAAGTTGTATCCGGCTTCGCGCTAGGCGGAGCACTTCCGTGTACACAGTTGGATGTAGGTTCAGTGTAAAAGGCACCGAATTTCGTTTTAATCTTGACAAAGTATTTACAACATGTTTGTATTACAATATAAATTATTCGCATTAATCTATTTGTCTGCCCACTGTGATGACGACATCACTTTTCCTTCTTGTATGTAAGGACTAATGAACGGTAATAACAATGCGATTCTATGAGAACTCATGTAAATATAACCAGTTATAAAAACCTGCTACTGGGTGCAACGGCTGTCCATTGGGGTATAAGAGTAAAATGTTTTTCCTGTACGTTTACATATTTTCGTCCACTGAAATCGTTCACTGTCAAGCGGATCTTGATTTAAGATCTATGTACAATTTAAAGTTTATTATAAACGTTTCTGTCATTTACCCATCTATTTACATATTATACATGGTAATAAAGTGTCGTTTTTGAGAATGACCTGTATTTATAATTTGAATAAATAATTTATGTTAACATTAAGATAATATTGTAAATAATCAGGTCTACCGGTTTACTTACCTAATATCACTTGGACGTTAAAGGAATGTAGTAAGTAAGTCGATATTTTATAAACTCGAGAATTTATTGCGACATGCTGTTTTACTATGTTACTCACTTGGCAAAAGTAATCTGTAATCAGAATTTAGATCTTAGCCAAGTGTAATAAGTGAACCACGACACACACGGATGTAGTTTTAAATTTCAGTTCTCTAGTCAAATAAGTAACAAACTGGTAGTTACTTAGATGGAGAAACACATCAATTTTGAATGGAGTATATTATTAGTAATTAGGCAAAAATAATCTGTAACCAGATCTAGATCTTAGTGAAATGAAATAAGTTAACCGGATATAGTTTTAAGTCCTAAGCTCTCTAGTTAATTCATTAAGTAACTGGGATAGAGAGACAACAATTTTGAAGAGAGTATAAAATTTTTAGGTTCCGGTTAATTGTGGGTGCGTTTCGATATTCATATAAATAATGAATTACAACCGGTATATATAAAAGATTTGCGCGCGCGGTAAAGGTCAATGATCATCCGTAGATCCGCTTCGACGCCCTCGTGACCCTGTCCTGTGCTGGCGCCTTTGAACACCAATATATGTTCTTATTAATTACTGTAAAATAACCTATGGGTAATATAGATAAGTAGATACGCTTTTTAATCTCTAGGTCATAAGTAATTAGCTTCGTATTATTGTATTCTGTACTTCAAATTTTTATCATTTTTATGTTTGAATCGATATTTATCTAATAAAGTGCGTTCGAATATCTATTACAAGATCCGGGATCTTAAATTTCAATTAAAAGGATCAAGGCTTGCTATGCGGCATTAAACATGAAGAAATAAAACATGTAAATAAATTCTTTGATTTCTTCTCATTTTGGAATTTGTTTGCATCGCGTAAAGAGGCGCATGATTTTATGCATTATAATTGTTAGAAAAATGTTTCTTTCTACGAGTGAAAATTTTATTGCAGGTATTAAAGCAGTTAAAGAATTCATATTAAAATCGCAGATCACTTTTATATATAAATTAATTGGTAATACTATATTGTTAATTGTTATATATGTAAGTGCATTTAATTGTTAGATATACCTACTTATTTGAATATACTAGCGGTACGTTTTAAATAGATATAAATAGTTATTAGCCAGCGTCGGCCATGTAAATTTTAATTTGTTTTCGTGATTTTTTCCAATTTTTAATATTTATTCTGCTATTTGAGGTGGAGACAAATCCAACAAATCGATGATCATGAAAAATCGATCCAGCCTTTCTCGAGTTATAAATGGTGTAATTAACCCTACTTTGTTTTATATAAATAAATAGATTTTCTATAAAACAATCATAATGCGAATGTTTTTAAATAACTTTAACGAAGAAATCAATTACATAGTATAAATTTTGGCCTTTTTTCGGATCTTTATTATTACTGCGCAGTTACGGTAATTACAACGTTGGTGTTTCTGAACAGTGACTTATATGCAATTTTATTTCTTGATATTATTTATTTACTTATGTATTCGATGTTTATTGATGCTATTGTAGCACCAAAAGATAAATAGTCTTCTTAAAGTTCCACTGCTGGTCATGAGCATTCCTTTAATACTAGGAGGGATCTGGCACCATAATGACCAAGTACAGGTGTTCGTACTTTTAAACTTGCTATGTTCTCTCAAACATGCAGGTTTTCTAACAATGTCAATTTAAAGCCTGATAAAATTGGTACACCTAATCTTCTTGAAAATAGTTAGAACATGAGAACATGAGAATTACGAGACCCGAGACACGTGATTTGAACCAGCTTTACTTCATTTCCTAAGCCAACGCGTTACCACTGGGCTTGCTACCATTGTACAATATAAACATTTTAAATGTTTATTTTATATGTATAATTAACAATGTATATTTTATTTTTTCAGAAATATGTGGAGTCGTCGCTGGGATGGGCAGGCGAGCGCGGCGAGGACTCTAGCTACGATTCTGAGTGTGACGACGACGGCAGCCATCGCACCGCGTCCCGCACGCCTTCAGACACTCTCGCGGCGGAATTCGCAGAGTATGTCACTCTTGCACCACCCCCACAACAACCAAATCAAGTAAGTAAATTTATATTAATTAAAATTATAGTACGACTAGACGACTAAGTACCATGTATTTCAAGTTTCGGAACAGCTGTTTATACTGCATCTTGAGTTAGCTTATAAGTGTGGTGTATATTGTAAATATATTATATAAGGAACTATGTATGAATCTATCTATGAATGATAAAAAGCTAAAATATATATATCTATGTATGAATGATAAAAAGCTCTGTATTGTATAATATGTTGGCTTCCTATATAATAAATAAATAAGATACGCCAGGTTATATTCTATGTGCTAAAATTTCATCTAAATCTGTTGAGCATTTTCAGCATGAATCGAGCAAACAAGTTTGTTATTCCCTCCACGACCGCGGACACGCCGGCGTCACAGTTAACAATAGATTTCTTAGAAATTTTATTAATTTCTTAGAAATTTACCTGGAGGTGATAAAACACAAACTTTCGCAATTATAAAATTAATCCAGTTCTCCAATCAGGTTAAAATGACGATGTTTAAAACAATACTTGTACTTTAAATGATATATGTGACTTACGTATCTTGATCTTTTATTATCACAGCGAAATCCATGATAGGTATACAAAATACACCCACAAAACTCGGTATTGCAAAACTCTTAACACATCTTGAATAATTTGATGTACCTATTACTAATCATAGCGCTACTTAATCTCGAATTCGCTATAAATTAATAATATGCTCTTTCTCAATCAAATTTTATAGGTTTTCTGTAAAATATGTTTAGTACTTTATTATAATAATATAAATATTTATTTATTTAATGTCAAAACGCATTTAAATCTTCCCACGCGGTCAGACACCCACTTTTAATATAAGTGACATTTCCTAGGGCGAAGTGAAGGCGTTTGAGATAAAATTAATATCTGGTGAAATTATAATTTTGACAGGCTAAAATCGAGTTTGCGGTGAAACTAGGTTATTCAGAGCGTCTAGCACGTACGGCATTACAAAGATTGGGTCCTGACCCACCACGCAACGAATTGTTGGCCGAGTTGATCAAACTAGCAGCAAAACGGCCGCCCCGAGCCGTTTCTCCGCCTTTGCCCAGCGAACCTGAGCCCCCGCCCGACCGCGCCTTATTGCGGCACATTGTCATAGATGGAAGCAATGTGGCTATGAGGTGAATTATTTGTTAACCATAACGCCCATTGTATAACCGTGACGTTATGTCATTATGGGTAAATTTGCTAATCAGATTTGCGTAAAGCTTACTCGGAGAAGGAAAAAAAACGTGTGTGTGTACTTATGTACACACATAAGAAGTTATACTTCTTTGGCGTAAGAGAACAAAAATAGCTAAAGATTTCATCCCGTACGTCAGAACTCTTTGTTTGTAAAAGGAATGATAAATTAATAAAATAATTAAATAAAGCATATTTTAATCATATATTTATAGAATATCATATAAAGAAAGAATATAATATTATATATCATTTGTCAGACAATAACAACGGTTACCATTGCAACAAACAGTTATCAGCTAGCTTCATCATGTCGCTTTTTGGCTGTCGGTGTGCGCATGCATCGTAAAAATTTTACTCTCACATTTTTTCCAAACGACCCAAAAGAAGTATAACTTCAATAATTGTAGCTCGGATGTATCCAAGTCAGAGTCATATGTATGTACATCTAATAACAAGGATGAAATATGGATGTTTTCGGCTATATAGTACTATGTTCCTTCGTCTACTTAATTTCATGTATTTAGTTCGCTTTTTTACGAAGTAAGGTTTATTTTTATGTATTTTTATTTTTGGTATATTTTATTTCTAACTATAATATATGTTTCTTCAAGTTTTATCTGTGTATTAAATCCATTCAAGTCCAAATCCGTCCAGCTGTTCCAGATTATTAACAAAAAAGATACGCAAACATACAAACTTTCGCATTTATATAGTAATAATAATGTTAGGGAATTTCCCTTCTTTGAGTAAGCTTTACGCAAAACTGATTAGCAAAGTTAACCATGATGACATAACGTCACGGTTTTACCATGAGCGTTATGGTTGATTCCTTTGTTTATTTCTAGTTTTTGTCTAAAAGGAAATAAGAAAAGTATGTCATTACTATTAATTTTATGTTTGAATTAGTATTAGTGAATTTTGTACAGACTTTTTTAGCTAGACTTATTTTATAGACACAGATATTACGCGAGATTGAACTAGCTTTCTCTGACACTATTGATTCCATTACGCCATACATAGACAGTCGTTATATTATTGATAATAATTGAAATATTAATTAATGTCCTAAATTTATTATTTTATCTATATAATGAATAGTGTTAAGTTATATAACGTGATATCTCTTGTTACAGCCACGGCAATAAGGAAGTGTTTTCGTGTCGGGGCATCGAAATTTGCGTCGATTGGTTCAGAGCGCGAGGTCACAAGGAAATTACAGTGTTTGTGCCAAAATGGCGGAAAGAAGCTTCCCGACCTGATAACCCAGTAGCGGATCGCGACGCCTTAGAACGTCTCGAACGAAACCGCGTGCTAGTTTACACGCCAAGTCGACTTCTTGGCGGCAAACGCCTTGTATGTTACGATGATAGATATATTCTAAGACTGGCAGCCGAAACAGACGGGATCGTAGTCTCAAACGATAACTATAGAGACTTGGCCGCAGAGAGCCCCGAGTTCCGAAAAGTTGTAGAAGAACGACTGCTGATGTTCTCCTTCGTCAATGACAGATTCATGCCTCCCGATGACCCCCTCGGTCGATCCGGCCCCACGTTAGACTGTTTCCTGCGAGCTCCCCCGTCCCGCACCGATCCGCCCCCGGCCTGTCCATACGGTAGAAAATGTACATATGGGAACAAATGCAAATTCCACCACCCAGAACGCGCAGGCCGGCCTCATAAATCCGTAGCCGAGAAGTTGTCAGAACGTGCAGCAAGGAAAGCGAGAGATTTACACACACTGAGCTTACCTCCCGGAGGGCGTCCCACAGACAACAAAAAGCCGCTAGCTCGTGCCCATTCTGCTACACCCCGACTATCCGATCCGACACTTGTATCCCATTTCGACCGCGCCCAAGTACCAGGACCTTCACAACCAGATAATAACCCGCATAGGAAGTTAGTACGCCAGTTAACCCTCAACCCTGCGTGTGACCCACGACTTCACTCAGCAGCGGCCCGGGTGTCGTCGGCCCCAGTGGGCGCGGCTGCCGCTCTAACCCCGCACTTGGCAGGGTTATCCATCTCCCCCTGCGCGTCTGAAGGAGCTCTACAACATTGGGAAGCGAGACGACGCATGCACTTCCACTTAACTGGCATTTTTCCGGAAGCGCAAGTAACAGAAGCGATGGCCACATATCCGGAAGAAACGGATCCGCAAAAAATGTGCGCAATAATTTTAGACCGATACAGGCCAAGTGAAGCGACGTTACCGCGGACTACACATTGACCATGTACCAACTTCTTGAAGGAAGGCATACATTAAATATGTGGTACATTTCCTCTGGATGCTGAATAATTGATCTTGGAATTATACCCAATTTCTATATGAAATTAGGTTCTATATTCTTTGATCAAATTAACAAGTGGGGAGTGTAACTATTGTTGCTTGTCATCAGGCACGCAATTAACTAGATATCGGCTGAATAATGAGAAAAATGAAACAACGTGTATGGCAACACTGAAACATTTACAAAGTCGTCAATAGACCGTAATATATTAATGTTAAACTTTACAATATGGTACAGTAGATATACACATAAAATCGTAATGTTTTAAGTGCTGATTACGTAAGAGTATTCAAGCTTTTTGATTCATAAATAAAAAAAGAATTAAATTAAAAAAGAAAGCAATGTTAAAAGCATTCTCCAAAGATCAGTTTGAGTTAATTTTAAAAAATCTAACTACACTATTCATCATAATGTATAGAACGGATAATATTGTAAAACAATGGCGTTTTCCATTTCCGTCCATTAAGCCTGGTTTTGTCTATTAACAATTTGTTCAGATTGAGATTGGTTTAAGGCGTTTTGAGCCTTATTAATCAATTTATCAAACTTCTAAGTGCCAATTGCATGGTTTCTACCGCCAGTAAAGGCATTTAACTTTGTACATTCTCACATACCTATTGTTTTGACAAACACTTCTGCGAAGTGTTTGTCGTTATTTAATAATTATTCCATAAGTTTCTAGACTTTATATACAAATAAAAACGTTTCTGAAAAATTGTCGCATCCATATTATATTTATATTTTTTAACTTAACATTTTTAAAACTAAACTGACTAATGACATGTTTATTCCATTTTAACTTTGTTAGACTTCTCTTTAAATTAATAGTTTTAGCATTTTTGAAATATATGTATGTAAGAAAAGAAAATTTTACCGTTGATATATTTCTTAAATTAGTACATTTATGAAATACATATTATATTTTAATAATAATAAGGTAAAATGCACTGGAATTACGTACATATATTAAAATAATAAAATCGTTGGTTCATTATTTCAATACAAATAGTTTTTAGACGTTTATTAACTATTTTGATAGTTTTATATATTGGTTGCAATAAGAAAGTTACTTTATAGGCAATATTCAGAAACTTATTATTAATAATGTTTTATTTTAATATACATAATATGTACTATAAAGTAGTAGCTTTTTGTGTATTGCAATAACATTTAAATTTGTGATGGTATACTGGTACTATGTATCTAGTAATGTTTTATATATCCGTTACTTATAGATGTTTTTTTATTAATTGTTAAGAAAACAATGTATTACAATGAAAATTGGACATCGATTTTTCCAATACTTATGTTATAGCTAATAGAGAAGGCCAAATTATACTTCGATTTAAAATTGGAATTGAAAATAGTGTTGTAATAATGTACATTAATATATACAATAAAATATAAAAATATTATAAATACATATAATTTGAACATAAAATTATATTTAGTTGTTGTGAAATCGAATAATCTGTATATTTTATGTTATCTTTACCATTTTATCAATTTGCGATTTTCAATTCCATTTTAAAAAAAATTATGAGTACATCTGAACATGTACTTGATTATTGACATTAATAATAATATTTTCTTGATGTACATAAGGTGCTAATGGCCAGATATATAATATGTTATATGAAATAGCCTAATTTATAGTTGTAGTACATTATTTGTTGTTTGATTTTATGAAATTGAACTGTTAAAAACCTTAAATGCAATGCATCAAATGTAAGATAAATATTATCTATTTGCCTGCTATACTTCATATAACAATATTTTTACAAATTTATATGAAGTATAGCATTCATTACTTTTAGTTACTATAATCTAATGTTGCCTGTAGTCTTGTAAGGACCTGGCGTAATTCGATTATACTTTTTATGCGTACTTTGTTATATATAGATAAATAAAAAATACTAACAAACTGACAATTATTTAGTACTGTTAATTTCCAATAAGGAATGTTAAAATTATGTCTATAATGACATAATAGGCAATAGTTAATAGTAAGAATAAAGTTACTAATTAGTAAAACTTTGATTTATTTTACAAATAACCACCAACTCACCCTCGCTCCACTCGGGTTTGTCCCTAGTTACGTTTTAATGTTAAGAATAGTTTTCTTAGAGATGAGATATTTTCCCGCAGTAAATGTATCCTATATGTTGACCTGGATAACCAGCTATCGTAATACCGAATTTCATCAAAATCTGTCCAGTGGTTTTCTCATGATGCAGTCACAGATAGATAGACAAAAATTCTAAAAACTATAGAATTAGCCTCTGTATTGATAATAATGACAATTTCAATAAGATTTTCTAAAAAATATTTAATGTAAAGATTCCGCTTAGTATTTTATTTATTTATTTGGAAGACAAACAGTATGATGTTACATATTATAAATAAAAGAAATAAAAACATTACATACACCAATTAAGTCTTCACTGTTTACACATTCATAAGGTAGGTATATGTTAGCTTATTAAAATTAAAAATTAAAGTATATAACAAAAAAAAACGGGAAAATCACGAACAAACACTTCTGGTTAAAATTTTGAACTTATTTAAAGAAAGGGAAAATAAATCTATGTCATTAAATATTTCATTATGCAATCTGCAAGAACGATATATAAAGCTATTACGTGCATAATTAGTTGTTATTCTAGGTAGATAAAATATTATATGTATAGATACAAAGTTTTTAAACAAACTTACAGTAACATTCTGTAACTCAGATATAAAATATTGTTGTAGTAAGTCGTAGAATTTATCATATATGAAAGTGAAAAACCTATTCTCTTTTGGAATTCAATGAGAACAAAAAATTTTACTTAATGAATTTATTTTAAAAGATATATACAATTATTTTTCTTTCAACTTAACCCTGTTTGGATTATTAGATATTTTCTTCAGCATCATTCTCATAAAGACTTTACTGTCTTTTTTTATTTCACTTTGCTCGGACAATTTTATGAAATGTTGACCAATAAATTGATTTTTATCTTTTTCCTCAACTTTATTTGATGGTACAAAAACTCTATTTTTTTTACTAGTTCTATACAAATATTGGCTGCAATTGATATCATCAATTTCCATTGGCACATCATTTTTAATACATTTAGTGTTTTCACTTTGCAAAGTTTCTTTAGGAATAATTTTTACCTTTGGTTTATGGTTTTGAGATATTTTTTCTAATTTATTATTTAAATCTAACAGGCTGTCTGTTTTAATTCCCAGACAACTTGTTTGAATACCAAAATATTCCTTACACATATTTCTTAAATTTTCTATACAAACTACGGGTATATTCATTGTAACACATGCATCAATCACTGGTTGTACTATACTTTGAGGATTTACGAGGGATTCTATAACAACTGCAGTGCATTTTTTATTCTGAATTGCATCATGGCATTCTGATATACCAAAAAGTAACCCATCTACTTTCCTGCAACATTATAAAAGTTATATAAAAAATGAATTATTATTTCCTTGATTTTTTTGGATAAAGAAAATAATACTATTCACCTAATCGGAGGAGGTCTTGGTCTTTTATCTTTCTTTAAAGATTTTATTTCATTCCAGTGAGGTTTTATAAAATTGGGAATATTAACACGGTAGTTTTTAAGAATACTATCTATTGCACTCATTTCAGATTCCGATGTAACAGGCCTGTAACATAAAGTAGATATAAATAACATTAGAAGTCATACCTAAATTTATATTTTTAACATTTAATAACATGCCTTCGCCTTGCTCCGCTCGGGTGGTCCTGAGGTGCCTAAATTAGGCAGCCTAACAGAAGCTTGTGTTTTACTCCAAGTGGACTATGTGTACCTATTAATTTTCAATCAAATCCGTCCTGCCATTTCAGGGAGAAGTAAAAAATATGTAGGTACAAACTGACGCAAATATAATATTATTAGTATATTATGTAGTCTGATATTTATCATATAGTGAAAATATAAATAAAAATATTTACCAAAAAGAGGCATCTGGTCGACATATAACGTTTTTAATAGTTTTCTTTATTTTCCCCTTACTAATAGTACCTTTAGTTTTTTTTAACTTTGCTGCTTCCATATTTTAGTTTAATATTTTATTTAAAACACTTCAAACATACATATATTAGTTTGAAAATATAACCTAAAAAACAAAACTTGAAAACAACATCTAATTTTTATGTCAATTGTCAGTGTTAAATGTTAACTGTCAAATGAAAAGTTTTTAATCTATAAAATAGATTACAATAATATATAAAGATAATTATCTCTAAACTTCTACATTTATAACCATAAATGAATAATAATAATCTTTGTAAATTAAAAATAAGATTAAAGTGTCTGTCTATAGTTCATTGCTTTAATTGGACAGCGGGAGTGGATAATAACTTTAGTCCTCCATAACATTTACCATCTTGATTTTCTCAAAATATCCTACATGTACAACATTACAAACGCCAATGTTTGCTTGAATGTATGTTATTCTTTTACGCAAAAACTACTGAACAGGCATTGATGAAACTTTACAGAAATGTAGCTCAGAACTAAAGAATTATGTAGACGAAGCCCGTAAAAATTTCATCTTAATAGTAATGTCAACGTTAAAATTAGTAGCGTAATTTCGCTGTATAAACTACTATTCTCGATTTTGCCATTCAGATTGTCTGTTTTCTTTAAAGTAAATAAGAGAAATTTTCATGTTTAGTTCTAAGATACTTTCTTCAGTTTTATTTCTTATCCTGAGTATACATATACATCTAACATATAGGGTATTATTTATAAAGATATATAGTAATACATAGGCAGAGCCGCAGGACCACGCTAGTTTTTATATGTATACTAGCAGCATCCGCGGCTTTACCAGCGTTCAAACTACAAAAACAAGAACAAACTCTTTGACTTTATGTTATAACTAATAATAATTTGATGACACACGGACTTCAGCGCCACTTACCGGGTCCATTTGTGAATTCAAACCTTGCAGGGACCTACTCGACCGTAGTCCGTACACATAAAATATCACTAAATTCGTCCCTGCCGTTTAAGAGAAGATCAGTGACATACCGAGAGCAGTGCCACCTACCGGTTCTAATTGTGTTTTCAAACCATCCAGGGACCCATTGGAATATACAAACAAAATTTCATCCAGCCGTATAGGATCAGTTAAGTGACAAACACACGTACAGAAAAATTATATATATTAAGATTTAGATTTCCCGTCACTATTTCCATTCAAAAATATAATACACTTATCCTCCAGATGACCGCAAGCACTGAACTTATACCATTTAATAAAAAATATCACAATAATTTGCCTCACCTTCTTAAGAATTACTTCTTCCTAAAGGTAGACTGTTTGTGTGAGGATTTTCAATATACCTACTCTTTAATAGGATCGATCCTGAATTTGATAAAAAAAATTGGACAGTTGTGAATCTGATCATTAAATAAATTAAAGTACTTAATACCAAATACTTATTTCTCGATGTATTTTATTCAAGTTATTGATGATATTTATTAACTTTGTATTTCTATGATAAATTTACAAACATAACAAACCGAGAAATAGAATATACCTATCTATTTCATATCAAATAACTATCATATTCAAATTTTAAACTATTATTTGCATAATATGTACTAATACCCAAAAACCTCGAACATTTTTGTCTTCTTTTTATTAGAATTATTGCTAAGAGACATAGGTTGTTTATCTTTATATACCTATTGTCTTGATTTATTCATCGTAACTAAAGCTATTTAACGAAACGAAAACAGTCTATAGGTCTAGATTTGATACTAGTAGAAAATAACGTTCAATTTGCTGTTAAAAAAATGAAAGAAATAGGCCTATAGGGTTCGAAACCTTATACAAATACAAAATTTGATCCAAATTGTCAGACCCGTTTCCGAGATTTACGAAATATATATACAAGAATTGCTCATTTAATGTAATAACATTAGATACAACCACCTTCAAAGGAAATTTACTAACAGTTAATTAATAAAAGCAGCTGCATTATACAATGTTATGTAACGTCGCCTTCGAACATCGGTAATGCAAGACAAGTGGGTCGATTCATATTTGATTTAACGAGGTAATATTTTTAATAATAATTAATGAAATTACAGCTTTTCCATTTAAATTTTCTAATTTGACAACGAACTTATAACGACTGTTATAAAAGTTTTCAAGTTTCAAATGTCTAATACAACTATAATAAATATATCTCTTACTTAGAAATGGTTGCGAAAAGGTCGCATTTTTTGTTGGTGCTGTCGGTTAGCGAATACCGTATTGTTCCGGACGGGATGGGGCGGGGGCTGTAATAATGACTAAAGTAAGGGTGCAATGAAACTTTTACCTGAGGCCCGGGTAATGCATCGAATTCGAGGGTGTTCACCATTTAGTTACGTGCAGTACAGTCTTAGTCACAGTCAGTGGTTAGTGTTGATTTTAAATAATGAGTTCGAAAAGTAAGATTGAGAAATGGATAATAGCAGATTGGAGTTCCAATCGATCCCCCGAAGTCGCCAAAACAACGGAAACTAGTGCGAAGTCTGAACAGATTGCTGAAGAGAAACCAGCAGACAAATCACGTAAGTATTGAATTAGTAGTGCACACTTTGTATTATTAGTTGCAGTGAGATTGCAATTTAGTTATGTATTTATTGTACTGTATTTGTTTAAGAGAGATCGTTTATTTTATATTATTTTATATCTTATATGAATCTGTTCTCTTATTGTTAGTGATTAATCAATACATTTGTAAATTTGTCAAAGTATTCATAATAAATATTGCCTATTCTTAGTTTATGCTTGGTAAATTTAGCGCTTAAATGTAATAATGTAAATTTATATTACATATATCAGCAGTTTGTAGCAGTTTGTGCATTGAAAATTTAATAAACAATATTACATGTTTTATTTTATAATTGTTTTTAGACTCACAAAGGCGTTCAAAGGCAAATGAAAGCGCGGGAAGCGGAACTAATGCACCGTCTGAAGATAAAGATTACTCTCCGAGCGCTTCGTCTTGGGAGCCGACCGACGACAGTTCGTCATCAGAAGACTCAGATAATGTATGTGCATTTTTTATTTCTTCATATTATATGTTCGACGCGATGTTAATTTATAGAAATATATTTTATCTAACTACTCCTTTAAATACGAAAGTTTATTATTTGTTCGTGTGTGTTATGTACTCCTTCACGCTCAGGAGCGGATCTATATACGAGTACATATAGGCTTTTTGGGGTGCAGCCCAAGGCCCCTAACATATAACGGCCCACCTGTCGAAAAAAATGGATAATATTGTGAATTTATAAAATTAAAAATAATTTAAAAATATATAAGGGCTTGAGGCTTCAAATGTTGGCCTAGTACCTAACCCTGAGATCAATTATGACCCAAACAATAATAGCATTATCCTAATTTTGTCTAGTAGATACTATGCATGTATGTAAAGTAACATAAATAATAATAATAATAATAAATAGTAAGTATTTATTGCCATAAAAACAGTAACAAATGTTAGCAGAATCAGTAAGGCTTAAATTAACTTATGGCAAAGGGTAATAACTCAGCTAATGCTGCTAAGACCTAAATCTCAAGCGGCGCTGATTTTCAGTTACACAGACTAATATAATAATATTATGATACATATATAATAATAACACAATTATCCTTGGTTTTTTTTCCAGGAAGTGACAAATTGTAAGTCAAAAACAATAAAAATGGAGCAATATATTCGTCAGTACGTTAAAAAAAGAAATAGTAAAAAAGTACTAACGCCTGTACATAGACCCAATGCAGTTGTAAACGTTCTACAAGAACGTCAGATTAACGGAAACAATAGAAGTCTTAATGACACTCGTAAAAGGAAATATTACTGGGAAATCCCAATTGTAAATAAATCTTTACCTGATTCAACACAAAAAAAAGTTTCGCTGTCAAAGGAATCAACTGAGAATATAATTGTTAGAAGGCAGGCAATTTTAGAAATGAAACAGACTTTCGAAGAATTGTTTAAAATAATCAATGAAATAAGACCAGTAAGCGAGACACAAGTTTCTGTTAGAAATGGTAATATGAAAATGAAATATCTCGATTTAAATACAGTCGATCCGTCAATTTCGAAATTCAAAGTACACGATTCAACCTCCGATAGTGATTGCAGCGAACGAAGTCAGAGTGAGGAGTCTAACCGATCAAATGATAACGTACTTATTACAAACAAATATCACAAAATACAGCCAGAAAAAGTACAAAATGATACGAAGAACGAAATTGAGGAATGGGTAATTATCATATCTTTGCTACATTACTAATCTAATAACCCTCATTCTGACGCAGTCGGGTAAAAAATATGATTCATTATCTATACATATAATAAAATTCTAACTGAGCCGAATCTGTACATTAAATATTTTTTGGAAAATCTTACTTTACTAATAGACCTTACTTTCGATACAGAGGCCGAATCAATAGTTTTTAGAATTTTTGTCTGTCTGTTACCGCATCACGGAAAACAATCCACTGGAGGGATTTTGATGAAATTTGGTATGGTGATAGCTAGTTACCCGGGTCAAGATATAGGATACTTTTTCCCGCGGGAAAATATCTCATTTCTGAGAAAAAGTACAAAAACTGCAATGTAAGAGTATACTAATGTTAAACTTAAAAAATTGGTTTTTGGCCATCTGTTCGCGGGCGGAGCCGCGGGCAATGCTAGTATTTTATATGTCAATTTTATGTAAGGGATCACTTTATGTTTCTTTATACTACCTTTAATAACATCACTTCCTTTTTGACAAATTTAAAATTCCTTGATTCTAATTTATTTATCTTAACACTGTTCGTTAAGTACGGCCGCATATTATAAGATTTTTTCTGGCAGAAAATCTCTGATGCCCGCCGGAATTTAGAAGAGTCTGACGTCCGCTTCTGATGAGTACCGGATGCCGCTGATTAGACGTCAGAATTTTTCTGACAGAAAAAACTTATAATATGCGGCCGGCCTATTAGGGTAACTGAAACGCAGCAGCATATCCACTTCGATAACTTATATTTAAAAATACCATTCTATTCATATATTATTTTTTGAATTTTACGTGACCTTCTTCAAGTTGCCATTATTGGATTAATAATTTTGTTGGTATGGCGAAACCACAATAAAAATTTTTTTTTGGAACAACTTCATATTTTAGATACCTATCGGAAGTGGTAAGACTCTAATACACAAAGACAAGTACAGGAAAGTTAATTGGAAGTCCTACACTATTGCTACCCGGACGCTCCTACTAGCTACATTCCCACGAAGGTACCTGATATAATAAATAATAATAATAATAAATAAATATGTTGAGATATTAACACACAGTACCATCTAGTTCCATGGTAAGCTACGAGGCTTGTGTTATGGATACCAGATAGTTGATACACTACACATATATAACTTTAAATACATACATATTATAAATATAAACACCCATGACTGGAGTACAAACATTCATGCTCAACACACAAATGAATGCCCCCAAGCGGGACTCGAACCCGCGACCGCTGACACAGCAAGTAAGGTCACCACAAACTGAGCCAAACGTGTCGTCATATTAACAAACTGGTATATTATCAATTATTCATATATTTTGAAGTAATTATTATTATTATTTACAATAAGTTTTTGCATGTTATGACAAAATTTTATTTTTATATTATTAATCTATTACATTCCAAATATTAAGCATCTTTTTTGTTAAGGATATTTTAGTATGCAAAAATTTACTACATATTATTATTTCTAGGATATTAGCGACGCACTCATTGACTGGCAAACGTTCACCTGCATTCCAAGACAAACCTGCAAAGATGTGCCTTGATCCGAAAATCGTTTCAGATATCATTATAGAAATCACATCAAAATTCAAAGTTAAAGAAAATTTAGTAAGGTATGTACTCGTATGTGGGAAAAATTTTAATAATGTTGAATTTTAAAAGTAACAGAAATTCATAAAAATATATTTTTACTTACTTGATTGGGAAGGTATTATTATTACAATAATATGTACATTCCGAATAATAAATATGCATTTTTCGTTTTTCTTCGACGGTTATTTAATTTTTCTTATAGCCACAATCTAGTATAGTGGGGGTAGCATTCTAAACATATAATAATTTTAAACTTGCTTATACTTATTTACACTATAATTTCAGAGGTATAATAACAACGAAATGCGCAGATGAGTGCAAAATGCTAAAACAACGATTGAAAAATAAGAAATCTAAGAAAGGCTCTCCTCCACAAGGCACTAAGGAAGAATCTACACAATGATTATATTAAGGTTTTAGTTGTAAGTAATATAAATTACCAAAGGACTTTGTATACGTACCTAATATTTTCAGTACCAGTAATACTCATTTATTGTATAATGTTTAACTGAATAAATGTTTTGTTTGAATTATTACTTGAATAAATGGTTTTTTTTTAATATATTTTGTTTATTTTGTATCTTGAAACAAAAAAACTAAAGTAAATTGTATAATATTTCATTTTTGATAAAAAACGTTTTAATATTTTGTATTATATGCATTTCATTAATTTCTATACAGAATCTGTGGCAACCTTGTCAAATGAATTTTAATATAATTATTCGGGCTTTTGGGTGAGAACGTGAGAGATTGAACGTACCTTGAAGTGCCTAGTAATGAATTTTAATATTTTTAGGGTTCCGTACCCGAAGGATGCCAGCGGAACCCTATTACTAAGCCTCCGCTGTCCGTCCGTCTGTCAGAGGGCTGTATCTCATGAACCGTAATAGGAAGAGAGTAAAACTGTTTACAGAGTATGAATTTCTATTGCTGCTATAACAACAAATAATAAAATAAATAAAAATTCAAGAAACATCTTTTAACGTTCGTAATCGATCATCGAAGTTAATATACTACACACAAAAAAAGTCATTAATAAAAATTCATGTACGAACCATCGTACGTGTACTTTCATCGTTTCATTTTCACGGAACCCTTCGTGGTACGAATTCGACTCGCACTTGACCGATTTTTATTATTAATTAAATATTGTCAATAACAAGTTATAGTATTACAAATTAGTAACGCCTCCGTGGTTAGTTTCCGGGAAATCAATCGTTAACTGACATGCCGGCGTATTGGATCCTTCAAGCGAATAATAAGAGCTACTGTTGAGTTTCACTAGCTCTTCTCAGCAGAACTGCTTTCCGAGGCACTGGCAGCTTTCTCATGGACAAGTTACACACGATTTAAAGAACGCAGCGGATTATTTTTAAAATTATGTACCTAATATAACAATGAATGAATGGATTAATTAATGATTACAAACATGGTTTTCCTCTTCCTTCCTTTTGACACCTCCGGAGGTCCTCGATTCGAGTCCTGTCTCGGGTCAAGTTTAGTTATTGAGTCTTTCTGTTTAGTAAACTTCAGTAACAGCCCGGAGTTAAAAAGTTGACGGTGTTTCATCTCCATACCTCGAAGAGCACGTAACTTGTGTTACTGGACGTGTCGAGCAGTCCTCCCAGCAGAGTATGAGAGTTACAGGAATAGAGAGCGCACTTGTGTCTGCACGCACACCGACACACGCGCTGCACTATAATATCTCCCGCGCAGATGGCTAGTCTCAATGAGATAGGCCGCCGTGATCGAAATCAGTCGAGAAGACATTACTATTACAAACATCTCATAATAATCATATATCAAGCGTGATGGTAATTCCAAAATTTAATTAAATAACCTATCATAATATGAATTATTAATGAATATACTAATTTACAATAACCAAATCGTATATTTCCAATAAGTATAAATAAAATCACATTTAAAGAGTATTATCTATTAATTTCCTTGTTGGAAGATTCCGAGTGGAGACAGTATCAAGTCCATATTAGTGCTTGCGATGATCGCTCGCATCAACATCATGTCGTCTGGTGTAAACCTCCATCCGCTTAACTGTCCAAGGCTTCGTAGGTTTGGGCACGTTTCCATTAAAAGTTCCACTGTTTCTACAGTAAGACGAGGCGCTATTGGAAACCAAATTCCTTCTAAATTCTCGAAACGATATCGCCTTAGCATCCTGAAATTTGAATAGAACTTTCTTTAAAATAACTTTTTAAAACTAGATTATTACAACTACAATACTTCTTTTTCAAAAAATAATAATAATATTAAATATTTAAATCAAACTACAATAATAATACACTTAAATAACTTGTTTGTCTATTGTTTATAATTAAGTTAAAAATAAACAATTTACAAATAATAATCTATACATATAAAAAAAATTAAAGTATCTGTTTGTAATTTCAAAATAACAGCTTTTTAATAAATACATATGGAATTATATAAATATTTTTTTATATTTTTGTTTGTCGACCTTTGTATTTGTTCCGACTAATCTACGAAACGGCTGGACTAATTTTGCCGGGACTTTCACTAACAGAAGATGGTATAAGGAGTAACTTAGGGTACCTACTTTCATTTTCAAAAAAATTAAAACGTACCTAGAGACCCCAGCGAAGCAAGGGTAATTCACTAGTTTCTAATAAAATAGACAAAGCCACAGATGTTTATAAAATTTAAAGTAACTTGCGCAGATGTTTATTATATTTACGCTACCAAAATAAAATATATTAATAGATCAATTACATTCTTTCTTGTATTATTATCATTATATCTTTTAACCTTTATTTTCAATTATAATTATGGCATTAAATTTAATGTCAACTTACCGCGCCATATCTTGATCGTCTAACTTTATCTCGTCTCCAATGATTAGCTTTTTAAGCTTAGGGCTTCCTGTCATGAGATACTTCAAACAAGACGATGACAGGTTACCCTGTATAATTTCTATGTGCTCAAGTTTATTAAATGGAACCTCTTCTTCATGAGTTGCCGTTTGTATGGAATAAAATTCTAAACTTTCCAAGTTCTGACAAGTCTCCGCTATCCTCGTAAAATTAAAGGAGCCGAGGGACCCAGAAAGCATTAAAGTCACTATTTTATAACCTATTTTATCCAGTAACTGATGTAACTCATGACACTGGAATTTATTTAGTTTAATCTTATTTAAACAAGTTAAATCTTTAACCATTTGTATCACTCCTTGGTCTGGTTCTTCTAAGTAAATAGTTTCTATCATTGGACATAACACAATTATTGCTTTCATAGTCCTTGAGTTTGTTTGAACGTCGTGTATATATTGAAGCTTTGTCTGGAAACCTGGCGGGCAGTCATTGTTATATATATAGTATAGTGCTTTCCCAACAAACGAATAACTACCCAAATTCGTAAGATTCGGTAATCTTCTAATAAGAAGTGCTACGTCTGTGTGATCTATGTTTTCTTCGCCATACATACCTATATTCACTACGGTTAAACTTTGAGTCAGCTGCGGGTTACCTGTGAGCATTGCATCAATTCCAATTTCAGTGATATCGGTTTCACCGGACACGTCGAGTAATTTTAAAACTTTGTTATTTTCACCTATAAACTTGAGCACTTCGTCATTTGCTATGTAAGGTATGTTTAGAGCGGTTAGGTTCGATAAATTCTTTATAATCTCATATAAAAGCGACAGCTGTTCATCTTTAACCCATACACCTTTTAAATTCAGAGTTGTCAAGTGACGGCCTTGTTCTGCAATCACTTCAAGGACTTTTCTATAAAAGTGACAAGGGAAGATGCCTGTGGCTAAGCTTTTCACATTCTCCTTTAACAGTAATCTCATTGTGAAGTATCTGATGGATGGATCTAAATATTCTGAGCTAAGTATTAAATTTAGGAGATCTTGGAATATATCACTCGTCGCCCCCATGCTTTCATAGTACGACGACACCATCGTGAAGGGGAGAGCCACATCTTCTTCTGAGGTAACTCGAGACAGAGTATGAATTAATTGTCTAGCTACTAACGATAAAGTCACTTCTTGTAATGGTAGTACGGGGCATTTCGGCGACATTTTCACAACACTTAGTCTATCGCCTCCACTATTGAAAAAAAATCCCTTTCACTCGACACCGCACAGATATCACAAGGTACCGTAACTTTCGATTTTCAGAAAGAAAAGAAGTAAAAAATTCGTGGAGCTATTTAACGCGCGCTCATCTCACGCTTGGCAGAATGCCAGTGCTATATAATTCACTCAGACAAAACCTGAGCATTATTTATAGAACTTTTATATGCAAAACGTGTTTACAGATTGCGCCGTACATAATACACATTCTAATTTAGTTATATCAAAATACTTATGTGATATGGGTCACGAATTCCACCTGTGATATTTAGTGTATTATGTCCTTTGGATGAGTTGTAATTCTTATAATAGATAAAACAAATGATTTTTAAAAAGAACCTTACTTATAATATGCCACGTTGGTCTAAAAGCGAGATTAATATGGCTACAAAAAACGTATGAATCCCGGATCAGAGCGTAAAAGGATTTTAGGCATTTCGTCAATAAATTCGTAATAACAAATCCGAAGTTAGAAAGTTGGGTACTCCTTCTTGCTCGAGTGAGGAATGCCGACTTGACGCATCAACCTAGGAGAACGTGTTCAGCTATCTGCTTGTTGACCTTGTCTCAATAGTGTTTTATGGCTTGTCGTATCATCGGACTGAGAGTGAAGGAAGAAGTGTGAAAATATATACGCATACGCCTACATATGTCGTGCATATACAATTATCTTAAATGCTAACCACAAAACCAACGATCCACAAGGCTACAAATCCAGAGATCCTAGGTTCGAATTGCGGTTTTAGCTTTATTTATTTATCGAGTCTTTCTGCTAAGAACTTTTTAGTTACAGCCTGCAATTGGTAAGTTGGGACAACTGTAGGACACTCCCGTGCCTCCGAGAGGACATAAAATCGTCGGTCCTACGCCTGATCTTCTCTGGTATCGATTTTTCCCTTTAGACAGTGAAAGGGATAGAGATGGCATTTATATTGTTCACAATATCTTCTGTACAATTAATGGCTAATCTTACTGAGTTTGGTCGCCATGGCCGAAGTCGGTCATAAGGACATTATTGTGACTCACGTAAGGAAAAGAGAAAAAGTAACATTGTAATATATATTTTAAATGATTTTTATTAAGTATTCTTTCTATATTTGTAGATTATCCTAATACTTACAACTAATTATATGTATGGTCAATGATGACACGTGTTTGAGTTATATCTAAAATGAAACACAATTTACAAAAAAATAATGTTTTTTGTCTTGAACCTATAAATAGCTTACAATTCAACGGTCTACGACGCTAGATATATTGTACAGTACGGTGTAGTAGTTTTTTTTATATTATCTTATATTACCTTAATTAAATTTAAAAAAAAAGGTATGTGAAGAAATTTTAAATTTGACAATTTTATTATGGTAGGTTCATCTCATTTATAACAAATATTTACAATTTACTCTATTTTAAATAATAAAACTATTCTTTTAATGTCAAATATAAGCGTAAATCTAAGAAAGTATTAATTACAAAGAATATTACAAAATTAAAATTAGTTATTTGTTTAAAAATTACTATTTTATTTTCAACAACTCTGCCTTAAAAATGTAAATAATGTAGGTAATTCAAATTGTTACCAATTCACAAAATACTTATTTATATATTAAATAAAAATATTGACTTATGTTTTAAACATCAAGAATATTTCACTTTACATTAAACATATAGGAATTTGTCTGTTATAAGGTTTAGAGCTTGCATTGAAACACACGAGTTCGATTCCTGCTCGCAATTTTAATACACAAATAATATGAAATATTGTATCAGTATAACAGTATTATTTTTTTACTATTATTCAATTCCTTATCTCAGGAAAATGATCATTTTGAGCAGGTAATTATAAAAACAAACCAATTTAAATATTAATGTTAATAAAATTACTCCAGTACAGTCATGTCTTAGTATCGAGATACATCCATCTACGCTATCAGCGACATGTTGGGACATTAACACACATCACCATCTAGCTCCATGGTAAGCTACGAGGCTTGAGTTATGGATACCACATAGTTGATACACCACACATATATAACTTTAAATATACACATATTATAAATATAAACACCCATGAATAGAGTACAAACATTCGTGCTCATCACACAAATGAATGCTCCCAGCGGGACTTGAACCAAATTTCATTTATTAACAAATATTAGCCCACTCACATGAAATGTTAATATATACATACAATACAAAATAAACTTACATAACTATTCATAAAACCAGAGCAAACAAGCTACACCTATCTAACATTATCATCGATCAAAAAAGCACTACATCCACAATCAGCGACAAAAAATGTTCTCACTTAATGAGCGCTCATTTGAACATTTGACCACACTTTTAATTAATTTATTTTTTGTAAAAAAAATATTTATGAATTGTATTTAAGGTTGAACTTACATTGTTGTATATTTAATTTACCTAGAATAATTAGACCGTGAGATTGTATATCTATTACTTTTTTGATATTACCAAAAAAAAGTCCAATGAAGTTCTACCAACCTTACTTGGCTATAGATCCTACGTTGGTACTGGCAAGTTCTTGGCCACCAACAGCAGTATCTGTTCAGTACTGAAACACCAGTTGGCGATATCCTTGGACACCTTGCACCAATGTTCGCCGTGGTGGGGCTCGGCCGCCTTGCAGCGGGACTTCACATCCTCTTGCTGCTGCTCGTTGCCGTTGAGGAGTTCGAATTTGTAGAAGAACGCCCAAGCATCGCCTAGATCGGGGTCGATTTTCACCTGTAAACGTTTTTAACTTGAATTCCTATAATACTTTCTTAGATTAATTCGAACATTCGATATTTTAAATAAAACTATCTTGTCGAATTTATTTTGATTTTTATATAATAATAAAATATAGAGAATTTCTTGACAGAAACTCCCAATTAGGTTCTATATTTGGCCTAACTCGAGACTCGAATCTAGGACTTCCGGATCTACGGCTGTACGTGCTACTAGGTCATCAAAAATACTTTTTAGATCATTGTAATACCAGTCGTCTAACCAGGGCGTCTAGATATATAGATCTAGATAGAGAAATCGTGCGAGGAGTACGAAGTTAAGTAAGTATGTTGTGTTGTCACTGTTATAGGACTGTGGGACGGTTTGAGGGTTGACTATAACTTTGACTCCATCATGGTCACCATAAATATTTTTTGACAATTTTTTGTATCTTAACTTGATATTTTTTACCGCATTTTCGTCAAGTTAAAACGCCATCACTATATGGATTTTTATACTGTGATAATAAAAGTACTCACTGTCCTGTTAAACCATTCGCGACATTTATTCAGCTTTCTCTCAGTCCAGAAGAGCTGCGAGACGGCGAGCAGCACGTGCGCGTCGTGCTCACACTTCTTTAGTGCATCCACCTGTGAGTACACAATTGTCGTGATTAATAATTAATTAATTATGACTGTTTACTTCATTATATCTATTTATTTTTCGACGTACTAAAACTCAATCATACTAAATTATACAGGGAAACGCATCGGTCAAAAAAGTATTACATGCAATCCCATGCCAAAGTTCTCATATAACTGTCACCAATTGTGTTTGGGTAATTCTAGTTTAAATAAATATACAATAATGTAAATTCAACCTTAAATGCAATGCTTCAAAAAAAACTCAAATTTTCAAATTACCACTCATTCAGTGAATATGTTTTTTGTTGTTGTTTGTGTAAGAGATAAGAAAAGTGAACCTTAACGAAAAGCTCTAAATCGTTTGGCTTATTAATGATTGAATTATTAGTCCTAGAGACATAATAGAAGTGCAGCGTCATTATTTTAATCAACCAGTCAGATAGATCAGTCAATTAGGTCGTCAGTCATATCATTCAGTCAATCAATCAGTCTTGTTTAAATTTCAATCTTTAAGACTTAAAGAGACTTGCTGACATAAATGTGTCTCAATTTAACAGCCTGCGTCCTCAACTCAGCCCCACTTGACATTTTCAATTTTTTATCAAACAAATATACTAATCGACAGATGTCATCATTGTTTAAGAAAGAAAAATAATACAAAAAGACAAAACAAAAATCAATTACAAAAAAAAATCACAAAAATAAAAACAAATTACCATACTAATTTATAAAATAATAACATAATTATTTCAAACAATACAAAAAAAATATATAAAAATAACTCACGCTCTTAGTCTTCCTCTGCGGGCGCGCCTCCATGAATATGGCGTCGGCCCACAGGCGGCCGGCGGCGGGGCACTCCTGCAGCGCCTTGGCCAGCAGCGCGCCCGCCGCCTCGCCGCAGCCCGCGCGCCGCTCCAGCCGCACGCTCTCCAGCCTATATTATACACGTTTTATAAACATAAAATGAAGCGTCTAAGGACCCCCGGTCGGAACGAAGTTCCTTTCGCTTTTTGGTAGACGTTTGCTTTTATACAGTCATTATAATTTATATTATAAAATATCAAGTAAGAAAAAATTACAGAAAACTGTCTAGCTCCGCCCACTAACGCTTGCGACTGGTTTGAAATCGTAGGGCTCGTTCATGTTGCTAATGCTTTAGTGAGGAATTATTAATAATTTGTAATAAAATAAAATCAACACTGAAGTAAAATTAACTGTATTTTTAATATATATACACTATTCATTAATTTTCACTTTCCAACGTATCACTATCATCTACATTCATAATAAATCAGGTAATTAACTACACGAGAGACGTCTGTACGTACGGAATGCAACGACGGACTAATCATGACTTACATTGTGATCGCGGCCTAAGCGTCTTATCTGCAACTAATCACGTGGAAGCGCAACATCTCAGTGCTTGGTTCATTCGGCGAATACGGTACAGCTTTTTTACTGAACGGCACCGTTTAATGAAAAGGCCTAAATGATATCCAGCCAATGCGGCTAATATAATATTTAATGACCGGGCTGGCAATGTGTACAAAAAAACTGTGTATACATTGTAATCACAGATTTAAAAATCAGCATTACAATACACGAGCAGTTTCCTATAGCTGCGTTTTGGCCTTGTATAAATTGGAAAAAACGCGTCATGCATTCATAATAAAAATCATTCCTACATATACATAATTAAACCTAAGTCCTTCTTTTATATCGGTCGGTTAACAAAAATTAAACCAGTACATACCAGAGCTCTGCATTCTTCGGATTTCTCAACCTTGCCTTCTCTAGAACAGATCTCGCTTTGGTCACGTGCTTCAGTTTCTCCTCGAGCCTCGACAGCAGGATCCACATCGGCACGCATGTCGCACACTTCTTCAGCTTAAACATTTTATGATAAAATAACATAAATATATTATAAAAGCAAATCTACATTATTGCTGGAAAAAAGATCGCCTCGTTAATATTATGAATGTGTAATGTATCTATTTCACATATATATGTGAAATATAATATGTAAGAATTTAATTCTTACCAAGGGATACCGGTATAAGAAACCCAAAATAGGAAGAGGGAACCAAAAATCAAAATAAATCCGCGAAATAATCCGAAAAGATAGTTTTATTTAATAATGTCAAACATTCGCGTAAATCTAAGAAAATATTATATAAGAAACCCGTTCGTATTTTACCATATTTATTTCACTTTTACATCACTTCAACTCACTCTATAAAATACACTGCCTTTCTTTTTACAAAATACCTCTTTTATACCTTACAATTTTTCCACTACCACATATTTCAATTAAAGAGTATATGTTGTGACTTTATATTAAAAATCATAATTCATACTAAATACCGTCTTTAGTGCTGCCTTCTCTACAAGCTTGGCAGGAAATAAGTATTTCATTTGTTTGTGTGTATTATTTATAATATTGCTAACAAATAAGTGACACTTACGCCTTGCGAGTAAGTGTTGTAGGCTTCATCGTCCTTGCCCATTTGCTCCTCGATCTGCCCTTTCATCATATGCAGCTTGGCATAGTCTCCGAACACTTTGATGGCTTCTTCTAGTAGATTCAGCGCTACGTCCAAGTTATTCAATGCCCATTCCAATTTTGCTGATTTTATCATGACCTGTTGAATTTGAATGATGTTATTTAAACTAAATTAAGTAACTAAACAATTGGTAGAAAAATAATAAGCAAATAGTAAAAACAGGCAAAAAGTGATACATCTAATTTTCTTGTTAAACTCAACGTAGACTTTAGAAAGTAAAATATGTAATATAAAATACACATTTTACTTTCAAAAGTCCAAAAATGTACTTTGTCTATATATGTACACCAGCAAAACCCGTGGCTTCGCCCGCGTTCAAACTACAAAAAGACAAACTTTTCTTTCCCTTCCCTTTATAATGATGTATGGAAGTTTGCCCCATTTGTTGACATATATGATTGCTGTTCCGCTCCCTTGAATGATGATATGTAAGCCTATAGCCTTCCTCAATAAACGGGCTATTAATGCAAAATATCCGATTTGGAAAATTCTTCCAAATCCTTCCTGAGATTCACGCGTTCAAACAACAAACAAACAAACAAACTCTGCCTCTATAATATTAGTAGAGTCGAGATAAATGTAAGAAATAAACCTCTAAAGTACAACAAGTATTGGTAGTTTGAACAGATGAGCATTAAAGCGGCGATATATTAAGTTCACTCACCCTAGGAGTAGGCGCAGAAGCCCTGGCTTTAGCGAGCAAACGCCTCGCTCTATCATACTCTTTATTCTCACTCTCCAACTTCACAGCCGCTAACCAAATCTCCTCAGAATTGGGATTGGCTTGAAACGCTAGAGATAGGATACCTCTCGCTGCTGGAACATCACCTATAAGAAATTATATAAGTTAATATGTTGTAACATCGATTCTTGCGATATTGTTTAATTTAATTTTATAAAAAAGATAACGAAATAATAATAGTCCCGCTGAGTTTTTTCCGTCAGTTCTTCTCAGGTATGTGGTTTCTTCTTTCCAAACTGATAGTAGACTCATCACGTTCAGTAAGAAATTGTAATAAGTTAATGCTGGATAAACTATTCTTATTAGTTCCTTATCCTTTAACTAGATCTCGCTAGTTGTATTTTAAATCGCGCTAATTTAGTCTTTGTTAGGAATTTATAACTTTAGCGAAATAAATGTTATTGTATCAATTCTTAGGGACCTTTGAAGCGGTATATTACAGATTACATACCTGCTGGAACATAATTTAAAAACTGCTTAGGATTTAATACACTTCAAGCAATGACTGATTTTAGTAAAACTTCCATCTAATGAGATAGTCTGCTGGCGTCGAATTAAGATAAGAACATGTTTTAGTACACCATGTAACGTACTAACATATAACTATGTACCATAATAAGAAAGTGTACTAAGCGTACTTCTGAATCATCATTCCATCGAGAGCTCCACCACAAAACCCCCATATAACAATGTAAATTATATAAGACACGCACGCACACGCGCGCGTGCACATGCACACACACGCACATACACAGACACACGTGTAACGTATATATATATATACATACCAGCGAGCCACTTGGACTTGGCGCCCATGAGCCAGAGCACCTCGCTCTTGGGGCAGTGCGCGACGGCGCGCTGCAGCAGCGCCTCGAGCGACGCGCGCGAGCCGCGCTGCTTCTCCAGGTACGCGGCGCGCAGCCAGATGGACTTCTTGGACGGGAACACCGACAGCGCGTACCCGTACACCGCGCGCGCGCACTCGTACGCGCCCTCCGACGCGCACTGAATACATACACTATATTATAGTATACATAGGTATTATGATCCTTTACTTGAGAAACGATCGATTCCCCATACAAACTTCCACCCCCTTAAGGGATGATTTCCGACATAAAAACTTATTAATTTATTAAATAAAACTCTAAGATCTTATGGATTTTTTTGTGGATTTATTTCAATTATAGCTCCGTGCATTTTGTAACGTAACATTATAACTATATAATAACTTTTGAAATGTCTAAAACTTTAGTTCCTCCGGTGATCTTTTTAATTTTTTCACCTGAGGTCCACCTTTAATGTTCTATGTTTAGGTATAATCATCCAGTCTATCCTAATAATATACAGCTACTGTCTAGATCAAAAGGCAACTATAAAGAAAAAACATTTAATCCCAATAGATTGACTAATATCAGTATAATAGTTATGCAAAAGGTTAAACCACCAAACGTTTAAACAGGTATTAAAACTTTCACTTACGGCTTCAGCATCTTCCATCCAGGTGTGTTTTTGGTCTTCTGGTTCAATGCCGTGTCCGATCACAGCCCGAATGATAGCCTTATAAATATAAATGATAAATTAATTAACTGTACTGGCTCTGCTAGTTCGCTTTTTTATGTTTTCTTTTATTTAAAAAAAAAAACAAAATAAAAAAAATAGTAATCGAAGAAGAAATTAAAAGGTTTAGATAAAGCAAGTTTCAGAAAAATTTTTAAAATTTTGTATTATTGTCATTAGTTTTAGAAATAATCTTCTACATCTAAACTTATAACTTTACCTGACAAGTATGTACGGCGCCAGATTTCTCAGCTTCCATTGCCTCCTTAAACCAGTGCTCGCGGTTTATTTCAACGCCGTTGGCACTGAGCGAGGTGATCGCACGATCTATTATCTTCTCCACCATGTGTGTATTACCTAAGGGATACAGATTATATATTATATCATTATAATTATACAAATTAAACAAGACGCTTTTGCCATGTACTTTAACAACTATAATAATAATTAATTTTTAGATAGAAAGGTATACCAACAAATAAGATAATTTTAAAAGTAAAAGAACCTTTTCTTGAAGCAATCAATTTATTAAAAACAACATTTAAAAAATCACTTTACAATTGGCTAACATATTATGGCCTAAGGGCCTGTGAACGCCAGATCTTCGTCATTTTATAAAAGCTGAAAGTTTGTCAGCGCATGCTCCCAACACAGATAAGAACGATGGACCATTATGAAGTTCAGGCTATGGTTGGTGGCTTTGGCAGGTACACGGTACTAAAGGTGTGTAAAATACCGATCTAAATTCGTCAATAATAAAGTGTGATTTTTTGGTATTACCTTCAGAATATTATTAAAAATCACGTCATTCAATGCCAGACACTAACATCGTGGCAAACCCTTGCCAGGCACCCTTTTCATGAAATCATAATTCTACTTACGTTATAGTATTAAAGCTGATTTTTATATATAATACTTGGGTAATAATTAGATGATTTATAAGACTGCTACCATGGCATTTATTTAATAATGTTTTATTGTTTAAAAATATATTTATCCCAGAAAAGAGTGAAAGGTTCACC
Source organism: Brenthis hecate (assembly GCA_951806755.1). Lineage (NCBI taxonomy): Eukaryota > Metazoa > Arthropoda > Insecta > Lepidoptera > Nymphalidae > Brenthis > Brenthis hecate. The sequence continues at coordinate 2,421,663 of OX638279.1, read as the reverse complement.
ACATAGATTGGGATCTCCTACTATTTGAAGTCGGTCAAAAAAATAATAATATACAAAACTAATTGTAAGATTAAGAAGATGTTGATAACCAATTACATACCATGAGCTTCCTCCAGTTTAGCAGCCGTGACCCAAATCTGTCTGTCTGTTGGTATATTCTCTCGGGCCTTATTCAGAACTTTTCTGGCATTTTCGTATGTTTCCAGTCTCGCTAAAGCTAGCCAAAGCTCTACACTCGTCGGACAACATTCCACTGCTCTGGAAAGGAGTATTCTGGCATCTTCTGGGTTTTCCAATTCCACTGCGGCTTTCCATAGACGGACTGAGTTGGGTATGTGTTCTAAGGCCTTCCGGTATACACGACGTTTTGCCTGGGAAATGTTAAGTTAAATATCAATATTATCTATATTAATGTTTGCCTCGTATATATTCAACAAGCTGCATTTATTACCTTAAGTTTTAACGTTTAGTATAGATTTCTCAGAGATATTTTCTGCAGTTATCATCATACTAAACATCAAAATCTGTCCAGTGGTTTTCTGATGTTGCGTTTCCAGACAGACAGACAAAATTTCTAAAAACTATAAATTCAGCCTCTGTATCGATAATAATTACTATTTCAGAAAAAATTCCAAAAAATATTTAAAGTGCAGATTTAGCTCAGTTCCAATTTTATTATATGTATAGATATTGTTTATCAAAATGAGGTTTGATTGTTTACAAGTAGTACAAGCTTTAGTTGGACAGTAAGCTTTTACTTTTTAAGTTTATCTACGTAGATGTTTTTACTAAAAGCATGCAATTTTCCACGAAAAAAAAACATTTTTTATAACTAATTATTATTATTAGAGCCTTTCTCTATCTGCTCTCCAGGTCATATAGTAAATTTTCGTAGTATTCGCAATGCCAATGGATGGATCTAGACCTACTGAACGAGCAGCTACGCCGAAGCTTACTCGCCCAGGTGCTAATTAATTATTTTATCATAACAACACTATATATAGAACAAAAAACGCTTAAATTAATGACACAATTGTTCTAAATAACAAATCCTTATTATAGAATATTATCGATTAATACCTTGGTCTCCTGTTCTAAATCCGCTGCCTTCACCCATATCCTGACACTATGGGGCAGGTTCCGTGCCGCGTGAGCGATCACTGCCCGCGCCGTGTCCGGCGGCTGGAGGCGGGCTGCCTCCAGCCACAACTCCTCACTACTCGGGTTCACTTCACAGCCTTTCATTATTAGATTACGAGCTGATTGGACTTTGCCTGTGGAATTTCATTTATTATTCATAATTATTGAAATCAACTTATGTGTGAAAGTTTATAGGTGCTTGTGTTTTTAGATTTTTTTACACTGTAATAATTTAAGAAATTTTAATCTCCCAACCAAAATCATTTATTTTTTAATATGGCTGCGACTTTTCACCCGATCTAATACGGGAAGCTTTCCCGTACCTGAGCCGTGGATCGTTTAAATTCCAGCTCGGGCGAATAGTCACTTTGTTTTAATATTTACAAAATATAAACCCAGTGTGCAGACTTAAAGCTACTGTACTTTGATTCAAAGTCTCGTATTGAAATTCTCAGAACAAGATTACATTTGTATTAAATGTTAATGTTAATATATTTGCATAATAAAAAATAATAAAATGATTTTAAAATACTTTAGTTTTTATAGACTAATTATATAATAATGTATAAAAGAACATACCTGTAACTTCTTCTAACCGAGCACTAGCAATCCAAGCTGGGGGATGATTAGGATTAGTTTCACGCACAGACTTCAAAAGCAGTCTGGCTTTCTTAATATCATTTATGTCACCACCGTATGTCGGTATCATAGATTGAAGATCTGTTAGATAGCCTTTAGGATCAACTACAGTTTGTCCTGTTACTGAATCAGAGACTTGAGACAGCTTGACTGTCATTAGTGTGTTTCTTGCTTGACCTATCTTCCTAAGATCCAAATCACCTGTAAAATGGAAAAAATAATTTATTGAATTGTATATTGTGATATGTGCTCTAATCTATATATATAAAAGGCAAAAGTGATTGACTGATGTAGCAACACACCTTTAGGCTAAAAAATTGAAATTTCGCATTATTCCTTTTATGACGTAGGAATCCACTAAGGATTTTTCAAAATTCAAACCCCAAAGGGGTAAAATAGGGGATTAAAGTTTGTTTGAAAGTTTTTATTCCTTGGACATATTCGCATGAAATTGCGTATGAATTGAGTACGACAAAAATAATGAGTTACGTATTTCAGCGTTTCCCAAAATTCAACCCTTAGAGGGTAAAATAGGGTATGAAAGTTTGTATGAAACCTACTTTTTTAGAGATTTTATTTGTAGTTTTAGCGCGAGCGAAGCCGCGGGTTCTGCTAGTATGTTATATATCGTAATTACTTTGTTGGTTAAAATTAAGTTATATAGACATTTTTTAAGCATAAAACATGTCATTTTTAGTCACTGCTAACTTAAGTTCACGCTATATGTTGTATAAGGGAGAAAAAAGACAGAGAGGGAAAAGTGGAAAACACTCTAATATCTTAAATATCTCGTCCACTTGTTCAATAATCAATCTGCACATACATATTCATGAGGGGATCATTACACATCTGACCTATTTCCCTTATACTAGTGATCGCTCCATGGTTGAAATTCAACCATAATTCATTAAGTTTGATCCATATTGAGGTTCTTTTTTAAAAATTATATAGATAGCCTATAAAATACAAAATACATACAATATGCTTAAAAAGGGGTTCAAAGTTTTCTCTTCACATATTAATATATAGATATCACTTCACCTATACTATTACTGCATACATTTATGAACTCCATCTTTCACAAGAAACAATATTTAAAAAATGAATAAATAATGAGACACATACTTCACAATATTCTTAAATATATAGTGTCACTGGTATAAATATTGTTTCTGTTCATAATTTATATCCATAACAATGGTAAAAAACATAGATCACATTGATTAAATCAACAAGTACACAAAATTGTAGTAAAAACTAAGTAAATACCTGAAGGTGTTAACATTCCAGGAGTCATAACACCTGGCATCATGGAAGCTAATCCAGAGCTTGGATCAATAGTTGATGATGATTCTCCCCCAAGATTTCTAGATAGAACACTATCTGGTAAGGGTGTGAATCTCTCAGCCCTGGGATTGCGTTGTTTTCTATTTCTTGCATCTCCCACTTCTGGTATGGCTGCCCATTCATCTTCAGATACCATTTTAAGTTCTCTTTTCAAATCCGAGAATTGTTGTTGTATTTTAGGTCTGTCAAAAAAGGAAAAAATATGTTAGTAAAAATTTATAATTACTAGTTTTATTTATATTACTGTGTTTATTGATTTAATTAGCTTTCACCTTTCTTGACGATATCTTTCTAAGTCTTCTTTAAGTCTTTTTTCCCTATATTCTTTTCTTTTCTCATCCATTCTTTTGTCAATAGATTCATAAATGGCATCAGCTTCTGCATCATCTTTATCATAAGGATCCTAGAAAAATAATACCAGATATTTGGAAACTGTTAATTACGTTACATATTTTAAAAATATGGAATAATATGACGATAAATACATACCTTTGAAAACAAAGAACCACTATATCCTGAGAATTCGTCGTAATTGGAATCATTAAGATCTTCATCATCATCTTCTTCTTCAGTTTTTTTACGCTTAGCTGCAGGTGGAGCATGGCGGTCGTCTCTGTAATTTAGAATGTAAGTAATAAAAACATTTCTTTAATACTGATAAGGTAAAATTGTTGTTAATATGTGTGATACTTACGATACATCATTAGCGTCTCTAGCAGGGCCAATATCAGATCGTGTGGTAAACCCAGTAGCTCTGTAACAAAGGTAAGATAAACAGGTACAATATTTTCAATTCTATTATTTATTTAATGAGTGCAAAAAAAAATTGTCTTATTTTAACTGATGTAAATAATACATAGTAAATAAACGCACCCTCTACCAACTCCAGCTACATAACCTAGTGGTGCCGGAATTCCTAAAAAATGTTTTTTATTTTTATTTACAAATGCTTGAGGTGGCACTGACATCTTAAAATAGTAGGTTTAGACCGAAAAAATAAATAATTATTCTTTAATATGTTGAAATAAAGCGCAACAAACACTAACAAGAATTGACAATCTTGACAATTGACATTAGCAAGAGCAACAATATAATAGTAGTCTATGATTAACAATTTGTCAACTGAATGGAACAGATAAATCACAGAATAAGCGACTCAGAGGTGTGAAAAAATAAACGTTAAATGAAAACGATAAATACCTGTCTACGGGCGTGAAGGTGTAGTTTATTTGATATTTAGTGATAAGAAAAATGCATGACTCAATAGGTCTCTTTTTAATTAAATTATATAAAATACTAGCGGCTTTCGCTCGCCTCGCTCGGGTGCGTTCCTAGGTACAAATGATTTCGTAATACATTATTTTTATATAACTACTAGCAGAACCCGCGGCTTCGCTCGCACAAAGAATACAGAAAATCTCTAAAAAATTAGGTCTCATACAAAAATTTTCATCCCATATTTTACCCTCTTATGTAATGAATTTCGAAATATCCTAAAACACGTATTCAACTGTATTGAAGAGCATTAATACCAAGTTTCAAGTAATTCTGATCATAAATAATTTTTGGGTTGTATTATAACGTGTTTTCCCGTGGGAATGAGATTAAATCCCGCGGTGAAAAGTAGCCTATGTCACTCTCCACTCTCCAGCCCTCAAACTATCTCCTCGCAAAAAAATCACGTCAATCCGTCACTTCGTTTCGACGTGAAAGAAAGACAAGCAAACACACTTTCACATTTATATTATTAGTATGGATTGGCTTACGCGAAATACGATGTTAAAGCTCCCAGTCGGCATGATTATTTCCGACATTTTCAACATCATTTCAGTCTATTTATACAAAACCTTAATGAATTATACACCAAAGCCTTCTTCAATAGTCACTCCATATTATTGGTGAAAATCGTATGAAAATCTATTTGGTAGTTTTTGAATTTATCGCGTTCGGACATACAGACCTGTCGGGGAACTTTTTTATAGTATGTAGTGATTGTATCTAATATCTACTGTCAACATATAATATGTTATCTATACATATAATAAAATTCTAACTATGCCGAATTTGTACATTAAATATTTTTTGGAAAATCTTATTGAAATAGTCAATATTATCGATACAGAGGTTGAATCTATAGTTTTTAGAATTTTTGTCTGTCTGTCTGTTACCGCATCACGGAAAAACCACTGGAGGGATTTTGATGAAATTTGGTATGATGGTAGCTGGTTATCCGGGTCAACATATAGGATACTTTTTACCGCGGGAAAATGTCTCATTTCTGAGAAAAAATATAAAAACTGCAATGTAAGAAAGAGTACCTTTAATAATATGTAAAACCTAAGAATTTGGTTTTTGGTCATCTGAACGCCGCGAGCCGCGGGCAATGCTCGTATGTAAATAAAATGAAAACTTTATAAAGTAATGGTTTTATTTAAACATATTTATAAAAATGTAAATTACTAATTTATATAGTTAGTTTTTTCGGAACCTTGTTCGTGCTTTATATGTATAATTTATATTTTATAGGGAAATATTATTATATTTTATATGAAAAAAAAGGAATTGTAAAGTAAGCGGCCTTTTCAAATCAATTATATAGATATTTATTAGAAAGGAAACTGGCTTCTAATAAGAAATGAATAGTTTGGTTAGCAATACTAGAATCATAATCTACGAATAAATAATTTATTCGTAGATCATAATATTATTACCATCAATGTTCATACTTTAAATTTTAATGTCTGCTTGCTGCTGTCTATATACTGATATTTTGTTAAGAAATTATCGTAAAAACAGTGTTTAAGTATTTTTTAAATTAAGTCGTAATAAACACTCATTCTCGACACGGCGTGGCGCTGTGGCGGCGGCGACGCGCAACGGCGAAGAGCGGCGAGCCTCGGTCGTATTTTTTTTGTGAAAACAAGTTTAAGCATTGCATTTAAGGTTCAATTTGCATTGTTGTATATTTATTTCTACCAGAATAATTAAATAAACACAATTGGTGACAGTTTTACGAGAACTTTTGCATGAGATTGTGTATCTAGACTACTTTTTGATCGTTTTATGATTGTAAAATCTTTCCAGTACTATCATGTATTTTCGTCATTTATAAATATTGAAATTGACACCAACAAATAATTTTGAAAGAGAAATTTTGAAGGAATTAGTTTATTCAATAACTTTCTAGACAATTAGTGTATGAAACAGTATGTACAGTACATATTTAAAACATTAAACCTTATTTATAATAGTATTTAAAGTATCAAATATTTTTTTTTTTGCAAAACTGATTCTCAATGAATCATGATATTGACTTTCTTAATGTTTTAGTATGAGGTAAAGGCACATAGCTCCTTAAAAGTTCGTAAGCTTTAGGAGAGTGAAAATGTAACATAAATGCAAAAGCTTTAACCTCATCTGAATAACGTGTACCTTGAGGATGATTAGGTGGATTAGATTTCTTAAATAATTTACAAAGGTCGGCAAAATTCCCCTTAATAATATTTTCAATATCCGACTGAGATGTATACTTCTTTACAACAGCTAATAATGATTTCATATGATCAATATATTTATTTTGTCTTTTAAGTTTTTGTTCTAATACTTTTTTTCTTTTCAACAAATTTTTTTCGTTATTACTTTTCATTTTTACTTGTGTGCTTATTGCACAATATTGTTTATTGTGTAAACGTCTTTTACGAGGTGTATTCTCATCATTGACCTGAAATAAAGAATATTATTATTCATATTTCTAATATACATTTAATTAGTTACTAAAAAAATATCAGCCTGCCATTTAATCAAGTTTTGAAATATACATGGTGTATATTTTAATTAAAAAATAAAGAGTTGGCCATCATGGGACGCATGGCAGATGTGAAACATCTATGTTATTATTAGAATACATATTTAATAAAAACCAGAAACAACATAGGGAGTAAAATAAAGGAACATTATGCCGCTCACACAGTGAAGCGATAAATGTATAATACCCATATGTGCACGCACACACAATGGAGTCGAGAGTGATGGTGTAGAACAGTGTCACACTGCTATTAATTAATTATTATTATTTCTATCATACATATATTTTGTACAAATTATTATATTTTTCTATCTGTGCATGCTGTGTTTATTGTTATTAATGACTTCATTTATCCTAATTCTAACTCTGCTTTATTATGATTGTAGATATGTAAATTATTACCTGATTGTGGGATGAATGTACACCACCGGAGCTAGTACTAGGTTCAACTAAATCCACATCAGGTAAAATCTCATCATCATGTAATGGCATTGATATTTCACTGTATGTCTGAAAATAGAAGTAAATTAGAAAACACTTTTGTATTTGGTATTTGGTAATTATTTTAGCCATAAAAATACTTGCTTGTTCTATAACATTCCTATTACATTGTTTGTCTTCTTTGGTGTGTGTTGTCAAAGCATTGTAAAGCATTGAATATTTATTACTATTTTCATTCTGTAAATGTAAAATATATAATACATACATATAATCATTACAAACTTTTTGTTTACATTATAAATTGTTACATTTACTTCAGTTCACTTCAAAATTGGTAATAACAATGTAATATAACATCATGTTAAGGTTATATCAATGAATATGTTTATATCCAATATTTATTTCAGTGAAAAATATTTGAATAGATTTCATTAATAAGCATTCTAATAATTGCATATATCAAAACTTTATTACTTCTACACTTACCATTCTAGGAGTTGGTTTGTAGTAATTATGATCATTACGGTCTTCTAAATCAACTTCTTCCTTTTTTTTATGCATAGCTGCTGACGGACCATGTTGTTTATTACTGTAATTTTAGAATGTATTTTTTTGACTTTTTTTCATAACTTTTTGAATTTTGATAACACTTTTAGGGTGTAATGAAGTCTGAAAGTAGAACAAGAGTACCAATATTTTTAATTTATAATTATTCTTTGAATTGCAGCAACAAATGTTGTACACATTGGTCAAAAAAATTAAGTTACAAATTATGTTTTGTGATGTTTATTATGTAACTTAAACTTTGACTTGCGCCTATAAACGAGTTAAATCTCGACATTCGACAAAGTGTTTGTTTACTGTTTACATTATTTTGATGAGGAAAGTAAACAAACTCACTTTTTACTAATAACAGGTACATTGCCTATTCGTGCTGGGACTCTTAAATTACATTTCGTAATTTTCTTCATAATCGTTTCAGGCGTCACCGACATTTTGCAATAATTATATATAGTTTTAAGCAAAAAATTAAGTTAGTTCTTATGATACGAGAAGTTTTAAAAACAAGTATTAACAACAAACACTGCTGTCAGTGCAGTCAATCCTCGGGCTGTCACTTGTCATTTTTATTTGTCATCCATGCTTGTCATCTATTGTTGTCACTGTCAGTGACAAAAACAAAAATGATACTTACCATAGATAACCACTACAATACACAAATAATAAATTCTATAGAAGATTAAGTATGGCTTGAAGAATGAAGCATTCTTTCTCAGATAGGGCTTAGCCAATAAATTAGTTTAAATTATATTCTATTATGATAAATCTCCAGAAACTCATATAATTTTCTTTAATAAGAAATACTTCGTTTTTGAAAAAAATAGAAAAATAAACTGAAAAAGTTAGTAGACCAATCGGAATCAGCTTATTTTTAAGTGAAAAAAATATTGAAAACCTGAAGTTTTATGTGTTTAAAATGTTAGCAAGTATATAAGAAATAGAAATTCGTAAAATGCCCTACATGCCCAGCTACCCCCGAGAAATGGGACGCAAAGCGTTGAAAAATAGTTTTTTTCAATTTCCGGCTTACTGTGACGTTCTATCGAAAAATGTTTTCCCCAAAAATTGAAGGTCTAGTAAAAATCTACAACTTTTATAAATAACACTTTTTACAATAACCTCAAAGTTTTCGAGATATTTGCAAAAAACTCGGTTTTTAACTATTTCTTGGTTTTTAATTTTTTATTTTTAGATTAATCTTTTAATTTCTATGAAACTAAGGGAATATAATCCTCAAAATACATATAATAAATTAAAGAAAAAATGAAATTGCAATGTATAGCCATTTCCGAGAAAAGTATGTTTTATGGTCTCGAGAGGCTGAAAATCACCCTCAACTTCAAGTGGGCGTTTACATTTAAAAAAAAACTAGTTCATTTTTCAGATAGGGCTCATTCTTTTCGTCTCGAACTCTACTTTTTGAAAATATAAAAATATTGTATGGTCATCTTGTAAAAATACCCATAAAAATTTAAAATATATGAGAAATCGATAATTTTTACTTTGTAAATTACATTTTTTTCAATTATCATTGAAGAAGTGCACTTTCTTCTTCTTCTTCTCCCTGCCCATTTCCCAATCATTGGGGTCGGCGCAGTACATCTTCTGTACCTACTGCTGAAAGGATTTGGCAAAAGTTTTACGACCGACCGCCTGCCTGACGTCAACCCTCTTTGGGAATGCTATTGTTTCTCTTTGTCTGAGTGGTGTCGCGGAAGTCTTGTAGTGTGAAGAAGAAGTGCACTTTATTGATCAAATTTTTTTATAAACCCAATACACTAATGTATTTTCCAGGAAAAAACGAAAAAAGTGGTGTCCTTAAGGTTCTAATTTGACGCTTATTATTTATACAGTATTGCCGTAAACATTCCAACTTTTCAATTTGATTAATTAACGTAACATACCCAGCGATTTTGTATTTTGTTGCCGTAGAATCTATTTGTTATAATTTTTTAGAATTTATCGATATTTTATTAGTTTTTTATCGATTTTGTAGTTAATTTTATTGATGTTTCTGAAATTTTTTATTTTAAGGTAATTACAGAAAGAAATGAAATTCATTCATAGTCTAATCTTGTTTATTCATTAGTTAAAAATATATTTAAAAAAATTGAGTTGATATTTATAAAATTAAGTCCTAGTTTTAATGCCTTTGTGGGTAGGAAAATCGAATTTAAGGGATGATTGGCCCCTTGGATCGGTCTGTCTTCTTGTAAAATAAATAGGTAGGTAGGTAAAATTAAAAGGTTTTAAAATAGTTGTCTGGCGAACATATATAAAAATGAAGCATCAGAATTTACGTGAAGTTAAGTACCTAATTATTTTGGGACCTTTAAAGTGTCTGCAAAGCAATACGGCTGACGGAAAGTGTCTGGGAGTATTGACGACTTATTTTTAACGATATTGTCTAAAATATACGTGAAAATCAGCTTGGAGAATGTACGTGAGGTAAGTAATGTTTTGAGGTACCTTGATTACCTGATACCTAGAAATTGGCCGTCTCACCAAGTCAAAAGATAGGCATGCGATCTTAGTACATACTAACACCACCCAATCGTCCACATTTCTTTCGTCAGAAAATACGTGACGTCTGGTGGCCCGGGGATCTTGGACTATAATGTCAGTCACACCACTAAATTCTTTTGTTCAGTACCTAGTTTCTTGAAGTGCCGTTTGGGGCCTTTTGGTACAATTTGCTTCGCCGATGTCGCGAAGAAAATAGTAGTCTGTGTATCACTCAAAGTTGTATTTCATCTGTTAATTTTCATCCAAATCAGTCCAGCCGTTTTTGTGTGAAGTAACACAAACATTCACATACAAACTTTCGCAATTATAACAGTAGTCAGATCTATACTAAAATTATAAATGTGAAAATTTGTGAGTATGGATGTTTGTTACTCTTTCACGCCAAAACGGCTGAACGGAGGAGATAGATTATAGTCTGGAATTACACATAGGCTACTTTTTATTGCGGAAAAATGTACGGTTCCCGTGGGATAGATTTGTTTTTGTTTTCCTAGAGGCGAACCCGATGGAAGCGAGGGTGAGCCGCTAGTAAACAATATTTTAATTACTAACTAAATCTCATTGTTACTCATCTCTTTAATGTGTCAGCTCTAGGTAAGGCTACATAACTCCTTAAAAAGTCATATGCTTTAGGAGAATAATAGTGAACCGTCAGTGCAAAGTCTTTAACCTCATTGCAATACCGTGGACTTTGGGGATTTGACTTAGTAAATAATTTACTGAGTTTAGCAAAATTTCCTGTAATAATATTTTCTATTTCCGAACGGGTCGTATATTCCTTTACGGCACCTAATAAAGATTTTATATGAGCAATATACTTTTTTTGTTTTTTAATTTTTTCATCTAACATTTTGTTGTGTTTCTGTAACATTTTTTCTCGGTTACTTGTAAGCTTTACTTGTATGCCTTTTTCTTTACATACACGACGTGTGTTTTCGTCAGCTGCCTAAAAAGATAAATTATGATAAATATTTAAACAGTAATTGAATTTATGTCTATTCTAAACAATAAGTGTTATTCATAGTCTTCACTGGTGTCTTACCATCCTTAGTTCGGGCGCGTTCCTAGGTGCCTTTTGGCAAATTTATTACTAACAGTAGTGTTGCGGATAAGAACTGACGACAAATCTAGATTGTCACGTGATATAAACGACGATCCCAGACGAGCCCGACGTCAAATCTATCACGTGATACGAACGACTAGCCCCGACTAGTAAAAACCTAGCTAAGTCCCGCCTCTTTTTGCTTTTCATTGCGTTTAACGTGTAAATTTAGCCACACCCCTCTCATTGTGTAAATTCATTAATTAGCATATATTAGTTAGGTATTAATATTTACTCATTGAATAGTTTATAAACTGAGATTGTAATAAATTAAAGATAAGGGATTTTGTATCGTATTCATTCAGTCCTCAGATAGCTCTCGATTAGGTAACAAAGGAAAATAAAATAAGTCAGCATGAAAGTGTTTTTTAATTAGTGCCAAAAATACAGTCCATCACAAGTAGCCTGTATTAATCCTGGTCACTGTCTATCTGGGTAATGGGTATTACATAAAAACCCGTTTAGAACTTTCACTTCAGGAGGTAATAAGGATACACACAACACACAAATTTACATTACAAGTTGATTGGTCATAGGCCATGTGGCGGTCATGAAATATGATTTGAAGTTTGACATTGTAAAGTGATATTGCCTTTTTGACTTCGATTATTCTAAGTGCGAGGATATAGCTGGAAACGGGAAAGAGACAGGAAAAACCACATAATAATGTAACACATTAATAATGTATTTTGTTGACATTTATGATTATTGCTCCACTCTCTTGGGCAGTAGGCATGATGATATTATTATAATAGCCTATAGCCTTAAAGAATAGACAGGCTATGTAATGCGAATAAAATTTTTTCAATTAGATTAGTAGCTCCTGAGATTAGCAAATTCAAACAAACAAACTCTGCCTCTATATAATATTAGTATATATATATATAGATAAATGAAACACTGATGATTTTTTACTTATTAAACATAGAAACTATATTACCTGAATATGAGAAGATAGTGTACTGGGGCAATTAATAATTGGTACTACTGAATTCATAACTGTTATAATGTCCTTATCATGTAGGTATTTTCGGCAATTTGTCTGAAAATTGCAATTGTTTTAAGATTCTCAGTGTAAAATGGAAAGCGAGTAAATTCTCGATCAGAACAAACATAGACAATTTATACATATTTATAAATGGGTTTATAAAAGAATGCTTTAAGGAAAATTATAAGCCTAGACAGACTGAGGAGGGATATTTATGCACAAGTGATTCAGGGCATCTAGAGCCATTATAATTAAATAATACTTATAAAAACAAAATTGACTATATTCACAAATGGCAATAGTCAATACTTACACATTCTTCATTATTGTCATTTGCTTCATGTTGCTCTTTATTGGAATGAGATGTTGCAGTAGAAAGTGTTAAGAAGATACATCCATTTTCATTCTCAACCTATAAAATCATATTAAAAATAGGATTGTCATTCTAAAATTAAATTCTTCTTCAAATAATAATGATAATTTTATTAAGTGGTTTATGCTTAGCAGTGCTAATGTTCAGTGGTTATTTATTAGGTACTGTAATACTATACATATTATTTTATATTGTGATAAACTATCTAGTAGTGGAATTTTAATGCTTGGTGATAAAAGTAGCATTAAAATCTAAGCCATATATTATAGATTTAATTAACATTTTTTTTTAAATGGATGAATCATGATTATAATTGATATTACTTAATTATCATAATATTATTACCAAAATATAGGCATCTATATGATTCAACTTACTGGTGATGATGTGGAGGAATTTTCTCCAAAGAATGGAATTGCTGTATGAGTCAAGGTCTTTCCAGTTTCATAACAGTTATAATCTGTTGGCTTAAAGTGTAAACTACATATTTTAGCACTTTCATAAAATTGTTTCTTTATGGGCACAATTGACAACCACTTCTCTCTTCTTTTAATATTTTTCGGAAATCTATAAAATGAATTTACCAATTAAAACAATAGTAGGGGCCTATCTAAAAGTATTAAACAAATACTTCTCAAAAAGTAGGTTGTTTAAAATGAATCAATAAAAATATTTCGATAGCTATTGCTTGCAATAATAACCAAACAATACGAATTATGTGCTTTTAAGTGCAATCCTGGAAGTGTAAATTTAAATTGAACTTGTTATACATGTCGTAGGTATTGATGAATAATATACTTACCTCTTTGAATTTAGAATCAGGGTACGTACGGTGAATAATATAAGAAGTAGATAAACTAAACAAACACAGTTAAAAATTATGTAAAAACTTACAAGTGAAATTTTAATTCGCATCCAGGATACCATTCACTTCTACAACCACGAACTATACAGCTGTGTACCATTTTATTATTTTCATTGCCGAGAATTTCTAGGTCAAATCCTAAGATTTCAAAATTTGTTTATTATTCTGAAATGTGAACCGTCAATTGTCAAACTATTGACCATGCATGACAAATATTGTAAAGATGTGTCAACTCGAGTTACTAACTCGAGTTAACTCGAGTTGGGCTTAACTCGAACTAATTCGAGTTGAATTCTCTCTGACTCGAATTGGATTTGCGTGGTAAATGAATGAATCAAGCGAGTACGCGATTGACCTTACACAAACGCGACGATTCGTTCGTTGTGTTCATGTTTTGTACAGGTCGTCAGCACTTCAGACTATACATTTATGTTGCAAAATCGCTCCTATTACAACCGAATAAGATGCCACAGTATTTAACTTAATCGCTGTCGTCCGTACTCCCGTCATAGCGTTTCAAACGAACGACAGCGTTATAATATCCATACTAATATTATAAATGTGAAAGTATGTTTGTTTGTTTGTCCTTCTTTCACGTCAAAACGGAGTAACGGACTGGGGTAATTTCTTGGATGAAGATAGTTTATAGTTAGAGGGCTGGAGAGTGGTATAGACTACTTTTTACCACGGAAGATTATCTCATTTCCGCGTTATATTACAACCCAAAAAAAATATTTATGATCAGAATTACTTGAGACTTGGTATTAACGCTCTTCAATACAATTAAATAAATATATGTTTTAGCATTTTTCGAAATTTATCCCGTAAGGGGGTAAAATAGCGGATGAAAATTTGTATGAAACCAACCGTTTTAGAGTGTTTTTTTGGAGTTTTAGCGCGAGCAAAACCGCGGGTTGTGCTAGTAATAATATAAATGAATAAATATAAATAATTATAATTGTCCCAATAAATATTTATTTAGAATCTGTACCATTTTTTTAATATTGTTGCGAAGCCGAGTCATTACATTGGTACAAACAAAACAAATCATTCACTTCATTTTTCATCCAGTTAACTCGAGCTACGTAACTCGAGTTCAACTCAAGTTACGTGAATTTCAACTCGAGTTAACTCGAGTTATATTTTTTCCGAGTTGGCACATCACTAAAATATTGACTTCTAAAATTTGTTGCCATAGAATAGAATAATGAAATTGAATAAAATTGGTTTTATTTTTAAATGATGGAATAAAAGAACAGAGATTACAAGCACCTACATAAGGTGCTAGTTTTAAAGGAAAATAGGTATCTTTTTCAATTTTTTTGAGATATCATAAAAATATACATAATATAAAAGTACTAAACGAAATATTTTTTTTTATCTGCGACCTGCGCTTACAACCTAAGCTGTTGTTGCTTAGCAACGAACGGGAACGACTTAAACAACTTGTAAAAAGAAAATATTTTTATAAAGATACAATTTCAATGAATATACTAATAGTCGATTAGAATTATAGGTTAGCAAAAAACTATGGCTGAATCTGTTGCGAGTCAGTCCAATAAAGAAGTAATGTCTAATGATAATAGTGTAAAAGAATTTTTATATCATGAAAACAATTGTAAAGCTTACAAAGATAGCGATGAAGAAATTAAAATGATATTCAGTGAGATCAAAAAGCTCTCTGATTGCAAAAATAAAGATACTGAAATAGGTGAAGATGTTGAAGACGTGGAACTAATTTTAAAAAGAGCAGAAGACATTGCTCATGAGACTGAAACTTTACTAAAAAGTAGCCCCATCGCAGCTGTTACGAAAAGTGTTCGGCCTAGTTTCATTGATTCAGGGAATATTCCACAAATAAAAGTTACTCAGGCTAATGATAATATAACCAATAGTGATTTTAATACTCAGGTTTCAGGAAAGGTAAGTTAAAAATAAAGTTTTTAGTTATATAATAGATTTTATTACGTAAAATATTTTTAATACATGAATCATTCATGATATCACATTCTACATTAAAATAAATAAATAATTACATAAAAGTTAAATTACTGCTTAGTAACTTGAGCTGCAAGTACTCTTAGTCCAGCAAGTGATTCTCTTGCTACAGGCTCAATATATGATGTGGGTAAAACAAATCCATAGTGACCAGTGTCACTTAATTCAATAGTGAATGTATATTTTATTCCTTGAGCTTTAGCCCAGTCATCAGAACCCCCTGCTGCGGGGTATAGAAGCCCACTTGATGAGCCCACTGCATATTTAGAACCACCTGTCTTCTCTATGGCCTGTAAAATATTGTGACAAAATATAAACTGACTGCACCTACATTAGAATATTATTTTTTTATATGAGTTTTTTGGAAGTATGCACAAAATAATATTGTTTTCCTTTCATTTTTTGAAATATTGAAATGTATCAAGTTTGAACATATAAGTATGTTTATATTCTTGTAATAGAGTAATTTGTAGCTTTCTCCTTTTTAAAAACAAATACTCTTACAACACTAATAAGTTAGCCATGCTGTTTCTACTATATTAAGAACAATCTTTGGCACTGTTTGATTAAGTTGTTACTTACAGAAGCAATGCTATTCCCTAAAAGTTCTAATTCCTTGTGATCAGGTGGTACTGCGTTGTCATAGCCCCATGGGTAGAGCAGATACTGCCCATAGCTATGATAAGTTATATAGGCCGTGAATTTGGAGGCACTGCTCTTGATGAATTCCTGTAAACATTTTTTTAGTATATAAAAAAATATTAATAGGGTCAGAATTCTATGACAGAACATCTTTTTTAATAATTAACCTATATTTTATTCTGATTAACATAAGAATAATAACAATGTTTAGAATCACTGACTCTTTATCAATCTTTTTGCACTGCACACTCGAGTAATGGCTGGATAGTTTTTAATGAGACTATATTTTTGGGGCAATGAAAATAAAATAAAGTCTAAAGAGGTTCAAACGTATTTCTACGAATGCAAACATTAGCAATCCACCATCAGTTTATTCAAAGTAACAGCAACAACAAGAATTCTAAATACAAATTTATAAGTAGGTTAACTTAAAATCAACTTCCAATATTTGTTATGTAGTTAAAAATTAAACTAATAAAAGCTTAAAATACTTCTAATTGGATAATTATTACAAGAAAAAAAATGGTTTTAACGATTTTATTTTTTTGCTAAGTTATGGTTAAACTAATAAAAATAAGTAGGTACTTGTAGTAGAGTGATAGAGAGGTAGATGTAGTAATTTAGGAGAGTAAAAATTTCCCGTGGTGCTGCAATTTAACTATAGATGTTGATGACTCATATTATTATTCATTTTTCTTCTGCTTTTCTATCAGCTACTCTAGGGTGGAACTCTAAAACAGTGTATTGTATACCTATGTGATTTGAATTTTGATTATTTATTCCGATTGTTCACTCCAAGTAATATAGAAATTTAATTTATAATAAAATTAATTATAACAAAAGTATTTTGTAATCAAACATCATCGTCTTGAGTAGGTATGTATAGTATTATGTCATTTGCGCTTTTACGCTCATGCAAACATTTCACGTTATTTCATTTCCCTTGCGCAGGCGCAGGTTTTTGGAAAAAATCATTAATAAATATATAATTTTTGTATATGTATTGACAAATAACAATCAATATTTGATTTTCTTAAGCTTTACTTTTAAAGATTAGAGAAAAACGATTTTTTTTAATCCAAATTCCGTTTGATACTCAGTCTGTGGTAACCACCACAAAACATAACACAAAAGGATATATTATGTAAATGCCATTCCGTGCATTCACCCCAGACTTGTTATTTTAGGGTGGTTAAACGGAATTGGCCAATTTTCAATAATTCACATTTCATTTCTTAATAGTGACACCACGGAAATTGTAGCCGTGTCGATATTTAAAATGATATTCTCGTAGTTACTTACAGACACAGCTTTTGATTCTGGTTCAGAGAAAGCCCTGGAACCTCGATATATGTCACTGCAAGGGTTGCTAGAGGATCCTTTACCACCCCAACGATACCTATAAATATATTATACCTAATACATTTTGTTCTATAATTTATGAAATTTATTTTTATTTTAACTTATGTATGTGAAAAAAATCTCTATGAATTTTTAATATATAAATAAATAAATATGTTGAGATATTAACATCTAGTTTCATGGTAAGCTACGAGGCTTGTGTTATGGATACCAGATAGTTGATACACTACACATATATAACTTTAAATACATACATATTATAAATATAAACACCCATGACTAGAGTATAAACATTCGTGCCTATCACACAAATGAATGCCCTTAGCGGGACTCGAACCCGCGACCGTTAGTACAGCAAGTAGGGTCACAAACTGAGCCAAACGTGTCGTCAAAGTCGTTCTAAGATGCTAAAATGCATTAAAAACACTAATTTAATATGCCTTGTATAATTCATACATTGATGTTAAAATCTTATCATTTCATTGAGCTTTCCTCATTTTAAATAAAACTTTCTTTTCGGATTTTTTCCAGGATATATTTTGATTTTTGGTTCCCGACGTTTCGAATGCTTTACATCACATCATCATCGTCATGGTCACGGGAGAGACTGAACCATGATTTTTGTAAAGCATTCGAATTGTCGGGAACCAAAAATCTAAATGAACCTGCGAAAAAATCCTAAAAGGTAGTTTTACAATGTCAAATATTCGTGTATATTTAAGACAGAATTATGAGCGTACTTACATACCTACCTATAATGTAACTAAATGTAAGTAATTAAATAACTTGTAATTTCTCACCCAAAGTTCCTGTTCAGATCAGTGCCGGTGCACTGTCTTGTAGGCTTTCTATTTTTTCTCCATAAGCGATCCTTAACGTGCGTGTATTCATAACCATCTGGATTGACTACCGGTAGGAAATACCTAATAAATGAAAAAATAAAAACAAATAAGGAATAATCATATGTGCGAAGTTTGCTAACTACATGAATAAAGAAAATGATAGCTAGACCGTATCGAAAACTATAGTTAATATTTATGAACATGGAATAAGTGCATGAAAAAATATAGTTTTACACTATCCTATAAATATTAAAACAAGTCTTTGAACTCACCAGTCAATATTTTTCATATCATCAGATTCCTCGTCAAAATTCTCTGCGATTTGGTTGATGAAATAAGTTACGGTAGCTGGGCTAATCCATTCTCGCGCATGTATACCTCCATCTATAAATACAGCTTTGTTTGTTGGCTTCCCATCAGAAATTCGAAGCACCTAGAAATTAAAAAGTTTTTACCTTACTTTCTCTCACTTTCGCATTCACAGCCTTTATTATTCTTCATTGCCTTGTCTGATAGTTGGCCGCTTATAAATAATATCATAAAAAATAATTACATTTCAGAGAATAACAATACGTAAGACATCGTATGATAGACGTTAATTTAGAGAAAGTACTAACTTTAAGATCTCTTCCTTCGTAAGATTTTCCTATAGTGTTGACACTAATTATTCTAGGATATGTCTTAGCGAGGTAGTCCATAAAACCGTGAATGTCCTCAAGTGTGTGGTATTGTTTCCAAGTCATACGATGACCTGATGAAAAAAAAACATAAGATAATGTCGAATGTCAGGTTTATTATTAGCACAACATTTCTATTTCCAACTTTTACAAATATATACGCAGGTACATACGAGTACTGTCAAGTTATTACAAAAATGCGGACATGGGAAACAAAAAAATAATTGAAAATTTAGTGACTTAGTTAAGTAACAAATAATTTGTAAAGAATAATTTTATTACATCAAGAGGGCCAATTTTATAAATATAAGGTTGGTCCAATTTTTTTAAAGCTCCATTTATTTTAGGTAAAGCCGCGAATAAAAAGTTAGTTACGAACGAGTATCACACAAATCTTTCTACAAAATTATACATGCGATAAATCCTCTACCAATATTCATATGAAGTTATTCAACACATTTTAATCCCAACATACGAATATTAAAACAATGAATGACACCTAATCAACAACGAACCCCAATTCGCATACGGCCAAAACTCCATGGGCAATTTGAGTGAATTGTAGCCCATGAAGGCACGTATCAAACCTAACCGCTGCATATAGGCCCTGTAACGCCAAAAATTGTAAGCTCTTGCTGTAACAAAACCACATCAACCCTTGGAATATTGTATAAAGGGTTTTACGAAAGAAATTTAACTAGATAAATATCACAAACCTCGTCTATCTTGAAGCTCGACTTCGTTTTCATCCAACGGTGGATTTTCTTCGTTAATCCTTTTTTGCAAATCATCAATAATAACATCGAATGATATATTTTCTCTGTTAAATATTCTGGTTACATTTTGCAGAGCATTAGGTTTGACGAGAACATCCACATAAGAGTGGTTACCGCCCCAAGTAGCTATAACTGAAGATTTATATATGTATGAACATCTTATATTTTTTCTGTAAGTACGTAATCAAATATCATAATATTTATAATTATAGAAATATTTTTTAAAACCTACAGTGCCTTAATGAATCAGTTTGGGCAAGATCTTTCATTTGAAAGATGAAAAACATAATTAAATTAAAAATTTAAAAACCCCCCGACCATCTTGGACCGATTTTCATCAAAAATAGCTAAGAACACTCATGACTAATTCACTTTCCAAACAAAAAAAAAAACAAATCAAAAGCGGTTTATCCGTTCGGGAGCTACGATGCCACAGATAGACACACACACTCACACACACGTCAAACTTATAACACACCGTCATTTTTGCGTCGGAGGGTAAAAATGAACTTGAAATTAATTTATAAGCTGTAATATTTTTCATATTATTATTTTTTATTTTTTTATAAGTACTTATATAATATTCAAAATAATGACAAAATTAAGAACATACGATTTCTACGACGAAGTCTTCCGAGAACACTTCTTACACCAGATCTTTCCGTCGAAACTTTCCATAGTTGTGCACCCGTGTAGTCTACTTTTGTATCGCTAAGGTCTACAGCTTTCGCAAGTATTAAAATTTCTTCTTCAATGTCATCCTTTGCATCGACTGGGGGATCTTCAGCAACAAGAGTAGTTAGTGCTGCTTCAGTCGAAATATCGTGCTCAGTTTCCTGTGGCTGTTTAAATTCAGTTTCCTGTGGTTGTTTAAATTCTCCTCTTTTTGGCCATTCTGTATAAAAAAATATAGATATGTTTATAACTTATTATGAAATATGAGATACGTAATTTGTTTTTATTGAAACCAAAAAATTAGGTCACCTTTATTTTAGATCGTTAATAAATTATTTTTTAGATTTACATAATTATATGTGGTGGTTACGACGTGTTCCGATGGCCTTTATCTATTAAATGAACGTGGGTAATTATGCAGCGTCATTATTGTTGTATGGTCCTACTGGTTTATCGCACCGTAACAGTCCTTTTGTTTGTATCTGTTACGCATCAAAATCGAGATGATTCGATCTGTTGTTTTAAATATGTTTATTTAGTTTATATAAATTTTATAATACCTACTTATATTCTACTATCCGGGTTAAAAATTATTGATCTCGGCAATGTAAGAGTACGATGCTTTTGATTAAATTATTGCTAAAATGTATTAATATTGTCAATAGATAACGATTGTATACCAAAGATAAATATTTAAAATTCCCTTTATAACAGAATTACAGGGATAGGTTGAGTTTATCCTTAAATCTGCGTAATTATTAGTTTTAACAATATTATATACTTGTTGCACCTCTATGTATGTATGTATGTATCAGCCATGAACGAATAAACCACTGGACGAGACATAAAATACAAATGTATGAAAACTCGTTCAACCAAAAGACGCATAACGCACACAAAGATTTTATTACATTATTATACACTCAGGTACACAATACAATATTTCTAGTGCTTGAACGTAATCGATAAAATACATATATCGATGAACCAATTAATGACATTTTAGACATTGGTTAGCATAGTCATCATATTTTACATCTTTTAATTTAAAATATCTGTATTTATTATAATAAATTAAAATAAATGAATTAAAGAGGCAATAATAATGTGTCAAATAATAATTATTTTTTAATTTGATTTATATAAATACGATGGCATTGATGGCAGCATTCTGTTGGCCTATAATAATGTTAATGAACAAATGAATATCGGGTGTATATTCCATTAATATATAATAAAAATTATTTTTTAAAGATTAAAAAAATATTAAGCTAATTTAATTAAGTGATTTTGTTGATTCTGTTATTGAACTATTTTAATTGGCAATTGATTGTCTCGGGTAGCTTATAAAAATGTGACACTGTCCTAATATTGCTCAGTTCTTAATAAACATTTGTGAAATTAGGAAAAAGAAAAAGTGATTGCAAATTAAAGTGAGTGTTGGATCGTGAAAGTAAAATAGATCGTGAAAGTAAAGTGTTTTATTACAAATCGCCAACCCAGAAGTTTAGTGCTAAAACATTATTGTTTGATTTTGTGTAATTTATGTGTTGAAATAAAATGATCTTTATTATTATTACAATGGAATAATATTCCAAAGTATATAAATGTGGTATAAAATAAAATAAAAAATTAAGTACACATACTAATTATAATTTTTGCATTTATATTTTTATGTGACTTAGAAAATATTTTTATAAATTTATTGTCATCAGATTGTAGGATACTGTGATAAAAGTATTTTATGTTATTGTACTGTACAAATAACACAATTCGTTCAGTTATTTCGTCAAATATCGATATATTTTTCGACATTGTCAAGCACTAGTCGATGTCAAATGGACTCACTCGACAGTTTAGTCATTTGTTCTGAATGGTATAATCCAGGGATTTTATGATGGTTGTCAGATGTCAACAATACATAGAAATATCGACTATATTTAACATAGTTGGATAATATGACATTTTATTTTACAATTTTATTAAATTGTGTGATAAATAACAATAAATGTAATAAAATAATGTATTTACAAGTGAAAAGAAACAGTGCTGCTTCCGCCGCTATAGTTTTTACACCATTTAACAGAACATTTAGTCATTTTTGGCAGATTGTTTGTTGACAAGTAAATGCTTGAGACTGACGCAAAAAACAAACGACAAAGGCTGAAATTTCCTGGCTGCTAATAAGACAGATAAAGATACGTCCGCTTATATGTCTGGTCCAGTGACTTATTCGTTCATGGTATCAGCATCCTAAAGCATTTTAATTCTATAATAAATTATCTTAAATATAATCTTAATTTTATCATTTAGCATTTAGTAACAAAGTTAAATGGATGAAAAAAGTGCCAGTTAAAAGTTGAATCAACAATTGATTATTTTAAATAAAACTATCTTTTCGGATTATTTCGCGGATTTATTTAAATTTTTGGCTTCCGACGTTTCGAATGCTTTACAGCAATCATGGTCACGGGAGAGACTAAGGCTATAGACGTCTCAAACACATACTTGTTACAGAAAGTGCATACCCACATTTTACAAAAATGATTTCAAAAATTCAAAAAATGGCAATAAAGTACGTCGTAACCAACGTAACGTAACGTAAGTAACGCCGGGGACCAAAAATCAAAATAAATCCGCGATATAATCCGAAAAGATAGTTTTATTTAAAATGTCAAATATTCGCGTAAATCTAATAAAGTATTTAATCAATTGATTAATTACATAGATATTTTTCGTGTATTACAAGTTACCTATAAACAATGCAAAAACACACCATGATATTTCTACGAGTAAACTTTATATTATTGGACTCATGACACATTAATAAAGATACGCGATTAGAATGCGGCCCTAGTCCTCATGTGACACGTTAAATGACTTTCTCTGGTCGAGCCTCGTTTTCATTGCGGTCGTCCTGATCTCGCTTTAACTGTTATGTGGCAGAATAGCACATATCATAAATTATTACGGTGAATCTATAGCTATAATTTTTATTGGTATTTTTTCTATATTATATTTAAGTTTTTTCTATATGATATTTTAAATATTGGTCGCTTTTAAATTTTAGTTTATGCTTCATTTACCTACATTGATTTATTCTTGTCGTTTATATGTTTTAGTAGTTATTTCCTTGGTTTTCGATATCTCATTTTGTTCACGTACAATGAAGGTGAATTTACTTCCGGAATCCTAATTCTTCCTGTGTTTTGTATAATACCGTCGCCATTAATTAACATAGCCCACATATTATACTTATAATGTACACTACACATAAAATAGTTTAGATTTCTATTCAACCTATTGATGGAAATTGACTTTTAGTTTAGATTGTTGTCTATATAAATAAAATTGAAATGCTGTTTGTTAGTATACTGTAAGCGCATCCCTTGAAACCGGTTGGATCGTTTAGGCTTTTTTTTAAATGTTTGTGATTAGTGTTTTTGGGAAAATTTTGAAAAACTTAAAATACTTTTTACAATTATACAACTATAACTTTCGTCAAACTTAAAGATCAAATGATCTTTAAGTTTGACAAAAGTACTTTGATATTTGAATAGGACAAAATCAAAATAAATAAAATAATCGACTCGGCCATTTTCCATTACATGCCCGCTTTAGGAAAAAAAATTAAATATTTTTGTTTATATTTCTACCTTATTCCATACGTATCCGTAACAACTCTATTAAAAAAATGTACACTCAAACCTAATCTTACTATGGTATAACATAATAATTACATCTATAATATAATTTCATTGTAGAGCCTCTCGTGTTATTCAGCATTATTAGAATAATTATTATTAGATATTATTAATATTATTAGAATAGATAATTTATAATTAAAATAAATAAATTTAAAGACTGTCCTGAGATTGATTGTTTTTAAATTATTCTTAACTTAAACTCTTTAAGCTTATTCTTATTTTTTGCAAAAATAACTATGTAGAAGCAATATATAAGAATTATAATATGTACTATAAATAAATTACCTTTTTTTTTCTGCAAGTAATAAAAATACTCTCTAACATACTCTACCTCTCTTTATTAACTTAAGTTACTTCTTAGTTATAAATTCAGTTTATAAACAAGATTCATACGATCAAATACCTATAATTTACACTAGACACAAAACATTACAAAGCTAAAAGTATTTCTTATGGGAATGCAATAAGATGTCACTTTTTCGCTATCTTTAAAAATTTGAAGAATAAATAATTTTGTTACCTTTTCCTGGTTCAAGATCATTGATGACTGGCGTGCAGGTCACCGCAGTGGCCACCACTAACAGCACAAGCGTTCTTGCCAACGTCCTCATTGCGACTGACGGTGCTCACCAACGTCCCATACATAAACCAACCACATCTATTCACTTGCGCTCCCAACGCTCTTAAAGCTCTGACACATTGCACAATAATTGACTTAAATTGTACATCCTATTAAAAAAATAACACGATTTATATGTGAATTATTTTTTCTTGTTATTTATGTGGTAAATACAAATAGTCATACGGTTAAATTTTATTCTGACCTGGTTTCAATAGTTACTCTACATATGTACTTAGAATATCATACTGACGGTACACCCTGGCTTCGTCCAGATGTAAAATGCTATGTATACATGCATACATATATAATAGAAATACATAATACTAACTTACCTGATGGTTATATTGGGTTTAAAGAATCTCAAATTATCCTCTATTAACCGGCTCTAGTAGAGCACCTTTCGTTGGTTGATGGTATTGTGTCAAAAAAATAACATGACTTGTGCAAGTCATTCTATCGCGTAAAATATATATTCAACTTTATACATTCTAAAAACTTTAAATTTCATTAAAACTATAAGGAATGTAGGCTATTCAGTTTGTGAATAAAATATAGCAAATACTTAATCGTTATTCCCATAGGGGTATAAAGGTAAATGAACATCTTTGATTTTCAAACAAGCTTGTTAAAGTTTCATATTTAGTTTTTATTCTTTAGCTTTAAACTTGTTTGCCTTTGTTTTTATGGAACAAATACATACTTTATGTAGAACTAGCACTGCCCGCAGCTCTGCTCGCGTTCAAATGATCAAAATCCAAATTCTTAGGTTTTCCATATTAGTAAGTATACTCTTACATTGCAGTTTTTGTATTTTTTCTCGAAAATGAGATATTTTCCCGCGGTAAAAAGTATCCTATATATTGACCCGGATAACCAGCTACTATTATACTAAATTTCATCAAAATCCCTCTAGTGGTTTTTCCGTGATGCGGTAACAGACAGACAGACAGACAAAGATTCTAAAAACTATAGATTCAGCCTCTGTATCGTAATAATGTCTATTTCAATAAGATTTTCCAAAAAATATTTAATGTACAGATTCGGCTTAGTTACAATTTTATTATATGTATAGATGAAGTTTAACATCATTGTAGCGAGCTGTTACCTATGTAGAAAATGAACTCAATATACCAACTATCTAAATGGGAAATATTACATTAAGGAAATAACATCTAAATGTATTGCTTAGTCATTTGTATTTATTTTGGAACCAGAATGACAGCCTTCGTGTCGTAGCAAGGTGCCATTCCCGGTCATTGCCTCTAAGTTGCAGTTATTTTATAATAACGACAAACCGTGTTTACTGTAAACATGTTTTCTTCGTTAAGTGATTTTAATAGAAATTTACTTCGGTTTTACCATAGCTGCTTGTTTTACAGTTATATACAAACTTTTTTGACGCTTAAAGGTCTACGTTTATTTCGCCCTGAAAAAACTTCTAATAGCAAAAACGTATACTATGTGAAACATTGATATAAGTTTGTTTAATATTTTTATTTTTGCAGGTCAACCAAACTACAAGACAAAGTACAAAAGAAGGTAGTGAAATTCGTAGAAAACCAAAACTAAGGCCTTTTTCTGCAGGTGTCATCGATTCAAAGAAAAAAGAAGCCGTAAAAGTGGCCAGATTTATGACAAATTCACCCAAAAAAGCACCAACGTGTAAACATGAATCATTAATAGAGGAATTAAAGGATACAAATGAACGGATAAAGAGTTTAGAATTGTTAAACGTTCAATTAACAGATGACAATAAAGTTTTACGTAAGAAATTAGACCAGGTCAATGAACAAAATTATGTTGCTGAATTAAAAGTGGCTGAATGTGAAAAATTCGTAAACAGACTGTCAAAAGAATATGAAAATAGAATTTCTGAACTAAAAACCTCAAAACAAAATGAGCAAAGTTTAATGGCTGAGTTAGGAAAGGAAAGAAATGAAAGAAAAAATATCGCTATACAACGAGATAAAGATGCTGCAGTCATCCAAGATCTTCAGAGACAAGTAAAAGAGGTGGAAATGATACTAAGAAGAAAACATCCAGATTCAGTGTCGGCCTTAATAGGTAGAGTTTTCACTGTTTATCGTCAATGCTATGTAAATTGAAGGCGAAAATAGTTAAAGTGCTAATTTAAAGTCAAATTATAGTTTCCCTTTGAGAAAAAATCAAGTACATTTTTTAAACTGCTTCTAAGTATAATCGTTACAAAAGGTATTAATATATAGCTGTTTTGTACATTTTGGATCTATCTTATATTGTCCTTACGTTTTGCACTAACCTAGTTATTAAAATGCAATGTAATATACATTATTATGCTTTCGCGATTTACAGTCGCTTCAAAAGCCACGTCGCTCGAAGATAATAAAAAAAAATTGCTGGAAGAACGTATTGCGAGATTAGAACAAGAGCTAAAAGACAAGGAGACTCATTTTCAGGGAATTTTACTAACTCTTCAAGAAAAATTTGGTGATATGAAACAAAAATACGAGAACCATATAATAGATGTTGAACGACAGCTCATGGAGGATCGTAAAGTGAATAACAATTTGAAAAATAAAATAAACAAAGCAAATTTAAGTGATGTCGCAGTACAAACGGTACCCAGAGCGCAACATACAGTTGGGACCCAAACATTTATTAAGACAGATCGAGCGTCGTCAGCAGTGAGTCGACTGACACAAAATTCGGCATTAATATTCAATAAGCTAAAAGAAGATAGCTATTTAGTAGCCACTATAAAAGGGCTTCAAGCGGAACTCACAGTGAAACAGCGAACTATATCCAAAATTAATAGAGAAACTGAGGAATTAAGGAAGAATTTGCGAAATTTGCAAAAGGAAAAGGAAGGTAATGTATATATTTATAAATATTTTTGATATTCATTACGAAATTTTCAATCATCTAATTTGGTTACTTTTTACATTTTATTCCAGTAAATGATGAAATTTTATTTTATACTAACGACTCACCCTCGTTCCGCTTGGATTTATCCCTAGATACGTTTTAACCGTTAGTATAGATTTCTCAGAGATGACATATTTTCCCGCAGTTAAAAGTATCCTACATGTTGACCTAAATAACCAGCTATTATCATACCAAATTTCATCAAAATCTATCCAGTGGTTTTCTCATGATGCATTTTCATTGAGTCAGACAGACAGACAATCTACAAAACTATACATTCGACCTCTGTATCGATAATAATGACTAATTCAATAAGATTTTCCAAAAAATATTTAACGTACAGATTCAACTCAGAATTTCATTATATGTATATAATTGATTACGTAATTTTATTTTAGTATTACTGAATTTAAATCCTCAAAGAAAAATATGTAAGCCGGCGAAATCTGCGGAAAATATAATGGCCAAAGTGAATACGGAAATGGAGGCGGAATTAAGTCAAACAAGAAAACAGAAAGAGACATTGGTCGAGGAAAGAGTGAGTTTGCTGGCGTCATTGAAACGCACCAACGAAGACTTGATAATGCTAAAAAAGAAAAGAATACAAGATGTAAGTTTTCTTTAAGTTTTCTTTCGTCTATCCTACAGTTGTGTTTAGTAAATAAAAAATAAAAGTAATTTTTACTATAAAAGTAAAGTTTTCTGTGAAGTAAAACTTTTGTCGACATCTTTTCTAGGTAGCAACCAGCACCACAATACTAATTAGATACTAACAGTTTTAAACTTAGTTCTATATTATGAAATAAATTCTTAAATCTATGTTGTAGGCTGTCTGTAACAACTATATAATGCCTTTGAGACGTCTAAGACCTTGCTCTTTACCGTGACTATGATTGCTGTAAAGCATTCGAAATGTCGGGAACCAAAAGTTAAAGTAAATCCGTGAAAAAATCCGAAAAGTTTTCTTTAAATAGAAAATTTTTTCTCAAGATTTTTCCATTGTAATTCCCCAGATTCCAACTATCTTAGATCAGTTTCAGTAGTTCAAACTATAAGTAAAATTTAATCCTTTTTTATATTTAAGATTTTTATTTTTTATACTTAGATGGTTGCGCACTCTAATGTTCGCAATTCATATACCGTTGTTAGTAGGAGATAGATTGGTTTTATGAAAGCCTGCTCTGGTTTCAAATAAACGCAAGTGGTGTACAGACATCTTTGAGTGTATTTAAATAGTCTATTCAATTACATATAAAACCCTATAGCCTTTTATGAAAAGTGGTGTATGTAGTTTATTTGTAGGCTCTGACTCTTATGGTACTCAAATCATAATCGCGAAGGGAGTAAAAACCTATGTCCGTCTCTATGGGTTAATTACGTTCTTGTCTCATTGAAATCTAATCAGAGGTTTAACGTGAAAATGTAACAAAAGCGCAGACGGAGTTACTTTAAAATTCATAATATTGGAATGGATTGTAAAACATCAGATATAGAGATAGAGATTTCGTTAATTGATAGAATTAAGTATAAACACTTGCAAAGTCCATTAATTTTCTAGGCATTACTATTGACAACATGTAACGATTTTGTTGATATTTTGTCCCTTTTCATCCAACGGTGAGAGGCAATATTGATATTTTCTAATCTACCCATATTGTGAATCGACATCACGCCTGCTTTTACGCGTTTACCTCAACTTCCTTATAACTGTGGTTTGGCATATTGACTGCCTATTTACTTTTATATTTATGTTATTTTAGCGTTACATTCATCTTCACTTTCTTTTGCTAATTGTTATGACAATTATCATTTAGTCGCGTATTGATTAAGTGTTAATTGTACGGTCACGAATAAAGTATGGCTTGTTATGAGCGCAACTTTCATACGATTTATTACTTTCTTAGATTTATGTATAAGTGTCCCGAATGTATTCATTTACCTAGAGATTCAGCTTCGATTAAGTATATAATTTGGTGCCTGTGGTATAACCTGGTGATACTACAGGTTGTAGTGTAATTACGAGTATAAGTATGTGACCATGTTCAACAATAATATCTATTTGCATGATTTACTCGTTAATCCATACATACCTATTATAAAATTCTAACTAAGTCGAATCTGTACATTAAATACTGTACATTTTTTGGAAAATCTTATTGTCTGTCTGGGAACGCATCACGAGAAACCCATTGGAAAGATTTTGATGAAATTTCGTTTGATGATAGCTGGTTATCGTATAGTATGGTATATATTATGATATAGAATACTTTTTACTGCTGGAAAATATCTCATCTCTGAGAAATCTATACTTAACTATAAAACATAATTAGGAACGAACTAAACTACGAAACTAGAATAAATTATAACGTGTTCAATTCTTCCTAGTTCGTGTATGAAGTTGTTTATATTTGTCATGATGTTCGTCCTAGCTCAAAACAACCCACGAGGCTGTTGACGTCCTGTACCTGGATTCTGTACGTCAGACAAGTACTATGGAACTGTTTATATGCAGATTGGATGAAGTATAAGGACATATTGTTATGAAAATTGTTATTTATTATTATCATTATTACTTATTGGCAAATGAATAGCGTATTATATAAACGTGTGGTGGAAATTACAAACACAGGGTAAATTATTTATAGAAATCATTTGGATTTTCTTATATACTACTATATTTAAAGAACACCGCCGTAATATTCAGGAAAAAACTAAAACAGGAAAACTTGACATTACAAAAACGCAGCGTTACGTTATTTTGGTTGGGTCTATCAGATAAGTTTAATTTATGTAAATATTCTGTCAAGTGCGAGAGGTACTGAGAGTTCATTACCAAGATTTTTAAAAACCAAAGATGTCGAACGGATAGATAATAACAGTACAATTTATGTTTGCGTTTGGGCCATTTGGATGCGGAACTCAAAAACTAAATTTTTCAACGTGTCTGTTCTAACTCATGCCCTCTTATTGTTTATTTTTTGATATCGCTTGGGAAACTTGTCATTGGGTCTATGTCAGCCGTAAATGGGCAGGGGACTGCGAGACTCTTATACACTAAATCTCACAGCGGAACCCTATCGCCGTCACAGGATCCTTTGCGCACACACTTACGACACTCATGAATTGTTCTATCTTACTAACTTAATACTTTTTTAGATTTACGCAAATATTGATATAGGTATGTACTTTTTTTTCTTTATGGCTTAAAGCTGCGTTGATAGACGCAATTCATTCTGCCTGAATGAGATTGAGCGCTAATTTTGAAATTTAGCAGCTTTAATGTGGAATTATAAGTATAAATGAAGGATCGGTCTACAGGAGTAACCTACAATAATAGAAAGATAATTACGTATATGTATGTATATCTCCAACTTAACCCTTAGATATGACATTACCATGCTATTACTACTAATCTGTTAGCAACAGTATTTGTAATAGTCAACTAGACCATCCCATAGGTTATTTCTCTACCACCTTACTACAAACCTACGGACTGGTCCAAATTAACCAGTCTGATGCATTATCATTGTTTAAATGACTATCGAGAAAACAATTAGACCGCCTTGACGCAAACTGACAACTAACAGATGCATCTAACACAATGCCGTGACTGATTGACGCATGCCTTAAAATGAACAATTTAGAGATTTAAATATTAAAGGTGTATATCTAAACTACAATAGGGAGCGTCAAAGCATGATTCTTGGAATTCTTAAACGTAAGAAGTTCAAAAATCCTGTCTGGTAGAAAATTTTATATGGACAAGCATCTTATTCTAAACTTGACGAAAATGCTTTATTAGAGTGGTAAAAAAACAAATGCTGTCTTATAAAAATAAGATAAATAATAAAAGTCACTATTGTCCACAGCTCCACACACTACAATTGGCCCACGAAAAAGAACTAATGCAGATGAACATGCAGTTGTATCCTTTGCAAGAAGAGATCAAACTATTGAACAGGACGGTCGAAATATTACAGGAGAGAGTGAGGGCGGCTGACGACAAACTGTTAAGTTACCAATGTGGTGAGAGGAACGATGTGCATGCAGGTGGCGATAACAAACACTTTAAAACAAAAGAATCAACGCATAAATTAAATTAATTTAATTTTTCGCGTATGAATCACGTTTATGATTTTAAATTAATTTGTAATAAGGTTTTTTGAATGATTTAAACAGCAATGTCGAATAAGTTTACATTTTTAAAATGACGTCAAGCTTTAATTTAATGTAGTTATTTTCATCTGAAATGATGACACATTACAATTTTTTTGATTGTATCATGTTCGATTCCTATTGTTTAAAGTACCTTTTTGTGTCGTATATTCTCGTTTTTATCATCATTCAACCCCTTTTTAACGTCCCTCTGCGGGTAAGGGGGATTAACTTTAGTGCGAGTGGGTGGGGGGGTGGGGGTGATGTTTGGGTGATCAAACCATAGTCTACCAAGTGTCGGTTGGTGGACTTCATATGTCTTTCGAAAACTTGCTAGATTCTCTTACGTATGCAGGTTTTCATCATGTTAAAAATGATTTTCACATAAAAATATCAGAGGTGCGAGAGCCGCGTTATAAACCAATTTTGATTGATTTTCTTATCAAGCTTAGCTTTTTAGTTAGCGCTGGACTGCCACTGCCTTTTTGCTGATGTTTTAATTATATGAAGTATTAGCTTTGCGGTTTGTTTTAGTTTAGCCTTCACAATACAGAATAAAGTGACTCATACCCCATTCAGACGCAGGGAGTGAAGTTTTGTGGTCAAGTTGATAATTCTTTTTCGTAGGTATACCCAAAGTGATAAGGCAGTGGTAACGCGCTCGTAACTGAGTGAAGTGGGTTCATATTCCTCTGAAATTTTCATGTGCGAATCATTTCCAACATGATTACCACATATCTTAACGGTGAAGGAAAACATCGTGAGGAAAACTACATGTCTGAGAGAGAACCTAGCAAGTTTTCAAAAGACATGTGAAGTCCGCCAACCCACACTTGGCCAGCGTGGTGGACTATGGCCTGATTCCCCTCTTACTAAAGGTAGGCTCGTGCCCAGCAGTGGGACGTTAAAAAGGGCTGAATACATTCAAAGTGAAGCATTTATCTATAGATAAAATATATCTACGTGTTTTTGAATTCGTCTGCCTTTGAATGAAGTTATGTTGGTCTCTCCATAAATTAACATAAATTTTTGTAGTCTACTTATAGTAATTGTGCTATAAGGATAATTGAATTTAAAACAAATAAATATCAAGTGATGCGTATATAGTTTAGAACTTTAGAATATCGAGTCAATTAACGAAAGCTGATCATGCAAGTATAGGTACATTAATAATAATTAATCAATTAAAATACAGTAAAAATTTTTTATAGATCATATAAACTTATTATAAAAAATATGTGGCTTACTGTAAAACTGAGACATATATAAAAATATAAAATTATAAGTAGAAGGAGAACTTTGCTGTTTAATTGATATGTAAATCTCTAATCGTGACATAAAATAAATTCGTGAATTAAATTGGCTACATACGAACAAACAGATGAATAAAAGTGTGACCGCCACAAATCAAATTTACCTATACCGTAATTAAACTTAATTGAAGACAAAACTGCACTGGAATACCCTATAATGTGAATTGCCTTTAGTAATCATTATAAATCAATTGATTGCATCATATATACAATGTCAATATACATTTACGAATATGTATTTTAATTGAATACCTGATGTATTTGTATTATTATTTATTAGTCACATATTACTCTACTTTTTATTTGGTGCATTCTTACTTCTAATGTATCTATGTATACATATAATAATCTACATACATATAATGTATTATAGTTGGGATTTATGGGAAATCAATTATATAACGTTGAACCACGCACAATGCTACGATGATAATAGTAATTTGTACCTAACCATGCGTTTCTGTGGGTCAGTTTGATTAAATGTAGTTGCAGAAAAAATATATATTCTCCGCAATAACTTATTCTTCTTGCACGGCTTTTTTCGCACTTTTTGCCCGTTGAGCACGAACTTGTGCTATGTGTCTGTTATTCCTTCCATCCCAAGGCGTCCCAATAGACTAGCAGGCTACCGGTGTCCTGGAAGGTTTCTGGTAGTGAATCTTTGGGGCCCAGTTATTCTGCATAGGTATTCCAGTTCGCTGCCTTCAAGCAGGATGTGTGCAGGAATTTTATCCCTCTAAAGGCACGCTCTGCACAGGGGACTGTTTGTTATACCTACATATATTGAAAAGATGTTTATTGAGTTAACAGTGTCCTGTTACCACTACCACCGTTTTTAGTTTGGTTCTGCCTAAGCGTATTAATTTATTTCTTAGTCATCTAGGCTTAGATTTGGGGAAGGTATCTTTGGATTGACGGCAGTCAGTGTATGCCTCCCATAGAGCGTCTATTTTTTTATTGATTAGGTGGCTTGGCCAGGATTTGTATTTGCTGAAGGGGATTGGAGTTAAAACCTTTGTACCTTTAGTTTAGAAACCTGTCTAGCTTAATTATCATGGGCCGATGTTTATTATCAATTTTGATGGTAATAAATTGTACGGTGTAAAGTTGGTGCGCTACAACGCCATCCAGTGGCTGGTTACAGCAAAAGAGATAGTAGAAAAAACTCCATATTAACAACTTTTGTGTTAAAGCAATCGGTGAAGAACTTTCGGGGATTTGTGATTATGCAAAAACGCACATTTATATGTTTAATTATATACTTAAGTGCATAATAAGTGTAAGATAATGGATATATTTATATATCTAATATACAATGCATTATAGAAATACCTACTTATTGAAGATGATAAAGACGAATATCGATAATGTTATGTTTTCTGTGACGACCCCATAAGAGGAATGTGTACAATGAAACTATTTATTATTAACAATTAAAATATGAAAGGATGTGAAAGATATTAGAAGTATGTACTTGACAAATATCGGTATGCAATAAGACGTAATAAGTGATAACAGCTACTTCAAATACCTAAAATAAACATAAGGCATATATATGTAGAGTTATCTAATGCGGGACCATTACCTTATAAGGGTAAGGAAGATAACTATGGGCTTATTTCTCTAAGATTTGCAAGTGCTTTAAAATGAGAATTTAATTAAATATTTATTATATTAGTTGAATGAACTGTGATTGTTGGGAAACAGCGGCTTGACCAAATATTATTTTTATGTAGAGATGGATATTGCGAGTTTTGTGTTGGAATACATATCCTTACTAATATTGTAAATGCAAAACTGTGTTTGTTGGTTCTTCTCTTAAGTAGCAATAGAAGAGAGAAGGCTCTCTGTATGATAATGTGATGTAATTTTTTGGCCGGTATATTAAGTTCATGAACGAATAAGTCACTGGACCAGACATATAAGCGGACGTACCTTTATCTGTCTTATTAGTAGCCAGGAAATTTCAGCCTTTGTCGTTTGTTTTTTGCGTCAGTCTCAAGCATTTACTTGTCAACAAACAATCTGCCAAAAATGACTAAATGTTCTGTTAAATGGTGTAAAAACTATAGCGGCGGAAGCAGCACTGTTTCTTTTCACTTGTAAATACATTATTTTATTACATTTATTGTTATTTATCACACAATTTAATAAAATTGTAAAATAAAATGTCATATTATCCAACTATGTTAAATATAGTCGATATTTCTATGTATTGTTGACATCTGACAACCATCATAAAATCCCTGGATTATACCATTCAGAACAAATGACTAAACTGTCGAGTGAGTCCATTTGACATCGACTAGTGCTTGACAATGTCGAAAAATATATCGATATTTGACGAAATAACTGAACGAATTGTGTTATTTGTACAGTACAATAACATAAAATACTTTTATCACAGTATCCTACAATCTGATGACAATAAATTTATAAAAATATTTTCTAAGTCACATAAAAATATAAATGCAAAAATTATAATTAGTATGTGTACTTAATTTTTTATTTTATTTTATACCACATTTATATACTTTGGAATATTATTCCATTGTAATAATAATAAAGATCATTTTATTTCAACACATAAATTACACAAAATCAAACAATAATGTTTTAGCACTAAACTTCTGAGTTGGCGATTTGTAATAAAACACTTTACTTTCACGATCTATTTTACTTTCACGATCCAACACTCACTTTAATTTGCAATCACTTTTTCTTTTTCCTAATTTCACAAATGTTTATTAAGAACTGAGCAATATTAGGACAGTGTCACATTTTTATAAGCTACCCGAGACAATCAATTGCCAATTAAAATAATTCAATAACAGAATCAACAAAATCACTTTATTTAATTAAATTAGCTTAATATTTTTTTAATCTTTAAAAAATAATTTTTATTATATATTAATGGAATATACACCCGATATTCATTTGTTCATTAACATTATTATAGACCAACAGAATGCTGCCATCAATGCCATCGTATTTATATAAATCAAATTAAAAAATAATTATTATTTGACACATTATTATTGCCTCTTTAATTCATTTATTTTAATTTATTATAATAAATACAGATATTTTAAATTAAAAGATGTAAAATATGATGACTATGCTAACCAATGTCTAAAATGTCATTAATTGGTTCATCGATATATGTATTTTATCGATTACGTTCAAGCACTAGAAATATTGTATTGTGTACCTGTGTGTATAATAATGTAATAAAATCTTTGTGTGCGTTATGCGTCTTTTGGTTGAACGAGTTTTCATACATTTGTATTTTATGTCTCGTCCAGTGGTTTATTCGTTCATGATTAAGTTGTTTGTTTTATTGGGATATTCGTTTGTTACATAGTAATTTAACCGAGGGCATAAGCGAAATAAGAATGGGTCACTATTAGTAAATAACAATTATAAATACTACTTTATGTCCACGACTCTACTTGCATCGTAACTTGTAGATATGTCATTATACCAGAATATATCTAAGCTAATTCTATTTCGAATTTCACGTGTAACGTAGAGCCGCTACATCGTGGAAGTGACAAAAACAAACATACTTTTGCGTTTATAATAAGTGTGATTCGGATGTTATTATATTTTTTCATCTGATTAAAACGTGAATGAAAAATATATGTTTATATATGTACAGAAATGTTGATTAAACAGTCGCAAGATGGTTAGTTGCTCTATGTCTGTATATTTGGCATCTTAATGTAATATTGATTGGAATTTGGATAAACATACGAGATCAATGATCTAGCACTACAATTAAGCCACTAAAAGATTTCATTAGAATTTTAAAATCAGTAGTAACGTCCATGTTAATTTACATCTGGTATACTATTAGTACTAAGTTATCTTTAAAGTATAGTGTATGATTTATCTAGTCATAGGTACAAATATTTTTGTGACTAATAAAATTAAGTAAAATAGAACCCACCGATGTAAATTTAACGTGGTGCCTTCAATGCCTTAATAAATTTTTTTTTGTGGTATTCATGTCTTTTATTTCTTTTTTTTTATTTTTTTATTTATTAGTATCTCCAATGTTAGTACACAAAAAAATTACACTAATACATTAACAAAACTTAACCTTATGCACTCACAATTATAGAGGAACACAACATGCTTCATATTTTATAAAAATATCTTAAATATATATTATTTAAAGATAGATTTAAAGAGTAGATATCGAATCTGTCCTAACTTGAAAAATTTATCATTACTCATTTTGATTTGTCGTAAATAAAGTAGATCATGTAAAACATACAGACCTACACTAGATATTTGTATGTACATTAGATAATGTAAAATGTGAGTGTTTGATATTTTTTCTTAAATGGTTTTGAACTGTTTATGAATCAAATGTAGAATACATCTATGTAAGAGAAACTAAAAAATAATTTAAGTTATAAATCTCTCCATAAAATACCTACTTTGAAAATTGGCTACAGTATTTGAGAAGAAAAATGCATTTGCGCATCTATATTTAATATGACAATAAATTTAAATTATTTAAAACTTTTCCCTTTTGTGAAGATATCCGTATATGTATGTATACAGTGGATGACCCTTGACTCAGTTGACCGCAGCCTCGAAATGCTAATATCTGATATTCATAAACATGGGACCAGTTGTGCAAGTTAGATGTTTAAAGGGTAATCACCTGCCGTTAGCGTGTGGTGGACCGGTCCTGATGGGTAAAAGCCGTTACTTATATACATATTCAGAACCATAATATAGAAATTTCTGTATAAAAGTCTCCTTAGCAATATAAAGAATAATTTCCAAGCCACATTTATATTAGAGAACTGTCAATGGAAAGTGAAAACTAGCGTTACATAGATTCTGGCTTGCCACCAAGTTGATAGCCATTTTAAAAACTAGCTTTACTGGAGTTTAAAAGTTATATTACAGTGTAAAAACTAGAGCAAGCAAGCACCCGCAGTTGCACTTATCTATTGCACAGTAAAATATATGTACATGTAAGGATTTCGTAGTATGGTCATTAGCGGTAGCTGTACCAAGTCTAGACGTTATTATGTACGCTACCCCTTATTCTGTTTAACAGACTTCCAAAAAGGAGGAGCTTCTATGTTCGTCTGTATGTATTTTTTTTACATATAAAATTTAATACTGTGTATCTTAAGTAAAATACGCAAGTAACATTCTATAGTTGGAAACAACTTTCCATTGTATGGTTATATCGCGATCATGGTGTAATATTGTGGATTTTATGGAAAGACGTAAACACCAGTTTTACAATATGTATGGAAGTCTGCCCGATTGTTGACATTTATGATAACTGCTCCGCACCCTTGGGTAGTAGCATGATGATATATATGCCTATAGCCTTCCTCAATAAACGGGCTATCTAATGCGAAAAGAATTTTTCAAATCGGATTAGTAGTTCCTGAGATTAGCACGTCCAAACAAACAAACTCTGTCTGTCTCTTTATAATATAAGTATAGATGGGGTAACAAGATTTTGTTGAGAGGTTTGCACACAAAGATCAGATTATAACAAAAAGTAGAACATTTTTATCAACACCTTTTAAAGAGGCGAATATAAGTTTACCTATATATTATATATCTAAACAAAAGATCCACTGAATGTCATTTAAGTACAAACGAACAGACAATAACAGATGCCGAACGAAAGCACTTCTTATAATAGAACACTTTTTAATCCCTCCACGATCGCGGACACCCCGGCGTTACAGTTAACAATGGATTTCTTAGAAATTTAATTTCTTAGAAATTTACCTGGAGGTGTTACAGAAGAAGCAGCCACAAAAATAACATGAGCTACTTTTGGTTACTGTATTTACGTTTTATATCAAGCCAACTGCAGTCTGCGAGTGTATTTAATTAATTAGCAACCATTAAAAATGGCTCTTCCTATAAACTGCACATTGTAAGGAGGTCGTGCGTTTCTAGATCTGCTTGATTGACTATAATAAAACTGCATGAAATAAATTTAAATATCTAAGTTTTATCAAAATTTGTCCCGCTATTCTTGGAATTTGGCTTTTATTTCATGTCAAAGTTTTCCCATACACAAATTATGCAATATTTAATATACAAGGTTTGAAAGTTTGAACAGTTTCAAATCTTACAACGTAAAACTTGTATATAAAAAGCTAAATAAATACACAATTTTATATTTTTTATGTCAATTTCAAGAGCTGTAATGGCCGAAAGAGATGCATTTTAATGTTGCTATATACTTGGGTTGTACAGACACTACCTATTTACAGTTCTCGAGGCGTAAGCTTAGCTGTGAGTGATAGCCAAAAGTAAGATTAGTAAAAAAAAACACATAATAATTAAATCAATATTTTATCAGAAGGACGCTGACATTTTAATTATTAAAAAAAGCAGTCATGATGATTGCCGACAGAAGTGAAAACTTAAACCTATAAACAGTTGTTATTTTTGGATATTCAAATTTTTTGATCTTAAATTAAAATTTGTAAATTAAAACTGTTTACATTTATCTGGTTTTGACATTTCTCGGCACTCTTTAGTGTTAGCGTTAACACGTCACGTGACCATGTCGTTGACGACTTATATGAATTTACTCCCCATCCAAACATGCTTAAAGAAGTTTTCACTTCAAAAAATATATTATTCATTCAGTATCTGACATTGTATCTTCATTCTCTTCATCGTCACTCTCGTCTGATGTGTCGCCTGTGTTAATGATGAATCGCTCCATTATACTATCAATAGCGGCGCGGCGTCTCGACCATCAAATGCTTTTTCTTCTTGAAATGCATGTAAGCAACGTTGCCAATATCAATTTATCAAATTCCCCGAAAATCTAACTCAAATTCCCCAATTTGGGACAAAAAATATACCGATTCCCCACAAAATAATTTAAAATAAAAACAAGTTTCAACTATTTTATATTATTAACCACTTGAACCCCGCGCTTTTTGACATGCAACACCCCTTAAACACCGAGCCCGCGCGTCATTTCCACCACCACCAACCATTACATAAAAAAATACTCATAATTCAAATTATATAGGACCGATTTAAAATGTTTTTGCTGTTTTGGATTTTTAAATAATCTGAGCATTTATGACAATATGTAAAATACACTTTCAACTATTGATGAATTATAAATAAGCTAACAATATGAGTGTTAGCTGAATATTTACTAGTTGTTGTATTATATTGTTTTATATTTCTGACAATACCACGGTCTATATTTACACTAAATTTGAAACACTATTTTATAAATAAACATGTAATCGCACAAAACCATTCTTTGATTTATTTATATTAGTTGTTAGTTACAATCAAATTCAAAACTTTATAGCACTCGCGGCTCGTTCGTTGTATTTGCGCAGCTCATCGCGCAATTTTCATAACAAACATCCGAGTTATAATGTGTGCATTCTTAATAAAAATAATTGAAAATAAGTCACTGTAATTAAAATTCTAATGGATTTCTTTTAGGAGAGAAAAATTGAGGTTATTTATTACAGACGCTCGTGTTGCATTGTAATTAACGTTTTTGTATATAAATTTAGCTTTAAATATAAAAGAACAAGCTAAGCATTATCACATATATGAAAACTTAACACTTTTCATTCAAAAAACTAAACATTTAAACATGTGAAGTTGACTAAAATAATTTACTAATAATATTTAGATGCGTAGTGATGCACCCAAGTACCCCACAGCACTAAAAACTATAAAATATAAGCTATAAAATCAAATGATATTTTTTTAATTGTACTGTTACTTCCAGAGATTTGAACGTTCATATACCTAAACAAAAAACTTTTTATTTATTTAGATGGATGGGTCTCAACACGAACAAAGAAAAATTAGTTCAAATAAATGTCAATAGATGACGATGTATCGATTTCTCATTAGTTGTGTTAAAACAACAAAAAATAGATCCCAAAAAGGTTTATTTTTGATTTTAAATATATTCTAAGTGAAGGGAAACGAAATGCGCTCGTAAATAAAATTTGCGTGATTTTATTGATTAATTATTGAAATGCAATCAGATGAGGGGTTTGTAGTGTATTCACAGATGACGCTTTTACTTTTTATGAATAATTGTCACGGTTAAAATTTGTTAAAATTACTGACTTTTTATTTGAATGCAGGATGAATTATTATCGTACGTTAATTTTCACATGTTTGTAAAATAAAACAGTTAATTATTTGCAAATTAATGACATCTGTTATCTATTCACGCAAACAAAAATAATTAACTGTCTGTCTTAACTGTCTAATTTCTTTGTATGGGATGAGGCATCTGTACTACTATAGAGTATTGTGATCTGTGATAATGTTACCTATATAGAGTAGCAAGAAATAATTTTTGTATAAAATAAAAACTAAAAACCTAGCAAACAAGGCTGCACGACTGTATTTAATGTTTCAGCAGTGTGTGTTTAATTGTTATACATATGTATCAATAAGGGAACTTATATGAAATGAGAAAAATTATATTTTATCAAAATTCGCTCAGAGACTAAGTTTTAAAAACACTGCTGGACACTGAAATTATGCATTTAAAGTTAAATCATCTAAGGTCGACATTAATTGATAATCCTATCTAAAAAATCTTGCAACCCCAACATCTCGTTCACCAAATTAGATCCAATACAAACTGCATCTTTTTCAAGTAAATTTTTTGACAAAAGTTATTATTTCTAACTTAAGTAAATAACAAATAATACACAGAGGGCTGCCAGTAATATGTTTATTAACATAGCTCTATATATACATCAATTGTAATTTGAAAATAGAAACATTTTATGTAGAAAATCACAAATGTAATAAAAACGTGGCATTCAATAATATATTAGGCTTGGTGTTGACATTACAGCTACACGTATCATGGACTCATTATAATTTCATAGCCTGTGGCATATATAAAAACAAATGCCATAAAACAACGAAATCAGCAACGAAATATTATTGCTCATATCATATGCATCGGATTCTCTAATATATCACAATCAATTAATGCACTTTACATAAATAAATTATAAAATTGTCAACTGAGTGTTTATTTCATCATTCATAAGTATAAAACAATGTCAAACGATTCACTATTAAATCTGATCACGTGGTCCACTCAAAACGCAAACAATAGTTTGAATCCGTCATATTCACGTTTGACACAATCCTCACATTTGTCAACGGGAATGACACAAATTCTTCTAGAGTACATGAAAGCAGACACTGACTCGTACAGGTCTGCATGAGTGATGATGACACAACGAAGTTCCGTTAACCTGATCACTCACAACGATAAAATTTCAGAACGAAATAGGCTATACACAATTCACTAGTTCATATTATATCGTGTTCTGTAGAACACTGAGGTCCACGGCTAGTCTGCCTCACCATTGGTGACTGTGAGGGGTTCTTCTTCCTCGTTATAGTCTAACGATAACACTGAGGCTCTCCTTCTTTTGCCAACGGGTGTATCACTGCATTCACTTCCAGAATAAGTCCGTTTAGGGGAAGTCCTATTACCGTTCACAGTTGCGTGAGACGCGCGTAGTTCCTGCTGCAAAAACAGCACTGTACTCTGCATGCCTTCTACATCTTCATCTAGCTCCTGCAGAAACTCGTCTAATTCTGGAACAGCACAGTAAATTAATTATAATAGATACTTTATACAAGACACTGAAAACAACTGTTGCTGGGACTGGAGTTTCAAGTAAGGAAATTATCTTGTAAGATATATCGCGAGTACTGAATATTAAGCAAAACGTAGTGTTGTCATTGAGGAAATACACAATATACATGATAGTAATAGGAACATATCATTATGATGGTGTCTTCGCAACATGTATTCGTAACTGTAATATCAGGTTTTTAAAAATCATTTACAATTTCTTTAAATTTATTGTATACTTATTATTATGTATCATGAACATAATAATTTATTTGTCCATCACTATTTTCAGTTTAATAAAACTAAAGTTAGCAAAACTACCAACCTGATTGTGACTTCTTAACTTCCTCGCTAAAGCTTTTCTGCAATGCCAAATCACCTTCTAACTTTGCTATTCGACCACTAGAGGTCATCCGCCCTAGATCCTCATTTTCCTGATGTAACAATCTGCACTTTGCCATAAGTTTCTTCCCTGTATTTGAGTCTGGTGTGAATTTCCAAGCAGATAATTCATTTTGTGTTTCTTCCAACCTTGCTTTTGTTGAAGTAAGTTCTTGTTTTAATCTTAATATTAGCATATTCACGGCTGGGTCTAATAGTGATGGTCTGCCATTAAGACTTGCATGTGATGATTTTAATTCTGTGATTTGACTCTGAAATAGTTGTTTAAATTAATTATTGTCTAGAATTCTTTGTACATGTTTTTACATATTAGGTGAAATTTTCACCTTTCAAAATGATGGTGAAAATTATTCTTTACTTGAATAATAACTATTAAGGTGTATATTTTTTATTGTCAAGACATGACTAGTATAATAAATGTGAAAATTTAGATGTTTGGATGTTTGTTACTCAATCATTCCAGAACGTTGAACGGATCTGGATGAAATTTTGCAGTGATAGATTGTAGTCTGGAATAACACATAGGCTACTTTTTATCCCGGAAAATTGTAAGGTTCCCGTGGGATAGATTTACTTTTGTTTCTAGAGGCGAACCCGAGCGAAGCAAGGGCGAGCCTCGAGTATGACCATAAATACCTTGAACATCTTGATTTCAAATTAAGATTTATAATTTCTAATATAATAACTTACTACATAATCTTGAATTTCTTGTTCTTTAGCTGCCAATCTCCTAACAAGAATCTTCTCTCGATGTTGTGATTCTGCATATTGTTGTTTTATCCTATCTTCTACCTCTTTCGCCTTTTCCAAGCTTCCTATACAAATAAAATATGTTACTATTAAATGTTGTGCCATTTATGAAACCCATCATTTTGAAAAAAAAAATTTACCAAAATTCCATGTTACTACGAATAATTGATCTTCCATGATTGCATTCAACACATGTTGCTTAATTACTAACATAACAATTTTTTAAATCGACAATACCTTAACTAAGCAAATATTTTATAAATACAATACACATTTACTTTATTTACCTTATTATTAGGAATAATTCATTATTAATTTCAAGTTTATAAAGTAGCATAACTTGTTTTGTTGACAGTACTTATTTTTCCAATTAACAAGGTAAACTTTTACATGGCTCTCAAACTTACAGAAAATATTAAAAATACTCATGGTTTGTCTTAGCCCAATGCAACATATTTTATGTCCCTAGGGATGTGGTGTAGAAAATCTTCCTTTAGTTTTAATGATAAGAATGATAACAGAATATATAATGTAAACAATCTTAGTTATTAATCTTACAATTTGTTTGAAAGTGGAAGGTACTTTTGAAAATCTACAAGTAACCATTTTTCAGAAGCAA
This sequence comes from Brenthis hecate, assembly GCA_951806755.1. NCBI lineage: Eukaryota > Metazoa > Arthropoda > Insecta > Lepidoptera > Nymphalidae > Brenthis > Brenthis hecate. The sequence continues at coordinate 2,376,759 of OX638279.1, read as the reverse complement.
AAATGAAAGGGTTTCTCTGACTATATAATTCTAGCAGGACGCAGCTTCGCCCATATACAAACTTCCAATATAAAAATCAGTTTTACAATAATGTATGGAAGTCTGCCTGATATGTTGACATTTATTTTTGAAATTGGATCAGCAGTTCCTGAGATTAGCATGTTTATACAAACAAACCCTGTATCTTTATAATATTAGTAAAGATAAGTCACCATTTCTACCTTCCCCTCTTTTAGTCACTTTTGGCAATAAGAAACAAGAACTCTCATCCATACATATAATAAAATTGTAACTAAGCCGAATCTGTACATTAGATATTTTTTGGAAAATCTTATGAAAATAAACATTATTATCGATACAGAGGCCGAATCTATACTTTTTAGAATTTTTGTCTGTCTGTTACCGCATCACAGAAAAACCACTGGAGGGATTTTGATGAAATTTGGTATGATGATAGCTGGTTATCCGGGTCAACATATAGGATACTTTTATAGTAGAAAAATATCTCATTTTTGAGAAAAAATACATAAACTACAATGTAAGAGTATACTAATATGTTAAAACCTAAGAATTTGGTTTTTGGTCACCTGAACGCGGGCGGAGCCGCGGGCAATGCTAGTATATAATAAAAAGTAGACATTTTTCCCCAGGTTACAAATCAATCCCATACATAAAAATTAAACTTTCTTGATTTATAATATTACTATGTAATGATTTTGTACCTTTTACATAATTAAGAAAAAAAAATCAATTTATGTTTATTTTCAATAGTGAACTCACTATTTTCAATATATTATGAAATAATTTTTTGATGAGTTTTGTTGACATTACCATAAATTAGAAAGTTAACAGGCAGAATAGTCAGTTTTTTTACTGGGCTTCAATTTTATATCAGCTTTGTGATGGTGGCCTAATTTTTTTTTAGAAAAATTTAAGTTATTACCATACAAACCTTTTTCACCAAAATTGCTACTTGAGGTGCGAGAGTGAGAGTACCATTCCAAGTTTGGGGTAGGTACATTCAAAATTTGATTAGAATGGGGTGACATTTAGTGGTGAAAATAGGCAGGCACCTTTCATTTTTATAGTATTCTTATAGATTGTCCAGTTTTTGGAAAACAGATTACAAAAATTAATTTAAAGTTATAAATTGCCTATATATATGTTATAAAACTATAAATAAAACTTTATTGTATTAAATATAAAATTAAGTGATGATAAGAATGTGCATATAATGTAAAATATATAAAAAAATATATGAAGCAAACCCCTGTTATAGCCATTGCATTTACCAATTTATTAGTAGTAAAGTTATTCAAATAAGAAAAGTCTCTTTAAAATCAAGCAGTACTGCTTGTTATATTTATTTAGTCCAAAATTTTTAATAATTTAGATCATCTGACTTTTCACATTTGAAGATTTTCATAATATATATACATAAAAACATATTATGCAGTTATTTGAAGCATATTTGTAAATAAATTAATGTGATTGTTGCACAAATATCATTGTTACAACTATGATTTCTTCAATAATAATATGTCTAAACATACATAATACATTATTGAATAGTATACATTTTAATCTGAAATTTTATTGATACATTCCCTTGTGTTTTGTGTATTTCTGATTCATTTACTACTACTTAGTACTTACATAGGTAAACATGTACAAACAAAAGATCTTATTAATATTACAATAAAAGTAAAAGAGGCATATTTACTTTTTTAAGTCGACCAATAGATGAAGAACCAGTATTTTCCTCTGTTGTTGTCATTTTTAGTTATGATTTTTAAGCACTGAACATTAACACAGCTCCAAGATAACTTGGAAATTCACTTGGCTTGCTGCCGCCACATGATGTATGCACTTCCACAGATCACTCCACTGGCACCGCTCTTACACAGCATTACACCTTTCTTCTTTATTCATCTTTAATGAACACCTAAATACACCCCGTACCACAAATTTTTATAACTAACATCTCATATCACATTTTATTGAACATGTTATTATAACAGTATCACTAATTTTAGTTAAAGCATTGTCGATATAGAGTAACTAAAGAGTGTTTGCACGAAATCAGCACGCGGGTCGGAGATCGCCGACCGTGACCACTACCAAGCCGATGTAACGTTTTCGTAAATACCTTCCAGCTGCTTGTTCAACGTTTCAAGATGGTCAATGTACAAGTCCTGGTTTCTCCACGAGGCACGTAGTGACTCCGCGGTTGCGGTATCGAGTTGGACCGAGGTCAACAACACGCGCGCCACGTTTGTGACGCTGCCGGAGACGCCGTCACTCGCCGACTCCTCGTGTCGTTCCGACTCCTCGGACATTGCCTTCTCACTATTATCTTAATAGGCTCTTTCAACTGCAAGTAAACGGTTTTGGTTAAATCTAGAAATGATTGTTTGCTGTCACCCGCCGTTATCAGAAACCTGCAACAATGACGCAGCTACTAGCTAGAACATTATATCATTTAATGCGATATACTTACATGTTTTATCTTTTATTCTATAATAATATGATATACACCTATCCTAATTAAATAAATAAACACACTTTAATATCACTACTAAAATATTATTTAAATGTATGCAAGCTACTTCTACTTGAAAGCCGCCATCTTATCACGTCTTTAGTTCCTACTGGTGTTGCTAGAGTGCGTTATGTGATAAACGATGCCGGGAATTATTATTTATTGCAACAAAGAAATAACCTAAATATTTTTTATATAAATATTCATGTAATCCTATTGATTTAAAATAACATTTTATCACATTATGCTTTGAAATTGCTATGCAACTATCACTTAGTTGTAAGGTACGCTCATCAGTTATTAAGTTAGCTATATGGCTAAGAAGAGCAGTAAAATAGTTGCATCCAAAAGAGCATCGTCATTATTATTTTAAGTATTTTGATTTTCGTTGTCTTATCTCCGCACATTGAATGATTCTCGAATTATATACTAAAAATTAGAGACGCAAGATTACTATTTTTATTTATACATTGGAGATTTGAGAAAATGTAAATTGAAAGTTTTTTTTTCTCTATATATCAATATTTCAAATAATTTTAACAATATATAAGCAAAAAATGAATACAAATAAAAACATTCATCATATTATACTACGATGAAGGTTGTACTAATCCGTGAATAAATATTTTATAGGCATGCTAGTAACCAAGTAGAGAAAAGAGAAATATCTATTATTTGTATTTTGTAATGATCCTATTTGCTGTACCAGCGGTCGCGAGTTTGAATCCCGCTGGGGGCATTCATTTTTATGATGAACGCGAATGTATGTACTCCAGTGGGTGTTTATATTTATAATACGTATGCATTTAAAGTTACATATGTGTAGTGTATCAACTATCTGGTATCCATAACTCAAGCCTCGTAGCTTACCATGGAACTAGATGGTGCTGAGTGTTAATGTCCCAAATCCCAACATGTATTTATGTATAACTCAACGCACTTAACAACGCACTTTTTTTAATATTTTTCGTCATTTTTATATTTTTCTTAGTCAGTAGGTACTTGCTTCATTTAATAACAAGTCTAATATAATACTTACAATGTCAAAGCTTTTTAACGCAGTAGATACTTGCTGGTTAGCATTAATAGACCGACACGTCTAAGGATGTCTTTTAATCTTTTCTAAAATATTGATGTAAGTAGTAATAGGTGATAACAGTAGGTACCTACTCCATACTAGTATATTTCCTTCGGGGAACGCTAGAGTTGAATCATCTACTTCCTTTCTCGTCCCTTTTATCTCCTTCTGGTTTCTGCTTCATCACAGTTGCAAAATTGGCTGACAGACGGCTACCGTTTAAATTATAATTTAAATTCATAAACAGCTACAACTTACAAGAAGCGACGGTGGTTTTAAAAATCAGTAAAACCACACAACTTTTATAATAAATAATTTTGTTAGTAGTACACACTGAAACGGTTGAAAGTTGAAACTGTCAGTAATAAAAATTGCCACTTGTATTTAATACCTCGTCTGTCGATCGACCTTTTAAAGGTCGATGTCAAAAAGACCCCTGTCTGTCAAGCGACCTTTTAAAGGTCGATTGGTCCCGATGTCATTTAATGTGTGATTTCTCGCATTTAAACTATATTTATTTTTATCTAACTTTTGTAACGTGTAAAGGAAAATACAAGCAATAATATCATACTACATTTCAAAAAAGTAATAACTCCAATAACATAATTTATTGTAATTTGTGCAGACAATTTATTTAAATTTTGGCGGTCTTCGAACTCAATACTTGTGAGTAAAAAATTAATAAAATAGTGTAAAATTATTAGTATAAGGATTGGAATATAATGGAAGGGTAAGTAATTAACAGTTTGTATTTCATAGGATGTGTATTGAATAAAGATTTTATACAGAAATTGTTATATTTGTCAAACATCGTAAGCATTCACGCGCGCTAAGTCCTTATATTTTCACTTTTTCTGAATAAAAAATACACTAGCGAAAGCATTATATTTTTATTAACATGATTTAAATTTATAACTAAATAACTACGTATAATTGAATTTGTAAATTTTCTATTGGATTTTAAGTAATTATTAATATAATAACACGTAACCCAAATTCGAGCCGCCATTTTTGACGGCTGTTGGATAGTATGGGGAAGGCTTTTTTAATATTGATTAGAATATTCAGATTGATGTTTTTTAGCATTATTTGAAATTTAGTATTTTATAAAATTATTTTAACTGTTTTCCTACAAAAATAAAAATTGTTTTTTTTTTAAACAGAACGATTTTTATTTTACAGATATAATTTCAACTTACAGATTACTTTGAAACATTATAAAAATAAAAAAAACCTAACTGCATAAAAGCTAACTAAAAAGATGAAAATAAGTTGACGAAGGAATAAAGTATTATGCAGTTGGTGACATACATATGTACATCTCGCGACAAGAATGAAACGTATTTTTTTATTTACAGCTTTTTAATTTTATTAGACATTTGAAGTTATAATAGGTCTTTTGAAATTGCCGTTCTGCAATACTTACTGGCCATTGGAAACGTAATTTATGAATGGCCGGCAATAAATTCTATATTCAAATGTATTTTATTTTAAAAGTATGGAGTTCTATTTTTGAATTCAGTCGTTTGTTTATTAATTAGTGTTTTGTTTTCACTACATTTGTTTGTTTTTCATCAATATGAACGTAATAAAAATACGAGTAATTATGAAATACGAGTTCCATCGCGGTAGCAATCCCGCACAAACGGCTCGCAATATTAATGACGTGTACGGAGTGCCGAGTGAACACTACAAACGAACGCACGACTCGTTATTGGTCTGAACGCTTCCAACATCGAAATTTTGATCTTAAAAAATTAACCCCGTGGTCGCCCGAAAACTAAAATCAGTAACGACGCATTAAAGGCGATAGTGGAAGCTGACGATACTCAATCTGTGGATGAGATAGCAGCAGCTTTTAACGTTAGCATCAAAACAATATTGGTACATTTGCATCAAATTGCATCAATAGCATGGGTGCATATTTTGATTAATAGAAATGAAAAATATTTATAAAAAAAAATACTTTAACTTTCTGTATATTAAACGACAATTTCATAGGTATAACCTAATATTTAGCAATTTCTTATCCCAAATTACCTCTAACATGTAAGTTGTGTTCTTTTAAATTTTTTTGTGATCACCAAAAATATTTATTTTGAGACCCCATTCGATTGATTTGGAAGATTTTTTTACAGAGACACAAATTGGCGCCTGATATCCGCCATTTTAAATTTTCAACTATTTTTAATTTTTAACTATAATGCGAGTATCGTAGGCTATATATAGCTTATAGCACTCGCGTAAATACGACACTAACGACATATGAATCATCAAAATCGGCCCACGCGTTTGGTTTCTAGAGTGCCACAAAGGAAAAACATACCTATGTACATACATACATAGACTGATAAACACATTACCCTCCTTTGCGTCGCGTTGTCGGGTAAAAAATATGTTTATTTGCATCTCTTACACTAGTATCATGTTGCATTTTATGTTTATTGTAGCTGCACCAAAATTGCTTAAAACATGCCTTATTAGATTACAATATTATGATCGGTGGGGTGAACAAGAAAGACCAATTGTAGGCAATGTAGAGCGGAAGCAAACAAGGGTGTAGTATAAAAAACTCTATAAAAACTTAAAAAAATATATAAACCGACTTCCAGGCTCTAAAATGTAAAAAATAACTAAACGGAGGTTTTCATTTAGAATAGATACATAATCAGATATTTTCGAAGTCGGTGCCAGCCGACAATATTGAAAGATATAAATATCTAATAAGTAAATATATGTTTTACGTATCGAAATATATTAGATGTGCTTTGCATCGGCTGGCACCGACTTCGAAAATATCTGATTTATATATTATACCACGCCTTTGTTCGTTTCGACGAAGTGACTGAACATCGAAGACGTACTGAACTTTATATGGGAGGAGGTTAGTATAGCTACGTATGTATCTTTACTTAGTGATAATTAGTATTTGTTGCTTTTAGGGTAGATGCTCATCTTTTTTTTTTCAATTAAAAAAATATGTATAAAAGCTTCTACCTGCCAGCAATATTCATTAAAAAGTGTCCTTTACTTAACAAAAGGCATCCAAAATTTTTAAGTTCAGATTTAAAACATCTGTGAGTACTAATTACAAAATTTTTATACTCTACTATAATTTTGTTTACTACTATAACTACGGAGTCCATTAAATACTCAATACAGTAACTGGCACAATACTTCAATCTTATAAAATTTAAATTAAAAATTTAAAAGTAACCCCGACATGTAATTCGCCATTTTATGACGGCGGCCATCTTGGATTTGAAATTTATCGTAGTGTGTATTATACTAGTCAACCCTAATTCATTTGATACCCATATTGAGGGAGTTGTGAAATAATATGTAATCCGCTATTTTGTGGCGGCGGCCATCTTGGACCGATTTTCATCAAACATAGCTAGAACACTTCCGAATAATTCACCTTTCTAAGAAAAAACAAAAACAAAATCGGATCATCTCTTCCGGAGCTACTATGCCACAGACAGACAGACAGACACACACACACAGCACGTCAAACTTATAACTCCCCGTCGTTTTTGCGTCGGAGGATAAAAACAGTTGAAAAAAAATAATTCCTGTCCGAATTAATATTTGAAGTTGTTTTATTTTTTATTGATGTTTTTATTATCATTTTATTTCCATAACATAATCTGTTCAGATGTGATGGAATTGGTCGTATCCATACTTTTTTAGCTGTCCCTTGTAATTCTTATAGTGAAATTGTTAGTTTTCAGAATTGATTTCTGAAATATTCTAATAAGGCAACATGTCTTTTTATTATATTTTTCTAATTTTAAATATCACTAAATTGTAAGATGTTCATATATTTTAATGAAAATTTAAACAGAATTTGCTCTGCGATCCAAAGTTTGAGATGACGTTTTTTAGTACTTATTTTAAAGTGTTTGGTTTATTGTTTAATTCTCGTAAACTAAATTGTTATAAGAACTCAAACTATGTCAGTATAACGTATATGGACTAAACTATAATATAAATGATTATCCTAAATCTCTTGATCTTCAATGATCTCAGGATTAAAGTATAAAAAAACCTCTTTTTTATCCAGCGCTAAGTCGCTATGATTGAGACATGTTATTGTAAAAGCTTGTGGTATAAAAAAAATGTACAGTGAGTTGTGTTGTTTTGATCAATTAATATAAAATATTGTATCAATTATTAAATGAAATTATAACTTTTTAAAATAATAGTTTTATTTTGTAATAATTCCTGTTTTCATACTATATACTGCTAAAAAATCACTTTCAGTAATTTCAACTTAGAATTAACTATGTATTATTAAATACAATTGAACTCATTTATATATATATATATATATATATATATATATATATATATATATATTCTTAGTTTATTTTAAAACGATTCTAACGATATAAGCTTTATATATAGCTTATATATAAAAATTTTAAGAAATATTGTTATTTTAATGATGCGTACATATTTCGCGCAGGTCCTCGGAAAGTAGCCGACAGATGCGCCATATTCTTATAAAATGACAGCGACAGTTGAGGGGTTAATGAGAATTTCGATCGACAATAGTACTAGATAACGTGTCACATACAAAATCAATTATCAAAGCTAAATTCTGTCCGCGCGAATATGCACTTATACAGCTTCATTTGTATACTAACGAACCAAGACAAAGTCTTATAATAGTTTTATTTTCAAGCTAATCAACACCATAGCACCTTGTAATAAAGTCACAAATCTTCGAATTATCATCATACACTTACGATCATTTCAAAAGTTTTATAATCTTTATTGTAAAATCAACCTTACATATATTAAAAACCATAAAGCACTTTTTCACGTTGTTGCTTTGTGAGCTAAATCGTTGTTTTGTTTCTGTTTACTTCTTATTTAGAATTTGCGCCTGTATTGGCCGACCTGGTCCAACGTTCTTAGCGGATTTAAAATTATTCAAAATTTCATTTTTATATAATTTCGTAGGTTAAATCTTAAAATATTGATTTAATCTACATGTATTTACCGAAAATAAGATACTCCGTCTGAAATACTTCTTCTTGGCGCATTATTTTTGCAACTTTTAAATACATATTTCAGCATTGTGAACGTGTTTACGTTGGCAGTGTTTCAATAGAACTAATCGAAATATACGCTCACTTTTCAAATGAGCTGATATTTACCCGAGGCGGATTTCTTACGCCGACCCCGGTATCTATCAGTATTGTTGATCGAAGATAATGAATAATATCGAGTATAAATGATTATGTGATCTGTGTTATTAATTGTAATTTATCAAAAGGCACCCATAGTAATAAATACTAGGACACAGGAAATTAAGGTGTTATTATAATTGCATAATTATTAAACTTTATTTATGTAGTAAAAAACCAAATAAAGAATGTGTTTAGAATAAATTATTATATTACTAATGTAAAGTTGGCAAGAACTTATAGTTGAAGTCACTTGAGTTGAGCTATTCATTCTAATTGTATGGTTTTTTAATTCTATTTTAAAAAATAAATTGAAATATAGTTTACTATACTACTGAGTGATAGATATTTATCAAGAAAAAGTATACTTTGATTATGTATGTCATCATGTTTGTCATCGGCTTTTCTTTAATGTGTACATAAATTACATATAATAAAAATCTGAGTCGAATCTGTACATTAAGTAAATATTTTTTGGAAAATCTTATTGAAATAGTCATTATTATCTATACAGAGGCAGAGGTTAAATCTATAGTTTTTAAAATTTTTGTCTGTCTGTTTGGGAACGCATGACGAGATATATAGTATGTGTATGTATTGCGTTAGAAATAAGCTGTACCTATAACATGGAAATGTACTAGGCTCCTATTTCGTTAGAAATAATGTTACGGAAAATCCGTTTGTAAACACTAAAACCAGTCTCGCAATAGCATTTCCGTTTTTTCATTAGAAAATAAATTAAAAGATAATAAAAGACAATACAACTTGGTATGTTAATTTATGTTATTACTATTTGAATACATTTATTAACACTTAACATCTAATTAATGTTTAACATTAATTGATATCTAAATTATTTCTATAAAATCTATAATGAGTCTATTTCACTATATCACAATATGTACAATGGAATGTTGATTATAGTCATAACGAGGCGTAACGAACTGTCAATAGGGTCGCCACACTTCTTGGCTTCCTGCACCGTAGAGTCCGTGTTTCACGTCATCGCTGCTTTCGCAAGTTTGAACGAGTCCTGACGGTTCTCCTCCTCCAGACAAATCTGTGGTTATGGAGATACCGCCGTCTATATCGTTTATTTTGATCTCACTCGGCATATACTGCTCCAGATACTTCTCTGAACTGTGGAGATGGACGTGTATTTGATTTTGATTGACTGTAGAGTAGGTTAGGTTTGGAAGGATCATTTGAGGGTTTGGGTTTATGTAAGGTGTGTGTGATTGTAGGCAGGCGGGATTATTGTTTATATTATTGTATTGATAATTGTAAGAGTTTGTGGGCCAGGAGTTGTAATAGTTGGGGTCGTATCGCTGCGTCATGTTGGGCGCGTTGAGGTCGGTTAACGTGCCGCTCGTGCCGCTTGGACTTCCTTTAAAACCCGTGGAGCCAGATTGGAAGCCACTGTAGTCTGTATGTCCTAACGGCATTTCAGGAAGTACTGGAATAAAAAAAACAAAGAAAATTTTAGTGGAATTCGATTATTTCCTATTTATGGACTATTTATATGTTTTAAATATAATATTCCAATCTTGATTTAAACTCTTTTCAAAGAAATATTTATACTAATGTCTCAAATACATAAAATACATCGCTCGGGTTCGTCCCTAGTGAAAAACAAAATCAAATCTATACCATGGGAACCATGAATTTTTCCGGGATAAAAGTAGCCTTATGAACTATTCCAGACTATCTACTATCACTGTGCCAAATTACATTCAGATACGTTTAGTTCGTTATTTGTATTTGTATAAGACTAGAGTGGTTAAGAAGGTGATATTATAATAACTCTATTAAATAATAAATATTCCATCGTTTTATCTTGTATTTGACATATTTCCACATTCAAAATTAATAGTCATAGAAAAAATAATAGTAGATTTAAGTGTATAGATATGTGTACTGCAGAACGTTGTAATACATAGATGACGTCGATTAATCGCAATGGGTATTTAGTTACGTGTTTTGCTTGTCAATAGTACAAACCTATTATTAAAACGTGTTGACTTTAAGATAAAAATAAACATGCTCTTTTATTCATAGATGATCGTTCTAATAATAACTTGGGTTATATTTTACTTTTTCTCGAGAAGCCAGGAAAAATAACTAAGTTACATAATGTTTCTAAGAATAAAATTATTGATAATTGATTCAATGTTTAGATTTTAGACATACATAATATGTTCTTTTATACCATGGTAAATGTTATTATATCAATGACGATTCATTTTAATTAAGTTTAAGGTTTTTACTGTATAATTTTTTTGGCCTTTAAGTTCTTAGAATACCTCACGTGTTGACTTTGACTGTAGCGTATGTAACTTAGTAATGCCGTTCAGTAGTTCCAATAGTTAATATAAATAGAAATTGTAGGAAATACCAATGTCGGCGGCATTTTTGAAAGATTGCACTTGCTTTATTAATTCAATACGCACTTGTAATAGTTACCTAATTTTAGCATGGTGTAAAATGTGAAAGTATTTCTAAGAAATATTTTTTTGTCTTTGGTTTGGTTGCCAAGTAGCTGGCTGTTATGTTGTAATGCTGAATACGAGTGTTTGTCGGTACTGCTTTTAGCTCACCCAGAGGCCCGATGCCCGCAAGGGGTGGCTGTTTTGTACTTTATTCAAGTAGACTTTTGTAATCACGTTTGTACATTTTTTTCTACATTGAATTCACTTACTAAATGTTTAACCACAAAATGACATATCACGGGAATGTCAGTGAGCTTAGCGTTTGATTACAAAGATCCAGCTCAAAGTTCTCTTTTTGTAAATTATACTAATCATATTTTACATGACCTCATAAACCGTCTATTTGAGGATTAAATCATTACCAATAGAATCATTACTATAACTATTTTTTGAAAAAAAATTATTGTTTTAACTAGTAAAAAAAAACGTGCGTGTTTACTTATGTACGCACGTTAGAAGTTATACTTCTTTGGCGTAACAGAACAAAAATAGCTAAAGATTCATCTCGTATGTCACAACTCTCTGTTTGTAAAAGGGATGCAGCTTACTTCATCGTGACGCTTTCAGCTAATTTCATCATGTTGCTTTTTGGCTTCGGTGTGCGCACGCAGCGTAAAAATTTTACTCTCATACTTTTTTCCAAACGTACGAAAAGAAGTATAACTTCAAAAAATATTTTCAATAAAAATTGGTACAATTTCAGTAGAACTGCATTATACTAATAATATGGAAATATTTTTTTTATTTCTTAATTGATTAGCTCTACCTAAAGCGGGGGCAACGGTCGTGATTTCGCTCACAAAGTGTTGTGCGTGAAAAGCTAAGAACTACGTGAGGTATATCTATAATATATAGTGTTCTATCTTTAAAGGGTGTGAGGTTTTAAATGTATGTTAAATAGCTTACCAGCAGGTATGTGTATCGTCGTGTCTGGCTTGTAGTATGTAGGCTGTATAGGCCCGTAGCTAGGATACACGGAAGCAGTCGAGGGATAACCAGTATTCCACTCGCTCGCCCCTAAGATGTTGCCAGCGTTCTCTGGAAATTTAAGGTGATTTTGAAAATATAAATTGAAATAATTTTAGTTCTATGCTATTTATTTTAAAAATGGAATTAAAATAAATAATCATAAAAGAGCAATATTGTAGTAATATTTACATTATTATTAGTCTTAAAATAATTTAATAAGGCCTTTTGGCTGTACTACTAGCTACCGGCCTGACACTCTCCACGTATATTTTACATTACGTTATACGTTTGAGAAGGTTTGTTGGAGGTAAATTGTGGATTAACTGATCAAATTTTAAAATATCTTGCACGTGTAAGAAGGTATATTTATACAGGTTACTTTTTATCTCTGCATAACAATTTATATGTATATGTTACATATAATTCATCAATATCAGTTATTTTGTAAAAGATATAGCTTAGTGGACAGAAGCGAGGACGGGTCCCTAGTCTTCAATGAACTAAGTATAAATATTTTGAATTGTCATAACATAAATGATATTCCTTACTAATATTTCAAAGTTCTATTGAAATTACAATAAAGTTTGTGAAATTCATAAATTTTCGCGCAGCTTTTTCAATTTTTCTTTCGGACTTTTACGAGCCTTTAAAAAAAAGAAATTAATCAAATCGGTCCAGCCGTTCTCAAATACGCTTACTCACGAAAAGCACTTAATTTTTTTCTTATAGATTATTAGTATTAGAGTAGAGAAAAAAAATATATACATATACGTAAGCATATCAAGTAATACCACAAAACATATTTTTACTTAATCTATCTATAGCTCTATCTACGTACATCATCGAGTGTAATTATCCTAGGTGTTTTATAAGCGTGTTAATGACAGGTGGGCAAGTGATAATGTAATACTAAATCGTCCATTGTCAATGACAGGTGTTAATCATGGAGGTCACGCGCGCGGAACTCAAACGTATTGGGAATGCCGCTGATTCACAAAGCTATATGGCATAGAAAGCATGCCAAAATATGAATAAAATTAATTACATCTAAATCTAAGATTGTAAAATATTGACTTTAAAATATAATAGAAATATTCCAAAAACTAATAGGTAAAACTACTGAACCGATTTAGATGAAATTTGGTAAGGAGATAGTTTGAGACCCTGTGAAGGACATAGAATACTTTTTATCCCGGAAAACATCCCTTAAGGAGGTGAAAATGGGGATGAATGTTTGCATGGGGAATCAAGCTAGGGACGAACTCGACCGAAACGAGGATGAGTCGCTAGTATAAAATATAAGTAAAATACATATAAAGTTATTATGTATAAAGTATAATTGGATATTCCATCCGATCCCTTAAATTGAGACAAAAATTACTTCTACCTACTATGAGCAAAATTATTATAGGTGGGGAATAACAAGAGTATTTAATTTTTTACTATAAATTCTTCATTAACATATTAACAATTGTTCCGTACAAAATACTACGGCGCTACCTTTTATGAAAAAAATTGAACTTGTCATTATTAGCATTTGATTGATATATGCCCACAAAACCTACGTTAGTACGTGTATCGTTTGCGTTATGGGCACACAGACACAGACTGACTCAGTGCTGATAAAACAAATCGTTATGCTAATTCCTATACTTTTGTCTGAACAGCTTTGTATGTATATTTGAGGGACACGCGAGGTGTGACACGTATACACACCCTGTATCGAAATATTGAATTATAACTGTATATCCTCTGTATTAAATATAGTCAAAGTATATTTAATGTGAAGGAAAATCGGTGTTTTAATTAGGTGATAATGAGTTTGACGTTTTAATTAGAGCTTCTGGTGTTAGTCATAATTCTAACAAAGTTATCGCGTATGTCTGCGTAACGTTTTTTAACGCAGAACTTAGAATAATGACAAATAAAGTAATACCGATTAGGATTACCAGTCACTATTGCGTTGAATGGAAAAAATTGTGGTAAGTATTTTAAAAGCTCTGCCTTCTGAGTGAGAGGTAGCGGATTTGATTCCTTCATAAGAATTGTGCGTCCAAATATGTTTGTTCTGTTATGATTAAGACAAACTCCCACCTCAAGAGCCTTCAAGACCGTCAAGACCTTGAGCATAAGATTAGACCTGTGCTTCAATTTTAGTTGTACATATGGGATGAAACTTTTATTTTATTACTAGTTCTTGCCCACAACTCGGCTTATGTGAGAATTACGACTTTAAAAGCATCCTATGTACTCGTATGTATCTATTTTTATTCAGAATTTTATTTTTAAAGTAGAGACTTCTCACAAGGAACGCGATAATGTCTCTTACGTAACATTGGACCGACCGTGATATTTTACATAGAGATTGTAGTAGTAATATTTTTCTACCCCGTAGACTCTTTGGTTGCTAAGTATCGTAAAAATGACTCTAGATCGTGTAGAGTGAAGTCGATGGCAATACAAAGCGAGGCACGTCAGTCGAATATATTCATTATTATAATGTTAATTATAATAATTACAATAAAGTTGTCTTTTACCTTACTGAATGACGTAAACGAAAGGTTCTGGTATTTCCAGAGTTTTAATGAATCCTCTGTTCTATTAACCTAAACGTTTGATAGTAACTTTGAAGACTAATTCAGGAGTTCTTCAATGAGTAGAAGGGAAATCCATCGTTTTTTAAAATTATATTGTTTATTATCAACACTTATCTACATATACATTTATATACATATATTATTTATGGCATTATATTTATAAAGCAGTTATGTGGCTGATCAAAAACATAAGATAATCTTAATATCATATTCTTATCATGTAACGTATGTACGTTTTGTTTTGAGGAATGATAAATGACAATGTGAAGTAGCGATTCACCCTCACTCCGCTCGGGTTCGTTCCTAGTAACATTTTAACGTTTAGTATAGATTTCTCAGAGACGAGATCTTTATCTGCAGTAAAAAGTATGTATATGTTGACCCGGATAACCAGCTATCATTATACCAAATTTTATCAAAATCTGTCCAGTGGGTTTCTTGTAATACGTTCCCAGATATACAGACAAACAGACAGTAATTCTAAAAACTATAGATGCCTCTGTATTGATAATAATATTTAATGTAGTACTACATTAATAAATACATTAATAAAATTCTGAGTGGAATCTGTACAAATTCGACTCAGAATATTATTAGGTATGTATATGTAAACAGATGAATGTTATCAATTTTGATATTTTACATTTACGGTGATTCAAAAATGACGAACTTCCATACTGATTTTTTAGCGGATAAAAATAAAATAAAATTCTTACTTTATTGCGCATCTTCGTAAAATATAAGAATCTGTTCGACGAAATTTCATATTTCCAGACCCAGCAGTTTAGACGGTGTATGTATGTAAGTGCCAATTTTGTCTATGTGCCAATTATTATGGCTTTTGTTTTCAATGAGTCATAAGACCTAAACTTCATATAATTCATAAGTTTTTTTTTAATTATACAAAGAAAAGCTTGTTTTAACTTTAAGATCTTTATTATGAAGTAGCGACTCACCCTCGCTTCGCTCGATTACGTCCCTACGTGGTTTTTTGAATTGACATAACTTCTTATTTATAAACCGATTGAACTAAAACAAATACTAAATTTTAAGTGAAGCTTACCATAATACATCAGTGAAAACCGCACCCAAATTGGTTAAGCCGTTTCTGAGAACGCACAGACAAAAAAATCTAATTATAACCATTGTTGTGGCTTCTATAGCATTAATAAAGACCCCTAATAATAGTTTTTCTCAAATGTCTTCCATGTACAGGTAGCAATCAGTTATACTTTTATTATACATACAGATGTAACTATATATAGATAACTTGTGTCATATAAATAGGGAGATATTCAAATATTTCTTTGAATTATACGTCAAATGAATATTTTATTATAGGATTTTCCTATTTAAAAAATCGATTATTGTAGAAATATTGTTAACTAAGAAACGTAGTAAACGAGTAAATGCGTAATGACTGATAAGTAAAGCGTGACTAATACTAATGTAGTATATCAAATCTCCATAATATGTTGTGATGAGTCAATTGACATGCGTAAACTGCAAGTCCGAGCACTAGACAGTTTGTAATTTAAGGTTAAATTATTTTAAGTTACATTTTGTAGATTTTTTTTTTCAATAAAATTATCTATTAATATATTTTTTTATTATTAACTTGCTTATGGCTGATTGTTCGTGAACAAATGCTCCGAAAAGCTTATCTAATTATTACTCTTTTCTATAATATTTTAGATTAACGCGAATATTTGACACTTTAAATAAAATTTTTTTTTTGGATTATAGCGTGGATTTCTTTTTAGTTTTTTGTATAGATTTATAGACGTCTAAAACCATAGTCGCCCCCAAGACTGAATTGAACTCGCTGACTGATTGCTGTAAAGCATTCAAAACATCGGGAATGAAATATGAAAATAAATCGGCGGAAAAATTCGAAAAGACATGTTTATTAAAAACTAGCGATTTACCCTTGCGTCGCTTGGGTGCGTGATGCGTCCATAGATACGTTTTGATTTTTCCCTTTAATTGTGCTATAAAACGTCGCTTCTTGCCAAATTTCATGGTTTTAGGTCGACGGGAAGTACCCTATAGGTTTTGATTTCCTTGTAACTGTCAAAATAAGCGGTGGTGTTTACACTCAGTATGATAAATATTATGGTGTAAATGTGGTTGAAGCAGAAGCAATGTTTTAGGAACTACATGATGCATAAATTGTATATTATAAGCTTAAAAAATAATTTAGTGCTAATATAAAATAACTACAGTAGCAATATAAAGTAATTTAACTCGTAGAACTCAAGTACAGCTCAGATTGAGCTATAATTGAAAATGTATTAGCGTTTATGAAAAGTATCCGATAATGATTTTCAGGAGCGTCGAATGCACTCGTGCTGCCGAAGCCGAGCCCACTTCATTTTGCGGTCCAACTATCCACTGTTCCTAATTTTGTGCGCTCGAACATGAAATTAAAATCGGGTTAATGTATAAATGAGATGTGCACTTAATAAATATTTAATTAGGTGTCTAAATAAAAGCGCCCGGTGTATTGGACCTGCGGTTCGCGATAAAACGTCATGTAAAATAATGTAGTTGGTGATAGAGAAAAACCGCGGCTCTATGTGCATTATACAATATACATATAAAATATATCTATCCGCAAAATTGGGAAATTATTTGTTGCTAATTAATTTGTGCTGTCGGTTGAATGGTGTTGTTGATACTGAAACGTTTCAAAGGGACGAATTTGCACATTTTTGCTATGTGGATTTTATAATTGTTTTAAATATTGGTGATAATTACTTGAGTTAGTAGTCGGGTCGTTATGAAAGCAGCTAGCTGTTAACATACAGTCATAGGCACGGACAGGGAGCCTAGGTCTGCCGCTGACGTGGGATAATTACCGCCTCCCGCCCCCACCCTGTAGGTAATGTCACATTAACACCCTCAACGCGTGGAACTGTCAAAACATCGCGCGGAGCTGTTTAACGAAATTGCACAGAATGAAAACAACGGTTTAACGAAATATATCTACAATACTAAAATACTTTAATTCAATTTTATTATAGGTACATATGTGCATAGTGCATACTTGTAAGAGTAAGTTTTAGTATAGTCATTGAGAAACTGAAAATGAAATATAAAATTATTAATATTGTGTTACATTAACTTAGGCTTTATAATTAAAAGTTACTATATTTTATAAAATCATAACCTCGGTCGTCATTATTTTCTTTCATGATAATAAGATAAATACGCATATTCTTAATAAAAAAAAAAAATCACATAGACAATAGCAATATCAAAACAACACTATTGTTAATATTATTTGATCCGTGTTTAAAATATTGGAATTATGTGTTCAAATATATAAAAGGTTAATTAATATATTTTAATATTAAGTCAATTCCATTTAATGCTGTACTGTACCTACACCGCACTAAATAACTTATTTTCTCAATTCTGAAGAGTTTCTGGAAGAAGTCTCTTAAAGAGAAGTTATCCTTTGTCGACATTCTGTTACTTTATTTTGCATAACATATATTTTATGGTACATAAATGAATAAATAAATAAATAAAAATAAATAAAAAAAAAAGATGATGTTTTCAATTGTAATATTATATACAGATATATTTGAAATGGTTTAAATATATATTTTTATGTAAATGAGAAAATAATAATATATTATCAAGCATAGCACCGTGTCGCGTCGCCTATAGCAAGCGTGTAGTACGTACGCAATCAAGGGCGTTGATTAGGGCGGTAATTAGCCGCCTTTGATCGCTTCTTGTCACACATTTCATGCAAACTTTGTGGTAAATTACTATTATCACGCTATAATATATGTAACTGCTGTTAAGTCACCTAGCTATCAAATAGTATATAATTGCTGTTGAATTTCACTATAATCCATGGATCACATCACATTCCATCAAAAATTTAATCTTTTTAAATAAAATCGAATTCAAAATTAGTAATTACTAAAATTAAACTTTCTTTTCAAATTTTTAAAGGACCACTCGTTACTGGTATATTTAAAACTCTTGTAAAACCTGTAAATAAAAAAAACCGCGAAAATCGATTTACAATTGGTAAAGATATCGCGTAACATATTTACATAAAAATCTAGACCGAATTTAGTAACTCCTCTTCTTTGAAGTCAGTTAATGAAACTTAGACAAGATAACATTCTACAATCGGTGACAAATTGAAATAAAAAAAAGTATTTATATGACAGTCGTTAGATATATTATAGAATCGTTATATGTCATTCTTATTTTTTTTTAATAAATTATACCTATCGTAATTTTTTTTTCATTCATCAACTATTGTAGAATGTCATTTTGTATAATATAAGGCCTGCGCCCCAATAAAAGGCATGTTCGATAAAGGTAAATTAATTACAATGTGTTACAGTAATAAAACGTTATACTCGAGGAATTTGTTTTTAAGAGTTGATTGACTAAAAGTTAATTGAGCTCAATATACTAGTATTGCAAATGCGCTGCGATCAACCAAATATATTTAATATCACTAGCGATTCGTTCTTTAGTCCCTAGGTGATTCTCTAAATTGACATAGCTTTCTTATTTATGAACCGATTGAAATAAAACAAATACTAAATGTTAAATGTTAAGTGAAGCTTATCACAATACATTAGTAAAACCGCACCTAAATCGGTTAAGACGTTTGTGAGATTAGCGCGCACAAACGCACAGACAAACAGACAAAAAATCTAAAAATCGTTGTTTTGGGTTCTATTGCGTTAATAGAGACCCCCAATAGTAGTTTTTCTCAAATATCTTCCATGTACAGACAGCGATCAGTTACACTTTCATTATATGTAGAGATCACTTTGAATAATTAAGCGCTAAAAGTTCAATTAATATATTATTGCATTGTCTGATGCAGTAAATAGTGTAAAAATTATTGTTGAAATTGAGAGGTTTGTACAATGTATGAATAAATTTGGAATGTGGTTTATGATATTGACAAAATAATGATTGTGTATTTTCAATTCATTGTTTAACAAACTAAGTTTTAGTCACTAACTGTGTTTAAATTTTTTTTTTTGATGATTTGAAAGATTTCGTACTTCACAAGATAAACGCATTTGTGGTGATGGGACCAATTCAAACGAATGCTTCCTTACGATATCCCTTTATTACTGCTTACTAGACCTAGGAGTATATACTAGTATGTATTTATTATACTATTGGTAGAAGGAAGGCACATACAACTACACCTCCCCCGACTATCTATACATATAATAAAATTGTAACTAAGCCGAATCTGTATATTAAATATTTTTTTGGAAAATCTTATTGAAATAGACATTATTATCGATACAGAGGCCAAATCTATAGTTTTTAGAATTTTTGTCTGTCTGTCTGTCTATCTGTCCGTCTGTCTGTCTGTTACCGCATCACAGAGAAACCACTGGAGGGTTTCTCTGTGACGCGGTAACACGGTTTCATCAAAATCCATCCAGTGGTTACTGGATGGATTTTGATGAAATTTGGTATGGTGATAGCTGGTTGTTTGGGTCAACATATAGTTAATTTTTACCGCGGGAAAGTGTTTCCTTTCAGAGAATAAATACAAAAACTATAATGTAAGAGTATACTAATATGTAAAACCTTAGAATTTAGTTTTTGGTCATCTGAACGCGGGCGGAGCCGCGGGCAATGCTAGTTTAAAAAAAAATTAATAACAACAAGTTATTTTCAACGAGTAGGTATTTCAAATGAAATATCTTTATGAATAACTAAAGTAAAACTATTTTCTTTTATTTTACTTATGGGAAGACATTTTATTATTATGATATATTTTTTCTTAGGGGGACAGGATCACTATATGTACCTACTGCTAATATTATGGGGCTCTAGATGCACAATGCACATTAGTAATGAATGAAGCATTTTATTATAATCAAGTATAACACAAATATGCGATATATGTAGGAATCGAACCTTCACTGTGTAGTTGATAATGGGAATTAGGTACATTCTGATTGTCAGTGGTAGTAGTGGTAATGGTAGGTAACGGGTCTCGCACCTCTGATATTCTATTTTGCGACGTCCGCCAACCCAGACTTGGTTAGCGTGGTGGACTATCGCCTGATCCGCCTCGTATTTAAGAAAGTCCCATGCCCAGCAGTAGGACGTTAAAAAGGCCTAAATACATACATTGTCCAACTAATCTAAATACAATATTTTAATAGATGTGTGAAATTACTAATCTGTGCAGTAGAGTATAAAATCGATGTGGGTTTTTTTATAAATACTTCTTCCGTGTTCTATTATTGGGTAGCATATATAGTCGAAGATCCGGAGGTCCTGGGTTCGAGTCCCGGGTCGGGCCAAGATCGGTTATTGAGTATTTGTGTCAAGAAATTCTCAGTATTAGCCCGTAGTAGGGAAGTTGGCGGTGTTTCACTTCGTGCCTCGGAGAGCATTTAATGCTGTTGGTCCTGCACCTGAAGTAAGTAGAAGTAGTAGTCGTAAGTTCCTTTCGAAGTAGGTATCGTCCCATCGGACTTTAAGAGTGACAGGAATAGAGAATGCACTTGTATCTTCGCGTATACTTGTGCACTATAATATCTCCTGCGCATCTGGTTAGTCTCACTGAGATTGTGGCTGCCGTGGCCGAAATCGGACATTATTTATAAATACTTCACGGATATAGTACACAGGACAGGTAGTGACAATATCTGTAGTTACTAGCAATAACACTTTGCCTTAACAGAAATCGAATCCCCGACATCCACCTTATTATTGTCGTGTATAGTAGTGCCATACCTATATAATATAATATGTAATAAATCTCGTATGTCACCGATATCTTTTAAAAACAAAAGAACTGTGCCAATAACCCCACATACTTCCCCGAAGCTGTATAAATCATGAAACTCCCATAAGAATATTCTCACCCCTCGAGATACTCGTTTTGTAAAGTTTTTGTTACCGATCGTTTACAACGTAACGTGGCGTAATTCGATACATCCTGTGCTTGACGGCCCTTGATAAAGCTTCGGCTTTGTTTTAAAAATACTCCAATCAAAATTGTAATAAAAAAGGGTAATCACTTTAATATACAAATTTTCAGATTTCTAGAAGTGTGCAAGCAAATTTTTTAAATCTTTTGCGCAAAAATTATTTTTTCTTTACATCATATGGGTATATTTCGCTCAATCGTTTTTTTTTATTTTTATATATTGTGTTAATATTAATAGAATGTAATTTTATTTTCAAATTTTTATTAAATCCTATCAGAAGCACGGAAGATGTACTGCGCCGACCCCAAGTGATTGGGAAATGGGCAGGAACTAGAGAGATGATGATGTACTTTTGTTTTCATAATCACCTATAGTTTGAAATTTATTTCTCATCTACTATTATTATAAACTTTTATTTGTTTGTACCGAATAGGCTCCGAAACTATTGAACCCATTTATCGATCTCGATAATGATGTTCGTTCATATTTTTCATACAAACTTTGATCCCCTATTTTACCCCTTATAGGATGAGTTTCGAAAAATTATAAAACACGTATTTATTTAATTTCATTGAAGAACATTAATACCGAGTTTCAAGTAGGTAATTCTGATGATAATTTTTTTTATTGTATTATAACGTGTTTTCCCGTGGGAATTAGATAACTTCCCGCGGTAAAAAGTAGCCTATGTGATATGTCACTCTCCAGCTCTCGAACTATCTCCACACACAAAATCATGCCAATCTGTCACTCCGTTTTGACGTGAAAGAAGGACAAACAAACAAACACACTTGCACATTTGTAATATTAGTATGGATTAAGTGTGGATATTCAGTTAAAGTTACAAATGCTATAAAAGCATAAAAATATTTGCTACTTACACAAAATTTCTTATTTAAATAATAACCCCCAAATAGAAAATCATTTAAGGCCAGATTTCGAGAAATTGATTGAAATAAACCAATTGAAATAAACCAATTGAAATAAACCAATAAATCAATTCATTTAGCGTGAACTATTATACATGTTATTTAATTTTTAACTCGTTACATATTGCGTGATTAAGCTATTTTTAATTAATTTAACATCAACTATTAATTGTTAATTAATTTTACAGTACTTAGTGTTCGCTAAACGGTTAAAATTCAACCATAATTATTTTTTTTTCAATTGATAACAGCTAAAGCTCACTAATAGCTGTTAAACAAAATAAAAAGAAAAAAAAAATCGGTTGACAAAGAGACGAAAGTTTACCTCTAGTAATGATTTTAATAACTGTTATATCTTTGCCTATATATGTATATTTGTATATAATATGTATTGGTAGAGAATTAGAATTAGGAATACTTAAGTATGCCAATTTCCCTTTAAATACCAATTTAACCTTATTTTTATGAAAGACGGTTAACGTTTAATAAATAAATTATTTCTACAGAAAAACAAAAAAACGTGTGTGTGTACTTATGTACGCACGTAAGAAGTTATACTTCTTTGGCGTAACAGAACAAAAATAGCTAAAGATTTCATCCCGTATGTCACAACTCTCTGTTTTCACAAATGAATGCAGTTAATTTCATCATGTCGCTTTTCGGCTGTCGGTGTGCGCGCGCATCGTAAAAATGTTACTCTCATAATTTTTTCCAAGCGTGCCTAAAGTAGTATAACTTTAAAAAAAAAACTTATGAAAACATTAAATTTTGTTGCATGAGTAAACATTAGAAATGTACATGGTGATCAGGTGTTACCATAACAAAACACGATGATCGATATGATGTCATTAAACTATTAGATAATCAACAATTAATTAGGTGATTATTGATGGATGTCACGGTTAGTAATTGAGTAAATACATAAGTAATGCTGTACAAAGCTCAAACGGTAATATATCGCGGTTCAGTGCGTCTGAGTTCTAAAGACACGTCTATTGCGGGTAATGTAAGTTGTGGAGATAAATATGAGGCATTGAAACCTACTTTTATTGAAATAATTTTATTTATTTCCATATATTTTATCCACGGCGTGTTTTCGAGTGCATTTTGTATGATATTAATGTATATATTGTATTTACATTAATTCATATGTAAAATACTTTTTTTTAAATATTTAAAGGTACCTTCGCCGTACACTCCAGTTTGACTTATTAAACAGATCTATAGCACGTATAATGTAAGTAAATATTTAAAAAATAGTGTAAATAAACATGCAGTTATTCGACAAAATTTTTTTTCATATATAGTGCTATTCCCACAAAATAGGCAAACATTCAAAATACAAAAAAATACAAGCTTTAAATCTATATTTATATTATGAAGCGGCCGAGTTTGTTTGTTTGTTTGTTTGTTTGTTTGTTTGTTTGTTTGTTTGTTTGTTTGTTTGTTTGTTTGTTTGTTTGTTTGTTTGTTTGTTTGTTTGTTTGTTTGTTTGTTTGTTTGTTTGTTTGTTTGTTTGTTTGTTTGTTTGTTTGTTTGTTTGTTTGTTTGTTTGTTTGAACGCGCTAATCTCAGGAACTACTATTCCGATTTGAAAAATCTTTTTACATTAAATAGTCCGTTTATTGAGGAAGGCTATAGGCTTTATATCATCATGCTGATACCTAAGGGAGCGGAGCAGTAGTCATAAATGTCAACAAATCATGCAGGCTTCCATACATTTTTTAGCTCGAGCGAAGCCGCAGGTTCTGCTAGTCGAATAAAGCCTTATAAAACAATATAATTAAGCGTCATAATATTACTATTAATATAACGAATAGTGATGAGAACATTGTCTGACGTATGATACGTTGGACTTAATAATAAATCGCTAACGCTTGAGCCTATGATCTCGCTCGTGTCATAACCGCACCGAAGGTATTGTTACAGGGAATGGATCCGGCCGATTGACGACCGTTGATACAGCCGGCCGCTCGCGTAATACTATACTTTGAACACGCGATCCGCGGGTTAGCGTTACCTATCACATCTCGGCACATACCTACCGGTACTGATTCTATTTGTACCATGGCACGAGGTCTACAATTTAGATTATATTCATATTTTTTTATATTATACCTATGGAAAGGCCATAAAAGATCGTACTAATTACTTGCTTTACCAAATTTTAATAATAGATTAAATATTTTGTTGAAGTACAAGAATTTTTAGAAGCACCTAATGCTCCTTTAAAAGCTCTTTCGTATAGAACTTTTTACGCACATTATTTTACTCTTTATCCACTTAAAAATATATTATTGTTTAGTAAGTTTTAAATATTGAAAGAATTTATTGAAAATCAAGAAACACGTAAGTTACATTTGTGAAATACTAATAGAAATATAGAGCGACTCTACACAGCCACGAACAAGCTACTCATCGACATTTCTGTGCAGACCAGCGCTCATGCTCTTTCACAGGGATAATCAAATTAGTATCGCGTCAAGGAGCACCAGTGCACCTATTTAGGACGACTAAACTTTGAATGTCTTTTTGCGTCCACTTCAATACAACTTGAGTTCGATAAAGCTCCCAACTAAACCGTTAAATACTAAATTATCTTTATTTAAATAATAATAAATATATAGGGACAATATCTCATATCACCATCTAGTTCCATGGTAAGCTATGAAGCCTGTGTTGTGGATACCAGATAGTTGATACACTACACATATATAACTTTAAATACAAACATATTTTAAATATAAACACCCATGACTGGAGTACACACATTCGTGCTCATCACACAAATGAATGATTTCAGCGGGACTCGAACCCGCGACCGCTGGCACAGCAAGTAGGGTCACTACAAACTGAGCCAAACGTGTCGTCAAATTGTGTCAAATTTGATGCTTGAAATATGAATCACAGTACTATCTTTAACTTTACATCCAATTTTTTGTAAAAACACAGAAGGCAGCCGTGCAACACGTAGAATAATAATTGATTGTATTGAGTAGGACGAACGTTTCAAAATTGTATCAGACAATCGGGGGCGATTATGAAATTTGCGTCTCACTCACTCGTTTGTGATGGAAAGAGAAAAGAGTTTACACGGTGCTATCTGATACGCTTTTTCCTTCGAAGGATAGGAGTACGTGATTCGGTGTGTTTTTTTCGAGGGCTTTTGTAAATTATTTGTAAGGCTTCGTTATGTGTTGCTCATTACGCTACAAGCTCGTATCCTGCCAGCAGCGACCGCAAATGCGAGACATTAAGAGTTCCAAGGCACCTGACCCGCGGAGACGGAGATACAATTCTTATTTTATTTCATTTACCTACATTTTATCTAAATATAAGTATATTAAGTATGATTCAACTTAATAATTAAAAGCCAACTTTTCATTCTAACAACTACATATATTGCTGAACACCCGTTTTGTTATACGAAAAATATATGTATGTGTACTAGCATTGCCCGCGGCTCCGCGCCGCCCGCGTTTAGATGACCAAAAACCAATTTCTTAGGTTTTACATATTAGTATACTCTTACATTGCAGTTTTTGTATTTTTTCTCAGAAATGAGACATTTTCCCGCGATAAAAAGTATCCTATATGTTGACCCGGATAACCAGCTATCACCATACCAAATTTCATTAAAATCCCTCCAGTGGTTTTTCTGTGATGCGGTAATAGAGACAGACAGACAGACCGACAGACAGACAGACAAAAATTCTAAAAACTATAGATTCGGCCTCTGTACCGATAATAATGTTTATTTCAATAAGATTTTCCAAAAAATATTCAATGTACAGATTTGGCTTAATTAAAATTTTATTAAATGTATAGATTACGGTAGTACGATGAAACAATACGTATTTTTGGAATGGAAGAAATATATTACTTAATACTTAAATAAAACTTACTTAAATGAATTAATTTATAATTACAAAAAACTAGTTATGGCCTATAAGGAATGCTATGGGCCGAGATGACATGCATATCGCAAATCGCCTCGATCAGCAACCGCAAGAGACTTGCATAGACATACTCGTATACCATGACACGAGTCGTATGGCTTACTCCGTTATTGGAACTTTTGATCTATAAATCTTTGTTTGAATAGTATCAAATGAAAACTTTCTATATGTGATAACATGTTCATTTCATTTCAAAGTTGAACTTTTTGGTTCGCGGTGTGTACGAAGCTAAGAAGGCAATCGCAGTTTTCCTTTCGCTTTGCGGTCGGCTCATTTGACCGCGCATTTACGAATTTATTGCGGACGGGAGAAGATGGCGGCGTTCGGAAAATAGTGTCCGTTTGTAACGAGGGGAAAAGCTAAATAGGTTGAATAATAAACTAAGAATTAACACGGCGAGACGGTTTTCAGATATTATGGATGGAAATAGAAATTAACGTGAAGGTTGCAACAGTCTTGTTTTCAGCATGTTTTAAAATTAAAATATGTGATGATTAAAAATTTAATAGTTTATGAATAAGAATTTATTTTATTTTAATAAGAAAAAGGTTAGAGGCAATGGTACTGGTACTGGTAGCCCAGTGGTGAAACGCGCTCGCTTGGGAAACCGAGTGAAGCGAGTTCAAATCCCGGGTCTCGCACCTCTGGTATTTTCAAGTGCGGATCATTTCTAACATGATTGCCTTACGGTGAAGGAAAACATCGTGAGGAAACCTGCATGTCTGAGAGAACTGTCAGTTTTCGAAAGATATGTGAAGTCCGCCAACCCGCACTTAGAAAGCGTTGTGGACTATAGCCTGATCCCCCTCGTATTGAAGGAAGACCCGTGCCCAGCAGTGGGACGTTAAAAAGGGTTGAATACAATACAATAAAAAGCTTTTATTACATTTTAGTTATGCCATTATCAGAAAAATATAGACTAACCGGGTGTGACGAATTACTAAAGCCTTAAACGTATTT
Source organism: Brenthis hecate (assembly GCA_951806755.1). Lineage (NCBI taxonomy): Eukaryota > Metazoa > Arthropoda > Insecta > Lepidoptera > Nymphalidae > Brenthis > Brenthis hecate. The sequence goes on along the minus strand of OX638279.1, from coordinate 2,349,082 downwards.
CAACTCAAAAATTAAAAAAAAAATGTCCAATTAAATAGATGATGTACGCAAAAGATAATGTATGTCCGTCCGTCCAGTCAGTCCAGAAGCTGTGGTTTGTGGCTAGAAAAGTTAATGTTGCCCGCAGCGCCCCGCCCATCATGCATTTTAATAGTTTTAATGCTCCCGAGATGGATCTTCGGTTTTATAACCATGTCTTGTATTATAGTTGAGTAGTAACAAGGTATTGATATTATATAGGTACTTTATAAAAAAAATATTTTGTTTAATGTCTAAAAAGTTAATTATGAAAACTTAAAGCCTCATATAACGTTGCAACTAGATGTTTGTACGTATGTATCTACAAACTACGAGTATATAGATTATAGTTTTTGCTGTCGGCGTCGGCGATCGTGTGATAGTCACTAGGCACGTTAACACCTCCAGATAAATTTCTAAGAAATTAATTAAAATTCTAAGAAATCTATTGTTAACTGACACGCCGGCGTATCCGCGGTCGTGGAGGGATTGACAAAGATAGCTTATATATTTTAATCCAGGTTATAAGTCATCTCTATCCTACAAATTTTAAGCCTTTGGGGCTTCAAAAAGTAATAAACATGTTCACTCACTTCTTACATACTTGCATTTATAATATTGAATGTGATACCGACTGGACTGAAAATGTCAAATACGATAATATTTATAAAGACTAAAATATTCACGTGGGTGGTCTACAAAGCAGCCGTAAGCTAAGTATCCACCAGATACTTTAATGGCTTCTCTGTCTTGAGTAGCAATTGAAATTTTCAGTATGTTTTATGTTTATTATAACGCCTTTATATGGACAACTAGTGTATTTAAATATATAACCAAATTTATATATACATATATATATGTATCAGTTGTTTGAAATAAATTTATATTTAAAATTATGTTAAGTATTCTACTAATATCTTTTAAGAATATTACGTCCTTGTTAAGTATAGAACAGACGCGTGCCTTACTATAGTGGAGGTTAATTCGTGGCCATGCCAACCATTACATCCCACAGTAGCACACGGATTGAAACCGCAGCTATTGCCCCGTGATTTCTGCAGCCCCATCGATCTATAGTTTCGTTATCAAATTTTCACACGGACCCTCGCTCGCACCAAGATTGACTTTATTTGAGCAAGTGTAACCGCAGAGATACGCGCCAGCGATGCTACTATAATCGATTGTGCAGTCGTTTGTGATACAACGCTTCGTCAGTACGATTTTTTTCAATAAAATGATCTAAATATCTCACTTACGCGGTATTGTATATTAAAGTAGTGGATCTAGTCGCAATGGAGAACGATCACTATTACGTTGTTGGCTCTCGGTAGCCAATCATAGCACCCGAGATATTGATCATCGAAATTGATCAATCAAATCGAAAATTTTGTACCGGAAATGAGGTGCGATGTAACATTACATTGTTCATTGAATTGAATGTTTTAAAAACTACTTTCTTTATTACTTATTTATTTATTTTTAAATTAAAAAAAAGTAATATTTAAAATTAAATATTATTGATTTTTATTAACAAAGTATTAATTTCATTTACTTTGGAACAAATTGATTCAAATTATATTGGTTCAAATGGACATTAATTTATGAATATTTTTGCTTAATCTTTTTGGTAAACTATGTTTTCATTTCAAAAAGTTTTTAATCCTTATATAGTGTGTACTTATCTAGAACAGCTCTAAAGTTTCTTGTTCTTTAATTATTTTATTTCTTATTACTTTAATTCAATCTCATTCCATCCGACAATTTCATGGAGCCTTAATCTAAAAATCTATGCACTAATTGTCGTCTATTTCTGTGCGCGATGTTACGCCATAATGACATTGTGTCGGCGTCTGTTTTTTCTCGAGATCGCATTTGAAGTTATTGTTATTATTTTCTCTTGTTGGCCATCCAAAGGCCATTGACTTGATCTACAGCATCAGACGTTTTATGATGAACACTGATTTCTGTAATTCAATATTTTTTTGTGTTTTAGAAACACATTATTAAGTAATAAAATTACTGTAATATAAACATTTTTTTAGTTGAAGTTATAGATAATAATATTATACACATATAATTAATTAAGTTACTGATAAAAATAATTAAAATTCATATTCCATTAAATTTGTATATACCTATAAGTACATATATGCATGTAAAGAAGACATGAACAAAACAGCAGCCGTAATACTATTCTAGTTCCAATAGTTATTATGATTGTGCCGATATTACCATTGTTTATCTGGTCGTATATCGGCGGCGATTGCCTGCAAGGTGTTCCATCAACATGTAATTGGACGTTCCCGATTGTGGAACCCGCCTTGATCATTGGAATATAATATGTACGTATCAATACTACTGACTACTGTATTAACCAGTAAATATGATTACTTTAAAAAGTTATAAAAAAATATATATTAGTCCGTCTGTTGCAGGTATAAATAACTGTTTGTGCCAAATATAACATATTCGCGTAACGGGAGGTATTGATAAAACGAATTATTTTATCTCTTCTGTAGTATAAAGTAAAAGTCACATCAAGTTTAAGGTTTTTGTCAATGTATGTACGTTTTGTAGAGTATTTTCTCTAAGCTCACTGCATGGAGGAAATTAAGATTTAGTACATGTATATAATATATCTATGCCTATATGTCAACCGATTTTCGTTTTTTTTGTTTGGTAGCTATTGTTGAGTAGTGTTATCAATAAAAAAATATATATGAAAATAATTAGTTATTTTTATATAGATATTGGATCGATAAATTCTATTCATGTATGTTTTCCTCAAATTATCAATAACGAATATGGTCGTATTTCGGCCACTAGACGAACACTAGTATAATTAGTTAATAGTTATTACTCAACAGAGCGATTTTTTCAGGGCTCGATGTATATATGTACGGTGGCCATCAGAAATAATAAATTATTTCATATACATATTGTTTTAGATTATAAATAAAATACATCTGCGTATACTCAACAGTTACTTTGAAACACATCTGCAGGATGATCGAACCTCTTTCTAATAACTTTATTTTATATATAATAATACAATCGGCACCACGAAATGACAAAGCAAGGTCTAAGATTGAAATATTATGAGGTATGTCATGAACACAATCATAATTTATTTTATTGGTAGGAAATAGATCATTAGGAATGAGAGTTATAGTCGGTCCCAGGAACCGATATGGTTATTGGCCTAACCTTGAATAGTGACGTGATAACTTTGTGGAATTATTGTTATTTAACAAATTACAATAATATTAAATTCAATTGGTAGCTCTCATAAGAAATGAGTTTGAAAAAATAGGTTAGTTATATTATTTTAATGTATTTAATTAAAAAATATCGCATTTAAGATTAAAGAACGTAATATTTTGTTATTTGTAAGAATTGAATTGTGATTAAAAGCAGGTATAAACAGAAATAAAAGAGCCTTTTCTACTAATACAAATTGCCTAATCAAAAAACGCCAGTTGACATGGAGCGGGAGGCTAATAATAATGTGCGTAATGGCCGTCATTAGGTGCGCGCGCGCTGATTGCCGCGTGCTGATGAAAGCTGCTGGGATTGCCTTGTAAGCACCGGAGAATATCAAGACTTTACAAAGTATAGAGTTTGCACTCTTTGCTTTAGAGGAGAAAAGGAGAAAATATTTATTTTTCTTTCCGTTTCCTACTTCTTGTATGGATTCATTTACGTATGTATATGAATAGCGCAAGTTATCTTTTACGATAAAAGCTTTTTAATTAATACTAACATTTGCCCCGTGCTAGAATAGAACCTACAACCTTCGGATGATGATTTTTTTAATATAATTTAGCAAAAGGTTTTGTGATATAAATTTAAACATTTCTAGACAAATTGTAATTTTTCTAATAACATATTAAGACACATTCTACTTTAAGGCTAGGTAATAATTAAAAAAGCTGTCACGAGGACTGCCGACAGAAATGAAAACTTAAAACTATAAACAAACAGTTGTTATTTTTGGATATTCAAATTGTTTGATCTTAAATTTTGTAAATTAAAACCGTTTACATTTATCTGGTTTTGACATTTATCGGCACTCTGAGTGTTAGCGTTAATACGTCTTACGTACGTGACCATGTCGATGACGACTCACATGAATTTACTCCATATCCAAACCTGCCTTTAGAAATTTTAACTTCAAAAAAATTAAGAAGTGAAGCTATCTAAAAATTATTATTTCAACGATGGTCAGGTCGTATAGATTCGTTAGTACATTCTGGGCTCGTCGCTCGGCAAATAAGGCAGCCAGTTAGGGTTGCGATTGAGAATGCAATAAGCGCCATGTTAATGCATTTAGCGGCTCAGGACACTTGCATAGTCATTTAGAACATAATTATGTTGGAATTAGTTATTTCAGTAAGACGCAGGGTGTACTTAGAAAATTAATGTTTTTCAGTCATTTTCTTAAATCTTTACTATAGATTATAACTAAGTTGTTAAACTATTTGAGGTATTAGTAGTAAGTAGTTTGTAGTGACCCTACTTGCTGTGCCAGCGGTCGCGGGTTCGAGTCCCACTAGTAACTAAATTTTGCTGAGTTTATTTGTAATAATTTTACTGATTTGATAATAATTTTAATTTTATTTGCTAATTAACAAACAGATTAATTAAAGCGTCCTTAGATAAAGATGGTGACCGACGGGGATCCACCACGCTAGCCTAGTGCGGGTTGACAGACTTCACATGTCTTTTGAAAACTTTCTAGATTTTTTCAGACATGCAGGTTTCCTCACGCTGTTTTCCTTCACCGTAAGACGAGTGGTAATCATGTTGGAAATGATACGCACGTGAAAATATCAGAGGTGAGTAACCTGGGATTTGAACCTACTTCACTTGGTTTCCTAAGCGAGGAAGTTAGCATTGGGCTCTCACTACCTATAAAAATTAATAGCTTAATAAGATTCTTACCTTCAGTAGGTAAGTTGGCGTTCGTTTTGTACTCGCGTTCTTCATGAGACATCGATCGTAGACTCCTTGTTGATGACTTATACTCCATATCCCGAAGTGCCATAGAGGTGGTCGAGATGAATGGCCGCTGGAACCCGATAGCTCGTATTTGGTGTGTAGATACGTTTGTACCTTGTGGTAATTAAAGAAATATAGTTTATAAATTTATCTATATTAATATTATAAACGTGAAAGTTTGTGAGTATGGATGTTTGTTAATCTTTCGCGCCAGAATGGCTGAACGGATCTGGATGAAATTTAGCACAGAGATAGATTATAGTCTGGAATAGCACATATGTTACTTTTTATTCCGGAAAAATATACGGTTCCCGTGGGATAGGTTTGTTTCTGTTTTCCTAGAATCGAACCTGAGCGAAGCGAGCCGCTTGTAATATTATAAATGTGAAAGTTTGTGAGGATGGATATGGATAGATTTCAAGCCAGAACGGCTGAACGGATGTGGATGAAATTTAGCACAGAGGTAGATTAGTCTGGAATAGCACATATGTTACTTTTTAATCCGAAAAACGTACAATTCCCGTGGGATAGATTTGTATTTGTCTAGGGACGACCCCAAAGCGAAGCGACGGTAAGTCGCTAGTAGTTTATAAATATATTTTTCGTTTTACTTTTACTTAAAAAAATCTTAATGATTACACTTTTTAAAAATTATTAAAAATATTTTATTTTTATTATATTATAGAGGGTATATTTAATTATGTCACAATCTATAAATAATATTTATTATGCAATATATTTTTTAATTTTTTTATCAACCCAAGCTTTATTAGTCTAATCTAATTATAAAAGTTATTACATGCCTCATTTTGAATTTGCTTCTAATGCTTTCGTAAAATAAACTTCCGAAAAAAAAACTATTAGGTGTGTGAATATGACTCCGCCCTTTCTCAACAGATGTCGTTATTAGTATTGTTTACGTGTACTAATAAATGACCATACTTGTATTCGATAGTACTGAATGTCAGCTATCTAACGCATTTTATGATATTTGGTTGAAGTGTAAGCAACAATTGTTTTCACCTTTTCGAAAATGTCGGTTTTTATTCCAAATAAACGTCATTTGCGGGAAGTGTTATTACATTATTTTATTGCGAAGAAAACTGCAGCGGAAACTTATCGTTTGCTTGTGGAGATTTATGGTGAGCATGCTCCGTCTAATACAACTTGCAAGGAATGGTTTCGACGATTTCAAAATAACGATTTTAGTACTGAGGATAAAGAACATGGAAAACCACCAAAAAAATTTGAAGATGCTGAATTGGAAGCATTATTGGCGGAAGATTCTTGCCAAACTCAATCAGAATTAGCTGCAGCATTAAATGTTGATCGTTCAACTGTTGCAAAGCGTTTACAAATGATGGGAATGATTCAAAAAGCCGGTTACTGGGTTCCACATGATTTAAAAGAAAGAGACATGGAACGTCGGAAAACCATTTGTCAAATGCTGCTTCAAAGACAGCAAAGAAAAGGATTTTTGCATCGGATAGTCACAGGAGACGAAAAATGGATACACTACGAAAATCCTAAACGCAAAAAAGCTTGGGTGAAACCAGGCGAACCAGGCCCATCACAGCCAAAAATAAATATTCACTGTGCCAAGGTCATGCTCTGTATTTGGTGGGATCAGAAAGGTATTGTATATTATGAGTTGCTCAAACCCTCTGAAACTATTAATGGAGAAGTTTACCGACGACAACTAATGCGTTTGAAGCGAGCCATAGAAGAAAAACGACCAGAATGGGTGAATAGACATAACAAATTAATTCTTCAGCATGACAATGCCAAACCGCATACCGCAGAAGTCGTAAAAAGATATTTAGAGGGACAGGACTGGGAAGTGTTACCCCACCCGCCATATTCACCAGACATAGCTCCTTCGGATTACCACCTATTCCGGACGATGCAGACAGACCTTACTGGAGAAAAGTTTACTTCATGTGAAAGTATCAAAATTTGGATTGACAACTGGATAAGCTCAAAAGACCAGGACTTCTTCCAGCAAGGAATACGAAAACTACCTGAACGATGGGCGAAGGTTGTAGCTGCAGATGGAGCATACTTTCAATAATTTTTTTTTTTAATTTTGTAAGCGAACAAATGTGTTTTATTTTGACAAAAAGGGGCGGAGTCATATTCACACACCCAATAAAACTTCGTTTCCTGGGTCAGAAATAAATAGCCATGTGTCAATCACCTTATTAGGAACAAAAGTGAGTTTTTTTTTCTCATACAAAAATGACAGGTTGCATGCCGAAATCCCTAGCCCTATTTGAAAGGTACCGACGCAATTATATCGATACCGCTTCAAAAAAATGTGCACATAATTAGTTTATGAGTTTACACAATGCAACAAAATATGCCGCAATTATGTTGTGAAATCGACTCAAACAAATGTAATGTTAATTATTATAATACATATGTGTTAGTGATGTGTTTTATTTCGTTTTAATCGATAAAATCGATTTAATTTTTAATATCAGAATTTTTATTTTTATGAAACTTTTTCATTTTTTTTATGGAACTTCTTAATTTATTTAAATAATAATTGGCGGTTTATGTCAAATTTTCTTGGCTTTAAAATTGTACATTGGGTAAAAGTTTTGTATTGACGGTAAAAACCTTTACAGGCTTAGTTAAGACGAAATTGTGTAATCTATGCCACTCGACAATAAAAAAATTAAGTAATTTATGTATATACGTAAATCTTTTATATAAATTATATTATTTATTTAAACCTTATACATACTGATCAATGTTTACCAAAAGCATGTTAATATATTCATAATATTAACATTCAAATCACATATTAACTTACATTTTTTGGACCACAATTTCTTTATATGATAAACAAAGGGTAATCAGTCTAACAATATCGATAGATGGCAAAGGCACAACACAATTAAAGAGGGTCACTGCGAAGCCGCTTATGGGGCATCTACAAATTAAGTCTATTAACGCAAACTTTTAAGTCCATTGTGCGAGATCTTCCTTTCTTGTCCGGCAGAGTTGGGGCTTATGGTAAGTAGGTACCTTTATGTTCTTTGTTTGGATATCTGTGCAGGGTTGCGCTGTTTACTCGATGATTAGTGCTTTGATGCAAGGGTGATGTTTAAATTTTGTTTCATACAACATTTTGATGGAGTAATTTAACTTGTTGTTTTTTTTATTTAGTTTTTAATATTATTGCACTAATGAGATAGAATTTTTATGGTAAACTCTAGATATAACTATGAATCTTTAAGATTGTCAATATACTTATAATGAAAGATTTACCTCTTCTAATTTTATAGATATCGATACTTTTAGCTGTTATGGTAAGTAGAAGAAAAAAAATATCTTTTTTCACATCATCTATCTCGCCAACTACGGTGTTGGTGTTGGATTTGTCACAGAACTTAAATTTACTATAAAGCACCCTGGGTAATATGGCTATCATATAGAAAGAGGATTACCAAAATTAACTTATTTTTTCTAGGTATGATGTATGTGAATTTAAACAGATTAAATGGCACATCAACATAAAACACAAAAAGTTTTACTTAATCTCCAAAACATAATATTTTATCCACAAAGCAAACTATCACTTTCGAAGGGATTTTAGGATAATTTACCCTTAAGGGATTAAAAGGCGTGTGTGTCTAAGCTAGTATAAAATGAAACTCACAATTTTCTAATAATTACCCATTTTAAAATTATTTATTAATTGCTTTAAAAGTAAGAGTTAAGGAAATTCTAGAGACATTCGGTCAAGGCTGTATATGTCCGTTCGTAACTGGTGACACATAGGCAGCATGACAGATATGAAAGTGACCTAATAAATACGTGTGTTCGCAATTTCTAAATACCTTTTTTATAACATTAATTATCTACATTGATGAAATATTTTAAATTTAGCATGCAATACTTCCACTTAAAGAATTTATGTCCTGTATATTGAATAAATTATATTCACTATGATTAATTCTTTACTGAGAATAATAAAGATTTGTAGGACTTAACTTAAAAAATTATACAATTTCATTTTTCTAAATATCGTTATATGGGGGAGTCCATTTTGATGACAAGAAACTGTAGAGTCGACGCAAAAGCGAGCACTTTGTAAGATTGCCAACTGATACAGCAGTCGAGTGTTTGTCTCGTATCCTTCATTTTTCGTCAGCACAAAGGTTCCTTGCTTCCATCCGGGAGCAGTTGCGTTGCGTGAGTTCAACTTATTACATATAATTCCGCTATTGTTCGCCGCCGGCATTGCTACTCCATATGGCGTAACGTGCTTTTTTTCACCCGACAGCCAATTTCGATAGTTCGACTTAAACAGCTCCTTAGTTTCGCGTGACTGCTCGATTGGAGACAGGATGGCTAGTATTATGATGTTTAAAAACGGTGTATTATATTCTGAATTACATAAAAGAAAGTAAAACGTATAATGCGTCTTTGTAATCGACGCAAATGAAGTTAATATGAATTTTCGTGTATTGAACATGTTGTTTCGTGAATTTTTGCGATAAAACATTTTTATTCAAATTTATAATTATAATTGGGTCATTAGATAAAGTGTGCGAACTATCTATAATACTTATTTTAAATCCACAAAAATGTTATCACTCGAATTTGACTCTTTCGGTGGCACGATGGCTGTTACATTAAAAACTCAGTGTTATTTTGTTTACAAAATTACAAAAACGTCAATGCTATATTGCTCCTGAGCGTCCTTCGTCGAATGACCGTCGACATATCACCATACCAGGTCCCGTGGGAAGAAAACGGTTATCTGCTATAGATAGCGAGGCCGCAACCACTGTATCGCGTATGAAAATTGTACATGATAATAATAGAACTGTCCATAATATATTTTAATTGTTTACGTCTCTCGTGCGGTTTTTGTAACAGGGCTTCGAATAATAACAAATTGTGCCCCGGGCAGTGACATGTTCGATCAATTTATGTTTAATTTAGTTTTACGTTAATATGACTAACGAGGATGCGTGATTTAGTCTGCCATATTTGATACTTCTATTTTGTATCTACGAGTATATCCGCTATTCCATACTTTTATAATTAAGACAATTAAAAAACTATAAATTCCTATCTAGATTATATCAGAACTTATTTTCACGATTTTTTTTTAATTGATTACAAAGTTTCATAATTTAAATCTATGCGTAGCTGTTTATATATGAAATATTATAATATACCTTTATGTAATATGATACATCTCCTGCGGTTTACACAGAAAGAACGTAATCACTCGTTACTTTGTCCTACAATATTTGTTTCGCAGTTCGTTCTAGGAAGGGACCTCTAAGTTCTAACATTCAACGCAATAGCTGCCTAAGACTGCTGAGTGCCGCCGCGTACCACAAGAGTCCGTTGTGCATTATTCTCGTAGCTTTCAATGCATGTATTTTGTTTAGTTTGTTATTTTAATCGATAATCTATTAAAATATAATAAAGTTTTATGCATTTACTAATTAATTACACACACTATATTATTTAATATTACGGCTTATCCCCGCTTCGGTGCGTCAATAGGTACGTTTTAATTTTTTGGAGCGGAACCCTATATTTTTCTAAAATAAAAGTAGCCTAAGTTACTTCTTATAACATCAGCTATCTGCCAGTGAAAGTCCCGTCAAAATCGGTCTAGCCGTTTCGGAGATTATCCGGGACAAACAGAACAGACATACAAAAATTTTAAAAGCTTTGTCTTTCTTATAGGTATATTATAATTTCATTTGTATTTAGTAAAAAGCTGTTATTTTGACAGTAATGTCACACGTAACAAACACTTTTATTTATTTCTATAGATAACTGAAATCCCTTGTGTGTAGTTTTGATAATATATTGTTTTATAATTTTCTACATTTCAAATACATATATACTTACTAGTTTTAGAGCGCGGCTCTCGGGGTCCGTCGACAGTTACTTTGATTGCTTTTTGGTATGTTGCTACTTGAGGCGGCGTTGTCGATATCGTTATCGTCAACGAAAAACTTTTCCCTGTAACAATAATTTTTAATGTATCTATTGACCTTATGGATAAATAAATTAACAATCTATAAACAAAATCGCTAATAAAGATTTAAATGACGACACGTTTGGCTCAGTCTGTAGTGACCCTACTTGCTGTGCCAGCGGTCGCGGGTTCGAGTCCCGCTGGGGGCATTCATTTGTGTGATGAGCACGAATGTTTGTCAGTCATGTCCAGTCCAGTCATGGGTGTTTATATATATAATATGTATATATTTAAAGTTATATATGTGTAGTGTATCAACTATCTGGTATCCATAACACAAGCCTCGTAGCATACCATGGAACTAGGTGGTGCTGTGTGTTAATGTCCCAACATATTTATTATTTATAAATGTATAGGAATGACGTATTGTGACGACATAACATAACGCTTCGGTGTGTCTTTTCCATACATTTTGTAGTTCCTTATTTGAAATAGCGATTATTATTTCTTTAAGCACTTTGAATATACATATCATTGTAATTTATTTATTAAATATTGTATACAGAAATAATTAGAAAAAAATGCAGAGTTAGTATATAACTGGTGCCAAAATGAAGTATTTCTAAAATAAAATAGTGATACAGCGACTTTATACTAATGAAATATACATTAAATTAACAATGCTTATATTTAGGCAATCCAGTAACAAATTCAAAATAGGTTGATGTATGTTAAATATTGTTGAATGACACCCTCACGTGTGTTGCACATCCCAAACTATTGCGAATATGTAGGGTTTTCAAAAGACTTATTGAGGAATAATATAAGCATTAATAACTGAACGAGTGACATTTTCTCTGAATGTACTTACGTATATCTATACATATAATAAAATTGTAACTAAGTCGAATCTGTACATTAAATATTTTTTGGAAAATCTTATTGAAATAGACATTATTATCTATACAGAGTCCGAATCTATAGTTTTTAGAATTTTTGTCTGTTTGTCTGTCTGTTACAGCATCACGAGAAAACCACTGGACGGATTTTGATGAAATTTGGTATGATGGTAGCTGGTTATCCGGGTCAACATATAGGATACTTTTTACCGCGGGAAAATATCTCATTTCTGAGAAAAAATACGAAAACTGCATTTCAAGAGTATACTAATATGTAAATTCTAACAATTTGGTTTTTGGTCATCTGAACGCGGGCGGAGCCGCGGGCAACGCTAGTGTCATATAAATATCTTCGATATAAATATAATGTACAAAAACTAAGACAGAAATTGTAGTTTTGTTCAGTTCAGTTTTTATTATATTGATGCTTTAAAAAGATTTTATGATCTATGTCATATGTTTTTCTCTGTGTTGACTTATGAATCTTTGTCGCATGGCGCGTCTTGCAGGTGCCGACCCTATGGGCAAGCGATGGAAAATAGCGAGCTTTTTGGGCGCCCGATTTGCGGTCACCAGTAATGAATGCACCGATAAATACGGAATAAAATTACAGTTAAAATGAGTGGATTAACATGTCTAATGCAGATAATTCGCGTGTAGCGCACTCGATTTAGTATAAATGATTGATTCATCTCGACCGTCTGCTATTTATATATTCCTTTTTGAATTAGATAGGTTACTGCGTACATACACTTGATTAGATAATTTAATAGTAAAACTATAAAATTCTCAGATTGGATTAACTTCATATAAATAGGTACTTGTATAAGTACTTTTATACTTGGATTAACTTCATATAAATAGGTACTTGTATAAGTACTTTTGTACTTTTATACTCTCATAAGTACTATGTCACAACCTTAATTTTTCAAGCAAAGTAGTAATATTTGTTTCAGAAATCGAATGATTCTTTGCTTAAAACATAGAAAGGTGCCTAAACCAAAACGCATATCGTCAGTGAACTTCTGAGATCTTTTAACAACTTACAAACAAATTTAACATAAAACTAACTAAAAGAAAACGTGGAAAATTTTGTTAAGACAAATAAATAGTTGATCGGTATTTACGTCTTTTTATGATATCATAATTAAATGTAGTTAGTTTAATGTTGCTTTTGTTAAATGATGGCATTAAAAAAAGTTTTGCGCAAATTGCTTGTTAGAAGGTAAATTCACGGACGATATCAAGAAATCAGAAAAATGTGAAGGACGAAATGGCTAATTTATTTTTATATAAATATGTTGTTGTTGGGACATACAACACACAGCACCATCAAGTTCCATGGTAAGCTTGGGTTATGGCTTGGGTTATGGATATCAGATAGTTGATACACTACGCATATATAACTTTAAATAGATACATATTATAAATATAAACACCCACGACTGGAGTACAAGCATTCATGCTTTTAACACAAATATAACACCCAGCGGGACTCGAATCCGCAACATCTGTCACAGCAAGTGAGCTAAACGTGCCGGCAAGTAATATAAGATTTTTATTATATATTCTTATTAGTACTATTGTTATCATATTAAATATATCTACATGCGAGGAAAATAGTGTCTATATATGGTTATTTTATATAATTGTCATGCAATATAACATCTAATGTTACAAGCATCGGCACTCATAGCCGCAACTAGGGTACTGTGTGTGTCTGGCATCTGAACATGCATAAAATAGATAGATACGAGAACCGATACCTGTTTTGTATATAACATAATTTATTATTAACTCTAAATCGAACTCGTGATCCTTTTTGCAGAATTTTACTCAGAATTAGAATAAACTGATTCATTTGATATAAAATTATATATTTAATTTTATCATGAGTTATTTTCAACATACGAATACCTACTTAAAAATAGCCGATAGGCACATCGATTTGTAAAATTTCATTGCGGTTCCCACCGATAACGATACATGCGCAAACCATTTCCTGATATGCGATGCGAGTTAAGACTTGTTGTAATTGTTACAAAATCACTACTTTTATGATCTATTTACGTTCATTTTTATATTATTATAATATTCGGTTTTTTCTATATTCTACTTTGCATTTACTGGAAAATATAAAAGCTTGCAAGTTAGAAGTAGTTGTTGAAGGAAGCAATTTTTTATTATTAAATTATTTGAGATCATTGTTTTCGTCTGAACCACGGTAATATGCATAACAATACCACGGTAATGTTATGCATATTACCGTGACATTACCGCATCTGAACCGTGAATATAGAAATATTGTAAAAAAAATAAAGCTTAAATTATAAATAAACATTGTTTAATAATATAATAAACGTCTTTGGAGACTTGTAAATAATCTTTGGTTATTATAGAATGTTATTGTTATTTAGCACTGCATATTTATATTTATATGCGAATTTTTCATATGTAAAACCCAATTGTTATTTAAAGAAACATTTTTTTATCTAAATGTTATTCCTGTTAAAGTTTGTTATATGCGTATAATTATTATACGTAATTTTCAATCAAAATATTAAATTTTGTAATAAGCTTATTATTATTTTACATATATTTTAATACAATGTTTCCTTAATCCTCTAATAATTTATCGAAGTTTCAATAGCGTCTCATTAGCGTCCCGCAATCTAGCAGGGCGCAAAGCCAAAAAACGCACTTGGTGGCAGCCCACTTCGGTGGGCAGTGTGCTATGCGGGTTGCTCTTGGTACTTGTCTGATAGCAGAGTGGACTTTGGAGCAATCCCATGGTTGTTGTGGTCTGCTTCGGCAGACCTGCCGTCATCTGCTGGGGTATCGTGGTTGAGTGCCTAAGCGACCCTGCGACGCTCCATTGAAACGGGTGAAGTTCTGTTTGGGTTTTAGTGGGTAGGACTGGCTTTTCTAGCCGATTAGTCCCACATAACCACTTGTATATGCAAGTGGTATGCATAAATACATTTTCCAACATTAATAAAAAAAGGGGAATAATACAAGGAAGAGGTAGTCTGGGGTTGGAACAGAATATTGGTTTTAATAGTCTTTAAATTGCGATAATTAAATTAATAATAAATTTGTTGCCTCTTTGCAGTTTCTTCACATGATTTATAACCACCTTCCAAAAAGAAGGAGACTAAGTTCGTCTGTATGTTTTTTTTGTATGTTCACCAATTTCTCGGAGACTTCGATTCTGCTACTTTAAACTGTATTGTATTAAGGTAATCCCATAATATTTTCTTTGACATTAAGTATACCGTTTTCGAGAAAAATTGAAAAACAATGAAATTTGAAGTATGTTAACACATCTAATTAGTCATTTTTACCTACTTCGAATTGTCATATTGAATTAAAACTTTGCATTTCTGATGACAATACAGTTATTTGATATCATCGATCTGATGGTGAGGTCAGAAGGTGGATAGCGGAACTTTTCAACGGCTACTAGTATAATACTTTGAGTTTGAACTTATTTGGTTTCAGTTGACAAGTCCAATACGTTAGATTTAGTGTTACTAATAAAAGGTAGTGTTTAGTACGTTAGTCTTTATATAAAATTTTGCAGCATAATAACATTAATGGCTTTATCTTATTAAAAAACTTTCTTCTTACAAATTACCAACTTATTGCGTCTACACTAAAATGGAAAAATTGAAACTAAAAATATATATTATGTATACATACATAAATAAATATCGAAACTATAATAGTCACTTAGTTTTAATATTTACATAAAAACTAAAAACTACATAAAAGTAAAAAATAACTGAACAGGGGTTCTCATGTACTATAGATACCTAATCAGATATTTTCGAAGTCGATGCCTGCCGATGTAAAGCAAAGCAAATCGATGTATATATTTTAACTATAAGTTCATACCTTGTCATAATTACCTATTAGATATTCATATCGTAAAGCATTGCAGAGTTGTTCAGTTATTTTTTACTTTTTAGGGCCTTGAAGTCGGTTTTTTATTTTTTTATAAATAAATACAACCGGTAAAGGATGTTTTAACAAGGGTTATTCTTATACATAATACATATATGTATTATTTTTTTAACTCCAATATGACTGCTAAATTAAGGTTAATAATATATAATCCGTCATAAACTCCTCATAAGATCTCAATATCGATGTCGCTTTCTCGTCACAAAGCGACATTAGAGTTGTCGGCGACGGCACATTTCAATACCAAAACAAATCACCATAAAACATTGGCCGCTAAACTCCAAAGGCATGTCGTGAAATGTGAAATATTGCATTTAAAATCGCTATTAAACTTAATGCATTTCGCATGATCACTCATCAACAGTTTAGGACCTAACACAATAGCTGAAGCTATAAAACATAACATTGTATTTGAACGGTCTCCCGGAGGTGTTGAGAGAGCTGCGTGAAATATTCAATTATTGTGCGCGGGCGCATGTCTGGGGAAGGGGCGTAGGGAATGGCGGCCATCTTGATTTACGATCGAGCGTAAATTCTGAGTGACATTTGTGAGTGACGATGACTCGCATACTGCTTATGTACCACGAGTGACATGTTTTCAGGAGAGTCGATTATGTCAGACACATTACTGATGATTAGCCTTCGAATGTAGCAATATACTCGTAGATCGTAGAGTATTTAAATACGGATTTTTTTTCTTACACATGGACATAACACAAAGCAATATGTTTCTAAATCAATTTAATAAAAAATGGTAACTGGAATAAGAATGATAATTTTACATAGTATAATATCTCACTAGCAGCTTAGTGTATATTTGAGAGACTCATAAATTAAACTGACATCCCAATCAAATAGCAGGGAAAATGACCGAAAAGAAGAAATGCCACATTGTATGATGATGACCGCTATACAAAATGATTTGGTCACACTCTGGTCACGACGTTTACGTGCGGCCGCTTGCTCCTAATGTGAGCTCGTGTTGATTTTCGGGCGAGTTTTTAAAGGAATTTGCGTAATGTTAAGAATTATTTATAAAACATTTGTTAAATATAACGAATTTAATTGATTTATGCTTTAGGTGTAATAATTAGGTTGCAATCGTGTTTTTTCAACTGCTGCTATTATATTTCTCACATTAAAGGTATATTACATAAATTTTTACTTCTAGGACTTCTTGGACAAAAAATATTAAAGGAGCAAGGTTTTATATTTTTTATCTGTAAATACTAATCTATTGAGTCACCTGTAGGATATGTCTAATAAAAACTAACGTGTTCCACTAAAGCTATATGTACACATCGATAATCTTTTTATTTTAAATAAAAATTAGTTCCAACAATATCGATGTCCAAAATTGGTGCACACCAGTGCTCAGCTGTCCGCTCTCATCACGTCGCATTAGCGTTGTGATGTTATGTCACAACCACTCCACTACTGGTGTCGACTTACGTTCTAACCAGATGATTACAAAAAATGCATATTATGCATCGAGAAGAACTTATTTTAGTTGTCGATTTTATTTTTTAATAGCTTAGGAAACAGATTATAGGAAAGAGGCTAAAATCTATAAACGACGGAAGAACTCTTTTATTTTAAGCCTGACAAAGACTTATGACTATGAAACGTAAAGTTTTTATATAAAATTTTATATTTAATATTTTTCTTGTCATTTCGATACATAAAACAATGTATGATGTTTTTGAATCACATCTGTTTATTCGTGATACCTTTC
Source organism: Brenthis hecate (assembly GCA_951806755.1). Lineage (NCBI taxonomy): Eukaryota > Metazoa > Arthropoda > Insecta > Lepidoptera > Nymphalidae > Brenthis > Brenthis hecate. Next base: position 2,331,504 of record OX638279.1, on the reverse strand, counting down.
GATATGTCTGAGTGAATATTAGAAACTTTTTGGCAGATGCCGGTCTAAAGAAGATAGAAAAGCAAAAAAAAAAACCAAAGAACTTAAGATAGATTGCATGCAATAAAATTTACAGTTCAGCTAATAAATGTATAATTACTATTTAAGTAAATATGACAAAACTGAAATTCATATTTCCTTTCTGTTTTTAACTTTCCACGTTGTGGCTTTAATGCTTCAAACCAGAGTAAGCACAGCATTAATGGGTCAACAACATTAATAATTATGCAAATCAAGTTAATTGCTTAATCATTTGATTAAAACTAATTGTTGTTATTCTTAGAGCAGCAGGTTTATCTAGAATGTTGCCTAATGCGTTTTTAAATGGTTTCCGAAAATGTTACATTTGCATTGAACATTTCATTTATGTAGTAAATAGCAAATGACAAAAATTATGCCACCTCAATGTGGTATTGCTAAATAATACAAATTTTAAATAAGTTTATCGACAATTTGAATAAATCACCAGTCCACTTATATTATAATGTTTTTAGCCTCATGTTTTGAATACGTCTATTTGTTTGTTGTATAATACTGATAAAGAAAACTCACATTCTAAAGACGTTAACTACGAAATTAATACTAAAGCTAACCTTTGAAAGGAATAGATACTTAAAAATCTGCAAGTTTCCTAATACGATGTCTTGATATGATTAATTATTATTAAATATAATATACTATATACTCAACGTTTTGTATATACACAAATATATATACACTAATAATCATTAATAATATGAACTATAACCAAATCACAGTGGCTGAAGTGTGCCACGGTCCCATGAAAATATAGCACGGATTTTAATGATTATTCAAAATATACAATCTAACATTAACAAATTAATAGTAGAAGATGGAAAATTTGAAAAAAAATTGAAATCTGCGTTTAAGAAGAGAAAAAAACCTTTTTTCGAGATCTCACAAGTTAATATAATAGCGATAATTAGGTGTATAACTACTATGGTCACACACAGAGGTTATTTTGTTATGAAGACTCAATCATCGTTATAAAAATCTCTTGGAAACACGATATATGTTATATACAAAGCTATACAAGGACAAATACGTACGAGTATATATTATTTTATTTAGTACTGGCCAGTCGCAGACGTCGGTATCTGAGATTTTACAGCTTACAAGCCCATGAGGGCCGGTAATGGCGACGATGCGCGTATTACAATGGAACAGTAAAGCGCGAACGTCGTTTACAGCCTGCGGTTTGGAAATTAAAATCTGACGTTCTGATCTGTGATGGAGAAAGTTCATGGTTTTCTTTTAGACATGGATGGTATTTTGTATGTTGCAATTTTTTTTTCTATTTTTCTCTGTTTTGTTATATTTATATTTAGTATTTTCGGTTCGTTTTCAAATAGTTATATTTTTGATTAAATAATTTTGCATACTTTGATTTTTATTTATTTTTAAAGGCAGTGTTTATATAAAATAAATAATAAGCAATCAAATCAGTAACCATACCTATGCGACTCTTTAACCGTCTTGTATTTCTTCTTCAAACAATAAAGTCTTTTCCATGCCCATGATTAGTATTCGGAACGTGAGGAACCGAAAATCATAATAAATCCGCGAAACAATCATAAAGATAGATTTATTTAAAACTAGCAGAACCCGCGGCTTCGCTCGTGCTAAAACTACAAAAAACTCTAAAAAGGTAGGTTTCATACAAACTTTCATGCCTTATGCGATGAATTTTGAAAAATGCTAAAACTCATATTTATTTAATTGTACTGAAGAGATACCAAGTTTCAAGTAATTCTGATCATAAATATTTTTTGGGTTGTATTATAACGTGTTTTCCTGTTGGAATGAGATAATCCGCCGCGGTAAAAAGTAGCCTATGTCACTCTCCAGCCCTCCAACTATCTCCACACAAAAAAATTACACGTGAAAGAAGGACAGACAAACAAACAAAAACACTTTCACATTTATAATATTATAGTATGGATGTTAAATATTCGCGAAAATCTAAGAAAGTATTATTTTAAAGTTGTCTGGCCAAGAAAACGAATGTGCAAAAAGTTCCATTAGTGTGGTAGGTAACCGAAATGAAATGCGGGTAATGTAACCTACATACATACTTATATTTTTTTCATGAACAACCAATGCATTATTTTCGTATATTCATATAGTTAACTTCAAGTGTTTTGACCACTGTTGAAGTTGTAGTCGTTACTTTTCACATCCATGATTGGCATAATGCTAAACATTCCTCACCGCAAACGATTATTTTGTTTATTGCTACTAATGTTGAAGAGGATTTAATCGCGAGACCGTTTAGTCGTTTGTTTTTTTTCTTTGACGTTGTTCTATTAGAAGAAATGACAAAGAAAATTTTATAGTATTAGTTTTTTTAATTCTTATTCATATTGAATACTAGCATTGCCCGCGGCTCCGCTCGCGTTCAGATGACCAAAAACCAAATTCTTAGGTTTCACATATTAGTATAATCTTATATTGCAGTTTTTGTATTTTTTCTCAGAAATGAGATATTTTCCCGCGGTAAAAAGTATTCTATATGTTGACCCGGATAACCAGCTATCACCATACCAAATTTCATCAAAATCCCTCCAGTGGTTTTTCTGTGATGCGGTAATAGACAGACAGACAGGCAAAAATTCTAAAAAGTATAGATTCTGCCTCTGTATCGATAATAATGTATATTTCAATAAGATGTCCCAAAAAATATTTAATGTACAGATTCGACTGAGTTACAATTTTATTATATGTATAGATATATTGAATACCATTTCCTTTATGAATGAAAAAAGTTAATATATATATAGCTATTATTATACGAATATATGTGTTAATTTAACTAAAAAACTCGCAGTTGCGCTTTGATGGTAATACATACATACATTGTCTCTAGTACTATTGGTAAATTAATTCTGAAATTTTTACGCAATTACCATATAGTTGTTAGGTTTGGTGATATTTGATTACTTTGATGGAAGTAGTATTTTTTGGGTAAGATATACAGCTTTTCAAACAATTTGAAGGAAAATGACTCCTGCTAGAGCATCCAAAAATAACCATGTTATTAGGAAATTCACTTTTTAAACTATTATTAGAAAATGTATATATAAACCGTGTATTTAAACTATTATTTAGCTGACACCTTCTTTTACTGTTACCTTCTTTATATTTTTCAACAGAAATAGTGAAAATAGATTCATTTTAGCAGATACCGAGAATCAATGTTTCCACATAGTATTTGACCATGACTAAATGACGTAAGTTACCGATTGAAAGTGTCTTGCCAAAATATTTTTTATATACACTATAATTGTTATGAATTCAAATTCCAAGTGTTGAGATAACCGGTTATAGGTTTGTCTGTTTGTTTGAAACACTTGACGGGTTCTATAAATTTTCTAGGTAATAATTAAAAATGAAATTTTAATAGATTTTATTGATAAACTTTTTGTTTTATAAACATATGTAATAAATATGCTATCGATCTAAGTCTAAGCCTTCAATGCAAATGCGTGACACAAATGTCCAAATGTGGCGTAGAGTCGTTATTACAGACACGTTTAACTAATACAACACAGGATAATAATTGGTTAATCTAACACGGACGGTTTGTAGGTTCACCAACTTTTATGTATTCATATTAGGGACACAAAATCTCTCTTTGGAGATATTCATATGCCGTTCAGAGGGCTAAAGTTAAAATATATTACGAAATTATAGATTAATACAGATTATAAATAATTTTTTACATTAAATTTAGTGAACATGATTTGTCTAGTAAACATAGGACGGTCTCGGATACAAAATATGTTTGGAAACCTAGTTATATCAGAGAGCAGCGCCATGATTTGCTGCCTTAATCTAGTGTAGAGCTTATGTACTTTATCGTGCGCTTACACACAAGTGTGTTGCTTCTTAAAATGTATAGATTGTATATTAGCATTAAAAGATTACGAAGTAAATTAAATATTACAATATTTTCTTTAATGTACAAAGTTTTTCAATATGTATGCTTCAAATCATTATAAAAATGTATAGGTAAAGTAGTAAAAGATTATTAAAGTATCCTCACTAATTATATTGTTATAACAAATATTACCAATAAAATATCAATTAGCAAATACACCTATATAGAATATCATATTAAAATACATATATAATATCAATACATACCTCTACCACTTCTGCCAACAAATCGCAGGTCGTTAAACTTGGCGACTCTATTCTTCATTACGGCTGTGTTGTTTCTCAATTCGGCGGAGCAGTTCTCATCGTTGCCAGCTCTGACAGTAACTTGAGTACCGTCCAGTACATCGCCAAGAGCCACTACCTTGAACCCACCAGGCAGCGTTTTGTTAGAACGCCAGTGTAGTGGTAGTTGCGAGCACATATAGTCTGGACTGCCGGTCCGTACTGAGGACAAAAATTTAATATCATTTGATGATACTTAAATTAAGTAATTTATTGTACTTAAATTCGCTATGTTATAAAGAAATAATGATGTGAATAATTAAAAACGTTGCTTTGGGAACTACTATCATAGACGTAGGATAACACAATAGTCTTATTATATTTTGTTTCTCGGAAGGTCTTGCAATCAGCAAATCTATATTTGTATATAAAAATCGACATCTGTATCCTCCAAAACTGCTGGAGTGATTTTGATAAAATTTTCAGGCAATCCTCAGATAAGCCCAGCGGGATATCCTGTAAAGGTCCTTGGTAGCGCTCGGAAGTTTGAATGTAGGCGAAGCCGCGTACTGCTAGTTGATTATAAGTCAGCCGTTATAAGAACTCCTATTTTTGTTTTTATTCAATCGAGCATGTTCTATAATAATTTTACTTTAATGTATGGAAATTGTAATTAAATCAAATGGGCTCAAATTCGAAGATCATATTAGTAGCGACTGAATAGTTTCATTATGCGCCGCCATCACATCGGCTCGTTGGTGGCAAATAATTGTATTGTAATAATAGGTAGTACATATAATATATTTTACATAAAGATTTTCAAAATGATATGATTATTGAAAGAAGGTAAAATTTTCTTCAAAGACTTACATTATTTAAGTGTATTTTAATACAGTGAAGCTAATAAAAACACGAATGGAGTATTTTACTATAAAATTTAGTTATTTTTTGCAATTCATGATTTTACGACTCCAATTAATGATGCAGAATAGTGTAGCTTGCATTAGACATTGTGCCAAAAATCACATATACGACACTTGGATATTTCTAAAACCAATATAATCTTAAGTTTTTTTATTTGTTCTGTTTTTTTTATTATATTGTATTCAGTCCTTTTTTATGTCCCACTGCTGGCACAGGCCTTCCTTTAATACTAGGTCGTAGTCTACCACGCTGGCCAAGTACGGGTTGGCGGACTTCACATGTCTTTTGAAAACTTGCTAGGTGCTCTCAGACATGCAGGTTTCGTTACGATGTTTTCCTTCACCGTAAGACAAGTAGTAATCATGTTGTAAATAATTCACACATGAAAATCAGAGATGCACGACTGGGGATTTGAACTCGCTTCACTCGGTTTCCCAAGTGTGCGCGTTACCACTGGGTTTTATTATGTATTTAGAAAAAAATGTCACATTATAGAGAAGGAGCTTCTTAAAAGCTTATTTTTTTCACACATGCTCTATTAGTAGTTGTTAAGTAAAGCCCCAAACTAGGTCAAAACAAATATAATAATAATAATAATTACAATAGACGAATAATCTAACGCATGTTAAACAGTTAATTGGAAATACCATAAAAATGATATTAAACGAGGAAAATCAATTTATAATTTAGTTCATAATATAGCTCATTGCACTTTGTGTCGTCAGGTCATATTTGTATTAAAAGAGTAATTAAAATTAGTTTTGATAAGAACAAATAATGCATTAATTCGAAGGGAAAATAATTCTATTTATGTACATACATACATACATCAAATTAAACACATTGAGTATAGGGAAACATCCCTGTGTATCTGCTTATAATAAACCTATTTATTGCTAAAAAAAATGTACCAAATAAATACGTTATTTAAACAGAAAAAGCTTATCGCGTATTCAATAATAATATATGACTTTATTACTAGGAAGACCAAAGTGAGGACCGTCATTCAATAATAGTACTAAAAATGTATTATCTAGGTATTATTGTTAGCAGCCCTTTTTTTTAAAGCAGGAGTGCCTGGCAACGGGCCTCCCTTTCATACGAGGGGGATCAGGCCATAGTCCAGCTCGCTGGCCAAGTTCGGGCGGACTTCATATGTCTTTCGAAAACTTGCTAGGTTCTCTAAGACATGCAGGTTTCCTCACGATGTTTTCCTTCACTGTAAGGCAAGTGGTAATCATGTTAGAAATGATTCGCACATGAAAATACCAGAGGTGCGAGACCGGGGACTTGAACCCGCGTCACTCGGTCTCCCAAGCGAGCGCGTTAACACTGGGCTACCACTGATCTAGGTATTAAGATGTATGTAATATTTTTAATTAGCATATAAAATACTTTGGTTATATTTAGATGTGGTTAAACACTTTCCATCGAATTTCTTAAAAAGTAGCGGTATCTGGCGTGAAAAAACCATTAATAGTTTAACTGTGGTTTCTCTATTTACGGAAGCTCGGGCTATGTACAAATTATAGGCCACAAGTAACTGCGGTTGACGCTTGATAAAGGGCTGTGGATGCGTCTCTACTTCTGTGATGAGACTTACAATGTTTTAGGAAAGCTGGTAAATTGATTCACTGTAATTTAATAAAATTACTTTTATATTGAAAAAAGTTATTATATTTTCTATTATCCTATCCATTGTTTTGTTTTATACAAGTTAAAGGGTATGTATAAATATACAACCTTCTTTTATATTAAGTTTAATATTTATTTACAATAAAATAACAAATCTAGTTATTTATATTATATACAAAACAAATATACCTTAATTATTACTGTATAAGTCATGACCGCGTGGAATAATGGTAAGAATGCCGCATTCCCCCGCTGAATGGCAATACCGATTTTTTGGGCGAAAAGCCAGCTCTCCTGTCAAAATTAGAGGCAATATGACGAGGTGTTATGTTTTTTTAATTTTAGAACTTTGACTCCTTTTTTTTAACTTTGGGAAATGCATTTAGGCATACCACCTGCATACATACATGTGGTTATTTGGGACTCACCGGCTTAAGAGAAGCACTTTAACTCCATGGACCAAGGGACTCTATAGCAAAAGTTCTTTGATTATTTACAATCAAAATCTCATTTTCAAATTTGAGTACACGTATACTTAATTCCGAAATAACAACACATGAGCTAAATATCAAGCTGCATTTCTTCATTAATTTTGTTAAAATGTTTGGCGACCAATCAAGCTCAATTTAGTTATTTTCTAAATGATTTTTAAATATTTATTGACTTTATAAGAAATTGTTTAATTTATTAATATTTTTTTACAGAATTAGTCTTTGGAAGACTTTCTTGGATTTGGTACCAGCTTTTCAGTGAACGACTATAGTTCCGAAGGCCGTTTGTACAGAACTGGATTTTTTTACATTTATATTTTTGATGGATTTATAATAGGTACATATCATTAGTATGCCAGTGGAGTTGGGGAATGTTCAGGGGAAATTAAAAAAGAAATGAGCAGTGGAGCATTTGAATATCTTTATATAAAAGTAATGAAATGTCTGAATGGACCACTTCAACATTGTTTTTCAAATATTTTACTACACCGAATATAAGATATATTATAGGTAAATGGAAAAGTGCACTCGAAAATTGGAAAATTAGGGAAAAACTGAAAGTGATTTGTATTGTACGCTTTATATGAACTCTTAACCTTACCTTGATCATAAACAAAATTGAAATTTGAACAAGACAACGTCTGTTGGTACAGCTAGTACGTACAAGATACAAACGAGTTATGATACCACTTCACAATATACTCGTATATACAAATAGAAGTTACTTTAAGCTCTACCTTTGATTTGAGGTCCCGCGAACTTCCACACTGCACGCCCCATCGCAAATAGATTCAGTGAGGGACAGATATGGAGGGCTAGTGCTACCTCTGACCTCATTAGCTTGCATTGAACAGTCTCATTACCATGAGTGCTTTTACGCCCCATACTCGACTAATTGTCGCTAATTGTAATGTGTTTTGTTAATGGAAATAACACCAACAAAAAGATGACGTATAAATAAATCTTTAAATTATTACTATACCTATATTGAAATAATAGAGAGCGTGGAACGTGAGAAATTACATACGACTAAACTGGGGAATAACTTGAAAAAAAAAAACAGGCGATAACATAATCAATTTCGTGGTACTTCTAGTTTCAGTTTATTTTAGAAGATGTATCCCAATGAGATGATGAGATGAATGAGATCCCAATGAGATGTGTACCTCATACGTTGCCCAAATATTATCAATTTAAAAAAAACGTATGTCCTGTTGTAAACGTCTAATCAATAACACTAATTTTCATTATATGAAAGGTAAATACTTAATTTTAAGAAAAATATATCATATTAAAATGTCAAATAGAACAAAAATATTTCAAAACTATTTGTTTTGCAAAATATTCGCAATAAATTAAGTAAAATAAAACAAAAAACCTATATACACTTGAATATAATGTTAAAAATAAAATAAAGTTTATACAGTACATATCTAAGTGTTGTATTACTATAAAGTTATCGAGGAAATTCTTTTCTTTTAATTACTAATTGTTAGTGTTAATTGTTGCCTTTAAACTGTGTAGTTAGCTTCTTTATACTATATAATTTAAAATATTTTTTTACATTTAGAAATGCGTTGATGTCTTTTATAAGAAGCGGTATTATCTAAAGCATCACTAAAACGTAAATTATTGCGAAATTTAATTATTCAATATTACAAAAAAATGTCGTGATCTTTTCAATTTTAGACCTTTTGTTTATTTATTTTTTAATTCCACATATTAAGGAGATCTATAATAATAAAATACTTATAAGTATTTAGTGGTAGGTACTGTTGGGTATTTTTATTTACTGTTTATAGAAAATGAATAATAATACAACTAGTTTCTTATTTAAATGAAAATAGAAAAACCCAGTATGGGTTTTTACGTTCCACGAAACAAGGCTATGATTAGATATTTATGGACCCTGGAAATTTTGTGGAAACTTTTTAAATGTAGGTCTACTGAAAATATGTGTTTCAGTCTTTCTATGATATTTGAGATATAACACTTATTATATTATTACTTTTTATAATACTTTGCTTTTTAAAAATCCTTTATAATAAACATACCTAGTCAATAGAATTTTTAAGTTTTTTTTTAGTTATTTAAATATATCTTTAAAACACGTCATGGCATTTGTCATAATAATGATATTAATATTTACTATTAGTTACTGTAAGTTAAATAAAATTTAATATATTTAATTAATTTTAGAAAAAAATGTACTTAAGTGATTTTTAAAATATGGTTCTTTTCATTATACATCGTTAAAATTTATAACCCACTAATAAATAATAAGTACATCGCAATTATCATTATATGGTAATTTTTCTGTGCATTTTCCTTAATTGTGCATCTTTATAATTTTACTAATATAAAGGAAGTTACATTTTCCTAACTAGCTTTCATTAGGTATTGGTTCATTTTGTTTAGTGGTGTATTATAGAAAGTCTCACCGAGGTCAGGATGTTCGCCAAGCGTTTCGTCGATGATGGACTGGAGCCACCAGGGCTCGAGCTCAGCCATCTCGCGGCGCCGACGGCCCCTGGACTCGTACGGCAAGTGCATCCTTTACTGCAGCATCACCCACCTTCCTCGTCCTCTTTTACACTTTTGGACCTCAAACTTCTACAAATTCAACCACTCCCTAAATTAGCGAGTTTCAATAATAAACTTCTTTTGTTTTGTGATGATTGATGCTATGGCTATTCGATAGTTTATACACTTTCTCTGGGCTTGCGCACGACCTTTATACCGATGACTAATATATTGTCACATTCAAAACCTTCAAAGAACTTTTGGCGCCGATCCAAAATTTTTACACACTTTATTATTCATCAGACTGTCACTTCTTACAACTTTTGCTTAAACATTACAGAGTATTATTGATTGTAAAAAATATTAGAGATCTTCGGTTTTGTTTTGATAGTAGTATATTTATTAAAATATTTACGTATAAAATAAGGATATTAAGCAAATTATACAAACAAGTTCACTCACGTTTTAGAGTACATTCATCGAAACGATGTAAACAATCACGGACATTAACATAATTTTTCCTTAACTCAGTATTTACGTATACTAGCGGGAATCAGGGCAGACCTTGAAGTTTGTTTCAACTTAACTTTCGTCATTTTATGTGAGTCACGACTCGAAGAGGTCGGTGCGGAACTATCCAAAATATTTTCTATCATTCGGAGTCGTATCCTAGTCAGAAGTTCTTAGAAGCGCGCGTAGTCTCAACAATACCTCCTCGTGCGAACACGCACGTTCTGTCAATATCAGCTGGGCGAGTTAATTATACAAGATTTTTCCCCGCGCTCTGCGTCAGCGCCGGTTTCTTAATCGACAGTTATATTTTTTGCAAATACGAGCGTAAGTCCCGCGGACAGGTATTTATCGCGTACGTACCGTGAGTCTATGAGTCACGCGTCGGTGCGAGATACACGCGTGTTCACCGTTCGCCCGGCACTCTACTACTGAGCCGCCGCCATTCTGTCACTCGCTGCCTCATTCTCTGCGGACAATCTGCGGTCTGGCCACGCTTCATTTGCCGGGAAAATATGCGCCGTTCTCCTCTCGCTCGGACTTACACCAGAATACAGTAGTGCGAGCGAAACGCGCGCAAGTTTTATGTGATCAAACATTTTTGTTTGGGTCCATTGTTGAAAGGGAAATAATTATGTTTTTCATTCTGAAGCCTAGCTTCATATCTCGCTCTGGTGTTCGAATAGATGCGGTCAACGCCGAGAGAGACGTCTATATGAATTGGCTCTAGTCTTCTAATTATCAATAAAGTTTCAGTAAGATAAGTAAGTCTATATCCAGCTTGTTGACTAATTAGCTTTAAGATTGTTGAATGTGTTGCGTAATTTGTCATTTTAAAGGACCTGATAAGTTTAAAATTCGATTTCATTACCGTTTGTTTTGATATTTTGTTATGGTAATAAAAAGTAATAATTAAACCATGACTAATATTAGGAATAATACAATTTGTTGTATCAAATCGCGTAGAGTTTTGGGTAGAGTAATGTAGAGTCAATGGCTAATAGTTGAATGGCTCCAATAAGCGGTAAGATAAGTGTTGTATAGTTATCTTAATGTGTCGTAGGTTGCACATTTTCCGCGGGGAGTACTCAAGACGGGTGGGCGTGCGGCTGGGCGTGGCGGCCCGCCCCACCCGCGCTCGCAAGACGCGTTGCGGGAAAAATTGACACACTTGTTGAGTGGGAACTGGGACTGTCTTGACGAATACAAGTTACGTCCAGATTGAAAAACTTTGTGAAATTTCATCTTGTGATGTTAGTTGTTGTGATGTTTAAAATGTTAAGGATGGTTGAAATAATTTTAAGTTTAGTTTTGTGAAATTTAAGTTTTGTGAGGTTTTCAATTATTTTGAAAATTGAGCTTTGAATTATTAAGTTACCAGGACAAAAATAAAATAGGCAAAATCAAGATAAGACAATTATTTACTGTTAAAAATATTAAAAGAGTATATTTTTTTCATATTATTTTTAGGTGAAGGTTTCATTATTATAGAAAATAAAAATAAATCAAATAAATTTCGGCTGGATGTTGTTAATTATAATGTATTTTAGGCTACATTTACAACGCTTTGTATACGCTCATATACGCTCTTAATATTAATTTATACATTTATTTATCGTCTACGAAAATCGAACCTATGACCAGTTGGTTTTATATACACCTATAGGTACTTACCATAAATAAAACAGTGATGGTAGATAGTTTTTAAATCTAACATATATATATACACATATAATTACAAATACGAGCCATACCAGCCAGATTCATTCCATTTCATAGTCTATTTTGACTATTATACTTCATCAGATTTATCCATTCGTTTCAGCGTTTAGGAGTAACAAACATACACATACATATTCGCAATTATAGTATAGTAGTATGTTCATATGGGTACCTCAGAAATACTTAACTATAATAATTATTTACGGGATAAGACAGCAAACCCCGAGATTGACTGCGCGATACTTACCAACCGTGAAGCACCCGTGCGGTTGCGGAACGGGACCGCATAATCGAGCAACCTTCAGTATGTAATCATTCAATTAAGTGACCATTTTCAGGGTATTTTAAAGTCGTGCGTGATTATTAAGTAAAAAAAAATGTGTTACAAACATTTTTGTTACGTTTAATTATGTAAAATTATATTACCCAATTGGAGCTGTGGATTAAAATAACATATTTTCATTATAATTTTAAAAGAGTTCTGTAGTTGAATTTAAAGGAGGACCTTTAAATCTAAATGATATTTTCTTGACTGTGGTAGGTGTCACAACAAATGAAACATAATCTACTTAACATTCAAGGTGTTATATAAAATATATATATACGAGTATATATATATATATATATATATATATATATATATATATATATATATATATATATATATATATACATATTTATTCAAAGCTATGCTATAAATGTATACATAAAAAACTCACTACAATATGTATCTGGTTTTATTCAATTCATGATTCAAGCGCACCTGAAACCAAAATACTAGAAATAACATACCGTCGTCTCAGTCTTTATTATATCCTAACGACAAATTTACTTTGACGATTTTAATACAGAAATACTCACGTTTAAATGTCAATTCTGTTGGTATAAAATACACGTTTTAGTTTAAAAAAGCTGGTTTACTTATAAGAAGATGTATTTTATCTATACCTTAGATATAAAGATTTGTTTTTGAAATAAAGGAAAACTCTCCCTAATGCAAAGTCCAAGTACTGATAGTTTGCACAAATAAGTACTAAAGCAATGATAAGTAGATATATTTTTGAGATAATGCAATAAAAGCTTAGAGAGTGATATTTTTACGAGCGTAGTTCCTTTCAGGCAGAAGCTTCAGTCGAATTATCAGAATATGTTTAAATACAGGTATATTCGAAATATTTAATAATTTTTTGATTGTTAAATTGTTATTTAAAGAAAAAAAGAAAAATCATCTTTCTCATCTTTAAAATATATTATTTTTTACACAATAGTTGACGATATTTCACAATAGAAGCTCCATATAGTATATGTATATAAAAATAAAAAGAAAAAGGTCAATATTTCTGCTAAGTCTTTGGCTACGGCTCTCCGACTCTAGTGTGATTTTAGACATAACAATTTTCAGTTTTATCAAATAAATTAATTACCATTGAAAAAAAATATACGAAAAGAATAAGTAGATTTCAAATAAAACTACACATATATTGTGAATTTTGTTCCCGACGTTATACGTCCAAAAGTTACAGACGGCAGTACCCACAAAATGATACTAACGTATATACTATATATTATACATATAAGCTTACAATATTTGTTAATTTTAATTTAAAACAATTTTTATAATTTTAATAAGTTTTATAATTGAATGTTAAAATTTATTTATTTTAGTTCTAATGGCAGACACTATGTCTATTGTCTAATGCTAATATTATTAATATTACAAAATTATTGTTCCAGATCAAAATTTAAATTGAATTTTAATTTTTATATCAACTTTTTGTTAGACTATATACTATGATATGAATAAAAAAACATTTTCTATTTAATAAGAGATATTATTCTTATTGAGTGAGAACACTAGTTAATTGACTAATATTAATGTTTACATTATTCATTGATTGGACTTAGAGGTGGTTTTAAGGTGGCTCTACTTAGTGGCTAGTTAAAACTGACCGTAACATGTTTTTTTTTAAATTGAAAATATTTTTAAATTACAATGATATGTTCATTTAATAAAAAATACTTGGAACTATAAAAGCGTATAAATGTCAACCAAGATAAAGACGACCGTTTGGCTCAGTCTGTGGTGAATCTACTTGCTGTGCCAGCGGTCGCGGGTTCGAGTCCCGCTGGGGGCATTCATTTGTGTGATGAGCACGAATGTTTGTACTCCAGTCATGGGTGTTTATATTTATAATATGTATGTATTTAAAGTTATAGGTATATGTGTAGTGTATCAACTATCTGGTATCCATAACACAAGCCTCGTAGCTTACTATGGTACTAGATGGTGTTGTGTGTTAATGTCCCAGCATCTTATACGAGTATATAAAATTTCCATGTCACAATGTTTGTTACCGTACTCCTCCGAAATGGCTATACCGATTTTTACCAAATTTTATATGCGTATTCAGTAGGTCTGAGAATCGGCTACTATCTATTTTTCATACCCCTAAGTGATAAGGATAAGGGTGGTCCTCCCAGACCCCACCCCAGGGACGAACCCGAGCGGAGCGAGGGTGAGTCGCTAGTGTTATTATAAAGCGTAACGTACAAAAAAATATACAGCGCCACCTTTTTTGAGGTCAGTCAAAGTTATGAAAATAATAAAGAGATGCTTCTATTCTTTGAAAATTCATTTCCAATACGCTTCTTGTTCTGTGTTGAGGGTCGCCCAGAGACCACGTGGCATAATTATCGACTGTAGCGAGGGCAATGGTGTTTGTGTGGAGACCGCATACAATTTTTGTTTACACCGCAGATGTGTGGTAGGCATTCGATTAGATTGTCTAAGTCAAATATAGGTTACTGTCAATGTTTATCTTTTATTTTTTAATTGAAATATAATAAATTTTCAAAATCAAGTTGCCAACTTTCATCTAAATTAAATTTCGGATTTAGGTATGCGTGAAGAAGTAACTAAATGTATGTATACTTACATATTTTTTGAGGTCTATCGAAGAGAATAAAAATATGGCTTGAGCGGACCTGACTGTATGGATCAAAATGACAGCATTTCAAATTAATATTTTTCATTTTTTCATTTGTAAATGTATGTAGTAATAGTGTTGCTTAGTAATTTGTTTTTTAAATAATAGCAAACTAAATTAAAATTATTATTCTTAATTAAGTTTAACTTTTTTAAATTACACATAGAACAATTATGTGGCGTAAGTAATTAATATGTTATTTCTTTATGGTTATAAATAATGGCAACATTAAATATAAATAACAATACTAATTAATATATATTTTAAAAATAAAATGTAATAATTATAATAATAACAGCTAAAATTAAATAAGTAATATTCCATATTCAATTATAAAACTAATTAAAATTATAAAAATGTTTAAAGTTAAAAAATATTGTAAGATACTGTGGTGCCACTTTTCAATTTTTTGAATTCATTTTCTTATTTGTGGATAGGCTGTCTGTAACAACTATATAATACCTTTGAGACATCTAACACCTTAGTCTCTCCCGTGACCATAAATGCTGTAAAGCATTCGAAATGTCGGGAACCAAAAATCAAAATATATCCGCGAAATAATCCGAAAAAATAATTTTATTTAAACTGTCAAATATTCGCGTAAATCTAAGAAAGTATTATATTAAAAAACCAACTCTTATATTAGTCCGCTTTTTAATTTAACTTAGATATAAATAAAAAAATCATGTACGTATTTGAAATATCATAAATCTGATAACTACGAAAACAAAAGTGTAATATCAAAATCAAGTGTCGTTTAAAAGTTTTAGTTTCGACAAAAAACTATTTTTAATTTTTATATTGAAGATTTGGCATTGATTTCAATCATTACACTCTACACACTATGTTGAAATAGTTTACATATCAATAATAAACGTTGAACCGTTTACGCACATCCACATCGTCATAAAAGCCGTCAGCTATGGAAATTGTAAGGGAAATTGCGAAGGCGAGCGCTGTCTATGAATTCCTGCGGCGCCTAACAAGCTTGATTGTTTACAAACAAACGCGTACGTAGCCATAACGTAGTCACTGCCAGTGCTCTGTGGTCGAGAAATGTTTACTAAGTCTATTGTTGAATATCAGGTAGGTATATCTATTTATATAAAATCGATGTGTGTATGTATGTATGTTCTCTATGGACTCTAAAACTGCTGGAGTGATTTTGATGAATTTTGTAGGCAGTCTTCAGATTAGCCCAGCTGGTGATCCTGTTAAGTTTAAGAAGTTGTTTCTGGATTGTCATATAAAAACTGAGCGCTGTCTATATGTTTTCGTTAGTTGACTGTATGAATTGGAAGACTGTGGTATTCGTGCAAATATTATTTAGTCCATAAATGTATATAATAGCCCATAAATGAATATAAATGTTCTCGCACGAGTGGAGTCTCCGTGCAAGCATAGAATCTAATTTACGTTGCCATTTATAAACATACGAGTAGCACTGTAATTATCGACAAATTCTTGATTTTAATGAACCCTCAACGTCGGAAAATGGAAGATGTTATAAATATTAAAAACACAATAAATTGCGTCAAATAATTTAATGCTTTATCTAATTATAAAACTTAGTCGAGGCAGTTCATACCACTATTAAAATATAATGTCCACTAGTTTTAATTTTTCCGGAATCATGTGAGAATATTGAATCTTTTATTCAATCTCAGCTTTTCTGGGTACTAAATACACAGTAACAGTGAAATATAATTATTTTATCATTTGTGAATACTTTGATTTATACTTCGAATAATTTAGAATAAATACGTTTTCGGTCGAAATTTACGAATTTACGAATTTCCGGCATAAAAACCAAATGTAACAAATACTTACCATTTGTAATCTTTTAATTATTTTATAAATGTAAAAATGACATTTATTTACGTATGAACCATTTAAAAAGGAATTAAAAATTGAATGAAGTAAATGAGCTAGAGTTAAATGCACAAAATAATTAAGGGTTGTTATTGACGTACGCCGCTTTGTTTACTCTTAAATTAATCCGCTTAGACATCTTTAACGTCCAGTTCTTTTAATTAAATTGACTGACCGTTTTAATGAATGTTGTTGAATGTTGTACTATAAAAGAGTTTTTAACTCAGTTTATGTGTATAAACACATATTATATATATATTATTTTGACTGAAAGAACAATTTTCAAGATAATTTTTCAAATTTGGCATATAGTTTCTCATGTTGTTCTTTTTAGTAGCTAATATAATATATAATATTGAACAAGTTTGTGAAAAAAATCAAAGCTTAAGCTCAAAACAGTAGCTAGGGCTCTTTTAAATGAATTCTGTAATTGCACAAAACTCCTTAATTCTCAAACTTGAACGCGAGTTTATAGCCTTAATTTTTAAAACAAAAAAAGTAATTCACAGAAAATAAAATCAAAGCAAAAGACACGCCCTAAAGTCTTTGGTGTTCGTATACTCACTTAAAAAATTAAAAAATAAGTTCGTGTGTGTGAAATTAACACATGGTAGAAGTGAAACTTAATATTATCACAGATCATATAATAGGTATATTTGTCGGACAATAACAATGGTTACCATGGCAACACGGCAATGTATTCTATCTCATTCTCTCGCTGGCTTATTCCTATATAATTAGGTATGTGTTTGTCTCCTTTTAGTGTCGCATTTCCGTTTCACCGAGTTTCAAATCACAACGATTCTAAAGAAGTTTCACTTCAAAAAATAAAATATATAAAAGGGATCCCTGTCATAAGGGACACTTTTGTATTTGGTCCTGGCTCTTTATTTTTATCATAAAAAAAATATATAGCGTTAAATCAAAATTTATAAATACATAGATAATAATAGCACGCACACATAATTTGATGTATGTATTTAATTTTGGCGTTACTCAATAGATAGCGTATAAAAGGGGACTCTAATTTTTATTTCGCTTTAAATAATTTGCTGCTACTACTTGACCAATTGAAGAAACTTGCTTCTTTACCATTAATTAATGTATTAGCACTTAGCATGGCATTTATTTAGATTAACAATCTGAAGCGGACTACGTTTGACCACAGATCATATAATACTATACCTACTAGGAGGAGGTTCTCAATTCGGCTGTATTTATTAATAGAGGCTAGCATGACGACACGTTTGGCTATGTTTATAGTGACCCTACTTGTTGTGCTAGCGGCCGCGGGTTCGGCTCATAAACACGAGCTTCGTAGCTTACCATGGACTTAGATGGTGCTGTGTGTTAATGTCCCAACATATTTATTATGTAAGGCTGCAGATCTGGAGGTCCCGAGTCCCGGGTTAGGGCCGGGTTTTGAGAAGTTCGCGGTGCTTGAACTCCGTGCCTCAGAGAGTACGTACAGTCGTGCAACATAAAATAAGAGATATAAAATGGTAATTCATTCAAATTTGCTTTATCATAAATTTATTTTTTATTACATAGAATAATTAGGCAGTTTTCGTATCAACGCCATCTATCGTATAATTAAGCAAAAAAAAAAACACGAAGACAAGTCCTATATTAATTCATTTTTCATTTTATGAGATGGAGGATTCTATACGAGTATTGTATTATTTTGTTGTCAGTGACCAGAGACTATGATAACTCATTAATACACGAATCACAAGATTCTGATCAGTTTAAGAACTTAGACCTTTGTATTTAGACGCGGCAGGAATTGCAACTTGGACTTGAAAATTGCAACTAGTGGGATTGAGCAAAAAATTGTATTTATTATTCAATCAATGATTACTATTTACTAGTTAGAATATGTTTGTAGTACAGAGCTATCTACTGAATTGACAAGACACTAAAAAGAAGCGAACCGTTACCGCCATCTAGTTGTAACTAAAGTAACTACGTCAAATACCGAACTTTGAACTGTTACAGCTCTGACTTTTTCGCAGAGTTATCTTTATAGAATAAGAGATGGCGCTAATAATCTCAATTTCTTTGTATTGTTTTTTGTTCACTTTATTTAACATAAAAAAGAACGGTCGGTGATTTTAAAAAATTAAGTATGAACATTGAGCAGTGTAGAAAATTAATAATAAATAATTGAAAAGATAAGGAAATAGTAAAGATTCGCATAACATAGTTATTTGATGTATTTGCTCCTAGATGTCTCTAGATATTTTAGGTTTTTAGATTCTTCATTCAATTAGTAGACAGTTGTGTTTTTGAACTAATTCCATTAAAATATATTAAATTATCGTTAATGATTAGTGGGTCAGCATTAAAGTTCTATTTCAAATATAATTCCTATAGAGCATAAAATGTCCTGTGTCCACTGTGAGTTTAGCGGTTTCGTGCTACGAGTATACTCGTACTCATAATAAATTAACACGTAAAACTGAACAATATATTTATTATGAGTACGAGTATCTCATCCGAGTGTCTCATTCCAACTGAGGGCGCAAGCAAATACATATAATGTAATGTGCTGACGCCACATGAGTAAAGAAGTGATACCTAGTTTAAGAGAATCTGCTATTATATCATATAATATGTAAGTACATGATCAATCTAATATTGCCAAAAATTGGTGATTTTTTTATAGAAAATAAACATTGCGTAATTCAACTTGTTGCATATTATTTCCGTAGAATTATTGTCTTATCTGTATTTAGGTACTAGTGACTTACACTAGATTCGCGCGAGTGCGTCCCTAAGTACGTTTTAATTTTTTTGAGCGGAACCCTAAAGTCTTTTTCTAAAGTAAAAGTTAATCCTTATAACAACGGCTATCTATTAGTGAAAGTCCCGTCAGAATCAGTCCAGCCGTTTCAGAGATTAGCCGGAACAGACAGATGGACAGATAAAAATTTAAAAAATTGTGTTTTAATAAAATTTCGACATTACAAACCGACACTTAATTTTTAATTTATCTGTAGATATAGATATTATAATGAAGCTAAAGACCATGTAATAATTATGTTAAATTATTTCTACTTAAGTAAAAATCATTTATTAAATTACAGAATATTTTATGTATTTCTATGATAACTTATAACATATATATGAAGGCTATGCTTTGAAAACACGTGCAAAACAATATCGTTTTCCGCGGCGATCTACTATAAATCAAGCATTATTATAGGAGGCATGTTCGAGTGGCGATATTGTCCTTTTATGGATGTTATGCCATTCATTACAGGACATTAAACTTATTATAATACTTTTTGCCAGCTTAAATCGACCCCTCTCTTAATGTGGCTCGATAATTTTTACGTTCTTAAAGATTTTAGCAATGGAAGCTCGAGTGTCAATTTAAGATGGTGGGATGTACCTTGCAAAGCTTTGTTAGGCCGGCGACAAGCTATTGATAAAAGATAATAAATGGTGAATGTTGATAGCAAATATTTTATTCACGAACAATGCATTTATTCATAAAATGTAAGAAAATAAATAGCATTTGATTCTTAAAGACCTTCAAATGTAGAGCGCGTTAAGAATTCGTCTATAAATCTAGGATAGAAGAAGATATTACAGGGAAATAGATAAATTATCATACCGCAATTTAATTTAGTAATCTACATATTTTTTGTTAGGTGTTTATTTCTTCCAAATAATATTTTATCTGTGCAATAAATAAATCGAAATTCATGTAAATCTATATTGTTATTCTAATGTAAAAAAAAGTATATTGAAATTTTTTGTTGGGCTTCTTTCTACTCTTTTAGTACTGGGTATCAATTTCAGCAAATATTGCAAGAGATTCGTTAAAATGTTCCTTCGTGACATACAAATATACATATATGTTAGGTAATATACCTACAATCTATCACAGTTATCTATAACATTATTAAATATTCTCTTACTTCAGTAGGATAAAATTATTACACCAAATAATAATTCCCATCATATCTTGCTTTTCGTGATATTTTATGACAAATGCTATAAAAATCGTAAAAATTGATATAGCCATCGTTTTTTGTAACAGAGTAGTCCGCGAGCATCTGCTTCATTCATTGGTAAGAGATTAATGGTTGGCACAAACCATTCTTTAAACTGACTCTTAGAAAACTTTATGACGTGGAAATAACAATTTGCAGTTTGGTAAAGCGTAACCTATGTATTGTGTCGTCCAGAGGGCGTGACTCGGTTCGTCCCGAGAAAAATGCCTATAAAATGTGTTGAGACTCACCATCCAAATATTTACTTGCCCAAAATCTTTTATTTTCATACACATTGTATAAACGAACAATTTTATTTCAAATTGAAATTGCGTGTGAAAATAAATTGGTATAAATAATTCTGTTAGACACATATTTATTACTTTTATTTACTCAACAGTTATTAGAAAATGAAAGAATAGGTGTATCTATAGGTATATGTATATCTTGAAAATTTCAATAATCTGCTTATTTTATAGCGATTTTAATTTAAAATGTTGCTATGCTCATTAGAATCAGTTATGTAGATATAATTATTGTTAGAGTTTGTTTGCAAAGCGTTTACTTAACAAAAAAATACAATACACATATATAACTTTAAATATATACATATTATAAATATAAACAACCATGACTGGAGTACAAGCACTCGTGTTCATCACGTAAATGAATGCCCCGAGTGGGACTCGAACCCGCGACCGTTGGCACTGCAAGTAGGGTCACTACAAACTGAGCCAAACGTGTCGACAAAAGTTAGATTTATGCAAAAGATTTCCTTTATGTCTTTTCTATTTTTTGATATGTAGAGTGAATTATGTTGTAGTTAGGTACAACGAAACTCATAAGTGTTATAAAATACTAGCGACTCACCCTCACTTCGCTCGAGGTCGTCTCTATCTTGCTTCCCCATACAAACTTTCATCCCCATTTTCAACTCCTTGAAGGATAATTTGACAAAAACTATCCTATGTCCTTCCCAGGGTCTCAAACTATCTTTTTACCAAATTTCTTCTAAATCGATCTAGTAGTTTCGGACCTTATCCAGTACAAGCAAACAAACAAACAAAAAATCTTTCCTCTTTATATTATAGTATTGAATAAAGTACATAATCGCTCTCATAAGTAGGAAATTTTGCGAAATACTTTTTAAAACAGTAAATTTTTTAATTTAATTTAATTCTCATAGATAAAGGTACATATATAATATTATAACCTGTCTATTGCATGCTTTACTGCGAACTGGCTCTAAGAATATTTAGAAATGTTACATTTCATTGACGTCAGCTTATAAAATCCCCTGTTTATTTATTTACGTAATATACACAGTAGAACTTTTTACATTTAATCTTAAGAATTTGTTACCAGTGCTTTATACACAAATGAATAAAGTATTAAAAAATAAAGCCCACTTAACAATAAACACATATACAGCATACATAAACAGGGCTACTGTTAAAAAAATTTGCTCTTTTTAGCAGCATCCTGGTCCACACCGGTATCTACAAAGCGACAGATGTCCAAAGTTTATCTTTTTTATCATATAAAATGCTTAAAACGTATTCATTGCAACAACACCTACGTAACAAGCAGTATTGTGTATGTTAGACAAAGGCGGATAAATGTGACGTGAAATCTCAGTAAAGAAATAATCCACTTAGAGGCATGTCGTCGTTTTTGTCAAAATTCAGAGGCACAGTTCATTGAGTCTAAAAAATATCGCTGCGGGACACCTTGTGTAAGCAAACAGAGTTTAAAGGGTCTTTTATTGAGTAGGGGGTAGATATAGGAGCGTGTGTATGCATATAAAATATATTAAAATTCCACCTTAGCTAAGACGATTATTGGGCACTCTCTACTGCACTAAAGATTGTTATTTTATAATACTTTCTTAGATTTACGCGAATATTTGACATTTTAAATAATACTATCTTTTCGGATTTTTTCGCGAATTTATTTGAATTATAAAACTAATTAAAATTATAAAAATGTTTAAAGTTAAAAAATATTGTAAGGTAATTGGTGCAATTTTCATTTTGTTATTTGTGGGTAGGCTGTCTGTAACAACTATACCTTCGAGACATGTAACACCTGTCTCTCCCGTGACCATGAATGCTGTAAAGCATTCGAAACGTCGGGAACCAAAAATCAAAATAAATCCGCGAAAAAATCTGAAAAGATAGTTTTATTTAAAAGATCGTTATTTTGTTTCCCGCATCGTATGTACGTCGATCATTCTTGTGTTTCACCTTGAATGTATTATATCATTTTTAAGGTTTTTTTTGTACTCTATTTATAGATTCAATCGTGTGTTGATCTGTTTGTTTGTTCATCTGTCACAACATAGTTTCTCTTAATGTAAGTATCTACATCCCACCCATAATTTCGATCTAGAGAAGTGTTGAAGTACACAATAAAAAGGCGACCCAATGAGATGTATATCGTAAAATTACCAGCCAAAATGAGATTTTATTGCAATTTGTTTAATATAAGAAAATTTTGTCTTTTAAAAAAAATATTCAAAATCAAATTATTTAATGATTATATAGCATCTTATAAAATAAAAGCTTTGTAAATATTCTTGAAATAATTAATTGTTTACCTGTATACCGACCTAATATTAAAGCATAATCTTGTAAGCTGGTCTCATTTGGCGTCCGGCTACACAACCAGGTGCGAAGCCAAGAAATGCACTGGGAGTTGGCCCACTTCGGTGGGCAGTGTACCATACGGGTTGCTCCTGGTACTTCTCTGATAACAGAGTTGTCCGTTGGAACATTTTAAATAAAACAAAAATCTAAATAAATCCGTGACAAAATCCCGAAAAGATAGTTTTATTTAAAATGTTTATACAACGTAGTTCTTAAGTCTACTTAGTTGATAGCTGTTGGCAATAACAATTTAATTTCATGCATTCTTAGCTCTTTGTTAAACCATTAACATTTTATTAGCACTAAATCTATGTAAGCTAAATAGTAATTTTACGGTATGCTGGTAGATTACTATTTTTACTTTTACTTATAAATGTGAAAATATTACTTATAAATGCGAAAATAATATATATTTTAATAAATTAAATCACAAATATATTTAAAATTTCAAACCAAAATTTTTGTTTTTTGAATGTGCTTAGGATATAGCAATTTTTGTAGAACAACTATTTACCCGATTGCGGAGAAGCTCAAAGGAGGACTGTGACTGAGGAGGCTTATATGTATGTATGTCCGATCCTATGTGCCCTCGTAGTTGCTAAACGGTTTAACCAATTTTGATAATATATTCAATGTGAAGGTTTTTAAGAGGCGATCAAAAAATATATAGGTACAGTTTATTTATCAATAGATACAATTTTTTAAGTGGAAGCTTCGCTGGAATATGTATTATTTATATCTAATTAATTCTAAGTATTATTGTACTGTATGTTTCACAAATATTTTAATAATAAAAAAAAAATAAAAAAATATACCTAATTGAAAAATTTATTTTGGCACTCAACAGTCACAAGTCATTACAAAGTAATAAAGTTAGTTATAGTAAAAAAATGAGTGCCGAAAAATAAAATAATAACAAGAAGTAATAATTACTTATAATAGCTAGTTGGTAATTAATAAAACAAAATAAAACAGTAGAATAACCAATAAACAGAAAAGGTTGGCATTTCAAAAAAACATATTAAATAAGATTCGTCTAGTAGGTACTACAGTAATTTTAAACATTCAAAAATTTCTCAAATATGCATACATATTAGGATGCAGTTTTAAAATATTTGATCTCTCTATTAGTTAAAGCTAATATTTTCTTGAAATGCTAAGCCCATTGACCTCAGACTCTCGCTATAGGACATGAATCTAGACGTGATTGACATATATTACTTTGTATCCTGGAAAAGGACACAGGTTTTGCATAACATTTAATCAGTTCGAAATGCAATGTTTGGGTGAGAGATACGCAATGCCATACCTCGCGGGGAAAGCCGCGGTTAAAACCGTATTCGTACATGGAATAAGTATAAATAGGTCTATATATATCTATACATATAATAAAATTGTAACTGAGTCGAATCTGTACATTAAATATTTTTTGGAAAATCTTATTGAAATAGACATTATTATCGATACAGAGTCCGAATCTATAGTTTTAGAATTTTTGTTTGTCTGTCGGTCTGTCTGTTACCGCATCACAGAAAAACCACTGGAGGGATTTTGATGAAATTTGGTATGGTGATAGCTGGTTATCCGGGTCAACATATAGGATACTTTTTACATTATATTTTTAAAAAAATACAAAAACTGCAATGTAAGAGTATACTAATATGTAAAACCTAAGAATTTGATTTTTGGTCATCTGAACGCGGGCGGAGCCGCGGGCAATGCTAGTCGTTTATATAATGGTGTACTCTCACATTTTATTTCGAGTAACCCACTAATCCCCAGGGTTGGTCATTAGGCTGAATAGAATGTCAGTACACACTAAAGGCCATTTGACCACATCTCGTCTATTCACACCATTTACAATAGTGTTTTTGTCATCGCGTACTAACGTTAATATCTTGTTCAACATTGATTTATGTGAATATGTTTATACATACAGCAAATTATACAAAATCCTTTCCTATGATTATGATAATAAGGACGATATTTGAAAACGTTTTCTTTGAGAATTGCATTCCATGTTTTCTATAGCGCGGTCAAGTGAATGGAACGAATCTAAAAGAGTGCGAACAAAATTTTTTTCGGGCGACGATTTCACAAAATTTAAGTGAACAGTTTGTGGCCATTTATAGCCCATTTCGATGAAAATGATGATTGATGATGGGAGTTATGTTCACAAGTAGCTTAAATGGTATTTTGTTTTTCAAATGAAAATATAGATACCTATGGCTTTATCCTTAAAATATTTATTGCAATTTCTTAATTAGTGCTTTGTGTGCAAGTCTGCATTACCTACTTCCCCTTTCTATCGGTGCGTTCCTATATTAATTGATCCTTCAAAATTGTTTATTATAAACATTTTATAATATAAAATGCCCAACAGGTCCATTTTTTTTATATACATAATAGTTTGGTACATTAAAATAAACAATAAAAGAAGCATACCTACAAGTAAAATCCATAAAACGTCACAATATATAAGTTGGGCCCCAAAAAACTTAAAGAGAGTAACTAAGAAAAAGCTTACTTAAAACCCCAAAGTTAATTTCCAAAGTATATACATGCATAGTATAATAAAAACGAGCAAGCCAAAACTGAACCAAATATCCGTTTATTCGGCACATCCCGGGATATCGAAGGTGAACTTAAAGGGGTTAAGGGGCTTAAGCCAGTGCCGGCGGCGTATTGGGGCTTACCGTGATTTACTCGTTACGTCGCCTCGCGGGCCTTTTTTTGTTTACTTAACGGATCACGGGTTACCCTTTATTGGGTAAAGTCGGGAAACTGATATCCCGCGGCATAGAGTTCCGCGGATTCGACGAAGCGGATTTGTATCCATTTGCTTGCAATGATAGTGATCATTTCTTGGGTCGGCTACGATGGTTGATGAATAATTTAATTTTATTTAGAACTTAGCATCATATATGAAGACTTAAGAGAAATGATATCATGAAATAATTGATACATTCGTGTTTTTCTCATATTATCACAAAGTTGATCAGAAAACTTTACATAAAAATCGAGTGTAAAGCTATAGAAGGTATAATTTAATATTTTTAATTTATAAGAATATTTTCTTATTAAAATATACTCTTTATTTAGTTATGATGGCCATTTTTCACTATACAATTTATTTCATAGCACATTTCATGTTTTTTAGTCCAAATAATTCCAAAATAGAATAATCATAAATATATTTAATTTTTAGCCGGTGCTAGATTAGAACTCGTGAGATTGATCTAACAGGGTAACAAATCAAATCAAAATTTTTAATTCAGCATTAAATTATTACAATTTATTACTGAACGTCATGAGTCTACTACCAGTTCGGAAAGAAGAAGCCTCAGACCTGAAAAGAATTGGCGAAAGAAACTCGCGGGACCAATATCTTTTCTTAAAGTATAATCTTTTTTTAAAGTAAAATTATAATTTACAATATTTCTTATCAAGTTGAAGTAGCCTGTAACATATATCTTAATTGTATAGAGTAACTTATCATAATAAAGTTGAATTTTTTTTAGAAACTGTCACAGAAATGCTATTATAAAAGTTAAATGAAAGTTCAAATTGGTCACCCTTCATCTGTGTCAAAATAAAGTTGGTACGTGTTCCCATTCCGAAGGTTAGTGTTATAGCGGAGAAATAAGCGGATTGGAAAGGCCACCGGCCATCGGTCCGTTTGACCCGACGTCACCGAACTTCTTTCAAACACCCTTTACACAAATTGATTTTAAACGGCAATTTATTTCCGCCTCATATCGCTGATCCGATCTTCCTATGAGTTTTATGGGCGGCCTTATGCGGAGTTAAGGAAGCCCAAGTCATAAAACAGTTTATTTCTTTTCAGGATAATAGCCAAGAACCCCTTAATTATGCACAACCCTATAAAATTACACAAAATTCGTGTTGTAGTTTATGCATAATTTGTTTTACGAATTATTTACATTGAAACACTCAAAAAACATGCATTTTTTATCTTTCACATTCTTATATTTGCAAATTAATTTTGTCAATACACACGTTTTGAAATCACAATAGCAGCAAAAATTACTAATATAAAATAGCGACTAAAGAGTTATAAAACTAAAGGCAAACGGCAACTACAGAATTTCATTCGTAATTCTATAGGTAACGGGTTTTTGAAATAAAAGTTTTGCTCCGACAGAATTTTACCCTTTTGCGAATTTGTGCAAATTACTTTATGAGCGCGCATTCAATGGAAGTTTTTTTTTGATGTCGTTTACAATTGCAACGAGATGGACTTGTTGGAAAGTCAACTTTAACGAGAAATATTCTGATGAGGTTGAAATTTTATGAGTGGAAGTAGAAAGTCAAACCGAACTTAACTGTTAAATAATAAAAATAGTAACCCTTCGATGGTGCGTTTGCCGCTGAAAGGTTTATTTTATTACCGGCGACTTCCACAAGCAACCCTTCATAATTGCGAAGGTTGTGCAAAAGACGATATTTTTGCGTAAAATTTCTTTGTTTTACTAGCTCATAACAGTTATTTTTGGAAAAATACATCATATAAAATACGTTTACCATTTGTTTTACATAAAATATGAAACAAAGATGTTGTTTTATAATTTGCGAATGCGTAAGCTTTTTGCTAATGGGAGCTTTTTAGAATAACAGTAATTGTCTAATTGACGTATTAATCAATGGTAGTATCAACAATAATATCTAATTGACGTCTCAATCAATATCGAGTATAAATAAATTTATCTGCACAGCAGGTACGGACCTGGTTGGTGTGAGCAAACTATTAGAGGGCGGATTTTTTTCTTTTTAGATTGATACTTTTTGACCGCAAAGGTTTTTCAGCGGGGGGCGCAACCGACAGACGCACTTTTTTCTTTTTTCCTAGTAAGTTGTCTGTTTAAATGTCAAGATATATCGTAAGTGTCGCACAGTCAGGGAAGGCAATAAAGATAATGTAAGTGTTACTGCGATGAGAAATTTTTTGAGCAACGACAGAAAAAATTATGGCAACATTATAACTATTCTTTTTTTGTTCATTGTTGACAAGTAGATATCAATTAAAAAAGAAATGAACGGGCTCTAAAGAACGAAATATGTACATTGTACCTAATTTATATAATAATATGTGAATTAGTAGAAATGTTCATATTTTAATTACTTATAAAGGAACATTGACAATTTGCTTTATGTATTTCCTCTCAATATTTAATTTTAGAAAAAGACTAGCGACTCTCCCTCGCTCCTCTCGGGTTCGTCCCTTGGTACGTTTTAGCGGATAGTATAGATTTCTCAGGTGAGACATTTTTCCGCAATAAAAATTATCCTAAATGTTGGTCTGGATAACCAGCTTTCATCATAACAAATTTCATCAAAATCTGTCCAGTGGTCTTCTCGTGATGCGTTCCCAGATAGACAGACAGGCAGACATAAATTCTAAAAACTATAAATTCGCCCTCTGTCTCGATAATAATGTTTATTTCAATAAGATTTTCCAAAAAATATTTAATATTCGACTCAGAATTTTATAGATTTTCAACTAATCGTGAGCTAGGCCACACATTATGAACAATAACAATAAATTTCTATTACACATTTAATTACATTTCCATTGATCAAATAATATTCCGAACTAATTACGTATCGTTTATTTTTACGAGTATCGGAAGACATATATCTGGCTCCGCCTCCCAACCGAAGGGTACGTATCTATTTAACAGCAAGTAGGTATGCTTATTTAAACTAAAACTATTTGGTAGAATGGTAAACATGGGTAATTAAGTGTATCTGTGATTTCTTAAATTATCGCCGGCTAATGCACTCTAAAATTAGTGTGACGAAACGATTTTGTTGTAAAGTTGGGCTTACATTGAACCCAGTGGTTAGCATATTATGCTTATTGTTATTAAAAGGAAATTGATTTAATAATTTCGGTTTAATTATATAATGTATTATAAATTTATAATTTTTCTTGAACAGATACTATAAAATAACAGATTTTTATTTTATAGTATCTGTTCAAGAATTTTTTTTTATTTTATTAGTTTTAATATTATTTAACACTGTGCTGCTATTTAATAGGTCTATTTATGCTTTTAAAGAAGAAACGACGTACGATGACGATGAATGTTCTAATTATAATTGAATATAAAAGTCCCTAATTAGCCGCATTTTTAATGTGACAAATATTATTAACATTTCTTAGTTATTATATAATAAAATCGTCTCAATTTAAAGCAATAGATCTATTAGTTTTCGAGTACTTCGCGTACGACCGGTATTATTGTAGGACAATTAACCAAATAGAAAAAATATTATCTAGATTGGTTTAGTCATATTGCGAACAAGACATACATTTTTACATTTAGGCTATACTAGTGGTGTAGGTATTATCAATAGATAATGTAATGTTTATGTGTATGAAATAATTGGTTGATACTATCACCCGTTGTCCTATTTCATCGGCATGTAGCCCTGCCTTTATGTTTTCGGATATGTTACAAGTGAGTAGCACGCGGCGGCACTCACAAGGTGCTCGGAGTCGTAAACTTTAATCACCTCTAATAGGCGCCCGCACTGATTTGTGTGACACCAGTTACAAACTCTATATCAGTCGTACCTTTACTTAAACGTTGAAAAAAAAGTTTTTGTTAAATTATGTTTTCAATAATTTCATATAGTTGGTCGTTGCCCGCGGCTCGTTTATGTAGTTCTTTATATATATATATATGTATATATATATATATATATATATATATATATATATATATATATATATATATATATATATATATATATATATGTAGTTTCTTTGATTTAGAGTCAAAAAATGCTATGAAATTGCAAAAAAATCAAATCTGATCACAAATAAACAAAACAATAACTTTAGTTTTTTTTATTATTAGAATAGATATTAAATATATTCAATTAATAAAAAAATTAAATAAATAATATAATTAAGAATATATCCATACAGACATATTCATTGCGCAAAATATAAAAGCGAATATTTTCTTCACAAAAACAAGCATGAACGCATCGAAATTCCCAGGAGTAAGGTGGAAGTCATCGTATTTCCGAGCGTTTTTGTCACGCGAATAAATTACACATAATATTTATAGTTAAAATATCATTTGTTGAATTTGAGCCAAATTTCCGGCGCTGGCTTTCAACGGAATTTACAAAAAGCGCCATAAATTGGCAAATAATCCCCCGCATAACGCAACCTTTGTTTGGCCACACGTGCTTTTAATATCTGGCTGGTATGGTATCGCGATCACAATAACCGGATTTAGTCTTTGTACGCTACCTAAAGTAAACACATCGTAAAAACTTCCTTCGAATGCGTTTGCGATGCGGAATGTGAAATATATATGTGTTAATAAATTTTATTAAATGCTCGCTTACAAAGCGTTCTGTTATCGAGCATTTGCTGGGTTGTCATCGTGACAATCGTGCGCGTCGAATTTGTCATGAAACTATGGACATTGTTCGCGCATCAATGCCGTGTGAAGGAAGAGCTTCCGGCCCGCGCCGGTGCATGTGCGATGGATGCCCCCGGCGATATCTTGCCATCGATATTCAGTACTACTGTTTTTCATACCTTTTAAAAATGAACGCTATTCATACGCTGTACCTATGCGGATACTCTCTCGAAGTGCATTGTGATATGGAGTTTTACGATCATAAATAATAAACTTTAAATGCGATAGATATTAAGAGAACACATGAGAAAAGAGCTATACATACTTAATATTTTTAGATATTTTAAATAAAACTATCTTCTCGGATTGTTTCGCGGATTTATTTTGATTTTAGGTTCCCGACGTTTCGAATGCTTTACAGCAATCATGGTCACGGGAGAGACGAGAGAGATCTAAATCCGAGAAATAATCCGAAAAGATAGTTTTATTTAAAATGTTAAATATTCGCGTAGATCTAACAAAGTAAAATTATTCTTAGATATCCTAGTATATATTATTTAGATAGATATATACCTATTATATTATGTATAATATAAAAACAGATTATCTATCTATTAACATACATATGTACATAGATAACCTTTTTTTTGGTTTGGTTTCTGTGAGTCTCATAAAAATATTTTTGAATTTAAAAGCTATTTTTTAACCCTAAATTGACAATCACTTGTCATCAGCAATTATATAAAAAGGAAAAAAATATTGAATTCATCATCAGCCGATATTGAAATATCATTTTCTTTACAAAAGTAGGTATATACATACCTACGTTTAATTTAATGTTTCTTGTTATGCTTGGCTTTAAAGTTAATTACGAGCGACTTATCGTAGCTTCGGTATTTTGCATCACGAGGTGCAAAGTAATAGCTCATAAAGTGACTGAAAGGCCCTTTTTCCGAATTTAATTAAAATAGTTATGGTTTCTGACAGTAAACACATTTCACGGAATTCATAATAGACTCCAGTATTCGGCGACAATATAACTTCCTATTGTTGAAGGAATTTTCAGAATCGCATCACTAGTTTCCAAGATTACCTATCAGTAGTTTTAAAGATGTACCACCTACAAGTGCAATGTTACCTCTTTATAATATTAGCGTAGACAAGCGTATAAGTAGAAATTAGCATAATATAAAATAGAATGATATTATGACGACATGTGATGACACGTTTGGCTCAGTCTGTAGTGACCTTATTCGCTGTACCAGAGGTCGCGGGTTCGAGTCCCGCTGGGGGCATTCATTTGTGTGATGAGCATGAATGTTTGTAGGTACTCCAGTCGTGGGTGCTTATGGTTATACTATGTATGTATTTAAAGTTATATATGTGTAGTATATCAACTATCTGGTATCCATAGCACAAGCCTCGTAGCTTACCATGGAACTAGATGGTGCTGTGTGTTAATGTCCTAACAACATATCATTATTATGACCAATTAGGTACTTGCAATTATATCCTTCAAGTATCTCGATATCTCGTCTGTTATAGGTATACATAGGTTGTATATTGATTATCGACGTTGTATAATCTACTAACGATCGGAATTTATAAGCCTACGACCAGGGCTATCACTTCACAAGCACTTACTAACAAACAATCCAGGCGGGGATTTTGAAAACAAGAAAAAATTTCAGCCATGTGTCGATGGACATCGACGAGGGCGGCCTGTTAAAAAAAACCAAAACCACTCCGGAACAATCGAAGCGGACTTATAAAATATGTATTTCGCTGCTGGCTTTTCAAATTTGCACTCGTATCTACTATTTTGACCGCGATCGGAATTTTTCATGGAAAAAAAAAATTATATACGCACATTGTTATCCATCTATTTGGCTTCGTATCGGACGAGCTTCCTGCTATGTTGTGATGTGGAACAAAAGCCTTTTAAGGCTATATTTTTAGTTAGGTAAGTACTTATTGTATAGTTTTTATTTCCAAAAAAAAAAAAACTTTTTTATTATGCCTACGTACGTAATACTCAATATACATATCTCTAAGTAATATGTGTTTTCTTTAAGGTATTCTTTAAGGTACATTAACTTATAGAACGATTGAAATCTATACTATTGTAATTATGTGAATATCTATTTTATAGAACTCATGTACATTTTAACATAATTTATATCTTCTTACACAGGAGCTGACATCGCACATCCATAAGAAGGCACGATCTTGATGTCTGCATTTCCTAATCTGCGAAAGATAAAAAACATTTTCAGAATAAAAAAACAATAAAAGACAAGCCATTATGTTCTGGTCATTAATTATTAAGTAGTCACTTGACGTGTTACAATAGGGATGTATCAATATTGTCACCAAAATTGCAGGTAGCTGACATATTATATTATTTAAAAAAAGTTTAATAATATTATAAGTAAACGAAACTAAAGAATTGATTTGAACACTATAAGTAAGTATCCATTTATTTTTATACTTACATATACTTTAGGGGAGTAAGGACTCGTATGAAAATTATTATAAGCACTTATCATATAGGTACTTATTTTATGAAAAATGGTGCAATTAAATACGTAATATGTTTATAAATTATATATGTAATTCCAATGATATAAAAGCTGGTTAAAGCATACATATACGAGTAAAGGTACATTTCATAAATATAATTCTATAAAAAATATCTTTACTTGCATATTTATTTTTTCGGACTAATAAAATTCATCCAAGTGTCAGTGCATATTTTAAAGGTTGTATTAATAACGCGGGGCCGCCGGAGCGTCGCCGGGTTTCGACTGCCGCATTTATTACCGAGCTGACCAATCCGAACGTCATTTTTAACCGTCATCGCTAATTTGCCATTGTTTTGCTTTCTGACGCCAACTTTTTTGCTGGAAACCATAAAATAGATAAGTTTTTGTAATACGAGCAGCCTTAATTGATAATGATGTGCCATCTGAGAAATTGCTTAAAAACGGTCGTCGAATGAAAAGAAATGACGAACCAATTAATCATTTATGCTTTAGAAGCGATAGATTTATTGTCTCAAAAGCAACACGACAATTTCGATTGGAGAGCTAGTCGGGAGGACGGTGCGATGCGCCGTGATTCTCCCCGAGGTCGTATAGTGTAACGCAGCCAATATGTTAGGCGCTACGGCGTCGTAGGCATCAAGGAAAGCTTGGGCTGCTATAAAGCACGGTGCAATAAAGAGAATGGATGCCGCCCATCGGCAGGCACCGGCCGCCGGCAGGATTACCCGAATCGCCACTATTTATCGCTCGAGCCTTGCGCCCAGGTGCCATCAATCTATTTAATGATCGGGTCAGCACATATTCTTGGTCTTTTTGCCACTAGCGCCCGGCGGCGCACAAAACGAAGAAGCAAAGGCGTAGACCGGGAGATGGACGTTTGATGAGGCGCTTTTGTGTCGATCGTTGGCGTTAAAAGGGTTTTCCGACGTACTATCAGCAGTTATGTATTGGAGGTTTTGCATATTTTTTTACGCGACACGTAGCGTCCTATAAAATTGACATTGTCCTTTTCAATATTAAATTTTTTTTCTTTGGTTTTTTCAACCTAAGCTTTCGTTGAAGTATTGAATGTTGTTTATATACATTTATAAATTTTCCCATAGCAATAATTTGGAGAGGGGTCCGGCTTAAATAGTAGTTCAGTCTTAAGCGACCGGTCAATAGCTCTACAGATATGGTTTGGGCACAAAAGCGTCCGGGGAGCGTGGTCATACATCTGTCCGGATCGTGCGCAGAGCAATGGACACAAGGATTTGACAGCTCTTAACTCAATGCTCGCCTCGGCTTTGTCTAAACGATCTTTGTGCACTCGATTTGTAACGACACTTATTGCTGCCAAGCTGATTGTGCCACGTTATGGTTACACTCGACATTGATGGCTCTATTGAGTGTATAAAGAGAATTGAAATCAAATTCTGTTATAATACTATACAAACATTATATCTTCAGTTTTATATTTATTTTATTTATGTACTACAATGTACTAAAAATAGACAAATAAAATGAAAATAACGTGTAGTTTTTTTTTATCTATTCTCGAATGTTGGTCTAAAATATTATAAAAGAGGTTTGTATTTATAAGATAACTAGCATTGCCCGCGGCTCCGCCCGCGTTCAGATGACCAAAAATCAAATTCTTAGGTTTTACTTATTAGTATACTCTTACATTGCAGTTTTTGTGTTTTTGTATTTTTTCTCAGAAATGAGTTATTTTCCTGCGGTAAAAAGTATCCTATATGTTGACCCGGATAACCAGTTATCATGATACCAAATTTCATCAAAATCCCTCTAGTGGTTTTTCTGTGATGCGGTAATAGACAGACAGACACACAAAAATTCTAAAAACTATAGATTCGGCCTCTGTATCGATAATAATGTTTATTTCAATAAGATTTTCCAAAAATTATTTAAGGTACAGATTCGGCTTAGTTACATTTTATTATATGTATACAACATATGTAATAAACTAGAGACTTGCCCTAGCTTTGCTCAGGTTGATCTCTAGATACGTTTTAACGGTTAGTATGGAATACATATTATATCTGTATTGTTGTGGGTTGTACTATAACGTGTTTTCCCGAGGGAATGAGATAATCTCCCGCGGTTAAAAGTAGCCAATGTCATTCTCCAGCCCTCTACCTATCTCCACTCACGCCAATCCATCACTTCGTTTCGACGAGAAAGAAGGAGAAACAAACACACTTTCACATTTATAATATTAAACTAGCGGCTCACCCTCGCTTCGCTCGGGTTCGTCGCTAGGTACGTTTTAAATAGAGATAAATAGTTATTAGCCAGCGCTAGCCATATAATTTTTTTTCGTTAATTTTTCTGATGTTTTAATACTTATTATCCTATTCCGGACTAAGAGAAATCCAAAAATTCAAATATCATAAAAATTGGTCCAGCCGTTCTTGAGTTTTATGTCACGTCACACGGGAACGCAATCGAATGGGATAAAAAGTATCCCATGTCCGTCTCCTGGGTCTAAGCTACTTCCCCGCCAATTTTCAGCCAAATCGGTTCAGCCGTTGTTGAGTTATAAATAGTCTAACTAACACGACTTTCTTTTATATATATAGATATGGATGTATATGGCATATAGTATATACATATACCTACTGTAATCAAAATATAGATTATTTATTTTTAATAAAAAAAAAATCTAACAATATAATAGGTCATATTATACCAGGCTTTAAATTTAATGAACAATACAAATATTCGCAAGATTATTAGAGCTCCCTACAAATCGTTGACACCTCAATGAAGGTGGCACGTAGAGAGCGCGGACTTTCAACTATACACGGCATCTTTATGGACAAGCATATTGTTTCCATTGCTCACAACTTTTCAGGACCGCAATTTTCTCGTGTCAATAGATGTTTTTTGTTGGTTAAGGTTAGTCTAATATAGTTTAGTTTTCATTAGCCCAAACCTAGTACTTTTCTTAATTTAGTATTTTTGAAAATACTGAATCTAAATTTCAAGTACATATATTATAACACAATTATATTATTCGCCAACTGCCTCGGTGGTGTAGTGGCTAGCATGTACGGCTGCACACCCGGAGGTCCTGGGTTCGAGTCCCGGGTCGGGCCAAGTTTAGTTATTGAGTCTTTCTCTATAGTAAGTCTCAGTAACAGCCCCCAGTTGGGAAGTTGGCGGTGTTCTACCCCCATGCCTCGGAGAGCATGTAAAGCCGTCGGTCCTGCGCCTTAACTCTCACTGGTCGTGTCGAGCAGTCGTCCCACCGGAGTATGAGAGTGACAGGAATAGAGAGTGCACCTGTGTCTGCGCGTACACTTGTGCACTATAATATCTCCTGCGCAGTTGGCTAGTCTCAATGAGATTGGCCGCCGTAGTCGAAATCGGCCAGGAAAACATCATCATATTATTCGCCATATAAAGTTTGCACGTCTTTTGTACTTCTTAAAAAGTCGAATTTTTAATTCCAAATTAGTGGTCTATTGGTTTGGTCTAGGCAATGTGGAATCAGCCAGTATACACATTTTTATATATGTATATGCTTAGATGAAATATTTTCATGTGAATCAAATACAATACATAATATAGAAGTTATACACACAGATAAATAATACCAGAAATATTTCGGTAATTTTTGGCAAGTGTAAGTTTCTGTTAAAAAACAATTTAATCTTAGTTTTCACGTCGTAAATAATTTGTAGTAACTCATAATGTTATGAGTAAAGATTGTAGATATATATTTATATAAAAAATATTAATCATCGTATAATGGAACTATGCACATTAGATAGGCGGGCGAAGTTCCGGTCAAGTCGCGGGCGGTGCTGGCTTCCGTTCCTCCAATTTGGCCACATTCACCGCGCAAGACGTCCTCTCCCACCCCCTAGACCCCCAGCTTCATTGCCCTACAAAATATAGATGGCATGCTAAAATGGACAATCTTTATTGATACTAGCTGATATTACATAATGTTTATCACGTAAATGCATTGAGTAATATGGACGACACCAGTGTAAAGCTTTTAGTACACTGATTATAAAAGCTTTCCCTAATGAAAAAATATATTCATTAGTTTTTTATTAGAAGAATTGACGATTAATTTTAAAGCGTTGAAAGTTTTTTGAAAAAAATACTTATATTTAAAAGCGTAGATCTACACTAACATTTAATATTACAGTATAGGTATCTAGTGTTCTTTTCCGAGATTAAAAGTTTAATTTACAGCAGGGACCACTGCAAAAACCCGAAGTATTTTAGGATCATGAAAAATAAACCGTATTTACCGACATTAATGACAGCTTACGACTAATTATAAGCAGAGCTCGGGTTAATCCGTTGGCCACGAAGTTTGTTGGTGCGTTACTATGCGAGCGGAAGAGAAAAAGCACATATATTATCATAATGTAGGCATACATTGCGTACACAGTGCCATGATATTTTACGAAAATGTTCACACACATCACAATGTATAAAAACAAGATTTAATTCTCAATCTGCTAGTACGACTGATTTTAACGTAATAAAGAAAGGTTTTAGGGCCCGATGAGGAATTAAAGGGATCTTAAGTTGTATGTTGTGGGTCATCGTCATTAAAATCGTAGATCTAACAGAATTGACTCTTGAAAATGTTGTTTAAAATTCCTTAATGAGGGAAGGTAATGTAAACTTCTACTTATTAGTAGACGGTGAAAACCGGACAGACAGGTTTTTTCTTGGCACTCTATATATAGAAAAAACTTAAAGACTGGCAAATATTTACGGACTTCTAAAATCATTAGCATTTTCATTTCGTGTGCACCCAAATTTCCTTATAACAATAAAACAAAGATGCCCCTTGTAATCCACACTATAGGTGGGCAACAACAGCTCATTAAGAAGTCGGAAGGGTAAAAAGTCCCTCCGCATCGGCCTTTTTGTAAAAAAGGCTTAATTAGGGCTCATGCGGCTTCCCTACAACCCCTGTAACTTTTAATAAATGTTCGAAGAGCGTTGGTTACATGATATAGTATACACATATCTACTTAGATATATTTGGACACGGATACACAGGTTTTCAGGTTAACATTAAAACTCGATTGGAAACTACACATCTTATTCGTTGCCTTTTGTATGGTAACGCGCTCGCTTGGGAAACCGAGTAAAGCGGATTCAAATCCCGGATCTCACAACTCTGATATATTCATGTGCGAATCATTTCAAACATGATTACTACTTGTGAAGTTTTCCCACAAACTTATGCTCCAGCTATCGTAAAAAGGAACTCACCAAAATTTCATCCTAATCAAATACTCTTAATAAATCTTAAATTATCCCACACAACTCTCACGCCACCTACCATGCGTTGACGGAACTATGTTAAATCATAATCGGGCACGCACATAACTTATTATCAAGGCTTCATTGTCATTGCAAATTGCGTTTGCATGGATTCGCAAGCATGGATGACAAACAATAAATTTTTATTTAAGGATAACTCTAATTTTAAATAAAACTATCTTTTCGGATTTTGTCGCGGATTTATTTGTATTTTTGTTTCCCGACGTTTCGAATGCTTTACAGCATTCATGGTCACGGGAGAGACTGAGGTGTTACATGTCTCGAAGGTATATATGTAAAGCATTCGAAACGTCGGGAAACAAAAATACAAATAAATCCGCGACAAAATCCGAAAAGATAGTTTTATTTAAAATGTCAAATATTCGCGTAAATCTAAGAAAGTTTTATAGGATAACTCTACTTTAAATTACCTGTAAAATTAAATGTACAAGCTAAAATCTTCATTAGCGGACAAAGTATTCCCACGTATGGCGCGTGTGCTATACATGAAGTCCTCGTGGGAAGGTATTAAATATCTCGAGTGAGTGCACATCATGTATCGTTGAATGAAACTCCCAGATTGCTACAACTGATAATGTTACAAGTGATCGTACCACTATAACTTGATCTCACCTGCCCCATACCAGAATTAAAAAGGGGATAAAGTTTATTAGCTTCAGAGTTCAGTTTACGTTGGTCGCATTATTTTAATAAAGCGATGAGCACACTTATCAGCGCCATCTGTGTGCTAGCGACACAATGACGGATCATCTTATAATGCGGACGGGGAAAAAACATAGAGTATTGTCGATTTTTTCGGTGCACTATTCCGTGTTATTGTTGTTTGTAATTCATGAGGGCTTTTTAAGCTAATGATACGGTTTTATCTTTTTGCATCTCTCATACGCTGATCAGACCGGTCGTGGTACCTGAGTGATAAGCATCTATTTTCGAGGGTAATGAAGCAGATTTTTCGATGAGAGTATTTTACTATATTAACTTTATGTACAGTTGTTTCGGCTTTTATGTTATGTAATTTGTGCAAATGGACTTTGTTTATGTTTGTCTACGCGGGGGCGGACAATAATAAGATGACTATAAAGTCGATGCCATAGTGGCGGCGTATCGGGCCGATCTCCGCGGCTCAATGGAGGTTATTTACATAGCAATAAGGCGGAGATAGCGTCGCGTCTCGCGCCGGTGCCTTATCTCTGTTATTGCCTGTGTGCACGCGGCTTATGGTCGGAAAGAAAATGAACTGGGGTGTCAGGAAAATAAAGACTCTTTAAACAACCTTGCCTGATTTATCCATGAATGGTAAACAGATTCTATCTGGAGTTAGAAGTCGTTATTGAAATCTGAAACCAAAATATATCCCCAGACGCTGAATTGGTTACATGAGTCTGCTCTCAATATAATAATGGATGACATTCGAAATTTACGTAGGTATGACTTAAGTTTAATTTCAAAACATAACTATGTAACTAATGAGAAAGAAAAAATTCGTTCCATCAGTTAAGAAATGCGTTAATATTAATGACATTTATTCAATTACAACAATGAAAAGTTTCCACTGCAGCTTGTTGATATTACGCGGCTATTCAAATCCAGGGGTATAAATATTAAAATCAAAATTTATGAAGTGTGACTCGACCGACTCCCGGGTCGGAGTGCGACCGTGGCGAAGCGATTTGTATGGAAATTTGGTAAACGCCGAGCAAACGTCTCACTCGGGTGTCAACGCTACCGAGGTGTCATTTGATGGCATAATTCGGGACGCACGTAAAACCAGATTTATGTTTGTTTGCTCAGCGCTTTATTGAATGTGGAGAGGGACGTTTTATGGGCTCTTTGTG
Organism: Brenthis hecate; assembly: GCA_951806755.1. NCBI lineage: Eukaryota > Metazoa > Arthropoda > Insecta > Lepidoptera > Nymphalidae > Brenthis > Brenthis hecate. Next base: position 2,290,852 of record OX638279.1, on the reverse strand, counting down.
TTTTGTGCGCTGATATATGAGACTGAGTAAATACGTCATATCAATTATGTGTTTTGAGTTAATTTAATTTGTATGTGATATTAATTTAATTAATAATACGTTAATTTAATTAGTACATATTTTTTATGTATTATATGACTAAATCAAATAAGTCTTTTACTTCTATCTATAATTAATGTTTTATATAATATAAATTGTTACTTTTATGCCTTTTCAAAGTAAAAAATATTTTCATATATAGATTTATTTAAGAATATTATATGTATCTACTAAATAGCGTGTTTAAGAGCATTGAATGACAAAAAGTGTTCTAAACTTATATATTCTTTTTGTATATGTCAATAGGTTGTTAAATTTAAAAATATAGTATAAAATATACGGTGTTTCCATCCACAACAGCCCGGCCATATGTCGACTGATCTGCGTTATCACCGCCGCCCGAGCGATTGCCCAAGCTGCGTTTTTACCCTACCATAACTACAATCCGTCAACAAATGATAGATACGTTTTTAAAATTTTTAATAAATATAATTTTAATACGCGCACTATGAAATATTGAATCATCTATATGGATATTATTTAATGCAATGCAACAGGGAATTTTTAACTTTAGAGATTCGTCTTAATTACACTAATTGTTACTGAGAAGTGAAGTTTAGTAGACTAAAGTGATAAATAATAACAATAATAACATGAACGTTTCGATATGTGAGTAAACATACATTTTTCGTAGAGTTATAGCGTTCACGGGCATGTTTCCTACGTGGGATATCACAATTCCATACAGACAGGACGGCTATAAGTCAATATGTTTATAAACCGTTTTAATCATACAGTATCTAGGCTACCGAGCTTCGCTCGGAGTTTTTGGCCTAAAGTACATTTTTTTTAAACTAAAATTTTGAATAAATATAAAAAAAAACAAATATGAAATCTTTGTATCCAACTGAGATTCGAACCTGGACACCTATGATTGTCGATCTTGCGCCTTGGCCATTTGATCACGATGCTCATGCCAGAGCGTGCGAAATTACCGACTATATTTTGTGTGGAATAATGCGAAAGAAAACCGCATGAAAACTCGAAAACAGGCGTTTTCTCAGACATAAGACTAATCTAGATCAATTCATCGCCCCCGGAACCCCCGTGCACTAAATTTCATGAAAATCGTTGGAACCGATCCCGATATATATATTTATATATATACAAGAATTGCTCGTTTAAATATATTAGATAATACTCGAATTGGTATTTAGGCATGATTGTTAAGAATACAACGATAGGTTAATTATAATAACATTACCTTAAACTATAGATATGTACTGTGTTATTAGTATATTCAAAACTAAAAAGTTATGTAGGTACACTAAATTCAAAATTGCTGAGTCATTCCACTCTTTTATTGAACTGATTGCTCGTGTAAATACACCTTTGTCAGTAGATTTTTATCGTGAAATTTATAAGTGTTATGATCGATGTGATTAATTGAAAAAAAAGGAATATGAACATTACAATTATTAGCGAAGTCAAAGCGTAAGAAGTATCCACAAAAAAGGTCTTCTTCTTTCCTAAGTCGGTCAAAAATGAAATTGACTTATTATTATAATTTTATTATACTTTCTTAGATTTACGCGAATATTTGACATTTTAAATAAAACTATCTTTTTGGATTTTAACGCGGATTTGTTTTGATTTTTGGTTCTAGACGTTTCGAATGCTTTGCAGCGATCATGGTCACGGGGCTAAGGCACGGGTTTTTGACATCTCTAAATCAAAAATCTATATAAATCCGCAAAAAAAACAGAAGAGATAATTTTATTTAAAAAAAAAAATTATTATTATTATTTGTTACTAGCATTGCCCGCGGCTCCGCCCGCGTTCGGATGACCAAAAACCAAATTCTTAGGTTTTACATATTAGTATACTCTTATATTGCAATTTTTGTATTTTTTTCTCAGAAATGAGACATTTTCTCGCAGTAAAAAGTATCCTATATGGTGACCCGGATAACCAGCTATCACCATACCAAATTTCATCAAAATCCCTCCAGTGGTTTTTCTGTGATGCGGTAACAGACAGACAGACAAAAATTCTAAAAACTATAGATTCGGGCTCTGTATCGATAATAAAGTCTATTTCACTAAGATTTTCCAAAAAATATTTAATGTACAGATTCGGCTTAGTTACAATTTTATATGTATAGATTATACAGGTATTTCAGTTTATAGCGTAGAATGAAAAGTATTTGGTATTATTGTCAGGCCCCGTTCACATAAAACAGCAGTAAGGCCGCTCTGTCGCTGTCTACGTTATCACCGCTGTACGAGCTGCGTTTTAACGCAACAACTATATGCCGTCAGATTCTGATAAATACATAATATACTCGTAGCTTAACTTGTTTCCACTCTTTGAATGGAGCCAGCCCCTGAGATAAATCGATTTTCTAAAATCGATATTAATAATTCAAAAGAAAAAATGTGGAAGTGACGTGTTCTACGTGACTGTATATATTTGATATTAGGTACATAGACAAATAATTTTTATTTAAAATAAAATATATAGAAGAAAGTCCCCTCAAAGCCCATAGGTTAAAAACGTTGATGATAATTGCCATAAAAATCGATGTTCGATTTTATTGCGTTTCATGTCTGGAAATTCTCAATAATATTTAAATGTTATAACATTGGAAATAAAAAAATATTTAAGAAATTTAAATTTAAAAAACGTCATATATGAGAAAATATAATTTTAAAAATAGCACAATATTTTAAAAGTCAATACTTGAAAGGCTTAACTCTGATTCGTACAAATTCATTTCTTTTAGAAAAATAACGAATAGTATACTTAGTTGATAACGATAGCGACATTTAATGGCCATCAATTAATTATGTTAGGCTTTTATATATTAATCCCTCCACGATCGCGGACACGCCGGCGTGCCAGTTTAAAATAGATTTCTTAGAAATTTAATTAATTTCTTAGAAATTTACCTGGAGGTGTTAACACTGTACCGAGTAAGTCGCAATTTTAATAATAATCGAATTGACAATAATTTATTTTAGGAGTTTTTCTCTTAAAAGTATAAGTAATATGAATGTAGTTTTCTGTTTAAAATATTTGATTAATTGTACTATTTAGCTTATCGATCACAACAAAATATTATGTGAACTCATCTTGTGAACAATCAGCAAAAGAAGTTGAAAAGATAAAACGTTGAATTTCAAACGAACTAACATACATTCAAATAATATCGACGTATAAGCTCTACTTCGTTATTACTTTATGTTATAATGTTTTTGTTTTATTCTTCTACATACTCCACTTTGACTTCTTATACAATAGTTTTGTTAGACTATCTTTCATTTACAATAAGGTTTACTACTATTATTATGCATTATATTATATATATATATATATATATATATATATATATATATATATATATGTATTTGTGTATGTAGTAGTATGTACATATATTATGGTATATAGTATGTATAATGTTTTATTATATGTTTATATAATATATATTTATTTAAGTATTTATATTTGAGTAACTGCACTTTAGCCTGCTTTTTAATACTATCTCTCCAACTCACTTAGGTTGACTGGAAGAGATCTCTTCTAGAGATAAGTCCACCTTTGCTAACTAATTTTATTGTTTGTTAATCTATGTATTTTACATATAAGTGTATTAACGAATACTATATAAGGTTTAAGATATTTAAATACCTAGAGCTAATTATAAGTACATATTAGTGTTAATCAGTAGATAGTCAAAATCAAGCCGATAGGTCTACAGCTGCGCATGCAAATGTGGAGGCTGTGAACGCGCAGTTGGCTGCATTGTGAGCCCCCCCGCATCCCGCGAGAGTTTGTTTTTCGGGGCAAATAGCTATAGACTTGATAATGGCCTCGCGGGCCTTGCTATCGAGATGCAGGCTACTCTACTTCATTTCAGGAATAATCCGTATTTTAACGTGTTTAGGTAATCAATGACAAATAATGATTTTGATAAAATAAAATTATAAAATTTCAACAAGAGTCACATTGTATCTGCTTACCAGCTGCACTTAAATAAGGGGAATTGTAATATAATATTAGGGTATTGTTGGTAATAATTTGTTGCAATTTTATTACTAATAATATTTAATGTTTAAGTTATTTATTAAAGTTAACTAAATAATTTTCAACAAATGTAGAGTACACGTCTTATTATTGAATTTTTAATGTTTCATTCATAAAATTGAAATTTTTCATCCTGACGTTTCATTGACTCGGCAGTAATTTGTATTGATCATCATAATATATCATTTATTATGCAAATTTTCGTTTGTGTAGAGCACATGCACGGTTGTTGCATTAGTTCCAGAGTGGCGGATGGGTTTTGATTTTTGTAGTTTCGTATTATTTGCGTATTTATCCGCCCGCCGCCCGGCAGATACATTTATTTGCACATCCCCCACCCCCCACTACGGCCCCTTTTCGATTGATCGTGATATCATTGCGATAATAGGGACAGCGCGATCGACGCGCGGTTCCGTAACGCGGGAAACGCGAAATATGGCCGACCTGCCAATCTGTACACATTGTTAAATTAAAACTAATCATAATTAATGTTGTTATTATCTATATAATATAATATTACATGAGCAAGTCTTGTTTATATATAAATTTGTTTCGTGTATCTCGAAAACGGCTTTTACGATTTGGATCAAATTACGCATGCAATATACAAGGTTTAGATTTTTAGTTTATCTACATAGGTGTCTTTTCTATAATAAACCCAATTTTTTATATTCTTTCCGAAAAACGCCGTCCAATACTACGGTCGCCCAGATACTAAGATATTATGGTACATATAGAGTATATTATGATAAAGTGTGTATTATGATGAAAAGATAGTGAAAATATTCATTTCATACTATTTGTTATATTTCATGAAAATTATTTGTAAGATGAACAAAATAAATAAATGTATACCACAAAAAACTGAGTTATTACAGAGCTACTATAAATATAAAGGGTCTGACAACATTTAACCAATATTTGGCAAGTTTTATCCCGGACACCTCTTAAAATTTTATGATGTGCAGAGTGTCACACCAATCCATCACACTAAAGTAACTTTGGGTAAATCGGTGGCATAAACATCCACAAAAAAAAATGCAAATGATCTTAAACAATGCCTGTACAGACGTATGCAAATTAGCTAAGACTTAAACGTTACGGTTAAAGTTTAACCAAATAATATTAAAAAAAAAAGATTTGTCAGGCATTGAGTTGGTTATCAATTTAAAAGTCGGTATTATCCACATAATGCAGAGGGTGAAATAAAACATTTCAATTTGGAGATCCGGTTACGACCCTTTTTGAATTTGTATTGTGGGTCTGCGGGACCCCGTGACTACTAGTTTAGCGTACGCTCGTGCACAAATTTTATTTCACATAAAATATATATAATTAAAATAAATTATTTTCAGCATATTATTCTATACGTGTGAACATTGATTTTAGGGAAAAATATCACTAAATTATCTATTTCAATTTAATTGTTAGAGTTTCGTCAATCAAATATAGGTGAGAAGTTTCGTTACATGAAGTCATGCTTCGTTGAAGTATATATTATTTATAATTTATTGTTTTTTTAAAGTAATTAAGGATAAATGGCATATTACAAATATTAAATAAAAATATATATTTTTTAAATAGAAATGCAAAGTTAGAAGTACAGTTGAGACGATAAGTAAAATCCAATAATCATATAGATGAAAAGTTGCACCGAATCACAATGCGCCCAAAGCGCAGTGTATGCTTGGTTAAGCCCGCGCCTCCCCAACAAGAAAAGGGGTAGTTAGCTGCCATTGTCTCAGCCCCTACGCATTGAGGTAGCTCTAAGTGAACCCAGTAAAAAACATTATAGACATTTTTAATAATATTAACTTCAAAATAATATTTAATTATGTTTAATATTTTAATTATTCTTTTCTAATTTATATTAATATGACTTAATTCAAAAAATATTTGCTTAGTAATAAGTATTTATATAATAAATCTCACTAATGTCTATTGCGAATGTTTGTGATTGTGTGTGACATAACTTATATCTTGGATTAATATGAAGGCTTTACCGACGTCATACATGAGTGGAGCCGCGGGTGAAAGCTAGTCTATATACATATAATAAAAGTGTAACTGATCACTGTCTGTTCATGGAAAATATTTGAGGAAAACTATTATTGGTGGTCTTTATTAACGCAGTGGAACCCAAAGCAATGTTCCTTAGAATTGTTTGTTTGTCGGTGCGTTTGTGTGCGCTAATCTTAAAAACGGCTGAACCGATTTGGATACGGTTTTCACTAATGTATTATGGTAAGCTTCACTTAACATTTAGTATTTGTTTCATTTCAATCGGTTCAAAAATAAAAAAAAAATTATGTCAAATTGATCATATACATGAGATATCGTTTATTTTTGACATAAAATAAAAACATATAAATACTATATTTAAAACAAATATATTAAAAAAAATACAAAATCGCACATACTTCGTTATCGTCTAAAGCCATGTCACCCATGCAGTTTACTCCCCACAAAGACGACGAACACGGAAGACACTTAGCTCTGTTGACACTACACTTTACCACTGATTCTACTTCAAATCTGCCTCAACACTGGAACAATCTGCATTAATTGCTTTAAAAATCTGTTTAAAAGGACTCTAATTAGCCAGACTAATGCTATGGAGAGATATTTCAAGGCCCACTGTTCATTTTTATTTTAAAATTATGAGTATATTGAAGTTCTTCTTTAGTTATTTTAATTTCATACTGAAATTATAACTATACGTTTTTTAGTTATTGTATAAGACTCTATTGACTACAAATGTGATTATATTATTCAAATACTTTATATATTTGGTACGTCTATAAAGATATTATAATATTCTTATAGGTACTACTTACGAGTATGTTTTATTATAATTTTTTCGTTTAACATTGTCGTTTACTTTATAAACTTTGGTAATTTTTAATAAACCTTTTTTCGACGTCTTTTAACATGATTTTTAGACCTTATCTTCTTCTATATAAATAAAAATCAGTTGCCAAATATATGTAAGCGACTTACTTCAGAACGGGGGTACCTATTTGGCTAATTAATTATTTTTTTGTCATGACAACAATTTTTAAAGATTTTGATTTTTATTTATAATAATTTGATTATCATGACAACAATATTTAAAATATATATATATATATATATATATATATATATATATATATATATATATATATATATATATATATATATATATATATATATATATATATATATAATAATAAAATCTTAAATTATTATATTTATAATAAATATTGTTTTAAGTGAAATTATTGAAAAATCGAAACTAAAACATCTTAATTGTTATAATAATATGAATTGTACACGAAAAAGGATGTTTCTTGTTCTTTAAGTATGTTTATCTTAAGTATTAGTATAGTATTATCTTCTCTGTGTTTTCTTATAAACATACTCAAGTATCTTATACTGTAAGAGACTAGTCTTAAGTCTGACAGTAGGAAAATACCCACACGGAGCATAAGATAGTTCAGTGCTTTAATATTTTATCAACAAACAGCATTCAGTTATACCTAAATCCATACACGAAACACGTAATGAATGACCGCCACCGTATTATAACCGGGCTGCAAATCTAGTTTGGAAGGGGAGTGCGGCAAGTTCGGTGAGCCTCCATGGCCAGACGTTCACCACACTCTGGCCTGTACTGTACCCACTGCAGTCGGCAACAAAATAACCTAAACCACCTAATTCATCCATACAGAAATCACCGGTAACTATATAGAGACATGGGCTAAAATCGAATGATTATTGCGAGTGTCAGCTTTACGTAATAATATATCTGACAGATCGGTATAACGTGTTCTTTGTCGTTTGAGCGTCCCTCTCACACAATGGCATACTTATTAGGGATTTAGTCCACATATTAGTTGGGGAAAGTGCATTGTTTGTGCTTTAATAGAATCCAGCACCCCTGGCGGTAGGGTATACGCATAGTTGTTCTACGGCGTAGCTAACACGTGTACGCGAGCACATGCTATAAATTGTTTTTGCGACTCAGCATAAACAATTAGTTTTACAATCCGGTTTGATTATTTTTGATCTTCATATGATTTATCAACTATAATTAATCAATTAATTGATTTTATATTAGTACTCTTCATATACTTGCATAAATACGAGTATGTATGACTTTTTCCTACTAATTTGTTATTTTACCATATAATTACATTTTTTACTATATATCCATGTACAGTTTTATTAAAAAAATAATCATAGAAAGTATGAGTACATATATCATAGACTTGCGACTCACCGTCGCTTTGCTCGGGCTCATCCCTAGATACGTTTTAATGGTTAGTATGGAATAGATAGACTATATATTAGAACATATATGTATATACATAGGTATGATGAGTTATATATCCCTTACTTGAGAAATGATTGATTCTTCATACAAACTTTCATCCTCCTTTTCAACCCCTTAAGAGATGATTTCTGGGATAAAAACTATCCTATGTCCTTTCCAGGGTCTCAAATTATCTTCATACCAAATTTCATGTAAATCGGTTCAGTGTAAACAAACTCACAGGCTTACAAATGTTGTGTATAAATTGTAAAGTGTTAAACTTTACCTTATGTCTTTGATAATTTAAACGGTATTCCGTGTCTTTTTTACTTTTAATTCCAAACTTGTAACTTAATATTATATAATATAAATATATTTTGCATTTTTAACTTTACAAATTCCGTGAATATTGTTTTATTATTAGATTTTTTATAGTCATAGCTAAGATAAGGAGATAAAATAGCTACAAGATGTTTGCAATTTTTGCTCAAGCGTCAGGTGTTTAGTAGGAATGATCTATTATTTGGTTTTAATTTGAGTTTGGTTTTTAGTTTAACTTCGTAAGTTACTCTTTTAATATTATTTCAGATTTAAATGTATTTTTACCACTTTTGTAGGTTATTATATTCGGTTCATTTTTAATCTATTTTTCAAGCAATTGTTTGGGAAATTACATTAAGTTAATCGATTGTCATTAATTAATTTAGGTAATGTATTTCACTAACAATGCAATAATACTATAGACTTGATCTGCTAATGAAGCTACACACCGTAGAAACTCCTTAACTTTTTATGAGTAAGACTTGCTTTTGATGTTTCTAGACATCTCGTATTCATAAATCACCTTTTTGTCTTAAAAAAATATATAAAGTATAGTTTGCTTCACAGTTCGTTGCACACGCACGGATGCTGCGATGCAGAGATGTGCAGATCGATGCCCCTCGATCGCGCCCCTTATTGAAAATTATAACAATGGCACACCGCTCTCCGCGCCCTTAACACTCACTGATTTTGGAGATGCACTATGGATATGGTTATACGAGATATTTTTTTTATTATTTTGTATATTATATCTAATATTGTATGGATTAAAAAAATCTTAATAAATGAGTTGTCTTATACATATAATACTTACTTTTATTTAAAATATTCGTATAAAATATAAAGAAAAACCAATGAATCAGTGATTTTATATGACATAGTAGGTATCTATATATTATGAAACTGGACAGTTTTAAATTATCAAGCTTATCAAAAATGTTAAAAGACCTGCATCATTCTGTGAAACTATGGAAACGCATATTGCGCAATAATATACCTATACATTCAAAATACGTTAACGCAGAAAAATACGCTTATACAATATTATGTATAGATATTTCATAGTATATTTTGTGATAACTAAATAAGTATACCTACGTTTATTATTAACATAAACTGTGCAGTAAGTATTAAGAATAAGAATAACTATTTGCAACATAATCTTTTATTATAAACTTAGTTGCGTTTTAACGTTTAGTATAGATTTCTCAGAGATGAGATATTAACCATCACTAAAAAATATCATATATGTCGACCATTCAAACCACAAATAACCAGCTATCATCATACCAAATTTTATCAAAATCCCTCTAGTAGTTTTCTGTGATGCGGTAACAGACAGACAGACATACAAAAATTCTAAAACCATATATTCGGCCTCTGTATCGATAATAATGTTTATTTCAATTAGATTTTCCAAAAAATATCTAATGTACAGATTCGGCTTAGTTTCAATTTTATTATATGCATAGATTTATTACTATTAATAGTATAGATGTAGCGGATTATCCATAAGTCATAGCGATGTGTTAATATATCGGTCGGCGGAGGGCGCAGGGATTATAATGAGCGCGGCCCCACTAAGTATTTTCGACATGCGTCGCCGTCACCCGACAAACATTCGACTAGGGGTTAACGAGAACTCGCATTGCTACCGAATTTACCGTCCACACTACACTTGCTGTCCTGCGTTTGTCAATTTATGAGAAATTATGGCAGTTCATATACATTTTTTTACGCGGCATAGAGGAGTTTCCTTACTCAACTTGTACTCTTTTCAATTTGCTTTTCGGACATTGGTTTACTAATTTTTATAAATTATTTGAAGTTTATAATTATTTAATAAATCTAATTATGTTATAGTTAGTAATAGTTATTTTACTAAAACAATAATGATATTACTGAATAACTATATATACAGTTTAGCTAGGACCTCCTCTTCACATCGTTTACGTTTGTTATATAAGTTCAAACATATTAATTATAATATTTTCAATACAATTCTGTACCTATATTACTACAACAAATTAAATATAATTCTTAGTTATCATGCCTTATTTTAGCTACTATCGAAATTCATGGCATTCTATATGGAGATTTGTCAAAAAGAGTAAGGTATGAATTCGTATTCGTATGAAACCTACAAATTTTCGTAGTATTTCAATTTTCGTAATTTTCAACCATTGCTTGAGTAATTATGATAAAATTAAGTACTAATGTACTAATTAAAATGTTTAGAAAAATTGTATATTTGGACTATATGGAACGAATGGAATGACTGTTATATAGGCTTTGATAAGGTGGGGCTGATGGACATCATTGGACTTATCCCTTACAGATAAATTTATTTTCTGACAAATTAAATTCATTAGTGAACCAGTGACCCACCCTCGCTTAGTTCAGACAACTTCCTTGGCATTTATTACTTGAAGTAATTGTACGTCACAAGGACTACTTAGTTTACTTGAAAAACCTATGTGATTCTCGGTGTGATCCATGAATAATAAGTATACCTACATGACTGTGTGAAAGAAGTATAAAGTAACAAACACACTTTTAAATTTATATTAACAGTAAAAGTTAAATAAGTTTTAATGTCTGACCGAATTTTATGTAACACGCCTAAACTTGAACTCTTAAGAAAATCAAATATCGAGCTTTTAAAGCCTATTCAGCATTATTTCTATATCCTGTTGCGACGTAGATTAAAATATAAGCAAAAAAGCAAGTAAGCATTAGAGGCACGCGTCAATTTTTTACCATTTAGATCTCTCAGTTTCTCTATACTTCGTGGAACACAAGGTTGTTGACAAAACAGTGTAACTAATTTCATTCTCGTGTCGCGTGGGTGCAATAAACGGGCCACAATGCGGCCTGTACGTCATTAGTCAAAGGAATCTGTCATTGTAGCTCTGATACTGGGAATGGTTAAAGAATCCAGGCCTTTGTCACGTTTTAGTAAAGTATTGTCATATTGTCTTTACTATTTTTCGCTTTTGTGTGATTGTTAGGAAGTTAAATGTTGTTAAAGCCATTGTGTGTGTTTTTGTGTCCTTTGTAAGTGATTTCATGGTGAGATTTAGTATATGGGTTTGTTTGCGTTGATGTCGAATCACTTCGTTTATTAGAGACGGCAGGAACCTGTCAGTGTGATTGAGGTATCCTTGTCTACTGTTAATGGTTATATTAAGAACTACCTCTTTGTATGACATAAATAGTTCTTTAATAACATCGTGTAAAGGCGGTTTCAGTTCGGTGACTGCCTCTTTCAATAATAAGGATACGAAAAAAATGGAACTAATCAAAGCATTATTTCTTCTCGTGTATAGAATATTGCATGAATATTTTTTGTACAGTCACTTACAATGTTGCTAAAGTCTTTCTAAAATATCAATTATTTTTTAAGTACACTGAGAAAATGTTAATATATTATACAAATAAACGAGTTAAACTACAGTAGTATAAATAACTAGCCCATAATGTATAAAAATATATTATCTATTAAAAACTAACTAGGTATTTCTTTATAAATCATTTAATATTTATTTTCACCGGTAATTTCGCTCGCATCATACCTAGATGCCTCAAAAAATGCCTCAGCGCTGCAAAATGTACTTTTTCCTTTTAAAAAACAAAAGTATACATATTTTACTTAACACGTAAAAAAGCAATGAGCCATCGATTATGGAGTGCTCACCAAATTTCATCATCTCGCAGGGATCTATCCGTTGTTAGTAAGAAAAATAACTAGATTTTCACAAAATAAACGTAAATGCTAAACAGATTTATTTTCGAGAAAGTAAGGTTATATCTGTCAAAACTGTCGTATGTCGCTAACCAGGTGGCCGTAAATCCCTTTTACCCACAGGTAATGCAAGATTTTTTCAATTTTTCGTCTCTTACGTCCATGACACACGAGTGTGTCACTAAATTTTCAGCTTGTATCTACGTTCGTGACATATATGTGGGTCATCATGAAAATGGGGGTTACAGGGTTCCCCCATATATAGCCTTTATGGACTTGAGGTGGCATAAAGGCAAGTATTTCAGTACATACGAACGGAAAAATAAATTGGACGTGAGAGCTAATTCAACATTTTTGCTGGAGAGTGAACGTGTTAAGATTTAAGGCCAGAGTGACCACGTAATTTCTAAGTAGTGTTTGATACCCACATACCTATTTTAGTTCTTAGACAGTGAGGATTATATTTGTATATCTATCTACTATTACAAACGCGAAAGTTTGTAGACATGTATGTATGTATCAAACGATACTCATTACCGCTGAAACGGTTGGAGGAACAAATAGGCTCCTGCAAATCACCCAGGGACGCGTCCGAGCAAAGTGAGAGTAAGTCGCTACTATACTATCTATACTAATATTATAAATGTGAAAGTTTGTGAGTATGAATGTTTGTTACTTTTCCACGCCAGAACGTCTGAACGGATCTGGATGAAATTTGGTACAGAGATAGATTATAGTCTGGAATAACACTTAGGCTACTTTTTATTTCGAAAAAATATACAGTTCCCGTGCAATATCCCGTGGGATAGGTTTGTTTTCTGTTTTCTTAGAGCTAGTACCTAAATGTAATAAAATTTTAATGAATGTTGTAGATGAAAATCAGATAGGTAGCTCTTAGCAAATAAGCTTAGCAAAATATTACTAGTATCATAATGAATTTTAACTGAATTCAATAAAGGAGTAGATGGTTATATATGAATGTAGCAATAATAATTTCTTAGAATAAAAGTCTATTATGGTATTTTTTGCATCTTCCAATACTCAGAGCCGTAATTGCAACGAAGACAAATAAACAATGGAGTAACACCAGTGGCCAAGACAATATTGTTTATGACAACAGAAGCTTTAGAATCACTTTGCAAAAAATAGAATATTGGATGACGTCCGCTTTTATGTTAGTCTGTTATTTAAAATTTCTTTATTTATATTAATTTTATAGCAGCCCCAAACATAGTTTTACTATGATTATCGGTTGCCATAAAAGGTATTTTAAAAGTAATTCCAAATAGATATTACATATATCTATAATAAAAATTGTTAAAAATTATAAGCGAAATATGTACCTACGAGTATACTGTACAGCAAAAGTGTTATTCTATATTAATTATAGAAAGGCACCAAGCAACGCTTGAGCGAAGTAAGGATAAGTCACTAGTATGTATAATACTAATTATAAAATATATTAATATGCGTAATAAATATGGACGAAAATACAGATATGAACCAATTTGTTGTTCCTGTAAGTCTGTATAGGCACATCCAATAACAGCTTTTAAACAATACATCTATTACTTTACTGAACTGTAAAAGTCTCTGTTCAATTTAAGTTTTAGATAAAACTAGTTCGTTTCTTCAAAACAAACAACGTAATGTAACGGTACAATTGGAACATTGAAAGGCCTTTCTTTCTATCTCTTATTGCTCAAAACTGTTTACAGTTTGTATATAGCTGGATAACGGCATTTACGTCACGAGATGTCATCCCGCAGCATCCCGTTACGTCCATAAACTTATAAAACCGTTAAAACTGAACTATATTCAAGTAACCCTTTGAATAGTTATGAATAATTACACAAGGCACCGTAATCGCTAACAGTTATACAAAGAGAACTGTTAGATAAAGGAAGAAAGTAACAAAGAACTTTCTCCGAAAGGGTGCGTGGTCCAGTTGCCCACTTCCTAGTTGACAATCGTGACGAATCTATTGTGATGTTACTCTCAGTATCTATTTATAAAGCACCGGCACTTTCATATTTTGCAAATTCTGCTATAATTAATGATAATTTTAATAAGTCCAAGTACATTTCAATATAATTATACCTACTTATATCAGGTCCGAATGTTGAGTTATATGAAATTTTATTATTAGTAAATCACTCAAAGTCAAATTATTTATACAGCCATTTAAGCACTTTGATTACGAAACAAATGGATAAATAACTGAATATTTTTTTATATTACTTACTAGCGCCTCTCTTCTCTCGGGTTCGTCCTTAGCTTGATTTCCCATACAAACTTTCACCCGCATTTTCACCCTCTAAAGGGATGATTCCAAGAACAAAAAATATTCTATTTCCTTCCCAGGGTCTTAAAATATCTTCTTACCAAATTTCATATAAATAGGTCCAAAAGTTTTTGAGTTTAGTCGTTACAAACATACAAAAATACAAATCTTTCCTCTTTATAATAGTAGTGCAGATTTAAGCACAATTCATGCAGTCATTGTAATATGTATTTCATATTTGAATTCATATATACGTATAATTTCGCTACGACTGAAAATTTGTCTAGTCATTTTCCCTTGTAAAGTTTTTCTCACTTCGCTATGCAGTTGTACTTTCCGTCGGCGTTAATATCAGTTAGGTAATTAACAAAACACATCACCGCATTTTGGTAACTAAACAAGACACGGACATTGTAACTTGGTATTATAAATACAAAAGTTTATTGGATTATCTTTCATCCACAACAACGGAATAAAACTGTTGGACGTAATCTATATTAATTTTAAAAGTAAAATAGTGAAATATTGTTTGTTTGAATGCACCTATCTCTTAAACTGTCACTCCAATTTGAGAATCTCTAATACTTTCTGAGATTTACGCATTCTGACATTTTAAATAAAACTGTCTTTTCGGATTTACTCGTGGATGATCATCACGATTGATGTAAAGCATTCGAAACGTTGGAAACCAAAAATATAATTAAATCAGCGGAAAAAACCGAAAATATAGTTTTATTGAGAATATCTTTTACTATTTTACATCTTATAAGTATATTAAGGAAGATGATATACTATCTAACATCTCGCTATATGATAGCTAGATGACACGAGGTGTTTGTATATAGACAAAATAAGTCCTTTATATGCGAAAATTTAATGTGTCTCTTACGAGATATCATATATACTTGTTACAGACGCCTTTAAAGTGAAGGTGTGTTACAAGTTTTATAATACATGCATTCAGCCCTTTTTAACGTCCCACTGCTGGGCACGGGCCTCCCTTCAGTACGAGGGGGATCAGGCCATAGCCCACCACGCTGGCCAAGTGCGGGTTGGCGGACTTCACATGTCTTTTGAAACTTGTTAGGTTCTCTCAGACATGCAGGTTTCCTCACGATGTTTTCCTTCACCGTAATTATATATTTATAATACATACAACTAAATTTTCAAGAAAAAGGAATTAAAAGATGTTCTATACACCTGCGTTGTTATTTTTTCAGTCCTTACTTTCTGAAGGCGCCATCATTATAAACTCCCCTACTCACTCACTCGGTCACTGCGCCGTGCTAGTCGACTGTAAATTATATGGGAGATCTAATTATTTGGTCAAGCCTTATTGTATGGCAGCAACAAGATCACAGATCGGGTGTGATTAGCAGAGATTACGGCTGTTTGCAGGCTGTCGGCCTCGTGACATTAGGCAGGCTCGAGCCGATCAAACATTGACACAGGCAGGTAAACAAATTTAGATACGCATTAGATGGTGTTAAGTCATTAGTTATTGAGAAGCTAGGTCAAGTCCGAGGTGAGTTGGAAATGATTCTTTAAATTACTTGAGCGATTTTATTCATTTATAAACATTATCGTTACGGTATATGTAGGTAGGTACATTATTTCGTCAGAGTAAAAGTCGATTTTTTCAGCAATTAGAATTCTTTGAAATCAAACAGTAGCACCTACTAATATTAAATACTTATTTAATCGTATAAAATAGCAAGAGTATTTGTAAAGTATTTACATATATCATTTATTCTAAAGTCATGATACAACGGTCAACAAGATTATTATTTAAAAAAAAAAAAGGGTGGGCTAAAACTCACGATGTATACAGGCATTTACATATCCTACTGGCATTGCCTAAGTAAAGTCCGTGAGAAAGTTATGGCTTAGAAGGGAGTTCTACTAAAAAGAATCGGTGGACATGTAACAGTTAAAACAACAAAAATATTTTTTTTTAAAACTATAAAAGCATTTTTTGAGTAGCGACTAAAATTAATTTTACGTATTTATATCTGCAAAGTTTTTCGTGACAAAATAGTATGCGTTGTTTAATAGGTTTTTTAAATTTTAGATTAAAAGTGGTCAGCTTCGTATTGTCTGTGGAATTTTATTATACGTAATGATGATTAAGAATTGTCGGAAAACGGATAACGAAATAGTTATAAATGTTTCTGCTTAAGAAAGAAAAATATATCTATTACAATCGAACTTGTGTTAGACTGAAATCGTTTATTTAATTAATTAATGTCTAACTTTTACCTTTGAATCCTTTTAATTCTCCACTACTGGACACTTCTTTCACTATAAAACGGGATTAGGTCATAGTTCACAACGTTAAATGCGGGATGACAGACTTTATATGTCTTATAAAAGTTAAAAGACATGGAGATTTACTTGCGATATTTTGTTTTACCATAATTTAAATATTATTTATTTTAGATATTTTTGGGGGCTGCCGAGATTGCAAATATTTTTAATAAAAATAACCTCCAAATATGAAGATATAACTTTACAAAGTGAATTATAAAACATTCGCAATTACTATACGAGTACCATAAGCATTCCTTCTATCGATCGATAGTTAGGAACAAAATCGAACCTTTTGAAAACAGCATGGCATCATATTAAAAAATGGATTTATTACAATAAAGGAAATTACAAATATTCTTAATTATATATACAAAACAAATGTATACCTAATTATTACTGTACAAGTCATGTCCGCGTGGAACAGTGACAAGAATACTAGCCGTACTCCTCCGCTGAATAGCAATGCCGATTCTTTGGGCGAAAAACGAGCCAGCTCTCCTGTCACCAGTAGAGGCGATGAGACGAGGTTTTATTTCTTTCAAGAAAATTATATTTATTTATATCATATTTAATTCATAACTTCTACTTTCAGTCAGACTAGAATTAGTTTTTAACAATGATAAAAAGCTCACTTAGGCCATCTTAAATGCGTTAAAATCTCGATACAAACAATTGACTAATTTACAAGAGTAACAACAACAGCTTGTCATTCCCCTAATACTGTTAGATCTTAAGACAAATCGGTCCTAATCCCAAACGTCCTATGTACTTACTGAAATCAGGATTAGAGCGATTTGGGGGAGTAATCTTACGGTTTAAACGGTATCTATCTGTATATGGATATTATGTACTTACGCAATCTAGCTATGATGAGCTGTGGAACTGAGAAGAATTTATATTTTAATATGTATGTTATCTTAAATCAATCGCACTCTTTTAGTCCCTTCATATAACACTATTTCTCACTTGCATAGGTTGGCTGGAAGAGATCTCTTGTAGAGATAAGTCCACCTTTGCCCACATTGGTCTCTGTATTATCTGTGTTACATTGTTAATATTCAATAAAGAATATATATAAGATACTATTCAGCTTTATATCACGACAGTGTTACATTTTATATATACCCAATAATTTATTATTAGCAGCTTTCCAGAAGTTCCTGTAGCTTGTGAATATTATATATTTGCACTATAGTACCGACTTACTATCGCTTCACTCGGATGCGTCCCAGGGACGTACGTAGGTTTTAAATAGATAAAAAAAGTTATTGTGAGCGTACCCCAGAAGATACACATACTATTGCGAACTTTATAATTTTAGTACATTGTTTAGACGTATCTTTTAGCATTTTGCCAGCGTTAGCTACAAGTATGTAAGCGTATGAAAACATTTTTTTTTGATAAAACACTCATAGTTCAGCCATTTTGTACTAATTATTAAAAAAATATATATACATAAACCTTTTTTTTGTTTATAGCTCTTTGTGTTAGTGAAAACTTGGTCAGAAACTGTTGTGTGGCTTAAAGAAATAAGCGGAGAAACTGATGGAGATAGACAGCGCCTTTGTTTTATACTATGTATAGATATAGATATATGTAGTTAGCGACTTATACTCGAAATAATTTTTCATTTTGTCATAAAAATGAGTCATCAGATGTTATCGCACTATTTTTTTTTAATCCTAAAGGTTTAAGTTATCTTATTGTTTTTGTTATTCGATTCAAACCATTCAATACCATCAATCGATATTAGAATGACAGAAAGCCAAAAAACTTTTCACATAGTAGCTATTACCTATTATTCATGCATGCATTAGGCATTATTTATCTACAAATAGCAAAACGTAGGGCAATCAGCATTATTTATTTCAAAAAGTGTCGCGAATTGCTATCGATCGATGTCCGTCTCGTTGGCCGTTCGTCCAGTGTTAATTCATATATGGCTCGTTAATTCTCCTTAACGCCCGCTTATGGCGCCGCTACGTTAATGAATTTCAATTTGTTGCGGGCCGCGGACGTTTGGAAAAAAAAAGATAAAATGCAAAAAATTCCCCGCATTCGTATGGCTAGTTAGGTTAGATTGGGTTAGATCGTAACTGTGTTGAATAAAAATATTTGTTTCATTTTTTTTGCATTTTGTACCTTATATGACAGTTGTGGTGTATTTTTGTTAGTTTGTTAGACACTATAGTCAAGGTTTTTTCTATATAGTTTTTTGTAATTGTATTAGTACTTTTAGTTTAAATATATTTTATAATATATGATATCTTTTATAGTTTATAATATCTACATATTGTGAAAATTATATTGTAACTTTAGTAGATTATCAAATATTGTTTTGTTCTAGAAGTATTTTAACTTCTAGAATAAAACAGTATTTGATTATTTTTAAATAGGTACATATATATAATATTGTATATAAATTATAACTATTTCAACCGTTAAAAGGTACAGACAAGCATAACAGATTTTTTTTGTTGATAAACAAATACCTACTCAAAGTTTATTATGTTGCTGTCTAAAATGACCAAAAATGTTTATCTTAGAAATTTATGCTTTAATCTCATTTATCTATTTACATTATTCGAAGTTTAATTAATTATCAATAGTAAGAAATGTCAGGAAAACTATATAACTAAACTAGTGACTCACCCTCGCTCCGCTCGGGTTCGTCCCTATAACGTCGTTTTAACGTACAGTAAAGATTTCTCAGAGATGAGATATTTTCCCGCAAAAATAAAAAGTATCATATATGTTGACCCGGATAACCTACCTATCTAACTAACGGAGCTATCATCATATCAAATTTCATCAAAATCTGTCCAGGGGTTTTCTCGTAATGCGTTGCCAGACAGACAGACAAAAATTCTAAAAACTATAGATTCGGCCTCTATCGATAATAATTACCATTTCAATAAGATTTTTCAAAAAATATTTAATGTACAGATTCTACGCATAATTTTATCATAGGTATGTATAGATATAGATATAAATCCAATAAAAAAACTTAATAAATCAAGTACCTAATGAGTAAAACTGCTAACACTATTTTTAGTAGTTTTTCCAAAAATATATTGAAAAATGTTCATTACGATTATATTAAACTTAGAATTTTGTATAAGCTTATAAAAAACTATAAAGAATAAGAAAACCACTCAATTCTAAAATTCCCGCAGCAAGGGCGCGTGAGGCTCATTCATATTCGCAGGCTCACTGTTAGCAAATTGAATAATGTTGGAGGCGAGTAAAGTTATGATGTGAATAGCACCTATATTATCGCGGTAGTAAAGTTATTCTGTGTATAGCACCTATCTGTATTGTATATTGTGTAGGTACTTACTGCCTCGGTGGTGTAGTGGCTAGCATGTACGGCTGCACACCCGGAGGTCCTGGGTTCGAGTCCCGGGTCGGGCCAAGTTTAGTTATTGAGTCTTTCTGTATAAGTAAGCCTCAGTAACAGCCCGGAGTTGGGAAGTTGGCGGTGTTTCACCCCCGTGCCTCGGAGAGCACGTAAAGCCGTCGGTCCTGCGCCTTAACTCTCACTGGTCGTGTCGAGCAGTCGTCCCACCAGAGTATGAGAGTAACAGGAATAGAGAGTGCACTTGTGTCTGCGCGTACACTTGTGCACTATAATATCTCCTGCGCAGTTGGCTAGTCTCAATGAGATTGGCCGCCGTGGCCGGAATCGGTCGGGAGAACATCATCAGGTACTTACGTATGTAATTTTTCCGTCGTACGCTGTCGGCTGGTGTAGCGTCGCGATAGCTTTGGGATCTATTGTGGATCAATAATTATAAATTAAAAAATTAAGAAACCCCTTACGCAAATTGTCATTTAACGATTACGCTTGCACGCGTGAAGCACTTAATCGAGTAATCATACGCCAAAATGCCTTACATCATTTTGGATAAGAGCTGATACTCTTACACTGCTGGACCGACATTAACCAAACATAGCTAAGAACTACCGCAAGGAAATTGGATTTCAAATGAAAAAACTGCATTGAAATCGGTCTATCCGTTTGAGAGCTACGATGCCACAAACAGACACACACACAGACAGACATCGACGTCAAACTTATAACACCCCTCTTTTTGCGTCGGGGGTTAAAAATAAACTTAATCTTTATTTATAACTCATACTAAAGAATAAGGCTGCAGAAGATAGTGATTGAATATGAAAAGCTATGGATAATATCATTTTTGCTGTATGTGGTACTGTGTGTGTGCTTGAAGTATGTAGGTAATTGTGCAATTAGCAAAATAAATAGTTATCCAGACATTGTATTAATTTTAATTTTAATATTATTGTTTGACATATTTTCTTCTTCTATGTTGAATTTCTTTTGTAATAAATGAATGGGATATTTATTCACTTCAGACATAATAATAAGTTATAAGGGCCACTATTAGTAGGCGATCTAACAAAACGATTTGTGACAGAAAATTTCGCTTACATAGTACCTACACTGATTACTCTCTAAAAATATTTGAAATAACCGACTTTATTTAGTACTTCCTCCTTTTTGTGGTCGGTGATGTAAGATTAAGAGGTCTATCAAAATAATCGGATCCAGGATATGAATATTCACAGCCTAGTTAGTCTGTATGTATTTTACAAATTTTGTTTAACCAATTTTTTTAATGATCTATAAGGCAACACTTTCCCAAAATATTTTATTTTATATTTTGGTTTTAAAAATTAAGCAAGAAACGCACAATGAAAAATGAGTGAAACTTCTAGCAGAACCCGCGGCTTCGCTCGCGCTAAAATTACAAAAAACTCTCTAAAAAGGTAGTTTCATACAAATTTTCATCCCATATTTTACCCTCTTATAGGATGAATTTTGATATCGATCATCGATAAATGCTAAAACACATATTTATTTAATTTTCTTGAAGAGCAATAGTACAAAGAAACACACTTTCATATTTATAATATTAGTATGGATGTATAGAAGTAACACATATCCTATATTTAACTGACACACAAAATGTTATAGTTTATTTATACGAGGACTTTTACAAGCACTTTTGACACAGTTCCATACAATCGTATATAAAATATAAATACAATTAAAATGTTATCGAACAGTGATTTAGAACGTAATTGTCAGCTGTAAATCAATAAATGCTACCATACATAGTAATAAAATTTTCTGATAAAAATTAACATTCATAAAAACATTATTCATTTTTTATTTGTAAGTATATTTTTATTGAGATATTTCTGCTTAGTTTAGTCAAAAATTACAGTACCTAAGTAACAATTAAAATCATCCATAATCATACTAATATTATAAATGTGAAAGTTTAGATATTTGATGTTTGGATGTTTGTTGCTCAATCACGCCAGAACGGCTGAACAGATCTAGATGAAATTTGTCACAGAGATAGATTATACTCTGAAATAGCACATAGGCTACTTCTATAGCGAAAAGATGTGTTTCCCGTGGGATAGATTTTTTAAATTTTTCTAAAGGCGAACCCGAGCGACGCGAGCGTGAACCGCTAGTTTAGTATAAAGAAAGCCTGACTTATGGTACCATAATGTCTTTTTAGTAATTAGTTCGAATTTTAATAGTGAGTACCGTTGTATTATTTTTTTGCTATTGTCCTTTACTTGCACAATATTTACATATAACGGTCTTCAGCGAAAGCCCTTGTAAAAGTTGTAAAAAATGTTTCACTTTGGGCTCTACTTTTTACCATTTGTGGAGCAATGTTATGAAAGACCGCTCTACTTTTACCTAAGCAAATAAAGACATTTTTATATGGCGTTCAATATTTTGCAATAAATATTACCGTTAGAACATAATGTGAAATTTTTAGCCAGTCTCGTTACGATTAGTTATGCTACGCTTACAAATTGTTTTTTAAGAAATGTAACTAATATTGTTTTAAGATATTCAATTGTTAAAATAAAATTAATCAGACTAAATAATAGTTGCTTGTTGTGTAGAGATGGTGTTAAATTACATGCCTAACGCGGCTTACCACAGTTAGCAGTAATAATTTACCTAAAGCCGTGAAAAACAACCCTGTACAAACGTAAAAAAAATCATTTTGAATGTGGTAATCCTTTAAAGTGTTTTTTAAGCTTTTTACACATTGCACAGAGTTTTTGGTGTTCCTAATGAATTAAACCACTGAAATATTGTAATTTTGTATTCATTTGCTTATGAACCTTTCAAAACTATTTTTTTAAAATGTAATCTTAACAAATTTAAATAATGTATAGAGCTATCATTAATTTTTACATATAATAAAATTGTACCTAAGCCGAATAAATCTGTACATTTAATTTTTTTGGAAAATCTTATTGTAATAGACATTATTACCGAAACTATAGTTTAGAATTTTTGTCTATCTGTCTGTCTGTCTGTTACCGCATAACAGAAAAACTACTAGAGGGATTTTGATGAAATTTGGTATGGTGATAGCTGGTTACCCGGGTCAACATATAGGACTTTTTACCACGGGAAAGTATCTCATTTCTAAGAAAAAATACAAAAACTGCATTGTAAGTGTATACTAATATGTAAAACCTTAGAATTTGCTTTTTAGTCATCTGTACGCGGGCGGAGCCGCGGGCAATGCAAGTATCTAATAAATAAATATGATGGGACATTAACACACAGCACCATCTAGTTCCATGGTAAGCTACGAGACTTGTGTAATGGATACTAGATAGTTTATACTACACGTATATAACCTTAAATACATACATATTATAAATATTATTAGCTCACGACTAGAGTACAAACGTTCGTGCTCATCACAAATGAATGCCCCCAGCGAGACTCGAACTCGACCGCTGGCACAGCAAGTAGGGTCACTACAAACTAAGCCAAACGTGTCGTCAAAACAATAAAAATGTATCTACAATAAAATCGATATTTTAATAAAATATCGATTAAGTACAAATTGTAATACTAAGCTGAAGACAATTAATATAACATAACAAAATTTAATACACATAGACACATTAACATTTATAGTGAAATCGATTATAATCGATAGTCGAGTTACCCCAAGAAGTTTGCCCCTCGTAAATCATAACAAATATCTTGCTAACCCTTCGGCCGCTGTACCCAAGTGCAGTTAATTGGTCACCGGCCAGGGAAATTGGTACGCTGTACGAGCTTCCGCGAGTTAATGACTACGGCCAGTGGATGGACGGCAAAACCTATTAAGTACAATTTGGATGTGTGGAGCTTAAGAGATTTGGTTGAGCCGACGAAGGGTTAACTTCATATTTTGACTGAGAATTTGATTTTCTGAGGAACAGAAAGTGTTTGGAAATGATTACTTAATGTATTATATGATAATATATAAAGTATTTAATTATATATATATATATATATATATATATATATATATATATATATATATATATATATATATATATATATATCATTAAGCATTTGAATCGTATGATTGTGAAAGCTGGCGATTATTTAAACATTATCATTTTTCTTATTTCACTAAAGTTGAGTTGTAGACAAATATTTATTTATAAACTATATACAAATTTAATATTGGATGAATATAAATCGTAAAGAAAATAAACCGTCATTTCATTTGAATCAATTTCAGGAAATCAAACTTTTGGAAATAAGGCAGTACAAAGCCGATATTTGAGCCAGGTACCAGTTTCTACAAATACTTTACAGTAGCCTTTTTAACGTGGTTTATAACCTTGGGAAAGTTATATTGCCTGTATTATATAAGGCAACACTTGGGGTCAGTTTAGACTTTTTATAATACCTTTTATGGCGCCGCCTTGGATAAGTTTCTTTGTAAACTTTCTATCAGATGTTTGTATATGTTCTTTAATTAGATTTCTTATTATTTAAAAAGACCGATGGCATTGCAGGTATAAATGACAATTATTTGAAAGAAAAAAATAAATATTAATAACATTTTATGACAGTAGTACACAGAGACATGACAGGTAGCGAATCTATAACAAGCTATCATCAGTCAGCTAAATTAAGCGTATGTAGCAATGCTAAATTAAATTAAGTACTAAGTTTTAGTATTTAGTTAATTGTTCCTTTGTGACCTTTTTAAACATAAATAATACAACAGTTATGTTAAAAGTATGGCTCAGAATTTCTTAATTTCATGTTCGTTCGATTGCGTTTTCTTTTATTTATTCGATTCATTAAGGGTTTGAAGTATTTCCTACGGATTTATTTTTTCATGATTCGTTTGGTACGTAAGGAATGGAATAAATATTAATAATAAAGGAGGGTTTGCCTTCAAAATTACGCGAAGGCAGCGTGTTGACGACTCCTAATTTGAAGTAATTTACATAGATTATGCCAGTTCGCTGAGTGCCAATCTTTTAAAGTGGCTTCTTCCACTCATTTTGCGTTCCATCCTTGGCCCTATAAGAAATTTATTATTTTTAAGGGTCTATGCAAACATTTCATACATAAATTTTTAGCTTAGTTAGCTCCTTATTGACTACGGTGGATGGATTTGCAAATAAAATTGTATTATTTGGCACAAATATATAAACGGTGAGTCATTGAACTCATTAATTGAAATTAACATTCGACCTACTTTAATAAAATATAATCTACAGTAGTTTAATATGAATCTTAAATTATTTATTCTTTTTATATGAATGTAGCCATCTGAGGTACTAGCGTATTAAGAAATGGCGTAAAAACAAATAGTATAACTATATAAAAAAAAAACCATCTTTTCATCAAAAATAAATATCAATGCCATAGATAATAATGCAGTAAATGTTATAAACTTTAGTCGGTGCGTCATCACCGGTCGCATATCCTGAACGCGAATATCGCCTAATCCTCCCCGACCCCACTTTGTAAGCCAACATTATCTCATGTTATTTTTCGATATTACCCCGTTTTACGGGGTCCGGGGGCGCGTAAATCAAATTTATAGCCTTTTTATACAAGCATTAAAATTTTATCGGCGTGATTTCTTTCTGTGCCATTGTCCAGTCGAGTCTCTGTCATCCCCTGTCCATTTTCGAGTGGTGAATACAGGCGGTATTATTAGAAGCTTTCATGTTTATATTAGGTATACTAGACCCCCGACTTTGGTCGAGTGGACTAGCAATGGCAAATTATAGAGGAAAAAATTTCGTATAAATTTTAACCTCCACAATATGTAAAGTACAAGTTGCCAAAAATACTTTTTTAACTAAACTCTATATTATACTAACTATGTATTATCTGATCAATTTTCATTATCCTCGCCTTCCTAATTTTAGAGTTTTCGCGAATACTCCGACAGTCAATTATTAGCAGGCATTTCGCTTTTACGCAGCCATCTAGAAATGATTAATATTAAAAAATACATATTTTTCCTTGTATATAGTAATAATAAAATATTTATTTAAAGTGGAAAATTACAATTTGCTATTTCATACTACAAACCTATGGAATATTTTAATTGCAGCAACTTTGTTGAGTTAATGATATGAGAACGTGTAAGACAAAGTTACGTATTTGTAGAAAATATGAGCCATTACATTGTGCTTTTATATATACATACTTTAGTTAAAATCAATATATATAAGAAGGAAACCAAAGTAGAATCACTTGGATGCCTATAGAAGACTTTGATTTTATTATTCGTAGTATTATTATTATACTCTATATACCTATATCTTATCCCTGTCTCTGTATACTTATCATCCTCATTTACACCCATTTAAGGGATGATTTCTGGGATAAAATCTATCCTACGACCTCTCCAGGGTCTCAAAGTATCTTCTTACCAAATTCCATCTAAATCTGAACTGACTGAACCAGTAGTTTCGGAACTTATTCGGTACAAACAAACATTTTTTTTCTCTTTATAATATTAGTATAGTTATTTTATGTTATTAGTATAATATTTTATTATAAATAACTATAAAATCGTCACAACAAAAATAATGTAATATAACATAAATTATATTCTTTTATATAACTTTATTTAATGCCGGAACCCTTTCAACGTATCAATAGTCAATTTTGCTTAGTTATACACAGTATATTTTAGTAAAGCTCTGTGAGTTAATGTAAATAAGCTTAATCTACAATTCATCAACAAATAAATGTTTTTTAAAAGTGAAAATCTTCACATGTTTGCAATTTCCTATACTCTCGAATCAGAAATGTTCCATTTGAATTTTTTCCGTAAAGGCGCCCCGGGCGCTGCGGACCGTCTCCTGTAACTGAAACAATAAAACCACGAGTCCTTATCGATATCTGATATTAGCATTTACACCGGCTCTACAAGGATTTTTCTCCCAATCAGACATATCTCGTATCACCAAATTAATTAATATTTTCTTACATTTCTAGTTTTGTTTATGTCGAGTTATTTTGAAAATCTTATTTTTTTTTTGATATTTGTTATATTTTTGTCTGTAGTTCTCATCAGTAGTATTATTTAATAGTACCTATATTACTTTTTATACTCTATACTTAAGTAGGTACCTATGCTTTTTTATTATTAATATAATTATTTTTTCTGAATGTCTGTCGCAAAAAATATCAAAAATACATGTAATAATATAATCCACCAAAACTTATTATACCTATCGTAATGCCCAAACATTGAATGATCTCATATAATTGTTGTTAATATCAAAGTATAAACTTTACATTTCAAATAATAATTCCATCGTTAAGCGTGTAGTTCTTTGGTATAATTAATTTTAAGTTCATTTTGAAGTATCAAAATCTATACATACCTATAATAAAATTGTAACTAAGCCGAATCTGTACATTAAATGTTTTTTGGAAAATCTTATTGAAATAAACATTATTATCGATACCAAGACCGAATCTATATTTTTTAGAATTTTTGTCTGTCTGTCTGTCACCGCATCACAGAAAAACCATCGGAGGGATTTTGATGAAATTTGGTATGGTGATAGCTGGTTGTCCGGGTCAACATATAGGATACTTTTTACCGCGGGAAAGTGTCTCATTTTTGAGAAAAAATACAAAAATTGCAATGTATATTACAAGAGTAAACTAATATGTAAAACCTAAGGATTTGGTTTTTTGACATCTGAACGCGGGCGGAGCCGCGGACAGTGCTAGATATAAAATAAAACCTTAAGTAGGTACTTATGACTCTATAATAACTTTCTATCTTCGATTTTTTAGCGTCCAAATTTTACATACATATTCGATAGAGTCTCTACAATAAATGCATAGCCTGAGGATAACATTATGTGCATACTTATTTAGCTGTCCTTACTCTACTCTCCTAAGTAAAGAGCGCCATGAACGCTATCAAAAAATTATAAAATCGTGCACTTTCACATAGAGATAGAGTTTTTATTTAGAAAAGGTTCCATTTAGATTTTTGTTGGGTCTTCCCGGCAACGCAATAAAAGCACGTGGCAATCTTATCGATATACGCTGTCGAGTCCGGCGCGGCCCGCGGGCTTAAGCCGCAGTTCCATAACGGATAAAGTGATTCCGAATGTGAAAAACCTTTTTACTGCCATTGCCATTGTTTTTTTTTTCAAATATATAAATTGGTAGGATTTTTTGAATTAAAATCTGCTAAAAATGATGATATAACTTATATTATATCGAGAATTATCATATTTTTGGCAGTAGAGATTTATAGTTAAAAGTAGGTGTAATTTTTTGGAAAGTTTTTATCGATACAAATATAACTTTTTTTTATGTGAATATGCTTCGGTTTTTATGCTTTTGGCTAAAAATTCTTTTTATAATAAAAGGTAATATCAAGATAATTAGATATATTTACCAACTGTGTAAAGCTAATGTTTTTTCTACAATTAATTAATTTCTGTGTGCTTTTAAACAACGAACTGCTTTAATTAATTTTGTAAGGTTATCAATTTTGTATTTAATCCTTATGTCATAAAATTTTAAGTCATTAATCTATGTCTTAGCTAAATCAATGGGCCTATAGGGTTGAAATTTTTGACTGTCATATTCTATATATGGGCAATTACTAATAAGGATATTTTAAACTTTAAACCTCACAGGTGAGAAAACGGAGGTGTCAATTTTTAAAGAAAACAATATTATTCGCGTGTCTAGTTAAATAAATTTTATTTAAAAAATATTTTTTAATTAAAAAAAAAACGTTAAAATAAACCCAAATTTGAAGGTTTTACTAGTAACCATATTATCGCCCGGATTGCATAGAAAGTTTTAAATCAATACGACATTCATTAAGAGTAGTTTAATGTAGACTTACAAGATTAATTTCAAGAATAATGTTATTTCGTTATTAAAAGTATAGCCGATACTCAATTGTATTTTTACTTAACTTATTACAGGAAAAATAAGCGACGGCAAATGACTCTTTCCTAGCTCTAGGCACGACGAAATTCGATCGCTTAGTGAAATATATGTACATAAACAAAGCAATGTTGGACAAAAAAAATCCATACACCTCTAAATATTTACAAATATAAAAAAAATGGTACAAACAAAACTATACATCGCACAGCAAGTCGAACATGCGCCATAAAAGCCACGCGTAATTTTGAATCCGTAAAACATTCGCTGAATAATCACGACGCATTGAAGCCGCTCAAACAAAATTTCAAACTTAAAACACACTCACTGACGCAGGCCGTCTGTCTGGCCACAGGTTTTTAATACATCCAAATAGGATGGCCGTGGTGTATGGAGTCGTTTTCACCAAAAAGTGAATCATAAAGTCGACGCCTGAGATACGAATCAAAGCAACATAATGAGAAGCTTCTTCACTGTGAGGCATTCGTGTCATCGTACTGGATAAGACATGCTATGCATTATTTTAATACTGATTCTCAGGTACATTCTTAATACTGTAAATTAATATTGGACTACTATTGTAAATACGAAAATTTGTATTTGTTTGTGTGTTTGTTATTCCTTCAAGCTAATCTGGCTGGACGGTTTTGAATGATAAGTACACAGATAGACTAGACCTGGAGTAATAAATTTAGTATTAGGCACTTTGGGACGCTCGTCGGCTCCTAATAGTAAAGACTACTTTTATTTGTGTTTTCACGCACGTCAAGACGCGTGCTTTCTTTTAACATTTAAATAACATAAAAGCAAAAGCAATTCAATAAAGTCTGACAATATTGTTATAGAACGTGGTCTATCTGTGGGCGAAATGTTCAAATAGGCTCAACAGTTTAGTTCAAAAACATTCAAACTAACAAACTTTGTTGAATCTTCCAAAACATAAGTATTATATTAAAGACTAGCATTGCCCGCGGCTCCGCCCGCGTTCAGATGATCAAAAACCTGATTCTTAGGTTTTGCATATCAGTATACTCTTACATGACAGTTTTTGTATTTTTCTCAGAAATGAGATATTTTCTCGCGGTAAAAAGTATCCTATATGTTGGATAACCAGCTATCACCATACCAAATTTCATCAAAAAACAGACAGACAGACAAAAAGTCTAAAAACTATAGATTCAGCCTCTATCGATAATAATATTTATTTCAATAAGATTTTCCAAAAAATATTTAATATACAGATTCGGCTTGGTTACAATTTTATTATATGTATAGATTTTAAAACGACTTAAAATATGTCCTGTCGTTTCACTGTTACTGAGTAACAAACCAACACACACCACACACAGTAGCATTTGTAACATTAGTCCAATATACCTACATGTATAAGTATAGTAATTTAATTCCTCATCCAGTACAATGTATGTCCTTGCGCCGGGCGTTGTTTGAGGAGCGGGCGGCTGACCGCGGGGCGCAGGCTGCAATCAGCTAACCGGATCAGCTCGGGTGCAAACACAATTGATAGCGCCGCCATTGCCACGCACCTGAACACATTTTACTTTACCTTCTCTGATGAACTTTCCAGTTAATGTAACATAGGTATATTATGTTTTACATAATACTCTTTTATATCTTTTATGTGTCATTATTAAAAGCACTAGTTCTTTTTATGGTTGGTTCTTAAATTTTAGATAGGCTTATGTAAGCCAAGTGTACTTATGATTATCGAAGGTCTTTTATTATAGTTACGAGAGCTTGTATGAGTTGTATATATATTTTTTTTCCTTCACCCTAAAACGGCTGGACGGATTTGGATGAAATTTAGTATATACAGATATATGATCTGGGGAAACATAAGACTATTGTTTTGTACCTAGGCATGAACACGAGCGAAGACAGGGTAAGTCGTTAGTACTAATATAAAATATTTTGTCAGCGAATTAATATATATTACTTAAAAGTATTGTTGCTTCAATGTTACCTTCATTGTACTTAATTGTGAGCTACTTAATTAATTAACACGCATAGTATTATACTGAATTAAAAATGTGATTTTAATTGAGATTATTATCATAAAATTAAAAACCGTCAATTGATCTAAATAAAAAAAGGCTATTTAATATTTTAAAGTACTGCGGCACTATTTGATGCTGTTATGAGATGGTGAATTAACACTTATCATTAGCGTTAATTAGAATAGAAATTTAAGAAATAAGTAACTGTGTCTATAGAATGGGATAGTTTGTTGGATGGTCGCCGAATACCCTACATGTGCATTGCACATTGTCAGTTGTCGAGCATAAACAATGCTGAACGGATTCTATTGAAGTATAAAATTACAAACAGAATTTGACCAATCGCTTGATGAAATATTTCAATATATTTGCGAGGATTGATAACATATTAACGAATTCAAAATTTTTGTATGTATTTGATCATCACTCTTTTTTAGTTTTTATTTTTTATGTATGTATGTATGTAGGTCTCATTAAATTAAAATATAATATCCATATCCATACTAATATTATAAATGTGAAAGTGTGTTTGTTTGTTTGTCCTTCTTTCACGTCGAAACGGAGTGACGGATTCGCGTGATTTTTAATGTGGAGGATAGTTGGAGGGCTGGAGAGTGATATAGGCTGCTTCTTGCTGCGAGAAATGATCTCATTCCCATAGGAAAACACGTTATAAGGCAACCCAAAAAAATATTTATGGTCAGAATTACTTGACACTTAGTATTAATTCTCTTCATTACAATTAAATAAATACGTGTTTTAGCATTTTTCGCAAATTCATCCTATAAGGGAGTAAAATAGGAGATGAAAGTTTATATGAACCCGAACATTTTAGAGCTTTTTTGTAGTTTAGCGCGAGCGAAGCCGCCGGTTCTGCTAGTTAAGCTATAAATTTGAATTACTTTTTACTTTGCAGTAGTACTTTTTATTAAGTGCCGTAATCTTATTCTTGTGTGATATAAAAAATACATCAAAAATATTTTTAATATTTTTGAAATTATATTTTTTATAAATATGTACTTATAAAAGTTTTTATTTAATGTTCTGATATTTGAAATTTCTCATGTATAAAAAACTGTATCATAAAATTGTGGACAATTTAATAGAGCATTTCGTAACTTAATAAGTGTCGATATAAGACTTATTCGGATTTGTCTAGGTATACATATAATAAGATTGTAACTAAGCCGAATCTATACATTAAATATTTTTTGGAAAACCTTATTGAAATAAGCATTATTATCGATACCGAGGCCGAATCTGTACTTTTTAGAATTTTTGTCTGTCTGTCTGTTACCGCATCACAGAAAAACCACTGGAGGTATTTTGATGAAATTTGGTATGGCGATAGTTGTTTATCCGGGTCAACATATAGGATACTTTTTACCGCGGGAAAATATCTCATTTCTGAGAAAGAATATAAAAACGGCAATGTAAAAATATACTAATATGTAAAACCTAAGAATTTGTTTTGGTCACCTGAAAGCGGGCGGAGCCGCGGGCAATGCTAGTTTTTTTATAAATATTAAAGCTTTTATTTAAAGCTCTGCTATATTTGAAATTTTTCATATATAAAAAACTGTATAATAAAATTGTTAACTATTTAATAAAGCATTTCGTAACTTAATAAAAGTGTCGATATAAGACTTATTCGGCTTTGTATAAGTAAGCCAATGAACTCCATATTTGTGTCGTCATATACCTATTCATGTAAAAATAAAATACAGGTATATTTTTGGAATTGATTCTTTATCTCGGGGTCTCTACATATTTACACGTCACATTGCTTTACTTAAATCTCAATGTACAATAATAAACACATTTACATTTTATACAAATAATCAGGCCTCTATTATTTTCTAAATTATCTCAGACAATGTGAAGATTAATATAATATTACACATGAAAGAATCTAGTTTAGTAAAAGTACATACATAAATCTATCGATGTACATTTTATGTTCAATATTAACATTTAAATAGTTTATGGATCTATAATTAAAAAGCTTTAACAATACAAATAACAATCATCCCCTTTAATAAATACATTATAATTATGACAATTAAGCCAATATCTACTACACTTTATTAATAAATATCTCATATTTAATAATACCTACAATATTTACAAGCTCGTTTTATCACATTTTAATAAGTCCGCTTCACACGGAAATAAAGTCACTAAATTTAATATGGCCGCCACACGGATTTATGCGTTGATATTGAACTGTTCGTAATTTTAGTTGATGTTGGACTAGAGAGAACTCGCGTTCGTTGTGATGGCGCTTTTAGTTCGTTGCGCATACGTGGTCGGTCTGAAACCGTGGAATCCGCAGCTTGAACTTGTTTCATTTGCAATTCGACATTCGCCGGCCTCGTCGGATGGAAAGCAGATTTAACTACTTCAATCTGCTCTTCGTCGGATTCGTCGGATGCCTCGTGAGTTGAATTCACTTCAGATTTTGTGTTTGATCTAGGACTTGCGTTCGTCGTACTTCGCGGACTACCGCTTTGCCTACTGCTTGTTGGTGATAATCGAGCACTAGACGTGTCCATTGAAGAAACATTGCTTTGTAAATGTCTTAACGCGTCGTAACCATTTTTCATCGTCAGTTCCGGTGGCAACGTTTTTAATGCGAGTTCAGCCGGATGTGGCGCAAAGGGTAATAGTCCATTAGGTGGTAAAAATGTTCCAGGTGGAGGTATTAACCCTCCAGGTGGTAAACTTGCCATTGCCGCTGGGAATGGGAACAACTCGGCTCCGGGCAATGCAACCGGTGGCGTAGTAATGGGTGCAGCACCTGTGGGCAAAAGAGAATACGTTATTGAATTATCATAAATAATGCTCCTTATAGCTTCTGCTGTCTGATTTGACAACATGTCGTTATATGAGAGACGAGCCCCTAGGGACTGCCCGGGGCACGCGGGCACTCTGCTGATCCCTGAACAACGAGGGTGCATAATCGTACCAAGGATAATGTACAATCTGTAGGCGTTTAAAGGCGGCTTCATCGAAAGGGATGTTTTTTTAGTACGATATGAGGAGGGTGAGGGTGCAATATTTATTTATCCAAACGCGACGTAGTTCTTTACGATCCAGACACAGTATTCCTTAATTCGCTTCGAAATGTGCCCTCGGTGTTGAAACCGCATTAGCTATGCGAGGCACGCGTGGGTGCTGGACAGTGGACACATGTACGGATACAAAGCCGGATCTGTTGCGATAAGGAACTTCTATCTTCGTGTACGACGGACAAAGAGGACTCGAAACGTGAAATTTTCATTAGCACCAGTGTTCAAAAGTTCTTGTAGCGAGCTTTGATTCTCGATAAGTGTAAGAGTCGGATGCATAAAAAGGACACGATGGAGGCGCAGATTGGGCCACAAAGAGCTCGGAGGTGGCACGTATCTCTTTTACACTTTTTATATTTGCAGCAGTGGCAGTGCGCAGACCACTTTAAAAGGCAACAGGGAGGGTGGGGTAACTAGGAGGTAATTTGGTGAGGTGGGGGGCCAATATCGGCGTCGCGCCTGATTGAGGTGATCCCAACGCCCAGATTTCAAACTGCTGTGCAATAACTATTATGTTTAATTAATTTTTTCGGTAAATTATTTTAGTGGAATTATCTTGTAATTAGCTATATGATTATATAAATGATATCGATGGCTGTATTTAATTAAATTAAAACATTAACTATTTTATACCTGTATTGTAAATAAATTTGAACAACGAGAGGTTATAAGTAGATTGAAGCAACTTTTGAATACAAATTGCAAAGTTAAGCGTATCCCTTTGTGAAAATGAACTAAGCTAAGGTTTAATAAAGGTCGGTAGGTGTTTGAGTACAACGCTCCTCGCGTTTCAGCGTCGGAAACAAAAAGTGGCTGGTGGCGCGGTCGCCTACATTGGAATAAAATTGACTCCACACTCTCTCGAACGTGAAGGCGGTGCTTTTTATACTTTTTCCGTACTGAACCCCCACTTCCCCCAGCGAGCGGACTTCAGCGGGTGGTTTTGCTTCGGTCGGACCGGTGTTGTTTTGCAACGCTCAAGAGCCGCTTCTTTTATTTGAGCCTTTACGTTGTAAGGCCTTGAGGGGTGGTTCCGATGCGAGCTACATGTTTTCGAGTGTTGTTTGCGAAATCGGGAATTTTTAAATTAACGAATGCCAAATAATCCGTCGATCGGAAGTTCAATAGGAATCGAAAAGATGGCTGATATCCGTTTTAGTTCTATGATTATTACTGGTTAATGTTTGAATTTAAATGCATATGTGAACTATGAATAAAAAAAAAAATATTAGTTTTAAATAAGATATTGATAATTTACCTTTAACAAGTGCAGCTGGATCTCTTAGCTGGGGCGGCCTAAAATAATCTGCCCAAGCATAATTCAAATAAGCTGCATCAAGCCATCCAGGATTTAACAAGAATGGATTAAACGCTCCAGGATGTCCATACCCGTAGTCTGAAACAAAAGAGAAATATTATTAATATTTGTTACATACAGATAAACAGAAAGAAAATTGTTATTTTCTTTAATTTATTTAATCATTTTGTATAAAAATATATAGAGCAACGAGAATGGTCATAGCGAGGTCAACCTCAGATTATCCTTAAGAAATCACCATCACATTTGACAAAGGCAAGCAGTAAAGGCGGCGACACACGGCTCGCGTACTGTTTACCGCTCCCGCCGACTATAACAAGGGGTTTGTATACACAACGACCCGGTTTACTACTGCAGTTAGCCGGCATTTCTGTGCCATACGTTTTTACGACCCTCCACCATAACGTTGCCTTTCGCCTTTCAGCTAGCGAAACGCTTTTTTATTTGTTTAATCGATAGGCTACTGAAGACGCCACTGCCGATGTCTATTTTAGTTTTTATGAGCGATTTTAATCCGGTCGCGACTCATCTCAATCGATACGATCAGGTGTATCGACTTTTTTATTACAGGATTAACAGTTTACGAGCACTTCGTCTACTTTGTTTTGAATTACTGATCACTGTTTAGTGAAATCGTCTGAAGTTTTTAAGTTGTTAGCCTAATTTTGTGCGCAAACAAAATATCTCTTTGTTTTCCCGTAAATAATCAGGTGATTAGACATTTTTATTGCTCACTAAGAATGTTTACAGAAGATCACTTTATTTCTGTACACACAATCCGTTCGGATCCGAGATTAGCGAGTGTTTCGGGCAGGCGTTTTCCAAATCGCGGGTATTTTAAATTAAGAACGTGATGGATGGCCCGTCGCGCTGTCACGTGGCAATCCGGCAGAAGAGCTCCACCATCATGGTACATAATAAGTTAAATGTGGAACTCGGAAACGGCCCGCTCCATTTGTTAATGCCAGTATTCAATTAAATTCGGTTCCCCAACCCTTTGTACATGCAGAGCTCTGAATATTAACATCGCAACGAGCCGTTCTAACTGTTAAAAGACATTTTGGATTAATAATGATGCTTCAGCTTGAGTAAAGTGTTTTAAATTACGATCTACTTAACAGTTTTATATAAACGGGTGATAAAGACATTAAATTTGTACCACAGTCCATGTTTATTAAATACTAGCACTGCCCGCGGCGCCGCCCGCGTTCAGATGACCAAAAAGCAAATTCTTACGTTATACATATTAGTATACTCTTACAATGCAGTTTTTGCATGTTTCTCAGAAATGAGATATTTTCCCGCGGCAAAAAGTATCCTATATGTTGACCCGGATAACCAGCTATCTAGTCCAGTGGTTTTTCTGTGATACGGTAACAGACAGACAGACAGACAGACAAAAAATCTAAAAACTATAGATTCGGCCTTTGTATCAATAATAATGTCTATTTCAATAAGATTTTCCAAAAAACATTTAATGTACAGATTCGGCTTAGTTACAATTTTGTTATATGTATAGAAGACGTTTGAGCGATACGAAATAAGTGTCAAAAGAGGCATTAAATAAGTCGAATGAGAAGCGAACGTTTGTTAGTCATAAATTAATGTTGAAGACGTGTTGGGCGCGCGTTGAATAAATGGAATCAGAGTTATGGCTCATAACTCGGGGCGGTTGGCGACGGTGTCTTATGACAAACACCACATTTATATTGTCTTTTAGTTGTGATTGTCTTATATAGGGTTCAGACGCTGTTATTGACTCGAATGACTCCATATTTATTACTTGGATTTATCGTAACTATGAACTTTATTATACTAAAATATATCTTTGAGTACAGTTTAAGAAAATACGACAAATGCGTTTTCGATTTCGAAGTTCTAATTGAAACAAATTGGTCGTAACTCCTTCATACGTCAGTTATGAGGGTCGCTGGGTGTGGATGTGGTATTAGCAGCAGAGAGACATAAAATTCATATTTTAGAGGCAGCGGGCGGTAGCGGGGAGATCAAACGGACTTTACGACGGGCCCCGAGATTGTTTACATCTGTTACGCGACCGTGGCCGCACCATGAAACTTGGTAACCGCTTGTACAGCAAGTGTCGCATATTAAACTTTACAAATGTATAATTCTAACTTGAATATTTTAATTCTTCTAGATACCAATTACGATTTTCGTAAATTACTTATATGCACCTACCTAATAACGAAACTTATACACCTTAACGCAGCTCATACTACTAACGCTACTACCAACGGGTTAGTAGTGGAAATCAACTTATTATTATACATATAACACCTACATGGAACTGAGTGACAAACAGATTGAAATTAATATTCAATTTATCTAATAATAATGATGAAGACATCGATAAACAAGTGCAATAGAAAGGCGTCTCGTTAATTAATATACCGCCATAAAGCCGCGACGCCACTGATCGCATTATTATCCCTCGCCTTTGATGTTTATCGCTGAGGATGTTAGTTTTTCCGCATGTCTTTTTATTATTGACCAAACTTTGGGCGCATCGGTTTGTTTATACAGACGGTCTCGTTTGACGAAAATAGATTTGTGGTGTCAAAACGTTATGATTCGAGCGTGATTTGTGGAACTTGGTTTTAATTGTTTGAATTGAGCCACAATTAACTTTTGATTGGAGTAAAAATAATTGAGTACATTTTGTTTTCATTACACGTTTGTTTATATTACAATTAAACTTCAACGGAATTTTAAGTAATAATCAGAATTGATGAAATTATTTACATTTTAGTTTTTTTTTAATTTATTCTATCCGTCGTTTATCTTTTACATCATACATATCTAAATTTTAATTTGATGTATGTATTTTAAATTAAACTATCTTTTCGAATTTTTTCGCGGATTTATTTGGATTTTTGGTTCCCGACATTTCGAATGCTTTACAGCATTTATGGTCACGGGAGAGACTAAGGTGTTAGATGTCTCAAAGGTATTATATAGTTGTTACAGACAGCCTATCCACAAATAACAAAATTAATTC
The DNA here is from genome assembly GCA_951806755.1 of Brenthis hecate. Lineage (NCBI taxonomy): Eukaryota > Metazoa > Arthropoda > Insecta > Lepidoptera > Nymphalidae > Brenthis > Brenthis hecate. The sequence goes on along the minus strand of OX638279.1, from coordinate 2,252,079 downwards.
AAAAAAATGAAAAATGGCACCAAAGTACCTTACAACATTTTTTAATTTCAAACACTTTTATAATTTTATAAATAAATAAATAAAATAAAAATAGTTTTTATTTCTTAATCATTTTTACATTTTGTGTTCGAGTCTTCCCAGTAAGTAATCCGAGGATACTTGTGTTGGGAATGGCCCGCTTCTTCCCATATGCATACTCTATGATTAAGTTAAACTATATATATATATATATATATATATATATATATATATATATATATATATATATATATATATATATATATATATTTATTTATTTGTGGTAAGTACCTATAGGTGTATATAAAACTAACTGGTCATAGGTTCGATTTTCGTAGACGATAAATAAATGTATAAATTAATTATTAAAATAGTTTTTATTTCTTAATCATTTTTACATTTTGTGTTCGAGTCTTCCCAGTAAGTAATCCGAGGATACTTGTGTTGGGAATGGCCCGCTTCTTCCCATATGCATACTCTATGATTAAGTTAAACTATATATATATATATATATATATATATATATATATATATATTAGATTTAAGTTATTTAAAGCAAAGAAAATTATATAAAATTAAATTAGTGTTATAATTGAATATAGAATGTATGTAGGTACGGATATATGTATATATATTAATGTATGTAGTAATTTACCTTGAAAATTAGCTAGCAACTTAAATCTACTTTCAACTGAACTCTGACAGAATAATGAAAGTTTATTATTCTTCAAGTCGTATCGTTCAATTATCTTTAACATTATTTTTAAATGCGCTAACCAATAACCATTTATAAGTCGACGTCAAAACACTTTACAGCACACTCGTAAAGACAATCAAGAGTTATTTTTGTAGTCGCTTAGTATGTTTGAGATTAAGAGATGTAACTAAAGTCTGCGTGATTGACTGATTCTCACGTTCAGACAACTTATCGTACGGGGTACAGATGTTTGTTTTTATTCTTATACAATTTATGTGTTCTATAGTGGATGGGTTAAAATAATCGTAATCAGCTAACAGAAACTTAATTTAAATTTCACACAAACCAAGTTTTAAAATTTAAATGATGGAGAAAATTAAGTAGATAAACCTATTTTAAAATACGTTGAGCCTGTGGATATTTTATTTTATCAGGCTTTAATTATTTGTATAAGCATAATACAAATAATTGGTAAATGATTTACGAAACTTTTTACATTTTTTCAGTAGGTAATAAATATATATATTATACATACATAACAGTACGAAAACGAATGAAATCTTTAATATTAACAAAAGAGTTTTAATATGACTATAAACTATAAAATCGTTTGGCGCCGAACGACTCGTATTAATAACAGAGGATTTGAATGTAAAACTATTTTCAATGTGGTCAAATGGTCGGAGCCGCAAAACCGTCCGTGGACTGGCGGGCGGCCAGCCAGCGCACGCGCATATAGAAATCTAGATCATAATGTTAGTATGTATATTTCAAATATACGTTTTTATCTTAGAATTTTATAGCTCAAGAGTTATTTTTTCGAGGTAATAGTGCTGCCGTTTATTTTTTGCAGTAATCGCGAAATAATGTTGATTATAATTTATGATCTCAAGAATAACGTATTTACGTACGTATATACGGCAATATAATGTTTCCAGATATAATTCGTAGTAGAATAGGAATATAAAATAGGCATCTATAAAGAACTGTACAAACAGTAGGTAATAATTTTTCTTAGGTATAATATTTAAGTGATTTTTGAAAAAATGATTTAATTTGAAATGGAACTTTTAAATATACATATTTATTATTGATTGACTTTACATGAAGAGAAAGTATTACTTAAATTAAGTATGTAGGTTATATATGTTTTATAAAATTTAATTTTATTATTTTAAGTATTCGTTATATCTTAAAATCCCAAATATAAATTTAAAGGAAAACTCTACTCAAAGATATATAATTGGGGGATACTTAGGTATTTTTAAAATAGATTCTAATTTTCAAGTCAGTGTCCATTTTGAGTTAAAAAAGTTAGTATAAAAGCAAAAATAATTCACTACTTTAAATAACTATTTTAAATTTACCTACTAAAATGTATATTAATAAATAAAAATGTAGTAACATTTATACTGTAATGAATAGTAATAAAATGTAATAAAAATAATTGCAATAGCTGAGTTAAATTAAAAAAATAAGTTTGACTCAGCTATTAAAATTATTATCTATCTAGAAATATGTAGAATATTATAGGAACTTACTTTGTTTGGTTCTAGGTTCTCTTGGTCCGTCAACTGTAACCTTGATTGCCTTGGTGTAAGTTGCAACTTGGCTCGGGAACGTACTGATGGTGATGGTGAGTGTGAACGACTTGCCTCGTCCACTGCGACCCACGAACCTCAAATCATTAAATTTCGCTACTTGGTTCTTCATCACTGCCGTGCAATTCCTCATTTCTGCCATTACATTTTCATCGTTTCCCGCTTTTATCGTAACTAAAGTACCGTCTTGAACGTCATCCAATGCGACAACTTTAAACGCAACAGGCAAGGATTTGTTCGACCGCCAGTGGCCAGGCAGGGCCGAGCAAAGCACAGCCGGTGAGCCCGTCTGCACCAGGTCGCCGTGACTCTGCCGGTAGTACTCATGGATGTGGGAGTAAATATCCGCCATCGTAGGGGTCGGGGGACTTGCGTGTGGAAGGTGCATCGACTCCAGTTCACCTTCGAACACTTCTCTACACGCCACTAAAGTTCCTCGTCACGCCACTAGTCCATAAACACTCTGTCAAAAGTTTTAAACACGCAAACGAAACTCAAACTCGCGACGAAGTGTGCACGGAGCACTCCGGAAAGTTGTGCAAAGTATGGGCGCGAGACGCCGTGTGAGCGACCGACCGTCTGCACCACTTGTTGGGCGCGGATAAGACGCCGGGCGGGGGACTCGGAAAAATAATGGACGACTCGGCGAAACCGCAAGCCGAAGACTCACGACGCGCACCGAAGTCGCAGCGAAGGGACGCGTACTCGCGAGGACTCAGTTTCGACTGATGACTGCGATACGACGCGACTTTTTCCGATGGTCAATATTTTGCGTTCGCGCGGTCGCCGCCCCCACCCGGGTGGCGGCCCCTACGTCTCGTAAAAAGCGGGAAGGAGACGAAGGGTGCGGGCGGCGCGGAGCCGCAGCGGGAACGAACGGGACGACCGCGGTTGATCTCTGCGTTTTTATAAAAATGCTCGCGGAAACGAGACGTTGTCCCACCACACGACCCGGTGGGAGAGAGACGGGTGCATTTTTTTGAATAGCCACGGTGACGTATCACGAGGCGGCGGTAATTAGGCCACGGGGCGGCGGGAAACCGCGGCCGGTGTGAAAACCTATCAACGAGCTCATGAAAAATTATGATTTCCATATTTGAGTCGAAAGTTCTGCTCACGGGGTGACACTTCATTTGGCCGAAGCATGCGTGGAATTCTGATCGCGAGGTTCATCAACTGACATTTAATTTCAGCATTCAAACGAACTTTTGTCGGTTATGGTTTGGCTGGAGATTATGGATAGCTTTATTACTTACTTTTACATGTAGTTTTTCTGTTTACCATCAAAATTATTTATTTAATTATTGATAGATTTAAAAAAAAAAGATTCATATTAAAAGTTAGTTTTAAAGAAATACAAAGTTAGTGTAACAAGTAAGTTTGAACGGTAACCGCGGCGTGGTCAGGTTGCGGTGCGAGCGGGACGGCGCGAGGGGCGGGCCGGTGCCGGCGGGCGGGGCGACAAACTTGGGTATAACTTCGCACGGAGTTTCCCGCGCTCTACGCGACGACACATGACAGTGCATACGCGACCGTAGTATACGACTACGTGGCCGCGAACTTTCATTGTACCTTATAACACTTTACACTAATTGCAGCCACAACGATGATCATATTTTTTTTATTATATATATTTAACTGAAATCGGAAGTAAAATATGTAAATGTATTAATAAAATAATATTAGCTGATAAATATTCTGTTTTGTTGCGAATTTATACCTACATAGGTATATCTTTAATAAAAAAGTTACTTTTAATTTAATTAATAGATAATTACATTATTGCCAGGGTAAAATTTATTTCTAGACCTTCAGCATCCGGCTTAGCTCATAAGATTAAATTTTAAAACTATTTTAATAAATTACCATAAAGATATACTTACCTTTAAAAATAATTTTGACGGGACGTTTGGCTCAGTTTGTATTGAGCCTACTTGCTGTGTCAGCGGTCACGGGTTCGAGTCCCACTGGGGACATCCATTTGTGTGGTTAGCACGAATGTTTGCACTCCAGTCATGGGTGTTTTATATTTATATTTAATATTTATAATATGTATGTATTAAATTTTTTTTATAAATGTGTAGTGTATCAACTATCTGATACCTATCTATAATATGGGCCTCGTAGCTTCCCATGGAATTAGATGGTGATGTGTGTGAATATCTCAAGATAAAAAAGAGATATCTTATTACCTTCAAATTTAAATATTATAGGTATATTATTATGCATTCTATATTATTAATATCACGTTTAAAAATTATAACTCTTAATTAAAACATTTTTACAGTTAATTTATTAGCATAATAAGTTAATGAATAACCGCTATTAAGACATTGTATACAATTTGGAAAAATTTATGACGGTTCCGTAAATTACCCATATTGATATAGATACATCTGTTAGAGCTATATTTATTGAACTAAGAAAATATTGCCTACCCAATAAAGAGGTCAATGTTCGACGTGGCGGTTTCTTCTGAAGTAACGATAGTAGCCATTGCACCTAAACAAGACCATGAGTTTTATGATTCATTGTTTCAAACCGGCTTCTTTGAACATACTTCATTACCCGCCATCTTGGCTTTGGCATAACAAGCACAGATAACATAGATAAAGGTTTGTCCAAATAGTTCGGTTTACGATTTAGAAATTTTGCAAATTGTAAATTTTATGGGTGCTAGTAAATTCGCTATGGCTGTTATAAAACGTTTTAGAGGTTATTGTGTGTAGATTTATAAAGAATAAAAATAAAATTTTCTTTCTGTTTGGATAGATTTAGTTTTATAAAAGTTCAATAAAAAGTTTGAATGGTTGTTACCTAGGGTAGCAACGAGTATGTACATATGTATCTAACGTGTGTACCCGTTACGTTTATTTTTTAATAGATTTTTATTTTATGTATCAGATATAGGTATTTTCAGTAAATAAAAATTAAACTTTAGTTAAATGAACTAGTTTTTCATCATGATGACTAAACATTAAACAATATCTTTCTACTTTCGTATTGCTTTGTAATTACAACAAAGCATAAAGTCTGTTAGAGTCATACTGTATTAAAATTAGACTAATTCAATTTTACTTTTAAATAAAATATTTTTTAATTAGGGTATAGAGTAAATATGAGTATATTATTATTACTGATGTGTTGCAACGTAGAATTACATAACAACTAAAAAATAAAAATTAAAAAAAAAAGTTTTAAATAATATATTTCCGAGTCGACACTTTATTTAGTATTTGTAATAATGAAATAAGAAATTATTTTTTAATTAATAATAATAATATTACATTATACACAATACATATAATAATATTACATTATTTTTTTAATAACTATCTAAAATCCTTCTTCGTATCTATATGGATCAAACAGCATCCAAATAAGCCACAAAAGTAATAATAGTCGTAAAATTAGAAAGTCTAAGCGCTCTGAGGGTTGATGAGTCGGTTGTTCTCATAAGCAATTGTCAAAGAATTTCACTCAATTACGGCAATAAAAATAATATTGTAGGCAAACATTGAGACGCTTTGAGAGACAAGCCGACTGCTACCGATCGGTTTTGTGCAACCCTCGAGGCAGAGAACAATGCGCCTGCGCACAATGACTATACCTTCAAATATATTTCTTTATTTTGGCCCAAACATTGGCATTTGAGCATTGTGGGCCCTTTGTCAGCTATTTACCGACTTTTGGGTTGTTACATTGAAGGGCTGCCGTCAATAGATGCAAAAAAAGTCGTGGGTTCTGATCCGACTCTTCTGTGAAAAGATTCAGCGACGCGGCTGAGTTGACGAGTTAATTTCGTTCGTTACTTAACAAGTTGGAATTGGGTTATTTATATTGAATAGAAATGCTATTAGGACTCGTCGGTGTGGTCTTCGATTGAATATATTTTGAATATTAACTACTACTCTCTATGCAAATAGTGGTAAAAACGTGTGTTCCATAAAAACTTTTTAGTTTAAGAATTAGCGTAGATTTAAGTACATTATACACAACCATAAGTAAGTATTTACGAAAAATAATATATGGTTTATGAGATACTTAACATAAGCTTATCACCTGACAAGCTTTTTTAAATTTCTTGTAAGTATTCTTTACATGAATATTAATTAAAGAAGTATAAGTTATGACAATACAAATACACAAAGGCATATCTTGAATTATTTAAAAAAATATCTTTAATTAGATATACAAGGTCCATACAGAAAACCATAATGACTTACAAAAATTTATGGAGACAGCAGTTAATGACCACGTTGCATTAAACATCACTCATCTGTCTGCATGGTATTTGTAATTATTTGATCACAACAACTGTCCCAACCATCTATTTAATTTTGTAGATAGGTACGATTATATCGCGTTCATTATAAACTAGTTTTATAAAAAAAAATGTCATATAGGTATCTATGTAAGGAAAATGCACAAATAATACGAGTATGTACTAAAAGTAAAGTTTCCATATTATAAAATAAATATAATTTTGGTATTCTTTAGATAAAACAAGAAATACCTCAAAAAACCTACTATATGAGTATACAATATACGTATAAGTATTTCATACACCTATTCCTACTCAACTTTTAAACACGTCGCTCGGCTTCGTCCCTAGGTTGATTCCTCATACAAACTTTCATCCCCATTTTCACCCCTTTAAGGGATGATTTCCGGGATGAAAACTATGGCCTTTCCAGTGTCTCAAACTATCTTCTTACCAAATTTCATCTAAATTGGTTCAGTAGTATCGGAGCCTATTCAGTACAAACAAACAAAAAATAAAATCTTTCCCCTTTATAATAATATAGATTATAAAGATTTTTATCACTAATATATACTATTAAGTATATACATACATTTATATTATGTGATATTTTAGGATAGTAAGGGTAATTCAGTAACCATATTTTATTTTTAACTATTATTCAAATAAGAAGGTAGGTACTTATTCAAATACCTATTATATTTGCCACTTTTAATACTTATTACATTTCATTACATTAAAAAAATGTAACATGATACCTCTGTTGCTACTAATTTCAGAAAAAAATATATAGGGAATGAAAGGATATAAGAATAATTTAATAAAAAACATTGATAGGTTAAATACTTGATTTATAAAACAAGATCAGAATTATGAGATTTAAAAAATGGGTCAAATGCAAGTATCACCCGCGCAAAGAAGTTTCCATATTACTAATATTAAAGTCACGTTTCATCTTATGCAATTAGTTTAATATTAAAAACTGTCTAAAACTATACATTTATATGTATAGATTTTTTGGAAAATCTTATTGAAATAGATATTATTATCCATACAGAGGCCGAATCTATAGTTTTTAGAATTTTTGTCTGTCTGTCGGTTTGTCTGTCTGTCTGTTACCGCATCACAGAAAAATGACTTAAGGGATTTTGATGAAATTTGGTATGATGATAGCTGGTTATCTGGGTCAACATATAGGATACTTTTTACCCTGGGAAAATGTCTCATTTTTGTGAAAAAATACAAAAACTGTAATGTAAGAGCTACTCATATGTAAAACCTAAGAATTTGGTTTTTGGTCATCTGAACGCGAATGGAGCCGCGGGCAATGCTAGTATCAAATTATTTCACAAAATAACTTACCCATACACACAACATTTACTATTTCTTGAGCGTTTGTAGTGACTTGAATAGAGAAATCGTTTAATTTATTTATATTATCCCATATTGAAGAATTTTCCCCTCCTCAGATACAGATAGCTATACCTACATGTTGTATTGAGTGCTCAATTTATTTTTAATTTTTTTGTTATTTGACTTTACCTCTCAGCAGCGGCTTATATTAGAAACATACCTTTCAAATTTCATTTAAAGGAACAATATTCAAATAATATAGCTGTGATATTATAAGGACTGATATGGCGAAATTATTTAGCTTCCTTTTTTAATTTTAGCTACACAAAGCTTAAAAATCAAATCTTGTTGCCATATTAATTTAACTTTAGAAAACAATATTCTTTTAACAAATTACTTTCTAACTCTTTACATTATACAAAACTAGCGACTCACCCTCGGTTTGCTTCAGGTTCGTCTCTAGACATAAACAAATCAATCCTATGTTAACCGTACATTTTGCCGGAATAAAAAATAACCTATGTGCTATTCAAGACTATAATCTATCTCTGTGCCAAATTTCATCCAGATCTGTTCAGTAGTTCTGGCATGAAAGACTAACAAGCATTCATACATACTCACAAACTTTCATATTTATAATATTAAATACGGATTAGTATGGAAGTAGGTACCTATAGATAGTATGGAAGTAAGAATTATCAAAATGTATTTATTATATGAATTCTAGCCCTGGTGTAGCTATAACGTGCAACACTAGGTCAATTTAATGGATTAAATTGATGTAGACTTAGACTTTCACATGACAGAAAAAAAGGTTTAAAATATCAATGAGAGAGTATTTAAAAAAAAACATGTCACGTTTTTTACAAATTCTAAATACCTAGTTAAGTAAAAATATACAAGTATAGTAACATAAAGCTTTGAAAGATGCACATTATAGTTTATCAAGGGCTCTTACTATCTCAATTATGTACTTTTAATATAAAACAGTGTCGCCATTAAAATGGCTACTTTTAAAAATACGTTAACACATACATTAGGCAGGATTAAGTACCCCGTTGTTCAAAGAATACTTATTTTGCAATGTTTTAAAACTTTGCGCCGATACAAAAGGTAAAGTGTTCTCAAAAGTTGGCAAGAGGTAAAGACCAAAACGTAACTCCATAATTGGCCACTTGAATTTTAAGGGAAACCTTTCCGGTTTATAAGAAGAGCTATGCAAACATAGATATGTCCACATATTTTTATGTCATCATAAATTCATGAATTTTATATCAATAAAGTATGAATTTATAAATATAATTGTTATGGAGTAAAATCGACTCGTGTGTTACTTACGCTGTATATTAAGGATAACTTGCTTAAACATCATTTATTTATTCCATATTTAGGGCATTAAAAATACAGACCCAATGGGCTTATGTCCCATATAAATATTGGTGTGATCAAGATGATAATATATTTCAATATATATCACTTACTGATCACTTACTAATTTATTGAAATAAGTACTTGGTGCCGCTATTTTTAATTTAAAAAAACTGTAAGATCTTTCATTTACCAATGAAATAAACAGTTACTCCAGGAAAAAGCTAAAGAAAAAAATATAAATATGAAGGTTTATATTTATATTTTTTATGCGTAATGTAAATAGGAAATAGAGTGAGATGTCGCAAGTTGCATTAATTGCTTGCAGCTTGCTTACATTTGATTACCCAAAGAGTTTAAGTACTTTAATGGCGGAATGATACTAATTTTTAACCTATCTTTATAAAAAGATTTTCAGTTAAAAATAAAATTTGTAAAGTTTATTAATAGATACTCGTATTTGAAAGAAAAAAATAGTTAAATAACTAGGGATCTTGTTTAAAATGTAAGGTGCTTTGTCGTGTCTTACATATTCTGTGCTCTACATTTTCTCTCCCTCGGGCAGTAAGTATTGTATAAACAGAGCAAATCCGGTAAGCGCCCGCGGACTCGTATTGAAGGTTTTATGTTAAACTAATGTTGATTGTTGACTATAATAAGGGCCAGGAAGTGCATTTATGTAACAATTACTGCGATTATTGCACAATGAAGTTAACGTCAGCAATTTGTTGGATTTAAGAAACATATCTTTATAATATGATTAATTAAAAAAAAATGAGCTTCAATACAATGAAGCCTACCTAGAATTTTGCAAAATTGCTTTTAATGCTTATAACTATGAACATAACAAAATGAAAGTTATAATTTAGATATATGTAGGTACTTGGGTAAAATGATACATGTACATATATTGAAAACGATTTTTTTCACTCACACAACACTTTTTTATTTAAAAAAAATATCAAAAAAGGCACATTAAACAAATATATCGCTTTGGAGTTGCGTAGCTATCGAAAAAATGTGACGCTGTAAATCAAAATAATCAGAGTTGGGTGTATGTGTGAAATTCCATACTAACATCGGGGAGAGTGGGGCGAATACTCATTACCGGCACGTGACGAGTCTCACCGCGCCCACTCGACCCCTTCGACTGTTACATTCGGCAATGAGTTATTGAGTGTGCTGAAAGCTCATGTGTTCAGCCGTCACTACTCGTGTTTCGTGACGAGAAGAATTCGGTATGTAATTGCTGATTGTCGGGACACGTAATAAAATATTCTCTTTGTTATAATTTACATTAACGTTGGTATTTTACTTAAAAACGGTAATTACATCTTTAATACCAAGAGAAGTGACGATATCATAAGTAATTAACATTGCTGTACGCAATTCAGAGAAAACATTTTGCGCGTTAAAAATATAAAACAAATTTTGTCGACTAGCGCATTGTTAATTGCAGTTGATTGATGATGCAATACGAACCGTCAAATTACCCTCCAAATGCGACCCGCTTCAGTGGAAAGGCGACAAAATTCAACGGTTTTTCGCCAGCCCGACGTATTTTTCTAATTGAATCATATGTGATTTATTATTGGTGTGATGATGTATCATTCTTTCAACAGCAGCCGCGGCGCACCCCATGGCTTGTGGGTCGAATTATTGCTACAAATGTTCGCATCCGTGCTTTTTAACTGTAGGCACTTCACCCTGACTTCCCCTCACTTGTATTTTATTAAACTGAGTAATCGATTTTTTAGACTCTTTTATATTGGAGGTTTGAAATGGCAAATTGCTTTAAGTGAAGGCGTTTGTCAGTAACACAAATACAAAATTGACATTAATCAATTTATTCTTTTATTTATATAAATAATAAAACCTATGAATATTCTCAACTAACTGCCGGTTTTTAAACAATACATATGAAGGATGAAATATATATTTTTTTCCCGCTTTATGCATTTATCATGTGTAACCATATATTATTAATTATTTTTTATTATTAAATAAGGCTTACCAATTAGAGTACATATACAAACTTAATTACTAAAATAACGTTAATAAATTTCTTTTTTGTATATCACTCTAGAGGCAGTGGTAGCCCAATGGTAACGCGCTCGCTTGGGAAACCGAGTGAAGCGGGTTCAAACCCCGGGTCTCGCACCTCTGATATTTTCATGTGCGAATCATTTCTAACATGATTACCACTTGCCTTCTGGTGAAGGAAAACATCGTGAGGAAACCTGCATGTCTGAGAGAACTTAGCAAGTTTTCGAAAACATGTGAAGTCCGCCAACCCGCACTTGGCCAGCGTGGTGGACTATGGCCTGATCCCCCTCGTATTGAAGGGAGGCCCGTGCCCAGCAGTGGGACGTTAAAAAGGGCTGAATACACACATATCACTCTAAATTACAGGCATGCACAACATTTTATAACTAGGTAATACATACGCTCTACTTAAATGACAATAATATATTATGTACAATAAATTATGTAAAATTAGTATAGGATTAAATAAATAATATGATTTTCATATAGACTACACATTAGTAGTACCTAGCAGTGTAATTTTAAAACATAATGTTTTTAAAACAGAACGAAGTCTCAATTTTTACGGTCGCCTCAGTTTTGAATATCGGGTAGAATGGAACATGTCATTTCGATAGTTGCTCGCACTTTCATCATCTACATAAAGGAAATTTCCAGCACGTGCTTCCATTGTCGATGATCTTATTGTTCTTACCCAGATCCGGATGTAGATCGTCAAGATGTGTTTGCATGGCGTTCCATCTTTACAATTAAAGAGAGTTCTAAGGTAGTGTTTTTCGTTTTGACACCTAGGAGCTTTAAAACCTAGATTATAGCTAAAAATACAGCATATATGCAAAGATTAAATTAATATGTTTTTTAAGTACTTATGTATAATCATTATTAATCTTTCAATAAACAGATAGTCTGACTTAAAATAGGTTTTAGTGACGGGATGTTTTCATCACTCTTGGATAGATTCTCATTCTTGGACCGATATTTAAAAATATATGTGGATTACAAATGAACCTACTACAGAAAAGTGTGTATGTATATATTTTAGATAGGTACTTGTTTTTTTACTGACCGAATTCAAAAAACGGTGCAGGTAGCTATGGTATGTTATACGACGTTAAATTTTTAACCGACTTAAATGATGCGTTTTTTAATGAACAGATCTTAATAGGTTTTACATATATGTATATATATATATATATATATATATATATATATATATATATATATTAAGGTTTGTTGTATGTAACAATATTTTTTCATATATATTCTAGCATTTAATTGACCCACTACATAACACTATCTTCTATGTTCATAGGTTGACTGAAAGAAACTACCAGAAGTCCGCCTTTGCCCACGTCATTTAACATTTAATATCTGTATTGTTTTCCATAAGTGCAATAAATAATATAATATATTGTTATAAAATAATACCAACTTTATGGGTGGAATAATAAATATAAGCATTTAACGTGACTTTAAACCTAATTTAGCCTACACCTACTTTTACTAAGAAGCTATGTATCTATACCGTGTAGGTAACTTCTTAGTAAAAATAATTAGGTAGGTACTTTACTCAATATTTCTTAACAACTTGTTACAACTCAACATATAGGTATAAATTCAAAATTGTAACAAAAATAAAAATTCAATATTAAATAGAAAATTTTTACAATGCAGTGTGCATCTCGTAAAAAGTACATTGTGTAACAGAATGAACTGGCTTTTGCCTTTAACGAATAGCTTTAGTACATTCGCCAGTAAAAGTTAGTAATTTTAATGAAAAATTAGTTCACTGGAAGTTGCAGTACCTATGAGAAGGAAATAATTCTCACAGCGGGCGTGGTGAGGGTTGTCACAATGGCTGCGTTTCCGAGCCGTTGCCCGCGGACAAAAACCGCGCGCGGGCTCCGGCGCACACCCCTAATGTTATATTTGAGTGTGATATCTCTACATATGCATAAATTTTGCCTATCTAAAATATATTACTATTTATTATGTATATATCTAATCTTATCGCGAATTTTTGAAGTTATACTTCTCTTGGCACGTTTGGAAAAAATTATGAGAGTAAAATTTTTACGATGCACGCGCACACCGACAGCCAAAAAGCGACATGATGAAGTTAACTGCATTCCTACTACACACACACAGAGTTGCGACATACGGGATGAAATCTTTAGCTATTTTTGTTCTGTTACGCCAAAGAATTATAACTTCTTACGTTCGTACACATCGCACACACACGTTTTTTTAAATATTGTTCCTATACCTATTGTTCATTTTAGTCACTATCTTATGATGGAAACGAAATTAGCAAATTACAATACAGACAATACTATTATTGTAATTATTATACTACTTACCTACTATAAAGATAATGATACGATATAAGGACTTACTTTACGTTATAATTAACTATTCTAATAATATTTTGTTTTACTCCAATCCATACTAATATTATAAATGTGAAAGTGTGTTTGTTTGTTTGTCTTTCTTTCACGTCGAAACGGCTCGGCGGATTGGCATGATTTTTTGTGTAGAGATAGTTGGAGGGCTGGAGAGTGACAATATAGACTATTTTTTACCGCGGGACATTATCTCTTTTCCACGGGAAAACACGTTACAATACAATCCAAAAAAATATTTATGATCAGAATTATTTGAAACTTGGTATAAATGCTCTTCAATACAATTAATTAAATACGTATACGTAGCATTTTTCGAAATTAATCCTATATGGGGGTAAAATAGCGGATGAAAGTTTATATTAAACCTACCATTTTAGAGTATTTTTGTAGTTTTAGCGCGAGCGAAGCCGCAGGTTCTGCTAGTATTTATATATTCTCATACATGTTAGAGTAACAGGGTCGAGTGTAGGTAACTATTTACAATATTCTTATTTCTACTTAGAACTAGGTATTTCTTTATAAAGGTATGTTTGCAATTCGGGAGTAATTTATCACTATAAAGTTTATTTGATAAATGTTGTTAGTAAAAAACAACCCTAATAATGTTAATAATAAATTATTAACATTATTGAGATTGTTTTTTTATTTGATTATCTTAATTTATTTTCTGATTATAAGGATTCATCTAAGTATATTTATTAAAATGTAGATGAATCCTTATCTTCAGCTATATTAAAATTTGTGAGTAAAATATTATCACAGAGCACGTGAAAGATAGGCTATTGTCGTTTACATAAAATCAAACAGTCAATATGTTCTACCCTCCAAGGAAATTGCGTGAAAATAAAAAAAATACCTACCTAATAGCATACTCATAATTATAAACAATCCTTGATTTTTTGTTGATGAATTAAATTCACACAAAGAGGGGGGTAAAATAATAAGAACCACACAGGTGTTTAATACGTATTTTTAAAATTTTTAGCTTAGACCTAAATAAAATTATAGGTATATATATCATGGCATATGAAATATACAAGTATGCGTAATACGTGATTTTTTTGATATCCAACCCTAGTGAAATGTGGGCGAGCGCGAGATGCGACACCCTGCCGAGTGATTGTGAACCTGAACACCATGTGACTCCTCTCAATGCGACTTTGTTTGGCACCACCCTTAATTATCTTGATTACACCCGATTTTTGTTTATTATTTCCCTTACGGACACTCGAGTTGATTTTACTTTGAAAATTATCATTCATTTGTAAGACTCGTGTTGTAACAAATTTCACGCGAATAACATCATGCAACTTTTAGTTCGCCTGTCTTTTCAACTGCCTCGAACACAGGACCCCTGAATGCACATCTGTAGGTCCTGGGTTCGAATCCCAGGTCGAGCCAAGTTTAAACTTAATTATTGAGTTTTTTGTTAAGAAACTCCCAACAACAGGCCAAACTTGGGAAGTTGACGGTGTTTCTTAGCAATAATTTTTGACAACTTTTGTATATTTAATACAAAACTTGTCAATCTATCGAATCATAACGATAGCAAAAGTTGAGAGACGTTAATAAAAAGAGATATTAAGATTTATCCAATATTTGCACTAATATAGCATACTTTCTGCAAAAAATAACCTAGCGACACTAGTTTAAAATAAATTAAAACAAGGGACAACCCCTCAAACCAAGCACCCCTCATTAAAAACGCATGTAACTTTAGTACCGCTTATATAATTACTTTCCTTATATACACGTTCTTATGTGGGCTATTAATTGGCCGGTGACCGGTTAAGCGTGGCGGTATGGTCACGAAACATTACCCTGGCTACAGCCATTCCGTACGGGTTAAATATAATCGCTGTACAAAATTGACTATAATTTTTCTGATAGTAATAAAGTGCATTAAAAACAGTTTATGGTTTAAAAGAGTTTTGTATTGGTGATGATGTTCTTCATTTAATAATATCCGATTATACTCTACTTTTTCCTCACACTAGGGTTGTTAAAACTTAAAAGATCTGTTATCGTGATTATCAAAAATCTATCTAAGGTTGTTTTAGGTATCTGTGGTTAATTAGCGTGCGGCAACCCAGCCGGGTGCAAAGCCAAGACACACAGGGAGGTGGCTCACTTTGGTGGGCGGTGTACCATGCGGCTTGCTCCTGGAACTTCTTTGACAGCAGAGTGGGCCCTAGGAGTAACCTCTTGGTTGTGTGGTCTGCTTCGGTAGACCTGCCGTCAAGGCGTCATAGTTGAGTGCGTAAGCGATTCTGTAACGTCTCATCAAGACAGGAGAGGTTCTATTGGGTTTTAGTGGGTAGTACTGGCTTTTCTATCCAGCGAGACCCACATTACTACCTGTATGTATGCAGATGGTATGCGTAAATGCATTTTTCAAGATTGAAAAAAGGTATCTGTAGTTCTCCTTTCTAGAGATAGTAATTAGATAATTTATAAGTTATATTAAATATCTTTCTCTATGAAGGAAAACGAAACATAGATATGATAGGTTATTGTGATTACTCGTCGATAATGAAATAAATCGTTCTATGCACACATGACAACTGATTTTTATTTGTACATAATCTGTGGTACATAAATAAATGAATAAAAATATTTCAATGTTGTGTGAGTAGGTATTCTACTCTCTAATATCTACGTGTTTATGTACACTTAAAGCAACAACAAGGGTTTGTTGTAAAAGTGTTATTTTACATTGTTAAAAATTTTTTTAACTCAATATTGAAAAAGGAAATTGCCTTAAATAAAATAAAAGGGAGTTCGATTCTTGCTAAATACGGATAATGTTAGTAATTAGTTAAAAGGTAGGATTTGCGAGCTACAATCTAATCTAAGTATCTCGTATTATACTGTCTACTAAAAATATAAGTTACATTTAGTAATCATTTGTATCGTTTTCGACCATAGAATCTCCATTTTATCTGAGCTTAACTGAGAAAAATGTGAGCAAAGTAAATAAAATCATTTGTACAATGTGGAAATCGAATCTGCAACCTCTTGCATACTTTGTATCCACATATACATGGAAGAAGGTACCATTCAGAATTCAAAGTGCAACAACTGCAATTCTAGTATCTTTCTTACCTAATACTTTAACACTGTGTAATATACTGAATAATGACTTTGTTTTTAAAAACGTAGCACGAGTCAAGAAGTATGAAATGCATATTAAAGCTCATTTATAACGTGCACCATAAAACCCAAAAAAGACATAAAGCTTCCCTGTGGCTAACCTAATGATAGCATTTACTTTGATACTAAACAAATAAAATTCGGCGTGAAATATAACTGTAACAGGTGGATTATCGGTTTTTTACTCATTGGTCTGGCGACAGCTGGCTTATTATACTTATCGTTTGAGCAATTAACAACGATTACTATTCAACCTGCTGTTTCCAACTTCATTAGTTTACGCTTCCTCCTGCGTAAAAAATCTCACACATCAAACGTATGTTACTAGAACTAAATAAATTGACACAGTTATTTATAATGTTATATTTACATATTATTGTATTAAATAAAGCTATTTTCAACCGACTTCAAAAAGGAGGAGGTTCTCAATTCGACTGTATGTTTTTTTTTTATGTTTGTTACCTCAGAACTCCGTCATTTATTAACCGATTTGGACAATTTTTGTTTTGTTTGAAAGGGTATACTTCCAGATTGGTCCCATTTAAATTTAAAAAAAAATACCGCCCCTAAGGGTGGAAAAACAACTAATGATGAATTTAACCTACTTCTAATTGTCATATTGACTTGAAACTTTGCAAGTATTTCTATTTCCGTTGATAGTACAGTGGTTCGATGTTGTTGACCTGATCTGATGGCAAGGCCAGAAGGTGGATAGGTGGAAGTCTTCAACGGCTAATAGTAGATACTTTGAGTTTGGGCTTATTTGGTTTGATTTGACAAGCCTAACACGTTAGAATCCTTACTTTGCTACTACTGTCTACACTAAAAAGGGAAAAATTAAAACTTTTTAACAAAAAAATAAAAACCGACTTCAAACAAAAGCACTAAAAATTAAAAAATAACTGATTGGTAGTTTTCATTTACTATACATACCTAATAAAATATTTTCGAAGTCGGTGTGCTTTGGCTAAGTAATTAAAGCCTACCTATTAAATACATACCTAATCAAATATTTTCGAAATCGGTGCCAGCCCATACAAAGCAAAGCACACCGACTTCGAAAATATTTTATTAGGTATGTATAGTAAATGAAAACTACCAATCAGTTATTTTTTAATTTTTAGTGCTTTTGTTTGAAGTCGGTTTTTATTTTTTTGTTAAAAAGTTTTTATTTCGGAACTTAGATCCCAAATACCAAAATAAAACCACGAAAAAAATTGAGAATTGTTTTATTTAAAACTAGCGGCTCACCCTCGCTTCTAGACAAACAGAAACAAATCTATATATATATATATATATATATATATATATATATATATATATAGGTGTCAGATATTCGCGTAATAAATCGAAGAAAGTATGATATTATTGGTTGTATCAAAAGTTTTAAATTTAATTACTTCAAATATTAGTTGTTCTTTAACTTTTGCTCCCAGAAAAATTAAAGTGTGTTTATACAAAACTTTTCTTAATTAAGTCAAGCTTTTCCAAAATTGTTTGTCATCATATTATCCAATGATAATTATTTTTATAATGATATATTACTGTAACATTTTAAATGAGAAAAAATATTATTCTTTAATTGAGCTATTGGTAATTTTATATAAATTAATATTAGAATCCTACTAATATTAAAAGGGGAAGCTTCTGATGATGGATGGGTTGGTGAAATACTGAACAGATTTTGATAAAACTTACCAGTTATAGCTAATAAGTTAAAGAAACACAACCTATAACATATTTAAATCTAGTAATATAATAAATCAAAATCTTTGTGAGCAGAGCTGCGGGTAAACACTAGTTTCATTATAATTTCAACTAATAACTAAAGTATGGGCGAATTAAATCAATTTTAACGCCTATTTTTAACAGCTTCCGTAGTCTTATAGCAAAATGCGTATATACCTATAACTACATATAATTTTCTGAAGCATATTAAACGCATACCTAATAAAAAGTTAATTCTCTTTATAATACGACTATATACTTTTATGTAATAGATTTTGCACTTTTTTATTAGTTTAATCGATATTGGACCATTTTTCCTTTGTAGACAATAGCTATCTCCGCAGTATCACTCACTCTATCGGAAGCGGTGTCGTGGCACGCCGACAGTTACCGCGCTGACTCACATCGTTTAGTCAAAGAGATTAACACTGAAATATACAGATTTATTAACATATTATAATGTATTGAATATAGGTATACTACACGTACTATTAATTTTATACTTAGGTAGTTAACTAGAAAAAAAAGAAGAATATATGGTCGAAAACCATGTACCTACCTAATATTTGGCCAATATATTAGTCAAACTGAGTAAATTACCTCTTCAATAAATATCACAGGAATAAATTATATATAATAATATATATTATTTTATAAAATTATATATATATATATACATTAACAGACCACAGACAGAAACATCTATAATATAAAATAGTACAAAAGAAACATGAAAAAATATTTATTTTATTTACTTTTAAGAGCAGTCTAAATAAACATTCACAATACTATCAATCTAAAATAACAATGCATTTTAGAATAAGTTGTGCTAGCTCTCACACTATTTCCATGCAAACTCAGCGTGAGATCCTATCAGCGTCGTCAATTGCCCGTGCCAAATGCTACTTCCTTCCCCCTACCCCGAGCCCGGAAGGTCTCCGAGTGTCTTATCTACAACAAGCCAGCGTGATTGAATGTTTCTCCTTCCCGCTGATGGCACGTTGATAATTTTCGATGCTATAACCTCGATAAGTTGTCAATATTGTGACTTTGAAATTCTAGTTTACCATTTTCTAAGGACTTGTACGTATTATATAGGCAAATAATTATTAATGTTTGATAAATATTTGTAATAAACCAGAAGTTGTTTGAATGAATGAAAAATTGGCCAAGGCTCTACGAGCTACACTAAACTCCTAAAACCTTGAATTATCTATTACATTTTCACAACTCTCAGGTTCATTCCAAGACAAAAACAAATCTATCCCACAGGAACCGTACATCTTTCCGGGATAAAAAGTAACCTAAGTGCTATTCCAGACTATAATCTATCTCTGTGCCAAATTTCATCCAGATTCGTTCAGACGTTCTGGCGTGAAAGATTAACAAACATAAATCCATCCATCCACACAAACTTTCACATTTATAATATTAGTAGGATGGATTCTTGAATTTACTACTCACAAAGAATCTCAGGTAATAATATTAGAGATTCACTTAAAGCCAATATATTTGGCAAGCAAGACATTTTTGAAAAATATTTCTTTTTCAATTTGCATACCTCAATGTATCTATTATCTGGGGAGGGCCATAAAGCGTTGCGGGCGAAGCGCGGTCGCGTCGCGGGCGTCTCCATCTCCAGCTAAAGAACGTGTGTTCCCTACTCATCGAAATAATATAATAATTTTGCTTATAATTACTTTTAGCCCGCGGATTTTATGGAATAGAATGATTACTAAATAGGGTATGTTACTAAGAAATAATATCTTTTAAAACATTTCTAGAATCAGTTCTGAAGATTTAGAGTTATCTTCTAAATTGACAAACCAATTGGTATTTTTGTAATAAAATAAGTTATAAAAAGAGATTTGTGATGTTGAGAATTTCAAATTTCATACATAGTTCTAGAGATTAAAACATTAAAAAAAAACAAATGCTTCAGTTCTCGAATATACAAATAGGCACCACACATTGTTTTAAGTGTAGGTGCTACTCATAGCAAAGAAATTGTAGTCAATTTTTAATAACATATAAAAAAAAATATTACAAATATATAGCTAATTTAAAAAAAATAAATACTTTTGAAAAAAACTAATTATTATTAAATCATTTTAAAATAAATATAAGGTGGTATTCTCTACAAGGGGCATTTTTTAGAAAATTACAAAGAAAAAATGTATAAACTTCATAAAATAAAATTGCTATCAATTTGCGAAGATACAACAACAACACAGAACAAAGATACAAGAACAAACACGCGGATTGAGTAGGTACCTCCTTTTTTGAAGTCGGTCAAAGTAAAGTAGAGCAGGGTAAATACCAAACCGCTCAGTCTAAATGGGATGAACCTTATCGGCGCTGATAAAACAACTTTGTCACAGACTCCTCCAATACGATAGCTTTGTCGCGCGCCATTTGCCCCGACATTATGTTAACGTGTGCGATTCGATTATATATTTTTCAGGGTGAGCCTGAATTTGATTTAAAGAAAATCCAATTATATATACCTAGCTGATATGTAAATAATTTATTTTTTAGATTATCAGACAAGACGTATCGCATACTATATTTATAGATAATATTAAAGGAGCAATTATAGTATATATGTATATATATATATATATATATATATATATATATATATATATATATATATATATATATATATGTATATATATATATATTTATTTCATGTATTTTGGAAACGTCTTTAACGATTTGGATGAAATTTTGTATTTAGATAAGGTTATACTTTTTAAGTTTCTCTATGTGGGTATATGGAAAAAAAAACACAATTTTACTAAACCCCACCCAGGTAGGTAGATACTTGATTTTTACAAAATAATTATACAAAAATAAATTAATTAATACAAAAGCATTCACTGAGCGACATAAAAAATCAGAAAAAGTTAAGACTTATTTAAAATTGTTTAGCGTAGCAAAAATCTATTTAAATGCAGTAGGTAGGTATGCCTTGGTTGAGTTTGACAAAGTTTTTTGGTGCAGGTGATGATACCTGTAGTTAATTTGCCTTTGATGAGATGATGTTAACTGTAGTTAATTACCTTTGGGCATGCAATATATGTAGATTATAATTTATAACACTGATATATTAAATGCGAAGATTCATACTATAATCTATACTAATATTATAAAGAGGTAAAGTTTGTGAGTTTGTGACGTTGTAAGGGGTAATCTCTGGATCTGCTGAACCGATTTTGACGAAATTTGATGAGAAGATAATTTAAGACCCTGGAAAGGACATAGGATACTTTTGATCCCGAAAATCATCCCTTAAGGGGGTGAAAATGGGGATGAAAGTTTGTATTGGGAAGCAAGCTAGGGACGAACCCGAGCGAAGCGAGGGTGAGTCGCTAGTCAACTATAATAAGATATATGCAGGGAACGTTACAACAGCAATATTATTATTAATACGAAAGTTTATGAGTGTCTTTGTTCCTTTGTGTGTAGGAACAGTGAAAATCGAACCCACACCCCACAAAATAATTTATGTGCATTTTTATTAATTAATAGGACATTAATGAAAGACAAGTCTCTGTTTTACGGTGAATCTAAAATGTAAGTACTAATGAAGCACCTTAAGTCTACAGTCGACAAGTTTAAAAATGCTGCATCATTTTTATAAATTAAATTCTTTCATATGAACATATAAAGTTCTTTAACTATTAATATTAGTCCAAAATCAAAACTCAACTAAGCATATAAGCTTTTAATTCAACCATTTAAAGAATGGTTACGGACATTACATGTAAGAAATACACATATCGGTTGAACAACGGATGGTCGAGCTAACAGAGCGTATAATATCAAGTTTATGGCGTCATTAGGCGGCAGAAGGCCGACGCGCCAGACTTTTTGTAAGTCACAATTAACCCGTGAAATGATAATCGATTGTTTCTTGGGCCCAATTCGACCCGACATGCATTTGTTCTCGGAATTAAACGGACGGGAGCGTTTATTGCCTTTATCGTGATAAATAAATGTGTTGGGTAAATAACAATAAATACGTGGGTGGTAGTAAAGTTTCAAAGATGCTATTTTAACTTTTATTTTTTATTTATTTTTTTATTTTATGTTATTGGCATTCAAATACACAATAATATTGTACTGGCAATGTTTTAATTTACTTAGTTATTTACTACAAATTAAAAAAAAATATATATTAAAGTCATCTTTCTATACATATAGGAAATAGTACTTTTATAAATACGAAAACTTGTACCTATGTTACTCCTTCAAGCTGAAATGGCTGAACAGATTTGCATGAAATTTAGTACATAGATAAACTATAACTCGGAGTAATAACTTAAGCTTAGGGTACAGTTACTAATCAAAGTTTCCAAATTTAGCGCTGTCTGTATATAATATTATAATTATATAAAAAATTCCTAGGTATCGCATCCGACCAAAGCGAGGTCATGTCGTTAGTTATGATAAATAACACTTAGAGGTTTTAAATAAAAAAAATTCGAATGCTTTACAGCAATCATGGTCACGGGAGAGACTGAGGTGTTAGATGTCTCGAAGGTATAGTTGTTACAAACAACGAAATGTCGGGAACCAAAAATCCAAATAAGTCCGCGAAAAAATCCGAAAAAGATAGTTTTATTTAAAATGTCAAATATTCGCGGAAAACTAAGAAAGTAACACTTAGAGGTATATTTTTCTTCAGATATCAAATGATGTACAAATTTTCATCTAACTTTAAAACATACGCTAAACCGCTAAAGTGAATACTCGCGATAGAATTTTATATTCAAAACTATAACGCGAAAGATCAACAAACAAATCAAAGAGGAAAGCGCAGCTGGTACAGATACTGAATAAAAAAGACCTAGATTTTCCTGTGGTTTGTGAAAAAACGAAACAGAAAACTATCAATCGAAACTTCGGGCAGAGTGGTCGCTGACTTTTCACTGGATAATAAATTCGTGACTCTAAAACTTTTCTATTTCAAAGGATACTGTTGGAGTTGACTAAAAAAATATTTATTTTACTAGAAGTATTCAAACAACATCAAATATAAATACCCATTAACATACAGGGACACGTATATTTCTATACTAGCTTGCTTCCCAATACAAACTTTCATCTCCATTTTCATCCTCTTAAGGGGTGATTTCCGGGATAAAAAGTATCCTATGTCCTTTCCAGGGTCTCAAACTATCTTCTTACCACATTTCATCTAAATCGGTTCAGTAGATCCAAAGATTACCCCCTACAACGTCACAAACTCACAATTTCACAAACTCACAAACATAACCTCTTTATAATATTATAAGTATAAATAAATAAATAAAATAAATAAATATGTTGGGACATTAACACACAGCACCTTCTAATTCCATTGTAAGCACAAAGCTTGTGTTATGGATACCAGATGGTTGAAACACTACATATATATTACTTTAAATACATACACATTATAAATATAAACATCCATGACTGGAGTACAAACATTCGTGCTCATCACACAAATGAATTGCTCCCAGCGGGACTCGAACCCGCGACTGCTGGCGCAGCGAGTAGGGTCACTAAAAACTGAGCCAAACGTGTCGTCATATATATACAGTATAGAAGTATAGATTATGTATATATTTTTCTCTTTATTATTTTCAAAAAAATGATATTTAGGTGGCGTACATACACACAAATCATTTTTTTGTTTCTATTTTATCATAATTTGATAGAAACTATACCATATGGCTTTTAAGACCTACATACTAATATGCTAATTAAAGGGTAATTAAAGTGACCCCTGATGTACATAATTGTATTATTATAAAAAACCTCTCTAGGTATATTTGTATTTACTATATATCAATGTATAATTTTTTTATGCTTATTCAGATACAGTAAAACATCAATTTCAAGTGAAGCTTTAAAATTATGTAATAATAATACTTTATATATATATAGATAGATAGATAGATAGATGCTTTATTGTACACCACAAATAAATATACAAAAAGAAGATATAAACAATAGATGATGCATTATTTTATAATTACTCTATATTTATATATATATATATATATATATATATATATATATATATATATATATATATATATATATATATAATATATATATATATATATATATATATATATATATATATATATATAGTAATTAGTATAGTGTAGTTGAAAAACATACTGTACAGTACAATTTGAAACAAACAAAAATTTAAACTATCAATACAAATAATACGGTTGTCTCTGTTACCGTACTAAGAAATGAGATATTTTCCCGCGGCAAAAAGTATCCTATATGTTGACCCGGATAACCAGATATCATGATACCAAATTTTATCAAAATCTCTCCAGTGGTTTTTCTGTGATGCGGTAACAGAGAGACAGACAGACAGACAGACAGACAGACAAAAAATCTAAAAACCATAGATTCGGCCTCTGTATTGATAATAATATTATTTCAATAAGATTTTCCAAAAAAATATTTAATATACAGATTCGGCTTAGTTATATATGTATAGACTAGCACTGCCCGCAGCTCCGCCCGCGTTCAGATGACCAAAAACCAAATTCTTCGGTTTTATATATTAGTATATTCTTACATTGCAGTTTTTGTATTTCTTCTCAGAAATGAGATTTTTTCCCGTCGTAAAAAGTATCCTATATGTTGACCCGGATAACCAGCTATCACTATACCAAATTTCATCAAAATCTCTCCATTTGTTTTTCTGTGATGCGGTAATAGACAGACAGACAGATAAAAAATTTAAAAACCATAAATTCGGCCTCTGTATCGATAATAATGTTTATTTCAATAAGATTTTCCAAAAAATATTTAATGTACAGATTCGGCTTAGTTACAATTTTATTATATGTAGAGATATGTAAGTATAAGTATTACATATATTCACATTACGTTAGTACGGTATAGCACATTGAATACTTACCTTAAAGTCGTTTTTATTTTATTTTCCAGTCTACTTAACTTGAAGACCAGGTGTCAAGTTCCAATTTTACAGTTGCAAATCGCCAGGAAATGTCTGTTATTCTAATTGTGCTATCCGCTGCGATCTTGAATAAACCAATAATGTAATATATCGGATGTCCATACGACGTATTTCATACTTTTAATAAATGTCCGCTCGGCTGGCTCCGTGTTGCATAACAGTGATATGCGTTAATCTGTCAGCTTGACGAAGGTCGGCTGTGGGACGCGTGCCGGAACACACTCATTTCAATTTTTGTTTTCTTTTCTAGTGTCGGCATATTTTCTCTGTCACCTTTTTGTTTTAACAGCTTTGATGTTAAAGTTTATTAGTATTAGTTTTTAGGTAATCCTTCTGTAGATTAATAGATTATTCGTCTAATAAAGTTCGTTTGGTTTGTTTCTTTAAACTGATTCTTTTTTTAGTGTTATTTAAAGGTATTTATTTGTAGGTAACAGGGACTATGGCCGCTAGTTCGCTTTTACTAGCTGTGAATTATATAAAGAATTTTAGATAGGTTCAATAGATGCTATCCCATACCGATAAAACAATCAATCGAACAAACAAATTTTACCTCTCAGAAATCTAAAACGGCATAACGATGAAAAAATTAAAATATGTATACAATAATGTTATCGATAAAATAATTTCCCAAGAGAAGTTAAGTTAATCAATGTCAGTGATAATTTAATCAGAATTGTATAGGTAGTCTAAAAGAACGTGATATGATACTAACCGTGGTTTTCCCGTACAGAATAGATAGAAAATCTCTTATACTTATCTGTTTATTATATTTTAATGTTTTTTTTGATAGATTGATATATATTTTATGTTTAGTACACAAATTCAACATATATTTTTATAGATTGATATATATTTTATATTTAGTACACATATTCAACCCGTGATCTTTGATAGGTATTACTTTAGGCTGTCTACTCATATCGTTGACAGTCACACTACAATGCATTATAAGTATTCCTATAAGTTAGTTAAAATATCATTTACAAATAGAATCATTGATTAGTACAATATTTATTCTAAAGAACGTGGAATAAATATAACAAAAATAACTATATCAGGTACTTTGTAGTATTTGGCTGACCATTTTTTGGGGAGCATTGTTACAACGTATCAGTTTACATGACATTTCAATACGTCTGCTCGTCTGTCAAATCACAGATCATGAACAGATGTTTATTCTTTGCATTCATAAAAATTATCGTAAAATCTAAATCCATACACCATAACTAATTATATCCACCATGTAATGGTGTGTCAGAGGTTTCCATTCAAAAAGTTTCTTTGTGAATGTATTACTAACCTAGTTTTCGGATATTCACCAAAAGGCTCCCGAGCTATCACGCTTTTTTGGTTTTCAATGAAATATATTTTCTTTTGTCCCACAGTGTATTAGTGAATATTAGGTTACGTTTACCGAAATACATACATACAATCATATATTGATACTTTTTTGTTTGATTTTTTTAATAACATACGGATTACTTTTGATTTCTTTAATAAATATGATATAGGTATTTTTATTTTGAAACATGTTTTTGTATGTAAACAAAATGACCAAATTCTTTTTAAATTGTCTAAAAGAGCAATATTAATAAATTTCTGATAAACTTGATCTGAAAAATAACTTTTATAGTATGTAAATTTTACAATCCTTACTTGTTGTTATTACTAGCACTAACCGCGGCTTCGCTCGCGCTAAAGCTACAAAAAATCTCTAAAAAGGTAGTTTCATACAAACTATCATGCGCTATTTTACCCCCTTTTAGGATGAATTTAGAAAAATGCTAAAAATTTATTTATTTAATTTAATTGAAAAGCATTAATACCAAGTTTCAAATAATTCTGATTATAAATATTTTTTTGGATTGTGTTATAACGTGTTTTCTCGTGGGAATTAGGTAATCTCCCGCGGTAAAAAGTATGCCTATGTCACTCTCCAGTCCTCAAACTATCTCCACACAAAAAATCACGCCAATCCGTCACTCCGTTTTGACGTGAAAGAAGGACAAACAAACAAACAAACAAACAAACAAACAAACAAACAAACAAACAAACACACTTTCACTTTTATAATATTTGTATGGATTATTGTTTAATTTTGTATTGGTTGCATTATTACTTTCTAAGTGATAATTCATAATAGGTTCTGTTATTATACTCGTAGATAGTTACATACCTACTTTATGTGATGTCAAAGTTTTCTGACTCTAGGACCTGTGGCTTAATTTTATATGTATTGATTACCAGCCTGACCTGGCTTTGTCTATTTTTTTTATTAACTTGAAGCTCAAACGTATATATAAGGCGTTTTGGTAAAGCTCAAAAACAGACATTTAGTATTTTAATTCTGTCAACCATTATCACCACATATTTAACTTAAATAAAATTGTAAAAGTTAACTGTAAAACGAGTTCATAATTCTACATAGCTATTAGCTATATAATTTAACAATTAATTAATTAAGCAAGTAGTGTTATCTTATAATTTATTAACACTATCATGAATACTGTAATTAAATAATGTTTATTTTGTATCCTACAAAATGTTATAGCATAAATGCTGAGGTGGCTACCGTTTTTTGGTAACTCGTAGCGATGCGCGCTATATTACAAAAGTTTGACAATTCGTCCGGCTATCGATTCGGTTCGACTCCACTCGATGTTTATTTTCCAAATCTGACGGATGTAGGTTTTCGGGTTTGTGGTGTGTACAGTCACTGTACAGTTAGTTGGGATCTAAAAAAGGATAACATGACGTGTTTCCATAGTTTTGTCATTTCACGGATCAACGAAACCAGTGATGTATTTTAAAATAGAACTTTGTGTTTGTGGATCTAATAATACCTATACATATCTGGCTAACTGCTAACAGATTTTACTGTTTAGTAGTACCTACTTACTTAAAAAATGAATAAATGAATAATAATTAAAAGCTTTGGAGTAAATAATCATTGAAATTACAAGCCGTGATTGGTAATAAGGTACAAAATGTACTAACAGTTGATGTATAGTAGGTGCAATGATTTTATTATAATTATCGCGCTTAGATATTAGATCACCTCAGTAAACACAGACAGTGGGCGTACATTGATTTAATAGCCAATGTATAAATCTATTCAGGGCCTGCAAAAGCTTTATACAAACACGACTAATGAACGTGCCGCGCCGCCCTATCTACCTACAGGTACGAGTAATTCAGTTATACTACGTGGTATTCCTCTTTATTACTTTTTTGTTTAATTTATTAGCCATGGTCGAGTATTTTTTCGTTTTTTCGTGTATGAATTCGATAGGTTTATTTCATAATAAATAAAATTTCATCGTAATCCCCTTGTGGGTGAAAAATAGTGAGCCGGACTAGTAGGACAATCCTAGCCAATGGACCACAGATAGCTTAATATTGTACTTATAATACTTTCTTAGATTTACGCGAATATTTGACATTTTGAATAAAACTATCTTTTCGGATTTTTTCGCGGATTTATTTTAACACTATCGTCATTGTCAGTTTGTGATAACTTTATAATAACTGATGTCTACAACCTTAGTTATGTTGTATCAATTGAGTCTATGATCTTGAATTCTAGAATAAAGCGGGATGAGAGTTAAATATATCACGTGCATGTCATTACAATAGTAATATCTATCCACCATTTATTTCATTTCCATATACAAATGTACTAATTTAGCTTGTATAAAATTAGTAGCAGGTACTACGATATTATCAACTACTTAATACATTTAAAAATAGCAACATATAGAACCTTTTTTAAAATTTAATGAGCTTTATCAGATAACCAATAAATACATTATGTTATAAAAACACAGGATTAACAGAGACGAGAGCTTCGAGCTTTTGCGCTATAGGAAGTTGATATATTTTGATATTATTTGTGATATATACTTAATAACTAATTATTATCTCTCTTTTATTTAGCGTTGTTTAGTAAAAATGTCAAAGTATACTAATCCATACTAATATTATAAGTGTTTGTTTGTTTGTTTGTTTGTTTGTTTGTTTGTTTGTTTGTTTGTTTGTTTGTTTGTTTGTTTGTTTGTTTTTTTGTTTGTTTGTTTGTTTGTTTGTTTGTTTGTTTATTTGTTTGTTTATTTGTTTGTCCTTCTTTCACATTGATAGATAGTGACTGATTGGCGTGATTTTTTGTGTGGAGATAGTTGGAGGACTGTAGAGTGACTGACATAGGTTACTTTTTACCGCGGAAGATTATCTAATTCCTACAGCAAAACACGTTATAATACAATCAAAAAAAAATATAATCAGAATTACTTGAAACTTGGTAATAGTGCTCTTCAATCAAATTAAATAAATACGTGTTTTAGCATTTTTGGAAATTCAGGATGAATTTCCAAAAATGCTAAAACACACTTGTGCACTATAATATCTCCTGCGCAGTTGGCTAGTCTCAATGAGATTGGCCGCCGTGACCGGAATCGGTCAGGAGAACATCATCATCACTAATTATAGAATACTTTCTTAGATATATCTACGCGTATATTGGGCATATTACATAGAACTATCTTTTCGGATTTTTTTTTATTTTTTAATTCTGACGTTTCGAAATTCGCTTTACAGTGATCATGGTCACGGGAGAGACTATCTCTCTAAAGGTACTAATTATAATTAAGCACTAAAATAAGCTTGTCCAAAGAGAAAACTTGGACTGAAGAAACTTTGAAGTATAACTGGTTAACAGTTAGTCGGACTTGTGCTAATGGTCTCAAACACTATTCAATATAACGTCCGATTTTATTGATAAACTAGCGACTCACCCTCGCCTCGCTGGGATGCATCCCTAGGTATGTTTTGATTTTTTTTTAGCGGGACACTAATTCTTTTTCTAAAATAAAAGTAGAATAATTTACTCTTTATAATATCAGCTATCTGCCAGTGAAAGTCCCGTCAAAATCAGTCAAGCCATTACGGGGCCGTTTAGCCGGAACAAACAGACAGAAAGACAGACAAAAATTTTAAAAATTGTGTTTTTCTTATTAATAGGTTCCCGATATAATTTCATATGCATTTAGTAAAAAGATGTTATTTTGACGTCACAACAGTCACTAACGTTGTTCATCTGTATTCATTTGCCATTTTAAATCCTACATACACGTACCCTTAGTACCTACGCCAATCAGATTTTAAAGATCAAAGATAAATTCATTGTTTTAAGTTAGGCACTTTAAAATATACATTATATTATATAAATTACGTGCCATAAGAAAATACATAAAAATCAAAGTAACATTTTAATTTTTCATCTTTTAACACGTAAAACTACATAAGTACGAGCTCGGCAGCATATAATTTTATGTACTGAAGTATATAATAGGCGTGTGCGATGGGTATTTTCACTAGTGCAGCTCGACGTTGTAATTCACCGATAAATGCATACAAAAGAGTTCCGTAACAGACAGGAAATTCCATGGAGTAGATGTAAAATTAAACTTTTTATATTTATTTATTTTTTATTTTTATTATACTACATTACATACTACATATTCAATTAAAACTTCATTTTTAACCCCCGACGCAAAAAGAGGGGTGCTATAAGTTTGACGTCGATGTCTGTCTATCTGTGACTGATTTCGATGCGGTTTTATTCATTTGAAAGCCAGTATCCTTGCGGTGCTTCTTAGCATATGTTTGGTTCATATCGGTCCAGCAGTGTAAGAGTATCAGCTCTTTTCCAAAATGATGTAAGGCATTGTGGCGTATGATTATACACAGATGTGCATATACTTAACTGATGCTTTGTGTATAATATTTAAAAAAAATATATTTTTATGTTCGGTTATGCAGAAGTGGAACTGTTTTTAGAATTTGTGTCTTCTATCTGATCGAATAACACATTCCAAGAATAAAATATATGGTTTTTATAAGTATTATTTCTCAGTTAATAGGTTTAAGTATAACTGAAAAATAACATATTAACATACTATATTAGTGTAGGTATATTATTCAATTCAATTCTTTTTATTTGGCTTTTAGGCGTGCCAGTTGGACACAGTTACTATATATTATTCGACGACTCGTTTGGATCAGTTTGTAGTGACCCTACTTGCTATGTCAGTGGAAAGTCCCGTTGGGGGCATTCATTTGTGTGATGAGTACGAATGTTTGTACTCCATGGAGTACAAACATTCGTACTCATATATACATATTATAAATATAAGCACCCATGACTGCAGTCATGGGTGCTTATATTTATAATATGTATGTATTTAAAGTTATATATGTGTAGTGTATCAACTATCTGGTATCCATAACACAAGCCTCGTAGCTTACCGTGAAACTAGATGGCGCTGTGTGTTAATGTCTCAACATATTTATATTATTTATTTATAATAGTGTAGTCTTTTGTAATTAACTACTATATTACACATTAAGTACATATTATGTCGTTTACTGTAGCTTTCTTAAGAGAATAAAGTAACTTTTGGATTTGTTTCACAATTTTGTTGTTATTAAATACGGCAGTGAATCTTTAACTGAAAATGGTTGTTATTGTTAATAAAAATATTTTTATCATCTAAAGTATATCATTCAAAATGTGCTGATATATAAATAATAATAATAATGAACACTTTATTGCACACCACACAAGAAAATAAATAAAGAAGTGAAATACATAACAATAAAAAGATGCACAGCAGGCGGCCTTATCGCTAGAAGCGATCTAATATTTAATAAGTATAATATAATAAGTAGGTACTCTGAATTTGCGGTATCATGCTTTCGAATGTAGATGAATGATTTTTTGTACATAATTAGTAATTTATTGTAACTATTCCGACCAAAGTTTCTGTTAGACTATACTTATTAAATTAATAATTAAATTAATATAAACTAAGTATATTTTTAAGAATTTGTTTATTATTACTATTAAAAAAAATATAGATCTTTTTCGACTCCACTCACATTTGTATCCACGCTCCGGCCACCGATCCTCACGGGAGGTAATTATGCATGGGCGCTTTTTAGCGCGTCCACGAACGAATAAAATATAAAATGGGATCGGCTAATGATTACGTTATTTACATATTTTTTATTCATTAACTCTGTATCATACTCAATTATCTGTATTAAATTGAATTCTTTTACTACACATGTCATCTTACTTATAATTCTACTTCTTACTAGATATTTTATTATTTATTTCAGACAAAAACGTTTAAGGCCTTTAAAATGCTAAAGCAATTTGACTTACTAAAGGTAAAATTTAGAAGTGAAAATAGATAACTTAACCCACCTACGAGAATTATTGGTGACATAATATTGTATAATGTACACATGTAGGTATGTACATCCCCAGTCTACATACTATGTTGTATCACTTATATAATTAACTAAATTATTATAATAAAAACCTATTAAAACAAGACGACTTATGAGTGTGCTAAATGTTGAGGATTTTTTTTTATTTGAGTTAGTCTAACACCAACGGACATACGCCCGAGCCTTTTTTTTAGAGCATTTTTATGTTTTGTTGTTATTTTTATTTTATTTTATTTTAGATGGATTCGTGTGTGTAAATGTTGAGGATTTGATTGTTGCACGACTGTACTGTACGTCAAATCGCAAAAAACGCCTCAAAACTGCCAAAAGTAATACTTATCAATCCAATATTGTATGTTAGAAATTAACTCTGGATGTCGGTCTGTCTGGTTTTAATAAATAGATGACTGAACCGATTATGATGAAACACATCTATACATATAAATAAAATTGAAGTGTCTGTTTGCCATGTCAAAAAAACAGCGTTTTACTAAATGCATATGAAATTATATACGGTACTTGTAAGAAAAACACATTTTTTTACATTTTTGTCTGTCTGTCTGTTCGTTCCGGATAATCTGTGAAACGGCTGGACTGATTTTGACGGGACTTTCACTGGAAGATAACTGATATTATAGGGAGTAACATAGGCTACTTTTATTTTAGAAAAAGAATTAGGGTTCCGCTCAAAAAAATTAAAACGTAGGCCTACGGACGAACCCCAGCAAAGCGAGGATGAATCGCTAGTACATACTAGGTATAATAAATAGTCATAAATTTTGAATCCTAAATATATAGGATTTTTTATTAAGAAATTAATGTAACCTAGAAAAAAGGGGCACCAATGGTATGGAAAAAGATTATTTTATTATACTTATATATAGTATAAACACGGTTATGCGTAACATTACCGTGGTATAAATAAAAATATGATAGTAAAAAAATAGACATCTTTTTTTACATTTTTACATTTAACAATAAACTTAAACGTTATAAATATTTAAGTTGGTTTATAACAAAACCATAATAATTAAAAATTCTACTCCCGTTTCGTATTTCATTAATTGTAAAGTATCAAAACCATGTGCAACAAAAGTTTACAACTAGAAACCTACTAAATAATTATTTAAATAACTAATAATTATTTAAATAGCTTTATTATACATATTTATTTATTTTATTTATTTATTTACTAAGAACATTGTTTAAGCATATAATAACATAAACGGTTTCAATGTTAATAACTGAGATACTCTTTCACATCAATGGCATTATTTATAACTAGCATTGCCCGCGACTCCGCTCGCGTTCAGATGATCAAAAACCAAATACTTAGGTTTTATATATTAGTATACGCTTACATTGCAGTTTTAGTATTTTTTCTCAGAAATAAGATATTTACCCACGGTAAAAAGTATCCTTTATGTTGACCCGAATAACCAGCTATCATCATACCAAATTTCATCAAAATCCCTCCAGTGGTATTTCTGTGATGCCATAACAGACAGACAGACAGACAAAAATTCTAAAAATTATAGATTCGGTCTCTGTATGATAATGATGTCTATTTCAATAAGATTTTCCAAAAAATATATAATGTACAGATTCGGCTTAGTTACAATTTTATTATATACCTATATAGATTATAAATATATATTTTATTTTGTTTCTTCATTAATTAACAATGTTTTAATACAACGCCATCTAGTATAAAAGCTTATAACTTCAAACTTTTATCGGAAGCTCACTCTCGAGCTACTGATGTTTTTGTCGCTTGTAGAGGACGCCTGTGTAGCTTTTTTATTAATTTGTAATGAATCTGAGCTTTCAATAATTTACATACAATATTTTTTAAGCATACTTAACTAAATATTTGTCGTATCAATATAAATAGCACTTTTGCTGTGTTTTTATTTATAATTCTGTTTCTTAATATGTTAAGATAATTTAGCAAAAATATTATATACAGTAGAACCCGCGGTTTCGCTCGCGCTAAAACTACAATAAAAACTCTAAAAAGGTAGGCACCTAGATTTCATACAAACTTTCATCACTTATAGGATGAATTTCATAAAATGTTAAAACACGTATTTATTTATTTGTATTGAAAAGCATTAATACCAAGTTTCAAGTAATTCTGATGAGAAATAATTTTTTAGATTGTATTATAACGTGTTTTCCCATGCATATAATAAAATTGTAACTAAACCGAATCTGTACATTAAATATTTTTTGGAAAATCTTATTGAAATAGACATTATTATCGATACAGAGGCCGAATCTATAGTTTTTAGATTTTTTGTCTGTCTGTCTGTCTGTTTCAACATCACGGAAAAACCACTGGAGGGATTTTGATGAAGTTCGGTATGAGGATAGCTGGTTAATCAGGTCAACATATAGGATAATTTTTACTGGGGCATAATATCTCATCTTTGAAATATCTATACTAAACGTTAAAACGTAAGTAGGGGCGAACTCGAGCGAAACGAGGGTGAATCACTAGTATTATTATAAAATATTAGGCGTCAAATTTTTTGTACACATTTTTCACCAATTACAGGTATTCGTTATATTATAGTAAGTGTTACAGTAAGTATATTACTAAATGAACTTACGTAATATTAATTATCGAGCTACAAAATATAAAGACAGGTATAAATTATTCACTAGTGCAGCTAATTAATCAAACTAAGCCTATATTTACTCACGTGCACCCAGTGCAGGGTGGCCGGAACTATAAATCGAGGTAACAAAAACGAGCCGAGGAAGCTCGCTGGTGGGCCGCGGTCGGTGTCGGGTTCACTTCCCGGTTAGGCGTGTGCTTGAGATTTTACGTTTTGTTCTGGAATTGTTATTATTATTGAACGTTGTATACAGAAATTGTATTTTAAATAATATGTAGGTACATATAAATAAAATGTTTAATTAACTGTTCAGGTGTCTATTTATTTTTATTAATATTATATTCATTTTAGTTTTTTATTCAATATAATTTCCTGATATTGTATATATCAATATAACTTTAGTAAATGGCTAAAATATGATACTAAAAACCATAATTCTGAGTCTAAATAATATTACACAAACATGTTTGTGGAAAAAGAAAAGCTAGATTGTGCTAGAAAAAAACAATATTTCAAGAGCATCTAAATAGACAATCCTTGTAAGTAGCTCTTTCGTAACAGAGATACTCGGTAACTGAATAAATACTAATAAAATAAAAACTTTTTAACAAAAAAATAAAAACCGACTTCAAACAAAAGCACTAAAAATTAAAAAATAACTGATTGGTAGTTTTCATTTACTATACATACCTAATCAAATATTTTCGAAGTCGGTGTGCTTTGCTTTGTATGGGCTGGCACCGATTTCGAAAATATTTGATTAGGTATGTATTTAATAGGTAGGCTTTAATTACTTAGCCAAAGCACACCGACTTCGAAAATATTTGATTAGGTATGTATAGTAAATGAAAACTACCAATCAGTTATTTTTTAATTTTTAGTGCTTTTGTTTGAAGTCGGTTTTTATTTTTTTGTTAAAAAGTTTTTATTTTTCCCTTTTTAGTGTAGACAGTAGTAGCAAAGTAAGGATTCTAACGTGTAAGGCTTGTCAAATCAAACAAAATAAGCCCAAACTCAAAGTATCTACTATTAGCCGTTGAAGACTTCCACCTATCCACCTTCTGGCCTTGCCGTCAGATCAGGTCAACAACACCAAACCACTGTACTATCAACAGAAATAGAAATACTTGCAAAGTTTCAAGTCAATATGACAATTAGAAGTAGGTTAAATTCATCATTAGTTGTTTTTCCACCCTTAGGGAAGGTATTTTTTTTTGAAATTTAAATGGGACCAATCTGGAAGTATACCCTTTCAAACAAAAAAAAATTGTCCAAATCGGTTAATAAATAACGGAGTTCTGAGGTAACAAACATAAAAAAAAAAAACAAAAAAAAAACATACAGTCGAATTGAGAACCTCCTCCTTTTTGAAGTCGGTTGAAAATAAAGTTAGATACACTATTATTAACATAAAATTTGCTTATTTATATACATACTAGCAGAACCCGCGGCTTCGCTCGCGCTAAAACTATAAAAAAACTTTAAAAAAAGGTAGGTTTTCTACAAACTTTCATCCCCTATATTTCCTCCCTTATGGGATGAATTTCAAAAAATGCTAAAATACGTATTTATTTAATTTTATTGAAGAGCATTAATACCAAGTTTCAAGTAATTCTGATCATAAATATTTTTTTTGGGTTACATTATAGTGTTTTTCCGTGGGAATGAGATAATCTCCCGCGATAAAAAATAGCCTATGTCACTCTCCAGCCCTCCAACTATCTCCACACAAAAATGACGCCAACCCGTCACTCCGTTTCGACGTGAAAGAAGGACAAACAAACAAACACACTTTCACATTTATAGTATTAGTATGGATATGGATAACATTGAGTATAATTCATTCTTAAAAAATCTTTCTTAAATTTTCTTGCCTTATTAGAAGCCAAAATTCCGGGCTTGTAGGTTATTTTATATCGCAATACCACAAAATACAGAGTGATATCGCGGACAAAAAGTAGTAAGAAGTAAAAGTGTAGGTACCTACTAAATGAATAAAATTTCTACGTACATTTATTGGTATAATATTTTATCAGGATTAGCTGTTTGCGACGTTTGTTCAAACATTTTAAATAAATTGCTGGTAATTTATACATTTGATAATTAAATAAAAGATTTCGTTATTTTGAAACAAAATGAAAATAAAATAGAAAAAATTAAAAGTAAACTAACTACTTTTATTCTAAGTCATAATTTAAAACAGGTATCCCTAACTTGTATGGTGAATAACTTAAATTATGAAAATTTGAAATAAATAGAAATAAAATGTCAGAGAAAAAACTTTTTTTGTGAATATGTAATATAGTAACGTGAATATTTTTTTTATATTAAACTACTTATTTACCGCAGCCCCGTTCGCGTGGTATGTTATCATTAAAAATAGCTTATGTACAGACAATAAACCATGACCGTTCTGAATTTCATATAAATAAATGGAACTGTTACGTAGCGACAAATAATTATTCTTCATATAGATAACAACAACGTTTTCTTATTAATTTAAACCTTCATACATCATAACATCATCAACGTAGTATAATGTAAAAGGTCCATTATTTACATCTAGAAACAACTACATTTGTATCGCGGTGTGCATAAAGCCGACAATTGAGAAGAGTCATTTGTTGGCGTCAGACGCGGACTCAACGGCTCAAAACTCCGGACACGGCCATTCCATAATTTTCCACTCCTACCGCTCAATTATTCACCGGCACCAGATCGTCGGTCGGGACTCGGATATCGCACGTGTAACAATGATTTTGTTTATTCACAGGCTTAAAAATGTTTAACGTATCAAGCACGATAATTTAGAAGCCATTTGTCGACGTCAGAACGGATACGAAAACTCGGGGACAGCGTTTCATATTTTGGGCTCGCTTAGTTATTCACTGGCCCAGGATTGCTCGGACGGGAAATTACTCGTAGAATAATTCTGTTTACCCACAGGTAATTCCGGTTTAGGAGTGTTACGTTTAGGCTGTAATCGTTTCATTTACTAGACCGCGAACCTTTGTGCGTTTCGAGTTCAGCTTATGTTTATGGTTGTGGAAATAATTTTTTTTAAGTTGTGATACAAAATACTGTCAGAGATACTATTTTTTTTTATGGTGCTCAGTGACAAACGAGCAGACAGACCACCTGATGAAAATCAGTACGTGTCACCCATAACACCTACGGTTCATGCACTTAGGTTTTATGTAACAAAAATGCAGAACCGCAGGTGCGTTGTCACTGTGAGGATTAAGATGATATGCCTCTTGCCTGTAATTGCACTGGCTACCTTATCCTTCAAACCGGAACACAACAATGCAATCATTGTTGCTTGGCGGGAGAAATAGATAAGGGGTGGTACCCATCCAGTCGGACTCCTCAGGTTTGACAGAGTCCTACCACCGGTGAATATTATGTTGTTTATAGGTCGTGGACTCAATATATCTTATTTAAATTACTTGGAGACTTGTTGAGACAACTTTATTACTTAAAAGCAAAACAAATCGATAAACAATAATAGAAGTGTAATACTAAATAATTTTAATTATTCATAAAACTAAATGAATTTCATTTTATGGCGATCTCTGTCATGAAATAGTCCCACAAATGTGGCACAAAAAGTTAAACTAGTATCATTTGCCACTTTCGCGTGACCATTTCCGACGTATAGATTTATCGATCACATGTCAGCGGTCGCACTCTCTACGATATTTGTTTTGGGGCAAAAAATTGGTGCCAAGCTGTCTGCCACGACCTTTTTGTTGGCTTCAGATTTCTAAACGTGCGAAGTGATCCCGCCGTATGTGACGTATTTAAATAATTACAGTATGCCTACAAGATATCGTTTTTTAATAAAAGAAGACCATCTTATTTAGCATTAGAACTTATTATAAAAAAAATGATAACTAAAGCATTAAATACGTGTATATTGTTTTATCTAATCAACTTATTTTTTAGAATATTATAATCAATTTTAATAGGTAACAATTTTTTTATTTTAATAAATTCGCAACCGTTGAAGACTAATTTCCATGCACACGTTCTAAAATATACATGCATACCGCAAATAGAAGCTAGTACACACGTGTGCATTCAGCTTTTTTAACGTCCCACTGCTGGGCTCGGGACTCCCTTCAATATGAGGGGACTCAGGCCATAGATCACCACGCTGGCCAAGTGCGGGTTGGCGGACTTCACATTTCTTTCGAAAACTTGATAGCTTCTCTCAGAGATACAAGTTTCCTCACGATGTTTTCCTACACGGTAAGATTAGTAATCACGTTGAAAATGATTCACACATGAAAATATCAGAGGTGCAAGACCCCGGATTTAAACCCGCTTCACTCTGTTTTCCAAGCACGTTTTTGCTGAGCTAGCACTGTCTGTAGTACACATGTATGTAAGTATAAATACATCATTTTATATATATATATAATAAATGTATGTTATTAAATAATAAATTATAGTCCATCATTACCAATAATTGTTGCAGCATGAGAGAATTACGATTTATCGTACTCTACCATATGTATCATCTTATTTATGTCCCTTATCGACAATAGAATTCTGTAAAAGTTTTTTTATGAACATCCTTAATACAGCAAAAAGTCATTCTAAACATAGAACTGTCACTACAATTTAATTTATTTTTAATAATTAAATTTACATATAGTAAGAAGCAAAGATTTTATCATAGCTAGATTTTATCAATTTACTCCAAGTACCTAACACTGAACCCCTAAAACTGTATGCCACTTCTATTACATTATATCTCCCTGTGACATGTTCATAATATTTGACGTATGCGCGTAATGAAATGGAGTGTGTGTTTATTAAGTTAATTAAGCCGTTCTTGAGATGGGGACGATGAGATTTGATAATCTACGGTATGTCCGTAAGCCTATAGAAGTTTTCAGACTGCTAATTAAAGTAAGTGTATGTTAGAAAAGCATAAAAAACAGTGACATCAAGAAACGTTGAATTCTTGATTTACTAATGGATTTTAGTAATATTTCTAATCTCAGACCTTGCAACGTTTTATTTCAATTAAAAGAACTCTTTTTAAATTAAGGTAAATCCCCTTATAATATAATAATAATAAATAAATATGTTGGGAAATTAGCACACATCACCGTCTAGTTCCATGGTAAGCTTGGCTTGTGTTATGGATACCAGATAATTGGTACACTACATATATAACACTTTAAATAAATACATATTATAAATATAAGCACCCACGACTGGAATACAAACATTCGTGCTCATCACACAAATGAATGTTCCCAGCGGGACTCGAACCCGCGACGGCTGTCACAGCAAGAAGGGTCACTACGAACTGAGCCAAACGTGTCAATTTTTGTAAAATAGTGTATATTAAATATGAATTCAATAATGACTAAATCATAGCCGCCTCGAGTTCAGTATAAACAACAGAGTATACCTAAACGTTTCTTATATGTGAACCCATAATTTTACTTTTTTCTTTTTACGTCTTTGCTTGTGGCCTTTACGAGTATTTGCACCAAAATCATCAATCAAAAAACTTGTAAAATTTTCTACTATCAACTCTATTTGCTTCTTGTTATTTATAGAGCCCTTAAGAATATATGTACAAACAGACGGCGTGGGCTCAGTTATAGAGTTCCAACTTGACGTTTTGTGCAAGACCTAAATATTAATTTTAAATTTTTGCTTTAAAAACCCTAATTTGTAAAATGATAATAGGTATAAGGGATATACCTATGTATTTATGATTTTAATTATAAGCCGTAGTGCTTATTCCAGCAATTCATGGTATAATTTAAATAAAAAAACATAGTAATGTTTTTAATCACATTTAATAAAGGCAGTGGTAGCCCAGTGGTAACGCGCTTGCTTGGGAAACCGAGTGAAGTGGGTTCAAATCCCGGGTCTCGCACCTCTGATATTTTCATGTGCGAATCATTTCTAACGTGATTACCACTTGCCTTACGGTAAATGAAAAACATCGTGAGGAAACTTGCATGTCTGAGGGAACCTAGCAAGTTTTCGAAAGACATGTGAAGTCCGCCAACCCGCACTTGGCCAGCGTGGTGGACTATGGCCTGATCCCCCCTCGTATTGAAGGGAGGCCCGTGCCCAGCAGGGGGACGTTAAAAAGGGCTGAACACATTGTTTTTGTCTAAATTAAACTTAAAATATTTACAGAGTAAAGAATTATAGAATATTACAAAGTACTAAGTATATGAAATTTAATAAACTGTAACAATAATGAGACATTATTAGGGAAGCTCGTCATATTTAACGTTTGAAGAATCGGCCCCCATACTCTAATGAAGCGAGG
Source organism: Brenthis hecate (assembly GCA_951806755.1). Taxonomy (NCBI): domain Eukaryota; kingdom Metazoa; phylum Arthropoda; class Insecta; order Lepidoptera; family Nymphalidae; genus Brenthis; species Brenthis hecate. The sequence goes on along the minus strand of OX638279.1, from coordinate 2,210,210 downwards.
GAAAACAATTTGTTACGAGAATGTGTGTACATACGAATTGCTATAGATTAAATTTTAAGCAAATTACCTTTGTTGTGCCTCTTTGTTGATCATATTTAACTTTTATGTACAATATTCAATTTGTAACTAATGTCAGAAATGAGAATAATTTTAATTATCCAACAAACTTTTACATTGAATATTTTTCAAGAAATTTTTTTTTGGAAATATTTTAGATAGAAAAGCTAGTGTATCTCTTTGTCTCTTTAATGTAATAGAATGGCTATTTCACTGAGACTTTAGTGGATGCTGGACTTTTTGACCAATTTTCCCAAAAAATGTACTCAATTTGAGTGAATGTTTTTTGTTATAGTGTTACGAAAGTCCTTACAAATTGTATTACTTTAAGTGGCTCATATTTCAAAGAAAAAATTAACTTCGAAGGTTTTGCAATATTGCATGAAAATCCTCTCATGCTACATCATTTTCTAATACTTAAACTATGTTATGGAAAAGTATCGATGTTACTTCCGTTGCTACCTGAAAACAAGACACGCTAATAAACTAGTGATGCGCTGATTATTATTATAGGTTTAACCGAATACGAATATTAACCGAACGTTGGCTCTAAAATGTAACGAATCGAATATACGGCCAAATTTTCGGTTCATAAATAGGTAAAAGTTAAATTATGTTTACTTTTTAAATTTGAATAAATTTTGGTTATACAAGATAATGTTCGTTTTTTGCAAAGATTATACACGGTTGTCAGAATAAAGTCTTTTTGATATACATATAATATTAATCTTATAAGAATAAATATTCAGTAATTATTCGGCAAATTATCCGAATAATTATCCGTTAAATCAAATAACTTATGTTATCGATATAACCTATATAATATAACTATAATATTCATTCAGGTAGTAAAATATTCATTTATTCATTCAAGATTTAATTTAGAAATACAAAAATCTTACTCCTCTTTGAATATCGGCTAAAAATTTAATAAACCAAATATCGAGCAGGAAGTAAATATTGAAAATTAAGTTTGTAAGCTTGAATGAAATATTTACGTTCAAATCCTTTCATTCTCAAACGAATCCCAAATCTGCCCCAAGACGTACATCACTTCGACAGCTACAGCTTTCCTAATGAACTGAACACTCTACAAACTATAATGCGCCATTTAAATGCACCGTCGACAGGCATAAACAATTGAAATAATTATCAAGATAAGCCTCCCGGATCAACAAGAAAGCCCTCGAGATTCTAACCCTTCTAAGAAACTGACAGCGTCTTATGCAAATGCTCAAATATAGCCTTGCCAACTATTTTCTTAAAGACGTATAGATTCATTGCAAAATAGACCATACACAAAGATTTGTAGAATATATTTTGGCTTATTAAAGATATAATATATGATATTTTAGTTATTTTATATGCTAATGGTTGCTCAATTGGCCCGAAGACTACGTTAGAGAAACTTATGTTTTGTTTAGTCCTTAGATATTCATTCATACGCTACTCAGTGAAAATTTTCATATGCATTTTCTTCTTCCTTTCATTTGTTTTATATAGTACTGAGTTTATAGAAATTAGATAATAATAATTTTTATAAGGCCTGATTATTAATTAATTAATTAATTTAAATTATATTATTTATTAAACTGTAAAATTAAAATATTTTACTGAAATCATTATAAAATTCAGTAGTTAGGTATGTATACTAATATAGTTGATAAGACCTAATTGTTTACTAACAAATATGTAAGGATGTAATATCTGGAAACAAATATTAATTATTATTTTTATTAATTAAAGATGGTGCAGTGAGAGTTCGTATCGATAGTTTTTCACAATTACAAAGTTTAAGCTAATAATTGTTTCTTAGAAAGCAACCTAACTCAAATGACAGAGATTACAATTTAAAGTAAAAGATTCAATTATTATTTTTTATAATTTTAATTAGTTGTACGTTGCATATGCAAATATATGCAATACTTAAAGAAGGATAAATTGAATAAAAAATAATTATTATCAATAACAACATATCGTGCTTAAAGGTGTTTATTTGTTTATATTTCAAAGTTTTTAATCATGTTGGTTGATTTTCGTTGGTTAATTATCGATCTTCCTTTATATGCAAATGAATAAAAATTAAAGTGATACTTTTGTTTTAAATAATTTTTGTAGTTATACTTCTTTTGGCACATTTGGAAAAAATTATGAGGGTAAAATTTTTACGATTCGCGCGTACAACGACAGCCAAAAAGCGACATGATGAAGTTAGCTGCATTCCTTTACAAACAGAGAGTTGTGACATACGGGATGAAATATTTAGCTATTTTTGTTCTGTTACGCTACAAAAGTATAACTTTTTTCGTTCGTTTTTTATTTATTTTAGGAAGTTAATTCATCAGATCCAATAAATCCCTACATATGTACGGATATTCGAATTCTCACATTAATATGCGATGATGCATTTTTGTGCTTAAAGTGTATGTGTAAAGTGGAATACTTCATAAATAGGTTATTTTATAGCATAGTACCTATAGCTTGCGTGTGGGTATGTTTGTATTTCTTTTGTTTGTAGCATTGCCCGCGGCTCCGCCCGCGTTCATATGACCACAACCAAATTCTTAGGTTTTATATATTAGTATACTCGTATTAGTATATTAGTTGACCCGGATAACCAGCTATTGCCATACCAAATTTCTTCAAAATCCTTCCAGTGATTTTTCTATAATGCGGTCATAGACAGACAGACAGACAAAAATTCTTAAAACTATAGGTTCGGCCTCTGTAAGCGATAATGTGTATTTTAATAAAATTTTCCCAAAAAATAAAGCACAGATACTGCTTCATTAAATTTTAATGTATCTATAGATGTAACTAATTTATAAAGCCAAAAAGATTGTTTTTTGATAATTTGAACACGGGCGGGGCCGCGGGTAATTTAGTAGTAATTCTAATAAAATCATAGAAAGGTCGAATTTGTACATTAAATTTTTTGGAATTTAAACTTCTTATTTTAAAGACACATGGCGACATCTATTGATAAATATCTAAATAATACAAAAATAATTATTCATTAAAATAATTTTTTTAATGAATAAAATAATAAAAAAAAATAGTGCTATTGATATACTTTTTCAAGATTAGCTATTTTTAATAGTTTTTGACATATTTAGTAAGTTAATTTCTAAAATCTATATAGTATCATCGTTTTTTTATTCTAACCAGTTTTTGTATTTTTTCTCAGAAATGAGATATTTTTCTGCGGTAAAAAGTATCCTATATGTTGACCCGGATAACCAGCTATCATCATACCAAATTTCATCAAAATCCGTCCAGTAGTTTTTCTGTGATGCGGTAACAGACAGACAGACAGACAGACAAAAATTCTAAAAACTATAGATTCGGCCTTTGGTATCGATAATAATGTCAATTTCAAAAAGATTTCCCAAAAAAAATTTAATGTACAGATTTGACTTAGAATTTTACTATACGTATAGATTTATTGAAAAGGTTATCTGTTATCTAAAATCAGGATATGACCTTTAGGAGTGTAGCAATTACACTAACAAATAGAGTACAGCCACGAGCGAAAGCTAAATACAAATAAATAAACAAATAAGATTTATTTCACTAGAAGTATGTAATAAAATATGAAAGAACCAAATTACTTTACGACTCCAGTTAATGTTTATAGAAAGATTTAACACTAAGGAAGGAATCAATAAAACATAGTACGGTCGTTATTTAAATGTAACTCGCATAAACAAATAATAAACTAAGCTGGCAAATCACTCGACTGGTAAATGTGGTCGAATGTTCTTACATATTACGGATATCATACTGAATGTAAATAGATTGATTACGTTTTTTATTCTTATTAGCGTTCAAAACTTTATATACGATGATAGAGTTCTTATTAGAGATAGAGTTTTGTATTTATTTATTTTTCATATATTTTTCTTTTAATAATTTAATTTTGTAGTCTTTACTTATAAGTAAAATTTGACTTTAAATTAGGAATTAAAAACTTGTAAAATAAAAATATTTAAGTAACTTACATATTTTATATGCTTACATTTTATTGTTTACATATTTTGTAGAGTTATAATATTAGAAAGAAAATAAAATTGCAGTTGCCCATAACATTTTCGATAAATGGGCGATAATTGGAGAGATCGTGTGACCAATACGTATATTCATCCAATAAGAAATTGAAATGTAATCGTTGTTATAATTTTTGATAACTAACTTTATTCTAATATAATGAAGTAAAATTTCGACGACACGTTTGGCTCAGTTTATAGCGATCTACTTGCTGTGCCAGCGGTCGCTGGTTCGAGTCCCGCTGGGGGCATTCATTTGTGTGATGAGCATGAATGGTTGTACTCCAGTCATGGGTGTTTATATTTAAAATATGTATGTTTTTAAAGTTATATATGTGTAATGTATTAACTATCTGGTATCCATAACACAAGCCTCGTAGCTTACCATGGAAGTAGATGGTGATGTGTGTTACTATCCCAACATATTTATAAAAAAAAAATGCAATGTAGTTAAAATATTACCTACGTAATTAAAAAAACTTTACTAAAATCAAAGGATCCCAGTTTATTTTTAGTCTGAGCGCTCTATTTGTACGAGTATCAACATTTAACGAGATAGGAAGTGGTTACATCAAAAAGATATCTATGTCTCGGCGAGGGCCCGTTACGAAATAATTTCCGAATCAAAGGCTGCTTGGGTGGCCACCGATAACAATTATTGTTTTCGCTTGGAATTTGAAAGGAAACACCGCCAAATATCTAATTGGAATTTCTAATTAGACTTCTAAAGCTGAACGCGGGACTAATTAGTTTTCGATGGGGAGAGCTTTTTGTTTAAACTTGCGTTGTGTTTTTGGGTGCGTATGTTAAAAGATTGGAGATGAATTAAATTGTTAAATTATTTTTAACTTTTTGTATTGATGCCTAATACATTCTTCTACCTAATATATTATAATAAAATAGTCTAGTACATAATTGTAGGTACATATCTAGTGTGATTTCTATTGAAAACGAATTGAGTTTTTTAACAAATACTTAATGTTAACCAGTGTTATTTATTAGCTTCTCCTTTTTTATGATCAAACTTACCTTGTAACTAAGAATATTACTCCCTTATATATCTTAATATATATATAATTATTCTGTACGTGTGTTTGTTAACCTACTCCTCCTAAAGGGCAAGACCGATTTGGATGAAATTTTGTGTGTATATTTCAATGGGCTTCTGGATGGTTTGAAAACACAATTGAACCCAGTAGATGGCGTTGCAGTCGTTGTGCCACTGATAATCTCCTAAACGGCAGGGGCAATTTTAATGATATTTTTTGTGTATGTTTGAGTGGGTCCCTGCAAGGTTTGAATTCACAAATGGATCCGGTAGGTGGCACTCTAGTCGGTGTGTCAATAAATTTTCGTAAGACTTCATTTTAATTGTTGATTACATAAAATAAAAATCGATGTGTGCATGTATCTTTCCTATGGACTCCAAAACAGCTGGAGCGATTTTGATGAAATTTCCAGGTAATCATCAGATTAGCCCAGCGGGTGATCCTGTGAATTTTGTTAGCGATCGGAAGTTTGGACGCGGGCGAAGCCGCGGGTACTGCTAGTTATTTATATATTATTTACATGCTTTTATCTATTATATCTACATATAATATATTTACATAAAATTATTTTTACTAAGAAATATTTTTTAGAATATATCTACTTAAATTATTTATCGAACTGAAAGGAGGTCCGTGCCCAGCAGTGGGATATTAAAAAAAGGGCTAAATACAAATTATTTATCTCGTTTTTCTTTGATAAGCACATTATTCACAGCAAATCTAAGCCATAACTTCTGTAGACAATGAGTATCAGACATGCCACACTCTGCCATATCCGTCTATATAAGCAAGCTATAAACATCTATAAAATATATATGAATACACCACCTGCTCTTTTATGTCCAGATTGGATAAAATTATTCTGAAAACACACATTAAACACATAAAACACGGGGTTAACGATTTTCTAAGCCCTTTCACATAAATTGCAAGTGCGATTTCCATTACACACACGAGCACATCAGAGGTTCTCAGACGCAAGGTGACCGGGCCGCTTGACCGTCAGAAGAAAGGGATCATTTTCATTAGGCAACTAAGCGTTACAGAATTATACGTAGATTTATATGGCATGTAAATTCACGGTTCTCAAAGTTTTCCAAAATTATTCCATTAACTGAGATAAATGTAAATAATATTTTTTCTAGATCCATTATTGCACTCAATTTAGCAAGGTAAAATAATTTTATATATATATCGCTCCGCTCGGGTTCGTCCCTAGTGAAAATTTAGGTTTGTATGTATTTTTAATGCCGAATCATAACATTTTTTTTGGGGTTGACCACCCTTATCACTTAGGGGTATGGAAAATAGATAGTAGCCGATTCTCAGACCTACTGAATACGCATATAAAATTTGGTAAAAATCGGTAAAGCCGTTTCGGAGGAGTACGGTAACTAACATTGTGACATGGAAATTTTATATATTAGATATATATGTATGTGTATATATATATATATATATATATATATATTATATATATATATATATATATCACTATATAAGCAACTATACTTGCTTGATTTCCCATACAAACTTTCATTTCCATTTTCATCCTCTTAAAAAATGATTTCCGGGATAAAAAGTACCCTATGTTCTTTCTAGGGTCTCCAACTATCTTCTTACCAAATTTCATCTAAATCGGTTCTGTAGATTCAGATTACTCCCTACAACGTCACAAACTCATTAACTCAAAAACTTTACCTCTTTATAATATTAGTATAAAAATATAGGTAAACCTCTAAATATATTCCCCAAAAATTTAAATTATTATAAAGTAAATGCAAGCAAAGAGAGTATAAGTCGCGAGTTACGTTATAAAATACAAACAAATATAACTTTAAATACTTTGAGAATCAATGTCTACGTTAACGAGAGGCAAGGGTTGAGTCCAGCGAGGCACTACCCCTTTCGTTTGAAGCTAGAGCCACTTTTTGCACCGGCTACATTCCGCCAAGAAACCACGCAAGGCATCTGCAAGGCACTCACACTCCCTGCTATGCATGCGTATAACTTTATAAATATCAAAATAATGTGTTTATTATTATATACGTTTTTATATATTATATTTCTAAAATTATTTACATTAAACTTATATATAGTTATATATAATGTATATTTTTTACATATACAGTATATATTTTTAAGTATATTATGCATACGAGTGTGTCAAAAGCTAACTGTATCAGACAAATAACATAGATAACATAATGGAGAAGTATCTATTTTAGTTTTTATTTTGTTTGTTTGTTTGTTTGTTTGTTTGTTTGTTTGTTTGTTTGTTTGTTTGTTTGTTTGTTTGTTTGTTTGTTTGTTTGTTTGCATTGATTTTAATAATCAAAATATAAACAACCGATTAGTTTTACAAGAATTAATAATGTTCACGTAATTTTTTGTGTAAATAAAAATAGAGGTACACTAAACTTCCTACAGTATACTCACATATTATCTCGTGAAGGGTGAACACGTTATTGCCATTATCTCCAGAGTGAGACCGACTTTTGTTTTAAAACGTAGAAAATTAAAGTTCCTTTTTTCGTTGGAACAATTCTAAACTCCCCAACAACTTCTATTTTAGCGGCATCCTCACATGTTTGCGGAACTTCAAAAAGTTCACTCGGGACTTTAAAACAGCGATTCGTTTCACTTTGCTACCCGCAATTCAGTTAAATGCTTTAATTGTAATGACAAACAATATATTTCTGATAAGCTTATTGTATTAGAAAATTGTATCAATTGTAATCAGATTCGAATTAAATTATATACGAATCAAGTTTTTCTCAAGATCATAATATTCACGAACTAAATTAGATTTTATATTTTTTATTGAATTTGGAATAGTTTGAAACTACCATGTAAAAATGTAATTGCTGTCAACTACCAACTACAATACAAGATTCACTCGGTCGAAACAAAATGCCCATTCACAAAGTAACTTAGATTTCGCTTTTTTCAGTGTTAGAAAAATGTGACAGAGCTAGCGAGCAAAACCAGTTTATTTTAGTCTGAAAGAAATACTCGTATATACGAATATAAGGTCAATATTTTATATTTACTTCGTACCGGAATCGAATCCGCAACTTACGCCACATGTACAATAAGATACCTCTCAAAGCTACAAAAATCATCGATCTCTTATATAGCAATACATAATTGACATATATGTATGTAAATACAAACAATTTTAAATATATAGTACTATTCTAAGATTAAATTCTATTTCCTTGTGTACCTCAGAATCCAAATGGCCTCCGTATATTATAGTCAAAGCAACATTATGGAGGTAGTCCGATTAATCAGTCCGTGCGTGGTGGCTGGCAATTAGATTTAAGAACAACTGGGCGTCAGGCAGAGAATAGCCGGCATTAATTTGAGCTCCTCTAACGAGGGCGACGGACGGCCTGACCGACTGGGACCTTGCATTTTGCTACAAGGTATAGAGTCGCATTTGGTTAATATATTTTATTTGTAATTGGTTTATGTTTAGTGAATTAAAATATTATATATTTTTTTAATTATAACTTAAATGTAATATATTTATCACTCTGTGTTACAATAATTAATTATAATCGTTATTAGTTATTTTTCTTACTAAATGTAATATTTATGTTTATTTTTTGATTAGATGTATAAGCTATTTAATAAAATGGATATTTGAAGATCTGACGCCTCTACGACTACTTTTGGTAACGAGTTCTAACCTCGACAAATATTAATTTTGAATTTATTCAAATAATTATCGTGATGTACGTATGTTTTACGGACAAAATTGATGATAAAAATTGTACAAACCTTTTCTATAAAATTTAATTAAAATTTTTAAAATTTAAACCTTTTCAATAAATCTATACATAAAATAAAATTCAAACTGAGTCAAATCTGTACATTAAATATTTTTTATAAATTATCATTGAAATAGTCATTATTATCGATATTGAGACTAAATCTATAGTTTTTAGAATTTTTGTCTGTTTATCTGTCTGTCAGAGAACGTATCACAAGAAAAACAATGGACGGATTTTGATGAAATTTGGTATAACGATAGCTGGGTATCCGGGTCAATGTATAGGATACTTTTTACTGCGGAAAAATATCTTATCTCTGAGAAATCTATAGAGTCAGTCGCTAGTTTATGAATAAAGTTGAAAGTTAAAATAAATATTGTAAGTGTAAAAGTTTCAAATGTCGTTTCTATACTATTCTTTGTGCTCTGATACGTCCGGCGTAGCAGTGGGCTACGCGTCCACTACGCTATGTTTATTGCAATCTGGCGGCTAAATGCTGCTGCTTACCCCGTGCTCAGCTTGCATTGCCCTCTTGCTATACAGAAATATAGATTTAGAATAGTCTATTAGATCTTATTAGATCTTAACTAACTCAGAAACAACAGATTTAAGTTTAAATAGCTTATTTTGCTTAAATTTCTAATATTAAAAGTATTATGACTTTAAATATTAAAATAACACATTAATATTTAAATAGAGTCTAAGTTAATTATTAATTGACTAATTTTTTTCTGCGGCTTTACTCGTATTGTAAACATTCTATATCTGATGTATAATGTAATCTAAGTCATTGCCAAATATTATCTAAATCTATTAAGCAGTATAAGCATGAAAAGGTAAATAAATAAAGACAGTTATTACCTTTATAATTTATACTAGCGACTCACTCTTGCTTCGCTCAGTTTCATTCGAAGGTACGTTTTGACGCTCAATATGGAATAGATGTTTTTTTTCGTGAAATTTTCCGATGTTTTAATAGTTATTCTGCTATTTGGGACGGAGAAAAATCCAACAAATCAAATATCATAAAAATCGGTCCAGCCGTTCTTGAGTTTTAAATGGTGTAACTGACCGACTTTATTTTATATATATATAGATAGATTAATATGTAATTGTACTTTACATACTTGCTTTTTTATAATATTAATAAAACGCTATTTTTCTAGAAATTATTCTAGTTTATATACAAACACATATTTAGATGCAAGTCATTTAAATAATAATATGCGATTAAAATTTAAGGTGGTATCGTTAAGCAAATCCATGACGTCTAAAAGTATTTCGGTACAACGAGATGATAATACAATTTCTAATGGCTCACAGAATCTTGCCTCTGGTCAGCAAAGGGTTGTTGAACTATCCCTCGACCCTCGCAAACAATGCGCCCTCTGTGTGCACGGACTTAAATAAAAGGTTTGATTTTGTGTTGTAAGGGCGCTCCAATATTTGCGCAGCGGACCGACTGATCTGCATACCTTTATTATACTTTAGTAGCTTTGAGGTTGCCTCCGCTTTAAATTCACATTTTTTTCTCAATTTTTAGATTTTATTCGAGTTTTCTTGTGTTGGGAAATGGTTACGTAGCTTTCTTTTAGTCGATTCTTTTTCTATGTATTACGAAAATGAATTGTATTTGTACTTGTATAAAAATATGTCGGAAGATTTTTTTTTTATTTTTTTTAAACTGCATTCAAAATGATAAGATTATTGATATTGGAATTCCTTAGTGTCTGTTACATAAGCCATTTCCCTTTAGATCCCATTGGGTTAGCCAGATTGTAGAAAATGTCAAAAATTACGATAATTACAAAGCTGTCTCTTATGCAATGTCATCATTATCATCCTAGCGTGTATGAAGAAATTATTTGTATGACCTACATTTGATCAACAATCATATACATACGTTTTTTTTTACATTGTTATCCTTACTCTTTTAAACATAAGAAAATATGTTTAGTAAATAATCGATGAAAATGTTGCGACAGTGAATGTCTGGAACATGGTCTTTCTTAAATTCATATAATCTAAACTAATATTATAAATGCGAAAGTTTTTATGGATGTATGGATGTCTGGATGTATGAATGCTTGTTACTCTTTCACGCAAAAACTACTGAATGGATTTTAATGAAACTTTACAATAATATAGCTCATACATCAGAATAACATATAGGCTACTTTTTACCCGAAAAAATGTATGGTTCCCGTGGGATAGACTTGTTTTTGTCCTTCAAAATATTAATCACAGAAAAGGTAAATACGCATATATAAATATTGTATTATCATATAAATTCATGAAATCAAAACGGAATATTATCAAATTGTAATTTCGAGTATTCTAGATCTTGTATCTAGTGAAGTCTGAGTCAGGGTGCTTGTGAAAGTGACAGCTGCAGTGAACGGCACTAATGGCTATCAGGAGGTACATGACGCGAAATGAAATGGGTGAGATTTGACATAGAAGCCGGAAAATTATAAACTTTAATACAACGACATAGAGAAGGCTTTGCTAGGGCTAATCTAGCCCAGTTTCGACACGTAGAGAGAAGGGGTCCGAAATGGACTGTCTATGCCATCGTGAGATTCGTGTGAATCGCCCGCACGAAACTCGATATTTACGAGTGATTGTATTGTTTGTCGGTAATGTTATTATAATGATGATAATATTAAAGATGAATATATACCAAAAATTTGTATATCTATACATTTTTATTACTTACTCTTCTAATTTTTCTTTTATACGAAATAAAATATTTAGAAAAATCATAAAAAGATTGTAAAATGTACGTGTATAATGTACGGATATGATATGTAATTAAAAAAGTGAATAATCTTATTAGACTTAAATTTCTATACAAAATAATCCAAAGCTTTCCTTATTAAATCTGAAATTCGGGATCTAAAAGGTTAACCCTAGACTCCGTAATCAGATAGAAGATAGTCGGCGTCCCGACGCGTAACTGGCTTCATTAAGTGGAGCCTGCCTGTCCCTTCCTATACTCGTCAAGCCACATTACCGATGAACTGTACCAATTAGACGAGTAGTTGGGGGGAAAAATAATTTTATAACTCTCAAACTAAATTTACAGAAGTTCCATTTAATTTAAAGCTTGAACGCTTTAAATGTAATTTGCTATGGACTTATTATAATCACTTTATAACTAAAAAGTGACGATTTTAAAATTAAGCACTTATGTGGGAAAGAAGTGATGGATTATATTGCAATTTTTTTAATTTATATGGATCACCATGAAGTTGAGGTAAAACTTTTTTAATTAAATAAGAGAATTTATAAACATCGGTTCGTAGTCGTCGATCGTAGTTTTGTAGATGGTCAGAATTAAATAAACTTTTTAAAAATTTTACACAAATAGGTATCTATTATTAGCATTTAATGTTTTATATTATTGTTAAAACATAATTTTTGTATTTGTAATACGTATACTCTTGTTAGGTTAGGTTATTATTGTTGGTATTTGTACCTAATAGGTATGTGTCGATTTTGGTTTATTTCTACTTATTGCATTTTCTATTTTAGCTATAAATTATCTTAAGGAAATTTACTTTTTTATTATAAAAAAAATATTCTGCTTTAATTCTACTAAAAATTCGCATCGTTCGTATCAATTCAGTATCATATTTGTTCACATTGTTAATTTATTTTAATATAAGGTATAAGGTATAAAAGGTACATAAAACACTGAAGGTAGCAAACTATAAGATTTAAAAACAAATCCTGTGAAGTGAGTAATTTGTGATATTTATTACTAAAACCAAGCTTTGAAAAATAATTGATCATAAAATAGCCCTCCAATCGTGAAAACAAAGCCTTGTAAATGGTTTTCCTTCACTTATAAGAGTTAAGATAGTATCTTTACAGACTAATCGACACCTTATCATGATAGATAAGTATTGTAATGACTTGACTATAAAAAATCTGCAACACTATAAATCTTTCTTAACTACTAACTTCGAGATTACTGAAGTTTTCTATTAATGACAACAACTGAGAAAACAAAATTTTTAAATTGAATTGTACAGCAACACACACTGATCACTTATGAAAAAACTTTAGAAAATTCCAACAGTGGCTATTGCGACGACAGCGCAATAACAGTGGATGGAAGTCATCTGCGGACGTCAGACGGCAGGCGAGTGCCGGCAAGCAGAGCGGCTGCTAAATGCCGCAAGAGCGGTATCTATCCCGCTTGCACCACCGTGTTCCGCGCACCTCTCGCTCGCGCCGGCGCGAACACGTGTTTATTTGTATGTTTTATCCTTCGGCGGCTTTAAACCCAGCCCACCCTGACCGCAAAGTGCGCTCCGCCGCCCGCCGCGCCCGCGTCGTCGCCGCCTCTCGCCACCGCTCGAGCCGCACCGACTCACCCGCGAAACTTTGTCCGAAGTCGACGGGCGCGGACGTATCCCGTATTAATAGCCACCGCGAGCGGACACCGCAACCGTACGAGCTCATACCCATCGAGTCTCTGACACGCAGAGTCGCATCACGACCGCGCGCTACGACGCACGCACCTACGATCCTATAACGCGCGTAAACAGAAAATCAAATTCCGTGTAAATTTGATAAATATTAAATGATAAATTTAAAATAGTAGTAACTCAGTTCGCGACGAAAGCGAAAGGCACGTGCGTACGATCGTAAATACGGAGTGCAAAAAGTGCCGCCGTCATTGAAACTAGTGAAAAGTTTTTTCGCCGCGCGCGGGGGAGACACCCCTCTATACCGGAAAAAATCGGCCCCTCGCGTCCCTCTTCCGCCCGCCGCCGAACCTTTCATTCACCGTGAAAAAAGTGTGGCAAGGCCGTGTGACGTCACCGCATCTAGTGACCACGCGTTCGTTCCCTAGCAACGTGTCGCACCTCGCCAGAGGGTCTGCAAGGGTGCATCTCCGCGGGTGTACGATGATGACGACGAGTGACATTCCTTCGTTCCAGTGGATGTGACCAGTGTGGAGTGCGAAGTGCGATGTAGCGGTTGCGGACACAGTGGACTCTATGTGCAGCACGCAGCGCGCGCGGGTGTCGAGGATGCACCTGACGGGCGCGTCGAGTGGTGCCGTGTCGCCGGACACTAGCTCCACTCTCCTCCACGAAACATACACGAAGATGACTTCAGATATTCTAGCGGAGAGGACTCTGGGCGATTTCCTCTCTGAACATCCTGGGGAGCTGGTGAGGACGGGCAGCCCTCACTTTGTATGTACGGTCCTGCCCCCACACTGGCGGTCAAACAAGACCCTGCCAGTCGCTTTCAAGGTGGTAGCCCTGGGAGACGTTGGAGACGGTACGCTGGTGACTGTGCGTGCCGGTAATGATGAGAATTGCTGCGCAGAACTGCGAAACAGCTCGGCGGTGATGAAGAACCAAGTGGCGAAATTCAATGACCTCAGATTCGTCGGCCGTAGTGGTCGCGGTGAGTGCTGAAGGTGCAGTTATTGTTACACGATAAGTATACACGGCTAAGAAATACAAATTCACCTCTTAAAATTTCTATAAATGTAGTACAAAATATATTAAAGTTTAAAACTAAAACATACAACATGATAATTTTGCTAGTTATAACCACGCAACAACTTAGGCATATATTTATTATAGGTGCTCCGTAGGTCCAAATACTTAATGGAAGTAACCGCATTGACAATTCAAACTGAAAACTCTTACCAAAACATCGTAAATGCAAATATAACATTGAAATGTTTAAAGGAAGTTGTAAAGTGGGGTAAAACTCGCGACATTGAGAAGAGAGCGCAACTTTTTCCAAGGTACTTAAGAAGTTTGTGAATGTCAAATTGGGCGGGATGGCCGATATAACCGCCCTTGTCGCCCGCCCTTCCTTAAGAAATTCACGTGGACGAAAGAAAAAGTTGCAAAGAATAAAGTTTTTAGAAACTTATTTAATGTAGGGTTCTTTTGGTTTTTATTTAGATTTTTTATGTTCATACGTTGTTCGGTATATAATACCTATGTCTAATGCTAATATTTGAAACAAATCACTCTACAAAACCCAAAGTGTCTTACAGTTTTATATAAAAATACAGACAGGATAGACATTATAACGTCAACATATTTTTCATTAAATACATTTTTATATGACTATGTCGGATAGCTTTCGCGTCATATAAATATATAAATATGTTGGAACATTAACACAGAGCACCATCTAGTTCCATGGTAAGCTACGAGGCTTGTGTTATGGATACCAGATAGTTGATACACTACACACATATAACTTTAAATACATACATATTATAAACATGAACTGATGACTGGAGTACATCACACAAATGAATGCCCCCAGCGGGACTCGAACCCGCGATCGCTAACACAGCAAGTAGGGCACTACAAACTGTGCCAAACGTGTCGTCTATAATATAAACGTATAAAGGTACCATTACCAACCATTACTGTCATAAACGATCCGTTTATAAGCTTTTCAAAATCAGAATACTATCATTAAGCTATCCTACTAAAGAGTTTTGCGAAATCAAACCTGTTTTCTAACACCCATATGTATTACTTACTCCTAAGTAAATAATATGTTCCAGTGATAAACAAAGATTTAATTGTTTAGGTAAAGAAAAATCATTAAAAAGAAATGGATAAAATTATTTTTAACCCCCGACCCAAAAAGAGGGGTGTTATAAGTTTGACGTCGATGTCTGTCTGTCTGTCTGTCTGTCTCTGTGTGTGTGTGTCTGTGGCATTGTAGCTCTCAAACGAATAGACCGATTTCGATCAGGTTTTTTTCATTTAAAAGCCAGTTAATATCGGCTCAGCAGTGTAAGAGTATCAGCTCTTTTCCAAAATGATGTAAGGCATTTTGGCGTATGATTACTCGATTAAGTGCTTCACGCGTGCCAGTGTAATCGTTAAATGACAATTAATTTGCGTATGGGCTTTTTTAATTTTAAATTTATAATTATTTAAAATCAAGTATGTAAAGATTTTTGAATAGTATTGAATAGTTCTTAAAATTTTAGAAGGATTCTTAATTTTGTTTAGTAACTAGCTAAGTTGAGTTTATAAATTGCCCTATTGAAATATTTGTAGATTTACGAGATACGCGTCAGTGATTCAAAAAACCAAGAATCTATCTCGGAGGGTCTAAATCCGGGTAAAAAGGGGTTCGTTCGAATATGGTTGTCGTAGTTATTCATCCGATATTATAATCGTTGGAAATTTCATCTCATGGAAAAAATTAAAGATTTTTAACAATGATTCCTAAAATTAAAATAGCTATAGATTTTAGATATATGTAGGTATATTTTGTTTTTCTGTCCAAACTGAGTGATCATTGCTTACACCAAACCGCTGGCCACAATCAAAACACACAATCGTTCACGACCAAATTTTAATCTCATATAACTATAATGATGTTAGATGACCGCTGAATTTTTTTTTTTAATTTATCTTCTAAAGAAATAAAAACAAGTGTTTCCATTTGGAAGATTAATAATAATATTTCACAGTACAATTTAAAAAAGCAACCAGGCAAAGTCGGGTAAATCCTCAATACCTAAAGTCCTTTATTTCTGCACAGTGTCAAAAAAAAATAATGGAAAAATAAGATAATATTACGCCTATAATAAAATAGTAACAAAGCGAAATGTGTATATGAAATAATGTTAAAAACAACGACTGTTACATATCGTGTATTCTACTAAAATTATAAATGCGAAAGTTTGTGAGGATGTCTGTATGTCTGGATGTATAGATTTATGCATGCTTGTTACTCTTTCACGCAAAAACTACTAAATGGATTTTAATGAAACTTTACAATAGTATAGCTCAAACATTAGAATGACATATAGGCTACTTTTTATCCCGGAAAAATGTACGGTTCCCGTGGGATACATATGTTATGATATACACGATGTGATGTGATATGGACCCAAACCAAGTTGTTGAAATTTTTTGTATGTCTGTATGTCTGTTCGCTTGTCATGCAAAATATACATTACGAATTTTAACAAAATTTGGTATAGTGATAACTTATTACTCAGGACAACATTTAAAATACCTTTTACTACAGGAAAATCTCTCATTCCTACTTAAAACACAATAATTAATTCAGCCGAGTTCGTACTTCATACAAAAAATTCATTGATTCATTGCAAAATGCAACTTCTTTATTTCCTGAGGTATAGGTATTCATAATAACTATATTTATTTAAAAAATACCTAGGGACGCACTTGAGCAAAGCGAGGGAGAGTTGCTAGTGTCTATATCTATCAAAACAGATTTAGGTCTGTCACGCTTAATAATGAGAGTTTTATGTCATCGTGTATGGACATTGGTATATGACATCCTGTGGAAATTGTTTGACTAGGTACAAGATGTTATTATAAATTAAGTTCACTTATTAAATACTCGTAAAATTTAATCAAACGTCATCAAACTTTGGCAACTTTGTAACAAATTGAATATTTTATCTTTTATTTGATTATTTTTTTATATATAGGAATATCTAATTATAGGTGGGTAGGTACGTATTCTTGAATTCGAATTATATACTTACTGACTGTTCGATTACTGTGTTACGCTTTTTCAGATTTCTATTGATATTAAAATTGGGGGTGGGCCAAAATTCGTTTTAAATTCGCTTTAACCGAATTTCGACAGCTCGAGCGGAACTTTGGCATTCGGACGAAATTCGGTTTGGTTGCCGAACTTTTGGCACTAGGAAAAAAACCTACTTGCACTATTTTGACTGAAATTAATAGAAAGCATGTCTGTTATAACAGTAAAATAAAATTATATATATAGGTATATATATATATATATATATATATATATATATATATATATATATATATATATATATATATATATATATACTCATGCTCATTTATTTTAGTTAGGAACATGTAAGCTTTAACTCGTATGCAATAAAAAATTAAATTAAATTAGTTCTTCTTAATTTAACAGTCTTACAAATCTTTGCCTTATTGAATAGACAAAACGAAATAAACTTAGTATTCTTCTAACAAATATCTTGATTACAATTCTTAGTGTTATCAAATTAAGAATCTATCTACTCGTATTTAAAATGTATTAGAGGTAAGTTATGGTGTAAAAACACAAAGACTCTGCCTTATCTGGCAGAAGCCTGTTACGATTTTACTAATATATGTTCCCTGCCTCTGAGAAAAGTCTTAAAACCGAAGTTCGGCCGATTATTTTATTTTCACCTAATGTTCCGCCGAAGGTCGTATTCGGTTCAAGCCATGTTCGGCTCATCTCTGATTAAAATCCTTTATTTTCATAGCGTGAAAGCTATTTGTAATAACGTAGTTAAAACTGCATTTACACTGACATTAATATGAAATATTTTTTGTGAAACATACTATCTTATCATGTAAAAACTTCGTTTTTACCTCGTTCGGGTAAAAATTAGCCAGTTAACATTAAAACTAACTTATAACGGTTCGGTCTAAAAAGATTCATTGCAAATGAGAGAATAAAAGTCTCATTATAGGCAGATATTCACAATTTGATCATATATTTAGTATCTAGTAACACATGCTCCGTAATAAAAATCTCTTAGTGCAGTAACAGATTCTACCATATGTTGACGTTCTCCATATTTTATTTGGTCATAGGGCCATGTATGGGGTAAAGCATTTGAAACTTCAGGAATCGAAAATGAAAATAATACCGCAAAAACATGAAATTATAGTTATATTTAAAATTTTAAATATTCGCATAAATTTAAAGTTTTAAGAGTCAACCATATATATCTTTTTATACTAGCCAAAAATATTTTTTACCCATCGTTTAAGAATCACATTCACTATATACGTTTTCAAGTTATCAAATCTTTTATGTTCTTGTTCACAAGCACACTTTCTGAGAACTAGAAAGTTCGTTTTTCAGTATTATGGTAAGAGATATTATAGCATGTTATTATGCTAGCAGATTTACGTAATTACACCTAAGGATCAAGAGTGTTCTAAACAACATTCCGGCCTATGAACTACATCTATTTAAATGATATTATATTATAACATCAAATACATACAAAAATGCAATGTAAGAGTATACTAATATGTAAAACCTAAGAATTTGGATTTCGCGGGCGGAGCCACGGGCAGTGCTAGTTAATTAAATAGTATCGTCAAAAGAGTTTGTAGTTTATGCTAACATAATCTATGTACAATTAAATTAAAAAAAATACATTAATATGTAAATCTAAAAACATAATTGTTTTTAGATAAGTTATTGTCTATACTGAGGTATATAACAAGATAATAATTAATATTATTAATTTTGTTTCTCTCTCTTAAGATGTGTAATACTTATGATGTGTATTATACGTAAATTAAACGTTTACTTCTTCATAAGGCTTTAATACTACCGTTTGACCTAACGCGGTTTTGCAGGTAACTAGATAATGCACAAAGCGACTGTCACGTGACGTGTAAGCATTAGGTCGTAGTCCTGTCTAATGGATAAATAACTAATGGGATAGGCTTGCTTAATGTAACTGGGATATGTGTTGAGGTCTCACAGTTTAGCTTTAGTGGAATTGAGTATGGATTATAAGTTTCTACATTATGTACACATGTGTTATTATGTAATATAATAACAATACAGCCAGTTAAGGCAGTGGTAGTCCAGTGGTAACGCGCTTGTTTGGGAAACCGAGTGAAGCGGGTTCAAATCCCAGGTCTCGCACTTCTGTTATTTTCATGTGCGAATCATTTCTAACATGATTATCACTTGCCTGACGGTGAAGGAAAACATCGTGCGGAAACCTGCATATCTGCGAGAACCTAGCAAGTTTTCGATAGACATGTGAAGTCCGCCAACCCGCACTTGGGCAGCGTGGTGGACTATGGCCTGATCCCCCTCGTATTGAAGGGAGGCCTATGCCCAGCAGTGGAACGTTGAAAAGGGCTGAAAACAACAACAACAAAGCGAGTTAATTTAAACGTGGTAAAATTAAACACATACATATGTAGGTACCTATATAATAATATTTTTGATAGTTTTATAATGTTCTCTCTGAATCTATTTAAAGAAATAATATATAAAATCATCTTTGCCTGCATTACTTGTAGTGCTATCATTAATTTTACCATAGTACAATGAATGTTAAAAAATAATATTAAAAGAATGAATTAAAAAAATATACGGATTCATCGTTTGTCATGGAGACTTCCAAGGCCTTTTGCCTTTTACTGGCAGTACCAATATTTCTATTGTCTATAAAAAAACTTTATGGGACTTGTATTTCTGACCCCTAAAGTAAGTTAGTTCACAATAGATGGTTACAACTGTACGCGTGGACAGTTATGATGATTTAGTGCTTATTAGGTGTCTCCGTAAGTTTTTATATTGGCATGTACATTACTGGCATGTACTATTACATATCTAACTGGTACTTGTTAATTGGAAGTTAAAGCTTCGATGCTCACAAGAGGTGAATTTTTATACTGATATTCAGACCCTAGTCCCGAAAAAATTATGCTTAACATCTGGTACTGCGACTCAGCATCGATTATTTTTAAAGTATCAGCGTGCTCAATGAAAGTATTCCGTATTTTTCTGCTTAAAAAACTTGTATGATTGTTTTTTGCATATAAGGGATAAAGTATCGATTATATTCTTCTATTATTTTTCTTGGGAAAAAAGTAGTTAAAGTAAAATATCAATTTGCCATTTAAAATCCTGTTACAAAAACGAACAGACAAAAACATATTTTTTAAGTATATTCTGCAAACCGTCACGTAATTTAATATGGGACAGGTATTTCGAAATTACGGCTTTGATATATAATAATTACTTATGAAAATTGAATAGTTTCTTCACAAAATGACGCAATAAACAAGCTGTTCTAATCAATATGTCTCATTCATTGAACTTTTGGTATCAGCTGAGATGAAGGCTACACAAATGTCGGGCTGATTCCTTCTGATAGGGGACGAGCCCTTTTGCGGGACGCCAAGTGCGTTGACACGTTAATATCGCTGAGGCTATAAGACGGGGTTGTTGTGGAAAATGTGAGTTAAAAGCAAAATAACATATTGGATTAAGATTATAGTACGATTATTCAGATTGAGTAAAATTTGATTGCTTATAAAATCCTATTATGTTAAATATACATAGGTTTATGTATTAAATTGCATATTATTATTAGTAAGTACCTTATTTGTTTTCCTATATTTATATTACAAAACCAATAAGGTTATTAAAACTAATTATAGTTTTAATAACCTTATTGGTTTTGTAATATATATAATTTGTATTAACAAGCAACATCACAACAAACTATCAGTTTATTTTTAAATTTTTGGTATTAAAAATTTAAAAATATTTAATTTTTAAAAAGTTCTTCTCGGGACTAAGGCATTTTCTTTAATAATCGGTAGACCCCCATGACGTTTAGTAAAAAAATGTAATAATTTAATATTGAATAAAGTTTTGAATTTAATTTTGCAGCGCGCTTTTCGTCCAGATAAATAGTTTTCTCTAGACGTAATGAAATCAAAACAAGTATACAATAGGTAAAATCAAAATATATTGAGTATTGTTAATGAATTTAGATACATAGATAGACTCCGTAGCTATTGCTTTCTATAAAAAAGTAATCTAGACACATCTATTTCATTTTAAAGACCTTAAAGGTGTCTGCCTACTACACCGTCTCATACCATGACAGTGCTAGGACAGTCTCAGGCAATTAAATATTCTTCGTTTTGAAAAGTGTGAGACTCTGCCCACTAGACCGTTTCGTCACCGGACCGACACTAAAGAGAATATGTTGCCTGTGCCGGTACGCTGCGTGCCTGGCACGCGCCGTTGCGGGACCGGTGCGCTCAGGCGGCGCAATGGTGAGCATACACAGCACTAAAACCGTTATTTACTTGTATGATACGCTGATACGTTCTAGTGGGCATAGTAGTCCGTGCCGTGCTAGTTTCCGTGCCTGAACCGTTCATAGCACGGTAATACTATGAGACGGTGTAGTGGCCTTAATACAAAACTAGCAACTTATACTCGCTACACTCGGATGCGTCCCTAAATGTCTTACTACCATACATGTTATTAGTTTATCTCAAACCACTTCGGCAGCACATGCCGATGATACAACTCAGTCAGGTCAGTTTTTTCGATCTTCATTAAAGCTATTATTATTTCTGACAGTAAACACATTTTATCGCACTAAGAAATAGCCGTTTGGTATAATTTCCTATCAGTGAAAGAATTTTCATTCAATGAAATTGAATTGAATTGGATCAACTATTTCAGAGAACACCCCTTACATCCAAACTTACATACTTTACCTCTTTATAGTGTTAATGTGTTGTTTAAATAAAGACTGTTTTTTTTATATACACAAAACGCTTGCGTATATTGAATTCTTTGAACCCTTTGCTATAATAAGCATTTCTTATTTTTTTTTTATAATTTTCTGAATTTACGGAAACCGTTCATTATAAGAAATTATACATTCAAAGTTTTTGTATCTGTAAAGCCTTATATGAAAATTGAAATTAAAACATGGCGGCTGAAATTTTAATACTTGATAGATATTCTAATCTATACTAATATTATAAAGAGGAAAGATTTTTTTGTTTGTTTGTACCGAATAGGCTCCGAAACTACTGAACCGATTTAGATCAAATTCGGTAAGAAGATAGTTTGAGACCCTGGGACGGACATGGAATAGTTTTTAGCCCGTAAAACATCCCTTAAGGGGGTGAAAATGGGGATGAAAGTTTGTACGGGGAAGCAACCTAGGGACGTTCCCGAGCAAAGCGAGGCTGAGTCACTAGTATTGAATAAAATTATGATTAAACACTTCTAAAAAAATATTAAAATCATGTAAATTTAATGTAAAATTAAATAAATCTCAATCGAAATTAAACTTCGAAAAAAATGAACACATTTTTAATCAGGCCATTTTAATTTTTATATTGTTTTTCTTTAACAGTTTTAATACTTCTGAAATAAAAATACAAGACAAAGAATAAAAAGTAATTTACTTCAAAGCTTTTAATCTTTAACGACTTCAGAGTAACATCACTTATATACTATATTTATGGTAATAGAGGTAATGGAAGATTCGAGAAACAAAAAAAAACGAATCGAAAACCACATCGAGAAGTTTCGCGCAGTGTTTTAATCTGGCAATATTTCAGAGTTGTGCAAATGAAAAGTTGGTCTCGAAGAAGAAGACGGCCCGCCTTCCGCGCGCCAACCAATAGAAAAGGTCGGAAAAGCAACGTCTTCCGCGGAGGCGGGGCCACGCCTGCGGTCACACAGCCATTTGAATAAATTTTTTCCTTTGAAGAATTCTTTATGCGAATATATTGTGGTACGTTGGCCACGCTTTGATTACTGTTGCATCCCGTTTTATGAACGACTCGGATTTCGATGCACGCTTATTAACCAAACTCCGAACAAACATCTTAATTTTATGACATTAGTCTCGTATTTAGGTAATAAAAGCGCTATTTTTCAATTCGCCAGTAAAACTGTAAACTGCTAAAGCGTGCGTAAGCGTGTTAAATTTAAAAGTAGAAAACGTGCTTGAGCGGTCGTGGGGAACACGCAAACATCGTGTAGATTGTGGCACGCACGCGGTCGCGCCGGTACAGGCCCTTGTCAACCATAACGCGGCCGCAGCCGGCCGGGTTAACCAGTTAACCGGCCCGGCCGACCCGCCCGCGCCCGGTTAGCCGCGGAAAACTACCATTTCATTTATGGTTGCCTCGGTTTTGGGGTAGTTGCGCTAACTAAGCGGCCCACAAGTTACATAACTATGCATTGTGGTGTCACGTCGGTTCACACTCGACATCATGTATTAGAAAGGCAGATTGATTGTTTTAACAGAGCCATTTGTTGCGTGAATACATTTAAACGTTTAACACCGCTTTACCGTTTACATATTATGATAGTAAATATATCCGTTATTATAATTTGGTAGGAATTTAAACAGGAATGGCGTAATTAAATCTATTGAGATGTACTCGAGACGATGAAACACCTTACGAGTAGCTTACTTCAGCATATTAATTCAGTCAATTAGCGCGCACGAAAGCATTAGCACGTCGTTACGTCCGACATCGTAGTAATCGCCGCGACTGACACGGCAAGGAGTGTATTTGACAGGTGTCAAATTGGATTGCATCTAGCTATTAGGAAATGTCGTCTGCCTCGTCTGAGAGGGCGACATCATTGTGTGGATATGTCTGTATCGAAATTGTATCATAATATGAAATGAACTAGTTACTTGGTCATTGTATTATTCTTAAATCGTGTAATATACTTAAGAATTAGTAGGAAAATATAACATTCACATTTCTAAGCGACAAAACGTGAGAATATCATATTAGTATTAGGAGTATAAAAATCTTTACAATATGTCGTAAAAAATAAATTGTTTACACAGGTTAAATGTTTTTAATAGAATATACCTATCATATTCACAAGTTAAATTTGTGTTTAAAATTTTCCGCAATATTATTAAATCCATTTTCTAAACAGAAAAATAGTAATTTCTATACAAACAAAAATAAGCAAATAAACTTTAAAAGTTATGCCCATGTCTGCCAACAAATATGTTTTAATAAATAAATAAATAAATTAACACACAACGCCATCTAGTTCCATGGTAAGCTACGAGGCTTGTGTTATGGATGTCAGATAGTTGATACACTACACATATATAACTTTAAATACATACATATTATAAATATAAACAAACACCCATGACTGGAGTACAAACATTCGTCATCACACAAATGAATGCCCCCCAGCGGGACTCGAACCCGCGACCGCTGGCACAGCAAGTAGGGTCACTTCAAACTGAGCCAGACATGTCGAAAACGTGTGGTTTTGGTTCATAAATATCTCTTATAAAGAAATCTCTCGGCCATATTGCATATTATGTTGTGTTATTTGGCTTATCCATGTGACAATTTCCAAAGCAGTAGATAACCGGGCTCTAGTTGTAGTCGCGAGTGGCGCACTAAGCGTGCTTGTACAGTTTAGTTCCTAATTGTTCCATATGTAACGCTAGTTTTAGAGTTAAGTGTTTAACTGGCTATTAATGTAATATGAAAAAGATACTAAATAAAAGTAACACAATCAGTTTTGTAGTTAATTCAGCCCATTTATTAAGACTAGTGTTTCGAAAGTGGTCGAAATTCGAATCATTATTGAAAATTTAAGAAATATACATGAATAGAATTTGCCTATCTTATATAATATAAAGTAACTGTTTAGAAAAAAAATATCTATAAGAATAAAGCTAGTCAGTACTAAGCAATTAAAAATTTTAAAAACACCCTACGCAAATTGTCATTTAACGATTACACTGGCACGCGTGAAGCACTTAATCGAGTAATCATACGCCAAAATGCCTTTCCATTATTTTGGATAAGACCTGATACTCTTACACTGCTGGACCGATATTAACCAAACATAGCTAAGAACCATCGCATGGAACCTGGCTTTCAAATGACAAAACCGTATCGAAATCAGTCCATCCGCTTGAGAGCTACGATATACGACAGACATTGACGTCAAACTTATAACACCCCTCTTTAAGCGTCGGGGGTTACAATATCATATATTGTAATATACAATATAATATTACAATTCACAGAGTATGTATTTCTATTGCTTATATAACAACAAATTATAAAAATAAATAAAAAAAAGAAATATTTTTTAACGTTCTTAATCGACGTTCCTATTACCTATACGAACTTAATATTATACTTAATAGAGTAAAAGTTATATTAATAAAAAGTACATGTATGTTGGTACGGAACCCTTTGTGTGCGAATCCGACTCGCACTTGACCGATTTTTAATGAATATTTCGTTAGATAAATAAATATACAAGAGGCGGCATTACAGCACTAAAACCCATCCAGACAATCTTTAGATGTATAAATATAACAAATTGTTAGAAAGCAAGGTGAATTACAAGAATCGAATAAAATACCGTAATTTTATGAATGTCTTTTTGTGGATAATTTAGATGTCACTGATGCTAACAACACCTTTATTGGATCTATTAAACTTAAGGTTGGCATTAGAAATAAGTACCTTAAAAGGTTAGATAATAGATAAAGGTACCGGCCCTGATAGTTGACAACCCGTTCAGCAGTCTTGTCATCAATCGTTATCTTACTCACTTTCATTATTATTCATTAAATCATTAAATTCAGGTTTAAGGCCAATTTCACACAATTTTTTCGTTATTTTGTAATACTCAGATTTTGAGTTAAGTTCTGGTAAAAAACAAAACATAGAGAACTACATGCCAATATCTTAATCGTGTACGGATGCAAAATTATAAAAAAAAATATTATTTAACAAGAATTTTCCTGTTCTAAAACCTGTAACAATTAAACAATAGGACGCGTTAAAAATAACTAATCGATTCAAAGTAGTTTAGTGAATTTATATGGATGATACATATGGATGGGGATACCTGGTGGATGTATACACACTGATTTGTCTAAAGTTTTTCACAAAGATATAAAGTATCGCATATATGTAGGTATATTTGTATACATATATTATGTATTTCTCAATAAGTAAACTGAAGATGCTTGGTATGGTGATTTGCTCAGTTTCCTCTCTTCTTATGTATTTAACCAGAACCAATCACTATTAAAAGTTTTTTATACGTTTATATTATTATTTATATACATTTATTAATAGGTACCTATATTTTTATGTTCGCAAATACTTTCGGCGTTCCACAAGGTTCCCATCTTGGACTTCTTTTATTTAATTCATTTTTAAGTGATGTTATATTTGTTCTTGTAATTCTATTTCATAGGTTTTTTTTTTATATATAAGCAAAAAGTTCCTTTAAATCCCTTAGAGGTTAAATTTTAAAATGGTATTGGAATTAAGCACTGTCGTGCCAGTAAAATCCTATTTTTATAATATCTTGACACAACTGTGTCTATCATTTGAATATTTGTATGACAGATTATGCAGTTTTTTACTACTAACCTTAAACTCTATAATTTGCTACTTAATTTCTTCATTAATAGACTTCTTACATTGTCTTTAAAATATGATATGTATGATAATATTAATAATATGATAAATATGATATATACAAAAAGAATGTGTAAAGGTTTTTGTAAAACAAGGGACTTGTCGAGTAATTGCGAAAAAAAACTTTTGACAAAAATTTTTTCTACCCTTGCCGGGCGTTCCAGACATAAAAACCTTTACACATTGTTTTTGTATAATTAAAACTACATTATATTAAAAAATGCAAAGTTGAGTGCCAAAATTTTTATTTCAGGCCTTATTTAACTGGACTAAATATATTGAAATAAAATTGAATACAAAAAATAGAATTTTAGACAATAAAGGTACTTACTTCTTTTTCAACTTACAATTTATCCATCTTTAATTAATTAATTAAATTCCTAATAGGCTTTACCAGCGACTTTGTTTACGTGAGTGGCTTCGTCAATTTTAATAAAACTTTTATTAAACTAACGAATATCAATCCAGATGTTAACAAATGTGCAGAACAAGTTATAAAGTAAGACTTTAGACAAAACTGTGATATCTGATAGATATGTTAGAAGTAGATAGATGTGTTAACTGATAGATACAGAAATGGTCAACAATTTCTAAATCACTTAAATAATAGTCAGAACTTATAAAAGAAAACAATATGTCTATTTTTTTTTACGTTTATTGATCTTTAAATATATAAAGACAATTGTGATCATATCAGACTTCTAGAATGAAAGAAATATGCCCGATTTCACCAATATCACTTAAGCTACCACCTACGTATGGGATCCCTAGCTTAAAAGTTCCCCGAAACTAGCCCCTAAATTAAATTTCGTTTTACCATCTTCAGAGCTCGTATTTATACTATATAATATATAATGTATACTATATTTAAGTGGCATTTTATTTTATTTTTTAAATTTTAGGTGATCCCTAACTGTCGGTGAAACAGAAACTGTCCCCTAACAGCCCCCTAACCATGCTTAGGGGATCCCTTAAATTTAGGTGACGTTGGTGAAATCGGCCAATAATGTGTTTGCGCATACGCTTATTTTTGCGCGCACAGTTAAGTAGTCTCAGTAAGATAAATAGATAGATAAATACTCTATTGTATACACGGAAAAAAAGTACAAAAGATGAAAATAAAAAATAACCTTTGGTGAAAGGATTAGTGGAATCGTCGGGACGGTATAATTAATACCACAGATTAAAGAACTAGTAACTATTTAATACTAAATATATACAAGCATGATTTATAAGATATACTCTCGTGTCTGAAATCGGCCAGAAGGATATGATCATTATATTATCTATACATAATAAAATATTCATAATTTTTAGTGCCTAGTCATTAAACATAAATTCAAATTATTATTATCTGTGGCCGAATTTTATCTACCTGTTTTGTTTGTGAAATGGCTATGAACGTTATCAAAATGCATAATTTTAATTAGTCAAAATGTTATGTTTCGTAAAATCATTTGTTCATTTTATTTTACCCGCCTTAATATACTACATACAAAATACTAAGACCATTCAAATGAAAAATATGTTACCCACATTTTTTATTATTATATTTAAAAAAACGGTACCTAAAAGCTTTAAAGAAAACGTTACGAAAGTTTTAACTACGGTAGGTAATAGGTATAGATACAATAAATTAATATATACATATTCCTTGAGGGAGAATATGATGTGTTTTTCTTTCACAATGAATGTAGATTAAATGAACTAACTCTATCGATAAAGTTATAAAAATTCATTATTCTAAATTATATAAAAATATTAAATACATAAATACAGAAAATTGGCGAATTGAAAATTTTAACTAAGAATTCACAAAGGAATTTGATCTCGTGAGTCGTGCCTCTTGACCTTTCTGTTATCCACTAAGCCAGGTGTCTCCTTCCCATACAATTAATTTTCATTTCATTTGCCAAAATCCGAGTAACAGAAAGTAACATATAAATCAATCGGGAAAAATAAAACGTCCGTCATTTAGCGTGTCACAAGGGGGTGTGTGAGGAAATTGTGAGCTCGTAAAGCGTGTCGTGCGCCGGTACATTAAGTAGGGGTTATTTATTTAGGCTCCGTGGCCGTAGCGGGCCGCGGCTGGCACCGGCACATCACTTGTCTCGTGTTAGCTATTTGTTTTGATTTTTTAATAACTCTTCCGTAACTCTTTGTAAGGATTTCAGCGTTGATTTGCGTGTTTCCTTGTCTTTTCCAATGTTCTTAAGTATTGAAAGTTTCGTAGGAATCTAAAAGTGCTGTGAAATGTCCGATGGAATGAATGCAAATGGTGGGTGTTTTTATTCGTCTTTTTTTTTAATTTTACTTTATTACGTATTTTTACTTTTACTTTTTGATTAGGTTTACCGAAGACTTCTTATATGATCCTTTATGATATAGATGAATGTTTGAACTTGCTTTTCGCCTACCTAGCAAACCTTTGCTTTATGTATGTATGTACATATATCTTTACTTATGGAACGTTAAAATAAAACTGTAGGTACTGTTATAATAACGCTACTGTGCAATTAATAAAAAATGAAGAAGATCTGATAATTCCAAACAGATTGAATTTTTTACCTATTAAGAATATGAAACATGAATTGAAAAATTCTGATACGCAAAGAATATTTAGAGTAATTTCCAACTTTTTATTAGTTAATATCATGTACATAAATGAAAATGGCTAACATAATCCATCTTGATTCAACCCAAATATCATGACATGGAACACGAGTATTCCCATAAGTGTTAACGATGTGAGCGCCTCTCGAGCCGCATTAATAAACTCCGATGGCCGCAACAAGCCGGTTCGTGTCCAACCTCCATTTTTAACGAGCACACACCGTGCCCGCAGAAAGTAGCCTACACATGAAATCACGTATGAATGAGGCTTTTTTTCAGTTTTTTCGTGTGTACCGAGCGGCGAGCCGCTTCAGGCCCCATTAAAGCTTACATGTCACTCGCCCGCCACCCCGCTCCCGGCCGCGGGTGGAAAAATCAGAAAATCGGTATTGGTTGCATCCCGCAGTGAGCGGCCAAAGCGCTCCACAATACAGCTTTGACGGACGGTCATTTAATATTAACTGTGGTTTTTCCATAGATGGAAATGTTTTTTTTTATTGTCGGCGTTACGCTGTGATGAAGTGGTCGGCCTGTTGTTTGTGACGCGCTCTGATACGTTGTGGATGAGTTGCTCTTTTATGCTCTCCACTTTGAAATGTCATTTCGCGTCGAGAGCTTATTTGTTTGGTATTTTGATAGTTGGCGGGTTATTGCAGTTTTGATGGCCATTGCTTTGGGATAATTTAATTTATAACTCGATCTCGTTACGTAGAACAATCTGAACATTTATGTCGATTTTTATAGAGTTATTTTGGACACTGGCGAAGTGCAGTAACTGAAATTCCATTCGACATGCAAAAATTGAAAACAAACCTGCAATAAATTTTTAACTTTTCGAGCAAGTCATCAAAATTCAACTACAAAAAGTGGGCGCTAGCGAAAAGAGTAGCGACCACAGATTGAATTTATTGCTTCCACTCATTGCGAGTAAAAAGTTTTCACAAATATTTCACGACTTGATCGAATTCATAGTTGCGTTACACCGTAACGTATAACATTTTATTCATTTTAACTCCATGACGCGATTCGTTTAAGTGTAAATGAAATTTCATAACTAATACTGACTGACTGACATATTCAGAATATTATTTGGACAAAAACAAAAACATTACCATATTTAGTTACTGTAATATAATATTTTTTATTTTTCTATATGTACTTACCTAACTCCTGAGTTTTTCTTCGATGTCATACTTTACTTCATATTTTCTTTTGTGAAATGCTGGAAATACACATATTATTTTTAGTTCAGTATTGTTCATTATTTATAACATTGTTATTTCATACGATCGTTATACTATTACTTCATTTTTTTATTCATATAAACATAAAAAGAAATGAAGTAGAAGTAAAAATAAATAATATATTTTTCAAAAAATTTCGAGATTATTTTTTAAAGATATTTTGTTCTGGACGTTTCAAATGCCTTACAAAAAATGGTCACGGGGGAGTCACGGAGTTAGGTTTTTACAAATTACAAAAGTCATACTTATTTCTTCGAATATATTTCATATTGTAAATTTATAGTAACGTTAATATGTTTTTTTATTATAAAATACTTGAATGCCACTCTTTTCTTTCAAATGATTGTATTTTTGTAAGTAGACATCGTATGTAATGTAACTGCCTGTGACTTTTGAGAAGTCGAAAACCTTAGTTTTTACCATTTGGAATGTTTTAAAATATTTTACTTATAAATATTTATTTATAACATAAAACCCAAAAACTCTACCCTGGTTTCTGGAAGAAAACGCTTCATTCCTGAGAAGAACTGGTGAAATCAACACAAGGACAAATGCCCTTCTATATCTGATAAAGATATGTTTATAAAATATATGAAACTCCATAAATAACAAGTATTTTATATAATATTGTAATTAAAATGTAATTTTTATTGTATTCTTGCAGGCAAATCCTTCACTCTAACGATAACGATATCGACCACGCCACCGCAAGTGACCACTTACAACAAGGCGATCAAAGTCACCGTCGACGGACCTCGAGAACCACGATCTAAGACCAGTTAGTACAAAAATTTCCATTATTAGTATTATATATTATTTTGCTACATATTAGATAGTATAAAATTTCGTCACTCAAGCCCTAGCAAGTTTAAGAAAAATATAAAAAAGAGTATTTTGTATAGGTATTTTATAAAATTGTAAATATTTAATGTTTTAGTAAAGATTTTCGTACAAGGTTTTGTTTTAGCATCAATAAATTAAATTAACACTTACACATATTAATCTTTTTTTTTTCCAATGAACAAGAAAAATCACATTTTCGTGAAATTCAAAAACCAGTGCTTTATATTATACTAGCGAATTACCCTCTCTTCGCTCGTGTGCGTTCCTAGGTACGTTTTAATTTCTTGTGCGGAACCCTAATTTTTTTTCTAAAATATAAGTAGCCTATGTTTCTAAAGAGTTGATGTTATAAAGATAACATTAGCTATCTGCCAGTGAAAGCCCCATCAAAATCAGTCCAGACAGACACAAAATTTTTAATATTGTGTTTTTCCTATAAGTACCGTATATAATTTCATATGCATTTAGTAAGAAGCTTATACTTCGACATTACAAACAGATACTTCAATTATATTTAGCCGTATAGATAAACTAGCTCTTACATAGGTATATTTAAGTTTAAGCAACATTTCTTTTTATCAACTAATTAATTTACTACACATCAAATAATTTACTAAAAATCTAGATTATAAAACGGTGCTTCCTCTAATAATGAGACATACAAATTTAAAATATTACTATTTAACTTTTTAGGTAAAAGATAAAAGTTTTGCGTATAAGTCTAGTTAAAAATAAAACTTAATTTACACTGTATTTGATATTGATAGAAAGTAAATATATTCTTGTAAATTTTAAGAAAAAAAAAGCTTTTTCTTATGATCTCTATACAAAGAAAGTTCATATTAAAATCCACTACGACCCCTTCGTAAATGAAAACTAAAACTATAATTAAATGTTTTACACTTTCCACACTCCAAAACAAACAAAGGAAACCGCAAAGCATTTGAACAGCTCTCTAATGAAGATAATTTGTTATTAATTCAAAGATACCTGTGAAGTGCGTGTTTTATATCGTACACTGTTTATTTTGTATCTTTAATAATAAACATAAGTTTGTTTGTGTACGTTAGTGTACTTTTAAAATTAAAATATGTTATAACTAGCAACTTACTAGTAACTACTGGCTTGTCTCGGGAGCTTTCTTAGATGCCTAATTATTTTTACCTATTAAAAATTTAAAATACTATTTAGAAGTGTATATTATATAGTTTACGTAGTATATTATACAGTTAGGTACACTCTAATGTTATTCCAAGTCATAGAGAAGTTTTAAATTAAGATAATTATTAAAATAACTTCATTTTATCATTTATTTATAGATATATGTAGTAAGGTAATGATTTTTAAGAATTTGCCAATTTATTAAATTTTCATTTGTATTTATGAAAAAGTTACGATATTGTTATCGGACGATAGTAAAGTCCCATAGCCGGGGTCGGGCGGCATAGGTCGCACGGTTATAACGAATTATCTTCGACCCCCATGCGGCTTTGCTTGAATTGATAACATTGTTACACTTTAAACTAAAAAAAGTGTTTAATTGATTTTTCTATTATTGATCAATTGTTGCATGGAAGAATGACAAACGGACAAACATAAACAAAATCACTTCAAATGTAATATAAATATTGCAAAAAATATCAGGTTCTTAATATCAATAAGTCCATTTTATATCTGCAGCGTAATTTATAATGCCACAGCTATAGTATATCCTATGATGATATAAAGCTTGGGCTTAGTATCGGATAAGCAATTTAAATAGT
Source organism: Brenthis hecate (assembly GCA_951806755.1). Taxonomy (NCBI): domain Eukaryota; kingdom Metazoa; phylum Arthropoda; class Insecta; order Lepidoptera; family Nymphalidae; genus Brenthis; species Brenthis hecate. The sequence continues at coordinate 2,176,757 of OX638279.1, read as the reverse complement.
TGGTAGCTAGGTGACGGTAACAAATGAAGGGACAAGGACTACTCGAATCACACGTAATGCTCGATTAATACGCGTCGTTCCTTTAACTACGAGTAAATATCGTCACATGAATAAGGTACAAATAGATTTTTGGTGTTTCAAAATTACATTTTATTTTAATATCTAAAATGTTAGTTAACGGACAAGAAAACAAAGGATTTTTTATATGTATGTATATTAAGCAAGAGTCAATACAATGCAACTCGTATATTGCATTGTGCGGTTACGCTACATATTTGATATTATTTCTGCGTAAAGTCTATTATAATAAATAATTTTGACCAACTTTATAAAAGAGAAGGTATTCGACAGCATCGCTAGTGATTGTGAACTTTGCTTTGAACTTGAGAGTGGTCCAGAATTAAAAACAAAGAATTACAATGCTTAAAATGGATTAGTTATTTTTAATGTAATTTTAAAGTCAATGAAGATACTCGTAGGTACATTATCAGGTGAAAAATAATTATAATTGATTATTACAAAAAAAATATTTCTGAAAAAAAAAAACATTACATTTGCATTAAAACAATTAAGATTTTCTTTATAATACTGATCTCCCAGACATTAAATTTAGAAACTAATCATCTAATTCAACAAACATGCTATTCGAACTATCCCCGATGAAAAATGTAAAGGATCTAATGTCTGTACCCCTTCACGAGACGAATGTGAGGGCACAAAGGAAAGCTGTAATGAATCGGTTGTTTAATTAATTAGTCAAGAAAGGGCCGGGGTCGGGCGGCTTCACCCCGTGTGTGCATGCCCTGCATATTGATTTATTATGCCAGCCTCCTCGGCGATAAATTATTTAATTCTAAGTTCCGACGAGTTCCACATCCATACAAAGATGTGGGCATATTAATGGCTTGAAAGATTCCTTCTAAATGGTGCGTGTATAAAGCATATTTATACGTATTGTAAGTACTTTAGATTTTAAATATGATTAATTAGTTTTGTTTTGTTTGTTTGTGGACAGAACTAGTAGCCAGAATATTTTCATACATGTTGTTAAAGCTTATAAAATTAAACCTTCAACATTAAAATTGAATCGAATCTTGGAAACGAATACGATAAGAAACATTGTGTTTTAAAAAGTATCATCTTAACCTAAACAATAACAAATTACAACTCTATCATGTACATCTATTTATAATTATAAATTTAAAATTTATAAAACCCCCTACGCAAATTAATTGTTATTTAACAATTATACTGGCACGCGTGAAGCACTTAATCGACTAATCATAAGACAAAATGCCTTACATCATTTTGGATAAGAGCTGACACTCTTACACTACTGAACCAATATTAACCAAATATAGCTAAGAACCACCACAAGGAATCTGGCTTTCAAATGATAAAAACCGCATTGAAATCGGTCCATCCGTTTGAGAGCTGCGATGCCATAGACAGACACACAGATAGACAGACAGACATCGACGTACCTAGCGACGAAACCGAGGGAAGCGAGGGTGAGCCGCTAGTGTGTAATATTCTATTTAATGTGATTACCAATATTTTGAATGAATTCTCTTTGAATGTAACAAATATGAGTACTTATAATACAAAACAATTCATGATCCTTTCTTATTACCCAGAAGACCGCGTAAATGATGGTATAACAGTGAATCTGCACCTCCCTATTTAACTATTTTTAACCGGACCGGGTGGGTGGCTCAGTTTATGGCTTTGCTGCGCAGTAGCCGCCTACATTTAATAATCGGGTGAACTATAAACGATGTTTTTCTTAAAGCATGGATGGCTATTTCGGATGCATCAGCGCAGCAGACCACCCGTGTAGTATACGTGTTTACTTTACTTGTAACTTAATTGTTTAGTTCACACGTATTGCGAGGTGTATCTAAGTTAGATGAAGTATTTATTGATCTATACCTACATATAAAACTCTAACAAAGCCGAATCTGTACATTAAATATTTTTTGGAAAATCAGAAAAACCACTGGAGGGATTTTGATGAAACTTGGTATGGTAATAGCTGGTTATCCGGGTCACCATATAGGATACTTTTTACCGCGGAAAAATATCTCATTTCTGAGAAAAAATACAAAACTGCAATGTAAGAGTATACTAATATGTAAATCTAAGAATTTGGTTTTTGGTCATCTAAGCGCGGGCGGAGCCGCGGGCAATGCTAGTATCCTATAATTTGATTAGACGTTTAATATATTTTTTAGTCTAAAATATTGTAACTAAATTTAATATTTGCTTACACTGCTTATTTGCACGTCTACATTCATTTAGTTTACAATCACGTGTGTTACGTTAATTATATCGGACTATCCTAAATTCATATTTAAAAAAAATACTTTATATTTGACAACAAATGCCTTTAAAAAAATCATGACAGATACTGGTTTTTGGCTCTTACAATTATATTATTATTACTAGCCGGAACTCGCGGATTTAAATTCCAGTAGACATTTATCGACGCCATATTGTGTAGTTATTTGTACCGCTGCCTTTAGTGTAAAATGCAGTATTGAGTAAATACAAATAACATAATGGTAGATGTCGAAAAACTATATAACCCATCCATCAGCTTATTACGAATATTTTACTAAAACGCGTCAAATCTTATTTCGGTATTTTCGAGTAATTCCTAAGTCAGTTTATACTTGCTTATCGCTGGCCAGTCTTTCACTAAGCAAGACTAACTAGTTGAAATACTTGGCATTATAAATCTAACTAGACCGGACGCCACCCCTATGTAATCCTTTAATCAGGTCCAGTAGCCCTTGCCGGCACCCTATTTTTCCCTCCCATCTGTAACATACCCCCTCCCCCCTCCACCCACACAACCCCTCGAACGGTGCAAATGACAGTTTCTAATTCCAACTTGCCATGAAAGTGTGTAATTGTTGCGCCGTTGATTTATACATGGAATCTTTTACGCGGGAACGTAACATGTGTGTGTGGAGGACGCTTTCCAATTGTTTTCAAATGTGTGCATTTGTCAATTTAATGTAGTGTACAATTAATGCGCTTGTGTCAAAATACGTATCGAATCATGCTTTTGCAATTCAAAAGTACCCTCTTTTTAAGTGTGAAGTAAAATGGTTTATTTAGATTATTTACAATTTTTGTAACATTTATCTATACAAACTAATATTATAAAGAGGAAATATTTATTTTTTTCGTTTGTTTGTTCGTGCCGAATAGGCTCCGAAACTATTGAACCGATTTAGATGAAATTTGGTAAGAAGATAGTTTGAGACCCTGCCAAGGACATAGGATAGTTTTTACCCCGGAAATCATCCCTTAAAAGGTGAAAATGAGAAAGAAAATTTGTATGGGGAAGTAATCTAGGAAAGAACCCGAGCGAAGCGAGGGTGAGTGCTACCATCTAATAGGTCTCAATATAACAAAAATATTGAAATAAATATATTTATATGTAATTTTTGCTAATGTTGTTAATGCAAAAGAAAATTTGTATAAATATTTGTACTTTATTTAGCAATATAAAATAATAATTGGGCTAGAGAATGATATGATACATATTTAAGCTACTTTTTTGCTTATAAGTACATCTATTGAAGATATTAGTGTAGCTACAGTTAAATGTAGTAAAATAATTTAACTTGGATAAAAAAGAATTTCATTGTTTGTCTATCAGTGTTTATTTGGTGTAGAGTTAGCTTTTGACAATAAAATTAGTTTTGTGTCGTTGAATATTTTATTATATTTGTATATTGTACTGTTTAAGATTATTTTCAATTAGGAAACTTAGATTGAGGTATCATGAATAAAGTAGGAAAAAATTTCAGATAAAATTTTCGGATCACTAATTTCGAAGTGAAACTGTATCTCTCTTTAATTACTCTAATTACCCCTTTGTATTTAGTTTATTAATATATCGATTAAATGAATGCTTAGACACGTAATAAATACCAACTTTCAAATCAATTTAAAAGTAATGACTTCACACTCAGTTAAAGTTTTTAGTTTAAATTTTATATTAGCTAAGCTAGCTAAGCTTAACCTTTCTTTTTTGTAAGCGGTCAAAAAAAAACAGAACCTATGATTGATTAAAAACTATCTATAATACATTAGTACACTATTTTAAATATTAATATTAAAAAGCTGAAGAATTTAAGTTTTTTTTAATTTAAATGTACTAAGCCCTGGTACTACCAGTTATATTACGAAAAAAATGTTTTTGCACACAATTGTTACAATAGCAACAACATATTCGTATAGTAAAATCAAGCGCTGTCGAGTTTCCTACATTGAGTTTTTTAAGGGCCGTGGTACGTTTAAAAGTAACGTCCCACTGCTGGGCACGGGCCTCCCTTCAATACGCAGTGGTAACCCAGTGGTAACGCGCTATCTTGAGAAACCAAGTGAAGCGGGTTCAAATCCCGGGTTCCGTACCTCTGATATTTTCATGTGCGAATCATTTCTAACTTGATTACCACTTGCCTGACGGTGAAGGAAAACATCGAGAGGAAACCTGCATATCTTAGACAACCTAGCAAGTTTTCGAAAGACATGTGAAGTCCGCCAACCCGCACTTAGCCAGTGTGGTGGACTATGGCCTGATCCCCCTCGTATTGAATTGATTTTTTTAAATTTACGTTTAAGTATTTAGACAAACATCAATGTGATTTTTATACTGTAATCTAACGTTTTAGTTTAATCGGATGATGTATAGGTACAGTTTGATCTTCTTATACTGCAGTAATTAATTATCAGGGGTTGGAACAATGTTTTTATTGGCTAAAACGGGTTTATGTCAAAGGTAAATATTTGTGGAAAAAAATGTGCCATTATAATAGATATTAGAAAATTTACCTGTACTTTCTTTTAATTATATTATAGGTGAAATTTTAATTTGGTGCCTTATTTTCTGATTCAAATTAGATCCAATAATATTACTAATTATACACATCATGGCTAATACTAACTATAATATGTAATAATAATATAATAATAATAATATGTTGGGACATTAATACACAGCACCATCTAGTTTCACGGTAAGCTACGAGACTTGTGTTATGGATACCAGATAGTTGATACACTACACATATATAAACTTTAAATACATACATATTATAAATATTAACACCCATGACTAGAGTACAAACATTCATGCTCATCACGCAATGATTGCCCCCAGCGGGACTCGAACCTGCGACCGCTAGCACAGCAAGTAGGGTCACTACACACTGAGCAAAACGTGTCGTCTAAACTATATAAAATAAATAAAATAAAACAACAGACAAATCCGAAAGGGAAAACTAGTTTTAAAATAACAGATATTGAGATTAGAGAATGCACATAGTGCAATAGATGGGTAATATACATAGTAGATGCACACATGCTTTTTGATTAGGGTTGCCGATTGGTTTGTAACACAATTCGAAAATACTGAATCAAAAGCATGAATGCAGTACCATATCAACAACTCGTTTGTCATTAATTTTCCTTCAGATACTGATATCAAAATACGAATCTGTCTACGTAAATTGATTGCTCAAAATACAATGTGTACTTCCGGATAGCTTAATCATGCGATTAGTCTGAATTTTGGTACAGGTACATATGAATTTCGAGGCGCTGATAACGAATATGTTATACACTTATCGAATACTAGCATTGCCCGCGGCTTTGCCCGCGTTAGATGACCAAAAACAAATTCTTAAGTTTTACATATTAGTATACTCTTACATTGCAGTTTTTGTATTTTTTCTCAGAAATGAGATCTTTTCCCGCAGTAAAAAGTATCCTATATGTTGACCCGGATAACCAGCTACCGTCATACCAAATTTCATCAAATTCCCTTCAGTGGTTTTCCCGTAATGCGGTAACAGACAGACAGACAGACAAAAATTCTAAAAACTATATATTCGGCCTCTGTATCGATAGTAATGTCTATTGCAATAAGATTTTTCAAAAAATATTTAATGTACAGATTCGGCTTGGTTAGAATTTTATTATATGTATAGATGTTATACATATTTTATTTTCAAGGTCAAAACTAGAAAAACGTTTTTAATTCGGAATTTTAATTCGGAAGTTTATCCGAAATACATTATTATGTTGGGGCAAAATATTAAAAATATTGTTTTTTTATTTTTTTGAATCTTTTGTATAGTCCATTTACTCATTACTTTCTTAGATTTACACGAATATTTGCCATTTTAAATAAAACTATCTTTTCGGATTTTTTTCGCGCTGTCTGCAAACATAGTCAGGACCGCCCAAGCCATTATATTCGCTTCGATAGACCTCAAATCCTCGCGAAAGAAAACCGATATCGCCTTAGAATGATTCGAGAAGGTATAGAAATTAAAAAACATCCAAATTTCAATAGGAAAGATGGCTGGGTACTGCCATCGTCATGGGATCCTTCATTAATATAATAAAATCAAATATTAAATCTAAACATAACAGGCAGATGTAGTAAGTTCTTACTGTGTGGATCAAAATGACAGCATTTCAAATTAATATTTTCATTTTTAAATGTATGTAGTACCAATAGTTTTGCTTAATAATTAATATTGTTTTTTTAAATAATAGCAAACTAAATTAAAATTATTATTCTTAATTATGTTTAACTTTTTAAATTACACATATTACGTCGCTTAGGTAATTAATATTTAATTACTTTATGATTATAAATATAATAATGGCAACACTAAATATAAATTACTAATTAATATATTTTTTACTGAAAATTTTTTTAATAATTATAATAATAACAGCTAAAATTAAATAAATAATATCCCATAATCAATTATAAAACTAATTAAAATTATAAAAATGTTTAAAATTAAAAAATATTGTAAGGTACTTTGGTGCCGTTTTCAATTTTTTGAATTCATGTTGTTATTTGTGGGTAGGCTGTCTGTAACAACTATATAATACCTTTGAGACATCTAACACCTTAGTCTCTTCCGTGATCATGATTGCTGTAAAGCATTCAAACGTCGGGAACCAAAAATCCAAATAAATCCGCGAAAAAATCCGAAAACATAGTTTTATTTAAAACATTTTTTACTCATAATTTATTTACGCGTATCATTTTTACAAATAAAAAAGTAGTTTTCATGATTTCTTTTACTAATGAATAATATCGTCGCAGAATGAATGATCATTATTTTTTATTTAAATTATTTAACCACCTTTCTGATTCTCCATAGTTTTTGGGTAATATTCATTTTAGATATGCAAGCTGCCATCATATCTATACCATGTAGGTACCTACCTTTAACCAGAACAAAATTTGCTTATAATCAGTTATTACATAGGTCCTGTCGTGATTTTAATACTCACTTTGACTATATAGATAATTATTACAATGAACTGTTCTGTTATAAATTTCAAGAAATTAATTAATGGTGTAATTTTCATATTTTCATGTAGGTACTTTAAATTGTGTTTATTGTATGTATATTTATATGTACTTTGTCAATCTTTGTGCTTAAGTTAGCCTACAGTTTTCAACTCTAATTATTATGTGTTTATTTGTGTAAACTTAATTGGTAAATGTGTATATTTTTTATTGTATGTTCTGTGGTACTGTTTGTTTCCTTAAAATTAAAAAAAAATATAGCTCAAGGATGGTTCTTTAAAAATTTCAAGAAAGACATCTCTCTAAATATCAAGGAGTAATTTAAACTTTTAAAGTGAATTTTAAGTTAGTGTACCTTTTAAATAAAACTATCATTTGAGGTTTTTTCGCGGAATTATTTTGATTTTTGGTACTCGACATTTCGAATACTCTCTCCCTTAACCATGACTGCTGTAAAGCAATCCGAAAAACCCCGGAAAGAAAGTTTTATCTAAAAAGTTAAATATTCGTGTAAATCTAAGAAACTATTAAAGTGTACCTTTATAGTGATTACAGAATTACAGAAACGCAACTCATCTTATATACTAATCGTCATCATATGAATTACGAATAATATGTTTTCTTTTAGCTTCCATCATAAAAAAAGATCTCTATTTTTTAGTACATATTACCTTATTACATTTGATATCTATATTTTTTCTAAAGTATCTACTTTTTGAATAACAAATTACTACTTACCTATTCTTACCATATAGGTACTTATATATAACATATGGTGTTTTCCAAATATTATACAACTGTCATGTAATATTACTTAAAAATGATAATGCTTTTTATCGAGAACAGCCAGTATCGTACTGATATAGTGTTGTCTCTCCTAGGGCAGCAACAGCAGTTCCACTTCGCTTTTGGACAGAGGCCGTTTCCCTTTCCGCCAGACCCACTCGGAGGATTTCGGATGCCACCCATCACTACATGTCAAAGTAAGTAGAAAGCACAACCAAAAATACAACTAAAATGTCCTAAATCGCATTTAGCGCCCTTCTAAATTGCAAACCGCACTCAAAACCTCATAACGCGTGTGATTGCTCAAAAGTGAATGAGTCACCAAACCGTGCGGTGATACGCTAAACTACGTTCACTAAAGCGCGGATTCAATCAGCCGCCGAAAAAAAATCCAGATGAAACCTGACTGCGAACCCAATCGAACAAGCGTGCATCGAGCCCGCTAAAATCCACGATCGGCCCAAAACAACTCGAGCGGCTCAAAACGGGAAAAAAACATTCACAAATCGACGCGGCGAACGCGTATCCTATAAAAACCGAGTCCGCCGATCGTCGGCCAAAAACGGAACCGTGATACCGAAAAATAAAAGCCTGTAATACTCCGGAAAAAATAAAGTGGATGCAACGTGCGAGCTGCCTTCGCTATAGCGTTCATTTTGTCCACTCTAGATATCTTTATAAGTGGTGCTGGTATTATTTTCAACTTTATTCAGTACTCGGAATGAATTTTTTATACGTATTTTGTACAGATTGTTTAGGTTTTTCTAACTGTGAAACTGTAGCTTTTATCATTGATGCTTGTGGATTATTGACAAAGGAGTTTTATAGTTTTCTACAGACTTTTCTTACAGCTTATTAATTTAGTTTAAAAAAGTTTATAGTAGTATATATATGTATAAGTAATATATATGTTTTTTTAAAGATATGAGCCAATTTGGGCTTAGTTCGAGTAATTCACACTGGGGTTACGGCGGTGCAGGAGCATATCCTGCTTACTTGCCTTCTTGTGCCGCGCCTGCCGCCACTCAATTCAACCCTCCAGCACTTGGTTTCGCAGGAACCGTGCCTGACCAGACTCCTACGCAGGACTTTACAAATAACACTGGTAAAAATTTGTTACACCATACTAAGTAATGATAAATAATTTACTGCCTACGGCTTGCTGAATGCTATTAGTAAGCCAGTTTGATTTTTTCTCTCCGACGCATATACGTTTGGTTATTTTAAATAATTCATCTTAACCTTTTCATTTGGTTTAGAATCTGTCTACGATACGTACTTAGATCCTAAAGTATTCAAAATTCGAACTCGTACATCAGATTTTAATATATTTTTTTATTTCTATAAAATATAAATAATAATAGATTATTATTTATATACATACCATAGATATACAACATTTGTATAATTTATATATGTAAACGAATATTCCTACTTTCTACCAAGAAAGACACATTTAAGTGACTTTTCTTACAAAAATATCTTTGCTTTATAAAAATAGAACAGGTTATTGGTTCCCTATAACCATAACTTAAATATTAACCCGCACCAGACTGCACAGCATTGTTTGGGGTATGATAGTCTATAAACTATCCAACCAGCATGGTGAAATTAAATGTACCAACGTGGTTTACGACTGACATCCTCCTTGAAACTGTTCGGATAGCATGGCGGACATTAAACCGGCTCTCATTATAATTTACAACGGCTCGGACACGTCCGATCTAGGCGATGAATTTATTGCCGATGCGTGCCACAATTACGAAAAATATAACATGTTAAAACAATATAAACATGCTGTTTCAAACAAATGCATTGTAACTAAATTAGAAACGTCTGTTTGTGCAGTTCTACCGGATACAACGGGTGTTGATTTGGACCAGCAGCTGTCGGGTCTAGTCGGGTCATCACCATCTCATCACGGCAGCCTCCTTCCTCGATACAACAACAACACAGATTACAGCTTATCAACAGGACCCCGGTCACTAAGCGATAACAGCTCCCAGCCAGAATCTCCAGTGCAAGACGACTTACTAACATCGAACACTAGCACAAACATCGGGCACAATCATACAAACAGTTCCAATTTCCCATCGCTAATGGGATCTCAGAATTCATCTTATAATAGCAACTGTAACAATTCTTTGTACCCTGTATTGCCAGCTAGTTTATTATACAGCCAGTTATACACAGCGGCAAACCAGACACATAATTTTCATCCATTGCATTCGAATTCTATTCACTCGACACAGAATCATCATAACGAGTTGCAGACGATGATGGATCAGATTTCTTCGACTACGAATAATCACCGTCAGCACGGTAACCACGGGCAGGGGGACTTGTTATTAGGGGGAGGGAACTCGTGTGCCGCGGCGGCGGCGAGAGGGGAGGACGGCAGGGTTAATAGTCTCGGACAACGAGGTAATCCCCAACCAGACAGTAACACTGTATGGCGGCCGTATTGAGTGTTCTAATAAACAAAAATAATATTCTGACGATCGTGTTTATTAACGTCCCTTTGCTAATTCATTCATTTTTAGGTGTACCTCTAAGACATTTTGATTGTAATTTTTGTTAGTACATAAAGGTGTCACGAGATGTAATTTATCGTTGCTTTAAGGGACTTTAGTAATGACGAATTTTAAGCATTATTCTGAAACCTCAAGTTCTAGTCTTAGTAGACGAAGTAACTCCGTATATCGAGGAATTTTGAATCCATGAATTCGCTAGCGTATATTTTAATTTGGACCTTGCAACGAAATAGGTACTGTAACTATTGGATAGGTTACTAGGCATGGATTCATTAATTTATCAAGACATAAAAATCGCTCCCGTCCTTTTTATGATACGATTAATCAAGTAAATTGATAATATATTCGTATAGCAAATGGATGTCATATCCAACAAATGTACGTACTTATTCTCAATGTATATTAATTTTATTTTTTAAAATATGTTTTTTTTCTCATTTTTGTTTGACTAGTGTAATGTTTTCATATATATTTTTGTAATTTAAATACCTTTGTTGTATTTGTGCGTTATTTCATTTAATTCCAAGTGATATAATATTTGACTTTACTCTTTGATCATAATTATTTTTGTTAATTATACATATAAATATTTACTTTGTTGAAGAACTTACAAGCATCTGAACATTGTTAAACTTTTTTTACTTGTTTTTATTGTTTACAGAACGATATTTATATCACAGATTATATATATTAAATTTAAGAAATGTTCGCGGTCATTTTTATTAATTTCATTGTTATGATTGCCCAGCATTTTATTTTTAAAATATTATATATATTTTTTAGTAATCAAAAACCGATAATCTATTGCAAAGTTCAATCACTCGGAATTAAATAGTTCAAGTACGTACCTATGTATATTATTACAGTATACGTTCTTCCTACATTTTGTTTTATTTTATGTAAGAAATTAACTATTTATTTAATTTTTAAAATCTTCAACTAAATATAGTAATATTGGAAAAATTGTACATAAAATTGTGAATAATTTGTTGTAAATGCATCTTGTAAAGTGCAATAGTTGTGCAATTAAAAGTTGAGTAGATGTATACTTTAGAAATAAGATACATTATCTGTTGATTATGTGAAGTCTGTCCATTGTAGATAATCGAGATAAATTAGGCGATGTTTTTTTTTAATATTATAAAATTTACGTTAAGGTAAAAAATTATTATTATGTTCTGCTATGTTAAAGTGCCATATTAATAATTTAAAAAAGCATGACCTATCTATGTTTTATTTATTACGAAATAATTAAAAATAGGTAAACCTTTTTGTTGACTTTAAAAAAACTGTAATGGTTGTGAATTTTTTTGATTGGAGTCTAAAGGACATTATTGGCAAATTTTAAATACTTCATTTAGATATTATTTAGTACTTATGTGATAACCTATATTATTACTATTTTTTTTTATTAGTCTAATATCATTTACTAATTTAATGTATCTTATATTTTTTCAACATGTTCAATTTTGTGTAGCAGTTAATTTGTAAAACAGCTTGTTGTTACATGTTTTGTTAAATGCAAGTAGCATTTTGTATAAATAAATTTTAAAGAACACTGTTGTTTAATTAATATTATCCTTTTTTCATAATATTATAATAAAAATATTCATAACAAAATAGAATCATTATGAAAAATATCTGTCTCTACTTATTTTTGATTATATATCAATTATATATAATTGAATAAATAATATCAAGTCTGTTATTTCATGAATCATACCAGGCCAATACATAGCATCATTTGACCTTAATAAAGTTTTTGAAATCCCTAAATGAGGATAGTGTAAACGTCTTAACATTTCTTTTCTTTTCTCTACTACTATACAATCACCTTTAAATATTAAGTTAGATTTATATGTTAAATTATCTCTAATAATTATTTATCATTACATAAGAATTTATCCCTTATCTGAAAAATAATATCTATAAAATTGCCATAAAAATATTATCTACAAAAAAATATTATGGTAATACACACCATAAATACAATGAATACAAAATATAATTTATCATAGTGCACTAAACCACGCACGTCACAATTTGATAGCTTGATCCGGAATCCAACAGTTAAATAGTTGAGCCGTTATAAGCCGCAACTTCAATAGGTATATCAACTTTAATGAGCTCATTACTGCAGCCGAGCGTAATACTACCTCTACACGTTGGCCCAACACAAATAACCGATATATAGCGAGAGCTGGCACTAACTTGGCCCAACGTGTGAGCCACCATAACATTTGCATAACCTGACGTCACACACACATACCAATCGGCGAATTGATATTTTGTACAACGGCAAACGAAACTCTGGAATAAATATCCCACCCTCATTAATTTGCGCCAATACGATACGATGGACAGACGAACGAGTCATAGGTTGACCACGCTTTATGTAAAATAGAATTAATACTGTCAATTATATTATGTGTGTGCATATTTTACGTAATAATAATAACATATTCTAATCGTATTATGGTAAAATCTTTATAAATTCTAAAAGATTTTTATATTACTTTAAATATTTTTATTTTAAACTGAGAAAACTTATAGTATAGTAATAAAGATTTTGTGTCCAATCTACTACAATAAATGTCGAGATTAACAGTAATTATACTCGTTTCTAGTAAGACTCTCTTAATAAGCTAAATAGCATCAGTGATGCTGCCCGATGTGATTTAACAATATGAAAAGAAAAAACAAAAGTGTATAAATAACATTAGAATGAAATGGTTAGCTATTTGAAAAAAAAAAACTGAAATAATATCAACATAATAGAAGCGATAATTATAAAAATAAATAAATAAACTAAACAAACAATATCTCATTATTAAAAATGCAATAAAAAGCATTGTCATCCTAGTATGTCACCTGATTACCTACGATAATATATGCGAACCCACCCAGCATCTGTGAGGGAAAAATCGATGGCAGGCCGATTTGGACAATAATGAGATTTAAAATTGTGAAGTAAGTAATTAATGAGGATTAGTGCACTGGCAGTGACGGATACTGCCGTCGAAACTACTGTGTGTTTTGCTGCTTTCGATCAGTAACTATTTAGTATATAAAAATTAAGCGTAATTATTGATATATAACGTGTACATATGACTTTTTTTTTAAAGTATGAATGAACAAATGAATATGGGTGATACAAATACCTAGAATAATAAAATAATAATTATTATGTGGGATATTCGCTTTTATTTTTTCATTGTTACGAAAATTTTGTTGAATTTAAAAAAGTCGGATTCTATCATAATATACCTACTAGTATTTATGAGACCAAACTTTTTATGATTTTAAGAGCTCATAATATATCATTTACTTTGACGTTTGTAAAAAAGTCAATTTTAAATATTCATATCATTACACTTCACATGCTATTTATTTCGCTCCAGTTAAATGTACGAAGTGTTCCCTTTTTAGGGTTCCGTACCCGAACGGTCAACGCTGCCAACGGTCTATTACTATCTATTAGGCCTACGCTGTCCGTCCGTCTGTCAGAGGGCTGTACCTCATGAATAGCAATAGGTAGTTGTAATTTTCACAGAGTATGTATTTCTATTGCCGCTAATACAACAAATGATAAAAATAAATAAAAACTTAATATAATCGAAGTCAATATACTACGTACATAGAGTAAAAGTCACATTAATAAGAAGTACATGTACAATGGTACTGAATACCTCGTGTACGAATTCGACTCGCGCTTGACCGATTTTATTTTATTTTCGTATCATACTTTAACTGTATTTATTAAAATGTATTTTTCAGATTACATACATACCTATATCTGTAAAAAAAAACAAATAATAACATCGAAGCCGCCAAACATACATACATGGTGTCGCATCACGAGAGAAGCGGTGGCGCAAGACTCGACCGAGATAGGACCAGTGACCACAACCACTCTGTCAAGAATGCACGACTGAGAAGAGGAAGAATCTGTATAGTGCTATAATTTTCTAATGAAATTGCTGCTAATTACGAACAGAAGAAAAAAATATATATTATTAACCATAATATAAATATATATATATATATATATATATATATATATATATATATATATATATATATATATGTGTGTGTGTGTGTATAATTAATATTTTGGTCAAATGATGAGTTTCCGCAATTCGCTTTTCTTTGTTCCGACAACGAGCCAACTATTATGGCATAAGCAATGCGGTCATTTACATCAGATCTATTGATCAAGCATGTTATGAACCGACTTCCAATTCCAAAAAGGAGGATGTTCTCAATTCGTCGGAATCTTTTTTTTATGTATGTTCACCGATTACTCGAAAACGCCTGAACCAATTTGGATATTTTTTGTTTCAAAGGGTATACTTTCCAGGTGGTCCCATATAAATTTTATCGAAATCGGTCGAGCGGTTTTTTTAAAAAATCAACAATAAATATTTTTTTAAATAAATTGTTTAATCGAATATGTTATTAAAAAACTTTCTTCTTACAAATTACCTGCTTATTACGTTTACACTAAAAATGGAAAAATAAAAACTTTTTAACAAAAAATAAAAACCGACTTCCAGGCACTAAAATGTGAAAAATAACTAAACTGAGGATATATATATACAAGAATTGCTCGTTTAAATATATTAGATAAATGCAGATAAAAAATGTAGACAGTAAGTCACTTAACATCTCCAGGTAAATTTCTAAGTAATCTATTGTTAACTGTAACGCCGGCGTATCCGCGGTCGTGGTCCCTTAATGAGCTAAAAATATAAAATCTACATATCAGGTCTATAATTTTGTTATAAGGTAATCGGACTACTATTATAAATGCAAAAGTTTGTACGTATATGTATGTCGATTACCCCTTCATACTAAAAAGGCTGGACGGATTTGGATGAAATTTAGTAAACAGATAGACTAAATAGACAGATAGACCTGGAGTTACACAGTTACCAAGAGTCACACCCAAGCAAAGCCACGGTAAGTCGCTAGCATAACATAATTGCCATAATGATACAATAAAGTTCATTATTATTTTTATGCTATATACATTTTATCGCCAGTGTTTGCAATTAATTACAACAATCAATAATTTCGCGCTCCGTCGAGCGAAAACTACAACACTGTGCGGGCCAGATAACGGCAATACAAAGCTATCTTGCTGAAATATGCGCTCATTATATAAACAATTATAACAATCTAACAAAATCCAGGGCTTACTTTTTTAATTCTACTAAACTTTGTGTTCAATAAAAGAAACTTGATGCGTACAATTCGGTGAGACCATTTCATCAAAATAAAAATATTTTATTTTATATATATGTATGTATTTAAAGTTATATATGTGTAGTGTATCAACTATCTGGTATCCATAAAACAAGCCTCGTAGCTTATCATGGACCTAGATCGCGCTGTGTGTTAATGTCCCAACATATTTATTTATTTATAATATTTCTATATGCAATTAGTAAAACGCTGTTATTTTGACATTACAAACAGACACATCAATTTTATTTGTCTGTATATATATATATAAAATCTTAGTAATGTCATAATAATAATAAAATTTTTTTTAAGAATAAACAGATCTTTGCTAAGTGAAGCTAATTCTAACGCATGTAATATTTTAATGGCATGAAATTCATGTTAAATTATAACTATAAGTTTCCGAGACATTTATATAAAATTAAAATTTAGTTGAATGGTAATTTATAGCAGACCAATACCTGATTATAGGTAATATATTGGTATAACAAAGCCGGGTTCTCGTAGTCTCCCAGAATGAGAGATTATGTATTCAAGCTACGAATAAACTACAGGTGCAGTCGCCGTCTTAAAGATGAAAATCGACGAGTTTAGAGCTGCTCTACTTATAAAGAGTCCAGTTAATATTTTATGATACAATTGGAAGTTGAATAAATTTAATCTAATAGTTAAAAATATAACATAATGTACCTATGTATCAACACTAATGTACCTATGTATATTTATACTAACAATAATGTACCTATGTATATTTATATTGATGTTTGTATTTTATACTTACATCTGCATCATTATTTATTCTCAAAGTTTCTGGCGGAAATATTTTAAAGAGGTAACTGATAAGTCATCCTTTATACAAATACCTTATGGTATTTGTTTTCTATTTTTATATGTATTTTTTTGTCCTACATAAATAAATAAAATTCGTCAACGCACGTACGCCGTATACCTTTAACGCTATAGAATCAAATCTCAATTTCATCTAAATTGTCTTATGTTGATGATCTGTGAAATAACACAGATGAACATACACCCAAAATTTAGGTAGAACTTTGCTTATATAATTAGTCGCGTATAGTCCGGCTAAACGACCCTAGGCGGAACCAAATCTGGCCAGGCTCTTTAAGCTACGTACTAATAGGTACAGGCGGCTGCACACCCTGGAGGTCTTGGGTTCGAGTCCCGGGTCGGGCCAAGTTTAGTTATTGAGTCTTTCTGTATATTAAGCCTCAATAACAGCCCGGAGTTGAGAAGTTGGCGGTGTTTCACCCCCGTGCCTCGGAGAGCACGTAAAGCCGTCGATCCTGCGCTTTAACTTTCATTGGTCGTGTCGAGTGGTCGTCCCACCGGAGTATGAGAGTGACAGTAATAGAGAGTGCACTTGTGTCTGCGCGTACACTTGTGCACTATAATATCTCCTGCGCAGTTGGCTAGTCTCAATGAGATTGGCCGCCGTGGCCGGAATCGGTCAGGAGAACATGATCAATAGGTACATATATGGATATAGTGATTTACTACTGATCTAGTGGCAGCTTTAGTTGTAAATTTGTTAATTTTCTTTGAACAATAGGGAAACCCATTTTAGGGTACTATTGAACCACGAACCAAATATCTATTAAAAAAGATTTTGCTTATCCCACTAAAGTCTTAACCTTAGCGACAATAGCCAAGTGAAGAAAAATTGGATTTTGCGATACTGGATAAAACTGCTACTAACAGTTACATAGTATTTATTTTATAAAACGTCAATATATATTTTTATCGGACTGAGCAATATTCTCATGAAATTGACCATTCTCTAGAAAGAGAGAAAGCGATCGTGTGGCCAATATCTATTTTTTATTCTAATTCGAATTTATAAATGATGTGTAAAAAAATTATAATGATTTAAAAATTATAATATTATAATGGAATGTAAAACGGTTACAAATATGTACCTATCTTAATTAATAGTATTCAAATAATACAGAAAACTTCCGGCCGCACATTCGTTTTGTCTCTGTCGGTTACGGCTGCCAAAGAAACACTGAGTCCACTCTCTATGTCTATGGTTTGTATAGAGTTATAAACTTATGATCGATTTATTTGTCTTGCTGCTGTGCTTACTTGCTCGTACATTTTAGTAGTACGTACGCTAATTTATATCTTAAATAACACATTAAAAACAAAACGAACACCTAAAATCTGAATCATTTTCCAAGGCAAAATAATAAGTTAAGAAAAATAGATTCGTATTTTATACAAAAGAACATTTAAAAGCTGTTTGAATTTTTTCAATGCAAATAGCAATATGACCTCAATAGTTAATTTTAAAGTCATTGACACTTTAATAAGGACTGGTATAACAAGTAGGTACCACACGTGTGGAATATACTATGCAATGAAAGCAAGGACGAAAGAAAATAAATACATCATAAAACATTTTTTGATTAATTAATTATTTTTGCTTATTTACTAGCGACTCACCCTCGCTTCGCTCGGTTTCGTCCCTAGCTTCCTTCTCCATACAAACTTTCATCCCCATTTTCGCCCCCATAAGGGATAATTACCGGGGTAAAAAGTATCCTATGTCCTTCCCAGGGTCTCAAACTATCTTCTTACAAAATTTCATCTGAATCGGCTTAGTAGATCCAGAGATTACCCCCTACAACATCACAAACTCACAACATCATAAACTTTACTTCTTTATAATATTAGTATAGATTAAAACAAGTAAATAATCTGAAAATTTTATTCACAAATGTGATACGAATGAGAACTCAAGGATGGTGTTCCACTAGTCATTCGTGCACTTTCAAAATCGATGAACTAGCAAATTGAACATACCAATATTTTTAATCTGTGGGCAAATTATATGCGAACTAAAGCCTTTTAAAGCCTATATACATATTTGCAAATATAAAATACATAAGTAGGGTCCTGAATGGCGGGGCTTATCATCGTCATTTTCATAATGCATCCATCCACTCCTGTATAATGTATGCGTGCGCCGCGGGCTCAGCGTATTAATTACATATATCGCTTAATTATTGATTTTTAGTATTAAATGTACGAACATTTTGGCTTCGCCCGCACAGATTTATGCCTCGCTCGTAATATATGACGTCTAAATAACTTTAACGTATAATGAGTCGGATGAGGTGGAATTTTACTGAAGAATTATTTTTAGCCTTTGAATTTTCTATCTACATTTTTGAGGAGCTAAAAAAATTATGTATGTTTCATGTGGCTTTAATTAAGATACATAAGCATAAACCACATAAAATATACTCATACGTTTAGTAATTACGTTAAATCGTAGACGTAATTTTCTAATTGGCATTACTATATTAAGCATTAAAATTTCAGTAACCTATGACGATGCCTTGCATCTATGTAATTCATATTATTATATTGCAAATCTTTGATCTAATTAAATGTTCACCGCGTAAGAGATCAGACCATAGCCCACCACGCAAGTCAAGTGCGGGTTAGCGCACATGTCATGTGTTCTAAAAATCAGTTAGTTACTCTTAAAAATGCAGGCTTCCTCACGATGTTTTCTTTCACCGTAAGTGGTAATCATGTTAAAAAGGCTCGCACATGAATATATGAGAGGAAAGAAACTCGGGATTTGAACTCGCATAAGTTGGTTTCCGAGCTAGTGCGCTCACCACTGTACTATTACTGCCTTAAAGTAGTAAGACCAAAAATTAGACATTTTCAACTAATTGTTCCTTCATGAATTATTGTTATCTACATTTATTTACAGCAATTTATGTTATAATAATCAACAACAAGATTAAAAGTAAAAATAAGGCGAGTATTAGATCCCATCTTGTACTAAGTCTCGTGTCTTATGTAAATTAAACTGCATAAGATTAAATATTGATTGAGGAAAATACTATTCAGATAGTTTATTTGTTTGTAATATTTAAAAAATATTTATTTAGAATTTTATTTAGTATTGCTATAGCTATATTTAAACCTTCATTTATTTTAAGTTTATACATATACCTACTAACTAATTCTTATAAAAATGTTTAAAAATTCCTTTAAAGAGGACTTTAATAATGACAATGCGTTGTAGTACTTTTAAATATAATTTTGCAACATTTTGTAGAATTTAAAAAAATATTGGAATTATGAAAAAAAATATACCAAAACTGTTTCATTAACAAGCTGGTAGATATTATTCATAAAAAAATCAGTCAATACGTTTTGTCATCAGCTTTCATTTATTACAAAAATCCTTATAAAAGTTTTAAGCACTTTTTTCGACTTTTTTCTTTTTTTAACGAGTTTTGCAATTATGCGCTTTACCTTCTAAAATAAACATTAAAAAAAAAATAGCTAAATCGATCCATCCGTTCTCAAATACTGTACTTATTAACATCCAGCGTATCATTTTTAATAATATAGATATATTTAGATGGAACGGAAAGAGATTGAATACGAAGAAGAAATAATCCTTTAAAGATTCAAAAAAAAAAAAAACAAATTCCACTACGAAAACTAAATCATTGAACTATCTATCGTAACTAGGCTGTCGATGCGATGGGGGAGCGGGCGTAATTTAAAACCGCATCACCCCGCGCCCCCTTGCGAAATTAAGTGCGAGGCGGTCGGTACGTGACACCGGCAAATGCGCCGTGCCTACCGTGTGTACCCACCTTAATTGTGCTGCTTCGTTTGTACCCTACCATGCCGTGTGCTTCCGTATAAATGCCCATGTAGATAGACTGTCGACGTCAATATTCTAAACCGCGGCTTAAGTTTAACTTCGCGGTATGGGATGAAACGTAGTAGGATAGTTGTTGCTTGAACAGATGATATGTCTGACGTAGGTGCACATTAAAGCCTTCGTTGGTCAGAACGAACTGTGTAACAGTAACTAGATACTAGCTTTCTTCAAGAATTTGAAACTTAATTTATACATATATGACTAAAATTAGCTACGACAAATTATGCATATTTTAATTGAAAGCACACTGAACATCCAAAAACAATATTTTTTAATTTTATTTATATAGAAGCTGTCATCGAAACCATATTTTATGACTTAGCGACTTAAGCCGAAGCTAAATCTATTAATCGATTATGGTTTTATTCCTTTTTAGGAAAAGTACATTATAACTCCTATTGCTTCACTAATTAAAATCTATAAAAATAACTTATCTAGAAAAATAACTACTTACTTAATTATTATTTTTTTGTTGGTCCTTCTTTTTTCGAATTTCTATTAATGAAACATTAATTTAAACCATTTTAACATTAAAAAAGTAATTTATAAAATTACATGTCTTGGCTGACTAATGCATCAACCCCTCGACGAATCGCCGGCCTAAAGTCGTAATATTTGCCTATATAAATATAAGCCGACATATACCTATAAATTTTGAATAGTTGTCGGGCAAAGTCGGGTCAGTTCCTTGTTATAAAGACTTTATCTTTAAATTAATGAACATATAAAGCATACAAGATAACTACTTACCCCTGTCGCATCCCATCGCTTCGCAACGTCTTTGTCTAACCCATCTTATTTAAGACCCAAGTCATCCTTACATTGACAATCGTAGACAAATTTACCCATGATTGCGACCTTTCATACGGACCCCTTAATTACTGACAGCTTTGTACTTTTGTTTATGTGAAAACGCCAATTATTACAATAAGCGTGTACGCTCCGTTCGTCTCCACTGGCGTTACTTTGTACGGGAAATGAGTTTAATGAACGTAATTAGCCAACTCTGAATATATTTATATTAAATAGCATGCATGTCTGTACGTTTTAATTTTAAGCCTTTGAAAGGGAAGAGATATAGGGGTGTATAGAACTGTATTACAGTTGTGTAAATAATTAAAATGGAGTCACAGACAAGCAAGCAATGAGGCTTAATAAAAAAATATCAATAAGATGTTACAAATTTCTATTTTGTTTTACTTCAAAATATGTTTTCTGCATAAATTAATTTACATCGACACTGACTTGATTAAAATATTATTATTTTTTTTTTTATTAAAGATGGGCTCACTCTTGACCTTCATCTTAGCTAAAAGGCATATAGATAAATAAGGTCTATGATCTAGCGAGTTTGCAAACGAGAAGCCTATTGAGACGCTCCTTAAAAAGTTTCAGGTTGTACGCTCTCGGAAAAACAGACGCATATTTAATATTTTATATTGGTATATTTATTATGTGTTATTGGGATATTGCATCGCATGCTATATCCTAATTCTAAGCCAACTTATGTTTATGTTACAATTACAATAAACAAAATTTAACTAACGTTGGCTTTTCGATTAAGTTATCTCTATGGTCAATGACATATCGCCGTTTGCGGATAGTACCTGTGCCACTATCCTATTCAAACGCTACTATCTAACATAACTATAAGATGAGGATAAAAAATTAAATAATTTTCATTAGAGTCATTCTTGTATTGTTATTAAAGTGTTAACGTAAAAGCGTACAGCGGTACACGAAGGGTTGAAATCAGGGCGGGCGGTAATCAGGCGGTGACCGCGTAATGGCCCCTTGGGGACGGCCGCGACGACTTGAGACATTGCGTACTTAGGGCTGCTACTTTCATTTAATACATTCTAAATATTACGATGCGGAAAAACTAAAAAAAAAACACTAAAAAAACCAATTGCTAGGAAAAAAAAATCACGTTTCATACTACGTTAGGCCCTAAAATCAAAGTGCCGATCAACAAAAACAATGTGGGGAACGCTCAGGCCAAGTATTTTTTAAGGTGACATCGAATCTGTGCAATCATTCCTATTGCTATTTGCTACCAACTGGCATTCCTAGAAGCCACGAAATATAAGTATTGAATTGAATTATTTGCTGTTTTTAATTAAAATTAATAATAAAATTTCATTTTGTTTTGTAGGATTTTGATTTTATTAAAATTATGAATCATTAAAATATAATAAGACCTGTGTTTAACTATTCCAAGTAACAATGTACGGATATTATAAATGCTTTATTAATGAAGACCTAATTAAATTGACTGAACAGTTGACTGATTTGAACATTAGGTAATATGGTGTAAATCTTACAAATATTATAATATGTAATAAATAATTTTTATAATATATATAATATATTTATAATAAATATTATAAATGTGATAGTTTGTGAGTACGGATGTTTGTTACTCTTTCACGCCAAACCGGCTGAACAGATCTGGATAAAATTTGGGACAAAGATAGATTGTAGTCTGGAATAATACATAGGCTACTTTTTATCCCGGAAAAATGTACGGTTTCCGTGGGATAGATTTGTTTTTGTTTTTTTAGTAATATATATACTGATGATGTTCTCCTGGCCGATTCCGGCCACGGTGGCTAATCTCATTGAGACTAGCCAACTGCGCAGGAGATATTATAGTGCACAAGTGTACGCGCGGACACAAGTGCACTCTCTATTCCTGTCACTCTCATACTCCGGTGGGACGACTGCTCGACACGACCAGTGAGAGTTAAGGCGCAGGACCGACGGTTTTACGTGCTCTCCGAGGCACGGGGGTGAGACACCGCCAAATTCCCAACTCCGGGCTGTTACTGAGAATTACTATACAGAAAGACTCAATAACTAAACTTGGCCCGACCCGGGACTCGAACCCAGGACCTCCGAGTGTGCAGCCTTACATGCTAGCCACTACACCACCGAGGCAGTTAATATATATACTAGTGCTCACCCAATAGTCGAAATGGGTCATTTTTTTTTTGATAACAATAAAGCTCGTAAATAGCTACTAAAACACATACATAAGAGAAAATGGTACTAAACTGTTTTGCCTTTGCTTATTTATTATAGATATATATAGAGTTACAATTAATAACTTTTAACGTTATTTTACTTTATATTGGTAATACTAGAAAATTTGGTTTAAATATTCTACCTAGATATCAAATTACTTCAATGTTTCTATTTTGTTACTACATAAATACTTGTACATGTAGCTACCTACGACTAGTATAGTATTATGTGATCTATGGTATAAGAAACTCGAGTTCGATGTTTAAATCTACTTAAGATTGTGATCCAATATTATAATTAATGTTTTAAATATTTAAGCATTTATAATAATTGTCTCAGCCAAGCACGTCCACTGCTGGATAGGCCTTATCCAAAGATTTCCACGACAACAGATCTTGTACCGTCTGCATCCAGTCGGATCCAGCGACTTTGATCAAGACGTCGGTCCTTCTTGGGGGAGGTCTAGTGTCCACGCTCCGCCTTCCGGTTATTTATAATAAAATATAATGTATAAAATTCTAGTAACATTTGCGGGCCGGGCAAATAGCGACGTGAAAAAATATTCAAAAAAAAACTTTTTTAGCTGTTTTTATAGCTAACCTAGATACCGTCACTTAAAAGTTAAAACTCAACCTTTTTAGTCCCGTGATATGGTCTGGATGTGAAATTAAAGTAACTTTGTAATTATATCATTTTATGTAAATAAAAAAATAAAATAATTTCATCAAAATTTATGAAGCCGTTTAAAAAAGAATCACGCCAAGACACCATAATATTAAATTTTTCCTTTGTCATGTACCGTTTGGACATTTCTTCAATGCCGTTCATTTTTTTTAAGTTACGTAAATTTAGAAAAAAAATATCTAAATTATTGCTTGGCAACCCTAAGACCTGTAATTCTTAGGGAGAGCTTAAGACAATGCCGATGTTTATTCTTTATCGCAGCCGTGGGAAATTTACGCGCGGGGTGATAATTAAATATTTCCATTCATGGTGCAACGCTGCGCTCACTTAATTAAACAACCCTAAACAGAAACGCGAAAAATGTATGCTGTAATCCAAAAGCTGTATAATTTTAATAAGAAAAAATTCAAAGAAAGAGTTTTCTGGTAGGTTTAAATTATTTACTTAGAATATTTTATAGGCTGTCAGCGTAAATATGCTAGTGCATTGGCACGTGTATAAATTTTTTATTTTAATTTTACTACTTTATTTAAAAACACTCAAATAGATAAATTGTGATTTATATAAAATGTTTTATAGTAAGTACCTAATAACAAGTAATATTATGACTGTAATATGTATATCCTACCTATAATGATATTATCCTAATCAATTTCGGGTACGCGCAGACACAAGTGCACTCTCTATTCCTGTCACTCTCATACCCCGGTGGGAAGACAATTTGACACGACCAGTGAGTGCGACCAGTGATCTGGCACAAGACACGGGGGTGAAGCACCGCCAACTTCCAAAC
This sequence comes from Brenthis hecate, assembly GCA_951806755.1. Taxonomy (NCBI): domain Eukaryota; kingdom Metazoa; phylum Arthropoda; class Insecta; order Lepidoptera; family Nymphalidae; genus Brenthis; species Brenthis hecate. Next base: position 2,151,606 of record OX638279.1, on the reverse strand, counting down.
TCCATGCTATTTAATGAGACTTTCTGTACAAAAAGACTCTATAACTAAATTTGGCCCGTCTCAGGACTCGAACCTAGGACTTCCGGATCTGCAGCCCTATATGCTAAGCACTAGACCATAGAGGCAGTTCGGTTCGGTTCGGTAGGTTCTAGCCTAACCTAACCTACCTATACGTATTAGGTATAGATATACCTATTTATGTTTATGCAAGAATGTTTTTCGCATTCTTCTAAATTACATTGAGAGTACTTGTTATCGTCTCAAAATATCATTAAAGTTGGTAAGTATTAGTGACTATACACTAAATAAAAGCCATGAGCTCCCATCTCACGTAGTGGCAGCTAAAAGGGTGCCGTTACAATGTTCATCTATGTATATGATAATTATTAATCTTTTTTGTGTTTGATATCATAGTTACGAATAGCCGTTCTATCGCCAATTACTTTCTCACTAATTAAAATAACAATATATCGACTCAATTAAAATTTATTAAATGATAATATGAAAGTATTTTTTATTAAAGTTATTATGCCAGCCATAGTGTTACATTTTTTTTTTTCAAAATTTTAATTGAAGTAGTAAGATTCAATTCGATTTATAATAAAATAAAGAATTAAAACAAAAATGTTTCAGAACTAGTGAAAATATCGCGTAACACACGAAGTATGTTGGCCCTAATTCAGTGTAATATATTTTAAGTCCATTAAAAAAATCATATAAATTATTTAAGGGCTGATTTCTTAATCGCCGGATAAAAAATATCCACCAAACTTGTTTGTTTTACTTTATCTTATAGTTAACTTAACATTTGATATTATTAATTAATCTTTAAGAATATAGTATGTTAGTAATATAAAACCAATTAACCATACAGTATACGACTACGAACATATATAATACTAGCGGACCCGACAGACGTTGTCCTGTCTACACGTCTTTAATTTGAAAATTTCAAACTTTTTGGACAATATTGTGAATCTAAACCATTCCCAGATCCCCTTGAACACACACAAAAAATTTCATCAAAATCGGTCCAGTCGTTTGAGAGAAGTTCAGTGACATACACACTCACAGAAGAATTATATATATAAAGATTCTATTTAAAATAAAAGGCACAGAATACTGAATACTAGTAATGCCATCTTGCGAAGCTTTCCTACATTCTAAGCACATTAGCGCCACAAACACACCCACCTATACTTACCCTATAAACAGTCACTCACACAAAGATCCAGGAAAGATACTAAAAACACCCTTTTAAAAAGCTATTCGTACTCAACTTTTTGTGACATTCTATTAACAATCTTATTTTGTTAGTTTTAAAGATGATTTTTGATTGGCTTGAATTGTCGCATGAGACTTTTAAAAGCTTTCAGTTAAATTTGTAAAATTTTTAGCTCTAATTTCGAAATGGTGTAAGTTTCTCGTCGAGGGCGAAATGTAAAGAATGATAAGCTTAAGAAGGTAGCTCACGTACAGTTACGCTCTTCTAGAAATAAGATGGTGCGAAGTTCGATGAGTCTGTGTGCAAAGCATTGTCGATGTACGTGTGAGGGGTTGTATACGTGAACTTTCTTAAGGAGTTTCATAAGAAGGCGAAGAAAACGAAAAGGTTCGCACTTGAAGGAGTTTGGTAAAAATACTGACGACACAGTTCGAAGATCTTTCGCAAGAGGGCGCCCAATAATTTTTTTATATATTTAAAAATTATTTTTTAATGATCTATACTTATATTAATTCTAGTATGAATTTTAAACAGTTTTAGTAAATAATAAAATATATTTGATCAATTTCCATATTGTAATTTAATAAATACAAAACGTAGGTACCTTTTGGATTAATTTACATAAATTATTCATTAGTAATCTACTTGTAAAGGGTGCGAAAAAGTAACCATTGCGGTGGCGAATCAGAATCGACACTTTTAACCACAGCGAGTGGTGCGACGCGTGCCAAACAAACCGATGACAAATCCTTCTAATTGCATTGTAGCAGTTACCACCCATTATGATCTTAACGAATAGCCTATTGCGGTTAACCGCAGAATCATCACTAGCGACCAATCACGGCCTATATTTTCCGCTATCTATTTTTCCGCGGGGTGAAAATCTTAGAAACCACACGACTAACCGCAAAGGTCAGGTGATCGGCCAATGGGGATCGTAAATATAACCGCAAACCACGCCCATTTAACCACAAACCAACCACAACGCGAGACGTTCACTTCTCGTTATCGATTATCTTTAACCGATGTTCTTTTGGAAAATTACGTCACGCGGTTGGTTAGTTATTTATTGCTCGCCGAATATCGAGATATCGATAAGACGTTCTATTCTATTCATTATGTAGTGAATACCTGTGAATTGGTTATCGTAGTAAGATTCGAGGGGATTAAAGGTAAGTTATCAGTTAAAGTCAATCTATGGTCATACAAAGCAAACCCTAAACTGGGCATCGTCCTTCGAAGATGAAATATTGATTCACCGCGTCGTTGAGAAGGCGACGCACACAGACACGCCGCGTTCAGACGCACGGACACAGCCGCGACCGCATTATATTCATAATGAATACAGCTATCCCACTCGTCGGTCGTCTTTGACTTTGTATAAATATATTTTGTCCCTTTCTCTCACCACTTGAGCGGACCATTCCCCCTCGGGCGAGAGGGACGGGTGAGGGTTAGGAGCTTGTCTTCGAGAGGTCGCCGATTTCTATTTCATTAAGTGGCGCGGCTGTAACCGCAGCGGATCGATTTAAGTTAAGCACCTGAAAAAATGTACTAATACTGGATCGAGGTTCAAAACAAAAATAATAAAAATACTTTTTTATGTCGAATAATATACATATGTGATATGTAACAGAATTTTTGGCTACTCAATCTTAAATTTAATAAGACAAAAAATACACCATGCATGTAAATAGCTTTGGGACTTTGAGATATTTAATAAGAGAGTTCATAAGTAGCAAATAATTGTAAAGAATTTTGAATTAGATATTAGAATATATATTTACATATAGTACATACTTATAGATACATATGTTATAATTACTGTTTATTTGTATTTTATTTGTACCTATCTAATATATTTTTACAAAAAGCAATAGTTTCTTAATCCGACCAGTTACATTTAGTTATACTCGTATTTTGGCATCTTACCACAGTATATAACATCACATTTCCAAATATTTACATAAGTTAAATTGAATACTGAAGAGTCTATCTAAAGCACATTTTTGTAAGTTCCGCCATTAGCGCGCACGCGCTCATATATTATTAACGCAAGCATACACTTACTTATATGTTCACATTATGTTCAAACGGATCTCCTTTGAAAGTCGTCTTATTGTGATTTGAGTGCGCATTAAACATTCAGTAGAGGACATGGCAGGGGTGGTACTTGCGTATTTGTTATTTATCTAGATACATATTAAAATTCCTTTTCAGTCATAGCAGGAAAGAAATTAAAACCTATATACGTATATTATATATAATAGTCTCGTGTAGGTATGTATTGGTATATAGTTGGAAATAAAAAATATATATATTTAAAATATCCTATATTTAAAACACTTCAGTACCATTTTTTATCTGTTTGTCAAACAATTTACTTTTTTCTTTTTGTAAAGATATGTAGTTATAGAATAACATTAGTGTTATCAGTAAAAATATTTTTATATTTTTTTTTTATATCTGCAGATAATTAATTTATCCTATAATACGGTCAAATTTTGACCACTAGGCAAACAAACAATGATTTGAGTAAAATCCACTAACAATTTAATTTTTCTCTATTGCAAGGTGATTAACTAAAATTATACCTATAGTTATTATAATTATGAAATTATACGGTAGAGTAAGCCTTAACGAACGTGGTAGCGTCAGTTGCATGTAGAGTCTAGTTTTTTTTTATAATGATTTTGTTTTGATTATTATTATAGATTTACTAAATGTATAGCTAAATATATACTAACATATAATAAAATTCTAACTAAGCAGAAACTGTACATTAAATATTTTTTGGAAAATCTTATTGCAATAGACAGTATTATCGATACAGAGGCCGAATCTATAGTTTTTAGAATTTTTGTCTGTCTGTTTGAGTGTCTGTCTGTCGGTCTGTTACCGTATCACAGATAAACCACTGGAGGGATTTTGATGAAATTTGGTATGATGGTAGCTGGTTATCCGGATCAACTTATAGGAAACATTTTACTGCGGAAAAATATCTCATTTCTGAGAAAAAATACAAAAATTGCAATGCAAGAGTATACTAATATGTAGAACTTAACAATTTGGTTTTTGGTCATCTGAACGCTATTTAACATCTAAAACAACATTCAATCAACATAACATCTAAATGCTAGTACAAAATAATTTATTTAAGAGGACAATACAAACAGTAAATGCTACTTATAATATGTCATTTACAGTCATCATTGAATACTGTTCTCTGTATCAGCCTCAGACTAAAGATTTCAGAGTTTGATTAATATTTTCTTAAAAGGGCAGCACCAAGAAAACGTCCAAAATCAAAATAGTAGCGTAATTTGCTGTTTATGCTACCATTCTCGATTTTCCATACAAATTGTTAGCTTTCTTTAAGAAATAAGGGAAGTTTTACATAGTTATTAGTCGTTAATTTACATTTTTTTTAAAAGAATTTCTTATCTTTTCTTTGAAAGAGAAATATCATAACACCTACAAGTTTATATTTTAATTTTTTTTCTTCATTATTATAAAATCCCTTAGTTATTTTTATTTACTAACATTTATTTACAAATCACAGCAATCATAAGTAAATAAATGTTAATTATTTGAGTATTCTATTAATATTTGTTTACAGTTTTAAAATATTACTGTTTGGCTTCATGTTAAGTTCTCTGACATTTTATCAATCCTATTATTTCTTAGTCTGAGGTTTACTAACGTACCCGTAACAACTAACACGTAGGTATATACATATATATGTACGTAATAAGTATACTATTTCTATAATAGTTCTTAAACTACACTAGCTTTTAGTATCCGTTGAATAATGAATAGCCCGGTCAGGTTGGGGCTCTTAAAATATATGTAAACCATTTCCTTTACCGAATGCAGTACGATCTTAACATACATAATGTAGGAATCGGCATGTCCATTCGAAGATTTCTGTTTGGTAATTCATCTCATGTTTCAAATTCTAAATCTATGTTTGTAAATATTTTATATACGTTTGATCTTTATTTTTGTTTTTTTTTTTTTTATATAATAAAATTTATTTACATATTGTAATATGTTATTACTAGCGGCTGACCCTCGCTTTGCTCGGGTTCACCTCTAGGAAAACAATTACAAACCTATCCCACGGAAACAGTACACATTTTCCGGGATAAAGTAGCCTTGGGTTATTCCAGACTATAAACTATCTCTGTACCAAATTTCATCCAGATCCGTTTAGCCGTTCTTGTGTGAAAGTGTAACAAACAGCCATCCATCCTCACAAACTTTCATAAATTTATAATATTAGTATTAATTGCTTAAAATTATACTTTGAAGTTATACCATAATATGTATGTATGTATTTTGAGAATGTTTAAAATTAACATATAATTAAAAATATCATTAATTTAATAGTAACACATCATCTATGTCGCATTATTGCGAAAAAGATCACAGTTGTGTGATAGAATATTTTATTATATTGTATCTGACTAGATCAGAGTAAAACAGCACATGTAACGGGTTTGAGGCTCGCTGGAATTCATAAACAGTACCTATTCATGGCTTTGTACCCATATCAGTAAATCCAGTAAAAGAAATATAATTTAAGAAATAGCAACACAGGCTGAAACGTAAACAAGCGCTAACAAGCTTCAAGAGGTCGTTTACAGCCCTTATATTAATTAGGGAGAATATTTTGGGGTTATTATTTGCGTAATAAAGCCTTATTTAGCGCCCCCCTTTAGATGAAATATTAGCGATTGAAGAGAATAAGTAGCTACTGAGTACCGTTTTCACTTAATCTTTAACTCTAAAATTTAAAAATAATGATACTACACATTAAATAAACATAAAAAATAAGTAAATATTTTTAAATATAAAATATGAAGTGTGAATCGATTTCGTCTTTCTTAATCCTGAAAATCATATCAGGTAGGAATCTTTGGAGGGTAATTCAACGGAAAACATGGTCCATATGTTATGATTTATTATTTAATACTTTAGTATACAAATCTGATGTTATTTTGTGTTCTAATGGGTAGGAAAGTGATAAAGACATAAAAACATTCCAACACTTTGAATTCAAACGTCCATGGAGTGTCAAGCGACTTGTCTTGTGGACAACCTGTTGTGGACCCGATGGACCTATTTTGACACCTGCTTATATGGGACTAACTCTACAGAATGAGTTCGAATCGGTTTTATTGTGCGATTTATATCTATTAGATGACTTGACATTCGCAGAAATAAATCTGGTTAAGAGATTTAGTTAGGTACCATTACCCAAAAAAGATACATCTATAGACTATACATACAATAAAATTGTAACTAAGCCGAATCTGTACATTAAATATTTTTTGGGAAATCTTATTGAATTTAATATTATCATCGATACAGAGGCCGAATCTATAGTTTTTAGAATTTTTGTCTGTATGTCTGTCTGTCTGTTTGTTACCGCATCACAGAAAAACCACTGAAGGGATTTTTATGAAATTTGGTATGGCGATAACTGGTTATCCGGGTCAACATATAGGGTACTTACTTTTTACCGCGGGAAATATCTCATTTCTGAGAAAGAATAAAAAAACTGCAATGTAAGAGTAACATTGCAGAAACTAATATGTAAAACATAAGAATTTGGTTTTTGGTTATCTGGACGCGGGTGGAGCCGCGGGCAATGCTAGTCGGGTATAATAATTAAATATAGCGTCTGTAGAAAAAAAATCTTTTTAGTTAATAATATTTTATGCAGTCGGGTTTTAAAATATATGTAAGTTTCTGCTTTTTGAGTGAGTTTTGTAGTTCTGTAATCTATACCTACATATAATAAATTTTTAACTAAGTCGAATCTGTACATTAAATATTTTTTTTTGAAAATCTTATTAAAATAAACATTATTATCTATACAGAGGCCGAATCTATAGATTTTAGAATTTTTATCTGGTACCGCATCACTGAAAACCACTAGAGGGATTTTGATAAAATTTGGTATGAGGATAGCTGGTTATCTGGGTCAACATATAGGATACTTTTTACTGCGGGAAAATATCTCATCTCTGAGAAATCTATACTAAACGTTAAAACGTAAGTAGGGACGAACCTGAGCAGAGCGCGGGTCAGTCGCTAGTGACATATAAAATGGAAATGTGTAATGTTTACTTACTTCTTACTATTAGGTACATAAATAGATGTAAGCGTAATTTTACTACGTAATAATTTATTATGAAACATGAACAGAGGATGCCTTCAAAGCATTTTTACTATACACCCATAAAATAAAATATGAAAAACAAATCTAAATCAAATCAAGCAATCCTTACAGACACAAAAAGTCGACACACGCATTATTTAAATACAATGGTCGTTCGTTAGGCGGCCTCAGGAGTTCGATGCAAGATTTAATTAAATCCCTCCCCGCCCCCCTCTTCCCCCTCACCCCATCGCCGGCAATTTCCTAGAGGCCTGATTTATTGTCGTGAGGCCGCGAGCCGCCTGCGACCTCTGACGTGGTAAAGGATTGTGGCTAGTTTTTCTTACAGGCAATACATATTATATAATATTCTCTTGAAGCAATGCAGATATAATATTTTTATGTATTTTATTTGACTTGATCTAATAAAACACAAATCAAAAGCTTTAGATATCCCTTCATATGAATGTTTAAATTAAAGGATTGCGCCCAGTCTTTCTTACAGACAAAACATATTTATAACTAGCGACTCACAATCGCTTCGCTCGGGTTTGTCCCTAGCTTGCTTCCCAATACAAACTTTCATCCCCATTTTCACCCCCTTAAGGGATGATTATGGAATAAAAAGTATCCTATGTCCTTCCCAGGGTCTCAAACTATTTTCTTACCAAATTTCATCTAAATCGGTTCAGTACTCGTAGATCCAGAGATTACCCCTTACAACGTGACAAGCTAACAAACTTTACCTCTTTATAATATTTTATATGGGTATAGATAAATATTCTCTATTCTATAGAAATCCTTCAGATATGCTATGTATATTGTTTCATAATGTATATTATAAAGGATTTTTTGTATATTTTATTTGCTATTGGTCTACTAAGTCACAAATCGCAAATTTGATCCCTACATAGGAATTTTTGAATTAACAAAATAACTTTATCATCGATTAAACCTTTTTTACCGATAATTGTAGCTAAAAAATGTTTGAATGTGAAAAAACGTACGTGAAAATGTGTTTAGTGTGTGAAAAAAAAGTTTCAAAGATTCTTCGTGTATATGAATTAAATATTTTATTACATAGAAACAAAATTTGACATATTTTTGCCCGCAACTCTGCTTACATTATAGGTAGGTACATCAATAAAGAGCCTATGTGGTTATCTAAAATATAATTACCTTCATTCTGTATTTCATTAAAACAGTTGAATTGTTAGAGCGAAAAAAGTAACAAAACGAACGAATATCATAAAATCCATACAATATCATCAACAGAAAAGTAAACCTATAGGAATATCTATCAGATTATCGCAAAAAAAACTCAATTGAAACAAAAACGCTAAAAATATCTGTAATAATCTATTATATAATAGTACACGATATTATTTAAGGCGTCACTATATTTAACCCTTGCCGTCTTACTTTGTAAAAAATCAAAATGGAAATCCCAGACTACCAAGTCGGTATGAGTGTATTTCCGTGTCCAGTAACACCGGAATACTTTTTCTTTCAGTATATTAAGACGGGATAAGTTCATCCCCACGGCCAACAGCCCGATAGGGGTGTCTATGATTTATAGCCACCTGCTACAGGAATGTTTGTAAATTGACTTTTTAAAAAGTGACTGGATTTTTTGTCTACATTTTTTTTTATTTAATGGTTACATTAAAAACCTCTTGTTATTACTGTCTATTTATACAAAACTAACACAGATTCCAAAATATTTTATTTATTATTAGGTACATTTCATCATTTTTAAAAAAAAATTAATTTATATATTTATATATACTCGTACCTACATATGTATATGATTTTATATAATATATCTTTTTATTTCACTTATATTATTTATATCTACATATTAAGCACTCTTGACTTTTACGTTGACTGGAATAAGATAAATCCACTTGTACCCAACTGATGTCCTTTGTAATTCATTAATCTATACATATAATAAAATTCTAACTAAGTCGAATCTGTACATTAAATATTTTTTAGAAAATCTTATTGAAATAGACATTATTATCGATACAGAGGCTGATTATATAGTTTTTAGAATTTTTGTCTGTCTGTCTGTTACCGCATCACAGTAAAACTACTGGAGAGATTTTGATGAACTTTGGTATGGTCATAGCTGGTTATCCGGGTCAACATATAGGATACTTTTTATCGGGCGAAAATATCTCATTTCTGAGAAAAAATACATTTACTGGTTAGAATAAAACCACGATGATACTATGTATATTTTAGCAAGGTAACTTTCTAAACAAGGCAAAAACTATTAAAAATAGCTTATTGGTCATCAGAACGCGGGCGGAGACGCGGGCAATGTTAGTTCATTTAATAAAATTAATAAGAACTTGTAATATTTTAAAACAATTAGGACATAGAATAAACCAAACGTAAAGGCGACTTGGTAAATAATCGAGTTGTTTAACAGGAAGGAAACATATTCTAAGTTTTTGAATCCCGCGCACCGCTCATCAAAGAGCCAAGTTTCGAAAAGACGTGAACTTTCTTTATTAGACAGCGAACTCGGGGCCTATATTATCCCTACTAATTAATCAGATACAAATCTAAACAAAGTATTAAATTACGACACAAACTCCGTAAGTATCTTAATTAATAGCGATTTTATTTTGTTTATAAGAATTATTAAATTAATTAGATTTATTAAATTAGAAAATAAATATATTACAAAAATATTTGGTTTGTTTTGTAAGTAGGTACATAATAATATTAAAAAAAACTGTATGGAATTCATACATGCTATGGTACTTGATATGTACATATGTACATGGTGTGTATTAAAAGATTGCATTCCTTCATGTAGGAAAACCTTGACAAGTGCAGAGAATAAATAATCTATACCTACATATAATAAAATTCTAAGTGAGTCTAATCTGTACATTAAATATTTTTTGGAAAATCTTATTGAAATAAACATAATTATCGATACAGATGCCAAATCTATAGTTTTTAGAATTTTTGTCCGTCTGTCTGTTTGGGAACGCATCACGAGGTAACCACTGGACAGCTTTTGATGTTTGGTATGACGAACCCGAGCGAAGCGAAAGTGAGTCACTAGTTAAGAAATAAACTACATTTTTTTTAATATATAAGTAAGAATAACATATACCTTGGTATAATAAGACTAGACGTAACTTTACTTCTTTTATTTATCAGTATATTTGATAGCAATTTTCACGTTAGATAACAGTATCACACCAGTCATAAATAATACGACTGTTGAGTTATGGTATCGTCTCGAAGGACAATAATAAATCTCCGGGGTGGACAAAGAAATGATAAATATGACGTTATGTGTGAGGAACGAGAGCAGAATATATGTGGTGGACCCTAAACTACAGGGAGTGAGAATATATACGAGTAAGTATTAGTTTAGCTATATTCTGCGACTTTGTTTGCGTAAAAAATTTTTTGGAGAGATAAAATATACTATAGACTTATCCTTCACTTAGGTTCGTCCCTAGGTGTCTTTTGTATTTATCATATAATGTAATTAAATCTATACTACTATACTAGTCTATCTATAGTAATATTATATATGTGAAAGTTTGTGAGTATGGATGTATGGATGTATGTTTGTTACTCTTTGACGCCAGAACAGCTGAACTGATCTGGATGAAATTTGGCACAGAGATAGATTATAGTCTGGAATAACACATAGGCTACTATTTATCCGGGAAAAATGTACGGTTACCGTGGGATAGGTTTGTCTTATTATATACATATTTTAAAAATGTTCCACCTTTTCGCGTAGATTTAAATTATTATTAATACCCAATTCGACTTGATTTTGTGCCTATTTTGGCCTATTTCCGCCTAAAAACTCTATTCAAACTATTGCAGAAATATAAAAAAAAATCGGTCTAGCTGTTCTCAAATGATGTGCTTACCAACAAAAAGCATTTCTTTTTTATTTATACACAATATAAAATATAATAAATCTATACATATAATAAAATTGTAACTTAGCTGAACCTGTACATTAAATATTTTTTGGAAAATCTTATCGAAATAAACATTATTATCGATACAGAATCTATAGTTTTTAGAATTTTTGTCCGTCTGTCTGTCTGTCTGTTGCCGCATCACATAAAAACCACTGGAGGGATTTTGATGAAATTTGGTATGGTGATAGCTGGTTATCCGGGTCAACATATACTTAGGATACTTTTTACCGCGGGAAAATATCTCATTTCCGAGAAAAAATACAAAAACTGCAATGTAAGAGTATACTAATATGTAAAGTTCAAAACCTAAGAATTAGGTTTTTTGTCAAGTGAACGCGGGCGGAGCCGCGGGCAATGCTAATATAATATAAAATATACATATATACCAAGTAAACACAATAAAGTCTATAGCAATTTTAAATTAGACACCAAATTAAAACGTACACTAGCAACATTTCTTGGATAGCTTAACGATCTTATTATAAAAGACAAAGCGCAGGGGTTCTATCCGCAACCAGGATACTATTACTGCACCGCCCGATTGCTATTAAAGGATTAACGTTGGGTACAAAGTGATGGCATTTTATTCTGCCCCTTGTCCACTGCCCGCCACCCCCACCCTCGTCTCGACCCTTAAGACCTTTCTACATTTACATAGCTTTTGCGAGCTTAGATTTTTTACAGTTCTTAAAAGATAAAGGATGGATTTTCTTTTAGATTTCTACTTTGCGTTTTAAATTTATGTACATATTATGTACTTTTTACGTAATATTCTGTACAGTTTGTATAGTTCATTTCAATCGTATTGGTTAAAGAAACGATAAGATGAAAAATAATAGGTAACACACATCTATCTACACAAGATGACAATTTTTTTATGTTCCGCATTCGACGATTTCGATGTTCACCTGCTCTCTAAAATAAATTTTATTAGTATCTACTTGTGCATTCTAAGTACCACTTATGAAATTTATGTTATTAAGCATAATATACATTTTCGATAATAATAAAGATATTATAAAATACTAGCGACTGATCCTTGCTTCGCTCGGGTGCATCCTTAGGTTGGTTTTAAAAAGATATACTTAAATAGTTATTAGCCAGCGTTAGTCTTGTTAATTTAAAAAGATTTTGTGAATTTTCCGATGTTTTAATAAACTTTAATAATATTTTCTTGTTTTAATAGTTATTCTGCTATTCGTAGTGAATGCAAATCCAACAAATCAAAAATCATTAAAATCGGTTCAGCCGTTCTCGAGTTATACCATTTATAACTAACCCTTTGTTTTATATATATAAATATACATTAAAATTAAAATAAATATGTTGGGACATTAACACACAGCACCACCTAGTTCCATGGTAAGCTACGAGGCTTGTGTTATGGATACCAGGTAGTTGATACACTACACATATATAACTTTAAATACATACATATTATAAATATAAACACCCATGACTGGAGTACAAACATTTAACATCACACAAATGAATGCCCCTAGCGGGACTCGAACCCGCGACCGCTGGCACAGCAAGTCGGGTCACTACAAACTAAGCCAAACGTGTCGTCGATAAAATAGGCACAATAGATTACATACATAATACATTCCGCTTTCTATTTAAATGACTCATTTATATTGAACACGTACATACAACAGTTTACTTGGATTTTCACAACAGTCAACGCTTAGCTTTTCTCGCTCTTTGTAACGAAATTCTCTAAACTAGAGTATAAGGTCCTACTAAGAACAACTAAAGTTTCACGCGTTCTTGCCTCAGTCTCTTTGCTAGGAAGCACTTAGATCTCGCTTTTACTTTAATATTTAATGCTAAGCTTGCGGCAGGCGGCTCCTATCTAAATTCCTAAGAATTTAGACATGAAAAACATTATCCTTAGATGACCATAGTGACTCAGTGTGGTTTATGTCTAAGCTGTCTGCTGCGCTGGAAGTCACAGGTTCATCAACAGGTTCAATTTTTTCTATAAACAACAGATTTCAATGTTAATGTTAAGTTTGCCGCGTTTCTTTGACTTTTGCTGTAACCCTCACACGCAATCACTTCTAATGCTATTTATATACCTATGTAAATACCTAAAAATTATAAATACAAACATTTAAATTATACATTAAAATAAAATCAATCTGATCAGAGATTATGTATTTAGTTATAATACATATAAATATTTTAAGTTTTAACACACTAACTATGTAATACCCACGTCAATTTTACTCTTATAACCTTACCAAATAGTTACATAGTAGGTACCTCTAGAAAATGCCGCCGTCGTATTTATTCGACGGCCGTCGCAACTTGCAACCAACTAGTTATTACAATTCAAAAAACTTTTTAAATATATATTAATAAACTAATGACCCAGCCTTACTTCGCTCAGGGCATTGGTTGTAGCGTCCTAAGTTTTTGTAAGACGAAATAAAATATTTATTACATTTATAATGCTTTTATCAGGTTCACATATGAATAACCATGTAATCATATTTTGGAACCTAGTACTGATCTGATATTTGTAAGTAGGTATACAAAACCAATAAACACTGTAGTTTATGGCCAACGAAATGATCAGCGATAACGGAGCTTAGGAGATCGATATTGAAACTCCTCAAAAACCCTTATTTCGGCTTATTTCCTTCATTTTTACAACACCTTTATATTACAGTCGTTAAAAACCGAGCTTTTTAGTTTTTCATATACTATATGTAAATAATTAATTATAATAATAAGTATTATTATAAATATATAAGAATTATATAGTTCACAATTCCCAGTAACTTAACAGACACGCTAGTAATGCCTCGATCGCGACGCATATCTTAAATACCGGGCAGTCATCGGCACGCGGGGAACGCCGCCGCCACCTGAATTCTGCCACCGTAGATCATGGCTGTAATTTGTATTATTAATGTAATGTCATACCTGTAGTTTACGTGATAATTATTTGCGTAGTCTGATCTTCGATTTAATGAGTCTTAAGGTGAGTTCACACTAGTTTTTCCACTGATTTTCTTATAATAATAGTATTTTGTACCTATAATACTTTGTTTAAAAGATAACGATTTTTTTAAAAGGTATTTAAATAATTTACTGCTATGATGTATGGTTGCACTAGCTATTTACCCTCACCTCGCTCGGCTTTGGCCCTAGATGTTAATTTTATTACTAATAGAAAACGTGTTACTAAAATTCAAAACATATCTTTTTACTAAATTTCATCCAAATCGGTCTAGCCATTTCAGTGTAAAAATGTAAAAAACATGCACACATACAAACTTACATTTATAAATATAGCAGTGTGTTTTTTTTTCTTTTCACATTTTCACACATTTTATTTTGTTTCACACAGTTAAAGTCGAATTTTAGTTTAATTCAATGTACTTACATATTGCTAAAAAATAACACATTAAATTCAAACAAAGGAATATCGTATTCTCGTTATAAAGTAACGGAAACTAGTTAAAAAGATTTTACCTTATTTGTCATAAGAAAAATATTAGTTATCTATATGTCAACAAATGGATCATAAATCAAGGCTTAGTACAAATCAAGCTATTATCATGATGAAGTGTAATTATCGCTATGTTTGCTCATCATTAACTAACATTAAGATGTGCCGACGCCTAACAATGCGTAAGCAATGTGCATAATAAGCGCTAAATGTAATAGCTAGGTTATGTAATGTACATACTAATGTTACTATAGACTACATATTATATATATACTAGCGACTCATCCTCGCTCCGCTCGGGTTCGTCCCACTTACGTTTTAACGCTTAGTATAGATTTCTCAGAAATGAGATATTTTCCCGCAATAAAAAGTATCCTATATGTTGACCCCGATAACCAGCTATCATCATACCAACTTTCATCAAAATCCCTCCAGTGGTTTTTCCGTGATGCGGTAACAGACAGACAGACAGACAAAAATTCTAAAAACTATAGATTCGGCCTTGTAGCGATAATAATGTCTATTTCAATAAGATTTTCCAAAAAATATAAAAATTAAATTTTTATGTATAGGTATATATATATATAAACTTAATTTAGTTAAATCTTGCTTTAAATCATTTTCTAGCTACGCTGAAGAGCTGATCATACAAGCTATACAAAATTAGACTCATTTCATTCCAACCAAATTTTAACAGGATGCGGCTTCAAAAATCCCACTTTTATTATACAAAAGTCTGGAGAAGAAAAATTTAGAATAAAGATTTTTCTAAAGATACACAAATTACATAATACAAGTTCACTTAGTACGAATGTCTTAATTTCGTAGAAATGATTTTTGTATTTGATAAATGAATAAGTAAATAATAACGTAAATATCTATACCTACTTGATATTTTCATGGATTTGTTTGTTCTTGATTAAGGGATTGAGATTTCGCATTTTGACAAACATTTGTACTATAATTTTAGAATTCACTCATTGCAAAAATCTCATGAAACTCATAACATCAAACTTAATCGATCTAATTATAATGAACGAATATAACAAAATCTAGATTGAATTGTTTAACCTAATTGTTTATTATTTGAGAGTAACTAAATGGCCAAACGCATTGAGAAGTTAAGAATGTTAGAAATAATATATCTAAAAGTTGTGTACCATCGTGAGATTATGACATTTTTACTTCATAATAATGTATATAACAATTTTTGTTAAATTGTATTGAAGATAACCATTTCTCAAATGCTTATAAAGTATTAAATTACTTAGCAAATATCTAAACCTGACCAGTCAAAATCCTAAACAGAATATGTAGTAAGCAAAATTATTCTTGCATGCACCTAATCTTTATTTCCAAGGAATAAGGTATAGAATAAGGAATATGCTATCCATGTAGAGACGTTATTGGTATGATCACGGACTTGTCACGTGGTATGGCATAGACGAGGTATATTCAAACTTAGCGACGTCCGCTGCAGAATCAAGATATCATACTAAGTTTGTCGCCGCTTTCATGCCCTTTATGATATACTAGCATTGCCCGCGGCTCCGCCTGCGTTTGATCGCCAAAAACTAAATTCTTAGGTTTTATATTAGTATACTCTTACATTGCAGTTTTTGTATTTTTTCTCAGAAATGAGATATTTTCCCACGGCAAAAATATCCTATATGTTGACCCGGATAACCAGCTATCACCATACCAAATTTCATCAAAATCCCTCCACTGGTTTTTCGGTGATGCGGTAACAGACAGACAGAAAGACAGACAGACAGACAGACAGACAGACAAAAATTCTATAAACTATAGATTCGGCCTCTGTATCGATAATAATGCTTATTTCATTGAGATTTTCCGAAAGATATTTAATGTACAGATTCGGCTTAGTTACAACTTTATTATATGTATAGATATAGATTTGGACAGTATTGAACTAAATAAATGTGTGTAATTACACCAGTTAGCTTTCTACAGTCGATATCGATAATAGACAGTTCAAAATATTATATGTATTCATAATTTTATATACAGGCAGCGCCACCTTTTAGCAAATTTTATTACCAACAGTAGCTTATGTGTTACTCCAGGTCATAGTTTATATACGTAATTTCATTGAAATCCCTTCAGCTATTTCACACGCACAGATCGCACATAACAAAGTAAGACGTCTCGATTCTATATATTTCTAAGTTTATATTATAATAGTGACTCACCCTAGCTCCGCTCGGGTTCGTCCCCACTTACTTTTTAACATTTAGTATAGATTTCTCAGAGATGAGATATTTTCCCGCAGTAAAATGTATCTAATATGTTGACCCGGATAACCAGCTATCATCGTACCACACCAAAATCCCTTCAGTGGGTTTTTCGTGATGCGGCGACAGACAGACAGACAAAAATTCTAAAAACTGTAGATTCGGCGTCTATATATATATATATATATATATATATATATATATATATATATATATATATATATATATATATATATATATATATAATAATGTCTATTTCGGTAAAATTTTCCAAAAAATATTCAATGTACAGATTCGGCTTAGTTACAATTTTATTATACATATATATCTATACATATAATAAAATTCTAAGTCAAATCTGTACATTAAATATTTTTTGGGAAATCTAATTGAAATAGACATTATTATCGATAGAGAGTCCGAATCTATAGTTTTTAGAATTCTTGTCTGTCTGTCTGTCTTTCTGTCTGTCTGTCTGTCTGTTACCGCTTCACGAAAAAACCACTGGACAGATTTTGATGAAATTTAGTATGATGATAGCTGGTTATCCGGGTCAACATATAGGCTAATTTTTACCGCGAGAAAATATCTCATTTCTGAGAAAAAATACAAAAACACAAAAACTGCATTGTAAGAGTATACTAATACGTAAAACCTAAGAATTAGGTTTTTGGTCATCTGAACGTGGGCGGAGCCGCGGGCAATGCTAGTGTATAATATAGATATAGCGTATCTATATAGATATAGCGAATTATTAGAAATATTTCCAACTTATCACAACTGTACCTACATACCTATAATTGTAGTCACATTCAACAAACATAATTTCACTATGATTGTAACCAGTGTATCATCAATATTGTAGTTTTTGCATGCTCCCGCTGTTTTACAGTTGTGTGCCAATATCATTTTCCTGTGTCGACATGGCGTCGACAGGTGATAGGTGTTACACAAATATGTCGTCGCTGGGGAGCGTCGGCAAAATTCCATGCATCGGCCGATTGACTGTCGAATCTACCGATAATTGCTTTTACTAGATAATAAAATGTATGTACGCTTGAGATAAATATATGGCTATCTATTATATCGACTCATGCAAGGAATAACATTGTAATTCAGTGTTATTTAGTTGTAAAGTTGTTCCATGCAGTTTCAATATCAATAAGTTAAGTTGAAAGTTTCGTTTTGTCAAATTGTCATCCTCTGTAATTATATTGCCTTTAGTACAAGTACATGGACGAATTAATTCGTTCATGTACAAGTATTACCTCAGTAATAACGCAGTACATTAAATACCAAAACCTAAAAATGGTAGATAAATGTTAGAAGCATTAAAAGAAAGGAAAATGTTACTATAAAATATTTTTGAAGATATATTTCTTTTGGCGCGTTAGGAAAAAAATTATGAGAGTGAATTTTTACGATGCAACAAATTAGACTACAGTATGAAGTTCGTTATAGGACCCCCATGGTATGGATATCAAATTACAGCACTGCTGAGAAGAATACGAAAAAAATAAAAACAATAAAAGTAATAAAAAAAAACAAGACAAAAAAACAAGATTTTATTTAAATGCTTTAAAAAATAAAGTATAACATCTTACGTGCATAACATAATACACACACTTTTCAACAATAAAAATATATTTTTAGGTTATTTTAGCTTATACACCTTACTATTTTTTTTGTTCATGGCTTCATTTAGTTTAACTGTTCAGCTGCACATACAAACAAACAAATAGTACTTCCACACATTAGTGTCTCGTAGAATAGAGTAGATTCCGTTATTGGTGGAAAGGAGAAATCGGAAGAGCTTCTTTCACCTTTCAATTTAACAAATTCAGTACATAAAATGGTTCTCTTAAATGCATTATGAGAAATATTAAAGTATAAATTACTTACGAATTACACGTAATTTCATACGAAAGATACATATTTCGTGCTCAACCGTCGTTTCGCTAATTTAACAGTAGAGCGAGCTCAGCCACCCCTCTTATAGAAAAACTTGCACACTTAACGAAACAGCGTTTTGTGACCGTTGTCCGAACTAAGCACTACGAAAAATTTTATAAGAAATACGGCATGTTCATTCAGATTCTAAAGTCTTCTTCCATGAAATTGAGTAGCAATGCTATTTCAGTATCCATCAATTAAAGTAAATAAAGATTTTCATTTAAATAGCTCGCTGCGATTTTCTTAGACTGTCAAATGATAAGTGTTTTTAATATAATCTACAATTTTTTCTCAAAAATATTTTATTTACCTATTTACATATTATCCAAAAAAGTAATTTAAATATTTGTAAGTAAGTATATTATAAATAGTTCTCTTAATAAGATAGGTATATGTAAGTATTACCAAAAGGGTCTAGATTATTGTTTAGATATCTAGGTTCTAGCTAGGTAATTAAATGAAAAATAATCTAGACTTTAGCACATAAATGATCAGTATGATCTTCAAATTACATGCATTTTTTTGTTCACATGACAAACATGTTATTTATTTTTTGCCAAGAGGACCATGAACATTTATATTTTATTGAAATCTTCTTAGGGTTTTAGGTATCCCTAATAAATCTATTATGTAGAAATAGACTATACAAAACAAAACTATACGAAACCCTTTATACACCTTCGCATATTTGACTATTGTATACTATTGACTATTGTATGAATAATTTTTTTTTTAATTTAACAATTTAAAGTTTCCAGACTCCGAAACATAAAATAGCTGTTCAATCAGCTGATATGATCTGTACAGATATAAAGTTTTCTAGTTTATTTCATTTAATTCAGGCAACCTCTCATACTAAACCCTTTAGGTACCAATCGTCAAAGTACCTTTTTATGTACAAAGTCTTCGTAGCTCTTAGTTGTTATTGAGTTAAACGCTCGCCTGCACATAAACAGGGAGATAAAAGACGCAGAATTAATATCCATCACTACAATCTGCAATGACGCAAAATGAGGGCGTATGGGAGAAATGTTTTGACCTTTGATGACCCGACTTCGAGTATCATTTATGTGCGTAATTATTTATATGGTTCTTTCTTGAATGATATAATATAGTAGATATTATACTATAGATCGCAAAGAATTTTAACTAAAAGTTTTAATTTGCATAAGTATTTTTTTTTACTTGAGAACATATTTCATATTTTCTCTCGCAACTTAGAATAGCATACTATGAGTAATTAATTTATTTATACTGTGGTTTTCTGTTTGTATTGAAACACCTAGTCTTGAGGCTCTTACTATATTAGACCTACACATAACGATACCTTAAATCAGAATTTTAAATATATGGAACAATAAAATCTTATTTTAAAATATCTTATTAGTACGTTATAATTTATTCTTTATAGATATTGATATTACGACAAATAGAAAGATTAGCCAAGTGAAAATCAAACCCGCTGCCTCCGGTACATTATTACCAATCCCATACACGATTACAATTATATTAATTGTAAAATTCATGTTAAATTACTACATATTATACTTAAATATCGTTGATTTAAAATCTAAAAGCAATATTTATTTAAAAATAGGCAAAGTTCCGACCCTTTCGTCAAAGAATTTGGCAGTAAAATTAAGTTTTCAATGTGCGCTTTCCCATGGGGACAGCGTTGCTCAAAATAGATGTTGCCTTACATGTAGTACCGTGTAGGACATAAGGGTCCACAGTGGATGTCTTAAGTGGCTGAGAAAGGGCTGGCGGATATTTATATTCCCAATATATCCGAGAGGCTTGCTAAGTTGAAGACAACTTCGAAGTTGTTAGTTGAAGGGTTCCTGTGATACGTGATATTTGATGATATCGATTTGAACGAAACTTTAAACTTAGGCTTCTAACTTTGCGTGATACTTATATAAATTGGGAGAATTTGATATAACTAAATAACAACTTATCGACACTTTCTCGAACAATAATACGGTTATTTTGATTGCAAAAATAGACATTTCAGCTCAATGAGACACTAAATCAAATAGAATTAATAAAATAATCAGGTGTATAATTTCAGCATAATTTCTACAGTATAATCTGTGCGAGTATGTCGATAGATATAATGATTTATGAAGTTTGTATATAAGAATTAAACCTTTTTTAATGTGTCACTGCTGGGCACTGGCCTCCCTTCTATGTGAGGGTAAGGCCATAGTCCACAACGCATTCCAAATGCGGATCGGCGACCTTCACATGTCTTTCGAAGACATGTGAAGTTTTGCTAGATTCTCTCAAACATGCAGGTTTTGTTACGATATTTTCCTTCACCATGTGACAAGTGGTAATCATGTTGAAAATGATTCGCACGTGAGGATATAAGAATGGCTATATGTGAGACCCGGGATTTGAACCCACTTTACTTGGTTGCCCAAGTTAGCGCGTTACTACTGGGCTATCACTTATACATAATAATTATATTTATATTTCTATTTAGAAACCATACGACTCACCATATAATTTTAGATACCGTACCTCAATCAATCTTTGAAAAACGATTACGCAAATAATTTCCCAGTCACTCTTAGTAAGTTAAGGCAACAAAACACTTTAATTTAGTCAACAATGGCGTTCACGTCGGGACAGACGGTGATGGAACTGTCTCCAGGGCATTGAATCATATAAAAAATGCCATGTAACAGGTTAATGTGATTTTCTCAGTTAGATGGATGGTTCATGGTTCTTATGTAAATAACCAAGAAACTACTATTAAATTGATTTATCTTGTCAAAAGACCAATATTGTTTTTGCCTCGTGGATTCTCAGATCTGACCTTCCTTAGTTAGTCGTGGTCGTTCTTTGACTTCTGACTTCTGTACAAAATAGACACTACTCGTATTAGTTCAGTGGTAAATAAAATATTTTCTCCTACAGCCAAGATCACTAACGAAACTCGATCGGAGTTTGCTTTAAATCTTAAGATTTTATTAATTATTATTAAGCATATTAAAATAATACCTACCTCATGTTTCATTATACTTTTTGTAACTTTATATAAAAAATATATTTCATTTGGAAATTCAAACAGACAGTGCTAGGTAATTTGAGATGTCTTTTATCATAAAACGTCATAGCACAAGCTTTTATAAGGTCTCCAAAGCCCGAGCCGGACGAAGTATTACCATATTACCGCTTCACCGTATTACAGTATTACCGTATTTACCCACTCGCCACTCTCTGTTTACTTAGTAAGGCTCTCATTTAACAAGTTAGACGTCCGACAAAGCCGCGTCTCATTTGTATAATGCTGAACAAATATGCAGATTTCTTATATCATCCCTTTTTTCTGTGATTTTTGAAAATAAAAAAAATAATTTTAATTACAAAAAATAATATATATAATACGAGTATATATTATTAATATATCGCTGTTGTCATGGAATAAAAAATGGACTCTAAATGATGTTTCCCGTGATTATTTGTACCCGTAAATGTCATAAAAAGAAACATAAATATGTCACTTTCCGGTCAATCTACTATCTTTATAGAAAAAATCAAGTCGTTCTGTTGCTATTCTACCGCGCTAAAGAAAAAAAAGCTTACGGACTCCCTTCCATAAACATCCTAAATTCGAGTAATATTAGGTAATATTATAAATAGTTATACATATTTAAAATGTAGTAAGTAGCATAATAATACCTCTATTTAATCTATAGGTACATATAATAAAAGTGTAACTAAGCCGAATCTGTTTAACATTAAATATTTTTTGGGATATCTTATTGAAATAAACATTATTATCGATACAGAGGCCGGATCTATAGTTGTTAGAATTTTTGTCTGTCTGTCTGTCTGTCACCGCATCACGAGAAAACCACTGGACAGATTTTGGTAAGATGATTGCTGGTTATCCGGGTCAACATAAAGAATACTTTTTACCGTGAGAAAATATCTCATTTCTGAGAAAAAATACAAAAACTGCATTGTAAGAGTATAATACTAATATGTAAAACCTAAGATTTTATTTTTTGGTCATCTGAATGCGGGCGGAGCTGCGGGCAATGCTAGTTGAAAATAAATCTGAAATACTCATATACTGAGCTCAGCCACTTAGATAAGTCATTTATTACGAACTGCACAATACGTACGTATAGGACATTGGCGCGTCGCCGACAACGCGTCCGCGACAATAAAATTTCACGCAACATAAAGCAAAAACACGCCCCACGGTTACATCTCCCGACCACATACACAAGACCTTTCATATTTAACCGAATGTTTCTAAATCACATCAGTTTTCAGGGAAAAGAGAAAGATTGAGGTGCCATTCATTTTGGTGGATGAAATACATTCTGTAACTTTATTGCGGATATTGTCAAAGTTCTACGGATTTAGATGTAACAATGGAAATGAAACTATCAAAAGTATCGTTACAGGTTTGACGTTTGCGCATAGGTACGGTTGAATATGGAATTAATCTATTTAATTGCACTCTACTACTACCTTTTATTAACTAAGCTAATACCTTTTTTTTTAATCAAATATTTCATAATGATCACAATTGTTGTGAATTGCACCTTAACATATAAGTTTTAATAAATTTATTTTCTTACAAGAAATACAAAACACTTTAGAATATAGGTTCTGAATATCAATAAAATAGCAATGAGCTAAGATACGAATACTATATACACGAGTACTACTAATAAGTATGTATTATAGTGGTATACATAAGTAAGAAGTTAATAATAAGTCCTAAAATGAGCTTAAAAGTATATAATAATGTGATTTTAATATGATTAAAACTTGATAAATACATTCTAGACTAAAAATCTGTAAAAATAATTGAACAGAATCTTCTCGAATATCTCAAGAGAGCGGTAAAAACCCAGCCGAGCTAATCAATAAAGTGCTCAAACATCAATATTTGACTGATACAGCCCCGCCTTATTACTGTCTAACGAGGGCAAACATTAAAATTGTACGAAAACAAGTCTCCTCGAACATTGGACAATTATTAATATTTATTTAATCTGTTGCTTGAGGATTAATAAATAGATGCATACAGAATTAGTATATATATATATATATATATATATATATATATATATATATATATATATACATACGTATCAATTAAATGTAGGTAATCTGCAGATGAATTGCTTAATGACTGTAGAGCTGAATTAATTAGAGTCATTTCTATTATAGTAGAAAATACCTAAATACTTTTTAGTCATAATCCGTGAAACATTCTTGTAATCAGACAAATATGAAATATTTGAGGCGGGATTCGAACCTATAACTTTATACTTCCGAAAATATACTAAGTGCCTTATATGTACTCGTAACGTATACGTAAATAAATGTGTAACGAAATCTTGCAATTCAATTTTCAACAACTACTATTTTTCCAATTGGTTTGGCATTAAACAGACATCAGAAAAGTAGCATAATTGAGTTTTTAGATAATGCCTTAGATATTATTCTAACAACTGGCCAAATGCGGGCTTAGCGGACCTCACATGGCTTTCGAAAACTTGCCAGGTTCTCTCAGACATGCAGGTTTCCTCATAATGTTTTTCTTTACTGTAAGTAGTAGCGTAAAACAAGTGGGAGGTAATTTATGTTGGAAATGATTCGCACATGAAAATATCAGATGTGCGAGACCCAGGATTTGAACCCGATTCACTCGGTTTCCCAAGCGAGCGCGTTACCACTGGGCTACCACTGCCTTAGCACTACTACTAGATCAATACTAATAGAATTAGTAAACGAAATTTTAAAATACATTCAGTAATTTTACAGCTTCTTTTATAATATAAGATATAAATCCAAACACAAAAATAATGTTGATATTCTAAAAATAAGTATACGTAACTTCTATTACATATTTGATGAGAAATCCGTTAATGATGTAGCAAAATACAACTAAACTACATCTAAGATATAGAAGGCGTTCATTGGGTAATCCAATCACTGACACATGCGTTAGTCTAGTAAGGCCGTCTCTACATAAGCACTACAGCTCTACTCTAACAAGGTGGTATACATAGAAGGCGCTGGATCGTTCTCATTACGTAAGTCAATCACCGTGAGAATGCATGTCAGTATATGGCTTTATTGAAACATAACGGCATGTGAGGGTTGATATTAGTAATTAATGAAAATCGGTGGATCAGTTCATGAAGATATCTAATTGGAGCAAAATGTATGTAGCAAGTTAAGTTAAGAAATTTCAGTATTTAATACACATTAGTACTGAAATTCAGTATAAAATAAAATGAGTGTAGAAATACTTTTAGATTAAGATAAATAATGCAAAATGAATTGTAATATTCATGGTACAAGCAAATATAGATACGTGGTGGTTTTATCTCTTACGCCAGAGGTCACGAGTTCAAACCCCTTTATCCAACAAGATAAGTTTACTTCTCTTTTCCAGAAAGGAAAGAGAAAATATGAATAATGGAATGGCAACGTCAAAAATATTTCAATACAGTCTATTAATGTATACTAAATTTCGCCCAAACCCTCCCAGCCATAGTGTTCTATAAACGCGCTTACGACAAACATACGTACAGACATTGAAAATGTTACATTAATAATTGTTTTTTAATATTTATAAAACAATTTATATCTTCTAATTAATTTCAGATAATCCTGCTTGACCCAAGCCTACACATTAAAGCCTACAATTGACAATGACACAGGAAAGATCGTTTCACAAAAAAGATATCCCATGGGATGAATAGTTGTACATTCGCAGGAAATTCGGACAGAGAATCTATAGAAACGCCGCACTGTGTTTCAATTCATAGAATTTACGTAATACCTACTCACATATATACTGTTACTAGCGAAACTCGTGGCTTCGCTCGCGCTAAAACTACAAAAAATCGCTAAAAATGTAGTTTCATACAAATTTTCATCCCCTATTTTACCCCCTTATAGGATCAATTTCGAAAAATGCTAAAACACGTATTTATTTAATTTTATTGAAGAGCACCAAGTGTCAACTAATTCTGATCATAAATATTTTTTTGGGTTGTATTATAGCCCTCCAACTATCTAAACACAAAAATTCACGCCAATCCGTCACTCCGTTTAGACGTGAAAGAAGGACAGACAAACAAACAAACAAACAAACAAACAAACAAACAAACAAAAAAAACAAACAAAAAAACAAACAAACAAACAAACAAACAAACAAACAAACAAACAAACAAACAAACAAACAAACAAACAAACAAACAAACAAACAAACAAACAAACACTTTCACATTTATAATATTAGAATGGATATGTATACCTACTCATAATATAAATGCGAAATAATGTATTTGTATGTGTAAGTTTGTTAGCCCTTTACGTTGAACAGTAGAAGAGCATATTTCTTAAGGACAGCTATGCTAATATCAGCTTGTCATCTAAACATCAAACGCAATTTTCAAATTATTTTTAATTAATTGTACTAAAATGTATCAAAGTTTACAATCACTTCTAGGCATGGTAGCGTCTCGAGTTCCGACGCGTCTCGGCCGGTGGCGTCGGCGTGGGATGTAATTTGAACAAATGAGCGACGACTACTGAACCAAATTAGATTCCCGACGTCGGACCGCCTTTCCCCACTCTCCTCGCAACCATCGTACACTACAGATATTTTGTGCAAATATTCAGATGGTATATATCACTGTTAATTGTTAAATTATATTTAGCTCTCATATTTGCTATAATATATACATATTTGCATGCATTTGACTGAAAGGACATACTTTTTGTGAATTTTAAGATTCTTTGTTTTAATAGAATAAAGGCTATATAATGAAGAAACGTCTAATATAAATTAAAAAAAAAATATCGCTTATGTTATATTTATAGTGATATTAATGTTAATGAATATTAATTTTTATACAATCAAATGTACAGTGTACATCTCATCAATGTAAATGAACTGGTTGTTCTCAGAACATGGGCAACATAATTTTCAATCCTAACTTTCTTTCCTAAATATAATATAGCTAAATTAAAACCATACGTTGCACATTTACAGTATGTATCTAGATAGCAATTTTTAACTCAAGGAAGACCTACCTAATAAATATCTATTTTAGTTCTAGAACTAATTATAATTTATTTAATAAAGTTTAGTTAGTAAGTCTACCGTGTGCGCTGATCCTAGCTCGTCTCATTCGCCTCACTCGCCAACAGATTACAGCACTCGGCCACCGTGCCTGCCGCTATTTGTAAGACTACACAACTACACAAAAGATCGTGCAATCTTTGAATTTTTTATATAGCTATTGTTACTTTCATCGCACGCCTTGGTTTTGTTTATACTGGGATGTGGAAGAAAGAGTTTTATGTAACTACAGAATGTTAAATTGAAAAATCTATGTTAAAACGTAGAATATATATTCTTTATTGCACAAATAAGTTATAAAACAACAAAATACATAAAAAGTGACGTGGACAAATCTCTCTATAAGAGATCTCTTCCAGTCAACCCATGCATGTGGAAAATAGTGTTAAATAGAGGGACAGAAAGAGAAAGTGCGGTTTTTTTATTTTGGTAAAGTATATAAGTATGACACATAAATAAAAGTTAAATAAGTATATGAATACATTAATATACATATATAAAAATATACAAAACATATACATATTTTAATTACATACACATTATATAAAATAAATACATAAATACAAGTGTATATAAACAAGTAATCTAATACATACCAAAACTATACAAATATATACATAAATGCTAAACAGAAAAATATATTATTCAAGATTGAGCTAGAAAATGCTTTTTATAGCTAGAATGTAATAGGTTGCAAAGTGAAGTTACTGTACTAAGTTCAAATACTTCGCTAAAATGTTGCCAGAGCAACATCTTAAGTTGTTATAAATGTTCTGCAAAAAAGCGCAGTCTCTTCATGTAAATCAAATCAAATCAGTATTGACCGAATGCAAATAAAACCCTGTTATCCGGTGTTTGAACAATGTTCGGGGAAAAGGCCGCGGCCCCTAATCAAAAAATTGAACTTTCAATAAAGGGAATCATTAATTCTACTTAGGGAGGGCCGTAAGATCCTAACGAACTCCGCAAGAATCCCCGGATGTTTTGTCGGATAATTATTTGAAAGAAATACTTAGGTGCCCGGGGGATTTTTTACAAGACTATTAGGTTCTTAGTAGCTGGCTGCTACTTGTTTAACTTGCAGCAAATCAACTTTCTAATAGGATTTTCTAAACACTTACAAAGTACTTATACTTGTCATTACAGATAAATATTATAAATATGAAGAACATGTTCACTTCTTAGTTACTAAACAATGCAACCACGAAAAATTAGACATACACACACAAGCCATATATTTACCCAAGAACTTGACGTAATAGTTTCTTTATTTAAATATAAGCAGCGTTCAATATGATCGAATGACTATACGCCTTTACTTAGCGTCTATGGAATAACAGTGTAAAAAAATTAAAATCTATCTTGTACGAGTATTAAGCACTCTCTAGCTTATGTGTGTCTCTAGCTTATGTGTTTACTTCTGAACATAATCTATTTACATAATAGATTTCATCCAAATCTGTCCAGCAGATTCAATTTGAAAAAGTAACAAACAAATATACAATATAAAAAAATACAAATCTTTTAATTTCCCATATACATAAAACACAAGGCTTTAAACACAATCACGGCAGATAAACGACCACAACAAACGCGGGATCGGATCCCGGATATTGATCCGTTATTTTTCTCAGAAGCTATTAGAGTAATGCAGGCAATCCCCCGACAAGCTCGGCCGGCGAGAATTAATGATGTGCCTTATTGGAAGCACAATTTTTTGATTCCACCCATCTCCCTCTATGTCTTTGTCATAGAGTAAGCGGTGTCTGAAACGCTATTATTAGCATTATGGTGATGTAATTTTCCTGTTTAAAATTTATTTTAATTTAATCTGTAGTAAATTATGTAGATCTTTAGTAAAAAATAAAAAAATGTAGAAAGGCATTATTTTAATTTAGCTAATGATGCGATGAAAAGCATAGTAGGTAGTATTTTTTTCTTATAATATAAAATAATTACGGACGATAGAAAATATTTAGATGTTTCGAAACAAAATTTTCAAGGATAATTTTTTTGTTTTCATCTTTTCCGACTTATATTAATATTTGTATGATGAACAAAAATGACAATAATCTTCCACAAAATGTATTAGATTTACCTCTTCAAGAAATTAAAGATAAAATTAAAAATATTTTACTAAGCAAAGCGTATACACTGTTCAAGAGTTTCTTGTCAGCTTTTCTGAGCAAAGCCGCTTTCTGAGTCGGTGGTAGCTTCCTCACGGACTGACTACACTACATAAATTAACTTTACGATTCAAAAGTGCTTGTAATAAGTCTAATTAAATAAAGTTTATTTCATTTAATTTATAAGAAAACATATCTTCATATACATATAATAATATACCTCAATATTATTCAGTTTAATTTATTCACAAATAAAAATTAAACACGTTTTAATATGAGTATCTGAAATATTTAAATTCTTTGCTTCGCCGATGGCATAGGAAGCCAGCGACAGCGTTGTTTACACGAAGCCGATTCACATTAAAACGAACCCTACCCGCTTCAAGGCATTTCTTCTTTGTACAAGATTTTATAGACACTGATCGAACAAACAACATATTTGACCAGTTCAACGTGTACAGTTTTATATGAGAAGGAAATTACTGATAAAGCAAAACTTTGACTACAAAAAAAATAAAAATTAAGCTATATTATAAAGGTGTTAAATACCCTCGCTCCACTCGGGTGCATCCCTAACTGCCTAAAAGTAACTATGAGTTATTTCAGTTCATAGTATATTTGTGTATTATATTGTGTACTAGCGTTACCCGCGGCTTCGCCCGCGTTCTGATGACCAAAAACCAACTTCTTAGGTTTTACTGATTAGTATACTCCTACATTGCAGTTTTTGCATTTTTTCTCAGAAATGAGATATTTTTCCGCTGTAAAAAGTATACTATATGTTGATCCGGATAACCAGCTATCAACATACCAAATTTCATCAACGTCTCTCCGGTGATTTTACTGTGATGCGGTAACAGACAGACAGACAGATAAAAATTCTAAAAACTACAGACTCGGCCTCTGTATCGATAATAATGTCTATTTCAATAAGATTTTCCAAAAAATATTTAATGTCCAGATTCGGCTTAGTTACAATTTTGTTATATGCATAGATTACATCCAAATTCGTCCAGCGACCAGCGTGAAGGAGTAATAATAAACACATACAATTTACATACAAATTTTCAATATAGTACAATACAATAACAAAACTACGAAGTCATACATTTCTATTTTTGCACTCTAGACTTGCCTTGACTTTGTATATCAATAAAAATAGTCAAAGTTTCTTAGACAAAAAAAATATATCCAAAAACTCCTTAACTATTCTTTACATACAAACAAACATTTTCGCTATTTTTCGAAGTGTAATATTAGATTCCAAATTATGCGTTATGTGAACTTAGGTCTTAGCTAAGTCTCCAGTCAAACATATTAATCTTAAGGCAAACAATGTAGTGACAAGACGCCGTACATTTCAATTAGTTGGGATGTCGACATTTCACGCCACTATCTTCGCGTAATTATGTTAATTACCAACTGATAATCGAACTTCGAACCCTCCCCTTACGTGAATGAAATTAGAATTTAATGTATTTTTGCTGTATTTATGGAGACTAAAAGCTAATGTGTTATATCTAAAAATAATTATATATTTTAAATTGTAGTTTTATATAAGAAATAAATACTAGATTTTTGCTCTATGTCGAGTAGTACTTACTAAAGAATAATTGTAATAATTGCTTTAATGTACATTTTTTTTAAAGTATATAATATACTCGTATATACTATGCATTGCAAACAAGCATCCTACATAGTTAGAATATTTTATTGTTTTATTTTTTTTTTAAACCAATATAACAATTTAGGCTATTTAAATTACCAAACGTTTTGGTGTGGAAGTGTTATTTTATTCCACTCTCTACTTTTTACCTGTCACATAATCCCGATTAGGAATGTAAAAAGCGACGTAGATAGAAATTGCATGTCCATTTCAATCAATCTCGTTTGTCTACAATTAACGGGACTGCGCTCACTGACTGTTCAAAGTTCAACTGTAAAAGTTTTGCTTTACCTATTCTATAACGTTTATACAATGTTGGGATTTTTAAAAATTTATATTTCAAAATATCACCTCCAGGTAAATTTCTAAGAAATTAATTAAAATTCTAAGAAATCTATTGTTTACTGACACGCCGGCGTGTCCGCGGTCGTGGAGGGATTATGCTTTGTAATTTTTAATAAAAATGTTTAAATTTTATTTACGTTACGATAAATTGTTAATAAAATGTAAAAATTTAGTTTTCAATTTAACCTGCTTCAATCTCTATACTAAAAGAGCACACTAAAAACTACTTAACATACAAACAAACAGCATATTATAACACAAATAACACTGATAGCATGATAGTGTATATATAAAAAAATATATCGAATACCAGAATAATCCCGCGTGGCATCATGATTGCGATTGCAGGCGGACGCGGACGCAGTTGACGCACAGTTTTCTGCCCGCGGTTTTCTAATCCGAGACCGAAATTTGTTCACATTTCAGTCACTGCTGAGAGCGGTTTATTTTATTTACTACTCCAATAGAAGTGAATCATTTCTATAATATTATCTATGTTAACTATTTGAATTTTTTATTATTTTTAAATAGGTTTTTATTATAAGAACTTTTTTGTATAATGGCATCGTTTTTATAATGTGTTGCTTTTTTTTATGGTTTCGGATAGCACATTGCTGCCCGATTTCACCAACATCACTTTAGCTACCATCTACGTATGGGATTCCTAGCTTAAAAGTTCCCCTAAACTAGCCCCTAAATTAAATTTCGTTTACCATCGCCATAGCCTGTATTTCTAGTGCCTATATTTAGATGGCATTTTAATTCTTTTTAATTTTTAGGTAACCCCTAACGGTCGGTGAAACAGAAACTGTCCCCTAAACAGCCCCCTAAGTATGCTTAGGGGATCCCTTAAACTTGGTGACGCTGGTGAAATCGGCCATGAGTGTACTTTGTTCCACCGGAAACTGATGTTGATTCCATCTAAATGTTCTTTCTTCTTTTTCATGTTTTATGTTAAATATGGAGTAGAATATAATATTAGGTATATAGCTATAATTAGTTATCTAATATCTTTCATTTGAATTACGATATACATTTAAATCTATACATATAATAAAATTGTAACTAAGTCGAATCTGTACATTAAATATTTTTTGGAAAATCTAAATGAAATAGACATTATTATCGATACAGAGTCCGAATCTATAGTTTTTAGAATTTTTGTCTGTCTGTCTGTCTGTCTGTCTGTCTGTCTGTCTGTCTGTCTGTTACCGCATCACGAGAAAACCACTGGACAGATTTTGATTAAATTTGGTATGATGATAGCTGGTTATCCGGGTCAACATATAGGATACCTTTTACCGCGGGAAAATATCTCATTTCTGAGAAAAAGTACATAAACTGCAATGTAAAAGAAAACTAATATGTAAAACCTAAGAATTTGGTTTTTGGTCATCTGAACGCGGGTGGAGCCGCGGGCGATGCTCGTAGTCTATATAAGTCCAGACTAAACTTTTTGCTCCAATTGTTCAAAACCTGGGGAAGTATAATCAACTAGGAATACTGATCTGCGAGATCGAGAGAAGTGTACGTAATTAAAATTAAAAGCGATACTTTTAAATAACCTTCTTCCTTCCTTCTAATTTAATCTTAAACTTTTTCTAGGGATAGAAATTTGACATAGGTCACACACAAATAATTCCAAATCCCTATCGTTAGTAAGAAAAACCACAGGTAGATAGATTATTGGAATATAACTATGAATAAAATAACATAAAGATGAATAAAATAAAGAGGAAAAATAAAGTAAAAAGTATCGACTAGGCAACTATTATATTATACAATAATCTGTGCTGTCTAAATTTTAACTGTCATTAAATGTCATTTGTCACAGAACCTTTGAAATAGCAACATTTAAAATAATCCTAGGGATTATTTTATGAACTAAATTTTAAGTAATTCACAGTAAACAATTAAATTTAATTAGAAAAAAATTTCAGTTAACGTCTATATATTTAATAAGCTATAAATAATGTTTTAATTAAATAATATCTTTAAATGTTATGATTTCTTAAATAATTATGGAGTGTAGTCAACCACGACATATCTCTAGTGTCTTTAGGAAAATTAAAAATGATGATTCTTTTAAGGAAATAAGAAAAACCGATAGCTGTACACAAACAAAATTTATGAGTAGAAAGAAAGGTATTTCTTCCTGCTATTATCTATACTAATGTTATAAAGAGGTAAAGTTTGTGATTTTGTGAGTTTGTGACGTTGTAGGGGGTAATCTCTAGATCTACTGAATCGATTTAGATAAAATTTGGTAAGAAGATAGTTTGAGATCCTGGCAAGGGCATAGGCTACATTTTATTCCGAAACTCATCCCTTAAGGGGGTAAAAATGGGGATGAAAGTTTGTGCTGGGAAGCTAGCTAGGGACGAACCTGAGCGAAGCGAGGGTGAGTCGCTAGTTTAGATATAAATACAGTACAATGTATAATAATATATTTACAATTGTAGGTAAATATAATATACGATGTCCCATTATACAAAGAAGCTTCAGTAAACAAATTACTCCAACGGAAAAACCAAAAAGAAGGAAAAGTAAGGCTTTGTTTATTTTAACATTAGTATCATAAAAATCTATGTATACTCAATCTAAAAAGTCTTATACGTTAAAAAATAAAATTTTACAAGTTATAATTGTATAAAAATATGTGTACAGTTAATTTTACTGAGACTGGTCTTTTTATTTTGGTTTTAAATATTGTACCATTCCGTAGTCCTAAAAGATGATAACATCTGGTACAAAAATGGAGTATCTGGGAGAAAGATCGAGTGCGGGATAAATACCACATTTTTCACTTCAACGACCCAATTACAGACAAAAGCCGAAAAATTTCTTCATAAAAAACTATTTTGTCTTATACAGGACTCAAACCCATTATGTTTTTATCTGCAGTCATATAAGCTACGAAAGCACGAGCTAATCATTGGTAGATAATAATAAACTTGTTGTTTTTCAATAAACCTATCCCTTTAAATTTAAATAACAGAAGCCACTTTCTACTTCTTTATAAGTATTTAAAATTCATTTCAGTTCTGTTAATGGATTGGAAAAGATTTCACAAGCTCAATGTAATAAATTCATTTATGAATGAATTGGAAAGAGACTTTCCAGCCATTTGTACAGTATCCGTTATTGGTAAATCTGTCGAAGGAAGGAGTATCAAGGTACTGTAGGTCCTGATGGAAAATTTCGACATCATTTTTAGCTTTATTTACTTTTAGTTAAATTTTTTTTCATTAACTTTATGAATTTTTGAATTGAAATGAAGATTTATTGAAATATGCATTGCCTTAAAAAGTCCAATGCTTTTGATTTTCAATCTAGATTTCAATAGTTTTACAAATATACAGATATAGATCTAGTCAAATTATGCTATAATCACACTATACACTGAAAATTGTTAAATATTAGAACAAAATTTAAAAGCCGTTATTTTACAAATATATAAGTAGATATTTCAAAAGGAAATGAACTTATCAAACCCTACCCCGTTAGAGAAAGTGTTAAGATAGATAGATAGATTTTAATAGATAGATAATAATATTATTAATGTTTTAAATAAATCTTTTCGGATTATTTCGCGGATTTACTTTATTTTTTTTCTAGAACCAAAAATCTGAATAAATCCGCGAAATAATCCGAAAAGATTGTTTTATTTAAAATGTCAAATATTCGCGTAAGTCCAAGAAAGTAATATTAAAGTTATTAGAAAAGAAATTTGCTATATCATAGTTATTTTACCACTAGATGTTAAAGATATCTAACAGTAATGCGACCAACGACGCAGTGTGGCTAGACGCGGCCATTCACTCGCGGGAGTGGATCAGCACCGCAGTAGTCACATACCTCGCCGACTACATCGTCCGGAACTTTCAGGAGCTCTCTACATCGATAACTAATAAAGATTGGTAATAGCAATTGTATTTTTAAAACCGAAACTAAAATTAGACTCAAAAATATGTTATTAGCCAACGTTATCATGTAAGTTTTAATGATTTTTTTTTCGTGAATTTTCCGATGTTTTAATAGTATTGTACAATCGGTCCAGTCGTTTTTGAGTTGTAAATGGTGTAACCAGCCCGACTTTGTTCTATATGTAATTATATAAACACAAATACGAAGGCTTTACTTGTAGCCTTTGAAAGGTTCCACTATCCACGTCCTAATTCTATCATCATATCAGCCTGAGAGTATCAATTTATTGTAATGTTATATATATGCATAGAATTTTAAAGTTTCAAATCGACACGAAAATTAGATGTGGGTTAAAATTGATTTCTTATAATATTTGATAATATAGCTAGCTACAAGTGAAGCTAAAAAACCCCCTTTAAAATATTTTGTGTAAATACTGTACTTATAAATAAATTTAAATGATCTCTATGTCAACACGTAATAACTACTTTATATGAGCTTAAATGCTTCTTTGCATAATACCAAAATCCAAACAACTGCCCACCTATCTTATTGTATGTACTAAACTCCGGAACGCCCAATTTTATTTATATTATTATTATGGACTATGATTATAATCTGGCAAAAAAATATTTTATTTGTACATATATTTTTATTACTAATTTTGGATACTAATTAAAATATAAAGGTATAAATTCTAGGTATATAGTACCAGTGTTAAACCCAGACGGCTACGACTACACACACACGAGGGACCGTATGTGGAGAAAGAACCGAGCGCGCCACGAAGGCGAGTGTGTTGGCGTCGATCTTAATAGAAATTTTAGGTGATGTATTGATTCAATAAAATATAATATAAGCAATAATGAACACTTTATTGCACACCACACAAGAATATAAATAAAAAAGTGAAATATATAACAATAAAAAGATGCACAGCAGGCGGCCTTATCGCTAGAAGCGATCTCTTCCAGGCAACCTTAGGGTAGAGGAATCAGTATATAAAAATGGTAGGCGGTGTACTTGTATAAATACATACTTATACACATACATATATACATACATACATACATACATACATACATACATACATACATACATACATACATACATACATACATACATACATACATACATACATACATACATACATACATACATACATACATACATACATACATACATACATACATA
Source organism: Brenthis hecate (assembly GCA_951806755.1). Lineage (NCBI taxonomy): Eukaryota > Metazoa > Arthropoda > Insecta > Lepidoptera > Nymphalidae > Brenthis > Brenthis hecate. The sequence goes on along the minus strand of OX638279.1, from coordinate 2,115,172 downwards.
CATACATACATACATACATACATACATACATACATACATACATACATACATACATACATACATACATACATACATACATACATACATACATACATACATACATACATACATACATACATACATACATACATACATACATACATACATACATACATACATACATACATACATACATACATACATACATACATACATACATACATACATACATACATACATACATACATACATACACAAATACATACATACACACATAAATACATACTTACAAACATATATGCATACAAGCAGTGTAATAGAAAAATATAATCAGTATGTTTATTTAAGTTACGTATTTCAAATAAATACATACAATATACATATAATATCAAATATATTGTACATAATATATTATAGTAAGACAAACTAAAGAGATAAATAATGCGTTTTTAACATCGTCTTAAACTTGTCCAAATTATCAGCCCGTCTGATGTGTACTGGTAAAGAGTTCCATAGACGTGCAGCTTTCACAGAAAAGGAGTTGGTAAGAAAACAAGAGGAGTGAGAAGGAATTTTGAGGATAAGCGTTTCACTAGAACGCAGGGAACGAGTATGAGAATTCCTTAGAAGCTCGAAACGCTCTTTGAGATAGGAAGGGGTAGAAGGATTAAACAGCACGCAGTAGAGGAGATGAAGTATGTGAGTATTCCTGCGAAAGCGGATTGGGAGCCACTTGAGCTTTTTGCGAAAGTGAGAAACGTGGTCATATTTACGGAGACCGAATATGAACCGTATGCAAAGATTTTGAAGGCGCTCAAGTCGATTCAGGTGCTCCTCTTTAAGGTCAAGAAAACAAATATCAGCATAATCAAGTATTGGTAATAAAAGTGAATTTGCCAGCGCAATTTTAGTAGGTACAGGCAGAAAATTTCTCAACCTGCGAAGGGAGGAAACAGCTCCAAACATCTTGCGGCTCAGTACACTTACCTGTGGCCCCCAGGATAAATGCTGGTCAAAAATGATTCCTAGGTTTTTTACTGTTTCGGTAAAAGTAATTTCAACATCGTTTAACATCACCGATGGTATCAATGACCGAGTAATTTTTGAGTTAAGTTAAAGGTTTAACACTAGCAAGCAATGCTAGTGTTAAACCTTTAAGTACTGGAATTTTAAAATATTTGTTAATATTTCCTTTAATATATTTGAAATTTACAACTTACAAGCCTAGATCTGAGTCCGATTCTCGTTATGGGTACATATTTGTGAGTTTAAGAAATAAATACAAAGAAGTGACATATCACTTCTGCTCTCTTTGTCTAACTCGTAAAGTAAACATATTATGCAAATAGATTTATTTTCATAGTAAGTACGTTAACTTGGATTTCAGCAATGAGTTAACTTTTGTTTTCTTTGTTATAGTTATGCGTGGGGCAATAATGGAGAGGAAGGTTCTTCCGATCTGCCCAGCAGTGCGTTTTACAGAGGACCCACGCCTTTTTCAGAACCTGAAGCACTTGCTGTTAGGGTAATAATCATTGTTTAATTTTGTAACAGAAATATAAAGGATTCATTAAATAAATAATTAACTAGTTTTTAAAACTATTTGGTAGGTTTGCACAATGTTTGTATAAGGTTAAACGTATATTGTTTATATACTTATTGTAACTGCCTCGGTGGTGTAATGGCTAGCATGTATGGCTGCACACTCGGAGGTCCTGTGTTCGAGTTCCGGGTCGGGCCAAGTTTAGTTATTGAGTCTTTCTGTATAGTAAGTCTCTCAGTAACAGCCCGAAGTACCAGCGTACACTTGTACACTTTAATATCTCCTGCGCAGTTGGCTAGTTTCAATGAGATTGGCCGCCGTGGCCGGAATCGGCCAGGAGAACATCATCATATAGTAATTGTATATTAATCGCTAAAATTTAAACTTAATTCACATTACATGCTTCATTTATGTACCCAAAAGCTCAACTCAATCAAAAGTTGTAAAATGCGATGTTTTATTTATTTTGCTTGAGCATGTAGATTATTTATGTATAAAATTATTTTTAGGACACCATTTTAGGCTCGTCAACACCTTTCAAAGTGTTTCTGTCGTTCCATAGCTATTATGAACTGATTATATTCCCCTGGGGCTACAAGGCGGACCCATGTCCAGACTACTTACGTTTGCTGGAAGGAGGTGCGGTAATGGCCAGGGTAACATGTCCGCGTAAGAATTTAGTAGATTAGTAGTATTATATGTATTGTTATTCACAATTAAAGTAATGAAATTATTGTCAGAAATACTAATATTTGCGTATTATAACTCCATCAGTTGAGTTATACGAATTGTAACGGACTGACATTTTTTTTAACCTATAAAGTCAATCTAAATTTATATTAAATAAAATAGACTATTCTTCGCCTTAGTATTTCTTTGTTCAAATGACCAATACTTGTTTTATTAAAAAAAAAGCTTTGTCTCTTTATTTACACATGTAGGTATATAGGTAAAATGTGTGTTTGATACTAGTAGAATTGAAATTTCAAAGTCAATAATTTGTAATAAAAACTCTTTTGCTGAGTTGGTAGTTTATACTCGTATGTTGTGTTGTATGTTTATATGTTGGTAGTATATAATGTTTTTATTTTACTTTAAAAAAAAGATAACAAGTTAATATTAGTCCCGCTGAGTTTCTTTCGCCAGTTCTTCTCAGGTCTGAGGCTTCTTCTTTCCGAACTGGTAGTAGACTCATGACGTTCAGTAAAAAATTATAATAATTTAATGCTGAATAAAATATTTTGAATTTTGTATACAAATAAGCACTGAGACAACGCAGTGGCTACTAAATACATACATACGTACATTTTATTTCAAAACCTCTTACATGGATTCTTTAGATCAAATCTGAGTGTAAAGGAAGTTAGCTTTACAATTTATTGTTTAGGTCACATTATAATTTATTCAGATACTCTTTAAAAGTGTTTAATTCATTAACGTTGTGATAAAATTTTGCAGGCAATTTTTGATAATAGCGGTATGATATACAAAGTGGGCACCACAAAAGACATGACGTACTACGCGTGCGGTACAAGCACGGATTGGAGTTACGCCATGGCTAAAATCCCATACTCGTACATGATTGAACTGAGAAGTAAGAAATATAGATTTAGATTACCGAAGGATCAGATTTTAGACACTTGTATAGAGATTTGGGATGCTGTGAAAAGTTTGATGGATTTTGTTGATCAGTCCGAATTATCTAAACATTAAAGTGTTAACATATATTTTCGTATGCATATAATTAATGTTATAAGAAAATAACAATTTATCGTAATTTCTATAATTGGTACTGTAATTGCAAAATGCGCTTAATTATAGAATGTTTTTGTCGTGTAGTTTGTTTTATTCTAAACGTACAAAAATTAAAAATAAATTACTTTTAACTTTGAAATTGTTTTAAAATATAGATTAGGCCATTTATGCACTAGCAACTTCTTTAAAAATATTTAATGTATAGTGACAACAAAGTTCAAAAAATACTTTAGAACTATGAAATATAACTATTGTAATGTGTATAGGTATAATAAAATCACATACAAAATAATATCATATATTTTTATTATAAAACATAGTACAGTTCAAACATTTCTTTCTATCCACAAAATCTGCTAATGCCTTAACACCGTTGTAAATTTCTATGCAACAGTCTTGTATTTCATCTCTAGGCAATACAAACTTATGCTGTCGACTTCTTAGTTCTATAAGATATGAAAATGGTATATGAACTGTTCCGTAGCTCCAGTCAATGCTTGTACCAGCAGCTACGTACATGAGGTCCTTAAAATTGCCAACTTTGTACATGCGTCCATTTATATCGTAAATAGCCTGTGGAACCGCAAAAATTAGCTCACATTGATTTGCTACTTACTCGTATAATATTTTTTATATGTACAATTGAAGAAAGTATAGGTATATTGTTAGGATATATTTTTACTAAAGTGAAATGAAATTTAATAAAATTTATTAAGTTACAATTCTTTTAAAAAAATAATGGCTACGATGATACTGCAGAAGTATAAACTGCGTCGCATCTATCGACGCTCTACAGAAAATAAAGTACTACAAAAAACCTAATATACATAGTAAAATAAAACGTAGATATCAACAAAAAAATCTAATCAATTCGTGAGACCGGTTCCTTCTAAGATTTTTAAGAACTATAATATGACGTTCTTAAAAAATGTTTGGCAAAAAAATGTCTTACATTAGTTCTAAAATATTTGATATTAATAAATTCGTGAAGCTTAAAAACGTTTCTAAACTATACACTTACTTTCGCCATAGCAGTTCCACCTTCGAGTAAGTTTACGTAATCGGCGCAGGGATCCGCAGAGAAGCACCAAGGGAAAGTTATAACTTCACTGTACGCGTGAAATGTTAGGAACATCTTGAAAGGCGTAGCAGAGTAGAGAATGAAATCCTGCGACGATAAAGTTTTTTTTTTTTATTATAATAATATGAAAGTATTTTTAAATAAAAAAGTTCAAATTCAAACTGTCTACCTTTATAGCGGAAGTTTCAGGTTCAGAAAAAGGCTCAGGTCCGCGAAAATTATTATGAGACGGATCCTCGTGAGAAATCTCGTTGCTACGGTCCCAATAATATCTGAAAAATATGATAATTAATATTATTAATATTATATTTATGTACAATAAAATAAAATAAAGTATCTTATATTACCCAAAATTTCTATTAAGATCTACACCGTAATAAGTGTTTTCCACTTTTGCTCTATTTTTTCTCCACATACGATCAGTTGTGTGACTATAATGGTATCCATCTGGATTTACAACCGGAAGAAAATACCTAAAGGAATGAGAATTAATGAGAGTTATACTTTTGAACTATTTACTACTTATTTAATATAATAGCAGACCCCGCGGCTTCGCTCGCGCTAAAACTACAAAAAAATCTCTAAAAAGGTAGGTTTCATACAAACTTTCATCCCCTATTTTACTCCCTTATAGGATGAATTTCAAAATTCGTATTGAAGAGAATTAATACCAAGTTTCAAGTAATTCCAATCGAAGATATTTTTTATAAACAAACAAACTTTCACATTTATAATATTAGTATGAATTAGCTTTCTCCCGCGGCTTAACTTATAACATGTGAATAATAATAACCTCTGAGAGAGTATAGCTTTATGAAAGCAAACGAATTGTTAGAATCAGTTTTGTGATTTCTACTTGTAATTGTAACCAGACACATAACAAAAGAAAAACTCTAGCTATTAATAATTAAAGTAAAGTAAAATATTATGCTCTGCATCCTGGAGTGAAGTAAAGAAAATGACTTCTCTATTCATCACTCAGTTCTCTGCTCTTCCTGAAACTATAGGTACTTATTTGCCTTCATTTCATATTCCTTTACCGTACAAATATACGTAAAAGAAATTTCAAATTCAATTGGTTTAAATTTATAAAATAGATAAACTTTCATAAAAACAATACCCCTGTGCTACGATGATCATATAAGAATAAACAATAAACATATAATATTATTAAACACTTACCAATCTTTATTAGTAATACTATTGGGAAGATTATCAAAATTTCTAGCAAATTCATTTGCTATATATGTAACAACGGAAGGTGCAATCCACTCACGGGCATGTATACCTCCGTCTATCCATACACCGGTGTTGCCAGCATTACTATTAGAAATTTTTAACATCTGCGCAAGTAATTTTAACATTTGTATTTTGGAGTTAATTCATACTATTAAAGTTTAATTTTTTTGCCAAAATTCTACAAAGTGGCTTAAAAGTAAAAATTTACGAAAAGACTAGATATTTTATAAGAAATATTCAAATAAACCTTTAAATCCCTGCCTTCTACTGACTGGCCGATAGAGGATACTGTACACGTAGACGGATACTGCACTTCTAGGTTATCCATGAAATTATATATTACATGGAGGGGATAAAATTCTTTCCAGTCCAAGACGCGTTCTACAACATCGAAAAAAAGGTTTAGTATTCTTAGTGAAATTATGTATTGGTTTGTCTGACTTTCACATAACAATGGTCAATAAATTAATGATTTTTTTATATACAAATATTTTATAGTCCTTCAATCGACATAGATTTTATTATTTTGGTAAATTAAGTGATTTCAATGGAATATTAGTTATCTCCAAAAATTTTATCTACAAACGAGTCTCATTTAACAAAAAGAAGAGCTAGTGACAACAGAAAAAAATTGCATATATATTTAACACTAATAAATCTTTAAGACAGGGTATTTCGTGTTTCGCGTATAACCGAGGCCTTACTAGGAGATCTTGGTCTTGGGCCAAGGACGTTGATGGGGCTTTTATTGCGCGATCCATTCGCTTCGGTGCCTGTAACGTCAAAATGAATATCTCTGTCACGTAAAAGCTTCTCCACTTGCATCTTACGGTTTGCATCTACCATGACATCCATAGCGTACGAACGCTTATTGCGAATGTTAATCGCTGAAATAAACAATAAAATTTGTTTATATTTCATAAAATTAAAACGATAAGCAAATATTTGAACTTACATCCTTTATCATGTAAACTTTGCAAGAATGATTTTTGACCTTCTTTTATGCATTTTACGTCCCATATTTGGTATCTTACCACCTTTCGTGCCACTTTTATTAGGTTTTGAACAGGGATTTAGAAAATTAGGATTATTTTAGGTCACATTGAAATTTTGATAATTTTGACATTCATTGACGTTATATGTAGAGATATCTTTCAGACAGAAGTCTTAGACGGAAATGCAACTATGCCTGTATCGCTAAAAAGGTTTTCATATATAATAGTTAAACATTTATTACTGGACAGATTATACTATTATTATATTATAGTATTGTACCCCGGTGCAGTTTGCAATTGAATACTCAAGTGCAAACTTTAAAGTAAACAATGGGCATGTAATCAAGAAGGCTCAAAGAGCTAAGGCGCTAAGAGCCGCGCCACCCGCTCGATAATTAGATGTAATCAGATATTTTCAGTAAACGCCTCGCCAACCCTCGCTATGCACTCCCTTTTAATGAAAATGTCTTACTATTTTTCCTCACTTTGTACTCACTTTAGAAAAAGCTAAAAGTAAAATAATTAAATTAAATATTAAATATATTTGGATAACTAACACGAAAAGTATTGCAAATTAGTAAAATAATATAGAGATAGCAGATACACATTATATGTATGTATGTATGTATGTACATAATTATGTTTTTGCTCTCACTGGGAACTGTAACTTTTCCCACATAGGGTTGTGCAAACATTTTTTTTTTTTAGTTTTAGCAATGTAAGTATATAATGATTTTAATTTCTATTTCTGTAAGTGTTAATAAAGATTTTTTTACAAAAAAGAAAATAGATATATAAGTAAAATTTCACTTTCCAAACTTAACACCATTTGTTGGTACCAATGGTAACACTCCTAAATTTAATAATGAACTGTTCTCATCTTAGCACGAAGTGAAATCTTTAGAAAATATACAGATATATATATCCACATATATATATATATATATATATATATATATATATATATATATATATATATATATATATATATATATATATATATATATATATATATATATATATATATATATATATATATATATATACATATGTATATATTATTTAAGAAATGAGAACCAATAGTAAGAGCAGGTCTCATGGTAACCCGCTAACCAGACGGCGGTCCCCAAACGCCCCCACCCAAATGTCGCCTCGACTTCGTCTTACACACGTTTATCTTTTTAATTGCGCCTCCAGCCTCCCTCTTGTTACTCGCTTGTTAGATTTATCGTGATCCCCTTTCAGTTATTTTATTTTTACTCTAAAACTGACATTTAGAAGGATACCAAAAATAAAAGTAAATGTATGGACTCATTTTTATAAGAAAACTTGTTAAAATTTTTAATAGAATTCAATCTATATACGTCTATACATATACGTATAATGAATTTGTAACTGATCGCTGTCTGTACTTGGAAAATATTTGAGAAAAATATTGTCTTAATAATTTATTAACGCAATAGAACCAAAAACAATGATTTTTAGATTTCTGTCTGTTTGTCTGTGGAATTTCAGTACAGTTTTCACTAATGCACTGCAGTAAGCTTCACCGAACATTTAGTATTTGTTTTATTTCAATCGGCTCATAAACACAAAAATTATGTCAATTTAAAATAAATTAGAATATAGATGAATACAATCATAATATAATAAAATTGTAACTAAGCCGAATCTGTACATTAAATATTTTTTGGAAAATCTGATTGAAATAGACATTATTATCGATACAAAAGTCCGTATCTATAGTTTTTAGATTTTTTTCGGTCTGTCTGTCTGTCTGTCTGTTACCGCATCACAAAAAAACCACTAAAGAGATTTTAATGAAATTTAATATGGTGATAGCTGGTTATCCGGGTCAACATATATACTTTTTACCGTGGAAAAATATCTCATTTCTGAGAAAAAAAACAAAAACTGCATTGTAAGAGTATACTAATATGTAAAACCTAAGAATTTGGTTTTTGGTTATCTGAACGCGGGCGGAGCCGCGGGCAATGCTAGTAATCATATATTATCCTAATTAATTATGTAGCTTCAAATACATCTTTACAAGTATAACAGGTCATATATATACCAGTATTATTTATTTTCCTTAATAAAATCGACAGCTAAAATCAGCAATTAGATGGTAAATATGTGCACTAGAAAGGACAGTTTATAGTCATATAAATGTGGGTGGCGGGCGCACCCCTGCTTTGTTTTTCATTAGAATCTGCTTTCATCCCGTCACAGCCACTTGCCAATTTGACTGCGTTAATTTCTAAACAGTTTTGTGCAAAATTAGTTATGTTTGATATTTTCTTTTATTTTCAATTATTTTTGCAGTACTTTTATTTTTTCATTTCATTCGGGAATAAGAAGTGTTACGAAAAATGTTATGGATTTTTACATATTTACAAATATCTCGTAAGTAAAACTAATAATAGTGAAAAATAAATATTCCACGAGTTCTTTCTTATATTTTTATAACACACCTACTACGCAAAATTGATCTTCTTCAATGAGTATAAGTATGTTCTTTTACATTATAATAGAGTATGGACTCTATGACATACTTTGATCTTGTCAAATGACCGACAAACCATCTGTTCTAATTACTTTTCATATAATCAACTTCCTTCAAAAAATATCAAAATGTACTTTAAAATTGTTTCTCAAGTATTTATAAAATTGAACACATCCTCCACAAGTAACGGCGGAAATATCAAGAATTTTCGAAATTAAAAATAAGTTTAGCAAAACCACAAAAATTATAAAAATTCATTTCACCTGCTAAAATTCTTAGCAAAATTTTTGGAGTATGTTTAAATAGATACAAAAACAGTATAAACAATGTATACTGATGAAACTGTTCAACATTGTAAATTAACCAATCTATATGTTAATAGTAAAGAAAATATCCATAAATCCATTAGTAAACCAGATTTGAAAGAATCAAATACAAATTCTTCTAAAAGACAACAATCTAATGAAAATGATGAAATAGGTAAGTGACTTTATTACTTACTAGCGACTTAACCACGTCTCACTTTCCTGGTTTCTTTTGTATTTATAATCTATACTAATATTATAAAGAGGCAGAGTTTGTTTGTTTATTTGTTTGAACACACTAATCTCAGCAACTACTAAGGCGATTTGAAAAATTCTTTTCCCATTAAATAACCCGTTTATTGAGGTAGGCTATAGGCTATATATATCATCAAATGAAATCAAAATGTCAAGATATCGGACAGAATCCCATATATTATTGTAAAGGAAAGCGAAAGAAGAGTTTTTTTTTGTCCTTTGAATGCGGGCAAAGCCACGGGTTCTGTTAGTATTATATACAGACGATGATACCTTTTGGCACATTTTATCTCTTACAGTACCCTATGTACCCTATACCTGTCGCTGTAAATATGACCAGTCGCTTCAGCGTGAAGCAGTAACAAACAAATAGTAAACAAATTTTCGCATTGTATTTAAAATAGTATCGTATTTAAATTATTTTTCCTACCTTTAGATGATAAAATTAAGCAAACTGAACGTATGGACTGGAATGATTATCACCGCTTGAATGTAATTAACTCATTTTTGGATGAACTAGAATACAACTACCCATCCTTATGCACCGTGGGAGTTATTGGGTCTTCTATAGAAGGCAGAAAGTTAAAGGTTATTTTTATATAGTATTTACTCGTACTCTTATTGTTTCATTACTCTTTGTCAATATAAAAGATAGTATAATCTCAATTTTCTGTTACGATGCAGGCTTCTAATAATTTTCCTTGTTACTTAGTGACTTTTAATATCTAATAATTTACTGACTGCAACAAGACTCAACTTCAGCTGTAATTTTTATTGTTTTTATGTTATGCAATGTCCTTACAATTGTAAGCCGATCTTCATAATATTTTTAATAAATAGCCTCAATATAAAAAATATATAAAAGAGACCAACTTTGAAATGGTGGCGGTGCTTATTTCAGCGGTATTTTTTATAATTTTTGTATGTGTATTTTATATGACGTGATATCCTACTAATAGATAAAAACGCAAAAACATAAAGATGTATGGATGCTCGTCACTCTTTCACGCAAAAAACTACTGTACCGGAGAAGATTTCATGAAAATTTGCATTAGTATAACACATATGTATACTATAATTTATAGTAATACATTAAACAAAATCATCTCTAAGTCTTATTAATAAAAATGAATGGCTAAATGTGTTAATACGCGCATAACTCGAGAACAGCTGGACCAATTCGAGTAATTCTTTTTTTTAAATACTTGTTGAAGTCCGAGGAAGGTTCTTATGAAGAGAAAAATTGGAAAAAATGCCCGGAAAAAACAAAAAAAGACATATTTTTCTAATCAGGCCTGCTACACACTTGATTTGACAGAACGAGGTCTGTCGGGTCAGCCAGTATGAAATAATTACTTTTATATGATTATAAAGTAAGTTATTATTTGTTACATATACAACGTGTAGGTTCTCAAGGTTTCGAACAGTAATGCGAGCAACTCCGCAGTATGGATAGACGCGGGTATCCACGCGCGAGAATGGATCGCCCCCGCCGTAGCCACGTACATACTCGACCACATTGTACGGAACTTCGACTCGCTGCCAAACAGTATCACTAACAAGGACTGGTATTGTGTTTCCTTGCTAAATTTAAATCTTTTTGCCTAATTCTCTACCAATTATTACATGACTTTACCTAGAATAAAAGGGCCAGCAAATAAACACACTTTACTATTTTTCTTATTCTTCGTGACAGTCTTGATAAAGCGGTCGTGGTCATCTACTATTACTATGTATTTTTATGCAAGCTAAATTTCAGTGTAGCTTTAGTACTTGTTTGTTGTTAGAAATTACTTGTAAGAACTCACTGTTTATTATAATTTGATAACTTTACGAATTGTGCCGTAGAAATGCGTATATCTAAGGTAATTTTTGTTACACTGGAGGAAAAATCAATGGCTAGACCTACATTAGTGTACAGATTGGTATATTGATTGTAATAGTTTGTTTTAGCCTAATTAGTAAAAAAATCGACAGAAAAGAATAATTTAATTTATGAAAGTGACACTGAGTTATCTGTATCCATCCATATAAATACTGAAAAAGATACATACTCGTATATTTTATCGCAATTTACGTATTTGCTTAAAATAAAGCCTCTCATCATGCTTGTTCATAATAAAACAAACCTAATTATATTTAAAATAATTAATTTTCGCATCTCTACTATTTACAAACGCACACTTTTTAATTCATTTCAATTATTCTGATAAGTAGAGCTTATGTAATAATAATCTGTTCGAGTAATTACAATATTTCAACTCGCAGGTATTTCCATCCGGTCGTTAATCCGGACGGCTATGAATATTCACATACTGTTGACCGTATGTGGCGCAAAAATAGAGCCTGGTATAGAGGGCAGTGCGTTGGAGTGGACTTGAACAGAAACTTTAGGTATATTATGAACGATTATGAAATAATTATTAATTATTTAATGCCTACTAAATTAGCCTTAAAAATAACTATATTTTAAATAAAAGAATTTATTCGGATTTTTTCGCAAGTTAACGTTGATTTTTTGATCGTGACGTTTCGACTAAGGTTATTGTATAGCATTCGATGCTTCAGGAACAAAACTTATAATAAAGTGGCAAAAAATCTAAAAATGAGAAATATTCGCGTAACTCTAAGCAAGTATTGAATACCTATATATATCTACAGAATCATACCGTTTCACAGTTTTAATGGGCTTTTATTGCGTGTTTCCATACACAAGTCACAGCTAAATCTATTATTAAAGTATCATTTAATTCATTTTTGATTAATTTTATTATTAATTATTTAACAAGCATTTTTAATTCCGTAACGAGTGTTAGATAGCTCGAAATTAAATTAAGTTAAAATTGTCTTTTTAACTTTCATAAGAGTGTAAGATAATTAAATAATTCTATATAAAGCTAGTTGTAAAACAAAATATTCTGATAAAACATTTTTAATACTGTTTTTTTCTTTCTAGCTATGGGTGGGGAGGCAAAGGATCATCGGACAACCCAGTAAATGCTTTCTACAGAGGTCCCAAAACGTTTTCAGAGCCTGAGTCATGCGCTATGAGGGTAGACTTACTATTTAATATGTATATGCATATAAAACAAGATCTCGATCTCAGCTGTGACCAAAGTAAATACTACGTCAACGGTTACGAGACCAATTCCCGGTCACGGCAAAAATGTGTAATATCTTACGGTGTAATCGAGATCTTGAATCTTGACGAGCAAATTTTGTAGAAACTTCTCATATAAGAATACCTAACATCCTATATAGCGGTTCATATATCTACCTTAATTAAAATCACATAAATAATACACTATAATATTCAAATAACAGATACCACGGCTACAAGTTGAAATAAAACGTTGGCGAATCTTTACAAAGCCCAGAACGAGCCACTAATTACCCAACAAAATGTCAGAAAAAGGCTGCCTTAATGCTCAAGGATAATTCTGAATAATTATATCATTAGTAGCACCGAGAGGGATTTAACAAAGGAATGCATTAAATCCATTATATTAATACTACCTGTAATGTAAATCCTGCGTCATTTAGCTGTAATGTGCCGTTGACACCAAAATCGTGTCATCGACGCTGGACGCAGAGATTAAACTGCAAACAGGTTTTAGTCGTAAATCAATTTCACTGCAACGGTTTTATATCATTCTGTTGCATTTAATTAATGTACCAACTTACAATTGCGCGCATTTTACTATCTACGTTTTACTCGTTATAACTGCGAGTGCCGTATCCTGTAATTTGTACGAGCGACAAAGTGCCAAAATAATAAATATGCGCAGTAATCAAATTTAAATTACTGTTTCAAAGAAAACACATGAAATTGTTACGGTAAAATATAAATATATTTATTTACATGAAAAGCTTCTATTTTAGAATACTGAGGCTACCATGTTAGAGTAAATAGGTTGACTTGTGTATTTTAACGGCTAAACAAACATAAATCAAGTTAAACATTTACCGTGGATATGCCTCGTTATCTCAGGGAGGCGATAGACAATTTATTGAAAAATAACTCATAAAGAGATGAAATTAATAATAAATATGTTGGGACATTAACACACAGCACCATCTACATCCATGGTAAGCTTCGAGGCTTGTGTTATGGATACACTACACATAAAACTTTAAATACATACATATTATAAATAGGTGTGTAGTGGGTGTTTACACCCATGACTGAAGTACAAACATTTTGCTCATCACATAAGTGAATGCCCCTAGAGGGACTCGAACCCGCGACTGCTGCCACAGCGAGTAGGGTCACTAAAAACTGAGCCAAACGCCTTAATTTATTATTTATTCGAATAAGAGAAGAAATTGTGTCAATTATTTTTTTCCTTTTCTATCAAATTAAAAGTTTTACATTTTTTTTTAATATATGTGTATAACTTTCGTCCCCATTTTCACCCGCTTAAGGGATGATTTCCGGGATAAAAATATCCTATGTTCTTCCCAGGGCCTCAAACTATATTACCAAATTTTATCTAAATCGGTTCAGTAGTTTCGGAGTTTATTTGGTACAAACAAACAAACAAACAAACAAACAAACAAACAAACAAACAAACAAACAAACAAACAAACAAACAAACAAACAAACAAACAAACAAACAAACAAACAAACAAACAAACAAACAAACAAACAAACAAACAAACAAACAAACAAACAAACAAACAAACAAACAAATCTTTTCTCTTTATAATATTAGTATGGATTAAAACCACTGAGTCTTATGTACCTATATCATTAGGTACTAAATATATTACTAGAGTTTTACATAATGTGTTTCTATTTTTCAAGTACAGAAAAGAATAATTTTGGAACTTCGATTTAATGATGTCATTAGAAATTGTATCAATTAATTAATTACATATTAAATATTTAATATTTCGCTTTATATGCGAAGATATTTTCATTCTTTATCTTATCTATATATACTTGTATAAAAGGCAAAAGTGGTTGACTGATGCGCACACGCCAAACCCTTAGAAGAAACTTAAAATTTCGCACACGTGTTCCACTTATGACGTAGACATCAACTAACGAAAGATTTTTTAAAATTCAACCCCCAAGAGGGTGAGATAGGGGATGAAAGTTTTTAAGAAACCTACCATTTTAGAGTTTTTTTGTAGTTTTAGCGCGAGCAAAGCCGCAGATTCTGCTAGTATTATATTAATTAAAACAGACAGTAAAGGGTAGACGTGTGAAAGTAATTTAATATAAATGGCATTTTCAGGATATTCTGGTTTCTAGTATCCCATTCAAAGTGTACATCACGCTGCACAGCTACGGCCAAGTCATTTTATTTCCTTACGCCTACAGGGATGAACTTTGTCCCGATTATGTGCGCTTACTCGAAGGTGCAACAATTATGTCTAAGGTTAAAAAAATATATATAAATATATATATATATATATATATATATATATATATATATATATATATATATATATATATATATATATATATATATATATATATATATATATATATATATATATAATATATATAAATATATATATAATATATATATATATATATATATATATATATATATATATATATATATATATATATAATTAGCATATTTTTTGAATAGATAATCATGAATTCGATTCTCGTGTAGATATAATGTCGTACCTATATTTATATTTGCCATATAATATACAATATTTTACTATGTTTTGCTCGTTTTAGAGTTTCATTCTTAAAGGGTTTTAGTAACTACGTCCTTCCATCCGTCTTTAAAGTTTTATAGGGTTATCTTTTGAACCATGATAGGTAGCCGGTTGAAATTTTCCATGGAACAATAGGTATATTAAATAAAACAATAAATAAAACCAATAGTGAGTCAGGTTCCCATTGTAGCAGTTTTAACAGCTTAATATTATTGGTAATTTCATTACACATATATTATATTGTGTAATGGTACGGAACCTTTGGTGGACTTGCACTTGGCCAATTTTGTTATGTACTAGCATTGCCCGCGGCTCCGCCCGCATTCAGATGACCAAAAACCAAATAAAATAGAGCTATTGTTATATTTTTTTTTTCAAGATAAGCCATTTTTAATAGTTTTTGCCTTATTTAGTAACTTACCTTGCTAAAATATACACAGTATCATCGTGGTTTTATTCTAACCAGTTTTTGTATTTTTTTCTCAGAAAGAAATAAATAAATATTTTCCTGCGGTAAAAAGTATCCTATATGTAGCATGCAGTAACAGACAGACAGACAAAAATTCTAAAAACTATAGATTCGGCCTCTGTATCGATAATAATGTCTATTTCAATAAGATTTTCCAAAAAATATTTAATGTACAGATTCGACTTAGAATTTTATTATATGTATAGATTTTTGTAGTATATAACATATCAACTGATATCATAATAAGCAAATAAATAAATAATATTTGTATTTTCACCTAATCGCATTATATTACTATATAATCCATTGGTATAAATTATTATAGAATTATAATTATAGCATTACTCTCAATAATGACTTTATTTAATACTTAGGCTATTCACGAAACCAGTGGCAAAACGTACAAAGTAGGAATTTCAAGGGACGTAATGTATGGAGCCGCTGGTACAAGCAACGATTTTAGCCACGGCCAAGTTGGAATACCTTTCTGTTATCTTATAGAGTTGAGAAGTAAAAAACACAAATTTAAACTACCCAAAGAAGAGATAGAAGAAACTGGTGCTGAAATATTGAATTGTGTGAAAGCACTTATGGAGTTTGTGGATAAGAGTGCATAAGCTGAAGAAATTTAAAGTAAGATTATATGTCACAGTATCATATCGTAATATAGTGTCAAGTTTAATATACATATATGTGACAGACATCCATACTAATATTATAAATGTGAAAGTGTGTTTGTTTGTTTGTTCTTCTTTCACGTTAAAACGGAGTGGTAACTTAGTATTAATGCTCTTCAATACAATTGAATAAATACGTGCTTTAGTATTTTTTGAAATTCATCTCATAAGGAGGTAAAATAGGGTATGAAAGTTTGATTACCCAATTAAATATCTAAGACATTCTTACCAATGTATTTTTCTTTTCCATACATGAACGACGTAGCACATATTATCATAGATAACTTCTTAGGCCAGTAAAGAGTATTTACTCAGTTTATATTTCTTTACCTATTTACAAATCTGTCAATGTCTTGACGTAGTATTTAATCAATTTTCTATCATTACAAGTCAAAATTCGTCGTGTATTTATAAAATTTTACAATAAAAAATTAAAAATTTTGGACATTTATCATTAATCTACCAAAGTGGCACCCATAAATCCAAAATCCCAGGTATGGGAAATAAGATTTACTAATGAAGAACAAAGATATTTTATTAAATCGTTGGATACTGCGGGGGGTATGTTGATAGTGAAAGCATATAAAAATAATGAACTGACCCTTTTTATTATCAAAAGATGAGCACATTCCTCCCCTCAATGTAAGGGGGGATAAACCATAATTATTGGAGACTTTCGAAAACGTTCGATTCTGTAATCATCTTGTTCGAGACATTCCGAGATAAAAAAACATTGTGCTATTCTAGACTACAATCTATCTCTGTGCCAAATTTCATCTAGATCTGTTCAGCCGTTCTGGCGTTAAAGAGTAACAAACGTCCATCCATTCATCCTCACAAACTTTCACATTTATAATATTAGTATGGATTCTAAAATTTCAATACTACCTAATACATCATCATCAATCATGGCTTTATCCAGACTATTTTCTTTACAAAAAAAAACCCCAATAATATAATAATAAAATATATCTTCTCGAAGAAAATAAAGAGACAGAAATGTCGAAAATCTGTTTTGTCTTCTCTTTTAATAAAGTCTTCGAAAATATTCAACGATCACATTTACAATTGTATTTCAGAGAACAGATATAAATATGGAGAATAGTTGATAAGACCGATAAAAATCATCTGTTAATTAAATATAGTTAACTAGTAAATAAATACATAAAAATTATATAGATTTGCAAATATTTTAGTTATAAAAAAAGTGTTTAGCATTTAATACGTACATTCATAAGTTACTAATACTAGCGACTCACCCTCGCTTCGCTCGGATTCAATGGTACATTTTAACGGTTAGGTGTGGAATAGAATATATACATTAGGTACCAAATAAATAGTTCTGATCTTTTCGATTTTCCGGCTGTTTTTTTTTGGGTTTTCCCTATTTTTTTTAATAATATGTCAGGACATTAACACACAACACCATCTAGTTCCATGGTAAGCTACGAGGCGTGTGTTATGGATACCAGATAGTTGATACATTATACATATATAACTTTAAATACATACATATTATAAATATAAACATCCATGACTGGAGTACAAACATTCGTATTCACCACACAAATGAATGCTCCCATCGGGACTCGAACCCGCGACCGCTGGCGCAGTAAGTACACTAAAAACTGAGCCAAACGTGTCGTGACTTATAATAATAAGTACATAAACTATCCTTGATACACCAATAAAATACAGAATTCATCAAATCGGTCCAGCCATTTTTGAGCTTTAGCGAGACTAACGAACGACAATTGATTTTTATATATATTAGATGTTACTTCTTATTTATTTAATAGTATTAATTAAACTTTAGTTATTTTTAATTAATTTACCACAGCAATCAATATATGGAAAGAAGAGCGTAGCACTATGGATATTATGGTGGAAGGCCCCAGGTCCTCCCAAGTGGCTGGCATGTTACTTGAAAGGGAAATACCGTATGCCGTAGCTATAGGAGACTTAGGTGTCATGCTTGAGAAGGAGCAAGGAAACACATTTAAAAAATCGATATCTAACAGTGGAACAGGTTTGAAATAACTTGATATATGTAATAATAAAAAGTTTTATCCCAATATGAACTAGTCTGAGCTAAATCTATTTATGCCTCACTTGATAAGCAATTCTCAATGTTATTTGACTTCTGTTATGTCAAAAACATTTTTTTTTAAATATATTCAGTGTACAGAGCTAACCTACTTACAACTTTAAGCGACCCCTGGTTCTCGCTTCGAATATCTAAATACGCTCTGCGTCCCCCTTTTTTCCAATAGATACTTCTTATATTTTAAATATTGGCTATGTTTAAATTCCTATTTAAACAGGTTACAAAATATATATATATATATATATATATATATAATAAAATTCTAACTGAGCCGAATCTGTACATTAAATATTTTGTGGAAAATCTTATTGAAATAGACATTATTATCGATACAGAGGCCGAATCTATAGTTTTTAGAATTTTTGTTTGTCTGTCTGTCTGTTACCGCATCATAGAAAAACTACTGGAGGGATTTTGATAAAATGTGGTATGGTGATAGCTGGTTATCCGGGTCAACATATAGGATACTTTTTACCGCGGGAAAATATCTCATTTCTGAGAAAAAATACAAAAACTGCGATGTAAGAGTATACTAATATGTAAAACCTAAGAATTTGCTTTTTGGTCATCTGAACGCGGGCGGAGCCGCGGGGAATGGTAGTTGTGTATAAGAAATAGAAAGTAATAAATAAAATTTTCATTATTATTAGACTTATCGCTCTAAAATAAATTCATTACAAGTTTTTAAAATGCTTTATATCATTTATTTTATTTTTTGCCTTGTACAGGTATCATTTTGTATCTTTGATTCATTAATTTGACACAACAAGTAACAAGTATACGATCAATTCTGCTGACTAAATTAGAGTTTTTTACCACTCTTCTTCTCCATGCACAGCTTTTTACGCACTTAGGCTATTTTTGCCTTTTATGCGTGAGATTGTACAAATGTATGCAGTATGCATCTCTTATTGACTATTTTCTCTTTTTTCGTTTCTCTTCACCATTGTAATATTAGCGCAGTAATGTCTGTGACATACGAAAATAATATATATTTTATACTACTATATAATAAACTAGTAGAACCCGCGGCTTCGCTCGCGCTAAAACTACAAAAAAAATTCTAAAAAGGTAGGTTACCTATATAGGTATCATACAAACTTTCATCCCCTATTTTACCCCTATATAAGATGATTTTCGAAAAATGCTAAAACACGTATTTATTTATTTGTATTGAAGAGTATTAAAACCAATTTTCAAGTAATTATAATTACAAATATTTTTTTGGATTGTATTATAACGTGTTTTTCCATGGGAGTAAGATGATGTCCCGCGATAAAGAGTAGCCTATGTCACTCTCCAGCTCCCCAACTATCTTCACACCAAAAATCACGCCAATCCGTCACTTCCTCTCGACGGGAAAGAAAGAAAGACAAACAAACAAACAAACAAACAAACAAACAAACAAACAAACAAACAAACAAACAAACAAACAAACAAACAAACAAACAAACAAACAAACAAACAAACAAACAAACAAACAAACAAACAAACAAACAAACAAACAAACAAACAAACAAACAAACAACAAACAAACAAACAAACAAACAAACAAACAAACAAACAACAAACAAACAAACAAACAAACAAACAAACAAACAAACAAACAAACAAAACAAACAAACAAACAAACAAACAAACAAACAAACAAACAAACAAACAAACAAACAAACAAACAAACAAACAAACAAACAAACAAACAAACAAACAAACAAACAAACAAACAAACAAACACACTTTAACATTGATAATATAAGTATGGATTTCAACACAACAATACCTATAACATTATCAATTCCTAGAGCCAATAACTTAATCAAATATCGCTTTAATGGGTTGCAATCAACTAATTGTTAGCAAATTGATACTTATATTTCATAATGATCAAAGCCCAACAATCACGTAATGATTCAATTGAAAACGAATATATGCGAAGTTTTAATATTTTCAATATCATTTTTGTGCGTGTGTGTCCAAAGGTACGATGGATTGGAAAAGCTATCATCGTCTCGAAGTCATTTACGCCTTTATGGACGACTTGGCGTCACAGTATCCGTATTTATGCACTGTGAGTGTTATTGGCAAGTCGGTTGAAGGAAGAGATTTACGGGTTGGTATTATTTTATTTATCGTCGCCTTGATGCTTATTTGTCCAAACTACCAATAATTGTGGTGCTTTACAGAAGTGGTTTTCTTTTTCTTCTATTTTAAAAACAAAGGTTTGTTTGCAAGATTTATGTGTGTGTATATATATATATATATATATATATATATATATATATATATATATATATATATATATATATATATATAAATATATAAATATATAGGTTTTTTAAAATTAAAATATCTATTTTATACATATAAATTGACATTTATGATTTAAAAGTCAAAGTATTAAGAACTCTTTCGGTAAATTGGTCATTTGGACAAATAAGCACTGAGACGACATTATGTTAGAATACCTAATTATGTGCTACTGTAGCATTCTTAGTTATATTATCCATACTAATATTATAAATGTGAAAGTGTGTTTGTTTGTTTGTCTTTCTTTCAAATCGGAACGGATTGGCGGATTGGCGTGATTTTTTGTGTGGAGATAGTTTAGAGTTTTTTTTACCGCAGGAGATTATCTCTTTCCCACGGGAATGCCCGTTATAATACAATAAAAAATATTTATAACCACAATCACTTGAAACTTGGTATAGATGCTTTTCAATATAATTAATTAAATACGCGTTTTAGCATTTTTCGAAATTCATCCTATAAGGGGGGTTGAATAGGCAATAAAAGTTTGTATGAAACTACCTTTTCAGAGATTTTTTGCAGTTTTAGCGCTGGCGAAGCCGCGGGTTTTGCTAGTTTTATATATATGCTATTAGCCTGACCTGCTTTCGCCTTTGATTAGACTTTGTAAGTTTTAGATCGACTTCTAATTCTTCAGTATTTTTAGTGGGATATTATAAAATATCTTCGCTAATAATTTGTGGATCGATTTAGATATTTTTAATTCAACTATCTAAAGTTAATCGTAACATAGCGCGTCAACGTAACAGGAACAAAAATGATAATATGTTCGACCTTCGAATCGTTACCAAATGTAATCTTAGTTATAGTGTATTTTAGAAATAAGTATAAAAATCCATTTCTCTTTGTTATTATAATAAAAAAACATAAATTAAAGAAAATAATCTAATAATCATAACTAGTATGCTAATCAGAATATCTAATACTATTTTTTGGATACCTGTGCTCTACAAGTGTTTCACGGACCAACTACAAAGAATGCAACTTATATAATAATAATGATGATGATGTTCTCCCGACCGATTCCGGCCACGGCGGCCAATCTCATTGAGACTAACCAATTGCAGGAGATATTATAGTGCACAAGTTTACATGCAACGTTCTAACTCCGAGCTGCTTACTGGGGCTTTCTTAACATACCCAAGATTCGAACCAAGGACCTCCAGATATGCAGCCGCACAGAACACCGCCGAGACAGTTAATATTAATACTAAATATATAATAATATGACATACTGTTTTCAATATACTAGCTCTTGAAGATATCAAATGGAAACAGCGGTAACTCAGGTGTTTGGGTGGACGCGTCCATCCATCCCCGGGAATGGATCAGCACAGCGGTCGTCACGTACTTGGCCAATCAGCTCGTCAGGACCTACCATGAGCAGCCTGATAGCGTCACTAACAAGGATTGGTAAGATGTCATGTTAAAACTCACAATTACTTCTTCACGAAAATGAAAATAAAAAAATGGGAATGAAAAATGTATACGGACTTTAGAATAACTTTAAATTTGTATTAACATTTAACATTATGTTTTATTATTATTATATTATAATTTGCTATACATGTAATAAAATTCTGAGTCGAATCTGTACATTAATTTTTTTTGCAAAATCTTATTGAAATTGTCATTATTATCGATAGAGGCCGAATCTGTAGTTTTTAGAATTTTTGTCTGTCCGTCTGGGATCGCATCACGAGAAAACCACAGGATACTTTTTGCTGCGGGAAAATATCTCATTTCTGAGAAATCTATACTAGCTGTCAAAACGTACCTAGGGACGAACCCGAGCGGAGCGAGGGTGAGTCGCTAGTAACCTTATAAAATCGAAGATAGGTATTGTATTTATTCATGAATCAGTATAATCAAAGTTTATTAAATTAAAATATCTATTTATATAATTAGATATTTAGCATTTCTCTCTCATCACTACTGAAGAAGAAAAAAAATGTAAACTAATATCTTCTCTAAGTACTAAGTAGTAATCTTATCTAAGTAAATTATTACATATATCTCTCATCAGGTACATACTCCCAGTGTTGAACCCAGACGGCTACGAGTACACGCACACACATGACCGCATGTGGCGGAAAAATAGAGCGCGCTATGGCGAGTGCGTCGGGGTCGACCTCAATAGGAATTTTAGGTTTGAAATCTTTATACTTTTATTTTCACATATCTTTAACTTCTTTGCTATTTTTCTTTATGCCTAGTATTACTTTGTGATGGTATAAACTATCATGTATCTGTATATAATATGAGTAAAATACGTCTTTTAACAACTATAAATCTGATGTTCCTACTATAATGTGGACTGCCTCGGTGGTGTAGCGGCTAGCATGTACGGCTGCACACCCGGAGGTCCTGGGTTCGAGTCCCCGGTCGGGCCAAGTTTAGTTATTGAGTCTTTCTGTATAGTAAGCCTCAGTAACAGCCCGGAGTTGGGAAGTTGGCGGTGTTTCACCCCCGTGCCTCGGAGAGCACGTAAAGCCGTCGGTCCTGCGCCTTATCTCCCACCGGTCGTGTCGAGTAGTCGTCCCATCGGAGTATGAAAGTGACAGGAATAGAGAGTGCACTTGTGTCTGCGCGTACACTTGTGCACAGATTGGCCGCCGTGGCCGGAATCGGCCAGGAGAACATCACATCACATCACAATGTGGAACTAAAAATGAATACTTCTCATAAATAAATAAAATAAAATCTTATAACAATTTTCAATCATACGTAACTCATGATTTTTGACATTTAACAATGTAGAATTATTTAAATTATTGTAAAATTGTAAAGTATTAAAGTATTGTTTCTTAATATTACACATAAATAAATAGCTACATACATACAATTTCAAACAAATTGTAAATTTTAGCTACGGCTGGGGTGAAAAAGGTGAGGAAGGCTCATCAGAGGACCCGGGAAACATATTTTTCAGAGGTTCTAAACCTTTTTCTGAACCAGAGACAGAAGCTGTAAAAGTAAGATTTATTTGAAAAATTACGCAAATTTTACCTGATTTAATTAAAAATTGTAGATGCCTTCACGACCTATATAAAATCTAGATAGTTCAATAATATTTTGGACGGTCTTTATCCATTAAAATAAAATTTTCTGATTTAATTTAGACAATACATATAGGTAGCTAGATATCTTGAAAACCTTTGCATATTTTAATTTATATATAGACAAATAGACAAATTTAAAAATAATTTACAATTAGATATCATATTATACACTATATTACATGTAAAATTTTCTCTTCACTTTCATTTACAATTTAAATTTATTCAACAGTAGCCACTTGGTGTACCGGTAGCAAAAAGTAACGTAAGATATTCGTAAAAGGTTTTTCAAAATCGAATCAGCCCTATACCTTATTATACTGCTAGTGTAAATGTAAGACCTGTTTTTCATCCCTAAAATAAGAAAGGAACAGCCGATATATAAAGTCGAATTACAAACATATTTAAAGAAGCCCCCCCGCCCCCCGCCCCCGCCCCGCACATTGCTTAACATGTTTGTTCTAAATTACTTAATTCACGATATTCAAAATCGTATGTTGCGTAAAACAATTAATATTATTTAATTATAATTAAAATAATTACTATTTTACAGCGCGCCATACTGGAATCAGAGACAAATTTCAAAGTGTTTCTATCGTTTCATAGTTACGGTGAAGTTATAATATTCCCTTGGGGATATACAGCTGACCCATGTCCAGATTATGTCGAACTATTGGAGGGAGGGACTGCTATGGCAAAGGTATGTATTTAATGTGACAATATCTTTTACAATAATTATCTATTGCATTTCCTGTATACATTGAGAAAATGGCGGTATCCAATCCGGACGTTTCGTTAGTTTCATTTAGGTATTTTATCAATTGCAACATACATATGTATATACAGATCCTACTTATTTTTGGAACGAAGTCAGAGAAATATTTAGACATCAAAAATAATGAGAATTGAGTATTTTAATATTACAAATAATTACAAAATCTAAGTACTTGAAACAAATGCCACATATTTTTTTCACAGGCCATACACGATACTAGTGGACATACTTACAAAGTAGGCAGTACAAAAGACCTTATGTACTACGCAGCCGGAAACAGTACTGACTGGAGTTACGGCGTCGCTAGCATACCCTACTCGTACATGATAGAGCTTAGAGGAAAAACCCACAGATTTCTACTGCCTAAAGAAGAAATAGTATCGACAGCAAAAGAAGTTACAAGTGGAGTATTACGGCTTATGGATTTTGTTGATAGAAGATGCCGGAGTACTCAGTCGTGTGTCTGCCCTAAATTATGATAGTGATTAAAAAAATATGTATTGTTTAGAATTTAGACAAAATTGTAAAATTTTTATTAAATTGTTTTGATTTTATTAGTTTTTTTTTTTAATCATTATACTTTACTATTATCTAAATATCATTCCGAATTGTCATATCACAATAATTTGTAATGTAAATAGTTCTTTAATATACTATTTTAATTTATATTAAATTAATGAAAACGCTCGAATAGCAATAAAAATATGCATCGTATATTTTGTTCATTATGAACGTAAAGGCCATACGTTTCGCTGCGGTTACGAATAATATGGATGCAATCCAAAAATGTATCCTCACACCGCGCCATCAAACGAGCTCCAATACGCTGGTTTATTGTTTCACATCACTGGTTGCCAAAAGTTTAATTTCGATAATATTTATTTAACGTATTCCCACATTAATATAACATTTTTAAATTAATAACAAAACTATTAAAAATTTCGAATAACTTTATTTACAGACCTTCATTATAATACAATCAACAATAATGTAAACATTACAATTTGAAATTCACATTCATTTATCTAACGTAAAAACACCTATCGACAATAATTATCACTATTACCGAATTAGTATCCAACTTTGTTCTAAGGAACACTACGTCAAAATTCTCACCGGACGGTAATCCAACACTGTACACTCTTGCGTTCCTTAACTTCTGAACTCCTTAACTCCTAGCTTTATCCCTCCTTAGATCCCAATATTTAATACGGGCGCCACACATCAACCGGTCTTCGTTCCGAAGTTATCAAGGATTTGCTGCGAGTTCTCATTCCTTGATCTGCCCATTCTGGTGAAGCGGGCCGTTTTTTCGTCGAACTGGAAGCTGTTGAACCAGCTTCTTCTCTATCTCTATCAGGACTAGAGTTTGAGTCTTCTTGAGGAGGTGGCGGTCTGAGCCACCAGTCATATCCCCCATACAATTGGGAGTAAAGCCAGGCAGGTGGTGTAGGTAAAAGAGGAGAATTGAGAAAGAGTTGAGCCGCTAAAGCACTGTGGAAAAGAGTCGAAGGCGCTGGAAGCGGCTGTAAAGGTTTTCTAGTCCTAGTAACTGAGGTGAAAGCGCCTGGACGATCGTCAGGGGGCGGACTGCTTGAAGCGGTCACCGATATATCGTCATCATCTTGTGGCGAACTTGGCCTCGAGTTAACTGGGCTCGTCGTGCTATGAGGATGCATTGTTGTTTGGTTATCCGATGTTAAATCTGGAACAATTAAAATTGTACTTTAGAATTTTTTGCTTCTCTACACACTGCGCATATATTATGTTCTAATGTATGTGTAAGGTTTTTTAATGGTCAGAATGCTTAGAGGGTAAATGTTGTAAGAACCGCATTAAGAGAATTTCTCACTGCGACCTCTATTAAATTCGCCACAATGTGGAGTTTGTGTTTTTTAAAGATCTCTAAACATTAATATGATTCACAAAATTTAAAGTCATTACTATATTATTGGTTAATCATTATTCTTATATATATTATAAGTAAATACAAAATATTTGTCCCAAACTGCATATATAGAGAAATTGTGAATATTTTTTCTAACACCATCATTATATAAAATTTCCTTTAGTCAGATAAATACTACTAATCGATATTACAAATCTAAAGTTTCTACATATTTTTTTACAAACAATCCATCGACGAGACCACTTTTCATTCGCTATCTATTTATAAGATCTGAACTAATGTGTTAATAAAATAACATTAAAACATAGCTATCATCCCCCAAATACGTGTAATTGTTGATAAAGTATTTGTAATGAAGCTCTTTCGTGTTAATACAATATATTTTACAAGTGTGCAAAGTTTAATGAAAAATCTGCTTAGAGGTTTTTGCAAAATTAAGTAAAAAAACATACAAGCACACCAACTTTCACATTTATAATACCAGTACGATAGTTATAATATTTATATATTTAATAGGTATATTACTATATGACAATATTCTCTATAAATATACCAGTTTCGTGCGTCGGCGGTGGTACGGTGTGATGCTGCGCATGTGCCGGCGGCAGCACGTGCGGCGTGAAATGCGCGTGTGAGGGCAGTAACGGCGGCGGGTAGTGACGCGCGAGCGCGCCCCACTCGCCGCCCGGCAGCCCTGCTAATTGATGGGCTATACCTGAAACAATATAATCATATGTTACTTTGTTTTCGTTATTATATTATACTAGCAGAACCCGCGGCTTCGCTTGCGCTAAAACTATAAAAAAATCTCTAAAAATGTAGGTTTTATACAAACTTTCATCCCCTATTATCCCATAGGGACGTCCCTATGGGATAAATTTCCAAAAATGCTAAAACACGTATTTATTTAATTGTATTTAAGAGCATTAATACTAAGTTTCAAGTAACTCAGATCATAAATATTTTTTGGGTTGTATTATAACGTGTTTTCGCGTAAGAATGAGATAACCTTCCGCTGTAAAAAGTATCCTAAAAAGCCTAAAAATCCTAAAAGCCTATGTTACTCTCCAGCCCTCCAACTAACTCCACATAAAAATCACGCCTATTCGTCACTCTGTTTCAACGTCAAACAAACACATTTTAACATTTATAATATTAGTATGGATGTAATATTATATTATGTAACTTTTCGCTATTTCACTAACAACTTTTAAACGGAAAATTATTTTATTCCCACGGAAAAACACGTTATTGTACAACCCGCAACAACTCATCATATAATAGGTTTATAGTCTATTCCATACTAACAGTTAAAGCGTACTTAAGGACGAACCCGAGCGAAGCCAGGGTGAGCCGCTAGTGTTAAATAAAAATAAAATACGTATTTGAATAACTAATCTATAATTATTATTATAATGAAACCGTTCCTACGCTAGCCTTTTTATAAGTATTTCTAAATGGTGTGTCATCATCAGTAATCAGTTATCACTAAATATTACATAATGTACCTAATAAATTAAGAATAATTAGGCAAGAGCTTACTTTGTATATATTAACTAGCATTGCCCGCGGCTCCGCCCGCGTTCAGATGACCAAAAAACAAATTCTTAGGTTTTACATATTAGTATACTCTTACATTGCAGTTTTTGTTTTTTTTCTCAAAAATGAGATATTTCCCCGCGATAAAAAGTATTCTATATGTTGACCCGGATAATCAGCTATCATCATACCAAATTTCATCAAAATCCCTCCAGTGGTTTTTCCGTGATGCGGTAACAGACAGACAGACAAAAATTCTAAAAACTACAGATTCAGCCTCTGTATCGATAATAATGTCTATTTCAATAAGATTTTCCAAAAAATATTTAATGTACAAAGTTCTTATACTTTTTCACGCGAAAAATATTAAAAAAAAAACATTTTATCAACTGCGCCTCCATATTAAAATTATCTATAGATATTTTCTCATCAGCATATTTATTGTTACGTAAATTAGTTATATTATATAGAAATATCCAATGAACTATGGAAGATATTACTTTAAAAAAACTATCCAAATAATTATAAGTTATCATTAGCTATTTAACACACTCGTCAGAAAATTCAAATAATGAGTCTCCCTCAAAGCGCTCCAATCCGCGCCTTATCTCCGCCGCGGCACTCCTCAATTGTTACCACCTTAATTGATATCGGGTTCAAAATGTTGGGAAGCATCTGAATCGTAAGCGGTTTAAAGAAAAATAATTACTTGTATTTCAATTAAATATTCAGTGTTACTTTGTAATAGGTATAATACGAATTTAATGAAATCTTAATAAGTTTGTTGATTGCTTTGTTAATTTTGATAAGTATTTTCTGATGTAGCACTAAATAATATGCTCGCTTACTTGGCTGATACTGATTTGATTATATATGCGTCGATTAAAAATATATTTTTGAAATTATACAGATATATGTAAGTCAAGTTGGTCATAAAATATAATTATAGGATACCACTACACTTTTTTAATATTTTTGGCGCACCAAAGTACAGGTCAAAATAAGGAGCTTTATCATTACATCCTTCATCCTTTCGTCCTAAAATACTCGTATAACGCAAAGAAGAGAACACTAGCTGCCTTTGCTCGAATCTACCTTTTCTTATGCAATTAAATCTTCCAGGAACAACACAACTAAATTACAAACATGTATTAGCTAATATAATATTTTAAAATTTTCATATAACAAAATTTTTATTTTTGTGCTTACATGAAACATACTTGTAAAGCATATCATCATAAGCACATTAATGAAATAGGAAATGTGTTTCGGCGTCATAATTTTCAGTTGACATTTTTAAGCGCATAAATTAACAAAGTTCGCCGGCGCGACCCCGTATTTTCGGCTTAACCCTTTAGCACCCACCTTGGGTAATTCCCACCCAGCCAACCCAACCCTTTCAGCAATAGAATAAATTACAGGCCGTTTTATGTCGTTGATACCGTCGCAACGAAAATGTAAAACACATTATTTTGAATCCGACCGCTTAGCCTTTATAGGTGTAGTGTCTCATGAGTTGGGTGCAATTAGACAAAAGCCGCTTTTTGAGGATTACCGGTTTAATCATGCCTCAACGCTGAGTAGCTTTTACGATAACGGTTTGAGATATCGAATCTCCGAACGGATTGAATGGAATTTTAAAACCCCGTAAAGGCATGTTGTTAGCCAAATTGGCATTTCAGATAATAGAGGACCTTAACTTAAAGGTAAGCTGCATTTACTATGAAGCTCTCAAAACTACTAAAAAGACTCTCAAAGTAAATTAAGAATGAAATTTACTCAACTAAATTATCGAGCATCGTGTATTTTGCGTATTGCCTATTATATTTCAATTTTTTATACAATAAAATAAAGAAAAACCAATATGTGGAACAAAAACGTAAGAGACTGATAATAACTAATAACAATATACGAGTATACCAGATAGCCCTTTATCATGCAATCAGATGTCAATACATGTGCCTCTTCTGAATCGAAAGTCGTCCCCTGTTAGCTTCCCTAAAAATTTTTCTACATGCAGTGAATTCCGGCAACTTTTACTAATTTGTCGGTCCATCTTGTGAACCAAAAGATCTTCCATATCTATCCACGCTTTATCTTCCAATACGCTGTCGCCGCTTGAGAACTCTATGGTTACATAGACCATACGACTCCATTTTCAACCGACTTCAAAAAGGAGGAGGTTCTCAATTCGACTGTATGTTTTTTTTTTTTATGTTTGTTACCTCAGAACTCCGTCATTTATTAACCGATTTGAACAATTTTTGTTTTGTTTGAAAGGGTATACTTCCAGATTGGACCCATTTAAATTTCAAAAAAAATACCGCCCCTAAGGGTGGAAAAACAACTAATGATGAATTTAACCTACTTCTAATTGTCATATTGACTTGAAACTTTGCAAGTATTTCTATTTCCGTTGATAGTACAGTGGTTCGATGTTGTTGACCTGATCTGATGGCAAGGCCAGAAGGTGGATAGGTGGAAGTCTTCAACGGCTAATAGTAGATACTTTGAGTTTGGGCTTATTTGGTTTGATTTGACAAGCCTAACACGTTAGAATCCTTACTTTGCTACTACTGTCTACACTAAAAAGGGAAAAATAAAAACTTTTTAACAAAAAAATACAAACCGACTTCAATCAAAAGCACTAAAAATTAAAAAATAACTGATTGGTAGTTTTCATTTACTATACATACCTAATAAAATATTTTCGAAGTCGGTGTGCTTTGGCTAAGTAATTAAAGCCTACCTATTAAATACATACCTAATCAAATATTTTCGAAATCGGTGCCAGCCCATACAAAGCAAAGCACACCGACTTCGAAAATATTTTATTAGGTATGTATAGTAAATGAAAACTACCAATCAGTTATTTTTTAATTTTTAGTGCTTTTGTTTGAAGTCGGTTTTTATTTTTTTGTTAAAAAGTTTTTATATAAATACACATTAGGTACGTCAATTGAGAGCTAAATGTAAAATTGAGGAGATAAGGTAAAAATCTGGTCGCCTATAAGAAATGTTTAAGTAAATTACTATAAAAATCAAATTTGCAAAGACTCACTTTTACCTACTTTTAATCTACAATTTTATACAAAAACTACTTAATTTATTCAAACATACATAATATTATGTAGTATAAATTTATCCGGTTCTAAAACTAAAGGGCTTTGTTTCATTTCGTATTCGCTGTTCAAAGTTGCAGAAGAAAGGGTAGCGCCAGACCATTTGCATTCGTTAAAAATGCTGGAATTCTTCGCTTTGTGTTTACTGTATGTAATCGGTGTATAGCGCACTCACTCATATATGATACTAAACTTGGCGAAAAATAATAAACTTAAGTATCAAAATCCCATTACATTGCGTAAAATATTATAACATCAAAATCAAATTTTAAGACACAACAATTTCTATACATATAATAAAATCGTAACTAAGCCGAATCTGTACATTGAATATTTTTTGGAAAATTTTATTGAAATAGACTTTAATATCGATACAGAGGTCGAATCTATAGTTTTTAGAATTTTTGTCTGTCTGTCTGTTTGTCTGTTACCGCATCACGGAAAAACCACTGGAGGGATTTTGATAAAATTTGGTATGGTGATAGCTGGTTATCCGGGTCAATATATAGGATACTTTTTACCGTGGAAAAATATCTCATTTCTGAGAAAAAAAAACAAAAACTGCAATGTAAGAGTATACTAATACGTAAAACCTAAGAATTAGGTTTTTCTCATTTGAACGCGGGTGGAGCCGCGGACAATGCTAGTTCTATTATATAAATAAAAGGTATCAGTAGGTAAATAGAAAAAAATCGAATGAATTTAAATAGATTCAGTAACATGACCGATTTGTTAATGATTTTCCAAACAAATAATAACAACAAAAATCACCAAACAAAATATTTATAACTATACGGATACGAAATAATTCAGTCTTTGTATTCTGAAACATTTTACATCTGAATACATTTCACCACCATCTCTCTACATCTACACTATCTATTTAGACGTAATAAAATATCTCGTAGAAAATCTTAAAGTAGAGGTCCAATTTTGAGACAAAATATGTTTTAAGGTCAATTGTGATAATGCTAGAAATTGCTTTACTATCTACAAAACAATAATAATCCATACATACTAATATTATAAATGTGAAAGTGCGTTTGTTTATTTGTTTGTCATTCTTTCACGTCGGAACAGAGTGACGGATTGACTTGATTTTTTGTGTGGATATAGTTGGAGGGCTGGAAAATGACATACATACATTCCCAAGGGAAAAACACCTTATAATAAATACAACCTACAACAACTCATTATACATATCTATGTATAATTTACCTATGTACATATAGTCTATCTATTGCATAGTAACCGTTAAACTATAACTACAATGAAGTAAAATAAAACTATAATGAAGTTAAATTTCTTGAACAAAACAATTTATTGACTAAGCGAAAAATGAACACAAACTCTCAAAACTTTAATAAAGTATCAAGATCTCGGCCTCTAAGTACAGTGCGTCCTGAACGCCTCCCAAGACGTGCCCATCCGCTACATTACTCCTTTCGAAGGGATTTTTTCAGTTTGAAAAATAGCCGCGACGCGAGAGGGTTGAACCAAAACATTTTAATACCATTTCCTAGATTGCCTCGTGCATTTTTCCTGCCGATACCGTTTCCTCGAGCGCTAATCCGCGAAGACGACTGGGATTACCCGGATAAAAGTATTATCGTTTTTAGTGTGATTCCGATGTCCCGGGATTAGGGGAATTTTTAACAACTAAGACCCTCCGCGGTGATTAGAAAGGGTTGGGCAGAGAACACTTTTAAGTAATTATTTTACATCTCTTCAATCGCTGCTATTACTTGATGGATTTCTCTTTCTCTGAACTTGACTTTAAAATACAGTGTGTGTTTTGCAATAATGTTCTGGGCCTATTTATTTTGATATAACTACATCACCTTTTTTATTTCATTTGTTTCCTATATTTAAGTATATTATAAGTAAAAACGTTTTAGGACAAAAATTTATATAATCAGAAATAAAAATCTAGACAAAACTATGTTTTGTACATTTTTAAATATGCCAATAATTTTGATCTCATATGTTCATTATTTAAAATTCACGAGAAACTGACACAAAATTTGTATAATGTATAATCAAGATGCTTAGGTTATTATAATATATATAATTTATATAGCTATATATAATAATATTAAAAAACAAGATTCAAAGCGATAGTTACTTTTATTTATTTTTATTTTATTTATTAGGAGGCCTACGTTATATACTAAGAATACATTTCATAACTTAATATAGTAAAAGATAAAAAATTGTTACAAAGTTTATCACAATTATAGGCTAACTTAACATGCAAATAATAATTGTTGAACAAAGGAAAAGGTCGTTGCTCACTTAAGTTCAAAAAAAAATTAAATAAATCTAACATTTAAATAATAAAATATCTGTGTCAAAAAAGTTTCAACAAAAAATATAACAAAATTTTGACAATACCTACATAAATCGTAAATACTTATGTATGTAGAAAACTAAATAGTAGTTACCTAATATTAATAAAATAGCGAGAATAAAGCTTTCTAGTTGTCACAGCATAATGTAATTAATACGAGTATTGATAAATACTTTCGATGGTCCTTAAATATTCGCAGGACTAATTTGAAATTTTGTAATTGTTACTTTATTACGCGGCTTTTTAGAACTTGCTAAACTTTTTAACCATGTATATTGTATATATATGTAAGGCAACAATATCCCAATTTATAGTGTAGTTTAAGTAAAACCATGCGATGCTGACGTTAGCCAAGACGGATGCCTCCCGTACATCATAAGGTTAATAAGAGGGCTCGCGAACTAACGACGCCGCTTTGTCAACGCGCCTTAACCCGCTGCCGCCATCTTGCGCGCCATGTTGGATTTCAATCTGCTTAGCACTTAATGAATTTGCCTCTATTGATTTTGTTTAACCCCTTTTTGTTTAGCTTAATTAACCTTTCTGTGTCAAGTGACAAGGCTGAACGGTTAGATTGTTTACTTTATGATATCACTAAATATCATAAATCATAATTCTCTATTAATTACATATTATTACATATATTTTGTTGTCTAAAAGCAAATTAATTGTTGACTCATTTGAATGTTTATTGTCTTCTACATATGAGAGTGAGTGGGCTTTTCAAAACAACTTTGCAGCACGAATTTTAATAACACTTATTGCGTACTTCCATATTTCGTAAATTATTGAAAACTTTTCATTTACATTGTAAAGCATATATAATATGATATCGTGAAAATTGTCCGCATTTAGAGTTAATCGAGCTCGCGTCATCATCATACGAATTCATTTGAAAGCGTTTAAAGGCTCGGGTAAAAGCACGAATCACGCCGTACAAAAGGCTGTATGAGGTGGGTGGGACATTTAAAATTTACAAATGCGTAATTATGCACCCGCATTGTCGCGCGGCGGGTGGAAGGGTTATGCCCCTGCTCTTTCTTCCCCCCTTCTCCCCTCAATCCCGGGCTTCCGGGCCTAATGCTATATTTAATTTTCTCTAAGGCTCCCTCATTAATAATGCGAAGGCTGCGACTTTAAGTGGCGCTCACACGGCGATGTGACGCGAAAAACGTGGATGTACAAAATGTATAAGAGGACATTGTCTTTCACTCTAGAATAATTACAAATAATTTTGTAAAAACCTTTTTGACTTTTAACTAAGTGCCTACTAAGTAGGTATGTGAAGATGAATTGCAAGACTTGATTATAAGATATGAAAAATTAACATTTTCATTTACTGTTATGTTATAACTATAATTTAGTCCAAGAGGCAGTTAATTAATTGATTTCGCAATTTTGTTATTTATTATAAATAAACTTAATTTGAAATTGTATTTAATAAGTCATTGTGGATTTATTTTTAATTATGGTATTTTATAAGACCGTTTATAGATAATGCCTCATCCAATTTTTCTTAACTTCGTGCCAAGAAAGAAGGCCGTGCGTAAACGTGAGTGCGGGTAATTTATCATGATTTTGGAAGGGTTATCGGTGCAGGGCAGCGAGTCATTTAGCTGTATGCTTAGACAAATTATATATTGAAGTATTGCAAATTGTTTAAAGATATGTTAAGTCCTTGTCAACTACAACAAGAGCATAGAAGCTCTTTTTGTAACCAGTGATAAATTACCTAACATATTTAACCAACATATTCTTACCATCGTACTACGTAAACGGACGAAAAACAACAAACGAACACAAGCGAACTAGATGTCCATGTTTGTGTAAATTATAATAAATTATATTTTTTTAAATTATCTTTTTTTATTACTTCGATTATAAGTTCGAAAACTTAAATTATCAAAACCTATTTTAGTTCTGATTTTTGTAATTCCCGTATCTTTGGCTATTAGTAAGAGAGCGAGGTGTATAATTGAGTTAAGGGCCTTTGACGCCCGCCCTAACCAGGTTTCCTTACTGCGTAGCTCCTACACTATTTCCGATACAATGAAGGTGACAACACCCCACACCTATAAATTGCGTTAAGGAAAGTTTAGCCTGGCGTGTTGAAATTTCAAGTTAGCATTTTGTTGGTAACTTATATCAACTATATGTTACCAATCTTTATCATCAATACATGAATTAATTGAATTTAACGTTATGTTTCATTGCTTAGAAAACCATAGGATAAATAAAATGGTATAGGTATCTGAATTTGCTTTTGATTAACTTAATTAAGTTCAAGTCTGAATGAAGGCTTAGTTAGATGTTTAGTTTTTATTCTATTACAATTTTATATACGATCTATGTATGCATTTTAAAATATATTTGACAAGTATATTAACACCTCCAGGTAAATTTCTAAGAAATCTATTGTTAACTGTAACGCCGGCGTGTTCGCGGTCGTGGAGGGATTAGATATATGTAAGTAGCGGTAGAATATTATATTATCATATCTTATACATGTACAAAATCACAGCAGTTAACTGAAATACTAGCAGTCTATCTGTCTAATTAACCTAAGATTATGACTTCATTTTTAGTATATAAAATCGTTTACCCCATGATCAAATAATACTTAATCACTCACAAAAAACTAATATTTATTAACTAGAAACTAAAACATATTAGTTTACACAGATATCCTTTAACTGAATATTTTTAATAGTTACATAAAAGTGTTAACTTTTGTATCCTACTTCTATCGGTTGCCTGTAAGAGATCACTTTTAGTGATAAGGCCGCCTATGCACATTTCTTTAAATGTATTTTTTTGTATGTATCATTTTTATTTTTGTGTGCAATAAAGTGTTTAAATAAATAAAAATAAAAAAATGTATCATTTTTATCATATTTTTTTATTCAAACCACCTTCCTCTAGTTTGTAGAAACGTTTTTATTTCGAGAGAAAAGTACTCATTATGTGTAATATGTTATCAAAACGAAAACTTTATTTACAAGTAAATATGTAAATTATAGAAATTGTATAGTAAAGTAGTAACATATAGCATTTTAGTAGTGATAAGATTAGGAAAAGTGGGTCTGTTAATGTATATTTACCATAAAAACTTTTCGAAAGAGCATTAGTAACTAAACAAATTATGTAATTTTTAAAGGAGTATTGTCACTTCACAACATACAATTTCAAATATAACAAGCTTCACCTTCAATAGGTGCAAAAGAGGGAATGCTAAGCAACGTGAAAACTAGGCGACGAGGAGAATTCCAAGTAATATGCGTTGGTGTTATGTTTGTGTTGACTTCTTTAAAGCCATAAATATTTTTTTAAATAAAAATGTTATGAATCATAATAGCAGAAAATATTTAAAATTACGAAAGAATTTTCATTTTGATACTTCCTTTTTTATTTTTTTTTATTAACCTTTACTATAAATCTATACCTACATATAATAAAATTGTAACTAAACCGAATCTGTACATTAAATATATTTTGGAAAATCTAATTGAAATAGACATTATTATCGATACTGAGGCCGAATCTATAGTTTTTAGAATTTTTGTCTGTCTGTCTCTCTGTTACTTCATTACGGAAAAACCACTGGAGGGATTTTGATAAAATTTGGTATAGTGATAGCCGGTTATCCGGGTCAAATAATCCATTTCTGAGAAAAAATGTCATCAAAACATCTCATTTCTGAGAAAAAATACAAAAACTGCAATGCAAAGAGAAACAAATATGTAAAACCTAAGAATTTGGTTTTGAGTCATCTGAACGCGGGCGGAGCAGCGGGCAATGATAGTAAAACATAAATTCTTCCACATAATTACATCAGAATATGAAACCTGGTATCACAATCACAACAAAAATTAAATAGTAAAATGAAATATCAATAAATAAATTTATTTATAACGTCTGTTTCTTACAGGTGTCAAAAGAGGGTTAAGGAAGTAGATAATTAATAGCAGCGCGGAACTTTTGGGCCAAATGAAATACCCTTTTGAGGCGTCGGACGCGGGTGACAACGGTCGGTGACAATTTAATATCCAACAAAATTCGGATCGTGTCGAGAGCCCTCA
Source organism: Brenthis hecate (assembly GCA_951806755.1). Taxonomy (NCBI): domain Eukaryota; kingdom Metazoa; phylum Arthropoda; class Insecta; order Lepidoptera; family Nymphalidae; genus Brenthis; species Brenthis hecate. Next base: position 2,077,436 of record OX638279.1, on the reverse strand, counting down.
GTGTTATTAACTATTCATCTTTTTATTATGATTTTATTGTTTTTGTTTTGTGTAACTAGATAATTTTCAATAGGAAAAATATATAACTCTTTGACGTAGCGCCGTGACAATGTGTCTGGTCGTGCCTCTTTCTGTCTGCACTTCTTAGTTTGTCTTTTACACAAAAAATATCTTAAAAATTAGTGCCTCGTCGGTTAAGTGGCTAGCATGTACGGCTCCGGATCCAAAATCTAGATTTGAGTTCCAGATTGGGCAAAGTAGAGCTATTAAGTTTGCCTGTTTAGAAACTCTCTGTAGCAACCCGGCGTTGAGAAGGTTAGTGGTATGGTATACTCCCGTGGCTTGGAAACTACAGTAAAATGACGGTCTGATATGTATAGGTCTTGTTAAATTGTTATCCCACAGAAATTTGGAATTGAAAGGAGTTGTGGTGTTAGAAAGTACATTCGTGTCTGTGCATATATTTATGCACTACGAGTATAACATCTTCTGATAAGATTGCTCTTCTCAAAGAAATTGACCGAAACAGTCACCAAAATGTTCTGACTCTGTTGTTTAGAAGCAAGGGCGGAAATAAGGGACTTATGTAACGATATATTTTTATACGGTATTCTTTGTTTATTTGTACGGTATATTTTTTTTCTTTTAATATGTTATTATTTATTTGATTTATAATACTTGACTTTATATGACACGCTTATACTTTCTCAGATTTATGGTTTTATTTTTCATATTTTTAATCAAATTATCTTTTCGGATTTTTCGCAGATTTATTTTGATTTTTAGTTCCCGATATTTCAAACGCTTAAAAGCAATCATGGTTATGAGGGAAACTAAGGTTTTAGACATCTCAACGGTCTTTATATAGTTGTTACAAACAATACCTACCTATCCACTTTATACAATGATTGTAAAAATACGCTTATTACTTCAAATGTTATACATATAATAAGCCTAAAGTCTAAACCTACTTGTACTACATATATTGTTTTTAGTGGTATACATAAAATTATAAAAACCAATCTTACCTGACAATTTAAACGGTAGTGATCCCATAAGAGGATCTGGGGCAAATCTTGGTCCAAAGTGGAAAGGATGGAAGCCATGATGACGAGTCTTTGAGCGCGGTTCTCTTGGTCCATCCACGGTCACCTTGATTGCCTTCTGATACGTTGCCACTTGAGGGGGTGACGTTGCCAGCATTATCGTCAGGGTAAACGATTTGCCTGATGACGAGAAGTAAAAATTATTTTGATTAACAATAATACGTTATAAACAATTTTTAGGTTTTTATAGAAAGTTGAACTCATTTATTAAAAAAATACTCAATGCTATGTGTGGTAGGCAGACTTATTATTATGATATAATAGATACATATATTTATACACTATATATTTTGTAATAGTACCAAAAGACATAATATACGAAAGATATTCATCATATATTCTCAGTACCTAATATCTTGCCTCAAACAAAAGGCCATATCTAAATTACGTAAAAAAAGAAAATTCTCCAAGGATTCAAATGTCAGCGGTGATTTGTGGCGAATTGTCACAGCAACGTACGTGCTGGCACTTACTTTATTCCAGACCTTTTCTCAATTTTGCTTTTAAGATTAGGGTTAAAAGAATAAAAACATATTAAAGACATTTTATCTCCTTTATAATAGAAATAGATAAGTATTATTCAATTTTAAGGCCGTATCAAAGTTACCGGTAAAACCTGTTATCATATATGATAGGCGGGAAAAGGCTCCACATAACCCAGAAGTGATGTGAACAATAATTTAACATTAAATACCGCTACATAAGTAAATTTTACCGTAACAAATACAGATGTAGCATTTAAATACAATCTATATGACACCAAACCGATGCGGTGATATCCTATCACTTAACAAGTGTTTAGAAACTACAAAGCGACATCAACATAATGGGAACTAGCTGAATAACATACAGAATATCCATTGCGCACTCAAAATAGACTAGTAAATAATAAGCTATATATAAACAGAAATGTACAGTGTGATATGAATTATGTACTGAAAATTAAGGTAATAAGTATAGGGAATAGGAGCAATGACGCAGTGGAATTGCCATCGTAACACATCCACCGCAGAACAGCCACAAACACGGCAGCAAGCGTTTGAACAATCGCTGCCATATCGACACATACCTAATGGTAATTCTGGTGAAATTCATGGTCGCAATCTAGGCTTCATAAGCGGTAAACAGATACTGACTATGCCATTCATTCAGTACGTAAAGTTTGTGGTAATTACATACTATTCACGCTTGATTTCGATTTGACTTATTGACTGTAGTTTTGTTTACCGTTAAATTTATTATAGCCGACAGATTATATACGAAAGCACTAAGTTCCCTGCTCCTTGCCTATAGCAATGTCTAAACAATAATGTGCAAGCTGTACTGTCTTAACAATTTGTAAGTTACAGTAGAAGAATAAACTATGGGTCAATAAATATCAATAGAAGGAATTTTTTACATGCAGGAATAATATTCAAGTTTATTCTTACTATCAGTCTAAAACCATTTCTAATACTTAAATTCTCTATTGCAAATGTTATTGTAAATGCTATCTATATATTTATATATAAGAAAGTCGGGTTTGTTACAATACTTATAACTCGAGAACGGCTAGACCGATTTTTATGAACTTTATTTTGTTGGATTTGTCTTCGCCCCGAATAGCAGAATAACTATTAAGACATCGGAAAAATTATTACGAAAAGATCTATTCCACACTAAGCCTCAAAACGTACCTAGGGACGAACATGAGCGAAGCGAGAGTGAGTCGCTACTCTCTGATAAATCTATACTAACCGCTAAAACGTAGCCAGTGAGGAACCCAAACGAGCAATTATAAGTTGCTAGTAAGCTATTATAATAACTATAAGTAAGTACTACTTATTTTTTTTACCTGACAATACCCAACGTTACAGATCAACATAGACAAATAAAATTAATCACAAATGTTTATTTTTTGTCCTTTCTAAAGAATTTAAAACACATTTATAAACATTTCCCTTCAACATTTACTCTAAACCCTTACTTGAGAGGTAGAATTGAATGTATTTTGCAATTCAGTGTGAATGAAAAAGAAACTGGCAAGCTACCATAATAAACAAAAGTAACATTATGTCTGGCTAAGGGCCAAGGACTGAGGCAAGTTCCTTTTGGTTCCTTGGCGAGCATAAACATGACGTAGGCTGCGTTAGACACAGAAAGTACTCAAAATTAATAATTAAACTAAGCTTTCCGTACCAATTAAGTTACTTATTTACTTGCAAAAAATTTTTAATTTATTTTTCCACAACAACAGCTCAATTCTGGGAACTAGTCCAATTCAGTAAACTTCGGAACTACTGGTCGAATTTCAAAACTATTATGGATAATTCCCAGATACACAAAGGCACAAACAATTTCTATCCTGCGGGTTCAGACAAAATGGCATTTGCTTATAAATAATATGGAAATTCCACTTTTTCCAAAAAGTAACTGCCGTGGGAGTGCGCGAGCAAGGGCAGATCATTACATTAAATAATACTTGTTTTCGATATATTAATTAATTATCTTTAAATGCAAAACGACGAAAGCCACAAAAAATATTTATATAAAAACAATAAAACCAGTTTTCATATTTTATTTATTCAATAATTGAACCAATTTAGTATGGACCTTAGCTACGTTCTTAGTCATAAAAGTGATATGAACCACCCCATACCCAACCCAAAATGAGCGGGCACCCGCTTATTTTCATAAAGGAATAAACGTACCTTGAGATTCAACGGCTTTATTTTTTCTATATCTTTGTATAGTTCTCGTAGAACAACATTATTTGTAAAAGTATTCGCATATGTTATTGCTAATGAGGTCATAGAAGAGAGAAACTCTAATAATAACTTAATTATAACTAGCCTTAGCCCATGACAGCACTTGTTAAGCTATATCTATCTATACATATAATAAAATTCTAACTGAGCCGAATCTGTACATGAAATATTTTTTGGAAAATCTTATTGAAATAAACATTATTACATACATACAGAGGCTGAATATATAGTTTTTAGAATTTTTGTCTGTCTGTCTGTCTGTCTGTCTGTCTGTCTGTTACCGCATCACAGAAAAACCACTGAATGGATTTTTATAAAATTTGGTATGGTGATAGCCGGTTATCCGGGTCAACATATAGAATACTTTTTACCGCGGGAAAATATCTCATTTCTTAGGGAAAATAAAAACACTGCAATGTAAGAGTATAGTAATATGTAAACCTAAGAATTTGGTTTTTGGTCATCTGAACGCGGGCGGAGCCGCGGGCCATGCTAGTATGATGATGTTCTCCTAGCCGATTCCGGCTACGGCGGCCAATCTCATTGAGATTAGCCAACTGCGCAGGAGATATTATAGTGCAGAGCGTGTACGCGCAGACTCTCTATTCCTATCACTCTCATACTCCGGTGGGACGACTGCTCGACACGACCGGTAAGAGTTAAGGCGCAGGACCGACGGCTTTACGTGCTCTCCGAGGCACGGGAAAGCCATGCTAGTATACTAATATAACTTAACAACTCTACTCAAGCGACTTCAAAAAAGGAGGTACTAAAATTTAGATGTATATTTTTATATATACATATATATGCGTTACTAAACGCGTATTTTCTGAAGAAAAAAGAAAAACATTTTTCTTTTAATCTTTTCCGAAAAAATATAATAGAAAGACAAATATGAATACACATTTTTTAGTCAGTTAATAAAGAAGTTTAAAAAATAGAGATATACAAAGAGCTTTGATTTTTCACAGTTACACAAGAATCAAAGGGCGCAAGAAAAATGCGTTAAGCGTACACTTCATAAATCATTGAAGTTATTCATAAAAAGACTTTCGTCTCCCCAACGGACATATTGCAGGCTGCACGTGCGACAGTTCATAAACTGCGGATATTGATCCCGAGGGGCGCTACTCTTCATAAAAATATGTTTGCATGTAACAAGGTTCGAAATCGAATATGTTTTAGACAAATACACGATGAATACGTATAAAATATTTGATATTGGTATATTTACTAAGGAACAGTTAATTCATTACAGCCTTCGTATTAGTCTATTGTTCTATGACGCACGTTCGGTGGTTTACACCATCCCTTTCATTTCTTATAGAGATAGTAACACAAATTTCTTACTAATAAATGATTAATAAATTTGGCTCAAGTTAACAGGGCAAGCTAAATAAAACCGTTTAAAAAAATATAGTACGGGATTCGAAAGCTCTGTAAACTATATATGCATACTAAAAGTCATGTCAATTGCCTAACATTACGCCTTGTATTTCCTATCGTGTTACTTATAATTGCTAATAAACATTTTAAGTTTCTTGCATTTTATTTGAAATACAATTTCAATATAATTATAGTTTCGATAGAAATCAATCTCAATCTTTTAATAAGCCAGCAATAATTTTGTCTAAATTTAATAAAAATGGGTTTCAATATGTGTTTTTAAGATAATAATTGCAAAGTCAGATTGAAATTCAATAGGAGATGCAAATTCCCTCACCGTTAGATTAAAAATCAGCTTTATAACGTCATAAAGTAGGCGGGGGCGTTAAGATAAGAGTTCTACGCCGGCTAAATAAAAAATGAGCCACAATCGTAATGGTACGGAGCTCCTTTGATCTCGGTTTCATGGCTTACTGGGGATTTTCAGCTTAGAGAGCAACAATTTGGATATAAAATACTCGTTTCTAATGCGAACCGATACGTTTAGGGACATTAGCGGATTGGCTGTGAAAGTATGTCCCGAGGTAGTTGTAAACCCTATCTATATTTTAAAACCGTTTTATTGGTTTATCAGTTTTAAATCAAGCAGTTAATTTACTATGAATATAAAATAAAATAGCTACCGAATATAAACAAATATGTATATATAAAAAGATATTTAAAATCTAAATAATAGAGCAAATAAACTCCTGTAATAAAAGAGCGTCTACAAGCGAGACACCGTAAAATTCGAGTTTATTGAAGCGTCTCAAAAGAACAAGAGTAAAGTCAAAAGCGTGTACAATTAAAAAACCTCCCCCGACGCACCTCAAGCCGAGCGGTCAATATTACTTCGAGACCCTCAATTTTCACCACTCCCTTGCGCTAATAATAATAATTAGGAATGAGTGGTTCAATAATTAAAAACGGAAAAGAGAACTTGCAAAAGACGGCAACTAAAAGAAATCTGACTTCCCTCTCCGATACGGAGAACCCTCCATTACGAATAATCAGTCTCTCTCATCACGCTTATGAATTCCTCCCATTATACGGCGTCTCGTTTAAATTAATAAAAATTGAAATAAATGCTTTTCTTGATGCTTAACACTCTACTTCAATTTTATCTTTGATTTTTTACTAGAAATTACCAAATAACCTAATATAACAAAGTATTCGTCATTTATATTACATGAATATATGTATGTAAGTACGTTCTCCTCAACGAAAAAACAAACAAAATCTACAAAACCCCACCTTACCTATACATTAAATTTTAATTTTCTTACTGTAACCACCCTACCGTCGTAATATTTGAAATATAAATTAGCTGATGCATTTTATAATAAGATTTTATTATAAAACACATTAGCTTATTCATATCCCAAATAATATTTCGCATTCCATAATAATAAGGCAAATTTAAAACCATTAGACGTTAAGGGTAACCAGGCAGTGCATCAAAGGGGAACCTCTCGAGTTAATAATGAAAGGTGAGGCGGAGATCTTTTTACTTTGCCATACAAAAATAATTTCCCACCTGGGGGGATGGCGCCTATTGTGTCGTTTTACCGACGATGTTTTACTAACAAGCCTTTTCTAGACAACTGGTAACAATACTGAAGGAGCTCTATATGTGAATGTTGCAGGTGCGAAAGCTGAAAAATAATTTAATGTATTATAATAACGCTTGCGTTAAAGGATTGTTCCAGTTTTGCCGGCATATATTTTGTAAGGACTATTAGTTTTTATAGCAATTTTCTAAATTATTAAACAACTAGCGATACGATACGTAGATACGTTTTAACCGCAGTTTATTTTGCCGCAGTAAAAAGTATGATATATTAACCCGGATAACCAGCTATCTATCACCATACAAAATTTCATCAAAATCTATCCAGTGGTTTTCTCGTGATGCGTTCCAAGACGGACGAACAAACAGACAAAAAATCTAAAAACGATATTTTCGGCCTCTGTGTCCATAATAATGACTATTTCAATAAGATTTTCCAAAAAATATCTAATGAATAGATTCTATTCAGTTAGATTGTTATTATACATAATATGTATAGATAGATGTTCTTTTAAACATATGTATAAATAGCTCTCTTGTTTGATTATTATATATATATATATATATATATATATATATATATATATATATATATATATATATATATATATATATATATATATATATATATATATTATATATACATATATATTTATATATAATTCTTCTGTGAGTGTGTATGTCACTGAACTTCTCTCAAACGACTGGACCGATTTTGATGAAATTTTTTGTGTGTGTTCAAGGGGATCTGGGAATGGTTTAAATTCACAATTTTGTCCAAAAAGTTTGAAATTTTCAAATTAAAGACGTGTAGACAGGACAACGTCTGTCGGGTCCGCTAGTATATATATATTATTAATATTTGATCTATGTAGTTTTGCACTATATTCCTTCCCGGACTTAAACTAGTGGTTTTATAGCAGTGCCTTAATTAGTTCTAAGCAGACGGAATCAAAAACCAAATATCTGAACCTGAACCGCAGAAATAAGACTGAGAAAAACGCATGTTTTCATTTTTAGTGTATAAAATTTAATAATTTATTAGTGTATGTATATTTAACTTATAAACACACTACCCTACATATTTTAGGTCGATGGCTCAAAAGGAATTTTAATCAATCGATTAGCAGATGTCCTTGACTACTGAGGCAGTAAATTGTTCGCTTATTGCGAGGGAGACATAAGAAGGAAGCCCGTACGATATCAGTTTAAATCGTATCTTAGATAATCAGAAATTGATAAGAAAAATGTTTTAGTAAAGATTTTTTAAGTCATTAGGTGAAAGTCAAAATTTTTAAAATACGTTTCTGAGTTTTTATAACGCTTTTCCGTGAGCAGATCATGATTTATAATTGCTTTTTAACCAAATATGTGGAAAAAAAGAGTCATGAAAATCGGTTTAATGTGATAATTTAGGTCAACGCGAGTGGAACAGTATATTATACTTGTGTATATACTGTAATAATATAAATATATGTAGCCCGTGTAAAAGTTACAATTTTTACAACTGCATAATATATAAAAGCAAATCTAAGACACAATATTTAACAAATTTAATTATTAGAACCCAGGATATTTCCTATGCTGGTTTAAAGTGGAGCCAATCAGCCGATTAGCAGATGTCGCCTTGACCACTGGTGCAGTAAATAGCTCTTATAGTGGACACATAATAAGTGCGAGTTTACTTTTAAATTTATCATTTCTTTGTGCTAATATGGATATAATATATCGAATTCCAACTAAAACTACTATTTTACTTACAATTCTGACATGAAACTTCGCAAACATAAATCTATACGTATAATAAAATTGTAACTAAGTCGAATCTGTACATGAAATATTTTTTGGCAAATCTAATTGAAATAGACATTATTATCGATACAGAGTCCGAATTTATAGTTTTTAGAATTTTTGTCTGTCTGTTTGTCTGCCTCTCTGTCTGTCTGTCTGCCTGTTACCGCATCACGAGAAAACCACTAGACAGATTTTGATGAAATTTAGTATGATGATAGCTGGCTATCCGGGCCAACATAAAGGAAAGGATACTTTTTACTGCGGGAAAAAATCTCATTTTTGAGAAAAAATACAAAAACTGTATTGTAAGAGTATACTAATATGTAAAACCTAAGAATTTGGTTTTTCGTCATCAGAACGCGGGCGGAGCCGCGGGCAATGCTAGTTAAATAAATAAAATTGTTTCTCGAAGCAAATAACGGCCACTCCCAGACTGTAAGTAAAGCTGACACGCTAAAACCGAGGAAAAATTATTCGGTGCCCTCATTAAATTTTTCACTTATTAAAAATTCCCCGCGCCCTGTCCGTCAGGATCATACAACTTTTTCTACCGAGTCGTAACAAAAGTTCCGATCCCCCTTGGTCCTTTAGCTCGATAATTTGAGTGAGATTTTCTCGCAATTTAAGATAAACAAAGAGCACGCTTACCCTTAATTGGAAAGCAGAGCGTTATTCACGAAGGAACGTGACAAATAGACACCTCTTAACTTCTTTTCCACTTTCCCGTTTAGGGCTATATTGGTTTTTTGTACACTCGCTGGCCAAAAGCTTTTGTTTGTTTAAGGAAATGTTAATGAGTTACCCCTGTTTACTTTAGACTAAGGAAATTCGTTTTGGTTACGTATCCTGATTTAAAAAGAATGTTAGGGCGCAGGAGGAGGTATAAACAAAAAGACACAAAATTACAAAACCGATTATTTATTAAAAATCTTTCGGAGATAAAGAATAATCTCATTTTTAAGTAAAAATTATTATTTATCATCTACACATATTACCTATGCATACAATAAAATTATTCTGAGTCGAATCTGTAAATTAAATATTTTTTGGAAAATCTTACTGAAATAGTTAATATTATTGATACAGAGGCCTAATCTTACTTTTTAGAACTTATGTCTGTCTGTCTAGGAACGCATCACGAGAAAACCACTGAACAGATTTTGATGAAATTTAATATGTTGATAGCTGGTTATCCGTGTCAACATATAGGATACTCTTTTTTTAAATATCTCATCTCTGAAAAGTCTATACTAAGCGTTAAAAGGTACCATATAGTTGTGTATAAAATAATGTACTATCAACTATGTAGATATTTCTATACCTGCCTTAAATATGACAAATAGCGATACAAAGTTAAAGTTTCCTTCACTGAATTCCTTCCTTTATCTCACTTCGTTAACCCCCTATTTGAATATGAGACGAAGTTTACAGTTTGATGTTCTATTCGACCCCTAAACATCTAAGTTTTATGTGCTGTTTGTTTGAATATTGGATGGGAATAGTTCCGCGGTACCCCCCTCGTATCTCTTCGCGCGTATGGTAATAAGTTACATGTTGACAACTTAAATTTTCCAAGTAGATACACATTTATACTTGTGTTATAATGCTTCCATTATTTAATTAATATTTGTAAATGATTATAAATTACATTTGTAATTATTATTTTATACTGAACGAACGAACACCGTTTCTAACTAAAACAAATTTGTACCTTAATTATTAATAAAAAAAATTGTTCGTAAACACTGATTGACCATATTATAATTTATACCCACGGTTAATGACAACGACAAATGGACAAGGACATTGCATTAATAATAAGCGTCAAATTAAAAACGTCAAACCACTTTTTTTTTTTTGGTTTTTCCCGAAAAATACATTGGTTTATTCAGTTTATAAAAATTTGGCCAATAAAGTACACTTCTTCAATGATAATTGAAAAAAATGTAGTTAACAAAGTAAAAATTATCATATTTCTCCAATTTTTACCCACGGATAAGGTCGAAAGCTTGATTTTTATTAAAAAAGGCTTAATTTTTTTTTAAATTTCCTAAGGCCTAGGAAGGAAGTTTTCCTTAATTAGATAAAATACATGTAATAGAATAAAAAAATTATATTAATGTCGTACATACGACATAGTCAGGCTATAATTTGTCTAATGGATAATAATAACATGATAATTGACAGATCATCCCTTAAACGATAAAATAAATTATTTCTCACAAGAATGCGGTTTTGACCATCAAAGGGGTAAATATCGAGTATCATTTTCATTCGGTAAGGAGATCCGTAATTGCGAAGTTCTATAAGTGCGTCTGTGTAAAGTACTAGACTTAAGTCGGTTAAACCTAAGTGCGTATTAAGTTAAACTGGCCGATTACTTTCTGGTCTATCACACAGTTACGATGTTACGCTCACTGTACACACGTATGTAAGCAATGAAGTAACTAAATAGGTATGCTGTAAGGCACTTGAATTGTCTGTATAATAATTTTATGTTATGACGCCTTTCTCGTTTAAAATAGATTAAACGTGTTAGGGTTAATTAGGTATTGTAAATATATATATATATATATATATATATATATATATATATATATTTAAAAAGTTAAAATTAATTAAGGATAATAATTTTAATTTAGTTTACTATTATTTAAAAACAAAATTACTAAGCAACACTATTAATATATACTTTTACACTTACTTTTTTTAAATTACACATAGAACAATTATATGGCTTAAATAATTAATACTATATTTTATATTTTTTTATGGTTATAAATATAATAATGGCAACACTAAATATAGATTACTAATTAATATTTTTAAAATTGTAATAATTATAAAAATAATAGAAAAATTTAAATAAATAATTTTCCATATTCAACTATAATTAAAATTATAAAATTATAAAAATGTTTAAAGTTAAAAAATATTGTAATGTAATTGGTGCAACTTTCATTTTGTTAATTGTGGGTAGGCTGTCTGTAACAACTATACATTCAAGACATGTAACACCTCAGTCTCTCCCGTGACCATGGATGCTGTAAAGCATTCGAAACGTCGGGAACCAAAAATCAAAATAAATCCGCGAAATAATCCGAAAAGATAGTTTTATTTAATAATACTTTTTATTGACTTAAACAAGTGATTGATCAAATCCTATTTAAAATTACATATTACTCTGTTACTATCTATCAAATCTTATCGAATATACTAGCATTCCCCGCGGCTCCGCCCGCGTTCAGATGACCAAAAACCAAATTCTTAGATTTTACATATTATTAGTATACTCTTACATTGCAGTTTTTGTATTTTTTCTAAGAAATGAAATATTTTCCCGCAGTAAAAAGTATCCTATATGTTGACACGGATAACCAGCTATCACCATACCAAATTTCATCAAAATCCCTCCAGTGGTTATGCGGTAACAGACAGACAAACATTCTAAAAACTGTAGATTCGGCCTCTGTATCGATAATAATGTCTATTTCAATAAGATTTTCCAAAAAATATTTAATGTACAGATTCGGCTTAGTTACAATTTTATTATATGTATAGATAAAAATGAATTATTGAAATATATGTACGCGCATAACTTCCGATCGAGTGCACTAAATTGGATAATTCTTTTTATTGTGTTTGTTATTGTCAGGCTTTGTATAGAAGAAAATTAAAAAGATATACTAAAATAAGATTTTGCTTAAATCTCATGATATAAAAAGCGAGTGAGTGTAATAGTTTTTATCCCGGAAATCATCCCTTAAGGGGGTGAGAATGGGGATGAAAGTTTGTATGGGGAAGCGAGCCTTAGATATTTAATGACGTAGTAATGTCATCTTATCTTATAAAACAGTGTTATTGTAACTCCTAATGTAGTCTTAACAGATCAATTACCCCCATTGACTTAATATTCAACAAAGAGAAGGCCTGTTGAAATATTCAAAAGCTAAGGCGCTGCTTTGTTTTGAGTGCGCACTCAAGGGAGGGCGTTTTTTTATGAGTAGACGTCTGCATTATCGTAAACATTCAGATATATGTTTTGGACCATATTTATGAAATATTGAATATACTTTTGCATGGATTTTTCGTAGGGGAAATATGAAATTATTATAAATCTAACATATTATTCATTCTCTGTGTCGATTTATGGGTTAATATTTAATTATAATTTATAATTCGTAAAATTGAAAGTTTTATCATAGTTTGATTTGTATTCAGTATTTGGATGTAGTAAAATAAATTACAAAATATCTATTGAATACGGAAAATTTACGAGTTCATTTTAACCTAGATGTCTTATAAACGTTCTTTTTATTTTGTGTAACAACATACATATTTCTTTGGGGTTTTGCATGCTTATCAAAAAATGTGTGAGATACTAATGTCAAATTATTATTATAACTAGGGGCTCACCCTCGCTTCGCTCGGGTTCACCTCTAGGAAAACAAAAACAAACCTATCCCACAGGAACCGTACGTTTTTCCGGAATATAAAGTAATCTATGTGCTATTCCAGACTATAATCTATCTCTGTGCCAAATTTCATCCAGATCCGTTCAGTTATTCTGGCGTGAAAGAGTAACAAACATCCATACTCAATAACTTTCACATTTATAATATTAGTATATATTCATCAACTCCATTCTATTTAAGGGGATGTAGCAAAGTAATGTCTATAACAAGTAGTTCAACTATCTTGACTGATTAATTTATGTTATAAGGTGCGAGTAGGACTCATGCTCTAAGAGCCCCATGGAAATTAAATAATAGCATCTAATTCGGATATTGCTTCACCCAGGCCCTAACTCCACCTGCGCTTTTTACAACACACATCTTACGAGAATTTTTCTCTTGATACAATGTGGAAAAAGTAACCTGTATCAGTTTTTCCATTTAAAATATGTATATGAAAAAATCACGTTCTATCTATCTATCTGTTGGTCTAAAATAGAGAAAAGACCACCAAACAAACCAATTTTGACATTTATAGTATTGGCAAAAAAATGATAATTGCTTATTATTTATAACACTTTGCATAAATTAATACGTTTAATCGATAAGTGATGGTGGTTAGCAAAAGTAACCCGGTCAATTGCCTTCCATATAAGTCGACATTGCGACGTCTAACACTTGAGGTGATTCTGACAGACTATTGATACTCAATTAACTTATAAACTACTTAAACAGCTATTTTATGTGTCTTCTGTACATATAATCGATTATATTGCCTTTTAATCAAATTAAAAAGAATATAAGCATATGAACAGTATATATATCTTATATTGTACATAGCATTTTATACAGCTTTAAATTCAGATCTTTTTAACGTCCTACTGTTGGGCTCGGGCCTTCCATCAATGCAAGGGGGATCAGGCTGTATTCCACCACGCTGGCCAACTTCGGGCTGCCGAACTACAAATGTCTTTAGAAAACTTGCTAGGTTCTCTCAAACATGCACATTTTCTCACGATATTTCCCTTCATCTTAAGACAAGTGGTAATCATATTGGAAATGATTCGCACATGAAATTATCAAAGGTGCGAGAATCAAGATTTAAATCCGCTTCACTCAGTTTCAAAAGCGAGCACGGTACCACTCGGCTACCACTGCCTACACAGCTTTACTAATTCTAAAAATAGTAATGGTCTTACACTTAATAGAGCCAGTCTTATCAAAAAAGAATCAACATAATCGTAAATCTATATCATATTGTATTGTATCACTTTTATTAATATTTAAGATGCCCTACATAACATATATAGGTAATTTACTAATGAATGTTCGTCGAACATACTTCAAAGGAGTATAGACAACAAGCAAAAACTATGTAGGCATATATTCATGGCCAAAACCTACGATTCTAAGAACCAAGCAAATGAAATAGCTGATAAAGAAAAAAGAATCGAATTTTAGTAAGAATCTTCTACTCACCTCTACCACTTCTTCCGACGAACCTCAGATCATTGAACTTGGCGACTTGGTTCTTCATCACTGCTGTACAGTTTCTTAGTTCAGCGGAGCAATTCTCGTCGTTGCCCGCTCTTACTGTGACTAGTGTGCCGTCCCCAACATCCCCGAGGGCGACCACTTTAAATGCGACGGGTAGCGTCTTGTTAGACCTCCAGTGGGGTGGCAGGACTGTACACACCTGATAGAGTTGCTATGTTCATTTAAAATGACTCAAAGCTTATTTTTTCATGATTTAAAATACAACACAATACACATAAAATTATAAACTAGTGAGTACAGTATACATGATTACAGTATTAACGTTTAGTATAGATTTCCCAGAGGTGAGGTAATTTCCCGCAGTAAAAAGTATCCCGCAGTATAGTATATAGTATATCATCGTACTAAATTTCATCAAAATCTGGCCAGTGGTTTTCTCGAGATGCGTTTCTAGACAGACAAACAAAAATTTTAAAAACTATAGATTCGGACTTTGTATTGATAATAATGACTATTTCAAAAAGATTTTCCAATAAATATTTAATGTACAGATTCGACAGAGATTTTATTATATGTATACGTAAGTAAAACATTGCATAATTTTGTTTATACAAATACAAATTTTAAATTTGCTTGATAATTAATTCTGTGGTCGTAAAATATTTAAGTGGTTTTCGAGTGATAAAGAAAACAAGAACCAATATATTCACATATCAACGAACAACTGAAACTAGTGCAGGTTAAAGTAGAAGTATGTTATTAATATATGTAACAGAAGTAACGGTCTTTTTTATACTATAATTTAATAATAACTCTTAAAAACGGGATAGAAAGGTTTAATCTAACTAAATCTTTTTTTTATTTTCAAGATTTTGTCATTCGTCAGGTACTTCAGACCAATTCAGCCTAATAACATAAAAGCACTTAGAATAATAAATAATTTTTAGAACTAGAAAATTAACAAAAAAATTAAGAATTCTCACCACGTGTGGACTACCGGTCTTAACCAGCTCGCCCGGATGATCAGCGAGGAGGCCTTCCAACGTTCTCTCTGCAAGTAATTCAGCCGTCAGGGGCTGACTCGATAACGGATTCCCGTAGCTCGAGGAAGGCGCTTCGTGCCCTAGCCCGTTTGTAGTAGAACTGACTTCACTCGATAGATGCATCATCCACAGATTATTTCGTATACATATATGATATATAGCTTAATAAATAAAAAAGTCGAAGAACTATTCACAATATCCGTCACATAGCTTCGGCTGGACATCGACGGATGTTAAACACAACTACACAATTTTCGAAACGCGCACTTATTTTATTTATAGAGTTCGCCATATTTCGTATATCTGAAAAAAAAACATTAATTTTTATATAATAAAGAAAATAGTGAACATAACTTAATATTGAGTATTTAAATCCACCTAAAATATCACGATAAAAAACATTAGAACTTCGTAGGATTTACTTGTTAAAGGCCGTGAGCATATTAACTAACATATTATGTAATAATTTTAAAAGTGCTTAATCTGTCAAGTTATTAAGACCGTTTCGAGTTTTTGTGTAACTTTATTCATGTCTTAAACATAAAAAGTTATAAAAAGATCAATATTTTAATGCTTTTAACAATGCTCCACTGTTTATTGTTTTATTTACGCAAAATTTGACTATTTTTGCTGTTTACTCATAATTTTTGGTTCCCGACGTTTCAAATGCTTTATACCGACCATTGGTCACGGGAGAGACTGAATCATGTGTTTAATTTAAAATAACAAATTTTAATTTTCGGTGAAATCACATCATATATATATAAAAAAACATAGCAGTTAGTATATATACAGTACGCAGTACAAAGACGTATGTCGCTACGCGGCTACGGCTTATTGACAGACGTAGCATCAAAAGCTACAAAGCGAACACAGAGCACGCACAATCAACGCGAGGGCGAGAACATCCGGTATGGCAAATCAACCGTACGAAATAAATTGTATCTATTTTTATACACCAACTTTTTTATAGTTATGTTACTAAAATTGAGATAGAAATGCTTTTTAAATTCGTTTCAACTACACTTTATTTTTCATATTGACGTTTTTAAGTAGTTTACCTAATAATAAAAAAAAATATTAAATTCTTTTTAAAACTACTTTTTCAGCAATGTTGGTCAAATAGCAATCATAGACAACAATTATGTAAAATATTAATAATATTATTAATATTTTACATATATAATTACATATATACATATATATATATATATATATATATATATATATACTAAGTCGTCTTTAGTGTAAACATTTGTAATATCTCGCCTAAGCCCGCAGAGAATAAAAAACCGAGGGAATTTTAGGAATAACTTTCGAGTATTTTTCTGTGGCCTTCTCGCGAATGTGGATTTATATTTTTATTTAGCTTATGTTATTAGATATTATAAGAAAGATGTATATTTAATACCTTTAATACTTTCTTAGATCTACACGAATATTTTACATTATAAATAAAACTATCTTTTCGGATTTTTTCGCGGATTTATTTGGAACGTCGGGAACCAAAAATCCAAATAAATCCGCGAAAAAATCCGAAAAGATAGTTTTATTTAATACTTTTATAAAAATGTATTAATTAATCTCTTTAAAACCCAACATTGTTTAGCAAACTAAATAAAATTATTTTAGTAGCCGTAACTTATAAACAATGTGACTATGCTATAGAAATAATGGTAAAAATACGTCATTTCATTTCGTTAAATCTATTTTTTTTTTGTTGATCAATTTTGCAGAAGTCTTTATATATTTTCCATGTCAAATTACACGTACCTATTACTTATATTTGTTTTATTCAATCCATGCTAAGAATTTAATATGACTATCTACTATACCAAAAGGCTCGAATAGAAACATCTCACCGTGAACCACGCTTGGTTAACCCGCGCACGGAGTTACAACACATTACAATTCGAGCCCCCTTTGATCTTTTACAAGCCCTAATCAATTACGTTATTTAATGATACCTATCATAATAAAGGAAGGTGTTCTATAATGTAATAAACTTTATATGTTATTATATTTAATTTTTTATCACACCAGTATAATAAAAATTGTATTTATTATTAGTTAAATGATTTTAAATTATCGGCCAAATCTCCTTTGTCTTCTCCACTCTACGTAACAAAGTAATCTGTTCTCAACTGGCGGAAAACTGAATTGAATTGAAAAGTTTGCATATATGTATGTTTGTTACTCCTTCACACTGAAACGGATTTAAAACAAATTAAGTTCACAGACTATGATCTTACGGTAACACATAAGCTACTATTAGACAAATAAGGACTCAGCCCTAGAAGCGAGGTTAAGTCGATAGTTTAACAATCAAAACATAATTCAAGACTTTTCGTAAGTCAATGTAACTAAATTGAATCTGTACATTAAATATTTTTTGGAAAATCTAATTGAAATAAACATTGTTATGGATTCAGAGTCCGAATTCATAGTTTTTAGAATTTTTGTCTGTCTGTCTGTTACCGCATCACGAGAAAACCATTGGACAGATTTTGATGAAATTTGGTATGATTATAGCTGGTTACCCAGGTCAACATATAAGATACTTTTCATCGCGGGAAATTATCTCATTTCTGAGGAAAAAATACAAAAACTGCAATGTACGAGTATAATAATATGTAAAACCTAAGAATTTTAGTTCTAGTTTTTGGTCATCTGATCGCGGGCGGAGCCGCGGGCTATGCTAGTTAAGCTATAAAAAGCCATATCATTTCAGATATATGCACAAAAATCCTAGATGTGGTGTAGGAGTTTTATATTATTTGGTCGAGTATAGTTACTTTACAATGTGATTATTTGCTGTCAGCTTGGCAACTAAGTTTATTTCCTGATAAATGTACGAGAATCGAGTAATAGTTTTACCAAAACCTAGTTTTTATTAAAGAAATGTACATTATGTATAATGCACAAGGCAATATTGTAAAAAATATACTCTAGCTGGGCTTAAACAACCAATTACTATAAATGTGTCTTATAAAGCTCTACGTATTCCCCCTATCACACGGAATAGGCTGTTAGATGTTTGCGAAACGCGATATGTCGATCGGGATGTTAAACTTAATTTCTACAAGGGTGAACCCTTACATGCCTTTTTACTACCTCACCCGTGTTTACCGTGATTCGTACTCGATAAAGCCTTCTGGTAATATTTTCGTCAATAAACTCGGCATTACGTTATTGAAAGTATTGTTATATTACACTCGATTGAAATTCAGCTACTATGTACTTTGCAACTGCACATTTTTGTTATAATTTTCCACAAGACGCACGTTAATTCTTATATTGTGTTCAGATTTGTTAATCATATTCTATTAAGATCAGATCTCTATTAAATCTAACATCAATATGTACAGATATAACATGAGACTATTATTTACTACACATTATTTTATAAACGATTCAAAATTAAATTTTTAACTTCTAGTTATAATTATAAATTATATATGTATCAGAATAGATAACGAATTTGTACATATTCAATTTATTTTAGCAAGGTACCTAATATACAGTGGCTACCATCATAACTAACATTTGCTACTACCAATACTTTTAAAATTTGACTAATAATATTCAAAAATGTAATGGTAATGGATTTAAATTATAAAAACAAAACCACTGTAGCATGTAACGCTCAGATTCACAGTGGATTTAGCTCATGAATAGGGCAGCAATAAAATCTTAGCTTAAAAACGTACCGTAGGGCGAACGTCGTAAATAATAAAGCATGTAGGGGCCAAGTGGTGCGCTCGTTACTCGGCCCTGCACCCTTCCACAAAGCAACCGGGAAATGGGGTAAAGATACATTACATCCATTTCTGTTTTCGCTATTGTCCGATATTATATTTTAAAGTGAAAGCTAGAGATTGTGATTTTTTTTTTTATTTATTTACTGTTATATATCTACATTGTAGTTACTGTTATACGGCAAGTATAAGTCTAATAATACGCAAAGGTATGACAAAATCAATTAAGAAATACTGAACTGAACTTTAAATTAATGCCCAAAGTTTGAACTTTATTTGCTTAAAATAAAACAAAGAGTCTTTACAACTGGCAATGTACAAATTGGATGTGAAAATAAACTATATACCACTAGCGGCTTATCCCGTTTTCGCTCAGGTGCTGCAAATTTTATTACTACCAACAGTCTATTTGCTACTCTAGGTACTCTAGGTAAACTAATCTATCTGTAACATAAATTACAAATCCTTACAGCCGTTTTAGCTAGAAGATGTAACAAACAAACAGACATACAATTTCCACGTTTATAAGCAAGGTGATTAAGATGAGGTATTGCTATAATAATTTTGTCTTTCTGTTTTTATCGCATTTATATACTCTATGATCAGGTTGGGTCACTAAGTTATAAGAAATAATAAAAAATTTTAAACAATTTGGGTCAAGTATAAGCCAACGTGTAAAGTCAACGCCATCCTGAAATCAGGATGTCCGAGAGCATCTTAACCTATTTGAATATCTCACGCAGGGTCCGGGCGGATATTACATTTGCTAACCTATTTGTAACCGTCGCTAGACGGTCATTATCCATGTCCGAAAGGTCTCTCGGGACGCCCTCAGGAATTTGTGCCCGTATTGATTCCCTTCGTGTAGAAATGTCGTATGCATGGGGCTGGTAATAGATGTTACTGACGGGTTCTCAAATGTAGGCGCAGATGAGGCGAAGGAAAGTATTTTTATTTATGTATTTACTAGCATTGCCCGCGGCTCCGCCCGCGTTCAAATGACCAAAAACCAAATTCTTAGGTTTTACATATTAGTATACTTTTACATTGCAGTTTTTGTATTTTTTCTCAGAAGTGAGACATTTTTCCGCGGTAAAAAGTATCCTATATGTTGACCCGGATAGCCAGCTGTCATCATACCAAATTTCATCAAAATCCCTCCAGTGGTTTTTCCATGATGCGGTAACAGACAGACAGACAGACAGACAGACAGACAGACAGACAAAAATTCTAAAAACTATAGATTCGGCCTCTGTATCAATACTAATGTCTATTTCAATAAGATTTTCCAAAAAATATTTAATGTACAGATTCGACTTCGTTAGAATTTTATTATATGTATAGATTATAAATGTAAATAGGAACTTCTAAGTGTAGAGCGTACTTTAGAGCGTAGCTCTACAGATCGGTTGGTCAACAATTATTTGAAATATTAATTTTTGTTACGATATATAATACAAGCATTGCCTGCGGCTCCGCCCGCGTTCAGATGACCGAAAACCAAATTCAAGGTTTTACATATTAGTATAGCTTACATTGCAGTTTTTGTATTTTTTCTCAAAAAATTGATATTTTCCTGCGGTAAAAAGTATCCTATATGTTGACCCGGATAACCAGCTAGCACCATACCTTTCATAAAAATCCCTCCAGTGGTTTTTCTGTGATGCGGTAACAGACAGACAAACAGACGGACAAAAATTCTAAAATCTATAGATTCGGCCTCTATATCGATAATAGTGTTTATTTCAATAAGATTTTCCAAAAAATATTTAATGTACAGATTCGGCTTAGTTACAATTTTTTTAAATGTACCTATAGATTATTTTATAATAAAATATTACGAATATAATTATATCCTAATTACCTATTCGTTATTATTTTTATTGGTAGAGTTGATAAATTATGTGTAGGTATAATAAGTTAATAACCAAGACAACATCGAGAGTACCTGGTTGAGATCAATGTTCAGTATGCGAATATTATACTATGTTCAGTATGCGAATATAGACTATTTTATTCGTAATAAATACTTAATTTCAAGGAATGAAAAATAAAAACCTGTAACACTAAAAACACGAAAAATTTAACAATACCTTATTCAATGATAGCTGTAGTAGACCTTCATAAAACCAACTATACATTACCAAAATTCTCCGCTTCTGAATTTTCATTTTTCTATCTTAGGTATAAATAGTCTTATGGAACGATACAATAAAAAACAAACGCTCTCGCCCTAAATTTTAATAATGTCGTATAAGTGCGAATAAAATACAATTTTATAGATAAAACAAAGGGTCCCCTTGCAATATTGGTGACAATAAACAACGTCCCACAATCAAGCACTTAAACAAAAATCGCGCGGAATGCGTGTGACATCATATATTAAAAACTCTAGGAAGCTAAGCGGGAAGAGTATTCTATGTAAACCCACAGACTACGTAATTTTTTTTCATATTGCTTACAAATATATTAAATTTGTACTTTATAAAATTTATATTTTTGATATACTGTATAGTTGTATACGGTAGGGATATATTTAAAAAAAATATGTAACTATATTTGTCTTTGTAAAAATTATTTATTATCTATAATCTCATACTAAAAAATAATATAGACAGAAACTTACAAAAAAATCAAAAATAGCGTGCTGTTTATGCTACTATTTCCAGTGTTGCAATAGAGATTATTAATCTTCTCCAAATTATAAGGGAAACTTTATTGATCGTTTTGGAGAAAAAATATAAATATAAATAAAAACAATAAAATTATTTTATTTTCCATCATTAGCCACATCTCTACTCTTCAAAGAAACAACACATTTTTTTTACTGAAATAAAATCCGCTAGCTATTTATTTATTAATATATTATATTTACTTATTTAAATAAAGAGTATTGTATCAATATTTGTATGGTTTAAAATACTGTACGGATATTAATGTTTATTTACTAATTTAAAAATTTTTTTGGTAAAAAAATCATAATAAATTTATCAATTGCTTTTTTAAAACATTCAACGGGAGACAGAGTTGGTATATGATAGTGAAAAATGGCAGCTACTACCCCTTGATACTTGCAACTTGGCGGCAATGGATGATTTGCCTACCAGATGAAGTAGGTATGTAGAAAGTGTTAATTGTAGCTATACATTGTCCGGAGAAAAAATAACCAAGATTTTGAAAAGACTTCTTGAAAAAAATATGTACTATCAAATAATGTCTTTAAGAAGTCCATGGTATTAATCAAAATACTCAACATTTCCCTTACATAATATTTACATATAATATTTATTGTTACGCTTATCGTGGCATAAAATACTAAAATAGTAAAGTTCTTTTTTAAAAAAAATACTTACTATCATCTCAATTAAAGGATAGCTAAAGTTTCTATATATAATAAAGCCTTGATCTCAAGTCCTTTTTTATTATATTTTTTTTGTATTTTTTTAATGATTTAAAAAAAATCGGCATATTTTAGTCGCTCAATTTAAAATTAAAATAATCAATGAGTGAGTGGTCGGTATTTATATCTATGAAATATTTCAAATACTCTAAGACGATTGAAAGGGCGAAGACTCACGAAAACAACAAGATGCCTGCAAACATTGCCACCCACTCCCCCGGAATTAACAGGAATTAATGAGTTCTTAGCTCTACGCAAAGTTATTTGACGTGTATTTCAATAAGATGGTGAAATTAGTATAATGTTTAAAACCTTTTGTAGAAATTATGTATTTAATTATTATTTATTCGGTATAGAAATGCTTTAAAGTGAAAAGTTACTTGAAGCATTATAAAAGTAAACATCCGGTTTGTGAAAAAAGTGTAGTGTTCAGTACCCTTCTCCATACATAAGCTAAGCTATAAACAAAAAATAACTCATCATTTTGGTTTTAACTATTAAAATTTATCCTTTAATCGTTTAAAATATTTTGCTACGCCCTTATGATAAGATTATAAAAGCAAAGGAGTAGAAATGATAAAGCAACAACTTCAATACTCCTTTTTCATATAGGATTACTAAAACAAATTACTGTTACATTAATTTATGACATTATTTGTCAGTTTTTTAACGAAACTATAAGTAGAATTATTTTAGCATTAAAATTATAATTTTAAATAAATTCAGATATTGAAAGAGAAAAACTAAGAAAAGAAAAGAAACTAAAAAAAGGTCTAAAAGTCAAAGTTAAAAAAACTCTAGTAAACAAATTCTTTTATTTAAAAAAAAAAATTCATTCACTATCATATTTTAGTTTATGTTAAAAACTACATAAAAAATGTAAATAAGTAAGAAAAGTTCATATAATGTAATAAAATTTAAAATATATTTCATTACTTGTAGAGAAAGTTGTCATAAAGTGCCATGAGTTAAACGACAATTACGAGGTGCAGGTGGAAGTTAGGGGAGCGTCTAATGGGAGTTCGCACTTACTTTTTAACAACCTCGCCAAGGTTACAAATAATGACGCCGAAGTAATCTGGCAAAATTAATTTTCATGAGTATTTGATGTGTGGAAATGTGACATATGATATGTTTTTTGTTAAAAGAAAATGGTAGAGAACGAAGTTATTTTTCAATTCAATTCAATTCTTCATTTAATTACGCCAATGCGTGCTAGTTGTTTTTTTTTAACTAACGCCATTTTTATTGTAGTGCAGGAGTTTGAATGTCAATACATATAAATGTAAATGATAATTTTCAATGTATTAGAAGTACAATCAAGTACCTACCTATATTATTTAACATTATTTCCCACATACATGGGTTGACTGGAAGAGATCTACTTAAGAGATAAATCCACCTTTGTCCACTCGTATTGTGTATTTCTATATTTTCTTTTTTAAATACAATAAAGAGTATTAATTCCTCCTCTAGTATTGTCACTGATATAAATAAGAGTTTTTTACATTTTTACATAACTTTTTTCTTACTTTTATTTTATTGTCTTGTTTTTTTGTAAAGCCTTATTGGTATATTTAGATTTAT
This sequence comes from Brenthis hecate, assembly GCA_951806755.1. Taxonomy (NCBI): domain Eukaryota; kingdom Metazoa; phylum Arthropoda; class Insecta; order Lepidoptera; family Nymphalidae; genus Brenthis; species Brenthis hecate. The sequence goes on along the minus strand of OX638279.1, from coordinate 2,053,055 downwards.
TTCTTTTATTATATTATTTCAAATATTAAAACTGTACATAAATAATAAAGAACGGGTATTAAACTGAGCAATGATTTTTTCATAATATATAATCAACTTATAAAATATGTTTTATAAGTTTTTAATAATGGTTTTAATTGATTATTATATCATAAACTAATTATTGTTTAAAATATATAACAACTACATGGTTAAATAAACAAAACTTTAATTAATCGGGTTGAAGAGAGCTTTACCCGATGTTATCACAATATGTGCCTATCTCGGAGTTTAATCGCAGCGTAGTGTGCGCGAGGCTAATGAAGCTGCGGTTTGAGAAAACAACACGCATCTCCGCCCGCCCAAGTTTGCGGACTTACGCAAACTTTCCATTAATTAAATTTATAACTTTCCACGCTTCACAACTATTATTTAATTCGTTTACTTTACTTACTTTTTAACTTAAGAAAAATATTTAAAAAAAAAACGTCTTATCTCAATTGGCACTATCACTACACACTTGAGTCCGTGCACAAAAAAAAAGTTTGAAGTAACCGCGAGAGGCGCGCGTCCGCCACCGAAACGTGGTCGACATTAAAACCTTAGCGGGAAAGAAACGGTCCCCTTATTACGTCTCGAAAGAAATTCACCCGCACACAGGGGCGAGGAAAGAAGTCCACTCACACAAATGCGTTCTGCACTGACGCTACACGGGGGGTTACTTGCCAATGTGTGCGATGTGGATACAAATAAGTATTAAAAGAGATAGTTAGGTGCGGGACAAGTACTCAAAGTATACTATGTGCCAGCATAATATGCCGCTAGGGTGTTGACGAAAATCCTTGTGAAAATTTCGAGAAATTCTAAAAGATACAATACAATTGAAGTATCATGTTTTGGCAGCATCTTGAAACATTGCAAATTATACCTGAAATAAAAAATTAATAGAATTATTTTTATATTTCTTAAATAGAGAAGTAAACGATATCAAGACGTAATTTATGTAGCAAATCTAGATGAGACTCCGAAATTCCTAGCCAGCATCATTATAAAAAAATGATTTTTTTCATAATATTGTGATTTGTTCCTATATGTGTGTATGTGTGTGTGTTGTACCTATATGTTTTTTTTATTATTTATTAATCGTCTAAATTATATTATATAAAACATTATACGAACTATGAGTACTTTGACTATATTTGATTGCAATAATTATTTCTCTTTCATTGTCAGAGCTAGCTGCTGTCTACAGTTCTGTCCGTTTGTGTGTTACTATTTAGTTCGCCACCACTAAGCATGGCCTCCACTTTATATAGGAGGTAGCAATACAGATAGCTCAAGATGCATTTGTAATTTGTTATTCGAACTTTAGAAATGATATACCTAGACTCTAGAGCTTTTAATTCAGATTTATGTGTCATGAAAATAGAAAACTGGAATCCATCCAGCCATTTTCAAATAATGAGTACCTAATTAGATAAATAGACATAAAATAACAAGTTGGCGAAAATTGCAAAAAATGTAGATATTACTTTCCAAATATACCCCAAACGATAGTTTATAAAAAATGTAAAGAATAACAATTTTGATCTGGCTAACATTTTATTAAACTGAATACCTTTGTCATTTTTTATGTTGTTATATCTATTATTATATTTTTCATTCTAAATCACATCCAAAAACACCTAGATGTATACATATGTACGTTAAAATATTTAGAGAAGATTATTAAGTCATAAAAAGTATTCCAAAGTCTAAATGTTCCTTTATAATTTTTTTATCATCTCTAAAAATTATTCTCCTTTCAGAATGACTCGATTGAGCTAATGTAAGTTTTCAATTTTCGTAATGTTTAAAATATATTTTACATAAAAAAAGTTTATATAGATAATATAAACACTAGAACCACACAAGCATGTATTGCTGTTATGAAAACGCAAAGGACCTTTAGCGCCTTTAGAAAGCCAACAATGAAAATTTATATCATCGTAAAATTTAAGTACGGACTTTAATAACTAAAGCCTCAAGCCAGCGTCGTATCGTGGACAAAAGGAAACCTCTCTGCCCACACCAAACGTCTTACCCACACCTGTAACCGCATAGCCGCATGTACGTACGCCACACAAGCATATCACACCACTACCACGCCGTAACCCGCCCATCCGCCAAACACGCCCAACGTCTTGGGTTTTCTTATAAACCACGTTGTGTTCGCCATCTCGCTCACCCGCAAGAAACTATAACGTACCTCTCGTTTCAGCGCAATGACGAGCTACACATAAAGCGGCGCCACATTCCCGCCTTTTTTCCCACTCCATTTTGACAGCTCGTGGCTCCATATCTGGCCAGAGTCTAAGACAGTGTTCACATACTAAAAATACATAAAATCTTCATTTCTACTGAAAAACATTAGACTAGTTCTTTACTATTTCATATAAAATATATTAACTGTTTTTATAACAATATACGCATGACTTTCTATTACGTATTCCTTCCTTTGCATTAATAAGATTAAAAAAAAACCTAACTAACCTCTTCATAGAGCTTTCTTATGTTTGATGTTTCTGTTTGGGACAATAATATACTTAGCTGTCATAGCAACTCTAATATTATTAGTAAAGCCTTGATATCTCCATGTCACAGTATTTATCATAAAGATTCAATTGACCTAGTTATTATTACAGTGTGCGCGTTGTCTTAGCGACTAAGTGGCTCAAGACGCGTTAGCGGGCGGCGCGGTAGGCGGGGCTGCGGCACCCCGCTACGGCACACCGAAACACACATTTTTCCCGCCGCAAACCTCGCGCCGAAGGTTAGCCGCGACCCGCAGACCTCGTTGGAAGACAGAGACGTTACATCTTGTCGCACCGCTTTTCCGCGCATGCGCCATCTTCAAGACGAGCGCGCCAATTTTGACATTTGCCCAATTTTTCTCCCAGACGAAGACGTTTAGCTTGAATGAAACGGATGGCAGCCTTTGTCATTGTAAATCATAGATGCTGTAACTCACAGTAAGCACATGAAATTAGATACTATAAATCTTAAAATTATTATAAAAAAACCTTAAACTTTAAAAATGTATTTCAAAACTCTTTGACTAATGAAATTAATAATAATGAAAACATTTTCAACATTAAAATGTTCCATATTTATAATTTTAATAATTATAAAGTAATTAAAAATATCAGATCTTCTATATAAAATTAAAAATTAAAAAACTATAAAATGTCAAGGCGTTGCGTATGAAAACGAACATAATAGTGGCGTACCAAAGATCCTCGTGACGAGCCGCCGCAACGGCGGTCGCGCGGCTAACCTGGAAATTGTCAGCCGCGACCACGTGATTAGCTTCAACTCCGAACTCGCCCAGTCTCAGTATTGCTCCGTTTTGTTTTGATATACCTCCCTACCCTGTGGCCAGCACTTTGAGGTCAACACTATCAACTCTCAAGTAGGATGTACGGTACGGCCTTTGTAGTGTTTCGTTCGAATTATAAACTAAAGGATTTGTGGGATTTAATTGATATAGTGTTGTTAATTAATTAAAATATTACAAGAATACCTTTATTGCTTTTAAATTTTTGTGACTTATCATATAATCAGTCCCCAGACAATGAGCATTTTTAATGAAGGTGAGTGACGTGAGAGAAGTATTTCCTGTACTACTATCATATATATTGGACTTTATGAATAATAATGTTCAATAATGTTCTTCTTAATTAACGTAAAGTATTTCTTTTAATGTAAATGTTATTTTAAAGACTATTTAAGGGTTGTGTATTTGGTACAAAGAAAAAAATATTCTCTTTTTAAATTCCTCTTGTAAAAATACCTCTATACGGTCATTTTACTTTATATTAAGAAATATATAATTGTTAATTAAATAAGAAACAAATACAGTGATTATACTTACATCTATACATACATATATTGCATTGTAATTACATATATTGTAATGGAAGCATCTTTAATAGCATTAAAACATACAAGAACTTTGTAACAAAGCATATATAATATAAATACACTATTTTATTTTTTATTCGCCGCAGTTCACATAATGCCTACTTAGATATGTAGGTATATTTCAAATGTTTAGTTATGTTGGTGTGTCCTTGTTTTACACAGTAACAGCAACGTTTCTGCGTGACTTCTTTCATATAATTTATACCAAACAGTGAAAACTCAAATGACTGATTTAATTTCGATCAAGTGGTTCGTAAAGATTTCGATCGGGATAGTTGGTGCTCTATGAGAGAGGCTTTCATCCATCAGTAGACGGCGATAAACTGAAAAAAAGTAGTTCGTATGTATATATATAGATAATTTAACCGATTTCAAAATGAAGAAGTTTTCATCTTGTGCGATTTTTATTGGTACATGACCTACTGGATAGATCGATATTAATAGATATTTTTCCAATGAATTTCAAATAAATATCCATTCTTCGGAGTAGAATAATTATTTTGTACTTAATGTTAGTATATTTGAATTTTAGTATACTTGTTATTCTCTACATTATACTCGTATATTGGTATTCAAAACTAAGGTCTTATGTGTAATTTGGGACCCAAACAAAATATCTACAGTGGGTGGTTATTTTAATAACTTACAATGAGTTGGGTTCACTTAATATTAATGTAGGGAGTAGTACCTATGTACTACTTTGTTTTTATCAAAAACAAACCTAATCTAGGAATTTAATATATAATGTGTTATGTTATACCAAATCTATCAGTACATGTAATAAAATTGTAACCAAGCCGAATCTGTACATTAAATTTTTTTAGAAAATCTTATTGAAATAGACATTATTATCGATACCGAGGCCGAATCTATCGTTTTTAGATTTTTTGTCTGTCTGTCTGTTACCGCATCACCACTGGAGGGATTTTGATGAAATTTGGTACCGCGGGAAAATATCTCATTTCTGAGAAAAAATACAAAAACTGCAATGTAAGAATATACTAATATGTAAAACTTAAGAATTTGGTTTTTGGTTATCTGAACGCGGGTGGAGCCGCGGGCAATGCTAGTACATATAATAAAATTGTAACTAAGCAGAATCTGTACATTAACTATTTTTTGGAATATGTTATTGAAATAAACATTATTATCGATACAGAGGCCGAATCTATAGTCTTTAGAATTTTTGTCTGTCGGTCTGTCTGTTACCGCATCACGGAAAAACCACTCGAGGGATTTTGATGAAATTTGGTACCACGGGAAAATATCACATTTCTCAGAAAAAATACAAAAACTGCAATGTAAGAATATACTAATATGTAAAACTTAAGAATTTGGTTTTTGGTTATCTGAACGTGGGCGGAGCCGCGGGCAATGCTAGTTAGTACATATAATAAAATTGTAACTAAGCAGAATCTGTACAATAACTATTTTTTGGAAATATGTTATTGAAATAAACATTATTATCGATACAGAGGCCGAATCTTTAGTCTTTAGAATTTTTGTCTGTCGGTCTCTCTGTTACCGCATCACGGAAAAACCACTCGAGGGATTTTGATGAAATTTGGTACCGCGGGAAAATATCACATTTCTCAGAAAAAATACAAAAACTGGGGGTTTTTATTACAAAAAAATAGCTTTGAAGAGGAAGAAAACTTATGCTTAAGAAATAAAAAAGATATTAATAGTATTATTATTATTTATTATAATTTACATTTTTTTTCTGAAAATCTATAAATTACGATTAATACCTATATAAAAGTTGCCTCATTCTTTAAAGAAAGTGAACAATGAACATGAACAGCAAATGACGCTACTTTGTCTAGTGACTTTTGTCATTTTTTCTTCTTCTTCATCTATAAAATTATTTAGTCTGATAAAAAAGAAGATCGTTCAGAGACTTCATTCAGACTCAACAAATATACATATATCATTAAATATGTTGTATTCTAAATAATCGGTTCCGAGTCACACAGGAGCTAGTAACTACACAGTACACGAACGATAACACATTACCAGCTCTACCTCCCTCACAAGTGGAGTACGCTGAATAAATAACTTGACACTTGTTCGCAAATAAACAATTTAAAATGTCAAGAAAGGGAAAGGGCAACCCAACCCTTTTCCTTGCTTTCCTGGCATTATGCTTTCTGACAAACAATTTTAAAATTGCCATATGTTTCTAATGATTACTCGATTGTGATTTATGTTCATATATGTAAAACTATTTTTTATTTTATAAGTCTTTATGCTATCTAGGTCTTGATTATAGTTATCAAATACCGATTAATTGGGTGACATGTATTTCTAATTCTATACATTATTAACAAATACATATAGATATGAGTAGAGTCGAATACAAACGCTAGTTTATTACCTATATAATGAATTTAAATATAAATTTTCTAATGAAATATTTTACCGTCGACGTAACTACGTCGCCACAGTAAACATAAAAATAATACTAATTGCTGCCATAACGTTCAATAAGTGCGTGTTTCAGCAAGTTCACTGAGCTAGTTATAATCGAGCGCTGTACCGAACTGCAGCTGTGTCTGAGAAATGAGTAGTGATGGGAAATCAGTATCGAAGTTTTAATTATTGTGGATTTTTCGTATCATTTTTGATAGTAAATATATTACTACAGATTAAACATATGTACTATAAAGTTACAAATGACTATTTTTAAACAGAACAGACAAAAGTGTTCCATCGAAAAAAACAATAGAATTTGTTTCAAAATTTCGAAAAGGCTATTTATATTTCTTTTCAATTGTATTCGTCGTGAGCATTGTAATCTACTTATTACAAATAAATTCACTCCTGACCATTTTTGTTTGAAGTAATATTAGAAGGTCTTGATCAAATCACTACTCTACTTCTGATATGTGCCATGTAAAGCGTTTAATATGTGTATTAACAAGAAATAACGAGGCAGTTGCAGCCCAGTAATGAGCTTGCTTAGGAAACCTATTGAAGTGGGTTCAAAACCCGGAATCACATCTCTGATATCATGATGTGCCAATCATTTCCAACATGATTATTACTCTTCTTACAAAGAAATAGATCGTAAGGGAACCTGGCTGAGAGAACCTAGCAAGTTTTCAAAAGACATGTGAAGTCTGCCAACCCGCTCTTGGCGAGAGAGTTGGACAGCAGTAGGATTTTAAAAAGGGTTGCATGCACAAATATTTCTTATAGGAGAAATAAAATCATATGAAAATTCCAATAAGAAAGAATTCCAAAAGCTTATACAATTTCAGCTTAGCCTTAAAAGTAACAATATTATAATAGATAAGTAAATAAGTACGTTTAACTATGTGAAAAAGAGTAGGTACTCACAAAATAAGACAAAAGAATATAATTTAGATGTCAATAATAAAGTCGATAGCTACAATCTGATAAGCTCCTGATTTCAAATTGTAAATATTTAATAAGAATAAAAGTAAATTCCATTTCCTAACAATAAAAATATTATCTTCATATATAGAACAAAACCTTGGTGTCAACATAATCATATAATTATCGATATCGTGAAAGCTCATCACTAAACAAAAACCCTTCCGTTGCTCACCATATGCCGGCTTTGAACGCGCCCTTAAATTACAGAACTTCCCGCTCATAATAGAGAGATATGCCTTTAATATCTGCCTGAAACTGCTTTCGCGCTGTTTACTTTTTGCCTCCGTTCTTATATTAGAAATTGTGTTGCACTTCGTTCTTTATCTTGAGCTATGGTTATTAGCATGCATCCGCATTCATCTGCGAGCTAATCAACACCGAACTGAACAAGGCGATATATTGTCCTATTTCATTATAATCTTCTTGAATTATTGTATTTGTAGAGTAATAAAATTATTCATTCTTGGTACTTTAATCATTTTATGATTTCTATTTTGTATATATAAATGTTGTATGTACATATGTTTGTATAGTGGAATCAGACTAAGAGTCTACTACTATTTGGCATTCTGTAGATACACATAAAAGGAACAATATCATTGAGCCCTTAAAATTGACCCTTGAAAGGCGCAATTTCAATCACAATTCCGAACGATATCCCGAAACGCACCTGCTGACTACGGACACGTGCCCTGCTAAGAATCTACTTAACGTAAGTGACCCCACTTACCGAATCCCAACTGTGCCATCGGAGACACTTGAATAGCCGGCAATTTCAAGTGAACCAGACGCCATCTGCGACCGACGCCAAAAAAATAACATTCCCAAAAACATTTGCGAAAGAAAGGAATATTAGTCTCCATGGAGCTATAATCGAAGCCAATCGGCTCACCGAACGCCCCGACATGACACTTTTTATATTTATACCGTACGATGTCGTAAAAATATATTATTATTAAGCACTTGTACACCTTCAGATTTAACTAAATCGATGTTTCTAGTGTAGTGCGATTTGTATATAAGGGCAAAACTATTAGATATAAGTAAACATGATTTATTCGTAGATCCTGAAATATATTATTTATGAATATGAAGCAACTATTTAAACTTCATTTATTACAGCAACATCAGTAGAAAATAGTGTAATAAAATTAAAGAAAATCTAACATACGTCTCTACATACCTACATTAAATGCTCATAAATATAATTAAATACACTACAGAAAAAACTAAGTATTATTTTATCAAAATATTGCTAAAACATTATTATTTGTACCTATAGTAATAGCTGCTACTGGAAATGCAATCATATATTCATTATAAATACACGGGGGCGATGAAGGGTGTTATACAAAATTTGAGATTAAACAAGATGAGATTTCGAAGGAAAGAGAGGTGTCATGAACACATCGTCCGGAGTTATAAATGTTTAACCACTATAATATTCATTTTTTTCCATAAAACTAACTAACGTTTACGTAAAATAATTATCATATGTATAAGTAGGAAAAGGAATAAAACTAACTTTTTTACTATTAATTCATTACAGTCCATTTTCAAATCTTTGAAAAATCACAATAAAAATAACTGTACGGAGCTCCTATAATACAGAATATTGTTTCTCGATATTTGTCTATCTAAAAGAGTTATTTTAGGCAACACCGTCTAGGGCATTCTTACAAAAATTCCCAAAATATAAAACCGACGGCAATCATTAAGTAGTATATCACAAATCACAAACGTAAAATTTGTATCGCAGCGGAGCGGGCCAATTTCTCCCGCCATTTCCCCCGAATTTTTTCAATACTCGTTCGGGATCATTTAACATTTTTATGTGAAATCTCGCTCGGTGGCGATAAGACAAGAAGATTTTTGCACGCTGCTGTTTATTTTATCGGCGACGTTTTACGGCGAAGTCTAAACAGATTAAATCTAAAGTGTGGGGCGCTTCATACGTCCTTTATTGCCTTGTAGTCTGGTTTGTGTTAAATTACATTTATCCAATCATGCTACCATTTTTATGAATATACAGGGACTCTAGTAAACATATAAAAACTCAATATGCTCCTAACAAATTAAGAGAAAATTTACAATCACAAATTAATTAATTAAGCTAAAATTTCACGCGAACATGACTTGTAAAGTAATTATTAGGTGTACATTTGTTTTATATATATAATTAAATATATTTATTATATTACATTGACTTTAAAGCTTAATTTTTCATATAACAGGATTTATAGTTTTCACTGTAAATCCTATCAAAGAGCCCTTATATCCATATTGGAAATATGATTATAAATAAAATAATAATAATAATAATACTCCATAAATTATATTAAAATTGTACCTAAATACAATTTACATAAACTCGACTTACAATTCCAACTAAGTATACACATTACAATGTACATATTAAACATATCTAGATTCCCAGAGATTAATGAAACGTATAAAACACAAAGTCTATGAAGCGAGAGGCACATCAAAATGGTCTCTTTAAATTATGCAACATTTATATGGAAATGCGGACACCCCGCCTCAGCTCCTTAAAAATACATTTCACGTTACTTTTTGCGTCGGTTTGACGCTGTTTGCAATTTGATTGCTTTTTCATGTAGATCATAATCAGATGTCTAGAAGATTTTATATATTTATTTTAATCTGCTTGAAATGCGACCTCGCAAGATTGGATTTTGTCTGTTCTACGAGTATTATAAACTATCAACTACTGACTTTTTACTCTACACTCCTTTTTAACCGAAAAGAGAATGGGAGAAATAATATTTTTTTATTTGACAGACTTTTACCTCAAGAGTGGATCCATTTAAATTTCTAAAAAACCACATCCCAAAAGGTTGGAATAATTATTTTTAAATGAATTTGAAGTCGCTGTAACTTTTTTGTTTTAAGATTCTCTTACAAGAGTCCAAATTTTACAAAAATAAATGGCGATATAATACGATTTGGGAAGGGAACTCGCTACAGCAAGTAGTGTCATTCAAACAATCCCAATACTTTAATATGTTGTACAAACATGCATAAAATGGTCGTTTTTAGTCCTCTTATAATTTTAGTTGAATCTTTTAAGTGTAATAAGACTAAATGATTAGGTATTAACGCTCAAAAAAAAATATTTATACATATTTATTTATATAGAATCTAAATAAGTATAGTATGTATTACGAGAAATATTGTGTAATAGTCTTACTTTACCAGCCAGTATTATTCGAGAACTAAACTGCGCTCTTTTGGCACACTTCAAATGATTAACTAAGATTTTAAATATATATTATGTTAATACTTATAAGAAACTAGAAGTACCCGCGGCTTCGCCTGCGTTCAAACTACTAAAAAAACAAACTCTTCGACACACCGACAGCAGCGCCACCTACCGGGTCCAATTGTGTTTTCAAACCATCCAGGAGCCCATTGAAATATACACACAAAATTTCATCTAAATCGGTCCAGTCCTTTAGAAAGGAGTATGGTGACAAACACACGTACCAAAGAATTATATATATTAAGATTACCTATTGATTAATTGTTAATATTATTAGTTATTAGTACCAAAACGAATAAAACAAAAGTCCCCGAAACGAAGCTTTATAAAGCTCATAGTAAAAAGATTTACTAAAATCTTCTTAAAAGAGCAAATAACGTATTTTAACCTTTTTTCTGTTATAATAAGAAACTTGTTTAGATACATAAAGTTCCAGTGACTCTATAACTTTACCTTTTATTTCATATGTTTTAAAAGCATTTCTTAGATATTAAAATCTAAATATCTATGAAGGTAGGTACATACAAAAGACCATCAAATTAATGAAGACCTCATTCTTCAACTACTTTGTATCTACCAACGTCTTTGCCAACGTACTCGTATATAAGTATTTTAATTTAGCTAACAACAGATTCCGAAAGAAATTCTAATAGAAAATATAATTCTAATTACCTATTATTTAGGAATAAAGCCGAATTTGCAAATTATTTTGCTAGCTAAAATAAAACTTATTTTATTCAAAACTTATTAGATATAATCTGTATCTAATATGACGTGATAAAAAAAACATTACATAATACATATTGTTTACAGAATATAGACCCCAAAAGGATAGTTATTGAATTTTTGTCTGTTTGTCTGTATATCTATTTGCTTTTCTTTTTTAACTAAACTTTGTGGTGATAATTTATTATTCACGTAAACATTTAGGATATCTTGTAGAACAGGTAAATCTCTTATTCCCACGGGAAGACAATAACTGGTCGGCCTATAATAGTTATCCTTCATATAAAAATTTCTAATCTCTTTAAAAGTTGCTAGTAATAAATTATTTAATTAGACATTTAAATATTTTTTTCGCCAAAATATAGTGGATAAAAATACAACTATTGAATTGTAAAGTAAAAGTGTGTTATAATAGTGTGTAAAAGGTAGCGGTGGAGCACTCTGGCAAATGTTTACTCTGGTGATTGCTGCGATGTTTATATTGTCACGGCGTTGCGTGAACGCCTCGTCACTAGCGAACTGAGTTAGTGGTTACCTATGTATATGCTACACTACTATTGCTTTTTCCTTATATTATTTATGAATTGGCAAGACTTTTAAGGATTAGGATACACACAAATTCGTGTGAAATAAACGAAAATATTTAGTATATGGAAATTACCTATAGTCTAAGTAGTTTATTTACCATCCTGAAAAACAGTAAAATGGATAGTTTGGAAAAATTGTTATAGTACTTAACGAAAAATGAGAATCTTTTCGCAACACTAATTTTAAGATGTTTTATTAGACACCTGTCACTGCCCGCTCGGGTTCGTCCCTAGGTACGTTTTAACGATTAGTATAAATTCATTTCTCAGAAATGAAATATTTTCTTTCGGTAAAAATCCTATATGTTGACCCGAATAACCAGGTATAATCGTACCAAATTTCATTAAAATCTGCCTAGTTGATTTTTCGTGATGCTTTCCCAGATAGACAGACAAACAGACAAAAATTTAAAAAACTATATATTCAGCCTCTGTATCGATAATATGACTGTTTCATTAAGATTTTCCAAAAAATATTTAATGTGCAAACTACAGATTCGACTGTTAGAATTTTATCATAGGTAGGTATAGATAGAGTTTTAAAAAAAATATTGGCTGAGTCTATTAATACGGGTACTGTACGAAAAATTTATAATTATTAATACGGTTACCGTACGAATAATTTATAATTATTAATACGGGTACTGGACAAACACTTGGAAATGTCAAAACGTCACTTTCAATTGTCAAAATGATCTCCAGATGTCTATCATATCTCCAGATTTCTAGTCATTTATGGCACTTGCCGGCCGCTACCGCGGCACGCTCGCTTCGCTCGCTCGGCTCGTGCGTTGTGGTAACTGTTCTAACCTTATTTTTTTTTTATTGTCGGGAAATGCATTTACGCATACCACCTGATCCCCCAGGTGGTGATGTGGGGCTCACCGGCTAGAAGAGCCGGTACTCCACTAAAACCCGACATTCCCCTCCCCTCCGCCTTAATGGGACGCCGCAGGATCGCTTGCGCATAACTACTACGGCGCCCCGGCGGCAGGTCTGCCAACGGCTGACCACCACACCGATGGGGCTGCTCCGCAGTCAACTCTGCTACACCAGAGAGGTACCCGGAGCAGCCCCATTAAACCGAACCTCCGCCTACCGAAGTGGGCCACCTCCAATCGGCTGCAGAGGACAGGGAGAGCGGCAACGAAACACCGACACTCCTCTTCCCCTGCAGCCCCACCGCGTCCGCCATCAAACGGTGGCGGCCCCGTCTAGGCCACGGAAGGTAGGGAGAACGGCGCACCGAAATACCGGCACTCCTCTCCCGCCGCGGCCTACCCCTCCGCCGGATGCGGGCCTGCGACTACAGTCCCGCAACCGGCACCCATCATCCGGTTGTGGGACCAAGCGGTCCCACCACCGGTGGCCGCAACGTCTTCGGCTTGAGGCCTAGACGAGCGGCCCCACCCAAGCCATTTGGTCCGCGCCGGATTTCTTCGGTACCACCCGCCGCCCTAAGCGGGTGGCATTCCCCTATCCGCCACCTGGGGACGCGCCCGGTAGGAGTTGGCTTCTCCCCCGGGAACTGTTCTAACCTAACCTAACCAAGATATGACGAATAATAAATATAAAATAAATAATCTTAACTGTTCTAACCTTTTTTTTTTTTTTTTTTTTTTTTTTTTTTTTTTTTTTTTTTTTTTTTTTTTTTTTTTTTTTTTTTTTTAACGTTGGGAAATGCATTTACGCACGAGGTGTGGGACTCACCGGCAAAGCCAGTACTACCCACTAAAACCCAACAAAACCTTCCCCCGTCTTAATGGGGCGTCGCAGGATCGCTTACGCATTCAACTACGACGCCCCGACGGCAGGTCTGCCGAAGCAGACCACAACAACCACGAGGTTGCTCCACAGTCTACTCTGCTATCAGAGAAGTACCAGGAGCAACCCGCATGGTACACCGCCCTCCAAAGAGGGCCACCTCCCACCGCCCACCGAAGTGGGCCACCTCCCACCGCCCACCGAAGTGGGCCACCTCCCTGTGCGTTTCTTGGCTTCGCGCCCGGTTGGGTTGCCGGGCACTACTGAGCCCCCCCACCACGACAAGGTGAACGCACGTTGGGGGGGAAACTGTTCTAACCTAACCTAACCAAGATATGACGAATAATAAATAAAAAAATATTCACAGATAATCATCCAATTCATTCTTAATATTTTTTTTAAAAATTGAATAAATGTACGAATAAATATAATTTATTCGTCCAGTACCCGTACAAATAGTCACTTCGAGAAATATTTGACAACGTCAAAACAAAATTTATTATGTAATCAAAATTTATTTTATAATATATCATTAAAATTTTCAGTAATAGTATAAAAAAGGTTTTAAAAGGCAAAAAAATCGAAAGTGCATATTACAAGACTTCCGCGATACCATCCAGACAAAGAGAGACAATAGCATTCCCAAGGAGGGGGACCGCAACCGACCCCAAGTGATTGAAATGGGCAGGGAGAAGAAGAAGAAGATAGAGTTTTAAAGACTAGACGTCTTAACGCTTCGACGACGAGATCGAACAATAATGTAGGTATTACTATTACTTTTTAATAATCACTAACAAAAAAAATTCTTATAATAGTGCCATGTTTATACCATATTTTCCATCCAGCAAAACATATTTTATTATTTCGAAACGTAACCATTTTGTAGGCAAAAAGAAAAATTTAACCGCCACAGAAGAAATTGAACAAAATGTTAACCTTAAAATAAAGGGAAAAGGTACACGTTTCGATGTAGCACGTTGATTTTTAGGTGCGATCGCCATTTATGCAAGGCTAACCTTATATCCCTCGAAGAATGGTTGGTAAATTTTCAATACTCACTTTATTAGGGGTGAGAGCGGAAGGAGGGTGAACGAAACGGCCTTTATTAGATTTTCTAGAAACGTGAGTATACAGCCAATTGCATAGGCTGCGACCGACACCTTGATATTGAAAATTTCCAACAGTTCAATTTATGCGCTCGAGCTCACAATAAATACATATTTTACTATCTTTAGGATTTACTTAGATTATCTATGTGTACTTCAAAATAAAGTGAAAATAGAGATACAAGCTGTAAGATTTTGTTAAGTTATAAACTTATCATCATATAGTCAAAAATAAAAATAATAATGTTTAATTTATAAATAGATACACAATCTGATATATCTGGTTTATTTAAAAGTTGAATAATTTTCTATAAAACAGATAATTGGTACTTAATCAAACATTATCTTAAACCATGGAATCGTCTGTGCTTAAATGACAGACGTTCTCACTGGGTTTTTACGTTTTTAATTTATCTACTTGTAAATAGTCTGCTACCTTCCAATAAAAACTGTGTATAATGAAATAAATAACTTGAAATTTTACGTGAAATACTTACCCATAATGTTAGATATTGTAAAGATTTTTTCATTTGTTTTTATTATATGAAAAAAAATACAACCGAATGGAGAACCTCCTCCTTTTTGAAGTCGGTTGAAAATAGCAATATCTCATTATAAAATTGTGCACTGTAGGTGCAAATAATTTTTACATATATCTGAGTTATTCTTCCAGATTGAATGTATTAAGTATGCATTCTTAAGTCTACCAAGTCTAACATAAGACTGAACATTAAGGTGTCTGCCCACTACACCATCTCTTTCCATGACCGTGCTATGAACGTATCAGGCACGGAAACGAGCATGGCAAGGACTACTATGCCTACTAGAACGTATCAACAGCGTATCATACCCGTACATAACGATTTTAGTATTGCGTATGTTCACGTGCGTCGCGTGTCATGCACGGAGCGCACCAGCACCGGCAAAATATTCTCGCCGACGCGACGCGACGGAACGGTCTAGTGGGCAGCCGGCAGAGTCTCATACTTTTAAATACAAAGATTTTTTCCCTGACACGGTCCTAGCACGATCATGGTGTGAGACGGTGTAGCGGGCAGACTCCTTTATCTTTATGCAGTACTCGTATAGTATTATAATGTAATCTGTGCCTATAGATAACATAATGAGTTTGTTGAAAACATTTTACATTCATAAAAAGCGCCATCTATGCGATATATTCAGAAGTTGTTAAGTAACTTGTTTCTAAGCATACTTATTTATTTGATAGAAAATAACATAGATGGCTCTAGCATCACACATTTAATATATTTTGATATACTTTTCTTCGGCATTCATTAAATTCATAATGTTATTTATTTAAAATTCAGAAAAATTTTCTCAGAAATCTGAATCAGAAAATAGACTGAATTTTAGTAAATCAGACAAAAGTTGTCTCATCTGGTCATAAAAAAAAATGGAAGATATTTTTTTTTAATCTTTGACTTTTATGTCAAAGCTATATAGGTTAGAAATGATGTGTCAATTTTACAAGCCAACAAATAAAACAAGTAAATAAGACGAAAACACATTTAAAATGCGGTGATATATCTTACATTTATTAAAAAGTAGTAATAAAAGCACAATGTCGGTCGTAATTGAAACGACCCTTGGAGATATAACTGTCGATTTGTACTTAGAACAACGGCCTATAACATGTTTGAACTTTTTGAAGCTTTGCAAAATGAAATACTACAATTTCAATCTTTTTCACTCTATACGCAGTGGGTTTATTGCACAAACAGGAGACCCTACAGGCGAAGGTTCAGGTGGACAGTCAATATGGGGTATCTTGGAAGGGCCAGAAAAAAGATTTTTCTCTGGAGAAAAAATGCCAAAAATCCGTCATACTGGTGCTGGTTTGATATCAATGGTTTGTACCGATGATATGATGGTAGGTTCCCAGTTCTTTATTACCCTAGCCCCTGATTTAGATTCATTAGATGGAACACATTGTGTTATTGGAGAGGTTACAGAAGGCCAGGAAATTTTAACTAAGCTAAATGAAGTAATATGTGATGAAAATCATCGTCCATATAGAGATGTGAGGATTACCCATACTGTTGTATTAGAAGACCCTTTTAGTGACCCACCAGGTCTTAGAGCTCCATCTAGGTCACCTTCTCCAAATCCAGAGCGATTAAAAGGTGGAAGAATTGCACCAGATGAAGAAATCGATGAAACTCAAGGAAAATCTGCAGAAGAAATTCAAGAAATGATAGAAGATAAGGAGGCAAAAGCTCGTGCTACAATTTTGGAAATTGTTGGTGACTTGCCTGATGCAGAGATAGCTCCTCCAGAAAATGTATTATTTGTTTGTAAACTGAACCCTGTTACAACTGATGAAGATCTAGAAATTATATTTAGCCGTTTTGGAAAAATTGTAAGTTGTGAAGTGATAAGAGACAAAAAGACTGGCAACTCCTTACAGTATGCATTCATAGAATTTGAGAACAAGAAATCTTGTGAAGATGCTTATTTTAAAATGGATAATGTTTTAATTGATGATCGACGCATTCATGTAGACTTCTCACAATCTGTATCTAAAATGAGATGGCTGGGAAAAGGGAGAGGTGTACAATATTTTGATGATGATTCTAAAAATTCTCAAGTTAAAGAAGATGACAAAGAAACGAAGAGGTACCGAGATGATAGGCACAAAAATGAGAACCGAGATAGAAGCAAACATGATAATTACAGAAATGACAGAGATAGGGAGCAAAGACACGAAAGAGATAGAAGAAATATAAGAGAGCGTAGGGAGAGAAGTAGATCTAGAATACAAGATTCTCGAGATAGGCAAAAAGAAAGAGAGAGAGATAGGAAAACCTATTCAAGGGATAATCAAAAATATAATGAAAATGGTAATTCGGAAAGACAAGACTACAGAAATAATCACTCTAAATATCATAGATCCAAGAATTCTCCAAACAGAAGTAATAAAAGAGACTCAGCTAAATCACCTATAAGAAATCATAAGTATTCAGAGCACAAAGAAAAAACTGATAACAGAGAACATGACAAATATAATAATACTAGTTACAAAATGCAAAAACTAGAAAATACAAAAAGTTACTCAAGAAAAGATCAACAAAAGAATAGTGAAACAAGAAATCAAAGCAAAGAAGACAAAAATATTGAAGAGCCAAAAACGCCATCACCTAACCTTAAAAGAAAAAGAGATAATGATGTGAAAAAGAAAAGTAAAGATAAGGAAAGAAAGGTGAAAGAAAATAAAAAATCTACTAAACATAGCAATAAGAAGAAAAAACCAAGACCATCTACATCATCATCTGATAGTTCTTCCGATAGTAGTTCAAGCACTGATTCTAGTTCATCTAGTGATAGTGACAGAAAAAAGAAAAAATCTAGAAGGAAAAAGAGAAAATATTCTACATCAAGTTCTAGCAGTGACAGTAGTACAAGCTCAAGTAGCTCAGAAACCAGTAGTTCTTCGTCCAGTTCTGATAGTGAGCATGACAAAAAGAAACAAAAAAATAGAAAGAAGAAAGATAAAAAAAATAAAAAGCGGTTATAGAAACAATTGACAAACATGATATTTAAATTTTGTATACTCCAGTACAATAAAATTGCTTTAAAATGTACATGTGTATTCTTTACTAATATTATTTTTAATTGAAAAAATAATTTTATCTTAAAATAGTAACATACAACAGTAGATACTTAAAATAAAAGAATATGATGTGAATTATGAATATCCTACACTTTTTTTCAATTACAAATTAATTATTATAAACTTTATATCTATAAATTAAATTGTTAATGAAATAAAAACAATGTTTCTATACCTAAAACTTAAATTTAAGTCATAATACTCGTATACAATTCACAGCTGTAACTTTTATAAATGATTTGTCATTTTTTAAAGTAAAATTCGAAATGATTTTTATTATCTTATCATTACCTAATCAATATCTTACATATCATTATTTTAGGAAGCAGAAGTTAAATGTGAATTAAAATAAATTAGATTTAAATGAAATTTAAAACCAATTCAATAAATTTACAACGTTAAAAGATAGTAAATAGTAAATCTATCCGACAGTCTTGAGCCTAACTGTCCAGTGAACAATGTGATGTGCAACTTATCAGGCACCTATAAATTATAATATATTTTATAATAATAGCGATGACACATTATAAAGTATGTTTTCTCAAGTATCCTCGCAATCCATTCTAATATTATAAATGTGAAAGTGTGTTTGTTTGTTTGTCCTTCTTTCACGTCGAAACTGAGTATGGATTGGCGTGATTTTTTATGTAAAGATAGCTGGAGAATGACATAGGCTACTTTTTACCGCGAGAGATTATTTTATTCCCACGGTAAAAAAAGTTATAATACAACTCAAAAAAATATTTATGATTTGAATTACTTGAAACTTGGTATAAATTTTCTTCAATACAAATAAATACATTTGTGTTTTAGCATTTTTCGAAATTCACCCCATAAGGGGGTAAAAATAGGGGATGCAAGTTTGTATGGAACCTACTTTTTTAGAATTTTGAGCAAATTAATTTGAGCAAAGTCGCGGGTGTGCTAGTTATAATATAACCGATATCTTAAAAATTGTAATACCTTAATGTAATAAAAATAAGTATGAATATCATTTAAGACCTACTAAACTGAAGGCAATAGGTAATAAACATCCGACACTATCAGTATTATTATTAATTTAATATTAAAAATGTGAAAGTTATGTATGGATAGATTATGTAGAGTAGCGGTATGTATGGATGTTTGTTACTCTTTCACGCCAGAACGTTTGAACTAATCTAGATGAAATTTGGCACAGAGATAGATTATAGTCTGAAATAACGCAGGCTACTTTTTATCCCGGAAAAATGCACGGTTCCCGTGGGATAGGTTTCTTTTTGTTCTCCTAGAGGTGAACCCAAACAAAGCGAGGGTGAGCTGCTAGTTATAAATAATTATATACTAATATCTAAAAATTATTGTAAATGAAATACTGATTTGTAATTAAAAAAAATTAAAAGTAGGTATTGTTATGCAAGTTACACTCATAACTTTAATATAATACTAGCGACTCTTGCCTTCGCTTCGGGTTCGTACCTAGACGAAAACAAGTCTATATATATATATATATATATATATATATATATATATATATATATATATATATATATATATATATATATATATATATTAAAACTCCGGCTACCGCGTATTATGCAAGATCGGAGATATAGGTACAGCGAGACGAAGACGTACACGACACACGTACCAAGACTGGCAGCAAAGATAAAATAGATAGGTATGTCTCCGAGTGCATAATGCTTTGTTTCCTTCTTTTTAGTTAGTTCTATATAACTACTTGAAATTATAATATTAATTTTACGAACTCGCATATATATTTTTAATAAAATCGTGAAGAAGTCAAACAATATTATCAAGATTAGATAAAAGTACGTTTATTGTTTGTTAGGATACCTACCAGTATTACTCGCGGCCGCGTTCAAACTTCCGATCGCTACCAAACTTCACAGGATCACTCGCTAGGCTAATCTGAAATTTGACTGAGACATTTCATCAAAAGCGCTCCAGCCGTTTTGGTGTCCATAAGGAACATACATACACAATACACATATTTTTTTTATATCTATACTTAATAAAAATATAAAGAGGTAAAGTTTGTGACGTTGAAGGGGGTAATCTCTGGATCTACTGAACAGATTTAGATGAAATTTGGTAAGAAGATAGTGTGAGACCCTGGGAAGGACAAAGGACAGTTTTATGTCGGAAATAATCCCTTAAGGGGATGCAAATGGGGATAAAAGTTTGTATGGGGAAGCAATCTGAAAGCAAAAATCGAGCGAAACGAGGTTGAGTTGCTGGTATAGATTAAAATACTTATATGAATTTTCATATGACAGTTAAGATAATAAACATTTAATTAAAGACAGTCAACGCAAAGAAAAATGTAAAATCGATTTAAAAATTAATAAATAAAAAAATACATTTTATTTAAAATATTATACATTCATATAGACAGCGGTAGCCCAGTGGTAACGCGCTCGCTTGGGAAACCGAGTGAAGCGGGTTCAAATCCCGGGTCTCGCACCTCTGATATTTTCATGTGCGAATCATTTCTAATATGATTACCACTTGTCTTAACGGTGAAGGAAAACATCGTGAGGAAACCTGCATGTCTTAGAGAACTTAGCAAATTTTCAAAAGACATGTGAAGTTCGCCAACCCGCACTTGGCCAGCGTGGTGGACTATGGCCTGATCCCCCTCGTATTGAAGGGAGGCCCGTGACCAGCAGTGGGACGTTAAAAAGGGCTGAATACATTATACATTCATACATTTCCAAATACATTTATATTAAGCTGGCACCAGCTCCAAAATATCTAATTATACCTTACAAGTTACAAATAGGTAAATCCTGTTCAGTAAAATATTGCTGGTCTTATAGAGGGTTTATTTTTACCCCACACAGGTGAAGGCCAAAAGGGATTACCTATTAAAAATTTTATTATTTCCGTTTTTTTTTTATTTGGGTTAAAATTAAAACAATGAAAGTTTTGAATTTAACATAGTACCTACCTATATCAAAGTCCACGGTCTTTCAAACTTTACTACCTTTTGTTATAAAATATTCTTAATTTGTAACGTTCAAATAATTTCATATAAAAATAACTTAAAAAAATAAAAAATATTACATAATATTTAATACCTACGCTTATTTACTCATATCTTACGTGTCGAGTTGGGCCAAAGTTCATGGTGGTGGTACACCATCGCATCTCGAAAAACACGTAAACTAGTATCCCTCCTGCGCCTTGATTCCCCTTCGATCTAGGAGAGATCACCTGTCTTCTGTAGTAGGGTTACTAAGCAACAAGGCTGTCAAATAAAAACTTACATATTGCAATGGATTACTGTATAAATACATAATACATAATAATACTATATCTCCCATGTGGAGACCACAAAAACAATAACCAAAATTCAGCCAATAGGTCATTATGTATGGTTGGAGTCATAGTATTGTTTAAGTTAATTATAACTTGAAATACTCAGTGCAGTATTTTTTATTGTTAGAAAGGGTTAGTTATTAAGGATGCTATATTTATTTAAAGGAAATCATAAAACATGTCAAAGTTCGAATCGGTATCACCTGATAACAGGATGTCGCTGGCGGGAACATTCTATTGGGCCAGTTAGCTTTTGTGTGTGAATTGAAGTGACGAGAAGATGAGTCTTGTTAACTAATTGTATACCTTTAGATGTATAACAGCTATATGGAACATTTCAACAAATACGTTATATAAGAATTTTGCTATGATAGACAAAATATTTACGATATAGGTACCAAAAGAAAATATTATTATTCACCTAGATGAATTATTTATTATTAAGAATATGTAATGAATTATTTAGTAGAAAGATATTTGTAAAATTTATGATACTGTTACAGTCATATCTTAGCCTATGCTGACATAAATGATCAGGAAATCTTGATCTTGATTTTTTATAAGAATCCTGAAATTTATGTGAAAACTATATTTATAATGATGTAGCAAACATTAGCGTAGGTTTGCTACCGTGCTTAATGTAGCGTAATTTATAAGTGTCGACGCCAAGTGCCGCCTCACTCATCTTCCAAGCAATAAGATGTATCTGTATTTTACAGTGGGCCTGTTTAGCTTCGTTGATATGGACGTCATTGAACCAGGGGTGTACTTGTACTCTTGAATTTAGACTATTTTATGCCACGTTCAACTTAGTATGATACGCATATTTTTTAAATAAGTTGTTATAACTGATTAATTTTATTCCAATTTCTTAAATAGTTGTCATTGATCCATAATTTTAAAGGAATATGAATAGTAGAGAATAAAGGAATATAATATTTCAACGTAAGCGACAATTTTTATTATACAGCGCCAATACAACCCTGTTCTATCCACTGCGCATGTCGCGAGCGTATCGACAGGAGTTTAGCTTTCCTCTCCAGTCCGCCCCGGTACACGGCACTTGTCCTCCGAGAGTGGTCCTCACATCGTCGTTTCTTCTGTCATTAAATTGTTAAAAAATTCTACCATACATAATAGCATTTCGGAAATATGTTATTTACTTCGCTTACCGCGGTCTTCGCGGTACTAATCGTGACCAACGCGGATCCTACTCCGAACACTAAAGGTAATGTAGTTACAATATTTTATTTAAGGGTTGTGTTTCATTGTGATGTTTATATTGTTTTGATGCGCCGTATCGATCTGGGAGGGTCGGGTCGTTCTATATTTAGCAACAGGTGGCCCGGTGCGCCGGACTTTCTGCGTAGTTGGATATTTCATCTCTCTACTGTGACCTTTGCTACTATTGAAAATTGGCTTTTTATAGATTTGTAAAAGGTTGAGAAGATATCGACCAACAATAATACTTGAACATGTACTAAATTATTTTAAAACGAATGATAATATATTTCGTTAGGGCTTATTATTAAGAGATAACACCTTATAAATATACTCTTTTAGATGGTGGTCCTATTGCAGAGCTGCCTGAAAATTGGGACCAAACAAAAGACGATACGCAATCTTTGTTTTTGAACAAAAGCGATAAGAATGATCTAGAACCTTATCCTCTTGCTCTTAGTGAAGAAGGTATTAGAAATATTTTCACTTTTCGAATATTTTTATATTTGCCTTGCACACTTTATTTTTGGAAATAAAAAAAATACTTTAATATAAAAACATTCTATCACCAAAAAAATAATGCATATTAAGCGATCGTAAAGAACACAAGATTCGTGTTTTATTATAGGTAATTCAGAAGGATTTGAGCATACAGGAGAGCTTGATAACCTTATTATGAGGCCTGAGTTATATGGTGAGCCACCAGCAATGGAGGGGTTGTCTCCTGGATACGAGTCTAGACGCCGTAAACGTGGGAGCGGAAAAGTCGGAGCAGGTGCTGCTACGAAAGTTGCAACCAAATCAGGCTCAGGGAAGAAAAATCTCAAGTAAGTCTTTATAATACGAATAGAAAAAGTAGGTATTGTCCTATTTTATTTTCTATTAAATATTTTTCTAATATGTTTATACTTTTATTTTAATCGAATTTCCACAGACCTAATGAAGCTCCTATGCCTATTGACTCTGCTATTCAAGAACACGAGAACAATCGCAGGAAACGTGGAAGCGGCACTAAAGTCAATGGGGCAGCAGCCTCTGCCAAGTCAATTTCGAAAAATTCCGGCGGAAATAAAAAGAACTTTAGGTAAAAAATTCATATAAATTGTACTTGTATTACTTAATAGAAATTTCATATTAATTTTAGTCAAAAATGATAAAATAAATAAATAATAATAAACTATAAAATACTAATGCAATTTTAATGAACAAACAGACCAATCTCGGAACGTCGCAAGAGGGACTCCGGTTTAAGCGCCGCCGATGTCAGAGCCCTGCTTAATTTTTGGGAAGCACAGGAGCGTAGGAAGCAGGAGTGGAACGCGAACCAAAGGGCAGATTACTACGGCCGCGTTAACACGCTGGATGAAGAACCTGAAGATGACAACGAAGTATGGTATAACGAACCCGTGCTCCTAGACCCGAGCGAGAGGGATTATCCTCGTCATTCGTACTTCTCCGAACAAAATCGTATTCCTATTCCTTTGAACGATATGTACCCTGATCCCAATGAATTATTACAACGGTATGAAGAAGCACGCCGCAAGAGAATGTATGTAAATAAAATGAAGCGATTTATGGTAGCTCGGAAGCGATCTGATGGTCACCAGAATAACTATCGGACTCGCGATGATCTATATACACTAGCGGAACTATTACGCTCTGGGCCACGCGTTCAAGAGCAAGATATTCCCCTATACCGCCGACTGATACTTTAAACAAATTCTTAAAACTCTATTTGTCCATTTAATCATTATGAGAAACTACAAATTATGTTTTTTTTAACAAATAGCAATTTTGGCGTTAATTTGGCTGAATACGCACACCCCTTGTCTGTTTGAAAGAATGAAGATAATGAAGAAGGAGTCATTCGGAGCGAGATATTGTACCTATAGCATTTATTTCGCGATTTAGAATATAGAAACTAAATAGTTTTTAGTAAATATAGCATAAATATTATGGAAAATAAGGCCTAATATTACAAATACTTATTCAAAATGTAGTTTTAACATTTCTATTTATATTGAGCCTCCTCATACAAATCTGTAGTAGGTATTTCTTCTACCTCTGTTTACCGCATATCTGTTATAATTTGTAAATGAATTTTATTAACCTCTCTTATTACTTTATTATTTTTTTACTACAAGTACAATTTTTAAAATATTACTACATATTGCATATTGAAGTGAAACTTCACATTTTATTGTGCAAAATGCATAGACTTAGATTTATGTGTACATGGTATAAACTTGACGTATTAAATTAGCATTATCTTATAAATGTTGTTTGAATTTTCCTTAAAAGTTATTTTTTATATCATACCTTATCTCCCTATATTTCTATATCATCGAGCGACATAATAAAACTGACTTTTTCTTTATTAATGTTGGGAAATGCATTTACGCATACCACCTGCATATATGTATATGTAACTGGCTGGAAAGCCAATACTACCCACTAAAACCCAACAGAATATCCCTCACTATGCTTATGTTACAATCGAAGCACTATGCCGCTATGTGAGGGTCCATTTAGTGGGACGCGAGTTGTCCGCCAAATATTTGAGAAGCCTGGAAAATATTTGACAGGCTTTAGAGAAGCCGGGAGTCCGGTAGTCTCATCAAATAGCCCAATTTTTAGCCCGTCCAAACTCCATTCCATAACCATATTTAGTTTTTCATATTTTAAATAGTCCTTACGCATTGTCCGGAGGCCATTTTTGGGTAATTTCGTATGGGATGCACAGATATGGATACCAGCTGATGCGTCGCAAGCATTCCAAATGCAAACCTTCCAAAGGACCTGGTTTCCTAGAGCCCGTAAAATCCGAGGAGAAAATAATAATATTTGGATGGTTTATTACTCAATCATATAAAACGAAGAAAATAGATGAAATTTTCCATTACATGAAATAATTTGTCGTAAAAATTCAACTAACGACAACTAAATTATCATGTAGGTATACGAGTAATTACTCAATACGAGATAATGCTTGCGGTTTCATATGTAGGTACCTCTATTTAATTTATATTAAACTGACCATAATATTATGACCATTGCTTTCAGTCTTATGCCACGATGATTAAAGTTTTAGGTGATCGGTACCGATACCGATTAAACAAAACCTTATTCGTATTTTTAATATAGGTATAGGTACATTTATTTTTTATCTTAAAAAATAAATATACCTATATTAAAAAATCATCTCGCCTCTCCTGTATTTTATCTCGTGTGACAATTTAAAAATAAAAAATGGCCGCAAAGCCCAATATATTGTGTACATATAGGTTTAGTTAACAAAAGCTATTATTGGCTTATTAGGATTCCGTACCCGAAGGGTGCCAAAGGAACACTATTACTAAGCCTCCGCTGTCCGTCCGTCATTCCATCTGTCAGAGGGCTGTATCTTATGAACCGTAATAGGTACAGTTGAAATTTTCACAGAGTATGTATTTATTTCTATTGCCGCTATAACAAGAAATAATAAAAATGAATTGAAAAAATACAAGAAACATTTTTTACGTTCGTAGTCGATCATCGAAGTTAATATACTAGGTAAATTCATAGTAAAACGTCATATTATATTTATCATGATTAAAAAAATCATAATGACTGTCTCTGATAAAATCATATTAGGGTAGGTAGCTGTTTACCTTCTTTGCTTTGCAAAGTAATGAGGATGAGTAGATGAAAAAAAAAATAAGAGCACGCAAACAATTTAACAGAAACAGAACAATTGACATTTTCAATATTTTTAATGTGTAATAAATGCTATGCTAGCAGTCTTATAAATCATCTAATTATTTACCCAAGTACCTATTATATACAAAAATCAGCTTTTATACTATAACGTAAGTAGAATTATGATTTCATGAAAAGGGTGTCTGGCAAGGGTTTGCCACGATGTTAAGTGTCTGGCATTGAATGACGTGATTTTTAATAATATTCTGAAGGTAATACCAAAAAATCACACTTTATTATTTGACGAATTTAGATCGGTATTTTACACACCTTTAGTACCGTGTACCTGCCAAAGCCACCAACCATAGCCTGAACTTCATAATGGTCCATCGTTCTTATCTGTGTTGGGAGCATGCGCTGACAAACTTTCAGCCTTTATAAAATGACGAAGGTCTGGCGTTCACGGGCTCTTCCTCTATTAATACATTGAGTGTATATTGAACATATAACATTACCACAAAAAATTCAGAAGAACTAGAACTTAACTTGTAATTAATTATAACACATTATTATGAAAACTTTCAAAGCAATCGGTAAAAATCTTTCGCAGTTTTGCAATTTTTCACAAACAAACCTTTACATTTTCATTTGTATAGGTAGGTAATAACATCATCAATGATAGACACGTCACACGACTAATTCAGCTTAGAGTTGCTATTAACCACTTAATCTTATCAAAAAGATAATGCATTCCGTCGGAGACAAGCTCGTAACATCCTTATCAATGTACTTAACTAATATTTTGTACTATCTACATTTTATATGGAATTTCCTACTATCATAAAATCGATAGCAAACAACAGTATAAGCAATAATAAATCCGTATTATTATAATATTATATCTATACATATAATAAAATTGTAACTAAGCCGAATCTGTACATCAAATATTTTTTGGAAAATCTTATTGAAATAAACATTATTATCGATACGGAGGCCGAATCTATAGTTTTTAGAATTTTTGTCTGTCTGTTTGAGTGTCTGTCTGTCGGTCTGTTACCGCATCACAGAAAAACCACACTGGAGGGATTTTGATGAAATTTAGTATGATATGGTTGATATGGCTGAATATGGCGGTGTTTTGTAAAATAAATGCTCTCGCAAGCTCACATGGTTCACATAAGTACTATATCAAAACAATAGTTTAGAAAATTGTAGGTTGTAAAGAGGTCTACAAAAATATTTACAATAGCAGACTGTGTGTTTCTCCTAAGGTAGATACACTCACAATAAATATTTTTATATTTATAAAAGGCACCCGACCTACACGAGGGTAAGTCAATCTATATCTATATATTTATATAAAACAAAGTCGGGTTTGTTACAACACTTATAACTCGAGAACTGCTGGACCGATTTTGATGATCTTTATTTTGTTGGATTTGTCTTCACCCCAAATAACAGAATAACTATTAAAATATCGGAAAAATTCACGGTTTTTTTTAAATAAACTATTCTATACTAAGCGTCAAAACATACCGTAAAGTAATAAATGATCATATTCTATCAATGCAATTCATAAACCTATTATAACTTTTTAGATAAAAATATTTTAACAATAAATACATACATTTGTCAACGTCAATACTTTCAAAGTAGTATTCTGAAATAGGTAATGGCTTAACAGAAGTATTTCCTTTAATTATTGTGTAATGGTAAACTAAATAAATAAAAGATAGTATGAAAGAAGCATACGATCCTAGAATAAGTAGAACATTGGAAAACATCTCCCTGCAAGAATCTACAAGAGCGGCTAACGTTTCTCATATCATTGAGGATGGCCAAACCTCGTCGGGGTCAACGTATGAGTTATTTTCTTGGTTGTTTAACTATTATAAAATGTTTTTGCTTCGTTTGTTTAAGGACTTATATCAAACAGTTGAAAATTATTTTTATAAAGATCATCAATTACCTGATCATATTTTGAATTTAATAAACGCTCACAAACAATTACAAATAGAACGTGAGTTACACTCCGCTTCGTACAGCAGGTGTAATTTAATCAGACGTGGGAATCATGGTTGTATAGGAAATGACGAAGTACTATCCTAATAATTTTAGAAAACAATAAAAAATCATCTAAATAATAAATTAGATAAAGAGCCAATGTTCTCCGAAGAAATCTTAATAAACAAACGAGATATCATTAAAGATAATTTACATAAACGAAATTTAAGAATAATATTATACGTCTAGATTATATAGGTACCTTGCACCAGCAAAGGTCAAACAAATTTTACCCCAGTTAAAATTTTCAATTACGAATCAAGAGAAGAATAACAAATGATTAAGATAAATTTGCAAAGCGACAATGAAATAACTGTAGATGATCAGTACAATGATGACGTACCACAATCTATTGTAATATTATCCTATCTTCGAAATAAAGGTATTCTTCTTGGTAAAGAAGAATTATTATTTATTACCAACAACAAGAAAGCTTTCGTCAATACTTGATAATTTAGCAGTAATTAAGACTATTCTTGAGGGAGAGCAGTTCTCTTCGTTTTTGAGTCCAATAAAAATGCAATCACTACATAATAATGGAAATTACTATTAATGAAGAAAACAAATGATAAATTCAATAGCGCTGTATTTATATTAGTTTCTAAAATATAAGTCTAATTGTGACTGTCATTTGGAAAATAAAAAAACTTGTGTTTTAACATTTTGTCTTAATAACATATAAAACCTTTAAATATTGATATAACTAGAATTTAAAATTTTGAGGAAAACCAACACCTTCGTTAACCAATTCAATAAACGCGTTATCTGCAGAAAGTTGAAAATTAAGATCTTCTAAAATTAAGATCAAGCATTAAAAATTGAATAATTTTATAATAATTTTGAATCACTAAATCACAGAAATAAATAAGCTTATCGATTTGTCGGATTCTTTTAAAATTGTAAATATATAGCGATTTTCAAAGACATTAATACCATAAATTCACTTACATTTTACATATTATTAAAAATATCAATCGATCAAACATTTAGTTAATATTTGTTTCACATATAGATAGAATTATCAGAAAAATTCTTTAGACGACTATATTTCATCTTATCCTGATTCCCCTCGTTCACTTCACATAGGTTCTGACCTGTCCCTCGATTCTAATCAGGCTCAAAATCCTGTTATAATGGAAGCAATAGAATTTCTTCATGAAGACAAAGATTTACTAATAGCCGCCGAAATTGGAAATGATAAATTACTTGAAATTTATATAAGGTAAATAAAAATAAGTTTGCTTTTACTAATTCGACACCGCTTAACCGCTGGATCTAAAAAGATAAAATTTTATCTTATTTCTATAGTGGTTACTAATAAAGAACTCTTGAAATTCAGTCCTTAAAAGTGCAAAGTAATGGCAATATTTTTTGCTGCTGCCTATTTATTCTTATACGAGCCCAATAGTTTTTGGGTATGTCAATTAAAAATATCCACCCCACAAAGATAAGGCGTTCATTTTAAAATAGAACTCACAGAAATCGGAGTGATTGTCAGTGATCGCCATTTCGCCA
Organism: Brenthis hecate; assembly: GCA_951806755.1. NCBI lineage: Eukaryota > Metazoa > Arthropoda > Insecta > Lepidoptera > Nymphalidae > Brenthis > Brenthis hecate. The sequence goes on along the minus strand of OX638279.1, from coordinate 2,022,809 downwards.
AAATTATATTATTGAAAATATTAAATAATCTATGTTTCAGAAGGGGGACAGATATTCAACAAGTTGATCACGTTGGTCGAAATGCACTCCATTTAGCCGTCTACTCTGGCAATATTAAAGCGATTAAGCTACTTTTGGATGCTGGAATAAACCCAAATATCAAAGACAATGTTGGAATGACACCTCTCTCACTTTCTTTAATGAGAAGGTATATAGGTTTTCTAAAAGTACCCAAAGATGATAAAATAATTAGTATTTTAATGAAAATAGTACTATAAATTGCCTTTCGTTAGTAAAAAAACAGCGTCTAGAGAAATTCTTTCCCCAATAACCATAAAAATACTAATAATTATCACAAGTTTAATTTGCTATACTATTAATTAGATTATTCCTATTTTGTTACAGACCCTCTTTATTAGTAGCAAATCTCTTGTTTGACCATGGTGCAATTCTTTTACCGCGAAGCGACTCTTTGGATACTGGATTATTTATTCGTTAGTTACCATTAATAAAATTATGTCTTGTATCTTGCAAAAAAAGTTGTAGAAAAATATAAGATCGGTCTGATTGCAGCTATTGTATAATTTTATTTTAAAAAAATAAGCGCAAAATGGACCATGCTATTATTAAGTAGATACCTACTAACGACTCACCATCGGTTCACACGGGTTCGTCCCTTTACGGTTTAGCAGATAGTATGGAATAGATATACCTACTATATACTTACTATATAATATATAGCCTACAGCCTTCCTCAATAAACGGGCTATCTAATGCAAAAAGAATTTTTCAAATCAGTTAAGTAGTTCCTAAGATTGGCGTGTTCAAACAAACAAACTCTGCCCTTTTTATAATATAGTACATATTATATATCATATTATGACCGACAGCTAGTATATATTATAAAATATTTTATTCAATCTACTCAACAAGAGCGAACATGAGTTTTCTTTTTTTTTTATATATATGTATACCTACTAATTAATGTCTTAATGTTTTTAATTTATTAGAATTTACTATGATGTGCAAGCCAACCCTTGAAGAAGAAAAGATACTTAGATTCTTAGTAATCAAAGGAGCTGTCATAAATGATCCTAATGCTCCCGGTGGCCGTCAAGCATTGCATTTTGCGGCTATGAGTAATAATACCACCTTAATTCGTCTACTTGTTAGTCTAGGTGCTGATATAAACATGACAAATCACAGAAACGATACTCCTAAGGAGACAGCTGAAACATTTAAATGTAAAGAGGCATATAATCTTTTATGCGAAATAGAGGAGATGGAGGAAGTAGCATCATCGTCTTCTAACGTCATTTAATATTTAGAGCATATTAAAAAAACGGTTTCTGAATTTATTGACTAGTTTTATGCGAAATTATTTATGCGCTAGCGGTTTGCTTACTGTAATGTAGAGTTACAAAATAAAGTTAAGTTTTAAACTTGTCGCGTTTTTGTGGATGAAGCCCAAGTTAAATTACGTAATATGATCGATAATTAAATTGAATAAAGATTGAAGATTGATCTTTAACCAAATTCAATAAAATTTCTATGAAAATCAATTTAAAATGCTAAATACAGAGTACTAAATTAATAACAAAATTTAAGACAAAATCCCGCCGTGCTACATTAGGACTTGTATCAGAAACGGTTCCTAAAAAGAAACATAGAATTAAAATAAATATAAAGAAACAAAATTTTATAAAAATAAAGAAAATAAAATTAAACAGACATTTCAACTTAGGCAAAATTTATGTTTTAATAGCAGAACCCACGGCTTCGCTCGCGTTAAAGCTACAAAAAAAAGTCTAAAAAGATAGGTTTCATACAAACTTTCATCCCCTATTTTACCCCCATAAGGGATGAATTTCGAAAAGTGCTAAAACACATATTTATTGAATTGTATTGAAGAGCATTTATACCAAGTTTCAAGTTATTCTGATCTTAAATTTTTTTTGGGTGGTATTAGAACGTGTTTTCCCGTGGGAATGAGATAAGTACCCGCGGTAAAAGGTAGCCTATGTCACTCTCCGTCTCCAGCCCCCCAACTATCTCCACACAAAAAATCACGCCAGTTAGTCACTCCGTTTCAACGTGCAAGAAAGACAAACAAACACACTTTCACATTTATAATATTAGTATGGATTCTAATGATTTTATTTAAATACTTTCAAGCATGTAACCTATTAGTTATCACCAGTTACATATCCCAATTTATACGAAAAAGTACTTATTTTCATTTTTATGCACATATTCGCCGAATTAGAAAATTTGCTGGCAACACTGCATGTGACATTTATTCTTCAGTTTCAAAGATGGCGGCCTTGTCGCAGTTGCTATTCTTTGCTAAACAATAACCAGAAAATTGATTTAATCAACTATTTTTAACACTTTTTGTAGAATTTGGTGCATAGTATATAATTAATATTAGTTATTTATTAAGTTAATCATTTTGATAATGTGATATTAAGTAAACCCATGGCTTCCAATGTGCAAGATTCGCCTGTATTTCAGCAGCCGTTCGTTGAGGAGATAGATTATAATGAAATTCAGGAGTTATCGGTATTAAAACAATCATTTAATATATATTTTATATATTCGTCATATAATGATCTCATTATATATTATTATATGATTAGGTCGTAGGGAAAGGAGCGTTTGGGGTGGTGTGGAAAGGTCTATGGCGGAATAAATTTGTGGCCATAAAACATATCAATTCGGAGGCTGAAAGACGTGAATTTGCTATTGAAGTTCGTCAATTATCGCGTGTCTCACATCCTAACATCGTGAGACTGTATGGAGCATGCACACAAGGCACCCAAGTTTGCCTTGTTATGGAATATGCTGAAGGAGGCTCACTATACAATGTACTTCATAATCGTCCAAAGCCCAAATATACTGCTGCTCATGCTATGAGTTGGGCTCGACAATGTGCTGAGGTAAAGATAATTAAAAATTCTAATCAACTTTTTGTTTATAAATAAAAGGTTACTTGCTAAAGTAAACACGAGTGTGTTATTATTTTTTCATTAAGCTAAGCCTTAAATTAGTAAAGTAGAAATTTAATGTTATGTTGTTTTTATTTGCTGAAAGTAAAATATGTAGTTGATTATCAATAAATTTCTGTTCATAAATATTATTGTATTCAATTCAATTATTATGCTCAATGGGTTCTAGGAGTGTCAATAGGTATTATTGTGTTCTTATTCTTTTTATTCTAATGATTAATATTCTGACATATGCATTTTATTTATTTTTCAGGGTGTAGCATACCTCCATGCAATGAAACCAAAGCCACTTATTCATAGAGACTTAAAACCCCCAAACTTATTATTAGTAGCTGGAGGGCAGAAATTAAAAATATGTGATTTTGGTACAGCAGCTGATAAAGCAACATATATGACTAATAATAAAGGAAGTGCAGCATGGATGGCACCAGAGGTAAAAGAATGTTTTTAATATATTCTATCTTCTAAGTTACAGTGATGTAACAATTAAAAGTGATAAGCCTTCTGCAATTATTGTTCATATTTGATATAATTTCTTGTATCAGGTGAAACTAAGAGGCTAGCTAGCTAAACTAGCATCAGATTTATTTTGTTTGTATGAACATGTTTGTTTGTGCATATCTATATTTATTACTTCTTCATGCTGTAATGGGTGGTCGAATTTGGATGAAATTAATACATAGATAGATCATGACTTGAAGTAGCACTGTTAGAAAACTAGGGACATCCCTAGTGTTTTAAGGGAAATGCACGAGCACAATGTGAATTAGAATTACACTTCATACCCAATTAAAAGAGTTGTTTTTGTTAGTATATTTCTTAAAGTCCTATTACTTAAGAATTTGTTGAGGAATATTAAAAATAAGTATAATGATTTTTTATTTATATGATTTTTATTTTTATTCATAGTGATCAATACAATTGATATTATTAAAATCCTTCAATTGTCATAATTAGAGACCGGATTATATGCAACATAAAAAGCATGAAATATGCATGAAAAGTGTCAAACTACATTAAATAATACAAATGTAGTTGTCTTTAGTTTCTCATTTCAAAGTCAAATACAATTAGTAAGATTAAGATAGATCAAGAAGATTGAATGTAAGAGAAGAGAGACAATTATATAACATTTTGTATTCTTGTAGATGTTAACAATCAGGTACTGTTCCAAATGTTCGATAGTAAAATTGTGCCTACGATCATTCTATAAATATAGTATTGTGCAGTCGGAGATACATACAAGTATGTACATCTCGCAACAAGGATGAAACGTGTATGTGTCCGAATGCATAATACTATATTCCTTTGTGAACTTATTTTCATCTTTTTAGTTAGCTTTTTATTTATTTATTAATTAAAACACACTAATAGAACTTTTTACTTAATAATAACTGCCTTAGAAATGAATAAAATATTGGAATATGTAAATAAATCCAATATATATGATTCAAATGTAATAAAACCGATTATTTTAAAAAATCATGACGACAATATTATATTGATGACATAATGATGACTGTATTTTACTGTACTTAAATATATGGAAAATTATAAATTTAAATCTTCATATTTATTTGTTTTTAATAACAGTCTTATCTTCTTACTAATATTACAAATCAAATAAAGCTTAGATGTTTGGATATTTGTTACTCAATTGCGCCAGAACGGCTGAAAGATCTGGATGAAATTTGCCACGGAGATAGATTAATAGTCTGGAATAGCACATAGGCTACTTTTTATCGAGAAAAATTTATGGTTCCCGTGGGATAGATTTATTTTTGTTTTTCATAACCTGATCGAAGCGAGGGTGAGCCGCTAGTTTTAAAATAAAAGATAAACTACAAACTTTATGTATAGTGTGTAACTGGCACAATTAAATATGCCTTTTGTGGTTATCCATAATTATATTATGGACCAAAAATATCTAAGTTGCACTTACAACTGTACAAAAATTTAAATAAATCCACTGTTTTTATATTGTTTATATGTTTTTTATTTTTTATTTTAGGTTTTTGAAGGATCTTCGTACACAGAGAAATGTGATGTATTTTCATGGGGCATTATATTGTGGGAAGTACTTTCTAGAAGAAAACCATTTGAAGAGGGAGGATCTGCATTTAGAATTATGTGGGCAGTTCATACAGGTACTTTATGAGTGTTAAAAATCCATACTTAAAAGTTTCTCAGTTAATGATAACAATAAGGCCCTGTCCGCACTGCGATTTTTATTCTCGCGTATTATATTCCGTGATCGGAATTATACTTATAACGCACTGGCGATACGTTTGGCCCAGTTTGTAGTGACCCTACTTGCAGTGCCAGCGGTCGCGGGTTCGAGTCCCGCTGGGGGTATTCATTTGTGTGATGAGCACGAATGTTTATACCCCAGTCATGCGTGTTTATATTTATAATATGTATGTATTTAAAAGTAATATATGTGTATCAACTATCTGGTATCCATAACACAAGCCTCGTAGCTTACTATGGAACTAGATGGCGCAGTGTGTTAATGTCCCAACATATTATTATTATTTATTACTGCGAATAAAACTTTGTACCATTTTTGTCAGTTCGGTGAAGTTCCCGGCTGAGACGATTGTCTTAAAATGAATAACACATCTTTTTTAATTTAGCCGATATTACGGCGGCATGACAGACGTATCCAAAGATGTCATGAACATTGGATTCACCCATTTACGATCTTGAGAAATCCGCACCGCATCGCGTTCAATTTACATCAAATCATAAATTTTTTTCCGCGTGAATTTTTAACCTACATAACAAGTGTGGCTAGTCCTATAAGATTCAATGTGAAATATCGCAGTGCGGACAAAGGGTTATTTTAATGTTGTCGGTGGAAAAATTCTACTGATTGAGTCCTTAAAGTCTAAAGTAGTAAAATTAAAATAATTCTCAACTTTTCACATTGTTTTCTATATATATATATATATATATAATAAAATTCTGAGTCGAATCTGTACATTAAATATTTTCTGGAATATCTTATTGAAATAGTCATTTTTATCGATACAGAGGCTCAATCTAGTTTTTAGAATTTTCATCTGTCTGTCTGTCTGTGACCGCATCACGAGAAAACCACTGGACAGATTTTTATGAAATTTGGTTTGAATATAGCTGGTTATCCGGGTCAACATATAGGTTGCTTTTAACTGTGGGAGAATATCTCATCTCTGAGAAATCTATAATGTTAACTCTTACTGGTATGTATGATGGAGGGAAAATGTAAAATGTTTAATTATTGTAAAGTACAACACTGGCAGTAAGGGTGTCTAAGTTTAAAAAAAAAAAAACACTTGACGAAGAAGTCTAGTCTTCTCACCAAGCTTCAATTATTATTATTAACATAATGCAACGTTGACATAATGTAACGCCGCGTGTTTTACATAAGAGAACGATTTTGTAAAATTGCTAATGATTTTGCAAAAATCTAAAAAAAATTTAATATTTTTAATTCGTGGTTGCCTTCAGCATTTTCCAAACTAACGAGCGCAACGAGTTTACATACATACAACAAGTTTGTGTAATAATGAATGGTAGAATATGCCTGCTGTATATTATATATTCTCTTTATCATGACTGTGGGCAGTCACGATTATCGCTTCGTTCGATAGCGTCCCTATAAGCCAAACAGTAGTCTATATGCTATTCCAAGTATCTAGAACTAAATATCAATAATATAAAAAAAATATCTAATAAATGTGTACTATTTTAAATAAAACTATCTTTTCGGATTTTTTCGCGAATTTATAATAATGAGACTATGAAAAAAACTAGACACTGAGACTATGAAAAAAATATAAAAATATATATAACTATACATATAATAAAATTGTAACCAAGCCGAATCTGTACATTAGATATTTTTTCAAAAATCTTATTGTATTCAGCCCTTTTTAACGTCCCACTGCTGGGCACGGGCCTCCCTTCCATACGAGGGGGATCAGGCCATAGTCCACCACGCTGGCCAAGTGCGGGTTGGCGGACTTCACATGTCTTTTGAAAACTTGCTAGGTTCTCTCAGACATGCAGGTTTCCTCACGATGTTTTCCTTCACCGTAAGGCAAGTGGTAATCATGCTAGAAATGATTCGCACATGAAAATATCAGAGGTGCGAGACCCGAGATTTGAACCCGCATCACTCGGTTTCCCAAGCGAGAGTGTTACCACTGGGCTACCACTGCCTCTTATTGAAATAGACATTATTATCGATACAGAAGCCGAATTTATAGTTTTTAGAATTTTTGTCTATCTGTCTGTCTGTCTATTACCGCATCACAGAAAAACCACTGGAGGGTTTTGATGAAATTTGGTATAGTATAGCTGGTTATCGGGGTCAACATATAGGATACTTTTTATCGCGGGAAAATATCTCATTTCTAAGAAAAAATACAAGAACCGCAATGTAAGAATATTATACTAATATATAAAACCTAAGAATTAGGTCTTTGGTCACCTGAACGCGGGTGGAGCCGCGGGCAATGCTAGTTATATTATAAATATTAAAAAAAAAACATACATATAAATAATAGTAAATATAATAAACCGCAGTCGCACAAGCTTAGCCCCTAGGGACTTGACAAACGAATCCTTTTTTTAATGTGTAATATAAAAGCATAAACGTATAACAAAACTTACATAATGCAAGGAAATCACGACTTTATCCTTTATGTTGCTAAGGCTGTTACGTTTGTTGCTAAGCCAGAAAAAAGTTGTAACAAATAGTAATAGACCAATCGGAATCCGTTTATTTTTATTTATATTGAAAACCTGAAGTTCCAAGATTTTAAAATGTTAGCAGGTGTATAAGTAATAGAAATTCGTAAAATGATCCTGATGCCCAGCTACCCCGGAGAAATGGGGGTAAAAATATTTCGTAAATATCGATGTAATTTTTTAAATTATATTTTTAAATAATAAATAAACAAGATTAGACTAGGAATGAATTTCATTTCTTTCTGTAATTACCTTAAAATCAACTTTTTCAGAAAAAAACTATAAATTTAACTCCAAAATCTAATAAAATGTTGATTAATTTAAAAGAAATAATAACATAAAAAATACAAAAGTTATCACTTAGATAAGTCTACCACATTTCAATTAATTCAGATTAAAGATTTAAAGGAAATAGGAAACAAACAAAAAGATAAACATGACTCAGCGTAAATAATAAATAATCCATATAAAACTAAGTTCTCATCGGTATTGTATGGAAATTGAATCAAGGCATAATATGATGAATGATCTGTTATAGTCTGATTCATTGTCTTGACTCATTTATCTACCTGCATAAGGAAATTTATGAATTCCTAAAACTTATTAGTACATCTCCCTCACTTGGTTTATCATTGTCTGCTTAATCTTGTATTTAGGATGTTCTCGTGTACCCACATGAGAACAGTGTAAATATATAATATTTAAAAAATAGTTATTGTGAGTGATCAATTATACCTGTTACGTAAAACATACTCTTCAGATTTAATAAATTGCCTGGTAAGAATTGCCTAAATAGACTTCTAAATCCTTTTAATAAAATTTTCAAAACGCATTTTTCCTGGTAGCGATTTCTTTTTTAATTTTTAAGGCCTTAGTTCGCTTCTATTGAAAACTGACCACATTTATTTGTTTACTCTAATAAATCTCTAAATTATTTTGATATAGAAATATATTTAGTAACACAATATTTATTTTATTCGTTTTGCAGTTCTGTCCAAAATTAAAATATGAACGTGTAACTTCACATATTGTTTATGTTCCTACATACAAATATTTATTCACCTAAGGAAATCAAATTCAGATCGTCTGGCGTGGAAAGAAGTTTCGACGACGTACATTCTTTTTAACATAACGTCATTAGTAACAATATGTACTATTATTATATAATTATTACATATATTATTATAAATATTCTGCTCATTAATTTTCAGGTCAGCGGCCAAATTTAATAGAGGGGTGTCCAGAGCCTATAGAACAGTTGATGACACAATGTTGGCATAAAATACCAGCGGAGAGACCTAGCATGGCTAAGGTAAATATATTATGTAAATTGCACAACCATGATTGGTTCTGAATAAATTGCTTATTTAATATTACTGTATTTTCAAATGAATTGTAAAATCCTTAATACAGTCCAACATGCATGCATCTTTCAACATATTGAAAAATCAATTTATATTGCCAGTAATAAAAAAAACGTTTTTTTTTTTAGAAAAACATGCCAAACATCCGGTAGTGTAATTTATATGAAGTAACGCCAACCTTAATCTTTTTTACTGTTTAAAGCTAACAGAAACTTGGGTATTAAATGTTTCCCAATTTGCTTTTCGTTAAATCAAATTGAAAATAAATTAAAAAGGCAAATAGATTAGTTCAGATCTTTTTAGAGTTCAATGTCAAGTTTTTCCAACACTTGTTTCTGTGTGTAGCTTCGCCCGCGAAAATGAATGTATTTAATCCAGATATACTAAACTTAAGTTTTTTTTTAATTCAAGCTTTAAGTTATACTAAATTAAATATTTTCCTCCAATTGTACACATTTCAAAGAAATACGATTATTATCGAAAATATATTTCATTTACAATATTGACCTTATATTTATCAAGTTATAGATAACACTGTACTGTACTCAAACAAAATTCTTAAAAATATTTCTAATTTATCAGGTAGTGGAAATAATGTCGGCGTTGTGTGAGTTCTTCCCTGGTGCGGATACGCCCATTAATTACGATGACCTAGAAGCAGATGACTCAGAGAACTTAGACGACGACTACGGACCCTACAGTACACGAGATAGCTTCGAGACAGAGAGCATCGTGCAAACACACAATCCCGCACATTATCCCATCGAAACGGCATCAAACCCAGTTATATATAGAAATCCTGAAACCCCAAATCTATCACCAAGACCCAGAAGTTTCGTCGAAACGCAAGTCAGCAAACTTCAAACCTTAATGGCAGCGGAGGCTCAGCCAAAAATTCCAGGCAAAGAAGACACGGAATTACATAGAGCTGTTAAAATACCCCAACAATTCAAAAAGGATATAGAGCCGGGTAGATCGAACCTAACCCCCAACCAAATGAGTGAAACAAGCACCCCGGACACTCTACGTGTCTTCAGAAGCCCTGCAATCTTCAGTGAAATGTCCTCGCCACGTGGAATATCCCCTCTAGCTAATTACAACATCGGCAATATGAACCCAAGGCATATAGACATAGAGCAGTATTGGAATAGGGAAAACGATAAGTCACCGGCCAGATCATCTATAAGTACAACAAATTCTACAAGGAAAGAGGACTATAATCAAAATTACTGTGATAGATTAAGTGCGGGAAACAGTCCAATGACACCCATTAAAGAATATAATGGCAATACTCAGGGAACCCCCGTAGATGCGAGATATGCTACACCGTTACAGATTGAAGTTGATCCAGTAAGTTTTTAATAAGTTGTATTATATATACATATTACATATTATCGCCTTAATATTTGCCAAAACCAATAAGCAGTATGGACGTATTGCGCCGACTCTAAGTAATTTGGGAAATGGGCAGGAAGATGATGATTACATATTGTCGCTTTTGTGCATATTTGGTCAAACCACCAATACTTGTTTTACTTTACAGTAGAGAGTTTTTTCCTTTATTTTAAAAACAGCAATTTCTAAGATTTATAATTCATATGTATGTATAGATAAAATAATTTTTATTAGTTTTTTATAGAAAGATGTTTATTTATAACAATAGAATTGATATTTATAAATCAACTAGCAGAACCCACGGCTTCACCCGCGTTAAATCTACAGAAAAACTCTTTGGTTTTATGTTATAATATAGCAATTCACCCTCGCTTCCCTCGGGTACATCCCTATGTATTTATATCCATACTAATATTATAAATGTGAAAGTGTGTTTGTTTGTCCTTCTTTCACGTTGAAACGGAGTGACGGATTGAATTGATTTTTTTGTGTGGATATAGTTATTTGGATAAAATTTAGTATACAGGTAGGCTATGAGTCTGACATGGAGAAACGTATAGGATACTGCTAGGCAAGTAGGCACCTGAGCAAAGTTGGGTGTCAGTCCCTAGTGCTACTCATATGTTTTTTTATTATTTTTAAACTAGCGACTTACCTTCTTTTCGCTTGGGTTCTTCCCTAGGTTGATTCCCCATACAAACTTTCATCCCAATTTTCACCCCCTTAACGGATGATAAAAAATATCCTATGTCCTTCCCAGGGTCTCAAATTTTTCTTCTTCTAATTCTTACCAAATTTTATCTAAATCGATTTAGTAGATCCAGAGATTACAACGTCACAAACTCACAATCACAAACTCACAAACTTTATTTCTTTAACTTTACCTCTTTATAATATTAGTATAGATATCGCTGAGATTGGTTCGGTCTAACATGAGTGTATACTGATAGACAAGAAACAAAGATAAAATAATGTTGATTTTTTTTGTATGTTTAATGATATCATTTCAATATCAATGTTTCTATTTCATTTATAAGTTTCGTACACAATTTCTGGAAAGGAAATTCCTTTTATATATCTCAAAGCTAATAACTCAAGTGGTAAATTTGCAATACATAAAAGCTTTTAAATTTTCAGAATGTGTGGGAGTTGAAGGATTTCAGAGATTCGCTCAATTATGATGACTTCCATATACCAGTTGGTGAGTAGTGCATGTTGTTATATATCAAATGAATATACGGTTCTATTGAAATTCAATGCACATGGTGTTAAGACTTTTTTTGGCATATAATTTTAATATATAAAAGTAAAAAAATTGGACTGTAGTACATACATTTCTACCACATCTTACTCAAATATCCATAGGCCAAAAATTAGGAATAACTAATGTAATGAATATATATTTTTTTATAATGAAATATTCATATAATTTTAAATGGATTCTCTTACAAAGATACAGACAGCTTGCTTTTGTGAAGGCAAAATTAACTAATATCTATAAATAAATAAATTTTCATTTTAGTTTGGTTATTTTTAGGAAAGACCCAAAAATTTTACCCAAAAATATTAATTTCATATAACTTTAATTAACAGTTTTTCAAACTTTAAGTTATCTATAAATATGTATAATAAAATTGTAACTAAGTTGGATCTGTATTTAAAATATTTTTTTGAAAAATCTTATTGAAAGACATTATTATCGATATAGAGGTCGAATCGAATATATAGTTTTTAGAATTTTTGTCTGTCTGTGACCGCATCAAGGAAAAACCACTTTCCTTGGAGGGATTTTGATGAAATTTGGTATGATGATAGCTGGTTATCCGGGTCAACATATAGAATACTTTTTAGTGCGTAAAATATCTCGTCTCTGAGAAATCTATACTAAACGTTAAAACGTAAGCAGGAACTAACCCGAGCGGAGAGAGTTTGAGTGGCTAGTGATTACCATATAATTAACATAAAATATACTATAAGATATGCCTTCACAGCTTCTTTATGTGGAGCTTACATAAATTCAACTAGGTGTTATTTTAGACGCATGTTCAAACACTTTGTTTTATTCATGTCTACCAAGAAAACTTGAATAGATTTCTAAGAAAAATATATCTGTTCCGTTAACGGCCGCGTCATAATAATGTATATTAATCATATTTCACACTACAATTTATTTATAAATGTACACCATTTTATTACTGTACGTCATAATAAATTAAGGGCAGTGTTTTCTAATTTGTTTATTACTAGACTTTTAAAAAAAATTGGGCAGTGGTAACGCTCTCGTTTGAGAAACCGAGTATAGCGGGCTCAAATCCCTGGTTTCGCACGTCTGATTTTTCATGTGTGAATCTTTTCCGATATGATTACCACTTGTCTTACGATGAAGGAAAACATCGTTAGAAAACCTAATCACGTCCGAGAGAAATTAACAAGTTTTCGAAAGAATTGTGAAATCCGCCAACTCAAACTAAGTGCCCTAGTGCCCAGCAGTGGGACGTTAAAAAGGAATGAATACAATATTTTTACCAGTTTATATTTTACTAGCATTGCCCGCGGCTCCGCCCGCGTTCAGATGATCAAAAATCAAATTCTTAGGTTTTACATATTAGTTTACTCTTACAATGTAGTTTTTGTATTTTTTCCCTAAAATGAGATATTTTCCCGCGGTAAAAAGTATCCTATATGTTGACCCGGATAACCAGCTATCACCATACCAAATTTCATCAAAATCCCTCCGGTGGGTTTGCTGTGATCCGGTAACAGACAGACAGACAGACAAAAATTCTAAAAACTATAGATTCGGCCTATGTATCGATAATAATGTTTATTTCAATAAGATTTTCCAAAAAATATCTAATGTACAGATTCGGCTTAGTTACAGTTTTATTATATGTATAGATTGCAATAACTTTATTAATATTATATGTAGATATAGTACACTCTTGAAGATAATTCTGATTTAAAATTATTGTAAATAATAAAATATATTCGATTATCCGTATTAATTACAAACATAATTTAACTTATAATAATTAAAAATTACTAAGTATTTATCCTTATATTGACAATAATTTAGTTTTTATGATTTAATAATATTAAAATATCTATTTTGATATAACAAGTATCTATACTCTAATACGATTAGAATATAGATACTTATTATATCATCAAAATAGATATATAGTTTTGACGATTATTTCAATACTAGCGGCTCACCCTCGCTTCGCTCGGGTTCGCGTCTAGAACAGCTCAAACAGATCTATTCCACGGGAACCGTTCATTATTCCGGGATGAAAAGTATCTAAAATGTTGACCGGGGATATAAATCGGTCTAACAGTTTCGGAGATAGGCCCATACAAACAGACAAACAGACAGGGAAACATAAAAATTGAAAAAATCTGGATTTGTACTATTTCTCTTCTTACATCCCCTGACTCGGTTTTTAGCATTTTTTTTTCTATGTACAGACATTCGAGCTCTACAGTTTTATTATATGTGTACTATAGTTAATCTAGTATTATGTAACTTTCAAATAATCTGAAACCAAAAACTCAAAATCCCCTAAAATATTCGGAAAGTAATAAAATAAAGTGTAATCGACATAAATTCATGTTTACGGAATGTTACAAAGACAAGTCTAAAGTTAAACCATGCATCATACGAATGAGCAACGAAACGACTTACAAACGGACCCCCGTGCCCAGGACATTTGGTGACTCACCACCGTATTTAACACGAGCTATCCACTCTTTTTGTATCAATTTGAAATATGGTACAAACGTTTTGAACAATTAATACACGTCAAACTGCGTTTTCGTACTGTTTTACGCAATTTAACGCGGTTTTTGATTGATTTTAGGAAGGAGGAGGTACTCAATTTGGTCGTATATATTTTTTATCTGTAGATATCTTCACTAATTGTAATTTTTTTTCATGAATGATTTCATAAAAACCTTTAAAGTTGTAGTCTAAAAGTTATTATTACTTCACATACGCTGCTTATAATTGTAATTGTGTGTATTTTTTTTTACATAAATGGTTTAAAAAAAGACATGTAAAGTTTTAGTCTAAAAGTTATTCTTACTTCACATACGCTGTTTATTATTATTTCAATCGAATCTGACAAAACGCTAAAGTTGAAAAATAGATAAAAGTTAAAAACTATTTCTAAATAATATTAATTATATCGTAGGACGAGCGGTTTCCCGCGGCTTCGCGGTATGTATATTTTAAAAAATTATAGCCTATGATGTACAGAGTGGTCGGAACGTTGACGTCCAAATATAAAATTTAGGTCCTTCGTATCGTAGGGTTTCCGAATCACCCCATGTATGTTACGCGACTTTTTAAAGTTTATGAGCTATGATTTTTTTTCTGAATTTTTGAGATTTTCGACCTGACCAACTTAAAAATTTTCTGAAAAAAAAAATTGAAGACTGACGAGATTTGTTTTTTGCAATTGAATTTTCATAAGTAGTAATTTTATGAATAAAATAATCAGCTTCGTAACAAAGTATGTATATGTATAAGTATGAAAGTTATGAAAATGTTGGTCTTAAGTGAAAAATTTACGTTCGGTCAATTATGACTTAAATTTTCAACTTTAAATAAAAAAATCTAAATTAGGTGACTTCATAGTTCCTAAGTAGACTTAAGAATGCGCCAGATTCTCAGCTTCTACAATCATTAAAAAAATAGTACTTAATAGGGGGGCTACTTTGGCTACTAATCGGCTTACAAAGACGGCAAGGTGGAGAATTCTTAAAATTAGCCATCTGATTAAAAAAAAAAAAATCGGTCATTTTATCGTTTATATGTTTCATTATTATTTTTCACAATAACAACATTACAATAAAAAATTGACAACTTTTCCCCCTTTTTTTTTAATTCTCTTTTCGCATTTTTACCTGTACAAATCTGATTATATTGTTCTTAAATATTAAAAACAATTTGTACATATTCGTTTACTTCAATCCGTAAAGCGTCCTGATGATGATGAACATTTTCCATTTACTACTTACTATCTTTTGAACGAGTATCCTGGTGCTAGAATGAGTCAATACATACTTGTAAGAAGGCTTGGAGATCCAGTGTTCGATTCTCACCGCGAGTCGAATACTTTTCGATGTTATTCAATTTAAAAAAAGTGTGTTTTTACTTATGTAATTAATATGTAAGTTTTTAAATAATTGAAATTATTCAAAACAAGAAACAATTGAATGTTAAGATTTTTTCAATTTAATCAAGAAGATATTCCCTACTTAGAAAAAAGCTCGCAAGGTTCTATTCGTTAACGGTGCAATTTATTTTTGGGTAATTCTTGTATTTGACTATATCTACATAAGTTTATTGAAATAATTTAATTTGTTTCGCAATAAATACTTATAAAGTATAAACCAGGGGCCTTCAGACTTACAAACATTCGCGTTTAAAATAATAGTAGATTATAGATCGATTATTTACAAATACCATACAATTTTAGTTTAGTAAAATCAGTGGCGCGTTCGTAAGTATTATTTCTACGAAAACTACTTTAAAATAAAATAGTATCTGCCACAAGGACCCTTAAACAACTTGTTTATCCATTGATCCGTTGATAGATGAATGAGGGGTGAATCAACAAATTAACAAGCAATCTTTTCCCTTTATGATGTTAGTGAGCTATATAAATAGACAATCACTACATATAAATACAGTCCCCCGCCTCATCTGTCTGTTTGTCTGGACAAGGTAAACTTAAGAACTACGAAACGGATTTTCATACTGTTTACACCAATTGACGAAGTTGCTCATGAGGTCGGTCTAAACGTACACAACCTTAATTAATGAGACGCGTAAGTGTATAATTGATAATAATAATATCACCAATGCCACCAATAACCAATATACTTCAACCAATGCCCAATTTACACAAAACATCAATAATTCATTGATGTTTTGTGTAAATTGGGCATTGGTTGAAGTGATTGTTGAATATGTCGGAAAAATCATGCCGACTGGGAGCTTTAATGGAGTTATATGTAAACAATGTATTACGAAACACAAGGGACGCACCCGAGCGAAGCAAGAGTTATACCTAATGGTCATATTATAACGTTAAATGTCCCTTATTACATAAATCTATTATTATATTTAAATGTTTGTATGTGTTACACACATTTATTAGTATCCCGTATAAAAAAATTTGTACACAAATAGGCCACTACCTTGAGTAACACGTAGCCTATTCTTAAGTACCTAAGTCGTTAATAGGCTAATGGTAGGATTTTTCCAAACAAACAAAAAGCAAACTCAAAGAGCTAAAAACATACACATAGTATCTAATACATACTAGTATATAGATTATACTCATTGTCGTAGGAAATGATGTAATAATCTATAACATTATGAACTCAAGTTATAAAAAGCGTGTTAAAAAATAATAGTTTTATGATTATAAATAAATATTGCAGAACACTTCACAATGGGAATATGGTACAGTTTTATAAATATGAAAATAAAACATTAATTATTACAATAGATTTGTTAGATAAGCGTGATCATAATGACTAATCAGATGGTATCTCACTTGGCACGTCTATGGGATATGACAAGGCCCCATATTGTTTTGGCATTGTTTGGTACAATACACTTACTCGTATATTGTCATACGTTAGAACAGGTAATGGTCTAATTATAGCATTCAAAATTTCATACTCTTATATTTATATCTCTTGCGATATAACGCTCTTATTACAAGCCGTTTAGAAATGAAATAAACACGCAGAATATGACAGCCGTAAATTGTAGTTTTAATTAAAAATCTAATATTACTGGATTACTCAATAACATGACACTTGTTTGTCTCGTATCTTTATTTATTAAAGGTAAAAATAAAATGAAACATAACATGTTGATTGTTGACTAGGAACAGTTTATTTTTTTTTTATGTTTGCTTTTTGTTTACTGGATGTGGATGTATGAGAGTGTTCTAAAAAAATAAAACAGAAAAAAAAGACAGAGAACCCTAAACACCCACTTTTTTACTGACTTTAAAAAGGAGAAGGTTCTCAATTTGGGGGTAGGTATGTTTTTTGGACATTGAAAAATTTCTACATCTATGTACGTATTTGGTGATTTTCATTAAGTGCAAAAAAAGTTTTTGTTAAAATAATTATACATTACAATCATGAACGAATAAGTCACTGGACCAGACATATAAGCGGACGTACCTTTATCTGTCTTATTAGTAGCCAGGAAATTTCAGCCCTTGTCGTTTGTTTTTTGCGTCAGTCTCAAGCATTTACTTGTCAACAAACAATCTGCCAAAAATGACTAAATGTTCTGTTAAATGGTGTAAAAACTATAGCGGCGGAAGCAGCACTGTTTCTTTTCACTTGTAAATACATTATTTTATTACATTTATTGTTATTTATCACACAATTTAATAAAATTGTAAAATAAAATGTCATATTATCCAACTATGTTAAATATAGTCGATATTTCTATGTATTGTTGACATCTGACAACCATCATAAGATCCCTGGATTATACCATTCAGAACAAATGACTAAACTGTCGAGTGAGTCCATTTGACATCGACTAGTGCTTGACAATGTCGAAAAATATATCGATATTTGACGAAATAACTGAACGAATTGTGTTATTTGTACAGTACAATAACATAAAATACTTTTATCACAGTATCCTACAATCTGATGACAATAAATTTATAAAAATATTTTCTAAGTCACATAAAAATATAAATGCAAAAATTATAATTAGTATGTGTACTTAATTTTTTATTTTATTTTATACCACATTTATATACTTTGGAATATTATTCCATTGTAATAATAATAAAGATCATTTTATTTCAACACATAAATTACACAAAATCAAACAATAATGTTTTAGCACTAAACTTCTGGGTTGGCGATTTGTAATAAAACACTTTACTTTCACGATCTATTTCACTTTCACGATCCAACACTCACTTTAATTTGCAATCACTTTTTCTTTTTCCTAATTTCACAAATGTTTATTAAGAACTGAGCAATATTAGGACAGTGTCACATTTTTATAAGCTACCCGAGACAATCAATTGCCAATTAAAATAATTCAATAACAGAATCAACAAAATCACTTTATTTAATTAAATTAGCTTAATATTTTTTTAATCTTTAAATAATAATTTTTATTATATATTAATGGAATATACACCCGATATTCATTTGTTCATTAACATTATTATAGGCCAACAGAATGCTGCCATCAATGCCATCGTATTTATATAAATCAAATTAAAAAATAATTATTATTTGACACATTATTATTGCCTCTTTAATTCATTTATTTTAATTTATTATAATAAATACAGATATTTTAAATTAAAAGATGTAAAATATGATGACTATGCTAACCAATGTCTAAAATGTCATTAATTGGTTCATCGATATATGTATTTTATCGATTACGTTCAAGCACTAGAAATATTGTATTGTGTACCTGTGTGTATAATAATGTAATAAAATCTCTGTGTGCGTTATGCGTCTTTTGGTTGAACGAGTTTTCATACATTTGTATTTTATGTCTCGTCCAGTGGTTTATTCGTTCATGATTACAATATAACTACTTAACTTATAATATAACTTATTTAATTAATGATTTTAAGGAATTTTTGTTATATAATTTTAATACATATTACACAGTGTGGTGTAGTACTTATATTATAAAATAGGCAGGAAGTAGTCAATCTATAGGTATCTACATAAATTATCCAAGAAATAATTCAAATAATATCTATTATTCTTCATTTAACAAAAACAAACAAATGCAATAAATATATAACGTCTGGGTGAAGTCTTATTTCTCACATTTGATATTAAGATCCGGAGAGACGGCAATTCGTCGAAACCGTTGGAGTAATGGCTCGCCATTTGATAACAAATAACCCTGCAAAATATCATGCGTTACTCATGCATGTTCTGTCCTATTTAACTTAATTTTCTCCTACTTCCTTCATCATTCTGTGCCAAAACTCTAACATTAATCTCGTCCGTCACAATAAAAACCTAAAATTGTTCCCGATATTCGTAGCCACTGATTTTTCTAATCTCGTACAGGAAAAACATGGAGTAAAAATAAAAATTTTGCCAATAAATTTTTTGATGGCCTATTTTCTACGCGTTTTTATTAACGGGAATGAATGAAGGAGTTCAATTTGTTAGCTGGACGCTGAATCGTGTGGCTATTTTTAGTGCACGTTATACGGTTTGCCCATAATAGATGGAAACGTTACAGCGCTACATTTTGGGTGCATTTATAAATTCGTTTATATCGAACGCTGTCGGTCCAGATGTGGCTCGGGACGGTCCCGAAGTGAGTCATGATTC
The DNA here is from genome assembly GCA_951806755.1 of Brenthis hecate. NCBI lineage: Eukaryota > Metazoa > Arthropoda > Insecta > Lepidoptera > Nymphalidae > Brenthis > Brenthis hecate. The sequence goes on along the minus strand of OX638279.1, from coordinate 2,002,930 downwards.
TCGGAAGAGGCGCGTCTATTTTAGACTGTGTCCGCTTACCTTCTAGGAACCAACTATGGGACCAACGACCGATCGCAGTACTAAAGTATTGTTAGATCTCGAACGGGTTCCTTTTGTTAGCAGCTAGTTCCTTGTTATGTTCTGGCTAAAACGTTTACGATCAACTCTGGGAAACTCTAAAAGTTAACCGAAATGAAATCGTTTCCAAGACTTCTTTTCAGAGTACGCTTCAGAGGAAAATAATATATACTTTCCAAAAATTTGGATTTGCTTTTTTCCGCAAGTTAAAAGCAATATGTTGTTAACGTCAATATCAGTTTGTGTACGCACATATGGCGTCTCGGTTCCTGTTTATCCGTCGCTTCCGGATTGCGCAAATCTCTCACAATGTGATTGTAAATATACTTTGGGACTTTATCATCAATTAAAAATAATAAATCTTTAATAATAATGAATGACAAGAACAAAGACAATATATAAAGCATCTTTGATACTATACAATCAAAATAAAATTATTAAAATTGCTCTCGCTCGGGTCCTTAGGTGCCTTAGAGTAGCCATCTACTATTACTCAAAGTCCAGGTAGTTTACTAATTTTTCATACAAATTAGTCCGGCCGTTTTAGCATGAAGAAGTAACATACATACACGCATATAAACTTTCACGTTTATTATAGTAGCCTGATTAATAAGAAATACAAAACTAATTTACAGTAAAAAAAGGTAACCACTCTAATCATGCTTTTTGGGATACGACATTTCTTAATGATTTTACATGAAGCATGCCTTGTGGCGCGTGCCCTGCTGAGTCAGGCCGCAGACGTCAATGCGGTAAGAACAACATCGTGGTAAAGTAAATAAGTCGTAATATTTTCATGGATGCCGCCGCGGCGGGCTTCTCTCCCGTTATCTGTTTCTCAAATAAACAAAAATGCTCATTTTTATACACATAAACTGCCTCTATAACTGCTACGGCTACTCGCTACTTCCTTCTAACAATCAATTATATTTTATGTGATCGCTATCGAGTGCTTTGTATATAATTATATTTTTTTTATTTAAATCTCTGTTTATGAAAGTTATATTTTATGATAGAATAATCTGACTCACGTAACTCTCTATTTGCGTCGCGCGAGTTTTTTGCAAATTTTCTTTTTAGATCAAAAAGACTCAACCTGCTCGCAAATGTCTCGAAGAATTAGTCACGTTAAGTCCTCTATTGTTAAATTGAGCCGGCACATTTGTCCGATGTCAACAGAAACGCATTGTGCGTGCACGCATGAATCAGCTCGATACAATTAATCTAATTTAAGGTTATCGGGGAGGTATGGGACGGGCTCGTCGTCGCACAGTCTCGCGCAGCGGTCGTGAGCCAGCGCATTGCCCGTTGCACTGCGATGCAATCGTCTATAAAGTTGCGACCACATATATAAAGTTGCTACCGCACAAAATTTATGTTAATCGACTTTTTGAATATTATAATTATTTAACGAATAATAAAGGATCGACGAATTCAAGTGATATATTTACAAAGTTTTTATTTTTTAATAAATAAACTTGTATTCCTGTAAAACGTCGTCCTGTGACGGAAACTGTGATCAATGCGTGTGCTATCAAAGACGATATCTATGTTATAGGCAAGTGAGATGCCGCAAACAGACTGTTCTGTTAAAGTTTCAATAACAGTGCAACCTAAACGTAATAAGTTACAAGTGTTCGTTGACGTTTTCATGAGTAAGTGTGAGTTTTTAAATAAGTTGGTCTGGTAACTAACTGGTCACTTTCAAAGAAAATTATAATTTTAATATATGCATATATTTTTATAATTTTAGTTCATACTTACTGTTCTGATCATATATTATATTAATCATGGCTGTAATTTTAATTATATATATTTTATTTTAAATTAATTTTAACATATATATCATCCACCTAATTGGAAGTTTTCATAGTGATGTCGGTATACTTTGTAGTGAGTAACTGTTATGAATTGTCTGTAATGCTAAATTGTTATAATAAATTCTGTAACTCGATATTTAAAGGAATAACTGTTAAGTTTCTCGCCGGATCTTCACAGTAGAACTGTTTTCCGCGCCGGTAGCAGCTTCCACACAGACGGACTACTGAAGATTATAAAAAAAATTAATTTAATGTTCCAAAGTAAGAATATATGCAAGGAATATCTCGAAGTTTTATTAGTGTAATTCAGCAAATGTTTTTTTTTTATTTTTATATTTTCTACAAACTAAAAACCAGGAATTGTATCATAAAAATATATAATTTATACCAATACGTGTACCGTAATAGAACAATATACCCGCTTCGATAGTCACGTGCACTGTATTTAATCCCTGCAAACGATAACCGACGGTGAAATAATAGGCTGTCAAAAGACATTGCCAAATTTTCTCGGCTAGCGGCTATCAAGCGTCGAGTGACGCTTTTGGCGGGCGGGTGAATCACTTTTATTTAATTATTTAATGAAGCAGGGCGGTTGCGTCGTACGTGTAGTAAAGCTAAGAAAAGAAACCTCAATCGCGATCTTAACCGGCTCCCAAGGTCACATTAATTCCAACAGATTTTTAATAGATTTAGAAGTTGGACGTAACTATTCATTAATCTTGTTTATTTTATATGTATAATGTATATAATATGCATATCATCAATAAAAATAACTATCTATTTTTCTTTAAAGCAACCTTTGCTTCTTACAAAATTAATACAAAAATATAGTCCCGGCTTCGTTTGAGTTTCGCATATGGCAACACTCACTCGGCCGGTGTCCAAAATTACGGCCGCTCTAAATTTATTCCCAATGTTAACTCTTTTGTTGTACGGAGATCTCCGACGACGTAACAACTTCTTTGAAGTTCTTAAAATAACACTGTTTACGCGTGCGTTTATCAGATAGACCCTTTGGAGTGAGAGAGTTGTTTGTTTATTGCTCAAAATTTACGTGCGTGCTCACAACTCGGCTAGAACTCGCCCTAAGTACCAAGATCTCAATTCCATTTCGCTTAGTAATGATGAAAATATTTCTCGAACAGCCATCAAAACAATAAGAGTATGGAAAATAAATGGGGAGCGGTGAGACATTTTGCAGACGGCGCTTAGCGTGATTCAGTCTGGAATACGATTGCCTTTATAGCTTTGATGGTGGTGCGCAAGCGGGCCGTTGGCATCGGGGAGCAATATGACTAACCGCTCTAGATACAATCAAAATATGTGACAAGTTTATTTCTATTTGAACAACACTCGATTTATCCCCTCCACAAAGTTGAACATCTGCTGTTTTTTTTTTGACGACATAAGTAGGTCGGGGCTTGCGTTTGCGTCATACGCCACAACTACCTTACGTTTTACGCAAAATCGTTACTCTTACGACCTCGTTTCTAACGCTATATCTCGCTAACTTATAGTACCGTCGATAGGTTGTACTATCATTAACCGTTATAATGTGTAAGTTCGCAATACTTTTGTATATGATTCAAGAAAGATACTGAGGTAGCTTAGAATTAAGTCAGTTCTTTCTTATGGTATGGTATAAAAAATGGTGTAATGATTAGATTACAACATTTTCCATACCATGCCATCTATAAAATTACAAAGCTAAAGAGCTGTTTTTTGTTTGTTTGTTTGAACATTATCGTCGCTCTTGCACTAATCTCTGGTTTTTAAGCATTTCTTTACATATACCTAATAAAATTGTAATTAAGCCGAATCTGTACATTAAATATTTTTTGTAAAATCTTATTGAAATAGACATTATCATCGATGCAGAGGCAGAATCTATAGTTGTTAGAATTTTTGTCTGTCTGTTTGTCTGTCTGTTACCAGATCACGGAAAAACCTCTGGAGGGATTTTGATGAAATTTGGTATGATAATAGCTGGTTATCCGGGTCGATACTAATCGATACTAAATGTTAAAACGTAAGTATAAGTCTGTTTATTGAGGAAAATTCTAAGATACATATCTAACCCCATGCTGCACCTCTTAGGAATTACGGAGGAATTGTAAAGTCTTGGAGAAAGGGTAACGTCTTTCTATATTATGGTCATTCGATGAATCCTTAAAATTAAAAAAAAAACGTGTGTATGTACTTGTGTACGCACTTAAAAATTATACTATTTTGGCTTAACAGAACAAAAATAGCTAAATATTTCATCCCGTATGTCACAACTCTCTGTAAAAGGAATGCAGGTAAATTCAACATGTCGCTTTTAGGCTGTCGGTGTGCTCGCGCATCGTAAAAATTTTACTCCCATATTTTTTCAAAACGTGCCAAAAGAATTATAACTTCAAAAATGTTCGAATTAAATCAATTGATTGTAATAAATTAAAGATACTTTTAAACCCTACTTCCTTCTTCTACTCGTAAAACTTTAAACTATTTTCACTTTTGTAACTGACCGCTGCTATGACTTAAAAATATATGTTAATTAATTAAACTATGAAGCCTTCTCTTAATATACAGCAAGATATTATTGTAATAAAAATCTCCTCCACAGATGGTTTACTCATCCAGTTTTCTTCTAATACATAATAATTTAATCGATTTGTATCGAAATTCTGTGTATATACTGTAAATTATTGCGGCTTGGAAATGATTTCTAACAAGAAATGCTATAAATCTCGATAAACACGTGCAAAACGTGTGAAAAGTGGCATTAACAATTTCGATTGTTGATATACATTTACTACAACATTTAACTAATCTATACGTAGTTTAAATGGAAGCTGTCGATCCCACGAAATGTAACATTGTTATTAGCTGTTTACTAATATGTATGTTTAATTGAATACAATGTTGTTGCACTCTAATTCAATTTACCACTCTGTGTAGGAGGTGGACGGTGTCAGAGTTTGGATGCAGGACGCCTAGACGTGTATATTAATTAGATAATTATATTATTATTATTTTTTAATATGTTGGGACATTAACACACAGCACCATCTAGTTCCATGGTAAGCTACGAGGCCTGTGTTATGGATACCAGATAGTTGATACACTACACATATATAACTGTAAATACATACATATTATTAATACAAATACCCATGACTGGAGTACAAACATTCGTCATCACACAAATGAATACCCCCAGCGGGACTCGAACCCGCGACCGCTGGCACAGCAAGTAGGGTCACTACAAACTGAGCCAAACGTGTCGTCAATTATTTTAATACTAGCAAAACAATTTCAACTATTATTATTGATACACGAGAACCTTGAAATCTCCTACTAATAATTTCCAGTTTCACTACTTATTTCCTACTAGCGACTCACCCTCCCTTCGCTTCGAGTTCATCCCTAGGCAAAAACAAATTATCCCTTGGGAACCATACATTTTCCCGGAATGATATATAACCTATAACCTTCCTCAATAAACGGGCTATCTAATACAAAAAGATTTTTCAAATCGGTTTAGTACCTAGCTCTTGAGATTAGCGCGTTCAATCAAACAAACAAACACGCAAACAAACTCTGCCTCTTTTCAATATTATTACTACTTACAAATTGAACACATCTCGAAATTTAAATTGCCTTATCTAAGAGTAGGTACTACTATTTTCTACATACTACAATTTTCACACGACTTGGGCGCGAAAAATTGGACACGTGAATGGACTACCATTCTAACAACAATTCTTTTATAAAATTATATCAGAGCAACACGAGCAAGCCGGGTATAAAAATTAGTTTTAAATGTATGTGTGTATGTATTCAGCCCTTTTTAATGTCCCACTACTGGGCACGGGCCTCCCTTCGGTGCGAGGGGGATCAGGCCATAGTCTACCACACGCACACCAGGCCACTTTTGAAAACTTGCTAGGTTCTCTCAGACATGCAGCTTTCCTCACGACGTTTTCCTTCATCGTTAAGACAAGGTAATATTGTTGGAAGTTATCTTGTATTCGGCTAATCACATATATCTTCTTTATACTATACGCGTGTTACTGTTTTTATATTGTAAGGTCAACATGTCTCAATCTTCTAAAAACTACTTTACTGGTAAAAACTAGCCAAGTCAAATCTTGAACTTTAATTTATCCTAAGTTATCTACTCTGTGTAAATAATTAATTCGACTGTTCAAATTTAAGAAGTTCTATTGTTAAATAACAAACACTTTTGTAGCAGAAAAAAAACAAGAAATTGTGTTAAAAATTTATTTTAGAATGTTGTATGTTCTTATGTTAAAAAAATCAGGTTTATCTACAGAACTTGGCACCCATTTAGATATCAATTCTTTTGTCGGTGAAGTTGACAACCACGCATATTCTTAATATTGAACTTGACTCCCATTTTTACATTTATGTTTTTTTCTTGTAATATTACACACGGTGCTGTGTCACCAGTTCCTTTGCTTGAACTTGGCTGGACACGCTACCGCGTGTCTTGATAGCTAATTAAAGTCATACTTAAATTAAAACAAAGAATCGTTTCCGAAGACTGCAAGTACAATCAAACAGACAAAATTGCTTATTAGATTTATTCACCAACGCCACCTAAGTTTAAGGGATCCCCTGAGCATGGTTAGGGGGCTCTTAGGGGACAGTTTCTGTTACGGTGACCTAAAAATTTAAAAAAATAAATAAAATGCCACCTAAATTTAGGTACTAGAAATCTGACGATGGTAAACGAAATTTAATTTAGGGGCTAGTTTAGGGGAACTTTTAATCTAGGGATCCCATACGTAGGTGGTAGCTTAAGTGATGTTGGTGAAATCGGGCATTAGTATCGTAGAAATAACACACAAAAATAGACATTTTTAAAATCATAGATAGACACATTAATTTTATTAATAAGTGTAGATTTTATTCGTAAAATTATGTATATTTAGGTATTGTAGAATCATCGAAAATATCATCGACGTATATTAGCACAATGTCAATGATATTGCAGGACGCCACCTTGAGAATTAATATGTTAAATGTAACATGACTCACAGAAAATCGCTTTTAGAAATATAATATGGCCACTCACTGAAATTACTAAGAGCATGCTGTTAAACATGTTATTATTATAATATTACATGAGTATTTTTAAATAAAACTATCTTTTCGGATTATTTCGCGGATTTATTTTGATTTTTGGTTCCCGACGTTTCGAATGCTTTACAGCATCCATGGTCACGGGAGAGACAGGTGTTACATGTCTTGAAGGTACAGTTGTTACAGACAGCCTACCCACAATTAACAAAATGAAAATTGCACCAATTACCTTACAATATTTTTTAACTTTAAAACATTTTTATAATTTAAATGTCAAAATAATCCGAAAAGATAGTTTTATTTAAAAATGTCAAACATTCGCGTAAATCTAAGAAAGTATTATTACATAAGTATATTTAAAAAAAATATTAAAAATACTAACTCCTTCACGCTATTTCACCTAGACGGTTTTGGATGAAACTTAGTATCAAATACACTATAATCTGGGGCAACACTTAGGCTTATATACAATCTATACAGGTAAATAAAATTGAAGTGTATGTTTGTAATTTCAAAATAACACCTTTTCACTGCATATGAAATTATATACGGTACTTATAAGAAAAACACAATTTAAAAAAAATGTCTATCTGTCTGTCTGTTAGTTCCGGCTACGGCTCGGACTTTCACTGGTAGACAGCTGATGTTATAAGACGTAAATTAGGCTACTTTTGTTTTAAAAAAAGAATTAGGGTCCCGCTCAAAAAAATTAAAACGTATCTAGGGATGCACCCGACGAAACGAGGTTAAGTCGCTAGTAAAAAACAAAAAGCGCATAGGAACACACAAAAGCGAGCGCGAAGCTCGGATAAGTCTAGTATATTATAAAAATGAGTTTATTTATTATCTAGATTATTACGTATTAAACACTCCTTAATTAGTATTTATCACTGAATTAAAAGATTTATTTTGATGTCCAAATAAGAAAAAATAATTTTTATCTATTACCGAATATGAAAATATTTACCTAGTAGCTACTAAAACTAGGCAAAGTAAATGTGACGGAAGTATTCGTTTAGAAACATCTAATAATTTTACACTTTAAGATACAAAAAATGAAAAAAATTAATAAAAAATATTAAAATGATCGTCTGTCAGTATAGACAATCATTTTAACAAATCCTAAGCCACGCAGCCGTTTCAATCACTTATCATCTAATTTGAATATGAAAAATGGAGTGATAGGAAAAGCTACAGGAAGTAATACAAAAGCGATTGGCAAAGGTATCGTTGTGAAACAGCCCGGGTTGAGTCATGCGAGTATTTTAGAGGTGTGCTCCCGTACCGCGTAGCCGCTACGATCTTTGTACCCTGCGATTTATACTAATTGTAATCTATTTATTGTCTTTAAAAAATTTATCAAACTACATATATTTGTGACTCATTGTTTTTACATATAATGTTTCTTATATAAATTATAATTAGAGGTTTAACGTTAGTGACTCAATATCTGAAATGAAATAATAGGGTTTTACACTAATCCATTGATAAAAGCCAATATCTTTATTGCAAACGAAATTTGTAGCATATCTATATAAATAAAAATGAATCACCGAAATGTACTATGTATGCGCATAACTTAGGATCGACTGCGCCAAATTGGATAATACTATCTTTTTGTGTGTTTGTTATTGTCAGGCAGTTTTGTACAGAAGAAAATTAAAATTTTTTTTTTTACTACACTAAGATTTTTTTAAATCCCATGATATGAAAAGTGAGTGAGTGAAATAGTTTTTATCCCTGAAATCATCCCTTAAGAGGATGAGAATAGGGATGAAAGTTTGTATGGGGAAGCAAGCTAGGGACGAACCCGAGCGAAGCGAGGGTGAGTCGCTACTTTGATAATAAAATGTAATATCTTTCACTATCTAATGTTTATCTATTACCAGAGAGACCAAAATGTTATTACAATATTAATAGAGAACTTAAACGTATTATTAGGGAATACGTTTACCCTAACATTTTGATTTTAATCTGGCCCGATCATTTGTATCCATCTAGATACGTCACTAGGAAATGTATGGTCTCAACCATTCTTTGATGTTATCTGGATACAATCAAGTAGGAATATAGCACATTAGCAGAGACTGCCCTAGATCTGATTTTGCCGTAGAAGTTGGCACGAAATTGTAAACTGCCCTCTTTACAATAGGCGCTAAATACCTACCACCGTTTCGCTGACAGTTTGCAGTTCCTTTCTTTAATGGGTCATAATTTACTCTCGTCTTGTCTAAGAGCGAGAGCGAGATGCATTATGATTTATACGAAGTGCCAACGATATATATAAAAAATTAAGAAATAAAATTTAGCATGATGCTATATGTTATGGATATTTATTAATACTGTTCTTACCTCACTCGTCAACATAATAATGTAATTTCTTCAAAGAAAAAGAAGTCACTTCATCGCTAAAAACAAAATTACTAAAACGGGATAAATTATATCTTAAGAAAACAAGTTTTTAACATTTTTTGAGATAATAAATAATAACGAAATCGTCGCACATCGTGTTATCAAGTTGCATTCACTTTTAGCACCGAATAAATCATTCAGATTGTCTCATCGCTAAGTTCAGACTCACGTATTATTGTCCTTTATTTTTTATTTTATAATTGTACACAAGGACGCCTAAATCGGTGCGGCAGATATTTCCGGATCGTATGAAACTGTCTCGAATGAATCAGACTTTTTTTAAAAGTTGGATGTACTATGTAATTCCTTGTCACTCGTTGAACGGGATTCAAACATTAAAAGTTTGGACATTCTGTAGATTTTTGGCACACAACTTTAAAGTAAATAAGACGGCACTTCAATTTCTACTGTCTAATTATACCTGTCGTGATAAAATATCACGATTCTTTTTTGTCTATTATTAGTACGCCGCTCGTAGGTTTCCACAATCGATCCAATATATTAACGTCTGCATTAGTTACCTAGACGTTTTCCTTGCTTTCCTATCCAAATCTTTAAATACTGTCTGTTAAAAAAACTGTCACTCCATGGCCAGTTCTCGTAAGATGTCAGCCTCTGACGCAATCGGACCAGTCTGCAACGCGTCCCGACGCCAAATCGAAAACATATTAATGCCACCGATCAAAGAGCTTTTACTTACCCTTAGATTTACGGCATCACTAAATCGATATATCGCACGCTCGCTCATCGTATTATGAATGTATTTCGGCCGTCGTTCCGATCTCATTTAACAGATTCTAGATTCGCTTGGATATGTATTAGAAATCAATTTTAAAATTTGCGTCATATTATAAAAGAAATCATAAAAAAAAGTTACTTTGACTGGACCTCCGAACTGAATTTAAATCTTGAATCAGTTTACCACATATAATGTTATTATAGATACTTAATATTGTAGTGTTTGTTATTATTAATAATAGGCCTCGGCAATTTAGCCAAATAGTTTTATTAAGCGGTCCTCTTCTAATAATTCGACTCACGTGATTATCTTGACGTAATCTGTGCCTAAAGTATTGGACTGGTCGACGATAATAAGAGCATGAGTACAGTGATTTATTGCTGTAATATAAATAACACTACTAAAATGCATTCTCGTTATTGTTTAGGCGTACCTGTTGCCAAATTTAATTTCATTGTCATATTAAGCCTATCTAAGTCGAGAGGTGGACACCTGAGCTATTTCATCATGTATGACGTTTTGTGCACGTCGTCGGCACTCGTCTATTTGTTTGTGTGTGATAGAAATTTATGTTTAATATCAAATTAATAACAGAAGCTTCTCTCGTAAACCTGCAGGTCTTAATTATTAAATTTATAGCAAGTAAAACTAGCCTAATTAAAATATGGCAGAATTCAAGTATTCAGATCAGATTTTATAGTTCTGCGAAGTTCGTGATCGTAAACTACGACGTGTATTAGTCATGATGTTCCAACTTCCAACGACCGTCCGGAGACGATCCATCAACAGCCCCACGAGACTACGCCCGAGCTCTGTCAACGCCTCGCGCGTGCGCGTTAATTATCACGCTCATGTTGCAATTACGTATAATTATAAAGCACTATATAATGATATAAATATACACCAAATATATGTATACCTACATATATTTTTAACTAGCATTGCCCGTGGCTCCGCCCGCGTTCAGATAGATGATCAAAAACCAAATTCTTAGGTTTTACATATTAGTATACTCTTACATTGCAGTTTTTGTATTTTTTCTCAGAAATGAGATATTTTCCCGCGGTAAAAAGTATCCTATATGTTGACCCGGATAGCCAGCTATCATCATACCAAATTTCATCAAAATCTGTCCAGTGGTTTTCTCGTGATGCGGTAACAGACAGACAGACAGACAAAAATTCTAAAAACTATAAATTCGGACTACGTATCGATATTAATGTCTATTTCAATTAGATTTTCCAAAAAATATTTAATGTACAGATTCGACTAAGTTACAATTTTATTATATGTATAGATGAGTGAATACGCTAAATTTTTAATCTGCTGTGCTAACATTACGTTATTAGAGGAACCCTAATCTATTTCAATAAGATTTTTAATCATATATTACACAATTACCAAAAACAAACGAATTTTGTATGCATCATAAGAAATATTATATAACATAAAGCAATAAATATCTGGATCTTTAAAATAATGTTCTACTGAAGATTTATAAATCAAACGGATTTTTCGTTATTTTCATTACGTACGTACGTACGTTACCACTATTGGTGTAAGTATAATAATATTATTATACTCCCGTTGTGCGTTAAAATTTATGCGTTAGATAATTCTGAGCATAAACAACAACTTCATAAGTCGTATTCCTAAGAAAAAAAAAACTATTTAAACGTCCACGTTGGAATGTTCCTGTCTATGAGAGGCAATATTCTCTGAGACTAAATGCCGGAAACTGATATCATATTTATATGTTTTAAAATCTGTTATGTGTATTTTTCTTAATAATGCAGTGAGATGAAATAACATCTAAGAGTATCCATGAAAAGTGATGAATTAATAATAAATACATATAATATAAAATATGTATTACGAGTATGAAAGTGTACTTTTAATTTTACTGAGGCCAATTTATAACGATACGTTATCATTTATTTAGCCCCGTATGCAATCGTAATGCAAAATATTACTTAAGAGTGTGCCTGCTCGCAATCACTACGGTTCAGTATAGTCTTATGTGTAACTAGCATTGCCCGCGGCTCTGCCCGCGTTCAGATGACCAAAAACCAAATTCTCAGGTTTTACATATTAGTATATTCTTACATTGCAGTTTTTGTATTTTTTCTCAGAAATGAGACATTTTCCCGATGTAAAGAGTATCCTATATGTTGACCCGGATAACCAGCTACCACCATACCAAATTTCATCAAAATCCTTCCAGTGGTTTTTCTGTGATACGGTAACAGACAGACAGACAAAAATTCTAAAAACTATAGATTCGGCCTCTGTATCGATAATAATGTTTATTTCAATAAGATTTTCCAAATAATATTTGATGTACAGCTTTGGATTAGTTATACATTTTATTATATGTATAGATTATCTTATTTTAAGAAGGTACACCTTTGAAATCCGTACTAAACAAACAAAAATTATCTCGAAAGGAAAAAATATTGCCTCAACAATGTGACTTTCACTTCAGCACGCACATCATTTGTCGGCCAGAACGTTATGGTTTACGTCGGAAGTAAATTGTTTTTGCGCACTGCACTTTTGGCTATTGGCATGAATTGGCCAAAAGTGAGCATGGTATGAAATAGAAATAGGGCCGTCTGCGATGCCGCAATCATCTAAACTGTAAATTATGCCTGCGCAATGGGCACACGAATCTTACAACCCGGCTTTTAGCCAATACTATAAAGTTGATGCATTATACATCACGACAAGATTTAATAGCTACTAGCTTATAGTCAAATTATTTTAATTCGGTTGTTTTTTTTAAAAGATTTTTTTATGGTCCGACATTGAAAGAGTAAAGGGGGGGATGTACACTGCTACCAATGAGTATTTACGATGGTGGCGCCTATAGTGCAGTAGAGGCAGCGTAGGCGGGGGTCGTCGACCCGATGCAGAGAGCGTAAAGCGCCCTGCCAGAGAAAACGGCAGAAAACCTCACGAAGGGCGGCAGCACGCTGTCCGCATTTAGCTCTGGCTGACGCGGCTGAGTCACCGCACCGCGAATAGCGGCGGTTTGTTTGTTGCACCGCCCGCTCCCGGCTCTCCCGTAATATTATTTCGAGATTTTCAGTGCTAGCCGCTCGCTCGCGGTGAATAGACGCGTCATGCCCCCCCTGCCCGCGCCCCCCGCGCGCCGCCGCACCGGCTTCGTCACCACCATCAGGGACACGGTCAGCTGTAGTTGGATATTTTACAGTGAGTGTCGCCCGCAACGACTTCCGTGCACTCCTGCGCAGCTCGCCGCCGCCCTACGCAATCGTAGCGTTTTGCGTCGATTGAGCTTTTGCCTCTCGTAGCGTTTCCGTAAGCAGCTTTTACGGCTCAGTGCGGTCGGTTATAATTTACACGTATTTGGTTTTTCCGTTGACGCATTTTTACGTACTGCGTGTTTCGATCTTAATACATAATTTCAGTGCTTATCAAAATACCTATATTATATAAAGTAGGTCGTTCGTTAGAATTGATCATTGTGTTAGTGATTAAGATGAATTGTTCCTCATAGTCGGTTGCCTCGTTTATCATACTGCTGCCATCTATTTGCGTGAAAAGGAATCGTACACTGAAAACTGAAATCTAGGTGAAACGTCTGACATCAGCAACCCTGAAGTTAATTTAACACTAGACGTATGGTAGGGACCATACAACTTCTACTTTTTTATTCTTTAACAATGTAAATGTAAACGTTCATTTAAACATTATTTTTAATACATTTAATGATTTAACATAATATCAATGATTAAAATTCAAAAAATCATTAAACAGGTCGGTTATTAAATATGGTCTCATTAAAAAAATTTTACAAACTCTAATGATATCATTTTCTATTAACAGTAATAATGCAATGCCTACACGTGTGTATAAAATAGGAAACTTGTAACCGTAATAAGGTCTCTTAAGTGTCAATGTTTATCGGATGACCGCCAAAAGTTGGGGGAGATTTATGTGAATATTGCCTTCACTACAAGCTTAACCTGTTACCTGTATATGTTGTATATATTTCGTATTGTTTATTTACCAAATATTTGCGTTGAATAACTTGTTAAAGTTATTGAAATGCAATAATTACTCGATTTTAGTAACGAAAGCTTAGCTAAAGATGTAAAGTTTCAATTTATAACAAATCTTAAGCTAATATCGATGTCGTATTATTTCCAATCAAAACAAAGCAATATGAATAAAACAATCTTTTCGGATTTTTTCGTGTATTTATTTTGATTTTTTGTTTCCCAAAGGGAACGAAAAAAAAACAATCCGCGAAAAAATCCTAAAAGATAGTTTTATTTAAAATGTCAAATATTCGCGTAAATCTAAGAAAGTATTAAAGCAATATGACTTTAAAATAATCAACAAAATTTACAGGTAACAGTAGCGGGTCGACCCCCGCGGAGGGCGGAGCACCCCCGCCCGAGCCCGACCCGGACCTAGACTCGATGCACATGATGTTAGACCCGCACCTGCGACCCATCTCGCCAGACCTCAACAATGAGGAGTCGAAACGTATATTCGAAGAACATAAGCAACTGGCACAAGAATACCTTAAAGTAAGTTGAATTTTTCATTTGTAATTATTAATTTCTCATATTATGAATGTTGATGTGTATATTTTTTGGTTAGAACTTTTTTCAGTCATTCGGTTAATTGATTGACGTTTAAAATGGAGTTAATTTATATAGACAGTAGAGAGAGACAGAACACTTTACAATCTTGTACCTTGTACACCAAGAAAGTTAGTTTATTTTCAAAAGGCTACTAGCGACTAATGAATATAACGTAACAATGTAATAACGTCTAATGAATGGCATAATATGATGGCTGATGATGAAACATGTCCAGACTGAAAAATAACTTCTAAAAGGAATGTTTTTTTTTTAAATATCAAATAAATTTTTTTTTAATATATTTCGCTTTTTTTAACTTCATTATATATATATATATATATATATATATATATATATATATATATATATATATATATATATATATATCTTTTGAGAGACTTAGCCCAATTTTGGGTTTTAAAAGAAATGTAAATATGTAGAATAAAAAGTTTTACATTTGACTGGTATGTTTGTCATATAATATGTTATACAATTTGTGTAGGTACATATCATTTTGATAATCAAAAAACTTAATTTGTATAAAATTATATTTGACATTTTTTATACATTCTACAGTATATCTGTAAATTGTATTATCACTTTTTAATATCTAAAATTATATAACACGATTTCTGCATTTCAAGCATGATATGTATTATAATTACACGCGTTATCCGTATAATTTAGATTTTGTTTCTGTAAGATTATGCCAGATATTTTTTTATTAACTTATTACATTAAAGCCGTATTTACACCGAGCCGAATAAACTGTCCCGTATTATCACCCCAATTTAATCGGCTTGACCTCTTTGTATTCTTCCGATATTCGTAACCGTGTGAATACGGCTTTATACTAATGCGAAGTAATAACAAAACAATAGACGCAAATCGAAATCCAATCCAAATAATATTAATCATGAATTCTTTTATAATAATTATATATTCATTGAACATGATTTACGAGCGTACCACTGTCGTGTTAGTCTATTATTGGCGGTACTTCGAGCTGTTCACGTTGTTGTTGCCTCCCGACACGTGCAATATCTACATTGTACCGATATATGGCCAGCTTAGAGCAAACAATGTACGGTGCCGTACGGTTTCTATGGGATAAGTTATAAATACCATTGGCTCTCATATTTCGAGGATACTTTATGGTGTTAATGTTTTGTATCGTGCAGTAGTAACGTTGTGTAACAGATCAGTACCTCACTCACCATCAGCGATAAAAAGTAGCCTGTTTGACTCCTTAGTCTATAAACTATTTCTACAAAAAGACGTGGAATGGTTGTTGGGTAAAAGATCTGACCGACAAACAAGCTTTCGTAGTTATAATATTAATAATACTTAAATAATTATTGTAATTGCACAATGCTTTATTTGTTTCGAGGGTTTTCGTAATATATCTACAATATTTTAAAATTACAGTATAGACTACTTGCTAAATCATTAATAAATATTATACATAATATAGGCCTGAGGTGCCACTTTTGTCGATCTTTAGATGGTTTTTTATACTCAAATACTTTGTACTGATTGACAATTATTACAAGTTGGAAGTCGTTTTTTCACTCTCACCCCAAAACAGATGTGTTCCGTATATATACCCTATACTCGATGTTAACAGTAATGATCATGATTTACTAGATCAATAAACTTTGAAAATCCATATAAATGGCGCGTCATTCTACCTATTTGTCCAATAATTTTAATATAAAACAAAATAATGAAAATTTTCCACTTTGTTCACCGATTTTTCATGTCCTCTTTTTCTCACGAGGAAAAATTGTCAATAAGAGCCTTAGAAATAATACTCCAAATAAAATATTAAATAAATTATTTGTAATCTGTTACAGATACAAACGGAGCTGGCTTATTTGAGCAAACATAAATCGGAGCTCGAGGAGCAGATGGACGACGACGAACTCCGGCAGAAGAGAGAGATCATACAACTGGAGAAAGAGAAGGTAATATTATACCCGAATATGCACATTTTAGATTACTTTCAGTGTTCACGTCACTTATTTGAGTTTTAATGTTCATGATCTATAAGTTGATTTCAATAAAATTTCATTTGAATTGTTGTTCCATATATTGGAATTATTGGTTGGTATTGGTAATATTATTATTTGTTAAGTACGACATTGTTTGTTAATGGTTTAGATAATTTATTTCATTATATGAAATAGTATTTTTATTCATTTAATTTATGGTTATTCGTAATCTTCTTATAACGTCCTTAACATATTGTAAGAGTCTAAAAAATTACATATAATACAAGAAATATAAAAAGTAGATGTCAATATACTGTGTAGGTTCTAACTGTAGCCTATGTGTTACACCAGGTCATAGTATATCTATGTACTTAAACATTCGAATCCGTCCAGCCGTTCCAGCGTGAACGAGTTACAAACACAATCACACACGCACCACGCATAGAGACTCACATAATAGTAACCCGATATGTCAATCAGTCTACACGCAAATGAATAACGAAAATAAATACCATATTGTATTCGCCGAATGAACCAAGCACTGAACTTTTGGGCTTCCGCGTGATTAGTTGCAGATAAGACGCTTAGGCCGCGATCACAATGTAAGTCATAATTAGTCCGTCGTTGCATTCCGTACTGCTCACACGTCTTTCGTGTAGTTACCTGATTTATTATCAATGTAGGAGATGACAGTGATACGCCAGAAAGCGAAATTTAATAAATAATGTATACAAATATTTAAAAATACAGTTAATTTTACTTTAATGTTGATTTTATTTTACTACAAATATTAATAATTCCTCACCAAAGCATTAGCAACATGAACGAGTCCTATGATTTCAAACCAGTTGCAAGCGTTAGTGGGCGGAGCTAGACAGTTTTCTGTCCTTATCAGTTTGTATGCTAATGTGGGACAGAGAAAGCGCTTTGCGTGATTCACTCCGTGAATAGAGTATATATTGATAACAAACGATATAAGCCATAATCGCTAATCTTAGAAGCCATTAACAAAAGAAATATATTCAATAATAACTAAACACAAACAAATTAAATAATTATACTAAGCTAATACATTGTTTCAGGACTCGTTAATTAAACTGTACTGCACACTGAAGAAACAGTGCGCGCGCGCAGACGGAGACTGGCTCCTGGCGCCCGACGCGCCCCCCGAGTGACCCTCCCTCCCGCTCCCCGCCGCCCCGCGCCGCACTACCCGCCACACACAACATGGGACTGTTTCACAACGTGAATTCTACCAACCCTTCCATATATAGCTACGTGCCTTCCTTACTTACCATCCTTTCTTAGATTTACGCGAATATTTGATATTTTAAATAAAACTATCTTTTTGGATTATTTTGCGGATTTATTTTGATTTTTGGTTCCCGACGGTCACTCCCGTGACCATTATTGCTGTAAAGCATTCGAGACATCGGGAACCAAAAATCAAAATAAATCCGCGAAATAATCCGAAAATATAGTTTTATTTATAATACTTACAATCCCTTGATATATAGCTACGTGATATTTCCTTTTACGGGATAGAATTTATCCTTGCAACCCCTCGCCGCACTACCCATGAGATACGCGACATCAGACTGCTTCAGACAAATGGATTCTAAAAATCCCATTGTATATAGTGTACGTGCTAATATCCTTTTGAGGGATTTATAGTTTTAGGACACTCTGATCACAATGATTCAAAGAAAACATAAATTATGCTCAATTGACGTTAAAACACCGAATTTAATTTAATCAAAAATTTGTCTTGGATGTATGGAACATTTTTGGCCCATATGTATGGATCGAAAATATCTTAGGCTGTTTATTTCATTCAAATATAGCTCTGTACCATAATCATCTTACATTTTTAAACAATTTAGACCATTTCAATGTTACATACATCACTGTTAAAACTTCTAAAATTATAACCACGTGGTGATAAATCTAGAACAAATTTCAGTGCAATACTTGACAATTGTACGTCCTTGCTTTTGTTGTACTGATCGAGTTGGATTTCACATCCTTTCTAGTCAAACTGAACAGGGATATTTTGTGCATTTTTTAACTTAAGACGTTCCCAGTATAAAAATAATATTGTTAAAAAACGAGGAAAGTAATGTGAATAAGCGTAGTGCAGTGCGAAGGACTTGCTGTAGGAGTATGTGTATTGATCTCAAGTCGAACGAGCCTTCACCATCGGTACTTTACAGGAAACTATTTTTCGTTTTATACTGTGTGTACGTCAGTATTTTTTTGTTAGTATATATATATATATATATATATATATATATATATATATATATATATATATATATATATATATATGTATATATATATATTACTTGCTTTATTTGTTTGCGAAATTTCACTGCCTAGTTCATGTATGAATATACTTCATTCATACAGTATTTTTTTCTTTATTTGGTTTGTGACTAATCCATAGTATGTAGTGATGGGTAACGACTTTTAACCTTTTTTTTTTATAAAAGGCGCGTTTTAGTGCCATTTTGTGGTATTTTTCACATTGTTCAAAAGTTAAATATTTATATTGGATAGTATTTTTTAAAGGAAAATAAAATAGAGATTAAATATTGCGTGTGTATGCATACAGGATTATATTTAAGATTGTAAATAGTATTAAGTATTGTTAAGTTTAATAAATAGTTACAAAACTGTGTTTGTTTTTGATTTGGTTAACTTATTTTTTATAAATTTTGATGCTGTTTTTGGAACTATGGAAACTAATCCATATAGATGTTGCATTTCATATTGACCACTTATCGTCGCTTTGCTTGGGTTCGTCCCTAAGCTTGAATGATTTAGAAACCCATAAAAGACAAACCTCCAAAGAAAAAAATTTTTTTGGACCAGAAACCTTCGCAGCCTTATATAGTATAGTCCATCAGAATTGAATCACAATCGGATCTATGGTTTAGGAACGCATATAGGATAAACATACGAACATTCATTTTTATTTGTATAGATTTCAGAAGTCTAACCTAGATCCTTCTCACACGTTATCATCTCAATTTAATAAAAAGCGCACAGCTTTACTTAAGAGCGTCATGAACGGTGACCAAAATTTATATTAACTCAAACCTCCATCATAGTTGCTTTGCTTTCATATGTATTATTGTACAGAAAGTTTTAAAATAGTACTCCATAATGTATAGTAGGTACATGTAAAGTCCACAGCCGTTAATGTAACCTAAATGCTTTAACATATAAATCTTGAAATAAGAGTTTTAACTGCAGACATTATCAAAGCTAAATTTCACACATACATCTCTGTGATAACCAACGTTATTGATAATGTAATAGAAGTATTTAATAATAGATGGAGCTGAATGGCGTTATATCGCAAGACAATAACCCTAATTATATTTAAATATATCTTATATCTTTAAACGATCACTTCTTTTATATATATTTATATAAGTATATAATCTGAATCTCGGAACGGCTCCAACGATTTTCATGAAATTTAGTATACAGGGAGTTTCGGGGGCGAAAAATCGATCAAGATTAGTCTTATGTCTGAGAAAACGCCTGTTTTCGAGTTTTCATGCGGTTTTTTTTCGCATTATTCCACACAAAATATGGTTGGTAATTTCGCACATTCTGGTATAAACATTGTGGTCAAGCGGCCAAGGCGCAATATCGACAATCATAGGTTCGAATCTCGGTCGGATACAAAGTTTTTACTTTTGTTTTTCTTTTGTTATTTTTATATTTATTCAAGTTTTTAGGTTTTTTAAAAATAAATAAAATTGTATTGTAGGCCAAAAACTCCGAAGCGAAGCTCGGTAGCCCAGGTACTTTATAATATATTTTGAGATACGACATTTTGGGTGTTACCTTTATATTATACATATATAAATAAATTATACTTCATTGTCCTCATATTAAAAATTACAGTCTCTCCCGTGACCATGAATGCTGTAAAGCATTCGAAACGTCGGGAAACAAAAATGCAAATAAATCCGCGACAAAATCCGAAAAGATAGTTTTATTTAAAATGTCAAATATTCGCGTAAATCTAAGAAAGTATTAAAAATTACACTTCGGTTTCATCGTAGTAGCATCCACGACTGCCAATACTTTTTTTTTCTTTTGATTCGTTAGTGAAAATACTATTTACTGATATAAAGACTGTTTTTTTTGATAATGACTAGATAAAATAAAATTGAAAATAGTACGTTTATATAACTTTCACCAAATCAATATTTCAAAATTTAAAAAAAAATTTATGGATATGTTTTTTGCAAATTCAGAGATTATCAGTATCTTCCCAGATGCTAATTAATATTAAACTTCAATTTTAAAAACAAACCAAGAAAAAAGTTTTTATAATACTTTCCTAGATTTACGCCAATATTTTCATTCAATATAAATATTTATTAAAAATATTTAAAAAAAGGTTTCAATAAAAAGAACAATTAATCAGTCATAATATTTATTTTCAGTTTATAATTATTTTTCAATATTATTCTGTCTATGGAATGGTGAATGTGTCACATAATATACAAAATTAAATTTGCTGAATTTGGCACCTCCTCGTGTTGAATAAAATAATACATGCGAGATTCCGTTCTTATCAAATAAATGCTTTTTCGATGTAAACACCGATGGACGAATGTAATAACAAACTATTAACAATAACATATACTCTGTGAAAGACCTATTGCTCTTACTATGGAAAGTGGTTTAATCTGTTCTAATTTATAAAGCTGTAACAAAACAATAATATTATACATATATTTAAATAATTTTTGTGATGAAAAAACGTGCCAATTCGTCTAATTGTAATAATAAATTATACTCTTAATAATCTCTCATAAAATTTTATTGATATGATAGAAATATTAAATATAATTAAAATAAATAAAATTATGCCAATTTCGATACTAAATAAAAATCACTAACTTGTTACAAACCATCAATATAAATAATTCGTCACTGAGCGGACAAACGTCGACTTGTCCAAAACGCTCCATTAAATTATAAAAATTAAAAGTTTTACAAATAAAGCATTCCGTATCACTGAGGTTGTAAACTACTAAGAAACATGACATTGCGTCAAATTTGGAAACAAGTATGAAACATGTCAAAACTTTGATAATGTAAGACGAAAAATATAAAAATAGTTAAGAGGATTTAATAATAATAATAATAATAAATACTCTTTATTGTACATCCACAAGAGAAAAAAGAAAAATTTACAAGAAATATATAAAAAAGAGTTATGTACAAGAGGCGGCCTTATCGCTAAAACAGCGATCTCTTCCAGGCAACCTTAAGGTGTTGGAATTGACAAACTGTAAGATTTAGTTCATAAAAGAGGGATAGAATGTACACCTCAGTGCTACATCAATACTTTTCGCTATATATCTATATAAAATAACTTACATCTATATATTTTCGTTGTAAGGGCTTGAATAATTTAAAAATGTCAAATCGCTCTCGCATAGAACATTCCAATCAAAACTATATAGATCAAACCCCTTCTAAGCTAGAAACGATATGCACTATAATATTATCAATTACTTGGTTCTTATTTGTAACATTAAAAATGACACGAGCTTATTTGAGACATTAATAAATTTAAGGCAACAGACAAAATTAAAAAAAAAATATTGTTAAATCTGCAGGATACCGGTATGGGAGGAACAAATTTTAAAGCTGTGAAAAAAGATGATTAATTTATTATATATAGATTAAAAACTTTTTATTTAAACGACCTATTATTATTTATAGTCTGTATCGCTGCAGATTTAACAATAATTTTAACAGACCATACACAACTAACACACTCAATGTGCAAACCAACAACACAGTGCCTGAGCCGCAAGAAGTCTAAACATCTTAATACCGAATTATATTAAATTTTTAAACCTGGCAACATTATTAAGATCGTAATAACAATTATATAGCAATATAATACAATACGGAAGATAAAATAGAAAATATATTTGAATATGAAGTAAATATTGAATAGCAGATGTCAATAAGAAACCTTACGGAACTAAAACCTATTTAACAATATCGATAAAACTCGAGATAAAGTATTTGTGGCATAAAAGGCAGTAGGGCAATATGGCGGGCGCCTACTTTTAAAGATGCTCTAAAATATATATTGTCGGTGCTTTAGACGAGCACCGTTAATAAAAAAAAATATTTGAGCTAATTGAGGGTTTCGCTACAACTGTCTATTGAGCCAACAAATATAAATGCTTGAAAATAATCAACATCTATAAATTGGTACTATAAAATACAAAGTTTGCGCAGTTCGGTACAGTTGAGAGCATTTGATAATCTCAACAATGGTATAATCCGACGGTCATGGAAGGGAGTATTGCTATTATAATTTACAACCGACAGTAAGCTGAAACACAACAAGCATGTCTTCATTGAATCATTCAGTATTATCGTAAAAAAATAATAAAATTTCGTCTTTTACGCAAATCTCGGAACGGTACGTTCGTAATCCAAAATATTTTGTGACTTAATAAAGTTGGGTTTCAACGTTCATTGAAAATATAATCTCATATAAAGATCTACAAAATCTGTATTGTTAATAATAGCTTTCTCTAGTCCCATTATCGTACGAGATCCGATGGCATATAAAAAAATATAAAATATTAGCCGCCTTTTCGCGGAACCATATTGTAAATAAACAATGCACCAATAACTTAAGGTAATTTTAGTGAAATTTAAACTTAATAACATAAGTCTCTTTACAATAACCGGACTGTAGGCCAGTTTGTAAGGTGTATCGAGAGGTTCCACATCGAGTTTCCACTGGCGGTGGCGCCACCGGCGCATAACATATATCACTTGACAATGAAACGTCACTTGTCAACAAAATGTCATTTGTCAACGAACTGTCAATTTGATTAGTCGTAATATTAACAAGTTCTATTATATTCGCTACTAAAATTTTTTCATTTAATTTAGATTTTAATATTAGACTCAAACAGTAGTTTTTTTTCTATGTCACATGCTAGTGGCGCCACCTAAAG
This sequence comes from Brenthis hecate, assembly GCA_951806755.1. NCBI lineage: Eukaryota > Metazoa > Arthropoda > Insecta > Lepidoptera > Nymphalidae > Brenthis > Brenthis hecate. Next base: position 1,979,146 of record OX638279.1, on the reverse strand, counting down.
ACGCGTTTCGTGACCTCTCATGTCGCACTTACGCTAAGTAACGTCGAAAGCCAAACAAAACACACGACACAATCGCAGTTTGAGCAACGAGTGACTAACTTATTACAGCATGTATTGTCAACGATTCACAGGACTCGACCGTGTCGATAGTCTAATAGATACAAAATTTCAGATATAGGAATAAGGAAGTAAATCTTTTATCTAACGACAGAGGAAGACTTATATGGTCTCATTGTTGTCGATCCTGCAAATAAAAAAATATAATTTTTAAGATGTAATATTAGTAATACTTAATATTATCGTGAACATGATATTCTTGTTTGAAACCTCAATGTTGCATTTTCGCTCAACATAAAACAAATAGTACAATTTCATATCACTTAGTTTAATCTTACTATACATGCTTAATGTAAACAAACTAAGTTACTTTATTTTAACATTTTATATAAGAATAAGAATAAAATTGCGTACACAAATGCCTAATAGATTTTTTTATATCAGCCCATCAAGTGGTACACAGTGGGATAAGTGAACTAATTCATGCATTTTTATTTGAAATAAATAAATTGAAGAAAATTGATTCAAACATGTAAATTGATGTGTTCTGATTGACAGTCTAATTAAATAATGCCCAGACCAAATCCTGTAATTAAAAAACTGATTCAAAAAATAATTAGCATCACATTTTACGTGAAACATAAAGAAGTAAAAAGAATTAGTAGAATTCCTAAAAGGGTACGAGAGGCCAGTCTTCAGAACATCCATTACCATAGTCATTGCTTGGGAAAGTGAAAGTTAAAAAAACTTGGCACCGCATTTTAGGTGACTTAAAAATAAGATAAGAAAAAAGACTGCCACAAATAACATAAAAAATTGTTATAGATCTAATACCTGAACACTCATTACAAAAGAAATAAACAAATATCCGGAAACACATTTCCACAGCCATTGCTTTCGAAAATCAGAATTTTAAAAAATTAACAAATATCTGAACATTACACATTACACATTACCATAGACCATTGCTTCCTAAAATCAAAATTAAAAAAATAACAAATGTCCGAACAAATTACCATATAGCTATTGCATTCGAAATTCAAAAATAAAAAAAAAACAAAACTCGCCCTGACGTGCACTAGCTGCGCGCGCGCCGCGCCTGCCACTTGAAGTCCACCTGCATGAGCCACTGCTGCGCGCGCGCCAGCGTGCACGGCCGCAGCACCGGCTTCCACGCGTCCGCCGCGTCCGGCTTCTCCAGGCACATGCCTGTGTTCGTGTGCTTTATTGTGCGCGTCTGGAATTATATATTTACATCTTGTTTAGTATTCGGTCACTTTCTATTGCATTAATAATAATGCATAGCTAATTGCGCAAGAAGTCGAAAAGGTGTCAGCGTGGTATTCAACGCGTTCCATTCTGTTAAATGTGGCGACGCGACACGTGGTCCTCGAAGTATTGGGGTGATACACCGCTGACTTCCCTACTCCGGGCTGTTGAAGCCTGCAAGCGGGTGGGTTGGGAATATCTTAACAGAAAAACTTAGTAACTAAACTTGGCCCGACACGGGCCTCGAACCCAGGACCTCCGGATAGCTACATAAAGCAACATATATATACTCGTATATATTAAGCTGGTGTGGTGTATACCTTGGTGTCGTAGGTCCACTCCTGGTTGCCGCGCATGCCGTGGCAGCGGATGAGCTTGATGGGGCCGCGCGGGTGCGCCGCGTCCAGGCAGTTGTCGTCCGACATCACCTGCTTGCGCTTCGTGTACGCGAACACCTGAACATATTTATTTTAATCATATTACATATGTATGTATAATACACATTTTATTATATATGTACTAGCAGTACACGCGACTTCGCTCGCGTTCAAACTACTGAAAAAAACTCTTTGGATTTGTGTTATGGCTAATAATAATTCGACCGAGTTCATTTGTAAATTCAAACCTTGCAGGGACTCATTGAAATATACACACAAAACTTCATCATAATCGGTCCAATCATTTAGGAGGAGTTAGGTGACTAACACATGTACAGAAGAATTATATATATTAAGATATATAATATATTTATTTAAGTATCTATATTTGAGTAACTGCACTTTAGCCTGCTTTTTAATACTATCTCTCCAACTCACTTAGGTTGACTAGAAGAGATCTCTTCTAGAGATAAGTCCACCTTTGCTAACTAATTTTATTTTATGTATTTCTGTATTTGATATACAGGGTCATTTTTAATTTACTGAAAACCTTTTGGGAATATACTATTTACATCATAACAACAACCTCTGCAACAAGAAAATATAATATTTCTTAAATTTAAATTTTCATACAAAAATAAAAATATTTTTATTGCACCTTCTAAATGGTAAAGTTGATAATCCAAATTTAAATGAGCCAATGTGGCCATGTTTAAATGAGTAAGGGCCGCTTCCTACATCCCTCCAATATAAACCGACTTCAAAAAAAAGAAAGTACCTACTCGCGATATTTACGCCAATACAACTCTTTTTTTTTCAATTTGATACTCATTGGATGGTCCCATATTAAATATATAAAAAAAGTAAATCCCTTAAGGTAAATACTTTAAAAGCGATTTTTAAGCAAATATGTATTTAATATAAATTCTCATTTGATTCTCATCCATATGCAAAAGCTAGTATACAGTTCTTAGCACATCTCGTCCTTTTAAATAAACATTGCTATAAAATAATATATACGTAAAATGTAGTATTATTTGCCATTTGTTCATGGTATGAAATTAAATTTAATATTTTAGAAATAATATATTTTCTGGTCTAAATCAAAATCATTACCTGGTTACCACCCATCCCATGGCAATATCCCATACCCAATGGCTGTCCCGCTTTCCCGCCGAGCGTGTCTAGACAGTTGGATGTTTCAGCGTTACGAATCTGAAATAATAAAAATTTGTATATTGAATATTAAAACTTTTTAATTTTAAAATCATTAAATAATTTGCTTAAAGGTTTAATGAATTTTAAACTGCAATTTTATTAATAACAGAGAAGTTTAATTCGAACATGCTATAGATAGCGGAGGTCGCTGATTCAATTAATGCAAATATTAATCGTATTGCTGATAAAATAAATATTTATTTAAAAAAAATAGATAACTATATAATAAAGAGAAAAATAAGAAAAGACAACGATAGATTTTATATAAAGCCATGATGTTTATCTTAAAATTAATTTAAAGAACTAAAACTCTACATAACATATTAATAAAATTATAACAGAACCTCTTACAAAATCTATACAAATAAATAAAATACAAGTGTCCGATTGTAATGTCAAAATAGCAGTTTTTACTAAATGCATATGAAATAATATCCGTATATATATATTATGTATTATACTATATACTTATAAACAAAATACAATTTTTAAAATTTTCGTCTGTCTGTTTTTTCCGGCTAATCTCCGCAACGGCTGTACTTAGGGAAGAACCCGAACGAAGTAATTTTATAACAATATACAACTAGCGACTTCCCATCGCTTCATTCGGGTGCTTTCCTAAGTGCCTAACATAAACTAATCTACGTATACTTAATTTCATTAAAACCTGCCCAGACTTTCAGTTTGTAGGAACAATAAACATACACAACATACAAACTTCCCCATCTATACATATAATAAAATTGTATCTAAGTCGAATCTACCTACCTACATTAAATATTTTTTGGGAAATCTTATTAAAATAGACATTATTATCGATACAGAGGCTGACTCTATAGTTTTTAGAATTTTTGTCTGTCCGTTTGTTTGTTACCGAATCGCAGAAAAACCACTGGAGGGATTTTGATGAAATTTCGTATGGTGATAGCTGGTTATCTGGGTCAACATATAGGATACTTTTTACCTCTCTCATCTCATTTCTGAGAAAAAATACAAAAACTGCAATGTAAGAGTATACTAATATGTAAAACCTAAGAATTTGGTTTTTTTGTCACCTGAACGCGGGAGGGGCCGCGGGCAATCCTAGTTTAATAATAATTATAACTTACTTCTCCAAGATAATAATAATCCAGTGGCATTTGACTCTCCGGGTATATGTTCTCGAGGTACCACCTAAAGGACTTGCACTTGAGGCGTTCTCTCAACGCCCTGCGCTCGCTCACATCGCCAACCGGCACATTTAATGCCCCTGAATATTTCAAAATTTATTTAAAATATAAATCATAAAAAATTAATTACTTATTATTTACTATGAACTTTAACAATAATATTATAAAAATGTTTCATTTGGATAAAATATGTATGAAAATGCTGTTATTAATGAAATTACAGTTATTGCGGCGGCATTTTAAAAACAAAGCTGTTCAGCCCAATAGCATGAATCACACAATTAAAGAGAATATTAAACACACCCTTTGTTAATTTGGTAAGATATAAAAATTTCATATAAAATATACGTGCAAATATATTAATTTAAAACGCCACTGTCTTTGCCTACTCTTGTATAAAAAAAAATTATTTAAAATATTTATCATTAATTACATAAAATATTATAAAGCGGCAGAAACAATAGCCTTCATAAGTGTAAAAACGCGTAATGTCCATCAAAGGGCAGCTGGAAAACGATGGAAAACGATAACTATATTAATATTATGTAATATTTGCTATGAAATTGAGCGATTAATTCTAAATTGCTTTCTACAAAACAAGATAAGGTATCGATTCAATAAACAAATTTCAATCAATCTTGTACACCGTATAATAAGAAAGTTTTATACTTCGATATTTGCTGAGTCGAGTAAAAAAAATGGACATAATTTACAGGAATAATATAAAACAAAAAAAAAATATCTATAGGTACATAATATAATAAAACAGTATAGTGTTTTAAAATGTACTTGTATATTTAAAAAAAAATGGTAGGGAAGAACAGAACGTTATGTGGCCGCCTGTTTAATAGACCTTGTGGGTCTATTATAAAATCTACTATAAAATAGCCTAAAATTCGAAGATACGTGTTGAATTAAAACAAATTTAAGTTTACATCAATTAATAAATCCTAAAAAAGTAACATGAAGAAGGAGTTACAGGGGATTAAAGATGATAGGATCATCAAAACCAGAACAGCCCCAAGATAGACATCACACATTAATCCTTAAACACCTGGGTTAATATTGTAGTAGAAATGTTTCCAGTCGTCCAACCACACTTCTGCGAGGCGTGCGTTGTTGTGGTTGACCACGCGGCCCGTGCCGCCGGGGAACGAGTAGGGCGTGGTCTTGCGGAACACGTGCCCCACGTGCGAGCAGGGCGAGATCTCGAGTGTGCCCCCGCACATCCATACCTGCCCCGCGTAATGGCCCTTATTGCAATGGCAATGATACGGCTTATGTTTTAAACGCTACTACTATTCATTGTACTGATTGAAATTCGAAGATTTTGTGAGTTGTTTTTTTTCGGCTTATTATATCTAAAACTGAGTTTAAACTTTAAATATTTTTGTAAAGCTTATAAAAATTATACTCAGCTTTTTCCTATTTTAACAAATGTATATTAACGACCACGACCGTGGACACGCCGGCGTGTCAGTTAACGATACATTTCTTAGAAATATAATTGATATCTTAGAAATTTACCTGAAGGTGTTATAAAGATATTACAAATATGCATTTTTATTGCTATTTGACTCGTGCTCTCGCATGAATAATGGAAATAGAAATACGTCATTGTTTTAGAGATTCAGAAGCTTAAGACTTGTTAAATAAACCATTCTATACCTTTACATGATCTGACTTGTTCGAACTAAAGTGATTTTATAAAGTTTCCATTTATTTTACAACCAAAAGTTCGGTTGTTAATTAACTAAAGCTATATAATCTCATCAAAAGTGAAAACGGAGGCGATAATAATATTTATGCTGAGCATGTATTTAATACCTTAATATAGAAGCCATTTAATATCATAATCTAGAATTAAATACCAAAGCAAGGACTTCGTCACGATTTTCAATAGTGATTCGGCATCGTGACTGATTAAGCAGACTGCTTGTCTTTACGAAATATCTATTTCTTTGAACTTTGATAAGTTTAATCCTAATACCTAAGTATCATCTGATATGTTCAATAATAAATCTGACCAACATATTAATCCGATAATAAAGATAAATTTAGTCAAATCAAATTATACATATTCACCGCCGACTATATGAATTAATTTACTATAATAAAAACATATGTTAATAATTTCTGTATCACTTTTATTTAATAACTAGCGAGTCCCCATACAAACTTTCATCCCCATTTTCACCACCTTAAGGGATTATTTCCGGGATAAAAACTATTCTACGTCTTCCAGGGTCTCAAACTATCTTCTTAACAAATTTCATCTAAATCGGTTCAGTAATTTTGGAGTTTAATTACAACTACATATTATGTTAGTTTTTATCAAATTATAGGCTATACCATAGATTGATATTTATTCATACCATTAGAAACTATCATATAAAATTGAAATCACTAAGAAAGACGTCTCGAACAACCACTAAAGACGTTAAGCATAAGATGAAGGTTTGTATGGATGTCCGTCATTTTTGAAGATAGAAATATGGAATTTGAAGTTCAATCTTCCGTTCAAATTGCCGATGGGAAATCCCATTGAGCTCATTGTTTTCTTAAAGTAATCTAAATATATATACAAACGAATGTTTCAATTATAATATTCAGTACTCAGTAGAATCCACGTCATCTGTAAGCCTTATTGCCATTGCAATTATTACCCGAGTTATTTATAGAGCCTTTTCTACTGATAACCATTTATTATAATATTCATATAAAGAGTTTGTGAACTTTTTTTATAACTATGTTAGCAATCTTTTAGTACATCTAAACAGTATTAACTTTAAGGTTATATTAAATAGATATCAGTATATATTTTTGGTTATAAAGCAAATTAGTTCCAGCAAAAATCAAGTCTCTCACACAATCTAGAACTTTTATAAAATAAATAAATTAGATAATATATGTATGTATATTAATTTGTGACGAAAATAAACTTAATTAGTAATAAAATCTGAAAACAATTCGATACAGCCATTCACGATTTATTTTAACAGTTGAAATAATAGTAAACACTATTTCAATTAATCATGACGTTATATACTGAACATTATTTGCTTTATATTAAGAACAATACGATCGTGTACAGGGCACTTAATAAAACACCTGAACAATTAAGGTTCACACCATGAATGGCAGTATCAAAAAATATGTATATAAAATTAATTATAAATACAAATTTAATGTAAATTTTTTAATATTTAAAAACACGATCAGTACTTAGACGAATATAAATAAATACGACAATATCGAAATGAAACGTTCACAAAAATCCCATATTCTATTAAGCCATGATATGAGTTGTGGCAGATATATTTGTGAATGTTATTCCAAAGTGTGTACTCTAAGGAATCGTTGTACAGGTTGTAGAACGATATAAAAGACAACGCGATGTTATTTTGTACAAATGTACATATTTAATGGGCGATTTCCATTATTACTATCAGAATTACTGAGGTCTAATATTGTATTTACTAAGTATTATTAGATTTTTTTTATATAAAAGATATAATACAAGAATATATAAGAAAGGAGACGCTTTACAAAATGTTTCAAGCGGCATATAATTTTACATGATTAGATAAAATATATTTTGGTAAAAATTCAAATATATCTGCCCTAACTCCTTTTAAAAAGAATTGCTGTGGGCAATTAAGATGTCACATTTTATTTAAATTAATTAATAATAATTAAACTTCATTGCTTCTGCATTGAGAAGAAGCTAAGTGAACTGAAGACTTTTGAAGTGCCGAAATAAATAGAAAATAACATAGCGGGATAAAATGAAGGCAAAATTATAATAGAATACATAAAGATAACAGAAAACACAGATAATAGTAAAAAATAAATAAATTAGTATTGGCATGCGTAAGCGTTTCGATTTTAGCTCCGTCTCAATGACTCAAGAGACGGGGCTGACTTCGAAAACAGAGCGACAAAGACAAAAAAGGCATATGCAGCCGCAATGGTTAATGTTTGTTAGAAAGCCGACTCATGTTAATGACACGCTCACAAAAAACATCTGATGAGGTTAAAGGTTATCCCAAGCCACAACAAAACTTTATTAAAACGTCGCGATCGCTAACATTTTGCAATTGCTTCTTATGACCAGTGAAAACATGATAACTTTTTATCAGATAAACGTTATTTCCAAGAAATTCACCATAATGGGAAGTCTAATTTGAGACGTGATCGCTTTATCATTTTATTGGGTTCGCTAATTACCATATTAAGTATATTAATAATGTGATTCGGTAAAAATATACTTTAAATTGTATACTCTAAGTAAAATTAACATTAAAAGAACGATATAGTAAAAAAAAAAACGATTTTACCAAAAACACTATTAGCTATAACCAATGAATGATATAGACAATCAACAAATTAACCACAACGCAAATCGATAATCAAAACAAAAAAACAACAAAAAGGCCCCAATTGCAAAACGTTAGCACCGCGCAAAATCGAACCTGGGTTCATGGCGTAATAGAACTCCCCCCACTCGTCCATCCACACTTCGGCCACGCGGGCCGCGTTGTGCAGCACCACGTTCTGCACGCCGCCGGGGAACGAGTACGGGGACTTGTCGCGGAACACGTGCCCCACGTGCGAGCACGGCACTATCTCCAACCGACCGCCGCACTGCCACACCTTTGCCCCAATTTTAATTTTATTTTTTACTTTTTTTACTGTTTCGTACCTCAAAAGGTAAAAAGGGAACCTTTTAGATCACTCTCTTGTCTGTCTGTCTGTCCGTGTGTGACCACCGATTTTTCGGCAACAAAATCGTTTAATGAGGTTGTTTGCCAATATCGAGTGATCTATTGATATAAATTGCAAAATAAAAAATGTGATTTTTCATGGATTCTATGGAAATCGATCTTCCCGTATAAGATTTATAGCTACTACAAGCCGCATAATACTCGATGCAGTTTCGAGTTTAAAGTGTTTCAATGATTTATGTCTTTTCACTTTAGACACCCTTAAAACTAATAATGACCTCAGATTTGTATACTAAAGTTAATAAATAGGTCGACCATGCTTTCCCTTCAACCTCCACAGAACTTCTATTTGTCTTTTGATTGTTTATAAACAATTTTGAACAATTTACATACACTATTTCTTCGATCATTACTTTTAATTAATTTACGTGCTGAAATCTTAAAAATCCATCCATTAAACGTAAGAAGCATTGTTCGAAAATGACTTGGTACAAATCATATACGGGAAAACCAATTCACTGTCCATAAACACGATTCAGACGATTGTACTTATCGTACAAAAAATAATAATAATATAATCCCTTTCAAAGTAAGTAATACGATACCCGGAAGCTCATCTCGAGGTTTTCTCCACCCCATATATCCATTCCTTCATCATATGATCCGATTTTGTAGAAGTAGTCCTTATCGATGGCAAACAGTCCACCAGCCATGGTTGGTGTACGCAAGGGTGCAGTGCGGTCCCCGCCACGACGAGACATTTCGCGTTCCGGGACTCGATACCTGATAGAAAATATCGATTTAAACAATTTACAATAAAAACTGTTAGACATTTAAAATGGCTAACAATTTTTACTGTAGTATATTATTACTTTATAGTAAGTAAAATGGCCCATTTTACTTGGAAAGTAACAAAAGTGGCATTCCATACATTTGACTGAGGTGGAAGAATAATAATTTGAAACACCCATAAAGTATATAGCTCAGGATATATTTAGATAGGTTTTTTTTTTAAATGAGAAAGGTATTGCTGAATGACATTACGCGTATATAATATAAAAATTAAAATAGTGGAACTACCAAAATACTTTCAAGTTTTTTTTTTTTGAAGAACTTAGGCCAAGTAGTTTTTGGTAGATTTTCAGTTTTGTCACTTTAGCAACGTCAAAAGTAAATTCTTTTCAAATGAATACAGACATATTTTGGCCTTTCGTAAAATGAATAATATGACTCGGTACGAGGAGTCGACCTTGCACTTTTTTAAAACTTTTTTCTAATACATACATATATAAAATAAATTCAATAAGACAATATCTTAACTAAGAAATGCCATGAAATTATATTTCATACTTTTAACATGACTTAATCAATGACAGTTAAAAGAAAACTCAACGATTAATGTTTACTTGAAATAATTTCGTCTATGACAAATTAACGATAATTACATCAATTAATCGCGTTTGATAGCTCGATTAGCCGTATCTGTGACCATGTTTTCAACCGACTTCTTTGTATCAATGAACAAGATGCCATTAGTAGATTTGTATTTATCTACCTCTAACATCTTGAAGGCTATAAGTTATTCCTATATAGATATATAGTTCGACAGTATATATTAGTAATACTCAATATATGCCCATACTTTAATTGTTTTACTCAGTTTTTTGTTTTACTCAGTTTGCAGTGACCCTAATTGCTGTGCCAGCAGTCGCGGGTTCGAGTCCCGCTGGGGCATACATTTGTGTGACGAGCACGAATGTTTGTACTCCAGCCATGGGTATTTATAATATGTATGTATTTAAATTTATATCTGTGTAATGTATCAAATATCTGGTATCCATAACACAGGTCTCGTAGCTTACCATGGAACTAAATGATGCTGTGTATTAATGTCCCAACATATTTATTTATTTATTTAAATAATTACTAAACGAAAACTATAAAAACGATTTTTTTAATACCACATTTTCTATTCTGTATTTGTTTTATTTATTTTAAATCTGTAATTTAAGTTGACCTATTTTGTAGGTGGACTGGCACAAAAAAAGCAGGCTCGAGTAATAAAGGCAGTTGGCCGTCTAAATATGCATTTTAGAAGGTCAAGTCTTATGCAAATTATATAATATGAACAGAATTTTTAAGTCAGTAAAAGAAAGTAGTATTTAGTGGCTTATGATATACATAATATGTAGGTACGATTTTAAAAATAAAGACAACGAGGTTGAAATAAAGGAAGATATTTTTGGTATGTGAATTGCATTGAAATTGAATTGAATTTCTAAGACTTCTTATACTCAATAATTCCCCTATAAAGATGAATTCCCCCGTATGGTCTCTTTCGTTATCCTGAGATCTATGATGTTTTTCTGCGATCTCGACCCAAACAGTATGGAAAAGTCTTGTTAATTTACATCAAACGTAACTTACATAAAACATAATTATATGTACCTACGCTACTTACACTATTAAAATTATTTGGGAAATTAAAATATTTTTACAAAACAACAGTTAAGCAAAATTACAAACTAACATATTAATTCAAACCACTTAAATCAAGTAATTTTCCAAACAACACTTTTTATTTTTTTACAGTTTTTTCAAAACATGTAAAGAAAATCACAAAAATTAATTACAATTTCACAAATCTTATGTATAAACCACCATACACGTGTTGTAATTTTACAAAACAGTTTTTCGGTTGCCCGTCAAGAAAGTTTTTCATTTACAAGTATTGTTTGCGATTATTATTATTTATATATATTTAATATTCTCTCTTCTAACAGAAGGTTTTATTAACATTATACGGGCTTCAACCAAGTATAATTATTATTATATTTATTGGGTGTGGTGCCGAGGTCGGCCCTAGCTACGTCGACCAGTTATGGTCCATTGTAGCTCCCTTTAGACTGAATTTAGAGTTCTTGGCTTAGTCCTGTAGACTCCAGGAACTTCCAGATTTTCTGACCGGGGAGCATCTGTGTCTCTTCCGGTTGCATAATATGCTGACCTAGATAGATACTTCTGCGGTGCACGAGTGGTCCGCACGAGCAGAGGATGTGCATAGCAGTTTCCTCTGTCTCATGGCATAGTCTGCACATTGCGGTCTGACTGAGGCCGAGGGTAAACATATGTTTATTGAACTTGCAGTGACCAGTAAGTATTCTGGTTCACTCCACACTTCCGCACTGGTTTTATACTTGTTGAGTTGAAGCAACTCTTTTGTAAAGGTTTTGCGATATCCCTTAATTAGCTTTGAGTGTGTTTGTCCAGAAGTGGATTGCCACTCTTGAAGTGCTTTGAGATTGCAATGGTTTTTGAAAATAGAATAGGCATGTTGTTTGGCAATACCACAAAATGTCTCGGGGCCACATTCTGGGGTTTCAGCGCCCATTTTTGATGTGCGATTCTATTCATTAGAATTTTAACTAAAATCACAAACTAATATTGTAATTCATATTAGGCACAATGAATTTATTTGAAGTTTATAAAACTTTTTATTCTTCTTACAACTTTGATGTTTTGTAAAAAACAACAGTTGATTTATCAAATTACAAAACTGTATTTTAATTGCTTATATTATTATAATTGGTATCTATCTGGCGAGATAGGTTTTTATTTTACTAGCAAACACGGCACCTTCGCCGGCAAAAATAACTGGTGCATTTTTTTATTATATGGCAATGGCTATGATAATGTTTTGCCCTTAGAACTTAGAAGTAACACACGCACTTATGCAAACACTCAGTAGAATTCGTTCCGCCCGGAAATTAAACCAAGTTTTTGCTGGAGATCTCCAATACCTTCCAGTTTTCCCAACTATCATCTATCAAAAAAAGTAAGTACATTTAAAAAATCAAAGATAGTAAATATCATTGAGACTTTTAATATGTACACAGTACCTACTAACAAAATTTTAACTTATCGAATACAATTAAAAAGTAATTCATTATGCCAAGCGTTTGTTATTGGTATTTCATGCTAATAGCCCTTTCAATGGCATCAACATAACAATTAAGTATCTAATGGATTCAACCGATAGTGAGGTTTTCTAATTAAAAAGTTATCAAGTGGAAAAATCGCGATAATTATAATGTAATAGGTACCTAATTATTAATGACTAATGGATAGTTGACATAAAAATATTTGTAGAAAAAAATATATATCGCTATAAATAAAAGTTCATCAAATAAAGTTTCTAAGGTTTTGAAAAATGGTGGTTTGATTTCAAAATCACTTAAAATCTATATAAGACCACCCTAAGGTAACCTATTTAAAAAATGAAAGAAAAGCTGTCTTCAATTGGCAAAGATATGCCTACCTAATACATATTACCTACCCATAAACAGAAAAATACAGACCAATTCCTTTAACTCCCTCATCGTTATTGCCCGTCAAAGATTGTCATTTATCGCATTGAGATGTTTATTTGAAATAGCTGAATTTTACTACTACATTAGAAATCTAACAGAATTATATAGGTAGCGCGAAAATATTAGGTTCCCGGGAGATATGCTGTAGAAGTTTTTATAAAAATTATATAATTAACTAAGAAAAAGCTGCCTGTAATCTGTATTGTAATAAAATTTCTTGAAAAAGTTAATTATTAATTATGATTTTAAACATTTAAAATCACTGATATTGTATTTTAAAACGTTAAAATACCGGTAAATGAGCGCTTCGGTGAAACACCTCTAGGAGTTATTTTTTTTAATTGACAGTGTACTAATTTAACGCGTAGAATAAACATACCTACGTTGCTTATTATTTAAACAAAAACATTACATAATACAGATACGAAAAATACATTTTATATGTGTATGACATATCTAATTCTATTCTAATTCTATATCTATCTGTCCTTCCGTCACATTATAGAACATTATCGTGGCAAGATCAAAAACATAATATGACCTACAAACCTTCATTATGTCATTCGCGTAATGCATTGTGTAATATTTAATTGTATAGCGATAAATTCACAGATCCTAAATAATATGTTACAGTCATGTGTATATATGATATTACATTGTATAATAATTAAAAAATGTAAAAGTTCTTTAAATTACACGACTTATGAGGTTATTTAAAAAAAAAAAGATAGTAGGTAAAACCTTTTTTGGTGATTTACTGTTAATGTCTATTAAGTTTTTATTATATTTGTAATTAGCGATGTGATTTTTATAGTTATAAAAAATAAGCGACTCATCCCTATATGGCTAGTATGGAATAGCTAGACTTTATATTATAGTTCATATACCTAAATATATACATAGGTATGAGAAAATGATTGAATCCCCATACAATTTTCCTCCCCCGTTTCACCCCCTTAAGGGATGATTTGCGGGATAAAAATTCTATCCTATACTATCCTATATCCTTCCCAGAATCTGAAACTTTCTTCACAACAAATTTCATCTAAAACGGTTCAGTAGTTCCAGAGATTACTTCCTACAAACAAACTCACAAAGCAACAAATTTTATCTCTTTATAACATTATAACTTGTTTTGTTACTAGTAGGTATAAGATTTTGAAGTGCCTATTACATTTTAAACGTCAAAACTAACTATTTCAATTAACACATCTACAATGTAATCTTAATCCACTAATCTAAAATACTGTTGTAACAATTATCTTTTAACACAGGCCAACATCGATCACAAACGCATTGGTGATAAAGGTATTATCGAAAAATCACTTCAAATCACTCTGTATTTATATTTAATCCGATAATTTTTCTGGGAAAATCGGTTTTCTTGCTTTTAATATTGAATGATAACGGTAATACGTCAATAATAATATTAAAAATATTTATAAGATTACCTACATTGCATAAATGAATTGAAGCTTCAATACTTAAATAACGTAACCTCTATTTTTAGGTTTTTATCTGGATTTTTGTGTTTACGAAACTTCTCCATATTCCCAATATCTAAAGAAAGGCTATCGGCTCATCATTCGAGTTCGTCCCTAGTTAAAATTTAGGTTTGTATGTATTTTTAATGCCAAATCATAAAAAAATTAAATTAAAAAATTGTCAAAAAAATTAAAATAAGTTTTTTGGGGTGGACCACCCATATCGCTTTGGGGTATTAAAAATAGTTTACGTCCTATTCTCAGACCTACTGAATGTACACACAAAATTTCATAAGAATCGGTCCAGCGGTTTCGGGGGAGTTTTGGTACAAACACTGTGACAGAAGAATTTTATATATTAGAAGAAGATATAAATAAGCAAAGACAAATCAAATCAATGCAGTAGCTTTATCTCTTCTGTTTATCAAACGATTTTCATAATATTTTTTTTTTGTTTAGTAGCTATTGACGAGCTTCAGTGTTATCAATAATAAAATTTGGAAACAGTTATTTCTTTTTTCTATAGATAAGTAAATTCTATTCACAATATATTTACCACAAATTTTCTTATTTAATTATTATAATCGAATTTTGACCACTCGTCGAACACTAGTAAACGACTTTAATATCATCTATACATATGTATAATAAAATTCTAACTGAGCCGAATCTGTACACGAAATATTTTTTGGAAAATCTTATTGAAAAAAATATGATTATCGATAGAGGAGGAATTTTACCGCATCACGGAAAAACCACTGGAGGGATTTTGATGAAATTTGGTATGGTGATAACTGGTTATCCGGGTCAACATATAGGATACTTTTACCGCGGGAAAATATCTCATTTCTGAGAAAAAATACAAAAACTGCAATGTAAGAGTATAATAATATGTAAAACCTAAGAATTTGGTGTTTGGTCATATGAACGCGGGCGGAGCCGCGGGCAATACTAGTACATATAGCAAATATTATATTATACTTGTGTGTAATTGGACTTACGAGAAGACAGGGACATCTTAACCTTTGAGGGTAAAAGGGGTTTCATGAAGAGTACGGACCAATAAGACCCAAAAATGTTTGCAATAGGTATGCTAATATATGCATATGAATATTTCGTTTCCACTCAGTTCACTGTATTTAAAGTACATAAAAGTCGTTCAAGAACAATAGAAGGCAAACATAACAATTTCGAATAAATCGCACCTACTTTAGCTGAATTAGGGGCGATAGAAAACTCAGATTATCTTAACATACTATAATGTATGGAAGTCTCCCAATTTGTTGACATTTATGATTAATGTTCCATTCCCTTGAGGTTGAGTAGTAACATGATGATATATAAGCCTTCGTCCATAAACGGGCTAATTCTAATGCAAAAAGAATTTTTCAAATTGGATTATTAGTTTCAGAGATTAGCGCGTCCAAACGAACAAATAAACAAACAAACTGTCTCTTCATAATATTAGTATAGATTTACTTAAATTCTAAAATCCATGTCGCAGAAAACCAATAAAAAAAGTTAATACTTAAAATACAAAAAATGTCGAACAACTAAATTAAAAAATAAATAAATCTTTGATCATCAATGATTTTTAACTAACGTGCCTATAATTTTCTACATTGGAAACACGTTTTATGTTTTTAGTCAGAAAATTACAATTATTTGACTAATTATATCTTTAACGTTCGCTGTACTTGAACTACATAATGAGATGAAAACAATAGAAGGAAGGAGTTATGCAAGCAGAACAATCTCAGTGTGAATAGAGTATAAAGTGAAAAAAATGCTTATATGTCGTACGAATTAAATTCGAATCGACTGAATACGTAGATAACCTAAAATGTTATGTATGTATATTACAAAATATAATTTATTTTAGTTTTGCAAATAAATTAGGAAAATTATAAGTGAACTTTTGTGTTTACAATAATTGTAAAAGAAAGATATTTATTAAACTATAATTAAAAGTATAATATTTTAACAAGACTTTGAGGAAGTTATTTTTTTTATTGTGTAGCTTTTTTTAATCATTCATATTTTTAATTTAAAAAAGAAAATTAATTATATATCAACTATTTATGACTATCACAACATCGCATAAAACCATTCCAACACAAACATTATTAATAAAATATATTGCAAATTGATACTTATACTCACCATCTAAAGTTCAATTTCCAGTTGAAGCCACCCCAGGTCATATCCGACGCTTGTATGTACTCGAATGTAGTGTCCGATATAACATCGATGATTGGACACACCACTGTGCTTCTGTCTTCCACTATTCTTGCCAATAACGGCTCTAACCAACCCTCTGTTAGGAAAATAATAAATTGTATGAATACTTAATTTTTAATATATACAGATAAATAAAATTGAAGTGTCTGTTTGTAATGTTAAGTAACAGCTTTTTACTAAATACATATGAAAGTATAAATGGTACTTATAAGATTTTTTTTAATTTTTGTCTGTCTGTTTGTTTCGGCTAATCTCCGGAACGGATGGACCGATTTGGACGGAACTTTCACTGGCAGATAGCTGATGTTATAAGGAGTAACTTAGGCTACTGTTATTTTGGAAAAAGAATTATGGTTCCGCGCAAAAAAATTAAAACCCTTGAAATTGTCAACAAAATTGGCATAGTTGGACGACCCGAGCGAAGCGAGCGTAAATCGCTAGTCTATCAATATATAGGATAATATTTAATATGATTGTGAATTGTGAATTTTAACAGAACATTAATTGATTAATCGTATCAAAACGAATATCGGGAAAAAGAATATTTTCGCGGAATAACGGTCGAAATCGGTTTTGATTCAAATCATAATTATGTGAAGATTACTTGGCTGTTCACACGCTCACGTGGCCCGTGTTTTTCCTCAACTCAGTACATAACATATGTATTAAAATAGTTTTCATATAATAAAATAACATACATTGTTTTATAAAACAAATTGAAGACAATCTCAGAATTTTATCAAAACTATTGCATATGCATAGTCGATAATGTAGTGTAAAGGACAATGTGAAATTCCTTAAAATTACAAGTAATATTAGTAATAACAAATAAATTAACAGTAGCTGGACTACCGAGCACCGCTCAGAGTTTTTGGCCAAAAGAACATTTAAAAAAAACAAGCTAAAACTTTGAATAAATACAAAAAAAAAAACAAAAGTAAAAAATTGTTTTCCGATCGGGATACGAACCCAGACACCTGTGGTTGTCAAATTTGCGCCTTGGCCGTTTGACCACGATGCTTATGTCCTAGCAATTAGCGACCATATTTTGCGTGGAATAATGCGAAACAAAACCGCATGAAAGGACATAAGACTAATCTAGATCGATTTACCGCCCCCGAAACACCCTGCATACTAAATTTCATGAAAATCGTTGGAGCCGTTTCCGTGATATATATATACACAAGAATTGCTCGTTTAAATATATTAGAAAACAATTCGTATTGATCGCAACTTTGAATTGTGTTTGTGCTAACTAATACTAATAAGCATAGCTCGAAAATAGAAAATGAAGTAGCTACAACCCTAAAATACTTAAAAACACCTATCTTAAAAAATAGCACATTATGAGCACGATCGCTTTGAAAACAGTGTGAAGCGGGTTCAAATCGCGGACATCGCACTTCCAAGTTATCATGTCCAATTTAATTTTACACATGATTATCACTAGGTAATACAGTGAAATGCAAACGTCTTGAAAAAGCCCGTACCTACTACTGAGATATTCCAACTAATTTTCAAAAGATGTGTGAAATTAGTCAAGATATAAAGTGATGTGAGGAAGTATATTGAATTACGTGAAAACATATATATATATATATATATATATATATATATATATATATATATATATATATATATATTAAGCAAGTGTAAAAATTATGTCTTTAAGATATACCGCTATATTGCTAAATGGGAAATAACAGAACGATCAAATGCAATGTGCCAGTATTGCCACATATCCTATGATAACATAGTATTTAGTTAAACCTATGCATTTCTAGCTTTTCATTGCTATAGGTACTTAGGCTCTAACTTCATTGGACGTTTATATCCCATAGAAACTATTTGACATTTCAATATAAAAACCTGCTATGTTAAACTCCCGTCCATAAACTATTTTCTTGCAAGTAATTTCTATTTACAAAAAGAGATAATATATTTTTAAAATGTCTTTATTTTTTAAAGATAATTTATTTTTAGCAAAGACGAGCAAATTTTGCATATAGCCCAGTCTTTTGGTAATTTTACCTGGAAAGTTTTCCTGGAGTTTTAAAAATTGATGATTTTATAGACCTCGATGTGTTCTTTTCGAATTTCAATTTTGCCATATTGGAAAAATGGCGCCATATAGCATTTTTTTTGACAATATCTCCATTCCGACTAATTTTCGGTAAAAACATTTATATACAAATTTAAACTAGAGAACATTTCCTACAATTTAAGTAGATATTGTAACAGTGCATTGCATGTGGATTAGGCCTACTGGGATAGAATACCACGATAAACAAACGCGCCACTTACTCTACATCAAAGTGATGTGGATGTAAGTTTTTTAGCCAAAACGCATGTTGAAGTACACTTTGAGGCGTTTTTAAAAAAATGTTATTAAATAAATTGTAGGAAATTTTCTCTAATTTAATTTTGTATATAAATGTTTTTATTGTAAAATGAGTGGGAATAGAGATATGTATTGTCAAAAAACTGTGATTAGGCGGCATTTTTCCAATATCTCAGCACGAGCGGTAAAGTTACGAGTTGGTAAAATTGAAATTCGGAAAGAGTACATCGAAATTTATAACCAACCAATTTTCATAACTTCTGGCAAACTTCCCAGGTAACCTCTTTTTTGAGCACCAAATGACTGTACAACCACTGTAACAGCTACGCCGAAACTTATGCAGTTGTCTCCATGATTTTAGGAACAATTATGCCTTGGGAATCCCTTTTTTCTCGGAAAGATACTTATCCTATATCAGAAATAATAATGTCAATTTAACAGTATTTTCATATAGCTTCTGATATAAATTATCTAGTTGGAACTTTTTCTTTTCCCGGAAAAATAAGGTAGTCTATGTCCGCTTGAATAATGAAAGCAATCTTTGTGCTAATTCTCTTAAGACCGGCTCAGCGGATTGATCGTGAAACGGTAACAAACAAGCAGACACAATTTCGCATATAGAGAACTTATCAAGACTGTAATTTTACGTGGATTGTATTGAGTTCCAGATGTATTCATACTTTAAACGTTGACATGATAAATACATAATACATATATAAAAACAAGTTTCTTTCAGCGAATAAGACCTAAGTCTAGGAGAAAATTATTGAAAATTAGTAGGTACAATCAGGGCCGGATTTGGAAGCGAAAAAAAATTGTAAAAAAAAATTGATTCATTGATATCACGTAAAACTATAGCCACGATTGCCTTCCCCTAAATCCGACTCTGAATCTCAGTCCATTGTAGTCTTAGCGACAAAGTATTCACAGCCTTCAAGAATTGCCATATCTTAAGATCATACGTTCTAAATTACCATACCAAAAGGCGGCTACACACGTGTTTTCAAAGCGATAATTACAAAAATAAAAAACCCGACTGCGCAAAAAACTAACTAAAAATATGAGAACAAGTTGACGAAGAAATAAAATATTATGCAATCAGAGACATACATATAATACACGTAGCAGGACTCTCGCAGCAAGGATAAAACATGTACGTCTCCGACTGCGTACCATGTTTCTTCGTCAACTTGTTCTCATATTTTTAGTTCTCTTATTGCGCAGTCCGCTTTTTAATGTTGTTTTTAATTTTTAATATTTTTCCATTTACAACTTTTTAGTTTTGGTCAATTTAGACATTTTTAGTTTTATTTACTTAACAATTTTTCAATCCTAAATAACTTTTTATCGCCTTTTAAATTTAAAACCTTTATTTTGATATTCCACTCGATTAATTCGGCCGAAAAAAAAATTCAAGACCATTTTAATGATATCTATATACCTACACCTTATGACACTCGCGTTTTCAAGACAAGTCTAATAACGTATTAATCATCAAAATCGGTTAAGCCGTTTAGTAACTACGAGGTAACATAGGATCGGACATACATACATACATGTCAAATACATAACCCTCCTTTGGTCTTCGCAGTCAGGTAAAAAAAGATATTGTATCTCTATCTGTATGATCATTTTGCGCTCGTACGATGGAGATACTTGGTCACAATGATAAAACAGTCTAAACATGCTCGTTCATTCGTGCTTGTCAAGCATGCAGTTACGTGTGTAACTACCTTACCGCTTATTTTCTCGTCAGTCAGACCGGAACAAACATCTATATCCCCAATAGATATATTATAGCAAACACACATACATGTCACGTGTTCTTATGTCTATAATGCCACAGAATAGTTATCTCATAAACTGTAAGGTAATTAGTTAATTATGAGAATTAAAAACTTACCAGTACATTCACAATGGGCGTCTAAAAATGTTATAACGTCGCCTTTCACATGCTTTGCGCCTAAAAGTCTGGCCCGAATTAATCCGGAACGGTTTTCCGTCCGGAAGAGGAAAGTCGGGACCGGAAGTGTTTTTATATAGTCTTCTAACTTCTTGCCAAGATGTTCTGTTTAAAAGATTGGTGTTGTAAATAAAATGTTTTTTATATATAAATTAATTAAAAATTTAAATGTTAATAAATACATAAATGATTATCGATCGAAAAAGTGCTAGATACGCAATCCCAAGCAAAAGTTCTCTTAACTGTCACTAATTGTGTTTAGGTAATTATTTATCAAGTTGAAATAAATATACAACAATGTAAATTGAACCTTAAATGCAATGCTTAAAGTTGATTTCACAATAAAATAAAATAAAAGCGCGCCCAAATGTTTAAATGAGCGCTCATTCGGTGAGGACATTTTTTGTCGTTGATTGTGTAAATAGTACTTTTTTGATAGATGTAAATGGCAATTTTCTTTCTCTTCTTTTCTATTTCCGTTCATTTTGAAGTGCGTTTGATTTCATAAGATTTTTTTTGATAAAGCAAAAAGTGTTTTAATGAAAGAAAAGCAAAATTGTAAAAAGGTTTTAAGCTTGACATCCGCTATTCACTTATATAATAATTTTTTTCCATATAGAGTTTACCATATCTAGTCACGTTTGTCATGTTTCATTCATGTTTTTTTAGAAATCAAAAAATGATATTTCAGGTCTATAACTAGTAGTTTAGTCTAGATTTAGATTAAATCAGACAAATCATGAAATCTTATATGAATATAATCTATTTACGTTTTGATGATAAAGCTA
Source organism: Brenthis hecate (assembly GCA_951806755.1). Taxonomy (NCBI): domain Eukaryota; kingdom Metazoa; phylum Arthropoda; class Insecta; order Lepidoptera; family Nymphalidae; genus Brenthis; species Brenthis hecate. Next base: position 1,957,142 of record OX638279.1, on the reverse strand, counting down.
ACAAATGAAATAAATGCAAAACGTTTAACATAATAGGATAAGGCTTACATAATTACAGCACTTACCTTATTAAAAATATGAACAAAATAAACAGAGTATTTAAAAAGAATATTTGCTCATATTCTAATTACAACGAGTTCTGAAATTACTGACCTAGAAATTCGTAAAGGTCAAGATATGCCTATTCTATGTTGAAGAGACGCATGACCCCAATTTAGATCTAAATTTTTACTTATTTCTAGCCCTTGTATAATTATAACATTAATTTAACTTCGCTCTTCTACGACACTCTTCATATTGGCCTAAATACAGTTAGTTGTTAATATCTATACACAAATTGAAAAGATAAACACTTTTGTATGATTCGTGTTCCGTAATACTCAACAAATTCTGACGAAACAAGGAACTTTCCACCTCCCTTTTTATAATTTCCGAAACAATATATTTTTACTATATATTAATTCGCTTTACTTTTTTTAAACTCAATATAAATAAAATTGCTAAAATTGCATCGTAATTTTATCGCAAAAATTATATTAAACAAACATATTTTAAATGCATGTGCAAGTGAATGGAATTTGCTTTTCAATAATAAATCACTCTATTCGTAAATCGTATTGGAATAATAGTCGTATTTGTGAACTTTGCAAATAAAAAAAGAGAAAAAAAAAAACGATTACGCGTAAATAAAAATTAAATTGAAAATATATCCTACTAACATTATAAACGCGAAAGTTTATAAGGATGTATGTTTGTCACGTTGGCAAGAAAAAACTAAACGGATTTTGATCAAACTTTACAGTAATATAGCATCAGACTAAAACACATAACATAATTTATAAAGATATGTTATTATACCTTTTTCACTGGCGTCGTCCACAAGTATGATCTCCTTTAGCAACGGTCGCGGCGATCGATTTATCGTACTCCATATCGTACGGATGAGTGTCGTCCAAGCCTCATTATGGAACACTATCACTACACTTGTCGTTGGCAGGAGCTCCGGGTAGTGTTTGTCCTTACACCTGGTGTGATTTATAATGAATTGTAATATCTTATTCGCTATTTTAATTCGTATAATGCGAAAACGATGATTATAGTTCATCTAATGTTTTTATAATTTGAGAACGAAACTAATAACTATGAATGTCACTTCACTTTACACTGCACTTTTTTTAAATAAACATCTAAAGTAGTAATACCTGACCGTGAATAAACTTTATTAAAATATTAGAAGAACAGGAAACAAGATTGATATTCAATAGAAGAATCGCTTATTGAATGTGAAGGTTGTTATCCGTAAGTTGATATTGTACTTCTAACATGCTATATCAGATTAAGTTTACAGTAAAAACTCTAAAAACAGTTAGTTTAAAAGAAAAAATTAGTTCTTCTTAGATAAATTCTATATGGCCATCGTAGATAAGTTGTACTCGACGCGAGACGACTTGACCTAAACGGCCCGTGAATGCAATTTAAACCTTGATGCACACTGCGAGCGAAGCGATATGATATATTTGTTTGTGTTATTTTTCTTTTTAAATGGAAAAATAAAACATATTTACAAAATAATTTGCGTGAAATGTAGAATTATTATTAGAGATAGTGATTTATTTTATCTAGTTCGAACATGGCACATATTTTTAGGCGCATTTTACATTATAATTTGACACCTATAACCATAATTTTTTTTTATATTACTACTACTTCACTTATCCTAGCGAATAATAAAAAAATATGAAATAGTTGAAGGCGATTATTACTACTTTTATTTTAATAGCTAATAAAAATTATTACTAGCACTAACAATACAATAACAATCGCATTAAAAGGCCGTTATAAAAGCATAAAAACCACTTTAATGTTGTTATTTAAGAATTTATATTCGACTGTTAAGTTAAATATTATTTGTTTAGATAATTAAAAAAATTATGTTATCATAAATTGATAATCTTGATATTTTAAGTGTAACGAGTTACATTCTATGAGACGACCAATATCAAGTGCAATGAATTTTATCTTATAATTCATTTACGTATATATTTTGTAGCTACATTTTTATTTTATTGACAAAATATTGTAGAATATCCAGTATGTGCCAGCTTTATGAGGTTAGCGCCAAAACTTGGCGTGCAAACGTGTACCATTAAATGCTTAATCGAAAGAAATAATGAGAACTATAATAGTTTGGCTCACAATATCATGTGAAAGTTATGGCATATTACATTCACGATATCTCAATATTTGCATAAATCAATCAATAGTAAAATTTATAACTTTCTCATGTACAATATTACTTCTTCATAAGACAAAAGCTATTTTTTATATTTGATGATGCTTTTGACAGTATCATGAAATATATAAATAACAATATAAGCACTTAAGAACCATATTTAAAAATGAATAAATATATAAGAAAAAGATCTTTTTATTTTGTTTTTTTATAAGTTTTATAATTTCTTTTTTGGTGTAATTCTAAAATAAATAACTTACTTTTCAAATCTAACATCCGTAAGAGATCTATTAAGTGAGATCATGTCACTTGCCAACAAATTGAACTGATTCTCTTGGAACTTTTCCAACATAAGTTTTTCTTGTTCTATTGGAATGTTTACTGCCTTACCTGAAATTTTTTATTGAGTTAGGATTTCTAGTGAAAATACATGAAAAGAATTAAACTTTATTTAAACAATAAGTTTGTGACTAATCACCTGTAAAATAATAAAAAAAATTAGATATGAGACAATACAACTTTTTTACCTCAATTTTCCTTATTGATAAGCTTTAATAAGGAAAGAGCTAATGTACATATTTAATGTGACAGAGTAATACTAATTGATAGTCTGAACCTAATTTACTTATTGGCAATACAGATTTATTATTGGCCATTATTATATATACTGAGAAATGAAAGGAAAAGCCTTGTCAAAGTGACTCATTCAGTCACATCTGTAGGTGGCTCATAAATATAAACAGCTATTTTCAAGATAAATTTATCTTAGACTTTTTATTAGTTATAATATAAAAATCAGACTAAAATGTATAATAATTCTACATATATTTTGGTAAACACCAATTATGGTCCCTGTGGTCTTCAATCCTATTAAATGATATTTATGTTACAAAATTATTTAGACTGAACTACATTCAGTATATTTGTTATTTATATTTAAAGTAATATTATTAGGGTTATTGTACTTCAATAATAATTAAAGTTTCTAATGCTACTTGATACCTAATGCTTAAAATAAAAAAGGAGGGAAATTTAATATTTATAACTAAAACTGTGTTTATTTTTAGAATTATTAGTTATAGTACCCATTTCTCCTGGAGAATCTCCATCTGGTTTGACTGATGGCACTGGTGACCACCTCTTAAGCCTAGACCTAGGATATGGTGGCAACAAAAGACCGTCATCTCCTACATCATGATCTAACTCATTCTCTTCAATATTTGTATCTTCATCATTTATATCTCTTTGTAAGCCAGCAGCAATTGCGGCTTTTTTGCCTCTGAATTCTACATTATTCTGTATGAAAAAAAATAACAGATAAATTATATATTCACTATTATTATTAAAACCTTTAATTCTACACATTCTTGATACATAATTCAAAATAAAAGTACATGCATAATTTTATATTCTCTTACCTGTACAACATAGTCACCGTTCTCATTTTTATTTTTATTGCACCCATCTCCAAAACATTCAGAATAAAAGGCCAATAGGGCTACATCAACCATCAACCATACAAGAGATGTCAGCAGAATTATGCGGCATGTATGAATCCTTATTTTGCTTCTTAACATTTTAGCTAAATAATAAAACGCCGAGTATACTTTTTCTAATGCCACATGTCAATTTAACACACGAATGCCTACTTTAGGTAGACCTGCAACAACAAAGGTACGAATGGATTCCATTAAATGATACCCACAAAATATAACATATTTTTACAGCTCTGCTTATTAGCCTTATTTATACTACATAATATGATGATACAAATGAAATTTTATTTACAATTTAAAAAGAAGTAGGCTCCCGGATTCTTATTTAAAATTTATGGAATTAACAGCATAACAATTAATTTTTTTGTACATATACTATTTAGATAACTATAAAGTTACAAACAGACAGAAAGGTAAACTCACGCGATAGTATAAATAACTAGGTAATTATTCGATTAAATTAACACATTAGGACTAGCTACCGACAATCTCCAAACGTATACGCACGTATACTATACGTCAAACTTTCTAGTTTCTTTCTACACAAGAATCAAGATTCAAGAGTGCCGTGTCCTCATATATTCGGATACATTTATGAATATTTTTCTTTTAAAATTTGATATACATAATGTATTCAAAATAATAAAAGTAATTGTTATAATATAAATGATGATATTATAAAATTAAAATCATTACAATTTTATTACTCTAAAAGTTAATTAAATGATAAAATATATTTTTGTAATAATTGTTAAATCTTGACGTTGAATTTGACAGTTGACAGGAAAATTGCATAGTGTCAACTGTCAAGTCAACCATGAATGACAAAGTGTCAACAATGAAAAAAGACTAGGATCCACAACATAAATCTATTTTTACTATAATAGTGAGTGCCTGGGTTTGGCTTGGGTAGCGGGAGAATTTATTTATTTAATATGCAATAATATATCTCTGTCATAATAATTTGTAATATAACCACATTTAATAACATAAATCAGAAAACGCTAATGGAATTGAGGTTTTTGTAATGTATTATTAATTGATAAATTAATTTGTGATGAATCGGACTAAGCGTAATAATCCAGAAATGGTGAAAAACACTGAGTGTGTTACTGAGACTGAAATGAGTTCAGACGTGTATCGACTTATAACAAACGAGGAAAAACCACCAGATATTAAACATGATAAAGAAAATTCGTGGATTGATGCAGTGCAAATGTTCGCTTCATTTTTACTTGCTGGATTTGGAATGGTGGCGGCGAGTTTACTTTTGGATGTTGTTCAGCATTGGCAAGTTTTTGAACAAGTATCTGAAGTTTACATTTTAGTACCAGCTCTTCTAGGATTGAAAGGAAATTTGGAAATGACATTAGCATCACGTCTCTCTACCCATGCTCACTTAGGACATCTCGCAAACAGTTTATATTCATTGGTAATAGGTAATCTGTGTCTTATACAATGTCAGGCTATTCTTGTTGGATTCTTAGCAGCTATGGCAGCTGTTGCCATGGGTTGGATACCCAAGGGTGAATTTGATATTCATCATGCTATGTTATTATGTGCATCCAGTGTACTTACAGCTTCATTTGCAAGTTTTGTTCTTGGACTAATAATGATTGGAGTGATTGTTGTTTCAAAAAAGATAAACATAAATCCTGATAATGTAGCAACACCTATAGCTGCTAGTCTTGGAGATTTGACAACATTGGCATTATTATCTTGGATAGCATCTTTATTGTACAAGTCACTTGGCACACATCTACTTCTTCCATCTATAATTATCATTGGTGGGGCAATACTTGTACCAGTGTGTGGATATGTAGCATGGAAAAATAACTTCACTAGACAGGCATTAGATGAAGGATGGGTACCTGTTGTTTCTGCTATGGTCATAAGTAGCGCTGGGGGGCTCATATTGGACTACACAGTATCAAATTATAAGGGTATTGCTGTATTTCAGTTAGTAATAAATGGTATTGGGGGTAACATGGTAGCTGTGCATGCATCCAGGTTGTCAACTTTAATGCATACTGGCCAAAAGGAAGGCACTGTAATAAGTAATACTACCAAATTACTATTATTAATGGTAATACCAGGTCAACTTATATTTGTATATACAATAGGGTATCTTAAAGCTGGTCATACATCTTTGACACCTATTTTTATTTTAATTTATATGTCTGCTGCCTTATTGCAAGTGTTTCTTCTTTTAACAATTAGTCATTATTTGGTTGTGTGGATGTGGAAATTAGGTTTAGATCCCGACAATTCTGCTATTCCATACTTAACTGCCTTAGGAGACTTACTTGGAACAGCATTGTTGGGTATAGCCTTCCACATTCTATATGCAATAGGTGATAAAGATAGTGACTTAGGTGACTAAACTAATTAAATAAATAAGGATGTAAGACATAATTATACATGTACATGTTGTATGTTTTATGATATATTTTCAGCAAAATTTTATAGTACTTAAATCTTACAATTCATACACATTTCTATTTTATTTTCTTTTTAGTATTTTTTTATAACTGTTACTTAAATAGAAACTAATATTTCTATTGTAAATAGTAATATTACTTTTCATATATGAGAAAATATCTAAAGAGTAAAAGAACTAATCCCTAAGCAATAGTATTCCATATTGGTGCTAAAATACATAAATGTGCATATCGCAATAATATATTTTTAATAAATTTTCAATGTAAGTACTTATTATTAAAATTATTTATACAAAATATAAAGTCTTTTTTATTACATGGCTCACATAAAATACATAAAAAAATATAATAAGCACTTTATCATGGATTATAAATTTTACACATAATATAAAACCGAGATAGTAATTTGAGATGTACACTGATAACTGGTAAAAAACAGAAACAAAAGCGTTTAAATGATAGATATTCAAGTACAATGTAAATAATTTTCATATGTTTATTGACATTTTTACGTATTTTTATATAGTTTTAAAAATAATTGTGCATTATACTCAACTCCTACCATAAAAATGTTTTATATTTTACAATGTATAGCTATTTACGTTATAAAATATGCGACCTATAGAGAAAATTGGTTGGTAGACCATATAATAAAGTTAAGAAAATACAAGTCACCAGTGCTAGCTTCAGGGGAGGCCACCGGGGCGCCAGGTTATACAGGGCGCCGCTCGCACCAGCTCTACTTATACCATTTAATTTGAATACTTATTTTTATCGATCTAAACAAAAACTAGACTCAGCGTTTTATCGTATCTCTCACTAAATAATTCTACATACATGTGTTTTTTAATTGTAATGAAATAAGTATACCTAAAAGGGCGCCAAAGGCATGACTCGCCTGGGGCGCCCAGATGGCTAAGGCCGGTCCTTCAGGTCTAGTGTCCGACCGAAGCTTCGGCTTCGGCTTCGGCCACCTTCGGCCAAAAAATCCACCTTCGGCGAAACATTCGGCTTCGGCCCAAAACCCGGCCGAAGCCGAAGGTTTCGCCGAAGGTCCGAGCGACCGTCGAGATTGAACGAACTGTTACGAAAGTAATGAGGCGGCGGGGAGTCATTGTCAAAATATCACATTGCATGCATCAAAACAAGTTCGTACGTGTATTTAAACGAGTGTTTTTGAGAAAGAAGGTTAAGAACAAATATGCTTAGTAAAATAGAATATTATATTATTTTTATAACTTGTTGTTTGCAAAACAGTCATTACCTCATTAGTTCTATTGTTATTGTTACATTTATTTTGAAATTTCTAATATTTTCTAAACTGTGCATTTAATTGACCAACATTTAATTATTTACTAAGAAGTTAGTGTCTGTTTATTTTATTTATTAGTCTAGTTTTGGTCTAGTCGAGTAAAACAAAGACTGATTGGTCTAATTGTAATTTGTAAATTACATAATAAAGAAATGATTATTTTTTACCAGTAGGTAAATCACAAAATCACAAACTTTTATTTATCTCTAAACCAACCATCTCTATGATATATCATCAACTTCTATATGAGACAGTAAATATAAACCTTCAATATTGAGGTTATTTGAGGTTTTGATACAAAATTAATTACTGAGTGCGGAGAGAATATAAACCTTCGGCTTCGGCCGAAGGTTGTGGCGATAGCCGGTTAATCGGCTTCGGCTTCGGCCAAAAATAGACCTTCGGTCGGACACTATTCAGGTCACACTCATCTTCCTAACATGTATAAAAGTAGTGGCTCACCCTCGCTTCGCTCGAGTTTCTACATTTCTACACACACGTTCTAGTATGGAATAGATAACCGATCCTCTACTCTGTAAAAAAAACAAAAACAAATCTGTCCCACGGGAACCTTACGTTTTTCTGGGATAAACATTAATGAATGTGCTATTCCAGACTTTCTATCTCTGTGCCAAACTTCATACAACAAACATCTATCCAAACTGCATTTACAATATTTATGGGATTCCATTATTTTTATTGCAAAATATGTGTCACCTGCAATATTTAATTTAATGCAATCTATGTATTTATATTGAAATACAAATATGTTTGTAATCTAAGCCCTATAGTTAGCATGTACAATCAGATTCGATTCGATTGAGTCCCGTGTCGGGTGACCAAGTGACATAGCTAGTCTGTGAGTCTTGTGGCGGAAATCTGCATCACATTGTTATAACATCCAATTGCAATACAACTTTAATAACTTAGATGCAAACATAATAACATGAAGATAATGTATATATGTATACATTCAGAGAATTTATTTAGGTATGTGTGTTTATGATGTATAAATGTAACGATGTATATATATATATATATAGTATGTATAGTTACGTTTTGACGTTTGGAATATATTTCTCAGATATATTTTCCAGCATTATAAAGTATAATAAATGTTGCCCTGGATAACTAGCTATTCAACATACCATGGGGTCTCATTACAAAAAAAAATTAGTTCAAAAAAATGTCAATAGATGACGTTACGTGTATCGATTTGTTATTAGTGTTAAATTAACAAAAGATAAAAATAATTATCCCAAAAAGGTATATAGTTGTTTTAAAAATTATTCTAAAGGGAAAATAAATAATGCACCCGTAAATCAACTTTGCCTAATTTTACTGATTATTGAAATATCAGCATCATATGGGTTTGTAGTGTATAATCACAGATGACGCTTTTACTTTTTATGAATTGTTTATAACGGTTAAAAATTGTTAAAATCACTGAATTTTCTTATTCGAGCAAACAAAAATAGCCTGAAGAATAGCCCGAATTAGCGCTGTCCAATTTCTTTGTATGGGATGAGGCATCAGTACTAGTATAGTATGACATTATCATCCAAATTTTATCAAAATTTGTCCAGTGGTTTCCTCGTGTTCCTCTCTCTAGTTTGTCTCCCAGACAAAAATTCTAAAAACTATAGATTCTGCCTCTGTATCGATAATAATGCTATTTCAATAAGGCTTTCCAAAAAATATTTATTGTACAGATTCGACTTAGTTACAATTTTATTATATTATGTATAGATCAATTCACTTAGGTGAAGGAAGCAAGTTCCCCTGCTAGATGGTACTCTGTTAGTAGGACAGAATTATACATGTAAGTGCAGCTCAACAAGGTAAGTGTGTAATGTCTAATATTATGCAACATTTGAGTAAGTGAAAGAATGTCACTCTTTTATATATAGTGGCTATTATATTGCATCCCCAATGAAGATTATTAAACAATTAATACATTTATATAAATTTATGAGTATAAAATTTACTTATATCTTCGTAAATGGTATTAAATCCTTTATTATTACAGATTGAAGTATAAATAATATTATACATTTTTTGGATATTTATTTTATCTTTCAAATAAATAATTACATTACATTCTAAAATACTAACAACCTTTCCTAACTTTGCAGAACTACTTTTTCTATATGAACTTTGTTTGGATTTGTGTTGTTAGTAGTAACTTGTTTTATTATAAGATAAATTGAAGCCCTAACAACAGTTTATTGTTATTATTGTATCAATAAAGACAAGAAGTTTATAGACAAATATGCATTAAAATTGCTTTTCATAAATAGTATATAGCCTAATTTGGTTTAATATCAATGAAACTTAAAACTAATGAAAAAATAAAACTGAACAGAAAAATTGCTGGTTAAATATAATTATGAAATAAAACCAAAAATATGATAATTTTTTTTATTGTCTTAATCTAGATGTTTACTTGACTTCACGTAACCTTCTGACAGCAGATCTGCAAGAAGATGCAGCAGTGGTGGAGAATACCCAAGCTCCGCCAGCTACAGTTCTTTTACAACGCTTGCATGACCAGATACCAACACAGCTGCGCTTCATAGCATCCTGAAATAGAAACATAAATTGACAAATACCCATCAGTACATAGGTTTGAGTTGCAAATGTAATCTACTATTATTACTAACACAAAAATAATTATAAGTAGAATATAGCAAAATATTGATAATTTTTACTTTTATGTGACAAAATAAAACTAGAAAAATGATGCATTACCAAAAATTAAAAATTGAGTTGAATGTTAAATCAGTTAGATTTTAATGCCTGATGGCAGTCATTAAAATCTAACTGTAATGACCAATGGCAATATGATGTTGTTACAAAAATTATAAGTTAAATATATTAAAACTTTAATGTAGTCTTAATTGAGAGTTCTAGTTATAGATGTTATATTACTATATTTTACCTGGTTACAAGAAATTAATGAATTTTATTATGGAGATTAGATTATGGAGTTGGGAAAATATGTGAATTTAAAGGAATAGATGTAATTTTATATTTTAACATTTACAAGACTTGAAAAATTTGTTTCTATGTGATTAAATATAGCATTTAATTGTTATAATAATGACCAGGAAATAGGAAATCTCTGTTTATTATACAGCCTAACTCTTAATATTTTACAATACAAAAAGTACCCAAGTAGTAGTATTTAGGCAAGTGTGTTTAAATAATTTCTAATATTACATTCTCTATAAAAGTGGAAATGATTAGAGTTCTATAGATATTTATTTTATGATCTATTCAATAGTCAATACATTATGTTAGGATGGGAAATTGTTTTAAATTAAAGTTTTTAAACTAAAGTACTGAGTTTTGATATAAAACGGCATTGTGATTAAATTAAAGTTTGTTTGAATTATAAAATTTTCCTTTGTTTTTAATACTTATTCTTGTTACAACCTTATACCTATATTGATTAAATTACACTATTTTTGAGGAAATATAAGGATTTTAAACTGAATTTATTTACAATCCACTCCGATTAAGAGAAAGTTAAGGAGTTCAACAAAAAATTGATATTTACATAGAAATTACGATTAGGTGTAATGTATAAACTTATTGACAGCACCAAAAACTAACCTTTCCACAGAAAGAGCAAGTGTATTTTGCGTGTTGAGTTACTTCCATTTTCTTGACCATTTTACGAAGTGAGGCACCATAACGTGTACCATATTTACCAGTAATTCCAACCTTCTTTGTACGTTTGGCCTGAAAACATTCACATGAACTATGAATTGAAACAACACTTAATACCGGCGAACTAACCACCATACACGTAAAATATATTTCAATTATCGTTGGACACACATTTCATACACTAAATAACAGTTTTGTAGTACTTGAAAACTAAAGATGTTTTATATATTTTCAAATTAAATTCTCACCATTTTGGTAATAACCTGCCTAACACAACAGTTGACAGAAAAAGAGAATAAATTGACAGTTGTCACTTTGACAACTACTCATGAGGTGATTTTTTTAGTGTTACTAGTACACAACATAAGCTTTATCTATGATAGAGTGAAAAAAATTGTTTATACATTCTAAGATTATTTTTACTTACAATTAGATTTTATTGAATATTTATTACTTATCTTTATGATATTATCTCACTTTTTTTGCTTATTTGTTTTTTTTAGTTATATCAATGATTTAGTCAAAAAGTTTAATTGAGATGCTTGATATAAAAAAGTTGAACTCGGTGGAAATTAGATTTTCAAAACGTCTTCTGTTGTTCGCCCACAAAAAAGTGTCTTTATTATTGGCTAATGGCTTGCTATTTTATTTCTAGAATTGATGGCATGCTCAGCAATCATTAAAAGCGGCTCCTGATATAATAAATTTGCCGATTTTTTTATATTTCTACCTATCTAATTTATTACATTCAATGACAATAGAAATTTATGATTACTGTGATCTTCAAACTCTCACTAAACAAAATTAAGTCTCATAAAAGTCCGCTATTTTTTTAATTTGCAAATCTACGCAATCCTTGTTAAGATTTAAGCTCTTTAAAACCTATGAATTTTCAAGAGATATGTATATATATGTATGTATTCAACTATTTTTTTAACGTCCCACTACTGGGCACGGGCCTCCCTTCAATACGAGGATATCACTAGGCCATAGCTCACCACGCTGGCTAAGTGCTGGTTGACAGACTTCCCGTCATCATGTCTTTTTAAGGCATGTTTTTTTTAAGACTATTCATTAACATGCAGGTTTCCTCACGATGTTTTCCTTGACCAGAAGATAAGTGATAATCATGTTGTAATGATTGGCACATGAAAATATTAGAGGTGCGAGACTTGAGATTTGAACCCGCTTCACTCGATTTCTCAAGCGAGTGCGTTACTACTGGACTACCACTGACTAAAGAGATATACATTCATATTTGCTACAGGCTAGGTTGGAAATTCTCTACTATTAATATAAGCTTTTCATATTAAAGAGAAATATTTTTTTAGATTAGACCTCTAAAGCTAAATGTTTTTCTTTCAACAGTAGCGTGTAAATTCACCTAAATGACTTTAAAAATGTTTTGCGTCGATGACATGAAAAGATGAGAGTAAATTCCACAAGATGTAACTAAAAAAAAAATATAATTTTTTTTTTAGAATCTACACTTTATTATTTGACCTGTCAATTGTCAATGTCATTAACATTTCCATTCTAACGACCTACAAGTCGGTAAAGGTCGATCCTTTTGGTTTTACATAAAACCGTCCCAAATATTTGGACGGCCTAGTATAAATTAATTTAAATTTAGAAATGCTGCGAACGATTTTAGCACGAAACCAAGTTTTAAACGATGGCTTGAAAAAAGCTATTCGGAATAATGTAACAAGATGTTTAAGTACAGAATTGGCCAAAAGGAAACAACCTAATAAGTAAGTTCAAGAAGATTATAATTTTCAATATTCCTGTATAATTAAGTAAATTTGTCAATATAATTGTTGTTTTCGTGTCATAAAAATAGTAAATTCAATCAAAACTTGAAGCTTGCGGCAGGAATTGCATAACCAAAACGTCAATTACTAACGACTGTCATCGCAAAACATGTGTAGAACTTACCATTTTCATTAATACTTTAAATTTATATTTCATATCTTAAATCATATCAATAATTTATTATATTCATCAATCCTCTTAAAAAAATATATAGTTTCTATTTGTTTAAAAAAATATTAATAAAAACGATTATTTTTTCAGACTCTTAGCATCATCACGAAAAAGTGTTCTCACAACACCACAATGGAATGTTCAAACCAGATACTACTCAAGTCTACCTTCTCATACAAAAGTAAATCTTCCAGCTCTCTCCCCCACTATGGAGAGTGGTTCTATAGTCAGCTGGGAAAAGAAGGAGGGTGATAAATTAAATGAAGGTAAACATTATTTATAAATAGCTTTTTTATTCCATTACTTAGGTATATCAATAATAGTATTAATATAAAAAAATATATATTTTCATACAGAATAAAGTTTATTGTAAGCGGCTTATTTTTTAGTCTTCATTTTTATTAACTCATGAGGAAATAGTTAAAAATATTTTTAAATAAAACTATCTTTTCGGATTATTTCGCGGATTTATTTTGATTTTTGGTTCCCGACGTTAAGAATAGTTTTAATTCTGTTATCTGCTTATCATAAATAAACTTGTGATTGATAAATACATACCACATTAAATATAATGATTTAACCATTCACCTTTAAGCTGATCTTGAAAGTAAATGATGCATTACGGTAATGTTTTTAGATACTTTGCGTACATTATAAATATAATGTTATGTAGAAATCAAAATATATTATTCTTTTATTTATTAACTGCTAGAACTCAATAGATCATAAATGCTTCAATTGTTTCCTCTGTATTCTGATTGTACAATGTACTCACGCTGAATTGAGGACTAAAAATTTTTGCTATGTTAAAAGAGATCATTTAAATATGATTTAAAAGTTGCATAAAAATTTTTTTTGGGTTAAAATAAAAGCTAAATTCACACTTCCTATTATAGTGATAAAATAATATATTAGTTCTTTATATAATTTATATCGTTAAACATACAAATATTTGATTTTAGGTGATCTCTTATGTGAAATTGAAACTGATAAAGCCACAATGGGCTTCGAGACTCCCGAAGAAGGTTATCTGGCAAAGATTATAATACCAACTGGCACTAAAGGTGTACCAGTTGGAAAATTACTTTGTATTATTGTTGAAAACGAAGCTGATGTTGCTGCTTTCAAAGACTTTAAGGATGATGGTAAGTATATTCGATGGGCTTTGAGTGGGAGTTCATTTATACATTGTTTTACTTGGAATTTTACTGAATAAGTTAATTTAGTCAGAATAATACCGCAAGGCACTGGCGACCCAATTAATAATTTTTGCATGTGGGTGAAAAAGTAAATACTTGAATAATATTAGTATAAGGGTTTCAACTCTATTGTTAATAAAAAAGTATTTAAAATGTTGTTAAAATGGATTAAATAATAAGCATGGATTTATTTTGCAACATAATTTGGTTTGAATGCTCCTAACGTTTGCTTGATTTGTTTACAACAGGAACTGCATCACCAGCACCATCAAAACCAAAAGGTTAATTTTCATTTATTTATTACTCCAATATTTTTACTTTTCATTATAAGTAATATTCTTTTCATAAAGTCTATTATTCTTTTCATTTAAATATAAATATGACACATTTCATGGATTTAGTGAAACTGCATGGAAATATTAATAAGCTATTGGGAACATTAAATTTTTGTATATAAAACATATAGGTATATTTCATTTAAATTGCAAGGGGTTTTGCATTAACATGGTATATCTCTTTATAAGTGATCTATTAAGTAAAACATGTAAGAAGATCCACAACCCAAGAAGTAGCCCCTTATAATTAACACATCCAGGTAACTTTCTAAGAAATTAGTTAAAATTCTAAGAAATCTATTGTTAACTGACACGCAGTCCTGTCCGCGGTCGTAGAGGGATTAATAAATAGATTATGTATAATATCCATTGATAAAGGTAATTTTGTGTATTTAGTGATACTTACATATGGATACCTTAATTGGAAAACCAGCTAACTCCATATGAGAAAATTTTGCAGGAAATACTTAAAACTTTATAATTTTTTTTGTACACTACTTATTAAAAAATCTAAAATACCATAGGTAGATAATATCGTAAGCTGTTATTTTTGATACTGTAAAATCTTACTGAATTACTGATGCTTACAATATGAAAAAAAATATTATTTTTTGACGAAATGTGGAGTTGGCTGGTTTGCCATTTGAGGTATAGATATTTAATTTACCTTGACATTATATTGTACGTAATTATTTAGTTATTAGATGTTATATCATTGCCTTAGTTTTGAAGGAAGCAATCAGATAATAAATAGAATGCAAGGCAAGGAAAAACAATTGAACAATTTAAGTGCATAAACAGGTCAATATGTTAAAATTAAAAAAATGAATCAAAACTCTAATTATTAGTTATTATATATACAACTTTATATACAAAGGCAACATGGCCACCACCAGCAATTGAATTGTTTTGCATTGCATTAATATAATAACATAAATAGCGGCAGCACCAGCGCCTGTTGCCCCCGCCGCCCCGGCCCCCGCAGCACCCGCGGCTGCCCCCGCCCCCCGCGCGGCTCCTGCCTCCGCCCCCGCCCCCGCCCCGGCAGAGCATGGCAGGGTATATGCCAGTCCGATGGCCAGACGGTTGGCCGAATTGAAGCAAATTAGACTCGGTGGTATGTATTGTTTTATCTGTTGATTCGTACTAATGTTATAAAGAGGTAAAGTTTGTACTTAGGGGTAATCTCTAGAACCACTGATTCGATTTTGAAAATCTTTCACTAATAGGAAACTGTATCTGCAGTGAGCAAACCGACTTCGAAAACATTTAATTAGGTATGTATAGTAAATGAAAACTACCAATCAGTTATTTTTTACTTTTTAGTGCTTTTGTTTGAAGTCGGTTTTTATTTTTTTGTTAAACAGTTTTTATTTTCATATCACAACTGGAAGTTATGAAGTTCATTATCTAAAGATGTGTTATATAATTTCTTCTTTGTAGATAGAAAGAAGTAATTATATAACATCTTTACGTACATATATAATATGCAATTTGTACTATTCATTTAAACATCTACATACACAATGAAGAATAATATGTATCAAAAGCAAAAAGTATTATTTAAAAAAAGTTAAATATTAAGTAATAAAAGTATTGCACATACAATAACAAACACAAAGAGCCCTGACATGCAACCCCTCAACAGGGCAAGGGTCAGGCCTGTATGGGTCACTAAAGAGTGGCGATCTCGCAGCGGCGGCGGCTGCAGCGCCGGCGGCTCCGGCTTTCGCCCCTCCACCCCCCACCCCCGGGGCAACCTTCGTGGACATCCCCCTCACTGGCATGAGGGAGACCATTGCCAAGCGACTCTCTGCAGCAAAACAAACAATACCCCACTATCAGCTGTCTGCTACGGTGAATGTTGAGAAGTTACTGGCTATGAGGAAGGGGGTCAATGAACGATTGGCTAAGGAGAAGTCAGATGTTAAGGTATATTTATTTGCCTTTTATGTATGTTTGTATGGGTATCTTCTTAGTCGTTTCATTATGATCATGGTCATCATTTTGTTGTTGTGATCCGCTTGACAAAACACCTCCAATCCTCACTAGTGGTTTTCTTTTTTTAACCGACTTCCAAAAAGGAGGAGGTTGTCAATTCGTCGGAATCTTTTTTTTTATGTATGTTCACCAATTACTCGAAGACGCCTAATCTGATTTGGAAATTATTTTTTTTTGTTTCAAAGGGTATACTTCCCAGGTGGTCCCATATTTTTATCGAAATCAGTCGAGCGGTTTTTAAAAAAATCAACAATAAATATATTTTTTTATTGCACATTCATACAGTGGGATGAATATGATATGTGTATAAGTATTATGGAATGTAATAATGTGGTGTGTAATCATAGATATTTTGATTTTTTGTTTGTTAGAACATTACGCAAAACTACTGGATAAATTTTGACGAGTGTTGTGGTTATAGAGATGATTAGATTTAGATAAATCTATCCCACGGGAACCGTACATTTTTCCGGGATGAAAAGTAGCCTATGTGCCAGACTATAATCTATCTCTGTGCCAAATTTCATCCAGATCCATACAGCCGTTCTGGCGTGACTGAGTAACAAACATCCATCCAACATTTAAACTTTCACATTATAATATTAATATGTATAAGAAAAAAACAGATTTCATCACAATGCAGAGTACAAATTAATGCTTATAAAAATGTATATTAATGAAGAAGAAGATACACATATAAAAGGTTATGTTATTTAAGTCATATACATATATATTTAATTATAATAATACAATATTGTTATAGGTTTCTGTGAACGACTTCATCCTGAAGGCCGTAGCGGCGGCGTGCAAGCGCGTACCCGCCGTCAACTCGCACTGGATGGAATCGTTCATTAGACAGTAAGTTCGTGGTCATGATACTTCTTAAATTATTACATATAAAAGAAGGATTTATATTTTACTATATTTATATTTTAATCAGCGGCTACACTCGCGTTACATCTACAAAAATTTTTTTTGGCTATATGTTATACAGTTATTTGGCTTTATGTTATTGTATTCATATAATATTGTTGATACAAAAATACTAAATTCGCGATTAAAAAATGTGGGGTGGAGGTAGGAGGGTGAAAAATACTTTACTACCTATTCTTGTACCTACCAAATATACAAAAAAGTCATTAAAATCGGTCGAGCCATTTCGGAGGATTGTGACTACAAACACTGACACGAGATATTCTTATATATTAGATTTGTAATATTTTTTTAAACTAGTTAAAATTTTCGGATTTGGCAAAAAGGTTTGGAATTCCCTTATTATCTTTTTACATGTTCATAAAGAAGTGAAAACTTTTTCGTTTCAATATCTATTGACGTGTTAGAATTTTATTTTAAGGATTAGGTTTTTTATTCTGGTTAATAATGTGTTATCTCTAAAGAACGTAAATATTAAATATTACACTATTCACTTTATGTTTGATTGGGTAGAAAACTTTAATTTAACTATACAAACATAGTATAATCGCGCTTTCGGGGCATGATTTTTGTTAAAATTTATGCAGCTTTAAAGAATAAAACTAATAAATAATAAAGCTTGGAAAATGATAGTTCAGACTTAAACCAAAAAAATCCTGCATAACCTAATGCCTTAGTAAGGCGTAAGGCAAAAAAATAATAATTATAATAAAAAATATAGATATTCCAATGTGGACGTGAGCGTGGCGGTGGCGACACCGACTGGTCTGATCACACCGATCATTTTCAACGCGGATTCGCGCGGCATTCTGGACATCTCTACTAATATGAAGGAGCTTGCTAATAAAGCGAAAGAAGGACGTCTACAACCTCAGGAATACCAAGGGGGGACCGTCACTGTATCCAATCTTGGAATGTTTGGTGAGTTCAGTGTTTACTTGTCTAGATTAACTGCTTTGGTGGTATAGTGGTTAGCATGTACGCTTGCACAACTAGACGTTTTGGGGTCGCGGTGGGGTCAAATTTAGTTATTGAGTCTTTCCGTTAAGAAAGTCTCGGTAACAGCCTGAAGTTGGGAAGTTTTTGGTGTTTCACCCCTGTAAGGGAGGCGCCTCATCTCTTACTGGTCGTGTCATCCCAACAGAGTTGAGAGTGGCAGGACTATAAATTGCACTGGAATCTGCGCATATATTTCTGCACTATAACATCTCCTGCTCAGTTGGCTAATCTCAGTGAAATTGGCTGCTGTGACCGAAACGGTCAGTAGGATAATACTTGTCCATACACTGGTCTGCAGTTAGAGAGATAACGCTCATCATCTACAAAGATGTGAAATTTTAATCTTGGAATGCTAGGTAAGTATATCGGTTTCGGTCACAGGAAAAAATATCATAGAATATTCATGCGCAGCAGACATTATAATTAAATGTCTCATTGGTCTAGTGGTGAGTTTATAAATCCTGGGGAAATAATTCTAAGAAGTAAGGGGAAGTTGGGATGTTGATACTTGATCATGTTGCCATGCCATGTTGCCATGCCATGTTGCCATGCCATGTTGCTTTGCCATGGAGAACACGAACATGCACAGTCGTTGGTCCTGTTGGCTGTTCCTTACCTCTTTCTGATCGTATCGAAACTCCTTTCAACTATGAGAACGAGAGAATAGAGTGAGTAACTGAGTAGTTGTGTTAGTGCACTCTCTCTGGTACCCATGATCGATTTAGCTCCTTAAACATTTTTTTTTAATTTAAAGCATAGTAAACTATATGAATTTAACAATAAAACGAATGCTATAACATAGTTTATAATAATTTTTGGTGTGCTAAAGGAATTCCAATGTAACTACTAATAAGGATATACTAAGAAAAGTCAGTTATAAAAACATGATTGTGTTTTATTTTTAGATTAGAGATTGTACATGGTGTTGTAAAGTGATTTTTTAATTTGATAAGCGCTGATAACAAACAATAAGTGAATGTCATAAGATTTTTATTATCATGACTGCATAATATTTAAGCATATACTCGTATAAATGTGGATTGCTAGAAAATATTTTTTTAAATAACTGTCAGCTTTTATTATCCGAGATAATATTACAATGTAATCCCATACATATATAGGTGTTCTATTCCTTAACTGATTGGGCAGTACTAATTCGGGCTATTTATTATTTTGCCTAAATATTTTATAGATGGCGAAACCTGTCGAAATAAATTATTTTATAAAAATGTATAGAATGTAGAAAAACGTTTGAATACGTAATAAAACCACATTTTTTTATTTTATTATATGATTTCTACCATAACTACTAAACGAAAATAATAACTATGCGCAAAATCGTTTAAAGTTTAAATTCAGAATCTATTCTAATATTATAAAGAGGAATTTTTTGTTTGTTTGTATCGAATAGGCTCCGAAACTATTTAATGAAATTTGGTAAGAAGATAGTTTGAGACCCTGGGAAGGACATAGGATAGTTTTTATCACGTCCCATTATATATTAAGAGGGTGAAAATGGGAGTGAAAGTTTGTATGGGGAAGTAAAATAAAAACAATATATTCTATTTATAAATGAATATATTTGTCTGTATCTGTAGGTATCACAATGTTCAACGCTATCATCAACCCGCCTCAGTCCCTCATCCTGGCGTGCGGCGGCGTGCAGGAGATCGTCATACCTGACAAGGATGAGCCACAAGGGTATGTTGTTTCTTACAATAGTTATTTTTCCATCTTATATTTGATTTTACAAAACTTATTGTTCTTTATTATACTAAATTATTCTCAATAATAAACGAATACGTCTGTCAAAATAGGCGGAATTAAAGTTTTCGTTGTTTACGTTGTGCGCTTGAAGCGCCACCGACGGCTAAATCTCGCAGTGAGACCTCCTAGTTCATTGTTTTGGCAATCTGATTATTACAATATTAGTTTGTATGTGTGAGTATGTTTGTTATTTCTTCATACTAAAATTGCTGCGCGGATTTTGATGATATTTAGTACATATACAGCTTATGACTTATAGTAACACATAAGCTACTATTACTCGGCTAGTAACAATATACTTTATTTTCTTTTGGATTCTAACTTTATAATATTAATTTTTACTAATGAATAAAAAATATAAAATCAATATTTTGTTCAAAAAAGAAAAAATATATGTATATAATTTTTTAAATTATTGTTATTATTGTTTTATGATTATTTTTATTTTTAGTTAGTAAAACTATGTTATTTATTGAAATAAATTTAGCACCTTATCCTTATTAATTGTCTTTATGAACAAGGATAGAAAACAAAGATATATATTTTACTAATAGTAGAAGCGCACAAAATTGTGGATGAGTGAATAGGTGTTTATTCCTTAAGGTTGTAAGTACCAAAACAGATTTCAGTGATTAGAGAGAAGCGTCCATACAGTATATAATTTGGTTTAAGACATAGGCTGTTGTTTATCTATGAACCTTACCACGGAGTTAGAGCTGCAGCTAGTAACTAGTTTTAAATATTTTAAACAAAACTCAGAGACTCAGTCTCTCCCGTCACCATGATTGCTGTAAATCATTCAAAACGTCGGGAACCAAAAATCAAAATAAATCCGCGAAAAAATCCGAAAAAATAGATATATTTGAAATATCAAATATTCGCGTAAATCTAAGAAAGTATTTTTTTAATAACCAAATAAATTATTATAATTACTTAGTAATATAAATTAATGATGTTTATGTCCAGTTTCCGCCTCGCGAAGTTCATAACATTCACCGCGTCGGCCGACCACAGGGTGATCGACGGCGCGGTCGGCGCGCAGTGGATGAAGGCGCTCAAAGAGAACCTCGAGGACCCCGCAAATATCATACTGTAATATTGTACACATCAACTATTTACTCTCATTAGATTCCCGTAACGGCTGTTGGAACTAATTAAATAAAACAATTTTTATTTATTTATAATCTGTGGTCTTTGGCCTATACTTTTATATTATGGAGGGTATACCTAAGGAGGATTATCTCTGTGATGAAAGTGGCCATCGAAAAGCTTTAAAATAGGGTATCAAGTGAAGAAAATGCCAAAAGTATTATTAGAAATTCACAAAAGATAAATCACTCTCTACGTTTATATCAGTGTTTTGTCATTATATTTACTAAATTATTTTGAATTACGTATATAGTTTCAATAACTATCAAATCACACAAAATATTAAAGTTTTCAACTCGGCACACTTCATAGTTCATTTCATTTACAAATGCTAAATTCATATTATTCCCCTTTTGCTACGCTAGCGCCATTCTGGGGGGTTTTTGAACTGTTATTTACCGCTTACAGCATTTGCTTTAGGTGGACACTTTCAACTTGTCTAACATATAAGATACTTCTCCTTACCTCTACCCTCCATATTTTATATAATGTGTACTTTAAACAGATTAAATAACTTGTGTTGGTCCAAATTAGTTCCGTGATTTGCCAATAGAGAATCTAATGACTCCATGTTGGTAGCTCCAAAATGGTATGCGATGTTTGATTATGTTGGCTGCCTGTTAGAATAATGGAACACTGTCGGTGTTGAAATGGTTGTTTCTGAAATAATTGAATTGTTCTCATACTGTTTTGGAGTTACTAGCTATACAATTTAAGCGTACGAATTTCAATGTAGTTTGCTGATGAAATTACCGATATATAAATATAATTCTAATATATGGCACTGCCTTGTAATAATAAATAGTATTTAATTCCAGAGTAAGAAGGTGAGTGAACATGTTATTTAAATCGATATGAGATTTTTATAATCGATTTTTCTTTTCCTTTTATATACATATTTGATGCAGACGCGCTGGAATTTAACTTAAAAAATCGAGTCAGCAAATTATAATGAAATCGATATAGATTCAATATCCTTCGATTTCATGATATTAAGATATGAAGGCTTGAAGGTTTTTAATGAATTCGGAGAACGTAGTTGTAAGAGCACATTTGTAATAAAAAAATTACATAAGAAAATAGTAAATTTTTTATAGATGACCACAGTTCGAAGGAAGTGCTGTAACATTTTAAGGGGTTATTTATTTATTTACATAGTAATATTATGGACGATGAAAGTATCAAAATGTTAAACATAAATCTTTTAACAACAAAATTCATACTTATGTTGCTAGCTGTTTGTGTTGCACTAAGAAGAATTAGAACACCATTTTTTAATTGTATCCACAGAAGAATGTACCTTTTTTGTCTAAGACATATTGGTTTCCTGCCATCTCGACAAAGTCGTGTGAAAGGAGTTTCGTATTCAAATATTTAAAATCATATTTGTTATTATTCTATTATTATTTTTATTTGTATAGTTTTTTTGGAGTAGAGATCTATTTGTATCCATGTTTCTTTTGAAATTACTATTTTATGTAAATCACTGGCTGTAGTTCGATGTAAATATTCGAATATTGCGGAACTACATATTTGTTACCATCTATCGTCTTTGGTAAATGATTATAGGGACGTTAGTAAATATATATTATTTATAAATAAATATAATTTTTTGTTTTTTTTTAATACCTTATTAAGGGAATAAAATTAGTAGTTATCTACCAAACTTTTTAAAAGTAACGTATAATAAGATATGTATATTCGTAATTAAAAAATATATAAATAAAAATTTTTTGGATATTTATATTAAAAATACTCATTATAAACATGACTATTTCTTTAAGCATGCACAAAAAAATTGTGGATTCATTTTTTAATATCAATATTTTTTAATTTTTAAAATGACTGAGAAAATAAATTAGATACTCGTATTATTTCCTGTTTATTACAAAGTAAACGCGAAATATTATTTAACTAAATAGATCAAATGCAAAAAAGATTCTATATTAATTAAGGACATTTGAAGGGTCATGGCCGAATACATTTGTTACAGTTGCGTGCGAAAAAACAGGGAGGGCGCGTCACGTAGCGCCTGTCACGCGCCCGAAGTGAACTAATTCTATTATTTATTTTATGGGTAATTTCGCTTGATGTTAATTAATGAAATGTAGTTAGTAATATTGTGTAGTTTATAAATTCATTTTTGTACAGATTAGTATATTTTTAAATATTTTTGCCATTTAGATAATAATCGTAAATCTTAGAAATCATTGCGTATTTTGGTTTTTGAACACTATAAAATATCGCTTTGTTCGGGGCGTTCCTAGGTGCCTGACAGTAGCTATGTGTTACTGGAGAGTGGAGGTATTGTCGCAATGAAAATATCCAGGCGTTATCAGAATAAAAAGTAGCCTATACAATTTAACGGTGTTGTAGATTCCTATTAGTAATGAAATTAGTGTATTTTCAACCGACTTCCTCAAAAAGGAGGAGGTTCTCAATTCGGCTGTATGTTTTTTTTATGTTTTTTACCTCAGAACCCAGCCGATACAAAGCAAAGCACACCGACTTCGAAAATATTTGATTAGGTATGTATAGTAAATGAAAACTACCAATCAGTTATTTTTTACTTTTTAGGGCTCTTGTTTGAAGTCGGTTTTTATTTTTTTGGTAAAAAGTTTTTATTTAGAATTAAATCAGTAGTTTAAAGATAAAATTATCGACAAAGTGTAAAAACACGCACGCAATGTAAAACAAAAATATCAGACATCGATAACTATGTTTATAGTCACAAAATGTAGTACATCCATGGGGTATACAATACCTATGTGAGAAACCTTCTATCAACTTCCCACTAACTAGTTCCAGTGAGATTTGGTCACAAGCTTGAAGGACAATCCTCATAATATGCAGATAGAAAAAAAATTACTATTAAGTACTAATTGTGCTGCATACTTGTCTCATTTCTGTATTCGGTCATAATTGAGATTTCATAAAAATACATGCTGAGAATTATTGCACTTTTAATAATGTCCGTAATGTCTAAAAGAATCGCAACTTTTTACAACATTAAAAGAGCAAAATTAACATCTTCTTCAAATATATATCTTTGTTTAGAATCAAGAATAAATATATAAAATGGCAGATAGTACGATAGACGTAGAGTCAGAAACTGAAACTGTCAAGCCTATTAAGGAAATTCCTGTCGTCCAAGACCAAGGTCTATTTAAACATCAAACTGGCGATGTTTACGATGGCTTCTTCGAAGCTAAGAAAAAGGATAGAAGTGTTAAAATGCACGGTAATATATTTTATTATTATTTTATTTAATATGATTTTTTACTACATTTTGGTCTGCGATTTTGCTACCGTTTTATGTTAATACATAAATATAAATAATAGGTAGTACTGGGAATTGGTATCTTGGATACCATGTATGATATTTTATTTATAAGTAGGTTTAACATGGACGTTGGGCCGAGGTGTGCACCCCACTGCCATGAAAATATATAAAAAAAGTTAAATAAATGAAATTGTATTAGTAAAATCCCTTATTAGATTTACATATACATATGTGAAACAAGGTGTTAAGTAAGATATGAATAAAAATTATAAAGTTAATCATTTAAAGATTAGTTTAATGTGAAGAAGCAGATACACCTTCTTCTTTTTCACATCTTGGAATAATTCTTCAGCCGCTCATTGTATCTACAGAAGTAAAATTATAATTATAAAAGAGAATTTATATAGTATCTACATATATAGAGAGAGTAGATTCGTGCTGGTTTTTCGGGGTCGTGCACGTTGATATTATTTACACATTATGTAGTTTCATCGTAAACAGAGGGATGGTTTGAAATGAATACTTTATAAATAAACAGAAAATATATTTCTAACTAGCATTGCACGCGGCTGCCCTCGCGTTCAGATGACCTAAAACCAAATTCTTAGGTTTTATATATCAGTATTCTCTTGCAATGCAGTTTTTGTATTTTTTCTCAGAAATGATGACATTTTCCTGCGGTAAGAAGTATCCTATATGTTGACCCAAAAACGAGATATTTTCCCACAGAAAAATGTAGAAGTAGTAAAAAGTTGTAAATCTTATATATTGACCCGGATAACCAGCTATCGCCATACCAAATTTCATCAAAATCCCTCCAGTGGTTTTTCTGTGATGCGGTAACAGACCGACTGACAGCAGACATAAATTCTAAAAACTATAGATTCGGCCTCTTTATCGATAATAAATTTTATTTCAATAAGATTTTCCAAAAAAATATTTAATGTACAGGTTCGGCTTTTTATTATATTATATATAGATTATATAGATTTTAAAAACGTGTTATTTATCGTAGCTTAGTAATATTTCCATGGTTAGTATACTGTTGCAGTTTACAATATGGTAACGGTGCTTTCTAAAAAGAAACATTTAAGATAGAATTGGTAGGATTATAGAATACCAATTGATGATACTTCACTTGGGCTTTTCCTCATAAAAATCGCAAAAACTTTGTCTCTACTCTGTAAGAACACTAACTTAATATTTTTTTAAAGTAGTATATAAGATCTCATCTGCTAGTGGAAGTGGAATTCGGTTAAAATTGATTAAACCTTTCCGGAGATGGAGTAGGTACAAACAGACAGATTAACAGACAAAAAAATTATGTTAGCTATTTAATCAAAACAAACATTTTAATCTTACTTAAAACTACATAGGTTTACATTATTATGTAGAATAATATGACAAGGTGTTGGTCGAATTTCATTAAAGTTCTAAAACATTTTACTTAATTTAAATACCAGTTGTTTACAAACAAAATTAACAAAGATTATATACTTCTATAAGTTTTAAATTTAAGAATCACTCAAGCATTACAAAACGTTTTTGTCTTTCATCATGGAGCTTAATGGAGTGTACCGCCATCCATTCCGTACAGACATCATTGCTTGACGTCACGCTCTGATTACTTGAAACGATCTTTTATTTCCTATTAAGAGCACTGTTTTAAAGTGTTATCATGTGAATTTGGTCTATAGCAATTAGTATATAGTGTATAAAATAAAAGTAATAACGCAGACACATGTATGGAGACGTTCTTATATCATTATAAATACCAAATTAGACATTTTACGAGTAATCTGGTTTACTTACTTTATGTTTACTTATAGTTGCTTTATAATTAACTAGCATTGCCCGCGGCTCCGCCCGCGTTCCGATGGCCAAAAACCAAATTCTTAGGTTTTACATATTAGTATACTCTTACATTACAGTTTTTGTATTTTTTCTCAGAAATGAGATATTTTTCCGCGGTAAAAGTATCCTATTTGTTGACCCGGATAATCAGCTATGACTATATTAAATTTCATCAAAATCCGTCCAGTAGTTTTTCTGTGATGCGGTAACAGACAGACAGTTAAAAATTCTAAAAACTATAGATTCGGGCTCTGTATCGATAATAATGTCTATTTCAATAAGATTTTCCAAAAGATATTTAATGTACAGACTTCATTCAGTTAGAATTTTATTATATGTATAGATTACTTTATTATAATTATTACAACAAGTTATTATATTCTTCCTCGAAAGTAACTTATAAAGTACGTACGTACTCCTAAATCAGCTTTATCTAAATTCGAAATCCCTTCATCGTTTGTTAAAAAACGTAATTTTTCTCACTATTAAATTTTGTAAAGGCCTCGTATATCTTATAATAAAGGGGTAACGATCTCAATTAAGATGTAAAAGATGTAATTATGTGTGCTCCAGTCCGTTGATCGAGAGCGTTGTTTTTTTCTCTTTCCAATCATCACACATTGTGTGTCGATATGTTTAAATTAAGATAAGTGTTCGTTCATCATCTATACATATAATAAAATTGTAGCGAACCCGAATCTGTACATTAAATATTTTTGGGAAAATCTTATTGAAATATACATTATTATCTATACAGAGGCCGAATGTATAGTTTTTAGAATTTTTGTCCGTCTGTCTGTCTGTCTGTTACCGCATCACAGAAAAACCACTTGAGGGATTTTGATGAAATTTGGTATGGTGATCGTTGGTTTTCCGAGTCAACATAAAGGATACTTTTTACCGCGAGAAAATGTGTTATTTCTGGAAAAAAATAAAAAAACTGCAATGTAAGAGTACTATACTAATATGTTAAACCTAAGGATTTGGCTTTTGATCATCTGAGCGCGGGCGGAGCCGTGGGCAATGCTAGTTGTAACATAAAAACAATAGATTAGTCAATCAAATATATGTACCTACATTGTGATACAGACATTATTATTTATCAGGGCCAGGTATGTACACAACGGCAGAAGGGGACATATACTCTGGAACTTGGGACGCTGATCGTCTCGGTGTTAATGAAAATGTAAGCGTGGCTTTTACTGATGGCTCGAAATATGAAGGCCCTTTGAAAGATTGGTGTTACAGCGGCTCGGGAAAGTACATGTACCCAGACGGTAGTATTTTAATGGGCGATTTTAATGAAAACATGCCAATTGGCGGTTTGACTCTAATCGACCCTAATGGCCACGTTTGGCTTGGCAAGGCAGAGCAGGGCTTCGGATGGTTCGACCCTGTCAATCACTTTTACGACATGCTAGAGAAAACTAGAGAAAGTAAAATTAGAAGGCCTCGATCTACGTTGGAGCCGATAGCCAAATCAACTATTTCAAAAATAAAAACTCTGTAAAAGTTTAATAATAATATGTTCGTTCTCTAATCTAAGTTGGTTTATTCAGATTTTGAATTATATAGGTTGTTATTAAATTAATAATAATAAAGTGATAATTTTTTGTATACGGTACATTTTTTTATTTAAGAATGTAGAATTTTAAAGAGTGCAGTAGAATAGGTTAGCAGGTCCTTGATACTTATGACATAGTATATACACGTAGGACATATTTTACTATATCTGTGATATATTTCGAATAGAATAATTAAAGTATTATGTTTTAAAAAGTATGTAATTTAATTTTTTTGATCCTAATATGTTTATATATTATACCTATAGTGTGATCATTCTATTTATAGCAGTGGTCCAGGTAATGTAATTTTAAAATCACATGCCATGATAACATAACGGTATACAAGTTCTTTGGCCCCCGTACTATTTAACGCACCTTTAACGTGACAGGAAACGGCCATCCAAAATGCATATTGAAATGAGCACAAGGTATAAGTACCTAACTTCCGTCAACAGGATCGTCGAATTAACATGGTTCCAATTGCTAAAGTAAACATAAGAGGCACTTAAGATTTATTAATAAACTAGCGAATCACCTCGCCCCGCTCGGGTTCGTTCCTAGGTACGTTTTGACGGTTAGTATAGATTTCTCAGAGATGAGATATTTTCTCGTAGTAAAAAGAATCCTATTAGTTGACCTGGATCTATCATCATACCAAATTTCATTAAAATCTATCTAGTGATTATGTCATGATGCGTTCCCAGACAGACAGACAGACAGATATTGGAAAATGTATGTATTTCGTAGTTTCATTTTTTATTCTTTACACTTAATTTAGTTTTTTTAACTTAATTTAGTTACATGTATGAAGTGCCGATACAATTTTTTTTATATTTTGTAATTTGATTGGAAAATTGTATAGAGGTTAATATGGGATGCCTATCTTCAAGTAAAAAGGTTGTGATATATTACGGCCAAACGTACAGACGGACAATCGAACTCGACAAAATTACGGGTTTTCTCGTATCGACGGTAAGCTTTAAATTGAGTCAGCCCAAAACTCAGCCACCGTTATAGTTTTATAATATGTGTATCTGTAAGCTACTTTAAGTGAAGGTACGGTACCCTAAAAAGGTCAGTTAAAATGATAATTAAGAAAAAATAAAGTTTAAAAAGTGATAAAAGCTCACAAACCAACTGACTTATAAACAAAGTCGATCGAACGTTGTATATAAACAAAAGGTTTCGGATAATTGTGAAATAACTTCTAACTTGCTAAGTACTGTTACTTAACCAGTTAAAGATACGTTTGTGATATTTTAACATTTGAACCCACTTGCAGTAACTTAAGTGTACTATCGAATACAAATGTCAAGTGGCATGTTACGCGAAAGGACATTCATGACTGAACTGCTTGCCTATAGAATTGGAAATGGATCTGAAGATGAAAATATAATACATAATATAATTAAAGTTGTTTATGTAGTAAAATGTTTGTATGAAATGTACTAAATATCATTTTAGTAATTCACGGCAAAAAAGTCTTATGGTGAAGGACAACATGGTGAGGAGGCCAGCATGTCTGAGAGAACTTAACAAGTTTTCGAAGGTCTTGTGTCCGTCATACTACACTTGGCTAGCGTGGTGGACTATGGCCTGATACCCCCATTTAGAAGGGAGACTCGTGCCCAGCAGTGGGTCGTTAAAAAGGGCTGTATACAGGGTAGTAACAAATTGATTGCTTAAAACATAAATATATCTATAAATTGTATTATTTTCTTTATATAATTACCTAGCGACTAACCCTTGCTACGGTCAGGTTCGTCCCTAGGTTGATTCCCCATACGAACTTTCATCCCCATTTTCACCCCCTTAAGCAATGATTTCCGGGATAAAAAGTATCCTATGTCATTCCCAGGGTCTCAAACTATCTTCTTACCAAATTTCATCTAAATCGGTTCAATAGATCCAGAGGTTACCCCCTACAACGTCATAATCTCATGAACTTACAAATTTTACCTCTTTATAATATTAGTATAGATTGCTAATTTTAACAGGGATTTCTATTTTCTAGTTCGAAATTATTATTTAATGGTCATATGCTTATGTAGGTTACACAAATATGGATCAATATATTATGTTAATCTATCTATCCATGATAAAAATGGGTATCTAACACCCAAACATCTGTACACAAAAGTCGTTGTTAAAATTGCTGACAGCTGTCCATTGTTTTGTAATTAAAAAATAAACTGAAATAGGAAGCTTATTCTATTTAAGCTCAGACAATGTATTGTTCCAAGCCTTGTTGAAAATTTAAGGTTGAGACGTGGTCATTAAAATTAGCACGTAGACGTTAAAAAGGTTCTATAGACTCATATGACCTATTATATGACCAGAATGATGCAATTTCTGTCATCTATAAGGAATAGCAAATGGGCAGTCGCCCACTAATAAAAACGAATGACTGTTTTAGCATTGAGTGTACGCCTACTGCAAAGCTCGGTAACTATCAAAAACACCTTGTGAGTATGTTAAATTCTTATATAATAAACTTTTACGTTTTATTGTCTTAGTGCAATCAAGTTTAACAATATACTTTTCAATATTCATTATTCAAAGTATCATAGTGTTGCAGTAACTATACAAAAACAGTTGTGTAATTTGCTCTAACGATTAATAAATATTTACTTTAACATGCAAAGAAAAAGTTGAGATAATGCAGTGAAAAGTTTCATAAGAGTTAGATAAACAGATCCTGGTTTTGAAATAAAAATCTTCCCCGTTGATAACGCTGAAATTGTGTTATCAGGCTACTGTAATTAATTCACGCAACATACACAATCTGAGTAAGCTTACGTTCATTCACCAAGTGAAGCAACACGTTTAATGCTCTACGTTCAATGAAGCTCATCTACGAGTGATGTAGAGTCGCTTGTAGTGAACGTTCATTGTATAGAGTCGTGTATTTTCTTTCGCAGTTTCCGTTGACGTAATATGTAAGCGGCAACAGGTCGCAATACCTAGAGACTAGAGTAGTTTAGATGTTCGGCAGATGTCGACTGAAAGAGTCGTTGGTGCGAGCGCCGTGAGCGCTTCGCACGCGCCTTCCCTTATCACGTTATCAGCGCTTATCAGTTACTCATCGCGAATATCGCGTTACAGTTGATACACTGCAAATACCAGTGATTAGTTTGGAACCGATCATGATCGACAGATTTATTGCGTTCTCCTTGTTTTATTTGTGCAGTTTTATTATTATCGGATATGTAACTGGTCAGGGTAAGTTCCATATGCTTTTTTGTTTTTCCGATAAGAATATGTATGGGAAATGAGTAATGCACAGTGTTATATTGTAGTAATATTTGTAATAGTATAGTCCATTTGAAATATTTTCTGCTTATTATATCGCTAATCGTGACGATCCGTTTGTTTTACAATATATGTACCCTATTTGATTTTTTAATTATTTATTATATGTAACCACTATTTACTTTATCGTTTAACATACTGAAATACTTGGATAAATAAATTATCACGATGATATCATAATACTGCTATTGTAAGTCAGTTACCATTTTCGTAGATAAAATTTAATATACAATGAATACAGATGAATGAAAAAACTAAAAATTTTTTATAAATATATAAAAAAATAATATTTCAGGATCTAAAAGTAAAATAAAAAAAAATACGTATCTATAAATTATACTACTTATATATAAATATCCACAAATGAAATGCATGTAAATTTTCAAATAGACGTTTAATTAAAATGAAAGCTAATGCATTAAGATAAATCTTCATAATTAAGCTAAGTCAGTCCTTATCAGTCCATAAGGCGCATCTCGCTTCAAAAGGAAAGATTAATTATTTTGACTTAAAATTAATGTACACAAAAATAGCATTACAGATGCTCGAACCCACCTGTTACATTAGCATTCTGAAATAGAAATTATTCTGAATAAGAATGACAGTTTTATTTACATCAAGATAGACGCGCCCGTTCACATTTGTACGGGTTTAAATGTCCATGCCAGATTTAGAAGAATATAGTATGGAATGAAAATTTATTAGACACGCTTGAAATAGTTTTTCAAGAAATTTTGAATTAAAAATAATGGATGTATATACCTATAGGGTCGTTTTTTGTGTGAAAATAATGTAATATAGAAATACCTAGGGGTAGGGTAGAGTATATTTTTATCAGTCGATAGCCATGATATCAAAATTTGGCGATTTCCCATGCCATATTCACCGAGATTATTTGTCTGTTACAGCAAACAAACTATTTAATCTTATTAAGTAAACTAACACCTTATTAATCGGGCAAATATTTTTATAGCTTTACACAGTATATCTGAAAGCTATGAAGGTTATTCTTGAGATCTTAAATGGATATATTTTCAAGTTTGGTCAAATTACGTTTTCGTTTTATTTTAATAAGAATATTTTTATTTGAATCATCTATGCAGATAAATGTAAGTCGGGCTTTATTCCTACGATGAATATCACTGTACTAATAATTTAATAACTCTGCATTTAGAATGAATATCCAGCCTGCAGTTCGGTATACTTAATAACATGCAAGGAAAAACTCAGCTTAAAATTACACTTGATAGATAAATAAACCAGTAGCAAGATAGAACTTTTGCATTATCAAACGACGAATTTGAACTTTCCAAAATTTTTCAAACTTCTGGCCCACGATGAAACTGCCATATATAGATAGAAGACATAAAAAAATTATTAACAATACGTGACTTAAAGTGTGACGTTACTGAGATATTTGGAAATAAAGACTTATGTGAGAATTATGGCAAACATAAAAATGAACTTATTAAGTGATGATGAATACAGGTTGCTTCAAGTATGTATTTTTTAAAAGAAATTAAAACTAGCAGCACAAAAAAGTGTTTCGTTTGCGATACGGCTTAGTAATTAATTTATTTTAATGTGTCAAACCGAATAATTTATTTATTATGTACAAAGTTCATAGTTTAAGCTTAAATATATATTATTGGCAGTGGTAGCCCAGTGGTAGCGCGCTCACTTGTTAAACCAAGTGAAGCGGGTTCAAATCTCGGGTCTCGCACCTCTGATATTTTCATGTGCGAATCATTTCTAACATGATTACCACTTGCCTTACGGTGAAGGAAAACGTCGTGAGGAAACCTGCATGTCTGAGAGAACCTAGCAAGTTTTCGAAAGACATGTGAAGTCCGCCAACCCGCACTTGGCCAGCGTGGTGACTACGGCCTGATCCGCCTCATATTGAAGGGAGGGTCGTGCCCAACAGTGGGACGTTAAAAAGGGCTGAATAATGATACATTATTGTGATAGATCCATGTAATGTAATAATATATTGATACGTAGGAAACGTGTACTGTGCACAGTTTTCAGTTAAGTCTATTTTAAGACTGCGTACATGATTCTATTTAACTTTAAACTTATATATTTATTTACGTCAAGAAGCAAGAATTGACGTTAATCGATTTCCGCTTTAGGAAATTGTTTATTTTAAGTCATATAAAAAGTAAGAATATTAAAAAAAAAGCTTTCTTGCAATAATAAGTTACAAAGCTCTCTTTAGGATGTTACGGTTAAAATTATACCAATAAATTCTGTCTTGATTCATAGTTAAAAATTCTAATTGAAATTTTATCATAACTTTAGGCCAATCTAAAGCAGGAAATTATAAAATAGCGTAACTAAGATGGCGTAAACTAGAGCATTTCCAATTTTGAAGCGCAACTAACTTATCTTATGGTATGTTTATATTTTATTCCAAAAGAGGCTTGATTTTAAACAGATGCCAATTCCGTCCGTGGTCGATACACCTGAAGTTATATTTGTTTTATTTGTTGTAAGAGCGCTCACGCTATAAAGAAATAAAACATGCTTAACGTCGAATCTCTAATCACAATAATTAAGTGATCTTTTGACCAACTTAAAAAAAAGAGACGCCACTGAATAATACTTTTTGTGTGTCTTACAATAGGTATATTCGTGGATTCGTTTGATTTTAAAGGAATATTTTATACTTACCTCAAGTATGGTCACATATAAAATTCAATAAATAAATAAATAAATATGTTGGGACAGTATATTTTTAATAACCCCGTACTTTTTCGAAGTTAGTCTGGAAATTTGTGTTAGTCAAGATTTTTCTAAATATTATTAGCGATCAGAATAATATGGAAGTCTTCCATATTATCAGTTTTCTATTAGCAATAATTATTATGGGACCTCAACTCGTTTCAGTTGTGATGATACATTTTCAGTTTATTTCAACCAAATTATTTATAACATCTAAACCCTAGTAAGGTATGGCATAGATTAATCCACTTCAGCCTTTAATTTTCATTGACATCAAATAATGATAACGCCCACGTCTTACAACACACTAAGTACCTTACTAAACACACTGTATCCAAGGACTTGATAATTTTGTACTAACAAGCATTAGTGCAAACGAATTATACGCTAAAAATATACTTTATCTCTAATCCAGAATGATCGGTCTCAGATAATGAAAGAAGAAAGTGTTAATGAAACATAATGGGAGTGGGCGGTCCGTAATTGTATTTCTGTTGCTATAAGTGGGTTCAATGCAAGCTTTAATTACACTTATCAGTTGCAGTTCGTTGACTAAAAATGGCTTAAAATTACCTACTAAATTGTCTCGAGATTTCGAAACTAACAGAGCCTTAGGCTTTAATTTCTTGAAATCAAAATTGCTAATTTGAATTTAATAATATTGTTATATTATAAGTTTTGATGCCTAAATTGTAAAAAATGACTGGCATACAAAAACGGCGCACTTAAGTAACAATTTATTTTCGTATCTAATCATTATTAATGTATGTAAAATAACCTAAAAAATTATTAAAAATTTGTAATACAGCACAAACGGATTTCCATTTATATTATTTTTATAGTGCTCAGAACACGTGTGAACAACATCAAACTATTTGTAGCTAATCTGTGTAATATGTAATGCTTATCCATAATCTAAAATACGCCTACAACACAGTGTATACACACGCTATACAAGTTGAATAGAAGCTGCTTAATGGTAATATTTATTATTATCTGTTTTAAATTTATAGACAAACATTAATTTAATAACCACATAAAACATAACTTACCTACGTAGAAAGTAATACATTTACCATAAAAAATGATTGATTATGCTATATAGCCAATATTTCATCTGTGGAAATATAGTTTCTATATAATAATAAAAAAAGTGCAACAAAAACTAACATTTTTTTCTTAGCAGATAAATCTCACTAATTTTAGTATTATTTGTGTATTTTTTATTTAAAAAATATATATATAAATCAGCAGAACTATACAATAGCTCCACGCGTGAGAATCCAGAAAACTGTGGAGTGCGTGATCTTTGCATTTCCCTAATGATATACCTTAGTAAATTAAAAAAAAAATGAAAAAAATAATAATAGGTTACATATTATTATTTAATGAGTATCTCCTTTTTTACGATGTTATAAAATTATTATAGATAAATAAGAAATATATATTATTATGTCTCTACTAACATATTGTAAAACAAGGAATTAGAAGATATTAAAAAAAAAGGTAAGTATAAAAATTATTAATAAAAACTACGAGTGAATTAATATTTGAATTGTAATAACAAAATTTATAAAAAGCTAGGTAATAAATAACTTTCATGATAAAAAAAATTTACACACAAACATCAAAATGTATAAGTAAGATATTTACGTTCGATTCTCTGCACACAATGCGTCACATACAAATAAGTAATCAATGGCGGTAAGTCAGGTTTGCCGACACATTTGGGTCACGTCAGAGCAATCTATGTCACGCTTAGGAGTACCAACAGTACCTAATTATGCGGCTATTGTAGTTTCGATTGAATTAAATAAATGAACTCTAAATAACAGTAACAATGTATTTATTGTAAGAAAACATGTTGCAGCGTTTTTCTGATATAAAAATTTTAATTATGTCTTTACAAGTACAAGAATATATGTACTAAAACTTGATAGTATTTATGCTTACAATAAAAAGATTGGTGCAAAAAGTTATTATGTAATATTATTGCGTGCCTCTGAATTATGAATATATATATATATATATATATATATATATATATATATATATATATATATATATATATATATATATATATATATATATATAAGTGTTAGTTTCATACAATAATCCGATCGATCTTCTGTAAATAAAAATATTGATATCAGATATCCCACGGGGACTCCTTAATGGATAAGTAATAAGTACATATAAAAGTCGCCTATAACCACGCACGATGCGTTTCTAATTTCTTAAAATTACTTGAGCATTGATCTGCGACTAGGTGGCAAATAGTTTTCCTGTTTATTTATTTATATATTATAAATACTGGTCTATTTCTCATATTAATTTTATGAAATTGCTTTTATGACCAAAACTCACAACGCAACTTTTTTTGCATTATTATTTGTTTCATTTAATTTATAGTAACATATTATATACCTATTATAATTAATATATAAAATAATTGTACCTAATAATATTATGTTACTCTGGTATAAATTCATTATTCAGTACAGTTCATTATTCATTACAAGTCAAAGGGCCAGTGAAAGAAATTCTTTCGGAACATCTACATTCTTATAATGTTTATACAATTGAGAAATTTCGGCGACTTTCTCCCTTGATTAATAGCGCATTGTTTTATACCGGCTATTCATTTGTCGACATTACATTCTTATATCTGTACAAATATTTTATGCTATTCATTAGAATATGTAGTTTTTGAAATAATAATTAATCAGTATTATACATATTTTTTAATGTCAAACTCTACATTCTTCGTGTATAATTTTTCAAATGTGATATATCTTGTCTATGACACAACAAATAAGTTTAAGCCGTATGCTTAAATACGCAGCATAGAATTTGATATATACACTAGCATTGCCCGCGGCCTCACCCGCGTTCAGATGACCAAAAACCAAATTCTTAGGTTTTACACATTAGTATACTCTTACATTGCGGTTTTTGTATTTTTTCTCAGAAATCAGATATTTTTCCGCGGTAAAAAGTATCCTATATGTTGACCCGGATAACCAGCTGTCGCCATACCAAATTTCATAAAAATCCCTCTAGTGGTTTGTGACAAAAATTCTAAAAACTATAGATTCGGCCTATGTATCGATAATAATGTTTATTTCAGTAAGTTTTCCCAAAAAATATTTAATGTACAGATTCGGCTTAGTTACAATTCTATTATATATATATACATATATATATATATATATATATATATATATATATATATATATATATATATATATATATATAGATTTGCATCTACATTCAATAATATTATTGTACAAGTCATGCCCGCGTGGAATAGTAAATGAACGCTAGTTGCATAGGTACGATCATAGCATACCACAACTACACGCGACAGAATCGCAATAACGATACTTTAGGCGAAAAAAGACCCCACGTTTTTATTCACGAGTGGTCATTAAAATATTTGAAATTAAAGTAGTTATTAAAATGTGAGTTTCCTTGTTGAAAATTTTGTTTATATTCTATTAGTTACCGATCAGCCCTCACTTTACTCAGGCTACATCTCTCTTAAAATAAACACTTGTATACTGAAAGAAAACCAATAATAGCATCATAGGGTCGCTATCAATTTATACTATATTGTTTTGT
Source organism: Brenthis hecate (assembly GCA_951806755.1). Taxonomy (NCBI): domain Eukaryota; kingdom Metazoa; phylum Arthropoda; class Insecta; order Lepidoptera; family Nymphalidae; genus Brenthis; species Brenthis hecate. The sequence continues at coordinate 1,919,251 of OX638279.1, read as the reverse complement.
CAGAAAAATGAAAGATATTGTTCTTAAATTGATCTTATCACATTTTGTGATGTGTCCTTTATAGACGCCTGCTATTTTCCTACTGTTAATTAAACTTTCATTTAGGTCTATTCGTTTAATAGAGGGCTTAATTAGTGGATAATCATTGTTAAATATATATTCAGTATTTCATACTTTTATATTTATTATTATTTAATTTACATATAAATTTTTCATCATATGTCCATAGTAAATAAAAATTGTATAAATCAGAAAATTGAAAATATTTTATTTAATTATTTTTAAAGGCTTACTAACTATATTTACATAGTGACAATAGTGACAAGAGTTTAACACAATAATACTTTTCTATTTCCTATATAAAGGAAGGGTATCGATAAGGCCTCATTTCCGCCCCCGAATAACGAAAAATATTATGTCATACAACAAATGAGGCCTTATCGGTACCCTTTTTATATATATATATAAAAAAATTTTTATGTAGTTACAAGTATATAAGGAGCCATTAAAGTTGTACAGCAAATAAATTTAATCTAAATATGTAAATACCATTTCTTTTTAAATAAACTTAGGCTGCCAGAGAAAATTTCTATATTACATTGCTGAAATATACAGTTATACAATTTAAAGCCACGTAAGGGTGAATTGGAATCGTATCTATTTTTTCGTTGTGGGATATAGTAGTTTGTAGTTAACAGCTCTTGCATTTTTGTTATGTATGTAAATATATTTCTATAATATAATAGTTAATTCATTAGTACGTAATCGGATGTATTTTTTCTTAAGAAGTATGTCTTAAAATATGTTTTTTTAAAGATGAAGAGCAGTTCCAGAGAAAATTGCTATGTGTACAACATGAAGAGTGCTGGCCATGCTTGTCAGCCGCGCCACACTGCCGCTGGTGTGCAGACCCATACTTTAACAATGGCGTGCCGCGATGCGATGATGACGAGAGGTAAAGTTATCAAGATAGTATTTGTCACAATATTTTAAAAATTTACTTTATTTTGGTGTTAGGAGCGCTCTTAGGGTTCCGTAGCTAAAAAAGGAAAAACGGTGCCTTTATTATATAACCGTGGTCTGTCTGTCTATCCGTGTGTTACAGTCACTCGGAGACACACTTGAAATTTGGAAGTTTGTGTCTCGTGTTAAGTGCTTTACAATTCTGTAGGTAAATTGCGGAAAATTAAAAATTTTGAAGTGGCACTGCATACGTGTTATTAAGAATCTTGGATTCTTGAATATAAGCATATGGGATACCCCCATCACCAGACCCAATATTTGTTTCTTTTGATTTTTGCTGATTGCTTTTTATAATTTTACGTACTATTTCTTATATATTATGAACTAAATTTAGCGGCTTGAAATGAAATTATATTACAATCATATTATATTAAATTATTCCTCCATAATAAATTTATTTTATTTTATAACTAGAATATTATATAATAAATTTCCACAACAGAGTTAATAGATAATAGCTAAATATATGGAATGATGCTATGTATGACTAATCATTGTTTCATTACATTAGGTTAAATACACGCACTTGTAACATTAATTTTATTTAGAAGTGATTCACTTTATAAAAGAATCTATGTTATTATTCCTAATACATAACATAGATCTAATCTTTAGATATTCGTACAATTTGCTTTACAATAAAATAAAATGGGCAATCAAATTAACTGTTCTAGTAATAATATCTGTAAATCATAATTTATACTTTTCATTAATTATAAAATATGTACATACATTGCATTGGCAAAAGTAACATTTCGATACTTGTTCTATATATGTATATGATAAAAGCTGTATTTGTTTAAATTCTACTTAATATTTTTTCTAAGATTACTAAATTAAATAACTCTACATATAAACCTTTATAACGTTTTCTCTGTTATATAGGTATTCCTCTTGTTGACTAATACTTTGTAAAAGCTAGAACAAAACAATGAACTATAAATATTTGACTCATCAATACGCAGTTAATGTATTTACTTAAACAACTGTAATGTTCGGGTCACAGGTACATTGTTCTCACATCACATTTTTGTTTGAATAAAGACGTGTCTATGATTGATTATGACGTGTAACATGTTTGGGAATGAATAGTTTTCAATTTGCTTAGTTTTTTTCTACTGAATGCGTTAATATTATCATTGATCAATCAACATCGCTTTTAAAATACCAGAATAGGTCAGCGTCAAGCTGGGCGAGTGTTCAATAGCTAATAATTCGTTTACGTAAATTTAATTATTTTAACCTTATTGCGAGGAAGAGATTTTAATGGACATTGTTATATTAAATATTACATTTAAGACAATTTTAAATTATTTTAAAGATATAATAAAATACAATACATGAGACTTCTACTGAAATTGGTATTCCTAAAAGCAACTCCACCGTCCAAACTTCACTAATATTAGAGTATGAAGGAACCGCAAAGAATGTTAAATTTCGGAGTATTGACATATAGATAAGTAAATATTCTGTTTAGTTCCCAGACACATAGGTATTTACATGTTTCTTTATTCAATAACAGTTTGGTGGAAGCGGGATGCGCGCAGGGTATGATACAACGGCCAGCGAAATCTGTATGGGAAGTTGTTCAAAATGACTCTCTCCAAGACATGTCACCAGACAGCCACGAAGCTGTTGTGCAAATACAACCGCAAAAAATAAGGTTATCCTTAAAACCACGTACGTACCATTCATGATTTCACTATAACATGTCTTATTTTGAAATACGACTCCATATTCGGTGTACACGGTTCATTGAACAAATAATTTTAAAGTAAAAACTTTTGTAAAGTGCATTGCAGTTTAACAATACTTTTACTTTTTCATTTTCATTTGTTAGTACCTATAAAATAGTTAAGATGTTATACTCATATTATACAGTACTAGCATTGCCCGCGGCTCCGCCCGCGTTCAGATGACCAAAAACCAAATAAAATAGCGCTATTGTATTTTTGTATTATTGTATTTTTTCAAGATATTTTTAATAGTTTTTGTCTTATTTAGTATTAGTATAGTAAGTTACCTTGCTAAAATATATATAGTATCAACGTGGTTCAATTCTTACCAGTTTTTGTATATTTTTCTCAGAAATGAGATATTTTCCTGCGGTAAAAAGTCCTCCTATACCCGGATTACCAGCTATGACCATACCAAATTTCATCAAAATCCCTTAGTTTTTCTGTGATGCGGTAACAGACAGACAGATAGAAAGACAGACAGACATTAATTCTAAAAACTATAGATTCGGTCTCTGTATCGATAATAATGTCTATTTCAATAAGATTTTCCAAAAAATATTTAATGTACAGATTCGACTTAGAATTTTATTATATAAATAGATTTACGTTTCTTCAGCTAACACTAAATTTGAATTTGATCTAGGTGTAGATTGGTACTCGTATATAGCTAGGTGTAATGTTCTTCTTTAGTAACTTGGCAGATGTAATAAAATAAATATATCTTCGTTGTTGGCATCGATTTAGTGCTAATTAATTGTTTAAACCATTTATTAACGTTGTTTTGAGATAGATACTAGTTTAATTAATGGAATAGCTCTTATAATAATATGGTTTCACCATTAACACTTAAAACATCAAATTGATATAGCAGGACATTTGATTATGTGTTTTATTAAATAGCGTTCCTAGATATATTGGCGCGTAAATTATGATTTATTTTCAATTTTCATTATCTTCTAAATTATATGAGAAAATTATACACTGTAAAGTACAAATTTAGTATCTATTAAGTACTCGTGATAACAAAATTATTTGTTTTTATAAGGTTTCAAATTATGTAGTTCAAATAACCAAACACAACTTAGTAAAAAAAAAAAAATAAACATCGAAACAAGTATATTTGTTGAAATTTAGAAGTTGTTAAATTTTAATATTAAGGGATGTATTTATTTAACGATTTTTTTCAGGTGAGGTTAAGAAAATTAAATTTTCTTATAGACCAGCGAAAAATTATCCTCTGGATTTGTACTATTTGATGGACCTCACGTGGTCGATGAAAGACGACAAAGAAACTTTGGTGTCATTAAGAGATGATTTGCCCGACATGTTAAAGAACTTAACAGATAATTTCAGGTAACAGACTTTTGTACATTATAGTAAGTTTTCAGCCCTTTTTAACGTCCCACTGCTGGTCACGGGCCTCCCTTTAATACGAGGGGGATCAGGCCATAGTCCACCACGCTGGCCAAGTGCGGGTTGGCGGACTTCACATGTCTTTCGAAAACTTGTTAAGTTCTCTCAGACATGCAGGTTTCCTGACGATGTTTTCCTTCACCGTAAGGCAAGTGGTAATCATGTTAGAAATGACTCGCACTTGAAAATATCAGAGGTGCGAGACCCGGGATTTGAACCCGCTTCACTCGGTTTCCCAAGCGAGCACGTTATACATTATAGTACCGATTTTAAAAAAATATATTGATTAGTATATAAAATGTTGTAGTACAACTATTTAGCACTTGCCTTAAAAGATTGTATAATCGGATTTTATTCTGAAGGCAGCACACGCCGATAATGCAACTGAATGGCCATTTTTTCCGACTTCAACTATTAAAAATTATTATAATTTCTGATATTAATTATATTTTTATTCAAATAAAAATCAGCACTTGGCGGTGATGTACCTTTTTATTGGTCAAAGAATATTCAAAATCCGACCAGCAGTTTCAGAGATTACCACCATACAAACTTACCAACTTACAAACTTTACAATTTTATAATGTGTTTAGCCCTTATTAACCTCCCACAGCTGGGCACGGGCCTCCCTTCAATACGAGGGGAATCAATCCGTAGTCCACCACGAAGTGGCGTATTACACATGTCTTTTGAAAACTTACCTGCATGTCTGAGAGAACCTATCTCAGACATGCAGGTTTCCTCACGACGTTTTCCTTCACCGTATGACAAATGGCAATCATGTTAGAAATGATTCGCACATGAAAATATAAGAGGTGCGAAACTCGGGATTTGAACCCGCTTCACACGGTCTCCCAAGCGAGCGCGTTACCACTGGGCTACCTGCCACTATAATATTAGTGAAGATACATTTTTGGCGATATTAAGGGGCTGTTACAATTTTTATTACAGATTAGGTTTTGGTAGCTTTGCTGAGAAACCAATAATGCCGTTTATAAGCGTGGACCCGCGGCGACGCGCCAACCCTTGCTCGGTGGAGAGTGAAGCATGTGAGGCAACGTACAGCTACCGACATCACTTGTCATTAACTAATCAGGTATATTATTCTATTTTTATTATATGACTATTATGTAACTAGTTTAAATTTTAAATATAAATATTCTTTTGCATGTGTGTTCTATTTCGTTAGTGGGACCAAATTTTGTTCTTCTTTCTAACAGCTGAGAGTTTACAGCTTGTATTAGGGAACTTACACTTAGCTATATTTTAATAAAATCTTAGCTACAATTTTAATAAAATTGTAATTAATTTAAAAATGGACCGTCTCTGGATCTAAATTCAAAAAGCTTTATTAAAATCCATCCATCCGTCTTTGAGTGATACACGTCTAGAAATAACGATAAAAAGTAAATAAAAACTGTTTGGGTTTCATGTACATACATCTAAAATATCTCCTACAAATATATTAAATGATCTATTCATTAAGTAAATTCAGTAAGTATACATATTTGTGTAGTTCAAACAACTATAATAAACGTTTGTGTAACGGAAACTGTTACGAGTAGGTTCACGCTTTAAATGGCGCGGGCGCGTGGAATCTACTTTGGAACGGATATACATATACCGTGTAGTATTTATGTATTACTTTTTGATCATAACTTTGGCCACGTTTGTATATTGTAAAATATATTCTGTGGAAATTTGAATGAAATAGAAGCTAAAATAAATGCGCTATTTAAATTATTTGCTTTTTTATTTTTCTTTTGTTCACCTGATAGTCTGAATTAGAAATAAAATACTTAACTTTAGTTTGTAGTGACCCTACTTGTTGTGCCAGCGGTCGCGGGTTCGAGTCCCGCTAGGGGCATTCATTTGTGTGATGGTTGCAAGTACTAGTGTAGAATCACAGACACAACACTATCTAGCAGTACTTCCCACTAACTACCTCGTTTATGTAGTGGCTAGCATAGCATAGCGTGCGGCTGTAAATTGAAAAGGCCTGGGTTCGAGTCCCGGGCGAGGAAATTAGTTTCAGATTTTCTGTCACGAAATATTTAGCAGTAGCCTGGAGTTGGGAAATCGGTAGGGTGTCTAACTCCGTGCCTCGCAGAGCACTTCAAGATGTAGTTTCCGTACCTTATTTCACATCGGTCGTCTATAACGTCGCCTCATCGAGCTATGATTTCTCATAGAAAAAATAATAATATAAATAGAATAGAGAGTACATTTATGCACTATAATATGTCCCACACAGTTAGTATCAGTGAGTTTGGCCACCGTAACTGAAATCACTTAGAAAGATATTATTATTATTACTATTATGCCAAGTTAATTTTATTTCTCCCACTTCTAAATTCCATAAAAACAATAAAAACTTAAAGGAATAATTTATTATATTCCAGGTAAAAGATTTCATAGCGAAAGTGAACAGTAGTTCAGTGACAGCAAACCTCGACAATGCCGAGGCGCAGTTGGACGCGCTAGTGCAGGCCGTCACCTGCGGCTCGGCCGTGGGCTGGTCTCCACACAGCCGGAAGATTATTATACTGCTGTCTGATGGGCTGCTACATACGGCGGGCGATGGGAAACTAGGTATTGTTAGTTTGTTATTAATGTTGTGGATATGTTATACGTAAGTGCTAGCAGAACCCGCGGCTTCGCTCGCGCTAAAACTCATCCCCCTATTTTACCCCCATATGGGATGAATTTCGAAAAATGCTAAAGCACGTATTTATTTAATTGTATTGAAGAGCATTAATACCAAGTTTCAAGTAATTCTGATCATAATTATTTTTTTAGGTTGTATTATAACGTGTTTTTCCGTGGGAATGAGAAACTCATCCCCTATTATACCCCCTTATGGGATGAATTTCGAAAAATGCTTAAACACATATTTATTTAATTGTATTAAAGAGCATTAATACCAAGTTTCATAATAATTTTTTGGATTGTATTATAACGTGTTTTACCGTGAGAATGAGATAACCTCCCGCGGTAAAAAGTAAGCTATTCATTATTTATTAGTATATTATTAGTAAGAATTGTGTATTAGTTAGGCCCGATCCACACTATAGTGCCGATCACGGTTCGTTCTCAGTCCGAACTGATAAAGTGTATTCATACTATCAGTTAGAGTCAAGTTCCGGTACGGTCACACTCCAGCAACGTTTTTTATATGAAAATACCTACACCGATATCGGGCCGAGACCGGACTGTGGTCGGCACTATAGTGTGTATAGACCGTTAATCTGTTGGAATCATCGTAAGATAAATTTTTAGTAACTTAGCATTTTTAATGTTTTTTGTTAAATTAAACCAACGATGTTAATATTATAAATGTGAATTAATAATGTTATGAAATATATGTGTATGTGTGTTTGTTACTTCCTAACCCTGTAACAGCTTAAATTAAAAAAAAATCAGAATGAAGTTTATATTCTGGATTAATTTTACGATTTAAGCACTTGAAAACATACTCCCCATTATATTAATACTAGAGTTTCACACTCGTTTCGCCTCTAGAAAAACAAAAACAAATCTATCTCTCGGGAACAGTATATTTTTCCGGGATAAAAGTAGCCTGTGTCTTATTCCAGACTATAATCTATCTCAGTGCCAACTTACATCCAGATCCCTTCAGCCGTTCTGGCGTGAAAGAGTAACAAACATCCATACATACTCACAAACTTTCACATTTAAGTATAATATTATATATATATATATATATATATATATATATATATATATATATATATATAAAATATAAATATGGATTTTAAAATGTTCATTATATTTGTTAAATGCAGGTGGTGCATCAAGGAAGAACGACGAGCAATGTCACCTGGACAGCGACGGATACTACTCTGAGTCGCACGTGTATGACTACCCCTCCGTCGCGCAGGTCTACCGTCTGTTGGACCAATATAAGGTACAAATAACATATTTATTTATTTTTGGGAAACAAACAGTATTTAAAACATTTATAGATAAAATAAAAGACCGCATAGGTATACAAATCAAAATCAAATCAAGTCAAAATATACTTTATTCAAATGGACTTTTACAAGCATTTATGATTTTACATTCGTCAATTTTACATTTTAAATTTAAATTAAATATCAGTGTAGTCAGTCCGTGAGGAATCTACAACCGGCTTGGAATACAGGTCCTGAGAAGAGCCGGCGATAAAATCAACAGTTGCTCTTTTAAAATAATAATTGTTTACAATTGATATCTATTTATGAAGTATTCCGTGCCGGTATGATAAGTTTTATTCACGTAATAGTTTCCAATAACATACATTAATAATATCTTATATTAATGAATAGTCAGAAAAGTAGAAAAAAAAGCAAAAAGAAAATTACAAAAAAGAAAAAAAAATACAGAAATTGTAATCTCATAAGACTGTGGTCCTATACGAAAGACCTTTAGTTTAATTGTAGGGTGGAAGGGCCGTTAACAACTCCACAATCTGTACTAATAACTCTATCTTTTGTTTTTTTTTTATTATTATTGAATTGATCTAATTATTATTGACTGAACTCACTAAAGTGCCTGTTATAAATTATAATAATTAGAATGATTATGGCCTAAGCTATATGAAGTTTTTTTTTCAATGTTCTTGAGCGGCTCCATCTATTGTTAAATCTGTTCAACGGTTGTGAAACGAAAATTCAAGAAAATCTAAAATTTACTTATATAATAATATAAATAGGATATACTGGCATGCGATCCTATAAGTATAATATAATAAAATGAGAAAAGATTATAAATAATTGTGGATCTTTGTAAAACGGCATTTTCCCAACACAATGCAGTTTAAGTTTTTAAGATTATTATCTGAATGACCTAACTATATGTCGATCTCACGACTCACCTCAAGACTTGAGTGTATTATTTTTTTCATTTGATTGTCCACTGATATTAAAAAAAAAACTTTGTTTTGTAGGTAAACGTTATTTTCGCGGTCACAGAAAACGTGAAGGCCCATTACGACAGCTTACACAAGCTATTAAGCGATTTTACGTACGTGGCAAAATTAGAGAGCGACAGCTCCAACATATTGAAGCTCGTAAAAACGGGATATGAAGATATCGTGAGTGTCGTCAGTTTTAAAGATAACACTAAAGATGGACCTATAAAGATTAAATATTTTACCGACTGCGGAGTAAAAGGCGGGTCCCTGATAGAAGACACGCGTTGTGGCGGAGTCGAATATGGCATGACGCTGAACTATGAAGCACATATCAGTTATGAATCTTGTATGGATGATAAACAGGTAATGGATCTTTTGTTATTTAGAAGTAGTTTTTGTGCGTTCTTAAGTTTAAGCGTTTGTTATGTCCTTATTTGTTTATAATTTTAATTTGTATAAACCTTCCCCTTAAATTACTCTATCTATTAAAAAACCGCATCAAAATCCGTTGCGTAGTTTTAAAGATGTAAGCATACATAGGGACAGACAGACAGCGGGAAGCGACTTTGTTTTATACTATGTAGCGGCTATCTCACAGTCGTACGAGATCACGATAGCGGAGAGCCAGCTGGGGCAGGACGCGCTGGCGCTGCAGGTGTCGCTGCAGTGCGGCTGCGCGTGCGAGGGCGACCGCCGCAAGGACATGGCGCTCACGTGCCCGCGCAACTCGCACCTCGTGTGCGGCGTGTGCCAGTGCGACGCCGGCTGGTCAGATACAGTTTTTTCTCTATTTTAAAAACAAAAATTTATTTCTATGATTTGCGTAAGTGTATATATATATATATATATATATATATATATATATATATATATATATATATATATATATATATATATACATATACTTATCTAAAAAAATCTTTCTTTTAAGTAAAATGTGTACTTTATAAAAATAGTATTGATATTTAAAAGTCAATAATTTTGTACTAAAATCTCTTCGGTAAATTGGTCGTCTGGACAAATGTGCCAGTGGGTGTCTGCGTATATATTACTTACCTACTGTACAACCCAATGTCCTTGGGAATAGGATTCCCTCTTGGTTAGTAATAAAACATCAGTGGTTGGATTGTGGTTAAAAATTTAATTCGTTCAACACTATTTATACAAATCATCTAAACCAAACGATAGCGCGTTTTAAGAGACCCCTAATGCCATCTATTACAAATATATGTACAACCTCAATATATTTAAATTTTGAACATAGAATATGCTTTAAACTATGCCAATACTAGCTTATCATATAGAAACTCATACACCTACTATGTATAAAACTTGTTTTATTTTTTACCCATTGCCTCACCTGTAACCGCGCTGCCCGCCTAGTACTAAATAACAGGTAACCGTCAGGTCGGGGCCGGCGTGCGACTGCTCGGTGGAGGACGAGGGCGCGTCGGCGGCGCTGCAGGCGGCGTGCCGCGCGCCCGGCGACGCGCGCGCCTGCTCGCACGCCGGCGACTGCGTGTGCGGCCGCTGCCGCTGCGACCGCGCGCGCTCCGGCAAGTACTGCCAGTGCAAGGAGTGCGACGTCAGCATGTCAGTGTCGACCGTTATACTCATCCATTTAAATTATACTTATTAATTGCTATTTGTTTAACGTATAAGGATTAAATATATACAATTTTTGCGAGCACAAGAAACACTATTAGATAATTTTTAGACGGTTTTCTGAAATCTGTGAATTAGTCTTTTGCATGTTAATATAAATAATGCTATAGAGGTTATTTGTATAGATTTTGCATGTTTTTAATCTGTTATGTTACGTTATATGTTCAGGTTGTAAAAACAATAGATAAAAGAACAAAAAACATTCGATAAACATGTAGTGAATAATCAGAATAACCTATTCGATATAAAGGAACTGGATCAGCCTAATTCGGGCTGTTCTCTGGAGAACAATAAACAATATACAAAAATCTAAAACTTACTCTGAACAAAAGTAAACAAACAAAAGTTTATTTTTTATGTATTTAACATAAATAATGATATACCCAGTGAGAACGGGCTGGAGTGCGGCGGCGTGGGGCGCGGCGCGTGCGCGTGCGGGCGCTGCGCCTGCGAGCGCGGCTGGGCCGGCGCCGCCTGCGACTGCACCACTGCCCGCGACGCCTGCTTCGCGCCCGGCTCCGACGAGGAGTGCTCGGGCCACGGGGACTGTGTGTGTGGTACGTACTGCCGGCACTGTTGTGTTATGTTGATGTATGTTATATTGCCTCTGCGGTCTAGTAACTAGTATATAGAGTGGGGTCACGTTTCACTACTGAGTTTTTCTGTATTCTCAGTAACAGCCCCAAGTTGGCGGTATTTCACCCCGTGTTTCAATAGGTGTCGCGTTGGTCCTGCGCTAAACTCTCATTGGTCATGTCGAAGTATCGGCCCATCGGACTTTGAGAGTGGCAGGAAAGGGTGCGCGTTGTACCTGTGCGTACGCTGACACATGCACTGCACTATAATACCTCCTGGGCAGTTGGCTAGTTTCAGTGAATTTGGTCACCGAAATTGTTCAGGAGGACATTATGTAGCACTGATGTTTCTATAATATAGTAACTGTTTATTTAATATTGTGTAACAACTTGTTATAATATTTGGCCCCAAAACTTTCTTAATAGTTTGTCTTTAAATTCAAATTTTGTCCGTATCATATTTATTTACCAGACGATATACCTATAGGCGAAGTACGACGAAACAAGTCTTTTTTCTATGAGCAAAATTTTGTATTTCCAAGACAAAATTTGTTGTGCGCAAGACAAGGTACGCTAAACTTTAAATAGACTGAAGAAACTTGAAAGCTTATTCTATTAATATGCACATTTTAAAAGCCTATTCGTTGTTTTTTTTCTCCAGAAAATATGATCGAGACGTTGTTTAAACAAAGTACTGAGAATGTACGCAACCATAAAACAATAATCAACTTTCTCTTTGTCGCCAGGTCGTTGCCAATGCAAAACGACAAGCGAAGATAACTCCACAGACGTGATGTACTCCGGCCACTTCTGCGAGACGTGCGCGTCGTGCGCCAACCCGCTGTGTGCGGGCGCCGAGCCCTGCGTGCGCCGCCGCCTCGCCGGCGACTGCCCGCAAGTGTGCGCCCTCGGCGGCGTCAACTACACTGTGACCGAGCGGCTCGGGGAGGGTTAGTGTTGTTCAGTATTGTACATAACCCTCCTACATACATACATGTGGTTATGAGGGACTAACCGACTTGAAAAATCAGTACTAAGATCCAACAGAACGTCCTCCGCCTTGATGGTGTGTCGCAGGATTGTTTACGCACTCAACCATGTCACGAACAAGCGGACCACAAGAGTAATAACCAAAAATCAAAATAAATCCGAAAAGATAGTAAAAACGTAAAACTAAGAAAGTATTATGTAGATCACAAAGAGTGCTCCCACTGTCCATCCTGCAATCCGAAAAGTACCAGGAGCGATCCGTATAGTACAGCGGAAACCGAAGTGGGTCTCTTGGTTTCACGCCCGGTTTGATTTCCGGACGTTAATAAGTAATGATGAGCTCCAACAAAGACAAGGTGAACACACATCGGGAGACATTGATAAATAAATAAATATGTTGGGACATTAACACACAGCACCACCTAATTCCATGGTAAGCTACGAGGCTTGTGTTATGGATACCAGATAGTTAATACACTACACATATATAACTTTAAATATAAACATATTATAAATATAAACACCCATGACTGGAGTACAAACATTCGTGCTCATCACACAAATGAATGCCCCCAGCGGGACTCGAACCCGCGACCGCTGGCACAGCAAGTACGGTCGCTACAAATGGAGCCAAACGTGTCGTCAAATTGATATTAGTATTTTGCTACATAGAGAAATGATGCGAAACATAAACTTGCTTACCGGCTATGACGGTACAAGAAGTCATCCATTTATCGTGCTCTTCTAAGAAAGTAGCTGAATTTATGATTAAATGTAGGATAATCACTTACCACTTTTTAGTTTGCGGTAAATCTTGAATAATATGGTTAGTAGTGAGCTTGTTAAAGTATAAACGACGCAATTACTTTCTTACGTACCTTACCTTTAAGTATAGAGTAATTTGGAATTTCCAGTAAAATATGATTTCTTTGTTATTACTTTACCTAAATACGAATGTACCTCGTATATTTTTCATACTAAAACTTTGCGATAAGCGATAAGTACTAGTGGACACTACTTTTTAACCGACTTCCAAAGGAGGAGGTTATCAATTCGTCGGAACCTTTTTTTTCTTTTTTTTTATGTACGTTCACCGATTACTCGAAGACGCCTGATCCGATTTGGAAAAAATCTTTTTGTTTTAAAGGGTAGTCTACAGTATTTTAAGATATGAACATCTAATAGGTAAAAATTTATTTTACGTATTGAAATATATTAGATTTGCTTTGCGACCGACTTGGAAAATATGTGATTAGGTATCTATTCTAAATGAAAACCTCTGTTTAGTTATTTTTTTACATTTTAGTGCCTGGAAATCGGTTTTTATTTTTTGTTAAAAAGTTTTCATAGTTGATAATGTAGGTTCCATCAGTGGAAGAATTTTTTGATTTGTTTTAGAATTCTTTAACTCCTATAACCGAACTTATAACATTAGATTATAGATATTATAATATTATGATATTAAGGTTATATTTTATATCTTAACTACCTCGGTGGTGTAGTGGCTAGCATGTACGGCTGCACACCCGGAGGTCCTGGGTTCGAGTCCCGGGTCGGGCCAAGTTTAGTTATTGAGTCTTTCTGTATATTAAGCCTCAGTAACAGCCCGGAGTTGGGAAGTTGGCGGTGTTTCACCCCCGTGCCTCGGAGAGCACGTAAAGCTGTCGGTCCTGCGCCTTAACTCTCACCGGTCGTGTCGAGCGGTCGTCCCACCGGAGTATGAGAGTGACAGGAATAGAGAGTGCACTTGTGTCTGCGCGTACACTTGTGCACTATAATATCTCCTGCGCAGTTGGCTAGTCTCAATGAGATTGGCCGCCGTGGCCGGAATCGGTCGGGAGAACATCATTTTATATCTGTGTGCCATCGAGTAATATGTAAGAGGTGTTGTAATAAAGTAACAACAGATAAATGCAATTTTAATGATAATCCTAAATGACTACAATTACGTTGCAATAATCCTTGACAACGTAATTTAGAACATGCTTACATTGTATAGATGAGGTTTTTTTCCTAGATTTCAAGACGTTTGCTTGCGTATTATGTTATTACTTATTATACATTATGATCAAAATTTAGTATACTACAGATATGTTGTAACATTTAGAAAAACAATAGATTATATCAGGTCTCAGTATCTCAATCAATATTGACTGAGACCGAAGCCTTAATTTAATAATTAAACTTGTGCCTTCCAGTGTATTAGTGTTAATTAGATATAAAGCTCTTTACACGCTCTACAATTACGGTTGTAAAATTTTCTTTTATACCTAGCTATGCCTTGTTTGTAGCTCATTTACAGAACGTGTATGGTATAAGTGACCACTTAGAAGGAGACATTTTTAGTTGACGATCATTTTTATTTTAGACTTAAATATCTGCACATAAGACAGATGATATTGTAATTTACCCAGCCCTTCTTGAATGATAACGGAGTATATGACGCTCTTAAAAGTGAGAAAAAATTATAAAACGCCAGATTTTGTTTATAATCAATATCAACTGCGACCTTACTTCACCCCCTGTGTGCTATTGACACTCTCTTATAATGTCACTGAGGATACCCATCATGGGATCCTTTTCTGTCGTTAAACGGCAAGCGACTATAAAATTCTTCTAAAACCCACGCTTGTTATATCATCAGTCTATCTCGTAGATGGCCGACAGATATTTCTGCATATACGCTTTTACATGTATAGAATGTGAAATAGTAAAAATAAACCTAATTTTATTTCAGAAGCAACAGACAATATGGACACGTCGTGCATACTGCGTCGTGACGAGGACGGTAATGCGTGCGAGTATAAATATACATACAAAGCCGGGCTAAGCCCCATGGTAGCCATGGATATAGTCATCCGATCTAAAGAATGTTACCAGCCAACTAGCGCTAAAATAATGCTAACGTCCTTTATAATAATGGGGTGTATTATAGCAATCGGAATGATTATCGTTTTGTGTATCAAATGTGCCCAAACGTTCTCCGACAGACGCGCATACGCCAAGTTTGTCCAAGAAGCCCAGGAAAGTAGGAAGAACATGCAGGAGTTGAACCCGCTATATAAATCACCTATCTCTGAGTTTAAAATGCCAGAGTCGTTCCCTAGAGATCGACATGATTTGTAATACGTTTGTTTGAATTTTTGAATTTGTAATGTTCTTCTAAACTCATTTAATCAATATATAATTTAATTTATTTATTTAAATTGCCATTTAATATTATTAAACTGTTGATATAATTTTATAAATACGACGGTACGACGGTATAAAATGTCTATATCCTAAGGATAACCCACAATGACCATTTTTATCTTTTAAATATTACTAAAAAAATATGGGTTAAGCAATTTTAAACAATACAATACTAATCCTTGTACGTTAAATACGTTGTGCATTTAATATACATCAAAATTACCCAGTTACAGCATATCATTAAAATTACTATCTTAGTAAATATCACAGATTAAAAATTATTAATCGCTCGCAGTGCACCGGCTAACGACGCGCTGGATAAACTTTTAGAGATATATCAAAACAATGTACTAGATAATAGAAAAATCCGCGATATCAGTTACCTAGCTCCTAAGGTACGCTCACACTAACTATTTTTATCTATATAAAACGTACCGAGGAACGCACCCGAGCAAAGCGATTGTAACTCGCTTGTATTAAAATAAATATAAACAGAATCACAAAAAAGGACATACGAAAACTACGGTATATTAAAAATAAAAAATAAAATTTCTGGCAATTACTAGTATGTGCGTTTGTTATTTTTTAACTATTTTTGAGCAAAATCGGCATAAATTAGCCTAACCATATACCTAATTAAATATAGGTAGCTTATAAGAATAACAACTTTAATACAATTTTGACATTTTTGTAAATTAATCTTCGAATAAGGGTTAATAATAGTACTGTTAAAAATTATTATTTGCATCTAACGTGTGCAATATAAAATATTATTTCTATTTTTGGAAAGTTATCCAACTGCTCCCTATTACAACATCTCTATTGGAAAACTCCAATAAGATCTCATCAAAAGCGACAAAAGCCACATAGAAACCAATAAATATTTATTGATTTCTATGTGGCTTTTATTGGTTTCTATGTATGTGGCTTTTGTCGCTCTTGATGAGATTCTATTGGAGTTATTCAATAGGGATATTATCATTTAATAGAATTAGTTTTAAATAAGATTATATCAATGGCAGTGTTTACTTAAGGTTAAAGTATTTTGTAATTAAGTATTACCATGCAATTATGAGTACAATTTTTAAATTTATAAAATATTTTAAATAAGTTTTATTTATTACAAGTTCATGTTTTTTGTTAATACCACCTATCTTTAAATTTATCAATAGGTACTTATGCTTTACAAATGTATCTTTTAACTGAATAAAATATTAGAAAATAATCATTACTAGTCTTTTCTGCAAATTTTTTGATAATATTAAATAATATAAATGTAAAGCATAAAATATAAATAAGTGTTGTATGAAAGATTGTGTGCCTTGTTACATGTACAGTTCCTAACATTAAGTTTCAATATGGATTTTATTGTCTTACATTTTATATTGTTTGTAAAAAATAAAAGTCATGACATATTGAATTTTTTATTTATTTTTCATATTAAAATCTCATTTTCCCAATACGTTTTCACCGTAACAATAATGACCAAGTCGAAATAATCTACCAATAGAAGGTAACATACGTAAATATAAAATCTCTTTATACTTATAATTTATAATTATCTATTCATGGGTTATTACGAACATGAGTATATACACACACTACATTTTAAAATATTATATTTATTTGTATAATTTTCATATCTGGGTATATTATTATAATCGCAAAAAAGCAATGACCAGATTCCTTACCAGCAAGTAAGGTGTGGTCACTATGCGATTTGCCATAATTTTCTGTTCTATTCTATCTTTAGTTATGGCTACATTGAATTAAGTTAGATAGTTGAGAAAACAACACTAATTGTTAAAATTCCAAAAAAACTCGTCTTTGTATGGCTTTCGATTAATTAAAGGTGTACATATTATAGCATTACAAACTATTTTTATTGAACAATTAAGTTACACAGAGAGAGTTTCTCGCTTCAGATATACAATTATAAAGATAGAAAACGTTGAGTAATAAAAACTATATCAGATCATTATTACATTACTCTGTATAAATACGACTTAAGAGTTAAGTATTTATCGAAAAACTTTTTGGAATTTAAACAAAATAATTTTCATTTTGTTTGAATTTTACAATTAAAATAACCCATAAAAAGATAATTTTAAATATTAATTCTACATTATATTTATATCACATATTTTAGTGATGTTCTTCCTTCTAACGACGATGACGTCAGTGGAAGACTTACAATCTCGTTTAAAGGTATGATCGGTGTTAAGTCTACTGTCTATTATATATATATATATATATATATATATATATATATATATATATATATATATATATATATATACAAATGATAACAAAACATTTTATTGTTGAGCAAATTTTGTGACCTACTTCGCTTTAACTCAAGACTGTCAGCACAAAATTGGCCTGACCCAAGCATTTTATTAAAATAATGGCAAATTTTCATATAAAAATGATTTGTAACTTTTTTGCACAAATGTACATATTATATTAATTTATTACGTCTTACTTACGTAATTCTTGAATAATTATTGTTCAAAAGATAAGCCAAGCCTATTTTGTGCTGACATTATTTCGTTACTAATTTGTTTCTTACAATTATATAGGTATTCGATGTTTTAAAATTACAAGAATATAAGTACACTCAACTGAAGTGAGGTATTTCATTGTTTAAAAATTGTTTAAAACTAATAACTGTTTATACCTACAATAAACTGTAAAATGTAATTAAATCGGTCGTTATTGCATATTTTGTAAGAATTTAATATAATTCGTGGAATTATGTAGCTACTTAAACTATGAATTTAAGCAACATCCGCCATAAATTTTCAATTTTACGTAAATTGTGCATACCTCTCATACTAACATGTTTTCCTCAAATAATAGGCCGAATAGCTCTTGCGATACATTGTTGTAATAAGAACAAATTTTATTAAACTTGTTAAAATCGGTTATATTGTTATCATAAGACTATCACATTATTGAGGTTGTGTTTGTATTTTTTTAGAATTTCATGCAAATAAATTGTTTTCACCATAGATTTAATTAAAAATCGTATCCGAACATGACTAAAGAACACAGTTGTTAATTATAACATTAGCATTTTACTTCTATCTATACATTTATTACAAAACCTGAAGGTAATTGTAGTGCATATTATAATAAATGATTAGTAGAAAGTACAGTTAAAAATATTTTTAGATATAAAACAGTCAGTTACATTACGTCTATACAAGTAACTAGCGACTATTTTCTCTTTTACAAAGTGATATATGTAATGCTTTCTTAATAATTATTAAGGCATTTGCAAGGCAGCTTGTAATGGTCCTTGTAGTTTTTATACCCTTAATATTTAAAGTAAGTATAAGCTATGTTAGCTAAGTACATAAAGCCACTTACAAAGTCCATCGAAATCAGAAGCCAACGATGCAGCCCATATTGAAAATGTATGACACGAGCGAGTCTAGCTCAAAACAAAACCGTATACATTCATTAACTCAATTTTAAGTCAATTACAAAAGTATTCAATTCTTACTAAATATTAAGTTTGTAATTAATCAGTTACAAAAACATTTCACGAGAGAACCGTAATGCCATTGTTTAAATAAAGGCGTCACCGCTGTTACTATAAAGGTAGTATCACACTTGCCGGTCGTGTCTCGCGGGTGGCGCGAGTGTCATAGGTCGGGACTCCTTGACCGGGGTTGCAAGTATTTGCTTACTCTCTTGTGGTCGCTCTGGCATCGGCATAGGGGCAGGTACAGCGTCAGGAACCATCCCACGTATCAGCTCTGAGATACATGGCCAAGGCACGATCCTGGAATTATTAAATGTTAGGGTATGATGTTAATAAAAATCAAGTATACACAAGAAGCAAAATACCTTATTCCCGAGTTTCGACTGGGTTGCACCAGTCGTGGTCACGGGCAGAGCGAAGCGAGGGTGAATCGCTAGTATATGTATGTATAAAGCACACCAAAACTCTATCAATTTGCCAGGCGCAAAGACACGCGTTTTTAAAAATACACAATTTTAAAAAATTTGGACGGATTTTCAATAAATTCGTAACTTTATTTTGATATGATCTGAAGAATAACTCGAGTAAAAATATTTCAACGTACAATTAATATTACTACAAGATTTCGCTTGATACAATAAAATGAGCCTATTTATAATATTCTTTCCAGGTACCTCGCAAAGAAAAAGCTTAAAAAAGTATATGATTTAGTTCAAGTAGATGTTTATTCCATCTTAAATACTATTAAATTTTCTTGATAATGTATTGTAAACGTGCCATTTGAGCACGAATTATTTCGCCATTGTTACAAAGAATGTTCAAGTCTCTATTTATTCGAAATAAGTATATATTGTATGTAATGAAAACCACTGTAATTATTCAAATTTGCCATGTATATATATAACATTTAATTTTACTTCTTAGATTCTTTTCTTAGATTTACGCGAATATTTGACATTTTAAGTAAAACTAGGTAATTTTCAGATTTTTTTGCGAATTTATTTTGATTTTTGGTTCCCAACGTTTCGAATGCTTTACAGCAACTCCCGTGATAGAAAAGATAGTTTTATTTAAAATTTAATTTTACAGTTTAAAATCTATTATTAACAACTGTTTTAACAGTCCAAATAAGTGCTGTATGACACCAAATGAGAGGTATGGGGTGGTCGATATCAGTTGCTAAAAATATTTCATTGGTTCCATATTTCAAAAAGTAGAGTTAGTATAAAAATATTATAAAAAGGACCCCACACTGTTTCACAATGACATTATTTTTTTGTTTATCACTTTATTCTTACACAAAAATATTTTTTACTTTTTAGTTTACCATTAAAGCGTGTTTTTTTTACTATAATTTTTTAGTAACTTTTTCTCATGATATTATAAACGCGTTATTGTTTTTAAATATCATGAGAATAAATATGTGCATGTTGCATTGAACTTTAGTTAATTACATGTAGGTACTGTATACAAATGTACTGACCACAGATAAATACTTATACACGCATTGATAAATTCTCAGGCTTTGTTGCGAAAAGAATATTTAGTAAGAATGAGACAAACTAAGAAAGTGAAATTCTGTTGATTAAGAAATTCATTCAAGGCTGTAGTGCTAATCAGTAAGATAATATAGCAAGATTAAGCGCTTAAAGAAAAACATATATATATATATATATATATATATATATATATATATATATATATATATATATATATATAATATATATTAGGTTTTTTTTGAAATTTGGGATGAATTATTTAAGGGGTAGGTGGAGGTGGTAAAGTTTATATAGAAAAAGATTATTCATGATCAGAAAATAATCCTTAGAAATTTACATGGCTAATGCTGGCTAAACCTTAAGAGATATATCAAAACAATGTGCTAGAGAATTGTAAGTCTTAAAAAGGCTCACAGAAAAATCTGCAACAGCATAAGACTTTCTCTTAAGATACATTCGCAATAACTATTTATATCTATATAAAACGTACCTAAGGACACATCCGAGCGAAGTGAGGGTAAGTCACTAGTGAATAATAAATATATTATACATTGTAGTTTTTATAAGTAAATAAGAACATGCAAGCGTTAGTTCTTTAACAACTCAGTGTATAAACCTTGACTCGGCTTTAAACGGCGGTTTTAGGTCAAGAATCACGACCTGATATAAAACATTTATTGAATAATAAACTGGTCATTAGCTGTTCAGCAATAAAGTAACTAGTGCTAAAGTACATTTTTTTTTATTTGACATTTATTATTAACTTCAAAGCAATGTAATATCAATATTTTTACTCGCATTGTATTTAACGTTTCCCAGATTACTTTAGGGCCATGATTTCTATAAGAACTACCTCCGATTCCACTCTTTCTAGTGTATTTAGTATGACATACCTATACAAGTAAAATCTTTGGGTGTAAGTTTTTTGTTGTGTGTATGCTACTAGATATTAATGCCTATGATAAATAGATTTTATTGATTTTTTTTAATAATAAGATTACATTTCAACTTAATAGGAAAATCGTAACTTGTTAAATTAAAAATCGAAGTGTAAGTAAACTAAAAATAAAAAAATGTTTCTTGTAAACTTCATTTATAATCAATTGGAAATTCTCTATGAGATATTTGGATTTCTAAGTATTTGGATAAGAAGTTGTTCGTTCTAGATTATATAAAGCGGAAATACTCGTTCACGTAACCTACACGAGAACACCCTCTTGTAACTGAAATGAAACATTATATTTTATACTAGCGGCTCACCCTCGCTTCGCTCGGGTTCGCCTCTAGAAAAACACTAATAGAGATCTATTAGTTCCCACGGGAACCGTTCATTTTTCCGGGATGAAAAGTAACCTGTTGTTTGACTGGCAATATAAGGTATCAGAATGTTAAATATTACTAAATTAGGTGCATAAATTGTTGTGTGCTAAGCTGTATAAGATACTATAGTTTTTTAACTATCCCACGGGAACTTTTTAATTTTTTGGGATGAAAAGTATCTAAGATGTTGACCGAAAAAATAAGGTATGACCATGCAAAAATTTCATTTAAATCGGCCCAACAGTTTCGGAGTTTAGCCCGTACAAACATACAAACTGACAAACAGAAATACAGGCAAACAGACACACATACATTTTTTTTAATAACTTGTTTTGGGGTCTATATTGTGTACATAATACGTTACAAACAAACAAAAACAGATCTATCCTACGGAAACCGTTCATTTTTCCGGGATGAAAAGTAACCTGTTGTTTGACCGGCAATATAAGGTATCAGCATGCCAAATTTTACTAAATTATGTGCATAAGTTGTTGTGTACTAAGCTGTATAAGATACTATAGTTTTTTAACTTTCCCACCGGAACTCTTTAATTTTTCGGGATAAAAAGTATCTAAGATGTTGCCCGGGGATATAAGGTACCACAATGCAAAATTTCATTTAAATCAGTCCAATAGATTCGGAGATTAGCCCGTACAAACAGACAAACAGAAAGAGAAACAAAAAAATTGAAAAAATCTGGTTTGTTCTATTTGTCTTCTTACATCCCCCTGACTCGGGTTCTAGCATTTTTTTGCTATGTACAGACATTCGACCTCTACTGTTTTATTATAGTATAGATAGATGATGATGAATTTGTTTTCAATTTAATTAATATACCTATATTCAATTGATATATATTCAATTTAATTAAAGTTTCTAGTTTCAGAAAACTTTATTAGGATCAAATGCTATATTAAATTACAGTAAAAGAAGCATATAATAAATAAACGTACCATTTGAACGGCAGCAAGAGTCGGAAATACGAGGGCATGACAGCGACGGGCTCGTTGGTGCGGATCGCGTGGATCACGCGGTCGGCCACCTCGTTCGAACTCAGCGTTGGCACAAACCTATAACATTTATATATAAATAATATAAATACATTTTTTATATTTATATTATTAGATTATATTTGTGTTTAGTTCTTCAGCAATAAAGGCTTAATAATAAGAATATAAAGACAATGTTATTTCTTTTTTTATTATTATTATTATTAATCAGAATACCATAATCATCGCGAAATGTTATAAATGTATGTGTATAGGTATATACTCGTTACTTCCTTATGCAAAAACAACTAGACAGTAGACAGAATTGGATGAAAATATAGACTACTACCTGAAGTAACACATATGCGCGATTTAGACATCCAGGGCACCTGAGCGATGTCAGGGAAAGGCGCAAGTTTAATAAATTTTAAAACATACAATATAAATTTACACTAATATTATAAAGAGGTAAAGTTTATGAGTTATGAGGTTGTAGAGGGTAATCTCTGAATCTACTGAACCGATTTAGATGAAATTTGGTAAGAAGATAGCTTGAGACCCTGGAAAGGATATAGGACATTTTATCCAGAAAATCATCTCTTAAGGGGTTGAAAATGGGGGTGAAAGATTGTATGGGGAATCAATCTAGGGACGAACTCGAGCGAAGCGAGGTTGAGTCGCTAGTTTTATATATTTTTATTAAATCATTAGTTTCAGACGGTCGTCAATTTGGCTATTTATACAATAATATTTGAATACTCCATCATTTTAGCAAACATGCAAAAACAAATACTGCTAAAATCTTGCATTATTTAACTTTTAAAGCTAATCGAAAGACCACTTATTTTAAATAACTTGAAATGAGTCTTACGACATTATGTTTTTACCTTGAATTGACCTCCTCAAACATTCCGGTTGCACGGATGAAGTAAGGGCATATGAGAGACGTGTGGACGCCATCAGCTCCTTTGACTTCTAATTCTAGTCTGAGGGCCTCATCGAAGCCACAGGCGGCTGATTTTGAGGAGCAGTAGTCTACCAACTTGGCAACACCAACGTGCCCAGCCATCGATGCAATGGTGACAATATGACCATCGTTCTGTTCGAGCATCGCTGGTAAAAATGCCTTTACCGTCTGTAAATAAAAAAGAGGATGACGCAAAATAAAATATTATCATCTATGGTCTTAGATTAAAAAAATCTTATCTTTTACTCCATGTCGTTATTTAAATGTAACATGAGAATATTATCAAAGAAATTGTATAATTACAAATAACAAACTATAAATTTTATTATTACATTATGCTCGGAACAAGAAACAAAATATTCTCATTTTTTTCTAATATACCTATTCTTAGCTTACAAGTTTCTTAATTTCGGTGATGAAGACATTCATTCTAGTAACACTAATAAAAATGTTAGTAAAGTTTTAAGCGGTAATTGTATATTGCTGTTTTATTATTACGATGTTTTTACCTATGTACCTACCTACTATGTTAATTACAAGTTTTAATTATTTTTATTGTTATGATTTATGAATCTAAAGAAGTTCGAATTCTAGAATAAATTTGTATTTAAATTATTATTTATTATACTTTATTTATATTTGGATAATAACTGCTTTGTTTACAGGAAGTAAGTATGACTGTAAAATGGATTTAATTTATTTTGATCCAAACAATATATGGAATTTATGATGTACTATCGACTCGCTCTCGTTTTGCTCATTGTCATAAATACCACTTACCAAAAACTAACAATAAGTATGGAAAGAGAACTGATAACTACTTAATATCTGAATATGTTAACGAACTGCCCAAAGAACTGCAAGAAATGTATAAAAGTACCACGAAATTCAAATCACTTTTAAAAAAATATTTTTTACAAAAACAAACCGAATAAACTGAATGACTCTCTGTACCCAGATAAACCCGCGAGGTTTTCGTGGTACTTAAATTGCAAATTATAATGTATTTGTTATGTATTGGCCAATAAATTGAAAAAAAAAAGAAATATAAACACCCATGACTGGAGTACAAACATTCACGCTCATCACACAAATGAATCCCCCCAGCGGGACTCGAACCCGCGACCGCTGGCACAGCAAGTAGGGTCACTACAAACTGAGCCACACGCGTCGTCGAGTGAAACGAATAGAGAGATTAATAATAAACTGTTATATCTACTATATAAAATATACTCTAAGTAAGCAGAGGGATTAGTCGTCACTCCGTTTAGGCCTACCGGCATTCGCAGCTAACATGGATCAAAGTATTATTATTACGGTTAATTCCTCGGTTCTTGTTGTTCTTCCATATAATCTACGACATTTTGTCAAAATCCACGAGAGACTTGATAATAATCATTATTATTTGACAAGTTATATGCATTTCAGGGTTATCACCCTAATAAGCCCTTGAAATGTTGCAATGCTACAATTTATAGTTTCACTTAACTCGCTTTAACGCTCAAAACAATTTTTTTATATATTTACATAATCGCTATTTACATAATCCGTAAATTAATAAGTAAAGTAGGTTGTTCAATGCGAACGTGTAATTAGGATAATCACCACCAGGTACTAAGGAATCTATTATTAACTGTAACACCGGCGTGTCCGCGGTGGTGGAGGGATTAGTATTGAAGTTAGTGTGCAGTTTTGTTAGCAATTTTAAAATTTCTTCGCTATAATGTTTATGCGATATGCAAGTCACACAGAAATCAATTTAAAGAAGCTTTTATGCCCTTTTTGATTTGAATCGTAAATCCCTACTTTTATTAGCTCTTTCTTCTTTTTCTTAATAGATATGGAATTACCATTACTAACACCAACCGTTACCAATACCAAGTTTGCCTTTAGAAAAACAGAAACAAATCTATCCCACGGGAACCGTTCATTTTTCCGGGATAAAAAGTAGCCTATGTGCTATTTCAGACTATAATCTATCTTTGTGTCAAATTTCATCCAGATCCGTTCAGCCGTTCTAGCGCGATTAAGTAATAAACATCCAAAAACCCAAACATCCATCTAAATTTTCACATTTATAATATTAGTAAGAAGTAAGTACGTCATATATTAAATAAGTATCTATATAAGTTTTTTCTAAATCTTTACAAAGTTTTATATATTATTGTTTAATTACAAATTTTAAAATTATAAAGTTAGTCCAATTTTAAAAATATACTCATAGTTATAATTCCATTTTATAATAAAACTAATTAGCATTTATTTTAAGAATGCTATATATATATATTCCTTTATATAAAAATAAGCTGCAATAAATGATGCAATGTGTATGTCCGGTCAAAATATGTAGACATCCAAGGTTACAATGATTCGCATAGAGCAGAAAACTGGTACGAATGTTGGCAACACCATTATGAATAAAATATGAAAAGTCCCCATCGAACCCACATCTGCAGAAAATATATATTCAAGGTAATTTTTCAGTCAAACTATAAGTTTTATTATAAAAATAGGTCAGACAAAAATTGTACATATTGCAATTACCTATCTATAAAAAATATTCTTATACTTTTTTCCCTAAGAATGTCTGAGATATAGCGATTCAAAAATTTGATAATGTTGAGTTTTTTCGTTTCGAATATATTCGGAATACCTGGAAGAACTTGTCATAGATTTTTATCTATGACAATATATGCGCAGTGTCGAAAAAAGTATACTCGAAAAGGTACTTTTGCTGCCCTTAAAAGAAAACTCGAAGAAGAACACGCCGGTACATCTAAAATAATTCCTACTAGAACTAGAGCACGTGTAAGTGAATCGATTTTTTCTTTTTAAACAGTGTTGCTCATTTTGCGGCAATGAATTGAATTAAGAGAATGAAAAAAAGCACTGGGTTCTCGTCTTAAATTTTTTAAAGTAACTACACTCTCGTTTATACATATAATAAAATTCTAAGTTGAATCTGTACATTAAATATTTTTCGAAAAATCTTATTGAAATAGACATTATTATCGATACAGAGGCCGAATCTATAATTTTTAGAATTTTTGTCTGTCTGTTTGTTACCGCATCACAGAAAAACTACTGGAGGGATTTTGATGAAATTTGGTATGGTGATAGCTGGTTATCCCGGTCAATATATAGGATACTTTTTATCACGGGAAAATATCTCATTTCTGAGAAAAAAAATGTAAAAACTGGTTACAATAAAACCACGATGATACTACAATATTTTAGCAAGGTAACTTACTAAATTAGGCGAATACTATTAAAAATAGATTATCTTGAAAAAAAAACTAACTAAATAAAGGTTTTTGGTCATCTGAACGCGGGCGAAGCCACGGGCAATGCTAGTTCAGAGAATATATTCTGAAAGTAGTCTTAGATTTGACCTTGAATATATTTTTTTGCAGATGTGAGATCGATGAGGACTTACATATTTCGTATAATACATAAAACCATTGTGTAGAAAATATCAGTTTTAAATATTTAACATACCCAAAAGTGCGCCAAAATATTGACATCGAATGTTCGTTGTATAAGATGGTCCGGAGTGTCCAACAGGTACTGTCCAGATACCACACCTGCATTATTGACTAAAAGCGACACCTAAAACAAAAAAAAACCACTAAATTAGAACGATGAAATATATGATGTATTACCTACTCATTTGATATTTATCTAAATATAACAAAAATAACCTGTAGGGGCGAAAATGTTGACTATTTTTATTTATTAACATTTTTATATGTTCTTTATACCTTTAACGTTTATTTATTCGTATGCAATATTTTTATGATTAATAGAAAAATATCTCTAAAGAATATTTTTCTCAGTTCCACGCTATTTCCTTTCCGAAGAAGACACAGGCAACAGAGTATTTCCTTTTTGGTGCACCGGCGGATACCTTTGCCGTACAACTTGGCCATATTTGAAGAAACATTTCTATGATTAATGCAATTTATTCGAAAATGTAAACTTTGACCTTCGACGTCAATAGTCATATCAATTACACAGTCATAGTGTGTAAATAAACAAAGTTTATTTATTTATCGTTTTCAATCGAGTATGATTACAAAGCGCGGTGATAAGTTTCGTCACATACATCACCACAACCACCACCCATAGTACGAGTATGTATAAATTGTTTTACATTACAATCTTTTATTTATTACATTCTTTTATTTATTATATTCTTTTATTTATTACATTCTTTTATTATATTACATCCCCTTTTCACTCGTTAGAGGTTGAATTTCAAAATATCGGTCGCTAAAGGGAATTCTTAGCGTCCGGCAATTCTAGCTCACCGCGACAAGGTGAACGCATATTTCCTTTATTCTTTACGGAACCTTCTGTGGACGAGCCTCGGTTGATTTTATTTTTGTCCTTGAACTCGCTTTGGAATAACTTATAACCTTTTTATTATGGTTTATGGTTAACGCTTACGCAATCTTTTTTGTTACTTAAATTAATTTAAAAAATAATATGAATATTTTATGTATATGTATTTTTTGACCGACATCAAAAAAGGGAAAAGTATATTGGTGGTATATTTTTTTATATTTTACGCGATATCTTCTAACGAATGGCTTATATATTAAGGGTCCCATATATATTTCATAAAAGTGCATCCCTAAGGGCGCAATAATTACCTTTAAGTTATAACTTTAAATATCTATGTTGGCGAAATATCTATTATAATATCATATTAAAAAAAACTAGATTTTTAGTCTGATTGTACTCGTACCTACTTATTAACTAATCTCCTGAACGGCTCAACTAAGTTACATACTTTGGCTATTTAATACTAGCTTTTTCCGCTATTTACTCTCATATCCTTAACCATAAGATACTATAAAACGGTTTAAAAAAAAAAAGATTTTTCAAATCTGCTTAGAACTTTCAAAATATTTACTAGATTTTCAAACAAACAAAAAGACAATCAATCTCTACATTTTTATAATACTAACATGAACACTAAGCAGTTATGTATACTATATTAATTTTCCGTTGTATGGCTGTTTGCTACACCGACCACACGTGAAATTGTCCAAGTGAATACAAATATTTACATTTCTAAGATATATTGACTCAATTCAAGCGGTACTTACTCTGCCGACTTCCTCGTCTACTTGTCTCGCGACCCGATAAATATCTTCTTTGCTCGCGAGGTCTACTATATACCCGTAGCACTTGCCGCCTATTCCTTTGACTAGTTTTACTGTGTCTTCCAGCCCTGTAACAAACAATTAATTAATAATATAAATATTGTAATTAGCATAAGAATCAATACAAATTTTCTTCTTTGGTAATTTCGAAAGTAGTTGGGACGCATTTTTTTTACTACCGCAGCACTTTTACTTTAGCAGCGTATTACTTTTTCGAAAGACGTTGGCGTTGGTAGACTTCACATGTCTCTATATCGGGAGACAACTAAGGCGTCGTAGGGATAACAGAAAAGAGGGTTACAGGGAAAACAAGACATGGGGTGTGGGAGTTTGGTAAATCTATGGAAACTTTGCAGTAAATATGGCAAAGGTTTATTATTTGGTCTGTGTTCAGATAAAAGACGTAATTTATGCCATAAGGGGTGGGAAGATAACTGTAACATTTTACCGACATAGCGATCAAACAAGAATTGCTGACTTAGAGGACACTCAACACACTCAACTTGTATGATATTAGTGGGAGAAGACCTCATTGCACCTAAAAATAACCGTAATCCTCAGTAGCTGCTTTATTAAAGGGGTCCGTAAAAAAATGCCATAATCTATATGGCTACGGATTAAATAACTGTAGAATAGTTTAAGTATATAGGGGTGTGCTGTATGCTGTATATAGGGTTGTGTGTGCGTAATGTTCACATTTTTTACTGATATACATATTATGAGCAATTCCATTAATAGTGTTATCTAACATAATGCCAACCCTATCAGTCGTTTTAATAACCTGATCCTAAGAGGATGTTTTTAACACTGAATATTTATAATTTATTCCTTCTCACACTAACGTATTTGTGGTATGTATTGTGTCGTTTTTATAATAAAATAACGAGTTTGCGAAAAATTTATGTATAATTTTCTTGCTACTGATCATTTATAATTTTACTAAAAAATATGGCGCAATATTTATTAAGGTGTTCTACGACTACTACGAAAAAATACGACTTTTAACTTGTGTAGCTTAAACCAATGTTTCAAGAAAACGTCTTAAGTATGTCTATTATAGGAGTAATTTCTACGAATATGAGCTAGCCTAAAAGTAAGATTAATATGTTACATACAATTAACATTCAAGGCAGTGGTAGCCCAGTGGTGATGCGCTCGCATGGGTAACCGAGTGAAGCGGGTTTAAATCCCGGGTCTCGCACCTCTGATATTTTCATGTGCGAATCATTTTCAACATGATTACCGCTTGCCTTACGGTGAAGGAAAACATCGTGAGGAAACCTGCATTTCTGAGAGAACTTAGTAAGTTTTCGAAAGACATGTGAAGTCCGCTAACCCGCACTTGGCCAGCGTGGTGGTCTATGGCCTGATCCCCCTCATATTGAAGGGAGGCCCGTGCTCAGCAGTGGGACGTTAATGAGGGCTGAATACATACAATTAAAAACTCGAAAAAATTTCTATGTTGAATTTTCATTGACAAAAAATTTTAAATTATTATAATATCCGTAAATAAATTTATTTATGTTGTTGTTTGTCAATCAACCATATAAATTGACATTCATTTTGTATGGGAACCTTTTTAGTCCAGTCAAATTAGGCAAAATAGGGTAAGAATCTTGGAATTGGAGATAGTCAGCTACATACTTGTATAAACCTGCCTACCCGTATTACCTAAGTATGTATGTATATGCAAAATTTTTAAGGTTATGAAAGAATCTAAAAGTTTACGGATTTTAAAGAAGATGAGATAGATATTGATAGATGTGTAAACCTATTTAATTATTTTCTACTTAAAATGTAATTAAAGTATTAAAAACCCTTAAAAACTTTTTAATTACACGAGTAGGTAAGTGTTATTAAATGAATAGATAAGTACTCAATCAATGAAAATAATATTAAATAATAATAATATAAAATAATATTATTTTGCTGAAAGTGGCCATGTACTCTACGTACAGTTAAATTACGCAAGTAAATTGGAGCGTGTTTGGCAATCACACGTTATTAGGGCCTCTTTAAAACGAGAATTGGCCCTTGAATTCGATCAAGCTAAGCGTTGTATTTATTACTAGCATTGACCGCGGCTCCGCCCGCGTTCAGATGACCAAAAAACATATTCTTAGGTTTTACAAATTAGTATACTCCTACATTGCAGTTTTTGTATTTTTTCTCAGAAATGAGATATTTTGCCACAGTAAAAAGTATCCTATATGCTGACCCGGATGACCAGCTATGACCATACTAAATTTCATTAAAATCCCTCCAGTGGTTTTCCTGTGATGCGATAACAGACAGCCAGACAGACAAAAATTCTAAAAACTATAGATTCGGACTCTGTATCGATAATAATGTCTATTTCAATAAGGTTTTCCAAAAAATATTTAATGTACAGATTCGGCTTAGTTACAATTTTATTATATGTATAGATTTTGATAGTGCATAATAAAAAAATTGACAGAAGTGGCAGAAACAACATCAACTTATGAATACATATTATATGACGGTATAGCTAATATATAATTAAAAAAGTATCATTTATTAATTGTTTATTACATTCATACAAATATACACATATAAATACATACCTAGTCGGTTTGTATTGTATTTTGACTTTTATATATTAATCAGTAGGACTTCGATTAACAATACTACTGTTGATCGAAGCAGTAGGATGAGCTTAGTTTTAATTACTGATTGAAAATTATCATTGAGTCAATTAATTATCACTGAATCTTATAAATGTCATCTGTCTGAACGTATATAATATCTTTTAAATACATCAATTTTTGTAGTGTTTTGAGATTATATGTAGATAGTAAAAATACTTTTTTTATTTTACATGACTGGCGTATGAACGCCAGTGATGTAAAATCGCAGGCTTTCTTTTAATACTTGTTAACACAGTTGCACGTTTTGTTGCCCGAATTTTTAAGGTTATCGCAATTATTATTTTTTTAAATTTTATTTTATATATTAACTAAAAACAGATAATTAATTATATAGCTATGTACTATTAAAAATAAAAAAAAATAAGTTCATGAATTAATTTTATTGTTTAATTTTTTTTGTAAAAATATATTTTTTAACATTATGTAGAAGATGTCTCAAGTAATAGCTCGTTGTATAGTAGATACATATTTTCACAATAACAAGTCCCAATCTTATGAGTTTATTGTAATCAATAACACTTTAGTGTCATCGAATAAGGGTAATTTCACTTTATGTTCATAAATTTTCATTAACCAATAAAAAAAGGATAATTAATAATTCATTGACCTTTACAATAACCGTACGAATTGACGTTATAGGAAACAAACTTTCCGCGTATTTAAATGTAATTAAAAGTTTCTTTTTCTTTAATATATATTTATCACATATTTTTGTTTCTATATAAAAATAACAGCCAAAATGCTTATAACTCTGTTGGTACTTTTACGCACATGGCTGATTTTTGCATAACTGGGTCCATATTTCCACAAGAAATAATATATATGAAGCGGTTGTAGTCATTGTGAAGTTTTCAGAAAAATATGTTGTTAATAAGTTGTGAATAAGTCAAAAGCTTAAGAGATAAAAAATTGCGACTTTCCATTAAAAAACTATATAAAAATAACCTTGTTATCGTATTTAACCTGAGGCCTCGATATGAACTTTTAGAAAAAGTAGAGTCTACTATTTGTAACTTTTGTAAAATAATGGAAGATACCTAGTCAACATTTTGTCATAGTTTTAGAATTAGTGCTAGAAAGCTCTGTGCGTAAACAGAACTACTATATATATATATATATATATATATATATATATATATATATATATATATATATATATATATATATATATATATATTATATCGATACATCACTCAGTCGGAAACCAACTCAGGAAGAGTGAAGTTGAAAAAACAAGGCAATAAAAATACTTTGACATTTATTATATTAAGATTGATTTAATTATTAATGTAGGTTCCTATTACAGTCTCTTCCTACTCTTTAAGTAAGGCAGCAAGCAAACATTTTTGTTTTTTTTTAATAATAAAAAAAAATATTTTTCTATGTTGCTACTTCTTTTAAGTCTGTCTTGATCATTTTTGTAAATGATCACGCTGGCATTTATCGTGGGCTATAAAAAAGAATTGAAAATTATTATTTCAACTTTTGAGGTGGTTTTTTAAAAAAATATTTTTCCCCATGAATAAAAAATATTAAAATACACAAAAGGGAGTGTGAAAAGTCGGTTATAAATTCAAAAAAAGGTAGATTTCATACAAACTTTCATCCCCTATTTTACCCCCTTATGAGATGAATTTCGAAAAATGCTTAAACACGTATTTACTTAATTGTATTGAAGAGCATTAATACCAAGTTTCAAGTAATTCTGATTTTAAATATTTTTTTTGGGTTATATTATAACGTGTTTTCCCGTGGGAAGGAGATCATCTCCCGCGGTAAAAAGTAGCTTATGTTACTCTCCAGCCCTCCAACTATCTCCACACAAAAAATCACGCCAATCCGTCACTCCATTTTGACGTGAAAGAAGGAGAAACAAACAAACAAACAAACAAACAAACAAACAAACAAACAAACAAACAAACACACACACTTTCACATTTATAATATTAGTATGGATGTACGTATGTAAGAGCATTGTAAGTTATAAGCTGTAATCGTTAGTTGTGTAGTAACCGCTGCCCGCACTTGACCGTTTACACTTGAAAGTTTGTTGCGCATTGCATCAATTACCAGAATCCTACTCACCTTGACAGACCGCTATAATTTGGTTCTTGGGCAACAAGGACCAAAGAAATTTCCAATTTAATAGTTATTTAAACACAAGCTTTTGCATTACTTTTGCCCCTATAGGTTTCCGAGTTATATAGAAAGTGCTTAAAACTAAAAAGATAAACATATGATGTTTGTGATTAAAGAAGTTTGTTTCCCGAAAAAGAATTCATTTCTAATAATTAGGAATTAACGAAAAAAAATACTATATATTATAACAGTTCAATTTGTGGGACTCTATACAAAATCAGGTTCTTTTCATGACAATATGTTAAATAATTCTAATAAAAGCTTGAAAGAATTGTTTAAGCTATTCTTAGAAAATGTTAAAAATTTTGATTCTGAAACATTATTTGACAAAGACTTGTTGTATTATATAAAATTAGCATTTATTAAAATTCAAAATGTTATGTATGACTGTGTGTAGACAATCGTTAGAACCATTTTGATTAGCATGTTAATGTGAATAGATATAAAAATAAATAATTTTCATATTTACGTTCAAACGGGGCCATGGAAAACGACTTATAGTGTCGAGACACGTTTTGTACATATGTATTGGTATATTAGGTAACTTTCAAAAATACATATAGTCATTTACTTCAACTAATAATAACATCGATTTGTTGATGTCGAAGTATAGAGAGATTCAATAATAGAGCTGTCAAGGTATCACTACGAAGCATTCCTTTGATCAATCAATGTCGAAGAACTTGAATACTTAACTTTAGTCTTCAAGGCTAACTAAGTAAATTTCTAGGATAATCGTATAAGTTGAATGAATACTTTAATAAGCACAGGCAATTTTTTATATCTATAGTTTAAAACCACTTTTACCCTCCAAATCCAAATTTTGTTTCTGAAAGTTTTGCCTACGGTCCGCCCACGTACTTTATTTGAGTATAATTTTATTTGCTCCGAAGAATCGTAGCGTGAAGTTTAATTAGCCTAGATAATTGAGGTAGATCCTCAATCTATACAAATAATGTAATTCTGAGTCGAATCTGTACATTAAATATTTTTTTCAAAATCTTATCGAAATAGTCTTTATTATCGATAAAGTGGCCGAATCTACAATTTTCAGAATTTTTGTCTGTCTGTCTTTCTGTCTGGGAGCGTATCACGAGAAAACCACTGGATAGGTGTTGATGAAATTTGGTATGATGAAAGCTGACTCTCCGGGTCAACATATAGGATACTTTATACTGCGGGAAAATATCTCATCTCTGAGCTAAACGATAAAATGTAACTCCCTAGCGTAGCGAGGGTGAGTCGCTAGCAAATAATAAATATACAAAAATATTTTTTCCAAATCAGACTGGTACTTCCAATTTAACGCGGTATACATACATTATAAAACCATAAAGTTGATTGGCATACAAAAAATGGTTTTGGCTTTTAATGTTTAAATGTTTTTTATTATATATGACATATTTGATAGATTATGATGAAACTTATATTTTACTCATTATAAAGAACCCATGATAATAATAATAATGTCCTCCTGATCGATTCTGGCCACGACGGCCAATCTCATTGAGACTAGCCAACTGCAGGAGATATTATAGTGCACAAGTGTACGCGCGGACACAAGTGGACTCTCTATTCCTGTCGCTCTCACACTTCGGTGGGACGACTCTCGACACGACCGGTGAGAGTTATGGCGTAGAACCGACGGCTTTACGTGCTCTCCGAGGCACGGGGGTGAAACACCGCCAATTTCCCAACTCCGAGCTGTACTGAGGCTTACTCTATACAGAAAGACTCAATAACTAAACTTGGCCCGACCCGGGACTCGAACCCAGGACCTCCGGGTGTGCAGCCGTACATGCTAGCTACTACCGCCCAGGAAGTTTAGAGCAAAACCCATGATATAGACAAAAAAGTAGCCTTAATGTTTTAACAAGATTATTTATATACAAGTCATCTTCCGATTGTGATGAAACTTTAGTGTGATTAAACTGTGTACACCTGCGAAGATTCCTGGTCCAAAAAAATATTTTTTCTTTATTCGCCTCTCCTCTATGGATTCCTAAACCATTTATCCCTAGTAAATAATAAATGGCAATAAGTGAGTAGGTATATCTAGAAAATTAAAAATAATGTTTCTAATACATTTATCCGATTGTGTAAGATTAGTTACACTATCTATCCGTTATGAGCTCATAAAAAAGGTGAATAAACTTTGCTTTAGAATCAATACTTAGGAGGATATTAATGTGCCTACTATAAAATTTTTGAAGGCTTATAAATTCTTCATATTTTACGATTAATATTTTTGTTATCGATGGCAAACATAAATAAAGTAAAATTTTGGGCTAAATAATTAAGGAACTTAATAAGTGTATCTACATAGTTCTATAAGATTTAATGTTTATCTACAACATTAGGTAGCGTAACAAAATCAAGAAAATTTATAATAATTAGATTTTTTCTTTCATAATAAAAATTGTTGAGACATGATAAAATTATAAGTCCCGTTTTTGCCCTTTGGCTACAGAATCCTAAGAAGTATCTTTAGTGCCGTGCCTTTTAGTTATCTCTATTTAAATGTTATATCGTGTTATACCTTCGTTGCGTCGTAAAAAAGTACAAATAATAAATCTACAAATATTTACATTTTTTAGCATTTATAGTGAAATCAAATATTCACATTATAGAATTTGTAAAACTCGTAATAAAATTAAATTACATAGAGTTCCATATAACCACATATACATATTATATCTATGATGTTACGAATTTTAACAATATTTTATGCTTCACACTAGTTATACATAGTAACGTTTTTCTTTGTTCATGTATATCAGTTAAGACACGTTCTACTTTTAAAAGATTACGAAACTTAGAATGTTAAAGGACGATATTTGATCATACTTAGTCAAAAAATATATGTACATGTTTTTGTCCGTTAAATTCTTTAACATATTTATTGAAAGCTAGCATTGCCCGCGGCTCCGCCCGCGTTAATATGACCAATAAACAAACTCTTAGGTTTTATATATTAGTATACTCGTATTAGTATATTAGTTGACCCGGACAGCTATTACCATACCAAATTTCTTCAAAATCTCTCCAGTGATTTTTCTGTGATGCGGTCATAGACAAACAGACTCACAAAAATTCTTAAAACTATAGGTTCGGCCTCTGTTAGCGATAATAATGTGTATTTCAATAAAATTTTCCAAAAAATATTTAAAGCACAGATACTGCCTCACTAAATTAAATTTTAGTATATCTATAGATGTAACTAATTTATAAACCCAAAAAGATTGTTTTTTAATAATTTGAACACGGGCGGGACCGCGGGTAATTTAGTAGTAATTCTAATAAAATCATAGAAAGGTCGAATTTGTACATTCAATTTTTTGGAATTAAAACTACGTATTTTAAAGACACATGGCGACATCTATTGACAAATATCTAAATAATACAAAAATTAATTTCATTAAAATATTTTTTTAATGAATAAAATAGTGCTATTGATATACTTTTTTAAGATTAGCTATTTTAATAGTTTTTAACATATTTAGTAAGTTAACTTGCCAAAATCTATATAGTATCATCGTTTTTATTCTAACCAGTTTTTGTATTTTTTCTCAGAAATGAGATATTTTTCTGCGGTAAAAAGTATCCTATATGTTAACCCGGATAATCAGCTATGACCATACCAAATTTCATCAAAATCCGTCCAGTACTTTTTCTGTGATGCGGTAACAGACAGACAGACAGAAAAAAATTGTAAAAACTATAGATTCGGACTCTGTATCGACACATGGCGACATTTATTGACAAATATCTAAATAATACAAAAATTAATTTCATTAAAATATTTTTTTAATGAATAAAATAGTGCTATTGATATACTTTTTTAAGATTAGCTATTTTAATAGTTTTTAACATATTTAGTAAGTTAACTTGCCAAAATCTATATAGTATCATCGTTTTTATTCTAACCAGTTTTTGTATTTTTTCTCAGAAATGAGATATTTTTCTGCGGTAAAAAGTATCCTATATGTTAACCCGGATTATCAGCTGTGACCATACCAAATTTCATCAAAATCCGTCCAGTACTTTTTCTGTGATGCGGTAACAGACAGACAGACAGAAAAAAATTGTAAAATCTATAGATTCGGACTCTGTATCGATAATAATGTCTATTTCAATATGATTTTCTAAAAAATATTTAATGTACAGATTTGACTTAGTTAGAATTTTATTATATGTATAAATATTTATCGACCTATCAATCAAAGTATCGTGTCATGTTTTTCTTATAATATAACTTGATTATAATTATAATATTATGAGTATTTATATTTTCAATACAGTCTCGTCAATTATAAACGTTGAATTTCTTAAGAATTAAAACTGAAATTGAAATTAAAAACTGAGATAATGTTAAACAAGCAAAATACAAATTAAAAAAGTCGATTTGTTTATCTAACCAAATTCGTTATGTCGTTGTTTTTTGTATGTAAACATATTATGTTTAATTGAATTCAGCTGAGTATTAATAGATACAGCCATTAAATATTTAATAAGTACTAACAATATAATAATAGATTCCTATAGCTCGAAATGCGCACTATAGAATAAATATACAGAAACACTCTCTTTTAACATGTACATGTTTTATGGACATAGAGTAAGATGAGCATGTAACAAAGATAATGTATACAGAAAGAGAGTTTCCTTTATTTACGACTGGCTTTCACTCAATTCGCAAATAATAAAACGTGTTGCATATGAATGTTATTGGTATTAAAAGCTTATTCTGCCTTTAATATCCCTATTCGGGCTTCTAATTAATAGTATATGTAAGTCTATTATTGTTTAGTCTACTTATATGATAAAGATTTTGGAAAGAACAATAATCCAGTACTATTATAAATGTGAAGGCAACTGTCTGTTACCTTTTCACGCTTAAATTGCTGAAAAAAAAATCGATAAAATTGGCATGGCATGGCAAGGACATAAATGGCATCCTGGGACGGACAACAACTAGTCATTCTTGCATTTAGGGTTGATTTAATTATTTTTTTTTGTGATAAGTCATAAATTTTAGTAAAATTGTTTATATACTACTCGTTAGTATTTTAAGAACTAAAAGAGTGGCAGTGTCCGTAACATATAATAGTTATTCTGAAACAGTTATTTAAAATTCATTTTGTTTTTTATAAATCAAGTGGACATACAGCCAATTTAATTTATATTAGGTGTTATGATACTTTAATGATATTAAGACATTGAGTTATTAATATTACAAGAAAAAACAGCAAAGTCCGGACTGCTTTAAATTGTAAATGTCAGCTTGTAATTTGCATAATTTAAGTGACTTTTTATAATAATCCTCTGAAACTCTAACTCGCGCATTTTATTTATACATCCACTAATGTTATAAATGTGAAAATGTGTTTGTTCGTTTGTCCTTATTTCACGTCGAAACGGAGTGACGGATTGGCGTGATTTTTTGTATGGAGATAGTTGGAGGGCTGGAGAGTGACATAGGCTAGTTTTTACAACCAAAAAGAAAATGGTGATTTTAGCGTACTAGATAATGTAGATATTCAAACTTATTGTAAGTATTTTATGATTATTTCTTTATAATAATTCAGTATCTAATAATAATAATATCCTTCCGACCGATTCTGTCCACGGCGGCCAATCTCATTGAGACCAGCAAACTGCGCAGGAAATATTATAGTGTATAAGTGTACGCCAACCTTCCAACTCCGGGTGGTTACTGAAGCTTACCAAACAGAAAGACTCAATAACTAAACCCGACCCGGGACTCGAACCCAGGACCTTCGTATGTGCAGCCATACATGCTAGCCACTACGTCACCGAGGCAGTCAATATCTAACGTCCCATTGAAAGGTACAGGCCTCTAATTAATATGAGGAGGATAACACCAAACTCCATAATGCTATCAAAATGTACCTAGGTTAGCCAAATTCACACGTCTTTTCAAAAATGGTTAAGTTCTGTCCGGTTGCCTTACGATGTTTTTTGTATTAGCTATTTAAACAAGTGGTAATCATGGTTCTAAGAATTTCATGTATGAATCATAAAATAACAATACAAGTGCAAGTACAGAATAATAATAAGGATAGGGATTAGGGAATAAGCATAAGGAAAACATGCAAATTATGTCTCTACCTACAAAATAATTAAAAATCGTTTCCTCTAATACATTCGAAGTAAAAATTAGCTACCTATATATACATATTATACTTAGTGCGTTCATAAATAACGTGGATAAAAATTAGCATTTGTGCTAATGAATTTTACTTGCAATGCAGTGTGAAGAAGTAATAAATCACACTTATATTTTTTGCATTAATATAGACAGTACACGACCATAATAATTGTACAGTTAAATATTTCTTACAATTCTTTTATTGTGCGTAGAGACAATTTTGTCATCTAGGCTTTAAATATTTTTCAGGCATATCTTGTATTAATTGATTTTATAACAATTAATACGATTAATATAGGTAGTTCACTTAAGAAGTTTTCCTTGATCTCCTTCTGTCGACTTCGTTTACGATCGAAGTAGATCACTGCATAAAATTACTCAATTCGTTTCTATCAATACAAATTTATTTGTCCTTATTAGTATTAAAAATATACGAAAGTGCATTTGGTTTGTTGGTTTGTCATTATTTTATCCAGCGATATAGCAATGAATAATTATAGTTTTTATTGTAGTGCTTGTTAGAGTTTTAATGAGCTGGAAACCAATTTTTTATAATAAAATAATAATTGGACATTGAACTCAATGTACATATTTGGAGCTCCGAATATAAATAATATTTCAGCATTTTATAAGCTAAATATATATTTATTTACGGTTCGGTATATATTTATAACACGTGCGTGTTGAAAAAGTGACCTAGGAATTATGGATTAATACCTCAAATGCTATCTTTTAAGCAACGGAACATGAGATTGACCTGATTTTTAACCACCGAAGCAAAAAGAGGGGTGTTATGTGTGTGTGTGTCTGTCTGTGGCATCGTAGTTCTCAAACGGATGGACCGATTTCGATGCGGTTTTTTTCATTTGAAGCCAGTTTCCTTGCGGTGGTTCTTAGCTATGTTTGGATGTTTGGTTAATATCGGTGCAGTTGTGTAAGAGTATCAGCTGTTTTCCAAAATGATGTAAGGCATTTTGGCGTATGATTACTCGATTAAGTGCTTCACGCGTGCCAGTGTAATCGTTAAATGACAATTAATTTGCGTAGGGGGCTTTTTTATAAATATTTAATTTATGTGTGTGTATATATATATATATATATATATATATATATATATATAATTATTTTTTGGATATACATTATACATATGTACGTATTTATTATTAGTAAAAACTATACATGACATGAGTCACTAATTTGAAGAAAACGTGTAAGTACTTATGTACGCACGTAAGAAGTTATACTTCTTTGGCGTAACAGAACAAAAATAGCTAAAGATTTCACCCCCTATGTCACAACTCTTTG
This sequence comes from Brenthis hecate, assembly GCA_951806755.1. Lineage (NCBI taxonomy): Eukaryota > Metazoa > Arthropoda > Insecta > Lepidoptera > Nymphalidae > Brenthis > Brenthis hecate. The sequence continues at coordinate 1,878,015 of OX638279.1, read as the reverse complement.
TTTGTAAGAGGAATGCAGCTAACTTCATTATGTCGCTTTCAGCTAACTTTATCATGTCGCTTTTTGGCTGTCGGCGTGCACGCGCATCGTAAAAATTTTAGTTTCATAATTTTTTCCAAACATGCCAGAATAAGTATAACTTCAAAAATATACGGAATATAAATTCTTAAAAGTTATTAATAAATTAATATCTGTAAAATTTTATTACGTTGTTGACATGTTGTTAGATATCATTGTATTGTTGTAAAATGTTACACCATCTTCATGTTTTAAAGTTTAATAATTAATCCATATTTTTAGGTATACTGTGACGGTATACATAATTTACTTAAATACCAATCATATATAATACATTTTAAAAACAATTAAAAAAAATTGCACTAATTTACTTACTCGTGTTTTAATCGAAAATTCGAAATTAATTTTATGTAATATTTTATAATCTTGATTCTCCATTACATAATACGTACAAAAAAAAATTGTGTTGTCAAATTTGGTAAATGCGAAATACGAGATCCTAAACTTATATTTTTCTATACATATCAATGAACATTTCAAACAATTTATTTCAAATTGCACACGTATTTACTAATTATCATCATCATAATTTAATGAATTGTAATATATTATGATAACTTTAAATGCTAACTCTTTAGCCTTAATGATAGAATAATATTTTCTTAATGCATTTGACACGATCTAAATTTTATAATAGAGTACCACGTGCCATTGTCTATATAGAGCCAAGGAAAAAAATAAAGTTAGTTGTAAAATGTAGAATAAGCTATATAATAACTTTAAAGGCATTTTTGTAATGCACAAAATTCCTTTTCATTACATTATTTACTTCAATTTTTTAAGCAATTTTAACACATATAATGATTATTAAATAAAAAATAAATAATTATTTGATATTTCAATCCATTTTAGGATATATTTTTTCGTAATAAATATAAATTCTTTCTCGCAAAACTTGTTTGTCGGTCTGATTGTTAAATCTTCACCCAAATATCAATGAACTAGTTTCAAATATGTTGACACACTTGTCAATTGAAGCAAGTAGCGAAGGTTAGGCCACATAAGGTTGGCTTTATAAAATAGAGTTCTTACCGCATCTAGTTGCGTTAAAATCTGTTTAGTATGTTAATGTATATATGTATGTACCTATAGAGAACTTACATACTCTATAGGTTTTTATTTAAATTAAACTGCTATAACACCACTTGAACATAACTATTTTTGAATACTTTATATATTACTTATTAGTAATTCCTGTCCTCTAAATCATACAAGTAGAAGTTTCCTCAGGATTGAGGTTTTATTTGATATTTCTATGATTATGAATTGTGTTCCATTCGATAAAAACTCTTAACATAATTTAATTTCAGATAAAATCTTTCACAGATGTGAGCATGCAATTAATTTTGAATTGTTGCAAAACAACACGTACTTAGTTCTAACATTTAATAGGTTAGCAATATCGTTTACTTTTATTTTTTATTTTTATAGAGCGTAAATTTGAACGTGCAATACCTATCTATGTACATATTATATGAAAAAAGAAATAATATGGTATTAAATCATTTTTGTGTATTATTATAATTATGGATTTCGGACCCTATCATTCATGGTTTTAGACTTGGATTAATTAAATATTAAATTTTAATAAAATACTTTTTATGTGTGAAATAAAGAGTTTTTATTATTATTATTTCTTCTAGTTCGATCCTCACATTATACTTAAACATTTTCTGACGGCTTTAGTATATAGGTATACTTACACCGGTTTTTTAGAAGATATGTAGTTACTTTCCTAATCGAGACCACTCCTTTCATACAAGCAAGGTTCTCTTACTTAAAAACATGTCACCCACACATATTTTGTCACATACCTCCCATATTTTTTTCTTTTACATCATAATATATGCAAACAATAATTCTGGAGTCGAGTTAACATTGTATTATTCACGTAGTAATTGGCTTAATAAGGCTTATTATTTCCAATACCTACATTATAACCATTTATTTATGGTAATAATCACATGTTGAAATGGTTATTACCTAATAGGTAGTTATTTATATTATACTCATAATACGGATATTATAGGTATGCCTCGTATTAACTGCCTCGGTGGCTAGCATGTACGGCTACACACCCGGAGGTCCTGGGTTCGAGTCCCGGGTCGGGCCAAGTTTAGTTATTGAGTCTTTCTGTATAGTAAGCCTCAGTAACAGCCCGGAGTTGGGAAGTTGGCGGTGTTTCACCCCCGTGTCTCGGAGAGCACGAAAAGCCGTCGGTCCTGCGCCTTAAAACTCTCACCGGTCGTGTCGAGTGGTCGTCCCACCGGAGTATGAGAGTGATAGGAATAGAGAGTGCACTTGTGTCTGCGCGTACACTTGTGCACTATAATATCTCCTGCGCAGTTGGCTAGTCTCAATGAGATTGGCCGCCGTGGCCGGAATCGGTCAGGAGAACATCATAGGTATGCTATAGATGTTTCTTTGTCAAGGTCTGATAATTAATTATCTATAGGTATTAGATACAGATAAATAAAATTAAAGTGTATGTTTGTAATGTCGAAATAAAAGCTTTTTACTAAATGCATATTGAATGATGAAATTATATACGGTACCTATAAGACAAACACAGTTTTTTAATTTTTTGTCTATCTGTCTGTCTGTATGTCTATCTGTCTGTCTGTATGTCTGTCTGTTTGTTCCGGCTAATTTCTAAAACGGTTGCACTGATTTTGAGGGGGTTTTCACTGACATATAGCTGATGCTATAAGGAATAACTTAGGCTATTTTTATTTTAGAAAAAGAAATGGGTTCATTTCAAAAAAAATACGCACCTGAGTGAAGCGAGGTTAAGTGCGTAACTTATTAATAACAGATTAGAAGATTAACTTATTAATAGAGATTAGAGAAGTCTTCGCGCTCAAACGGCTGGAATGATTTATATTAATATTTTATATTAAGATTTATATTTATATTAAAAAAAACTCAAATAGTCTATGACCTGAAATAACTTATAGGGTAGGTACAGCTAAATCGCTAGTATCTAATAAATACAAGCGAAGTAACATAAAACAGCTAGTTTATCACATTAACAAGATTGATACTTATATATATACAGTGAACTAGTCTACGAGTAATAACTAATATTTGGTAGTCAGTTTCAATTAATTGCAACGAGTTTGGCCTAGGGTCATTTGAAGGGTAAGTATTGGACAGGTTTTGACAGCACTTGAAGGGCAACCGATCGATGACCACATAATTTGTTAGTACCTGGGCGACAGACCTTCGCTCGGTGTTTTTCGGGACAGATAAAAAATTGCGTTTGCTCAAAAAAAGCACGTATACAGATACACAAAACAAAACTATACAGTATACCTAAATAGATTCAACAGTATGGAATGAGACACCTACTTGAAAAGTGTTTCACCAAGCTATAAAGCCAAAACAGATACAAGTATCATACAAAGTAGTGGCTTATTGTTGTGTTTAACAGATTGCCGCGGTGCAGAAAAGTTAAAAAAAAAGTATACCTAAATGCAAAATATGATCCAAATCAATAGAGCCGTTTCTGACGTACACGAAATAAATTTATATCTATACAAGAATGCTAATTTAATGTTATAAATATACCTCACATGTGTTATATTAGATATGAAAGATATATCTAATTTGTATCCTATAATTCTATTTAATTATTCTATATGTACTTAAGTACGTTAACGTAAAAGAGTAAATGAAATAATAAAATAATACAATACAAAATGTAAATATTTAACAAAGAACCCGCAAGATTTGATAATCCATACTTCCATACTAATATTATAAATGTGAAAGTGTGTTTGTTTGTCCTTCTTTCACGTCGAAACGGAGTGACGGATTGGCGTGATTTTTTGTGTGGAGATAGTTGAAAGGCTGGAGAGTGACATAGGCTACTTTTTACCGCGGGAGATTATCTAATTCCCACGGGAAAACACGTTATAATACAATCCAAAAAAAATATTTATGATTAGAATTACTTGAAACTTGGTATTAATGCTCTTCAATAAAATTAAATAAATACGTGATTTAGCATTTTCCAAAATCATCCTATAAGGGGGTAAAATACGGGATGAAAGTTTGTATGAAAGTACCTTTTTAGAAATTGTTTTATAGTTTAAGCGCAAGCGATGCCGCGGGTTCTGCTAGTATTAAATAAAGTTATTATATTACTAGCTAGTTTATTTTAAAGTATAATTTATACTGTATTAATAAAAATGCAATTATTTAATCATTTTAAATAAGTATTTTGCATAAAAAAGGACATTTACCTACAGTCAACGGCTATGAGGTATTTGTATCTAATATCTACATATATATCTTCTATAATATAAAAATGAATCGCTGAATGTGTTGGTAAGCGCAAATCTCGAGAGCAGCTGAACCGATTTCGCTAATTCTTTTTTTAGAATATTCCTTGAAGTACGAGGATGGTTCTTACGGAGAGAAAAATTTAAAAAATTGCCTGAAAAAGTCTAAAAACAACACTTTTTTATACTCCCATACAAAAGATTCGTAATAATACTTGAAAGTCGTAAAAAAATCGTATCTATATTAATGTCAATATTTGTCAATATTATTAACAAAAAAAAATTATATGGCTAATGCTGGCTAATAACTATTTATATCTATTTAAAACGTACCTAGCGATGAACCCGAGCGAAGCGATAGTTGTAGTTTATATATATATATATATATATATATATATATATATATATATATAAACTACAACTATTTTATTATTCAGTTATCTAGTCATGTTGTAGGATACCGCTATAGCAAATAGCGGGTTTGGACTGTTTTTAAAGTGCAGTGAAATCCCCCCATGACTTAAGAGATCTACATTGTGCACAACGTAAGAAATAGTTTTGATTAACGACTCACCCTCGCTCCGCCTGAGTTTTTCCCTAGTTACATTTTAACGTTTAGTATAAATTTCTCAGGGATCAGATATTTTCCCGCAGTAAAAAGTACTCCATATCCCGGATAACCAGCTATCATCATACCAAATTTCATCAAAACCTGTCCAGTGATTTTCTCCTCATACGTTGCCAGACAGGCAGACATAAATTCTAAAAACTATCTATACTTAAAGTAAATGTCTTTAATAAGAACGTAGGTATATTATTTATATTCTACTTTTTTATATAAAATCTTCTTGTAACGTAAAACATGTAATGAAAAAATATGACCTGTTTTATTAAATAACTAAGTTGTCCACATAACATTTTCTTCGATTTAGGCGAATATGTTACATTTTATCACCGTTCAAAAACCGTCTATTGATAAAGCTTTTTTACGGTTTTTTACGGTACATTTATACGGCTTTTTAAACCTATGTATATATACAAGAACCTAAGATTATATGTGAAGCATTGCCAATATCACAGGAAGTAGGTTTATTGAAGATTCAAGTCAATCTAACCGCGTAAAGCTAACAAATAAGCTTTTTAGGGTTTAAATTCACTTAGGAGTAACTAAGTCTGTACTGTACTTACTGTTTTATAATGTTCTGTTTATTCCATAAAAAAAATATGTAAAGCTAATAACTAGTTGTTTTAGGGTTCCGTAACCAAAGGGTGCCAACGGAACCGTATTACTAAGCATTCGCTGTCCGTCCGTCTGTCCATCTATAGCCTGACTATATCTCATGAACCGTAATAGGTAGAGAGGTGAAATTTTCACATAGTGTGAATTTCTATTGCCTCTATAATAACAAATTATAAAAAACCAAGATGCCGATTTTCAAAAAAGCTGCCGACCGATTGACCGATTTTTTTAATATTTATTAAAGTAAAAAATACAGGAAGAAAATAGAATATAACTACAAGTTACTTAACGACTCCTGCAAGAAACAAAATTGTACCTCAATTTTTTTGTTGCAATTTGGACTTTAAATGTATGAATAATACATTTCTAATCTCAATACTAAGGTTAAAATATTGTTCTTTGCTGACATATAGGTATTACACTTTAAATATTTATAATTCTACGTATAAATAGACTTATTATTTATTCGTAGTTATAATTAACATTAATTACTGAAGGATATATTCAGACATTTAAATTTATTTCTATCTTTATTGAAATATTTATAATTAGATTTTTTGTTAAAACATAGATAATATATATATAGAGTATAAATATAGAGTAGCAACTGTTGGGAATCTAACGGTTATATTTTCCATATTTACTTACATTCATATTATGTGAGTAAATTTATTATAAATTAAAGTAGAAACTAGAAAAGCATTAAAATGTTACCCGCTCTTTTGCAACTCATTGTGACAATGTGTCTTAGCAACTGTTAGACGTTTTCGTATGCTTGTCTGAATAATCACTATAATGATATATGTGAAGCGTAATTTATAGAGCCTATTTACAATTTACATTGTATCCACTAAGCATCTATTTTCCAAGCAGGAAATTTTCAAACGTCAACGTTCAATAACTAAGATCTTTTATGGAATAATAATAAGGAAAATAATTACTGTAGCGATAGGATTGACTTGATAGAGATAGAGATAGAATGTTAATTATCAGTTACTCTGTTGTCAAGCCATTAAATTATAATTATGTGTAATTAATTCAGTTATTACACGATAATTGAACTCTTAAACAATATCAATTTTTATATATTCCAATTAAATAAAAATCATAATAGTTGTTTTTTATTTTGTATAAATTGGTTTGTAAAAAAAACTTAAATAGAAGTATTTTCCTTCTTAGTATTTTAAGAATATGTCGGAGACGAGTCATAATCAGAACTAATCGGAACGCGAGCACCACCTTTTTGGGCTCGACAGAGTCTACGTCGTGACACTCGGACCGGGCTCGGCTGAGTTACGCTTGGTCGGTCGCACAGTGAACACTAGTAGAAACTGTCTTGCGTTCCGTATTGTCTATACGTGGTAATAAGTGAAGTGGTATATGGCTGTGTAGTGAAGTGCTGTGTAACTATGTACATAGTGATTATTGTCAATTTGAAATACGACTTTGATTGCATCGATTTTTATTTGAACCAACACTTCCCATATAACGCCCACTGTATAAGTCATGATAAAATAATGGAAAATAATAGAGAAAATTAATGCAGCTTCGTTAAATATATTTAACAATATTCGATGGACTTATGCCTTTTAAAGTTAAAAAAAACGCTCGTACAAAATATATTAACCTTGTAATATTACTGACCTTTACTGTTAATGTCCCATAAAACCACGACGCAGCCAAGCCTGGCCAGGCGCAGAGCGATGAGGCTGCCGAGGCCACCGCCACCACCCGTCACTAGCGCTATACTCCCCTTCAAATCTTTCTTCGGATACCCAACTATAGATTTATATATTCCTTTAATGACATGACCTATTACGAACACCAAAAATGCTAACAAATCAAAAATTGTTTGAATTGTAGTGTATTTGTCACGCATGCATTCTGGTATCTCTCTAGTCAATGGTCCAGGTCTCCCATTCAAGTACTCTTGGCTCTCCGTCGCCATTTTGAAATTAAATTTTTAAAGCTATAAATATTTTATATAGGTCATTCCTTGGTATTCGATGGTGGTCTGCTACTGTTTTGTTTGTTGCACTTATAACATATATGGCTCCCTAAACCTGTAACAATAGAAACAAATGCAAGTTAATACAATAAAACTTACACTATTTTAATATTTAATCTAGATATAAGTAATATTTTCGTGTAACTGCCTATCTGCCTAACTATCTTTTATTCATATTTTTATATTATGTGTTCCACTGACATATGAAAACTGTTAAATATAAAGAAATAATAATTTAACATGTGGAGTCGGTAAAGGAACACCGATGTAGAGTCGGCCTTTACGTTTTTATTTCATATAAGGCCGTAGCTAACATGTGTCACATATTGTAACGTCTTCCTGTTCTGTACTTACACTTTTTTGAATACTTAAAATTCGTATATTTTTTAGTTTCTAGCATCTGCTAAAATTTTATTACAATAAATTTATTAAATTTTACTTCATAATATTCAAGCGATATTGATACACCGTAGACTATTTAATAAAATAAAAATTAAACCATATATTTTATTAATCTATACTAGCGACTTACTCTCGCTCCACTCGTGTTCGTCCCTAAAGTACGCTTGAACGGTTAGTATAGATTTCTCAGAAATGAAATATTTTCCCACAGTAAAATATCCTATATGATGACCCAGATAACCAGCTATCATCATACCAAATTTCATCAAAATCTATCCAGTGATTTTCTCGTGATACTTTTCCACAGAGACAGACAGACAGACAATTATATGTATAGATGAATGAATAATGGAACTCTCAATTAAAAGAATTAGACCATTTATATGCAAAGAGTCAATTAAAATAATCGTTAAAGCCTTCACGAACATTTGTTTCGTAATCGTATTCAAACATTCAATTTTAAATGTCACTTTGATTAATCTGTGTGATTAAATGTATGAAATATGTAAATGTAATTTTTTAATGTATGAGATTTATTGTACGAGATACATATTTTTATATTTTAGACTTTTAATAAAAGAGAGTGTTGGTTTGGTTTATGAAACCCCAAATTTCGTGTATAAATTTTTTACCTTTAAACATGAATTTAATAATATAATAATGAAATAATATTAGTCCCGCTGAGTTTCTTTTGCCAGTTCTTCTCAGGTCTGAGGCTTCTTCTTTCCGAACTGGTAGTAGACTCATGACGTTCAGTAAAAAATTGTAATAATTTAATGCTGAATAAAATATTTTGAATTTTCAATTTTGAATTCTGAATAATAATAATACACTCCTTATTCAGATAAATTACATACAAGTTAACACAAAACTTAATTTAAAAAAAACCGGCAACTGTTTTATCTGTTTGTCTATAAACAAAGGCCTGTTCCAACTTCTTCCATTCCTGTCTGTCTCTGGCTTTCCTCGACCATATTTTACCTGCTAATGTTTACTGACTGTTTCAAAAATGGAGACGCAGACGACAATATAGAAGATGGGAAGACGAATTAAATAATACCTAATATTCAATTGTAGAGCTTACTAAAATTATTGAAATGTCTAAAATTAAATTAGCAAGTTTTGTAATTTACTTTTGTGCTATTTGTCTATTTCTTTCAAACTATTGTTTGTAACAACTTCTTCTGAGAGTTCTAAAACTAAAGATAAATGTTGCAAAACATACGAAACCTCGAAAATCTTAAACCAAACATATATCATCGAAAAAACCGAAAAGATAGATTTAAATTAAAATGTAATATTATAAAATCTATTCGGGTTGTAGGTCCTGGAACTCTACTGTTTTAGGTTTTATAGTAGGTACTATAGTTAAGGAATCTGTTAGTGAGGTAAGAATACGGGTAATAAAACGATTCGTATGATTACTAAAATTTCTCAATATGTGATGTTCTCCTAGCCGATTCCGGCTACAGCGGCCAATCTCATTGAGACTAGCCAACTGCGCAGGAGATATTATAGTGCACAAGTGTACGCGCAGACACAAGGGCACTCTCTATTCCTGTCACTCTCATACTCTGGTGGGACGACTGCTCGACACGACCAGTGAGAGTTAAGGCGCAGGACCGACGGCTTTACGTGCTCTCCGAGGCACGGGGGTGAAACACCGCCAACTTCCCAACTCCGGGCTGTTACTGAGATTTACTAGACAGAAAGACTCAATAACTAAACTTGGCCCGACCCGGGACTCGAACCCAGGACCTCCGAGTGTGCAGCCGTACATGCTAGCCACTACACCACCGAGGCAGTTAAATTCTCAATATGTATTATGATATGGAATGCCTTCCAAGTTTTGATTAAGTCTAAATCTAAGAAATCGAATTCTCTAGTCAAAAAATGGAATTTTCATCTTTCTGCTTGTTTAGTTTGCCTTATACAGTACATAATAATAAAAACTTTTTAACAAAAAAATAAAAACCGACTTCAAACAAAAGCACTAAAAAGTAAAAAATAACTGATTGGTAGTTTTCATTTACTATACATACCTAATCAAATATTTTCGAAATCGGTTTTTAGAATTTTTGTCTGTCTGTCTGTCTGTTACCGCATCACGGAAAAACCACTGGAGGGATCTTTAATGAAATTTGATATGATGATAGCTGGTTATCCGGGTCAACATATAGGATACTTTTTACTGCGGGAAAATACCTCATCTCTGAGAAATTTATACTCAACGTTAAAACGTAAGTATGGACGAAACCGAGCGAAGCGAGGGTGAGTCGCTAGTTTTATAAATATATCTTACGTTGTTTTATGAGTATTTTTCATGTATCTTCGCCGATCATAAACTGGTTTTCTAAGTACCTCCACTTTGACCTATACATATCCATACAAATGTACCAAATTAGGAAAAAGGCTAGTTAAATAGGTTTCAATTAAGAATATATCATGATTGTAGACATTTCTAACGAGTCTTTTGTTCTATGAAATAAGAAATACCTAGATGTATTCACCCGCAAACGTAAGCAGAGTATACGCTCTGATTAATATGGTGTAACCAACACTCCTCACTAATGTAAGTACCATGGAATTGTACCTACTAATTAAATTATTCAGAAAGACCAACCTAACACACCCTCTCTACGGCAGGCTGTTATTGATATTATACATGACGTCTTGTTAAAATGATGAGGATGTCACTGAATTCATTGTTTAATGTTTATACCAATATCTACACATATAATAAAATTGTAACTAAGCCGAATCTGTACATTAAATATTTTTTGGAAAATCTGATTGAAATAGACATCATTATGGATACAGAGTCCGAATCTATAGTTTTTAGAATTTTTGTCTGTCTGTCTGTTGCCGCATCACAGAAAAACCACTGGAGGGATTTCGATGAAATTTGGTATGGTGATAGCTGGCTATCCGGGTCAACATATAGAATACTTACTACCGCGGGTAAATATCTCATTTTTGAGAAAAAATACAAAAACTGCATGTCAAGAGTATACTAATATGTAAAACCTAAGAATTTTGTTTTTGGACATCTGAACGCGGGCGGAGTCGCGGGCAATACCAGTATAAAATAAAGCGTTTACTTTTTGTTGAACACATTAACCTTTGAAACTTCTTAGTTCACTTAAAAGTTAATTTGTTACATTATTTTGGCTTTTAAAGCCTATTCATTATGGAAGGTCATCATAATAATAAGAGCAATAGAGAATGGAGCATTTACACTGTATATGTAAACTGCGCGGACGAAGCCATGGGGAAATGCTAGTTATTTTTATTACACTTCCGTCCATTGAGCCACAGCTTAGCACCTGCTTCGATGGGAGGGGTATAGGACTGTGATATGCCTATATGTTTTTCAGAGTAATAAAACATCTGCTTTTGTTGTCGTTGATTCGAATCCCGTGGGGACATTGTAGTACCACACTAACATTTATAACGTAGCTATTAATATACATAATACTACTTATTACATAATTATATCTATATATTTATATAAATATACGTACGATGACATATATGCCATAGTATAAATATGAGTAAAATATTTAATTCCTCATGTGTTGCTTACAATGTGCATATTATGTATATTTTTATTGAAATCAGTTATACTCAACCTGCGGCCCGCGGGCCGCATGCGGCAGCATCAAAAATCGCATTATAACATATCTTTGTTAAAAGTACCTACATCGTTAACTTGGAATTACGTTTTCATTAAGACCTAAATAATTTTTGCTTGCGGCCCTCGACACATGGCTGAAACGTGTTTGTGGCTCCTATAAGAAAAAGGTTGAGTATGGCTGGTCTAAAAGATAAATAATTAGCATATAAAAGGTTTTTACAAAGTGTACTGTCATTATTAATCGACATTATTAATCGACATTAGAAATCGACATTATTGTGTTAACAGAATGTTGGATAAACGAAAATTTTATTCCTCCAAATGTAAACAATTTTGTGTCGCACTATACAACAAAAAATATCAACCAGAATGATGGAGTGGTCGCCTACGTAAGGCAAGAATTAAATGCTACCTCCCTTGAACCTAACGTGGTTGAAGGTAATTGTTTGGTATTAAGTATCAATAATAATCTTTCAGTCATTTGTACGTATCGACCACCCTGTTTTCGAAATCCAACAAACTTCATTGAGTCTTTGGATGGCATTTTTGAAAAGCTGTTTGACTGAAAATACTATTCTTTCTTACTGGTGATATCAATATAGATTTAATGCTCCAAGACCGCAACGATTATGCTGCAAAATATTTAAATCTATTAGCTATGTACGGCCTTAGGCAGGCGGTAACCCTTCCTACAAGAGATAATTCATGTATAGATCACTTCATGGTAAAATCGCCCCATAAATGCCAAACTATTGTTTTTAATAAGTTAACTGATCACTCACCTATTCTGTTACATATAGAAAAAACAAATCTTGAAAAAAAAAGCTTATGCTTTAAGAAAGTCAAGATTAATTTTGAAGCAATTAAATATTGTTTAGAATTAGAAACATGGGAGGATCTATATAGCACAAACGATGTAAATATAGCTACAGATTTGCTCATTTCAACATTGCAAGTAACCATTGAACGTAATACAAGTGTTACTACTATTCCTAAGCGGAAACGTCCTCTAAAACCATGGATTACTGTAGGTGTTGTTAAATCGATTAGGAAACGTGATAAAATACATAAACGCTTGCGAAAAGATGTCAGTAATGAAGTACTAAAACAAGAATATACAACTTATCGTAATATTTGCAATAAAATTATAAAATCACTAAAAAAAGAATACTATAATAATAAAATAAAACAAAATAGAGATAATATCTTAGAAACGTGGAATATTATAAGGGAAATGTGTAACATAAACAAAAGTAAAGTGTCTCCTACAGAACTACTTAGCATTAAAAACTCGGCTGTAGAATCACTGAATGAAGTGAATAGATTTTTCACTAGAGTTGGAAGTAACCTTGCGAATGAAATTCTACTAAAACTACAAACTGACGAAAGTTCTCTTGCAAAAAAAGCAATCAGAGATAATGCGCCACAAAATTCAATGTCTCTTTATTTTACAGATGAACATGAAATTATGACGATTATCGCAGGACTAAAAAACAATAAATCCCCTGGTATTGACAATATCCCCTCGTCAATCTTGAAAATATTTAGGGAGACTTTGTGCAAACCATTAGCCCACATTTGCAACCTTACCTATGAATATGGTGTATTTCCTAATATACTCAAATCTGCTGTTATTTGCCCAATCTACAAAAGTGGTGACAAAAAAATTGCCAACCAACTATAGACCAATATCTTTGCTCAGTGTAGTATCTAAAAATAATAGAAAAAGCGACAAATAAAAGACTCATTCAATACCTGGACCAAGCTAATGTGCTATGTAATAACCAATATGGTTTTCGACCTAAAATGTCTACAGAAGACGCTGTTTTAAAACTAGCGACACTCATTAAAGATAATGTTGATAAAGGTGACAAGTGTCTAGCTGTTTTCTTAGATTTACAAAAAGCTTTCGACACTGTGTCAATTCCTATAATGCTAGCCCGTCTTGAGAATATTGGCATTAGGGGTAACGCTTATAAATGGTTTGAAAGTTATCTTACAAATAGAATTCAGAGAGTCCGAGTCGATAATTATATTAGCGACTTTGATTGTGTATCATATGGAGTACCGCAGGGAAGTACATTAGGGCCTACTTTATTTTTAATATACATTAATGAACTCTGTCGGGTAACATTACAGAATGCTAATATTATAATGTACGCAGACGATACAGCTATCTTGTTTCGAGGTAAAAATTGGGATGAGGTTCGCAGACTTACTGAGACAGGCTTATGCACCATAACAACTTGGCTCGAGGATAGTTTACTTTCTCTGAATACGAGCAAAACGAAATTTCTTTGCTTTAGCAAAACTAGTCGTGGACATCCCACGAACTTTCAAATTCGCATACACACACATCCTTGTAATCGTGGCTTTTTCATGGGAAGTCTTAATTGTAGTTGTAAAGTCCTTACAAGAATAAATAATATAAAATATTTGGGCGTCGTTATTGATGATAAACTATCGTGGGCAGAGCATATATCTTTATTGGCTAGGCGTGTAAGAAAACTCATGTTCATTTTTAAAAATATTAGGATTTTATCAGATACTAGAATTATAATACAGACATACAAGGCTTTAGCTGAATCAATTCTAAGTTATTGTATATGTGCATGGGGTGGAGCTTCGAAAACTAAACTTCTCAACCTCGAACGCGCTCAACGATCACTCTTGAAAGTAGCTCTTTTCCTGCCTTACCGATTCGGAACATCTGAATTATATAAGAGAGCAAATGTTCTTACGATAAGAAAACTATTTATATATCAGTGTATACGTAGATATCATAAGGTTACTGTTCCACTTTTACCTAAAAATAATAAAAGACATGACCGCTGTCCGCTTCCACGAACAAGAAGTGTCTTCGCCCAAAGGCACTATGATACTATTACTCCATTTATCTATAATAAATTCAATGACCTTTATACTGTGAAAAATCTAAGCAACTATAAAATAAAAGAAATTTTAAAAGAATGGCTAATTAATCTAACGTATGAACAAACTGAAAACCTTGTGCAAGTATAAAAAAAAATGAATAAATAAAATAAATACTAATATATACAAATTGTAATAGTAACATAACACACACAATCATACAACCAAACCCACTCACACACACGCACACATACACGCGCACACACACACACACACACACACACACACACTCACACACTCGTATACACACATACACACTTTTTTTTCTCTCTCTCTGTGTCTTGTAAGTTAGAAGTAATTTATTTAATTTTTAATATTTTTTTTTTCTCTTTTTCCTTTTTTGTTTACATTAACTTACCTTATTATAACGTAATTTCATGCAATGAATATGTACGCCTGATATGGGAAGGTACTAGCTCCTGAAACACAGTTTTCTAGTTCAGGAGTTAGGGCTGTGTGTATTTGTTACCATTGTGTTGTTTAACACGTTCACTGCGCCATCATTTTGAAAGAACTTTCAGCTGGTGCTTTGGAGACCTAAAAGATCTCAAAACTAGCCTACCCTTTGGTGCGTTAGAGACCTAATCAGTCTCCTAAAAATACAGTTTTGAAAATAATTTATATCTTCCAAAAAACTAATGACATATATTTTGTAGTTTTTGTGGGTCAAGAGAGCCTATTGCTTTACATTTTACTAGGTTCGCACGCAGTTATGACATTAGAATAAACTACAAATACCAAAAAAAAATTAGATATCGATTGTATCTCGTACCGCAACCGAAGATAGTTCAATATGTGCAGTAAGTAGTGATGGGAATAAAATAATATCTCAGTTGTCGATTGAAAAAGTTTTATTAAGGAAGTTTATTTATAAACTATGCAAAGTGTTTTTCATTAAAACATGGGTAAGCACATTGATTATTTGCATTGCGCGCGCAAATGGTAACAATTTTTTTAGCTTTTTTTAAAAGCGTCAGTGCTGTTTAATGTGCGTTGTAATTTTTCATAACAACCCACAACGTCTTTTTTTGTCGCCACGTTGGAAAACATGATCTGTACATCTTCCTTCGGGAATTCTGTAATAAAAAGCATTATATTTTCCAAAATTGGTAATTATACTGGACGATGCAGCACTATAATCCAGCGTTGATTTTTCATTCTTAGAAATCTCACCACCAAATAAAAACAATTTTATTAAATAATTAAATAAAATATATTAAATAAAAATTTTTTTACACTTTTTCGAAACGTGCGCGCAACCTCCCACGTCGACACTAGGACAACACTAAATCGATTCACACAGCGCCCGCGCCGCCCACCCTCCCTCTCTTGCGTCTACGAGGCGTACGATTCCACGAGTATCGACATGTCTCCTAACGCAAGGAATAAAAATAATTATACTACTGTGCGTTAGGGACCTAATCCATCTCTATTTATTTTTTTTATGTCCTCGAATTCACCTTTAAGTAGGAAGCAAATATGTATATTTGTCTTACTCATACTTAAAGAACTTTACACGTTAGAGCCTCCCGCAAGGAGTGAAACAATACGATTATAGTCAACGCACAGTACAAAAGTCCTGCAAGAGATCTGATAGATCTCGTAATGCAGCGAACGTGTTAAATAAAGACTGTTTTTTTTTTTTTTTTTTTTTTTTTATTATTATACCATATAAGTAGTTCCTTTAATGCAAGAATGCCATTATAATAATACAGAGTATACTTATTTATTTTTCTACAGTTTCGTTCGTAAAGAAAATTATATTTTTAATTCCAATTTTATATTAATTCTCTTTGTACATATTGTTGTATTTTAATTTAGTACAGTATCTATAGGTACTTCTATACTGATATAATAAAGAGGCAGAGTTTGTTTGTTTGTCTGATCGCGCCCATCTCAGGAACTACTAATCCGATTTAAGAAATTCTTTTTTCAATTGATAGCTCGTTTATCGAGGAAAGAAGGAAGGAAGGCTACATATTATCTCGGTAAAAAGTACGGTTCCCGTGGGATACATTTGTTTTTGTCTAGGGATGAACCCAAAGCGAAGCGAGAGTGAGTCGCTATATTTTATAAAACTGGATGATAACGAAATTGTTAGAAACTTCATATTTTGATCGAAACGAAAGCAATATAAATAATTCTCGCAAATTTATTATCTCCCAAATAGCTGAAAACTACAATTAAAAAAAGAACTATTATTTAATTTAGTTTTTAAAACATATCAGTCAATATTTGCTTATGGAAATTACTAATAAAATTACTAAAATTTCCTTGTTTACAATCTCTTATGGAATAAGAGAAGCGTCTAATAAGTAGAGGCTCAGTATCTCTACGTACGAACGAAGTGTACTTCTTCAAACATCGAGTTGTTTCTCAATCCGCTATCGTCGGTCGGTGAACGCAACCTAGTATTGCGATAGCAGACAGTTGGGTGTACACCATCAATCAAGGTCAATGCAATAAAAATTGCAGTACCTGCTATAACTTATTATAGCCTGAAGGTATCTTTCATTAAAAGTTTCGTAGTTTAATAGTTGAAGGTAATTAAACATAGGATAATGCACTCAATACGATCATAATTAATTTCTTCTATTATCTATACCTACATATAATAAAATTCTAAGTCGAATCTGTACATTAAATATTTTTTGGGAAATCTTATTGAAATTGATATTATTATCTATATAGAAGTCGAGTGTATAGTTTTAAGAATTTTTGTCTGTCTGTCTGTCTGTTACCGCATCATGGAAAAACCACTGGAGGGATTTTGATGAAATTTGGTATGATAGTAGCTGGTTATCTAGGTCAACATATAGGATACTTTTTACTGCGGGAAAATACCTATCTCATCTCTGAGTATATACTAAACATTAAAACGTAACACACTAAAATTTATTTTGATTTTTGCCTTAAAAACTGCTAGAATAATAAATAAATCTGTTATCTGAGTATGTAATATTTCTGTAAACGTGACAACGCTCTGTGACAAACGACCAGTCATGATGATTATGCTAATTATAAATAAATTGTATACTACCTGGACTTCATCTCTTGGAGGTCTGTAATAAGGTAAACTATCATAACTGTATTACCACGATTACCGTCTGTTATAACATAAATTTCTTTCATACTTCATCTGACTGATGACTAACGGGTCTGGAATTGGCTATGTTAAGTAATATAGTATTATAGCTTACAGCATGTTAAAAAGGCAACAGTTAACTAAATACTAGGTGTACCGGGCATTAATCCTATGAATATTTCATTTTGATATATTTCTATATAAGTGGTTTAGTATTTAATAGCTATTGCTTATAAAATAACCCGCTTGCTATAATGTAAAAAAATATCATAGTTTACATTGCTGTAATAAAATATATAGTTTAATTCATTTTAGCTGTTCAATAAGGAAGAGATATTTAATTTAGTATAATTTGTGTTTAGTAAGTCCTTCTGTATAGTAAGTCTCAGTAACAGCCCGGAGTTGGGAAGTTGGCGGTCTTTCACTCCCATGCCTCGGAGAGCACGTAAAGCTGTCAGTCCTGTGACTTAACTCTCACCGGTCGTGTCAAGCAGTCGCCCCACCGGAGTATGAGAGTGACAGGAATAGAGAGTACACTAGTGTCTGCGCGTACACTTGTGAACTATAATATCTCCTGCGCAGATGGCTAATCTCAATGAGACTAGCCGCCGTGGCCGAAGTCGGTCGTGAGTCATTATTATTATTATTATTTTGTGTGTAGATTACGTGATGTCTTTGCTAATTGTCAAACGGTTATTTTGAATTCATTATTATGCCACAAGGGTGGTCTTATGTAGAATTAAAAAAAATACTTTACTCCTCAAATGTACAATCATATACTTTAAAGTGATTTTCGAGTCAGTAAAATTCTAATTTATTAGTTAGTTGGATAAGAAAACCATATTTTGTTATTATTAACCTAATAAAGCATTTTCTTATTTTGAATTTAAAGAGTACCTATATATCTAAGTATTTAAGCTACAATTAATTCAGTTTTTGTATAAGCGAGTTCTATGTTGATAACCTTATACGAAATGAAAACTAGTTTTGTTAATACCAAAGATATATCATATTAGCAGTAATCAAAATATTTTTGACAATTTCCTCAATTTATTTTTTCTCATAATAAATACGTCACGCGAATACCTACATCAATACATATTATAATAAAATTGTTTCTAAGCCGAATCTGTACATTAGATATTTTTTAGAAAGTCTTATTGAAATAAACATTATTATCGATACAGAGGCCGAATCTATAGTTTTTAGAATTTTTGTCTGTCTGTCTGTTACCGCATCACAGAAAAACCACTGGAGGGATTTTGATGAAACTTGGTATGGTGATAGCTGCTGGTGGTAATGATTTTTGAGGAAAAAATACAAAAACTGCAATGTAAGAGTATACTAATATGTAAAACCTAAGAGTTTGATTTTTGGTCATGTGAATGCGGGCGAAGCCGCGAGCAATGCTAGTCAAATCATAAAATTACGACTCGGTCAAAGTTTAAAACTTTTTTGTTGTCTTTGTTGTTTTAATTTAAATTTTGTTGCTTAGAAACCAAATCAGTGTCTGTTGGTTTGTTTATGACATTTTACTATACCTACTAGAATAGTAAAGTAAATCTTGTAGTAAATACCTAAGTAGTATAGGAAGTTCTGTCTTATAGGAACGGTGAACTAATTATTTTAAATAAAACTATCTTTTCGGTTTTTTTCGCGTATTTATTCTCCAGTCTCTCCCGTGACCATGATTCCTGTAAAGCATTCGAAACGTCGGGAACCAAAAATCAAAATAAATTCGCGAAAAAATCCGAAAAGATAGTTTTATTTAAAATATCAAATATTCGTGTAAATCTAAGAAAGTATTATAGGAAAGGTGAAATTGAGTTTTTAATCTTACCTGATTCTATTAAATTAGCAGCTGAGCTTTTTAGAGGTAATAGCAGAACAGAATTAACTGTAAAGTTTCTAATTATCACAGATGATAAATAATTATATTATTATTTATTTATCATCAGTTTATAACGATCATTTGAACTATAATTTTGTAAACATTGTACACAAGTTAAATAATAACTTAATCGGTCCAAGTAATTTCTGCATCAGTAGGAAATCTGGGTAACAGTGTAAAGGTTGTAGCATATATGTATATAAATAAACTTACGGACAGAACTGCCGGATAACCATTTATTAGTAAAATCGATATTTTAAGGAAACTATTAATTATTCGAATTCACAACCATGTCTATGTTAATTTGTTGCGATTTGTTTCGATTGATCAAAGCAAATCAAATGTATTAACAATGCCATATTTATCATACCAAGCTGTGATCAGCATTCGTTAGACGAAACAAGGGCAACGTGTACACTGTACAGTGCGTTAACCGATTGTTTTACTGAAGGCCACAGCTCGATTCTCATAATTAGCAAATTAGAGTCGTTTCTTGTAATGTTATATAGTATCTTGACTTTTTATGATATAAGTTATGTTTGTGTAATTTTCAAACATAAAAACATGAAGTAATACGTCGCTAATTACTTTATGAGAAAATTCACACACTTAATTTCTTATAACATATAGTCTCTGCTGGAGAAAAAGTATAATAATATATTTTAAAACAAGTATTTTTTTATTATAAGTTAACTTTACTTGAATTTTTAACACATAGGTATGTGTTGGTTTTTTGTTGTTTATGGCTTGCGGTTGATTTGACAGAAGTTATTTATTATTACAACTATAAATGGCTGAATGTAATATTATGTAGATACTAATTGATTATACCTGTCATCTAAAAACAAACATATGATGTACTAGCGACTCACCCTCGCTCCGCTCGGGTTCGTCTCTACTTACGTTTTAACGTTTAGAATAGATTTCTCAGAGATGAGATATTTTCCCGCAGTAAAAAGTATTCTATATATTGACCCGGATAACTAGCTACCATCATACCAAATTTCATCAAATTTCCTCTAATGGTTTTTCCGTGTTGCGGTAACAGACAGACAGACAGACAGACAGACAAAAATTCTAATAACTTTAGATTCGGCCTCTGTATCGATAATAATGTCTATTTCAATAAAATTTTCCAAAAAATATTTAATGTACAGATTCTGCATAGTTAGAATTTTATTATTTGTATAGATTGTAGTAGGTAATAAGTAGTAACTACTATATACTATTATAATTTCTTCTCATATAATATTATATTAATATTAAGTTGCATTGCAAATTATTATCAAACTACGAGATTAATAGATATAAGCTGTCATAGTTGAAAACGCTTCAAATATCACGTCACAGGTTACCTTCTAGCCTACATTCGCTCCAATATCTCAATAGCCTGCGCTTGCGCCACCACCTATGCTGCAACATCCACATTCTACATAACATTCGGCACGACATGTGTCTGTACGTAAATCCAGTGTTACTTTTGAAATTATGAACTAATGAAGCCATTTGTTACGTTATTTCACTGTACTTGGCATATTTCACATAGACGTGACCTTAACAAATTAAATATATGCCATTATTTAAAAATGTTGCCACATATATATTAAAGTGACAATGGTTACTTGTAAATTGTTTGAAAATGCATTAAAGGAAGAAATAAATTTTAGATTATGTCCGTATGTAAAGCGAACGAAACAGTTTAACCATAATTTTTCTATGTTACATAAATATCATTCGGGTTTTAAGTCATAGCCACAACCACAACACTTACGGATTCTACAGCCTTTGCCCTTTACAATATGCAGTCTTATTCGAGACGGGGTCACGATTACGACTCGTCGTTACAAACTAAATTAGAATTCATATGCTATGTTGTCACCAAAAAAATTATATATCTTCTATATATATAATAAAATTGTAACCAAGCCGAATCTGTACATTAAATATTTTTTGGAAAATCTTATTGAAATAGACATCATTATCGATACAGAGGCCGAATCTATAGTTTTGAGAATTTTTGTCTGTCTGTCTGTTACCGCATCACGGAAAAACTACTGGAGGGATTTTGATACAATTTGGTATGATAGTAGCTGGTTATCCGGGTCAACATATAGGATACTTTTTATCGCGGAAAAATGTCTCATTTCGAAGAAAAAATACAAAAACTGTAATGTAAAAGTATACTAATATGTAAAACCTAAGAATTTGGGTTTTAGTCATCTGAGCGCGTGCGTAGCCGCGGGCAATGCTGTAATATATATAATTCTTCTGTACGTTTAATTGTCACCTTACTCCTCCTAAAGGGCTGGACCGATTTGGATAAAATTTTCAGTGTATATTTCAATGGGCTCCTGGATATTTTAAAAACACAATTGAGCCCGGTAGGTGGCGCTGCTGTCGGTGTGTCAAAGAGTTTGTATTTTTAGTAGTTTGAACGCAGGCGAAGCCGCGGGTACTACTAGTACAAGATATATAGATGTATATAAGATATAACAAAAGCTATTCTAGAATATTGAACAAAAGAAATGTAGCGCAATCATCGAGATATCTATTATATCTAATAATAGAGTAAGCCTATTGGCTAAGTACTATTGTACAAATAACACGAGAACAGCTTTTTGGGTCGTTCCATTAATATATACTTATCAAATAACCACTTATCAAATACAACAATTTAATATTTATTTAAAGTGTTATCGATAATGCATAATTCGGCCTTGTCCCACTTTTGTTTGCACAAACTAATAAAATACATGATGTACCACAATTATATGTTCGAAACGTTAATTGGGAGAATATTTCGAACATGCCAGATATACATATAAAGTCAGAAGAATACCGCGTGGGAAAAAACCCTCAAAATTTCACATCTTAAAATCACGCTAAAGCCACATTTGAGAACGGTGTGGTGTTAAGAAACATCAAAAATGATGTCATGTTAAAATATACATATAATAAGTTGCGACTAATCAGTACATTTCCGTGTGATATGTATAAGTTTTATTTAGTTTCACACCATATTTTTTTAAGTAACTCGATCTTGAATTATTTAACATAATATGCAACTCGAATAAGATTGATGTCATACCTATTATATTTAACATAAGTTTTTGCTATTTTCGTGGTACATATATATTGTTGGCTGTTGCTATTCACCCGATAATTAAATCGCATGAATAAAAAAAAAATTTCGTCCGTCTATTGTCGGTTTGTACGAATATCTATCACTTTTTTATTTCCTAATGTATACTAAGTTATTTTTAGGTGTAGGCGTTTCTATATGCAAAAAAAAAATCTAACCTACCTAGCTGAAAACTTATTATTTAACCAACAATAGTCGGACAATTAATAGATTTTTTATTCATCTCTTTAACGGACGAGTACACACACCGTATATTGTTTCTGGCATACATGGCTTTTCTATCAAATCGAGGTGTTATGTGCTGAAAATGAGTTTTTAACCGACTTCCAAAAGTAAAGGAAGGATTTATGTTCTTCTGTGTTTATTTCTTTTTTTTTTTGAGATTTATAATATTAATTTTCATTATACTTCTTCCATATGGTTTGTACTTTATATATTTTATTAAATCTAAGAACTTGTTATTATGTAATAAATATTATTTATTGAAGTACCTAGAGAGCGCAGCCGTGCACAAAAATTAGTTACAGATACAATCTCTCCTTGGAGGAAGTTAATTTAAATGACAGCACTTGGTATATAAATAAGTGCACCTTTATATACAAATGAGTAACAAATTATAAGTAGCTTACTTCGGTTTGTTACTACAGACTGTACTAGGCCGAGCCAGGTATAAAGGTAAATTATATATCAATGCCATAAAGCGTATGATCCACGTGTAATTAAACGACTAGGTACCAGTGGCGAAGGGTGAAATTTTAGCAGAGGTAAGCCGTTCCGAAAATAAACACAAAAACATTGATATACAATTTTTATATAGGTATTAATGCCAAAAGAAATAAAGCTATTATATATATATATATATATATATATATATATATATATATATAATATTTAAAAAATTAAATGTGTGTAAAATTATAGCAAAATACATTTTAAGGTAAGATGTCTTATATGGACCCTTCGCCAATGCTAGTTACGAAGTATGTAGTCAATTACGCAATCGTATGTACTATTCAGTATTGATAGCAATTATTTACACAAAATGACGTTTAGTATAGACTCTATAGTTATGTTTGATGTTATTCTATTATTTTGATATATTTTATACGTAATTCATATGACTAAAACAAAATTTATACATTTATACTACAAAGAAACAAAAATAAAGAAAATGCCTTATGAAATTTCTATAGGTAGATAGTAGGTACGTACACTATATAAGCTAAAAGCGTAAAAGAATGAAAGAAAAGAGAAAATTAAAATAATAAATATAAATAAATATGTTGGTACATTAACACACAGCACCATCTAGTTCCATGGTAAGCTACGAGGCCTGTGTTATGGATACCAGATAGTTGATACAATACGTATATATAACTTTAAATACATATATATTGTAAATATAAACACCCATGACTGGAGTACAAACATACGTGCTCATCACACAAATGAATGCCCCCAGCGAGACTCGAACCCGCGACCGCTGGCACAGAAAATAGGGTCACTACAAACTGAGCCAAACGTGTCGTCAAAAATAAATTAATCAATAATAAATTAATAAGTGTGTTGGGACATAACATCATCTAGTTTCATGGTAAGCTACGAGGCTTGTGTTTTGTATACGAGATAGTTGATTCACTACACATACATATATAACTTTAAATACATACATATTATAAATATAAACCTGTGACTGGAGCACAAGCATTTCTGCTTATAACACAAATGAATCCCCCAGCGGGACTCGAACCTGCGACCAATGGCATAGAAAGTAGGGTCACTACAAACTGAGCCAAACGTGTCATCAAAATTTACCATATACATATTAGAATTGAGGTATTTCATATCGGTAAAATAATAATTATGTTGCTTATTTTCTATCTCCAAACCAAAACTTATTAAAACTAAACGAAACTCAGAGTAATTGTTTAGGAGAATTTCTCTTCAAACACGGCACGAGTGTAATTTGAAAGACCTATTTTGAATTTGCATTTCATATTGCACTTTCTATTGTTTTCAATCATCATATAAGGCAATGGCAAGAAACTTCCTAAGAATGATTAATTTGCCTATCTCCCTCAAAGCTCTAATGACTGGGTCGGTCAGTCACTTAATTGACACTAAAAAGCAGATTCAGATTTCGGTAAGCTCAGAATTTTTATATAAACTTAAAGTAGCTTTATAATCGACATCGGTACCTAATTAAAAAAAATCCATAAAAATGAAAGATTAGAAATAATAAAAGATAGGTCGACTTGACAGTTTTTTAGTTTTCTATTAAAAATTTTACAATATCCACTTGGCGACAAATTCTCTGTCCTACTTCAAATAAAGCATTTATTTTATCACAAACTAGTGACTTACCCTCGCTCCGCTCGGGTGCGTCCCTAGGGTCGTTTTAATTTTTTTGAGCGTAACCCTAATTCTTTTTCTAAAATAAAAGTAGCCTAAGTTACTCCTTATAAAATCAGCTAACTGCCAGTGAAAGCCCCTTTAAAATCAGTCCAGCCATTTCTTAGATTAACCGGAACAAAAAGACAGACAAGAGTTTCAAAAATTGTGTTTTTCTTCAAGTAACGTATAAAATTTCATATGTATTTAGTAAAACACTGTCATTTTAACATTACAAACAGACTCTTCAATATTATTTATCTTTCAATGGGGGATCAACTATACTGAAGGAAAGACATGCTACAAATGAGCAAGAAGATAAAAAAATTATTGATAATTTGATATAATAACAACTAATAATATACATTTACTGATTATTGTTATACTGTAGGAATATAATAAGTTAAAACAGTAACTTAATGAGCGAAGTAATTATATAAAATTATATTAGATAAGAAGGAAAGATATAAAACAGTGTAATTTAATACTTATTAGACGATATCTTTATTATGATACCTATAGCCATTACGACATGATAAAAATACTTTGATTATATACCAAAGAGAGTTTACAGTTACTGCACACTTTTGCATCGAAGTTAGAGTATGAGAGTATCTAGCTAGCTAGCTAGAATACCTAAGGTCTAAAGTTATTAGGGTTCCCTATCAAGGTTATGAAGTTAATTTTGTATTGCATACGTATTTTAGAAAACGCTTCAAGCCTTCGCTTTTGTGCTACCACCCCTGGGATGTCTAAGACGTCCCATCGGATAATGAGAGTAAGGCATTAAAAACTGAGCATATATGATTTGCACACGTGCTTGTATAGAATCTCTTATAGATGACGAGTCTCAGTTGAGGTGATCAAGAGCCGCCTCGGTGGTGTAGTGGCTAGCAGGTACGGCTGCACACTCGGCGGTCCCGGGTTCAAATCCAAGTTTAGTTATTGAATCTCGTAAGTCTCAGTAACAGCCCGGAATTGGAAAGTTGGCGGTGTTTCACCCCCGTGCCTCGGAAAGCACGTAAAGCCGTAAGTCCTGTGCCTTAACTCTCACTGGTCGTGTCGAGCAGTCGTCCCACCGGAGTATGAGAGTGACAGGAATAGAGAGTGCACGTTGTGTCTGCGCGTACACTTGTGCACTATAATATCTCCTGCGCAGTTGGCTAGTCTCAATGAGATTGGCCGCCGTGGCCGGAATCGGTCAGGAGAACATCAATCAAGAGCCGAGAGATATTGTAATATTATTATTCGCAAAGAAAGTACTATTATTAATAATATAATATACAAATATATATATATATATATATATATATATATATATATATATATATATATATATAACAAAATAAATATAATGTATATAGCAATCTGTTTAAACATATGTCTATACATTAAAATTTACATAGCAATATTCTAATGAATATTCTAATGAAATGGGTGTTATTTTGAAATAAAAAATGTGTATTCTATAATTATGTTAGAGATAAAATTACGTTATTTGTGTTACTAAATATACCTACTCGTATAACCTTGGTATAAAAATCCCATCAATCCATATCATATTTATTTAGGTTGTTTTAAACATGTCTTTATAATTTACATCATGTGTGTAATCCATACTATATACTTACACTATAATATTATAAATGTGAAAGTGTGTTTGTTTGTTTGTTTGTTTGTTTTTCTTTCTTTCATGTTAAGCCTAAATGGCGGATTGGCGTGATTCTTTGTGTGGAAAGTTAACATTTTTAAGGAATTGTAAAAGGTAAATACAAATAGGTACAGATTTGACTTTATTTTATTATTTGGTAATATAATATGACTCGGCCTTCGATCAACAGTTCAAAGGACTCAGCAAGAGAAATAGCAAAAATCGGTCAAATGCGAGTCGAATTTGCACATGAAGAGTTCCGTACCATCGTATATGTACTTTTTATTAATATGACTTTTACTCTATGTATGTAGTATATTAACTTCGATGATTGATTACGAACGTAAAAAAATGTTATTTGCATTTTTATTTTTTTTTATTTATTTTTCATATTTGTTGTTATAGCGGCAATAGAAATACGTACTCTTGTGAAAATTTCAACTCCCTACCTCAGACCAATAAAAAAGTTTTTATTGGTCTGAGCTCTCTACCTATTACGGTTCATGAGATACAGCCCTCTGACAGACGGACGGACAGCGGAGGCTTAGTAATACGGTTCTGTTGGCACAATTCGGGTACAGAACCCTAAAAACTATCTGAAGCTCTGTTGACATGATCAAAGTCTACTTTGACAAAGTAGTTTTAATGACTACTTTCATGCAACTTATCAATATATAAATGAGCAATCAAAGCGCACTACTCAAAGTGGACTTGGACCGTGCTCTACTTTTAACAAAGCCTGCTTTGGCAAAATAGTTTTGATAATTACTTTGACGTCGGCGTTCAATCACAGTGGACTTTATCAAAGATAACTTCGGTTCAAAGCTTTTTGTCAAAGCAGACATTGAGCGTGTCAACAGGTATCCAAGTAAACTTTGTTAGAAGCTACTTTGTCAAAACATACTTTGAATGTGTCAACGCGGCTTAATCAATGCAAAGGACGCGCGTGGCTAGTGTGTTAGTTCGGCGGTTGTCGGCCGGACGACAACCTGTCATGGCGTGTTTCATTTTGACTCCGCCTCTATCCAAAATTATTCGGAACTTTTATATCAGATTCGGTTACGGTTACGGATATATTTTTATTTCGGATATCCAATAGTTTCGGTTATGGTTCCGGAACTCCATATCATTCCTCATACTAACATAATAGTTTTTATAACTACATAGTAAGTCACGTGAAATAACGGGTCTGTGGCTAAAATATTGATTTTAGTATAACCTAATAGAGTTAAGTAAAGATTTAGAAGATATAGTAAAGATTTATTTACCCATTTTTTGTTATAATTTAATAATATCTAACCGATTTCCCAAAAAGAAGGAGCACTATGTATGTTTGACCGGTATATTTTTGTATGCATTTACCGATATTACTCCGAGGTCTCTAGGCCAATTTGCGTGGTTCTTTTTTAGGTCTAAGGTTGCAAATTATATATGAAATATTTAGTGTAAATTAATTTTGATATATAGGAAATTTGTATGTAACAGTTATAAAGTAATAATTACTCACTAAGGGAAAATATTTTGCAGGCCCACTTCAAAATACAATTTAGGAACACAAATTTAATAAAAAAATAAAAATAAAAGTAAAAAATTAAAGTTTCAAAAAAGTCATGTATTTACCACTTTTTATAGTTAATTAATCAGATTTGGAAAATATTTTTATATTTTACCAAAAAAGTAGAATCACTCAATTGGTTCAAAAATAAATTATTATAATATATTAAAACCTGTTCGCTCGTCTAGTTGCCAAGCACCGTTCAACGGTAATTTTGGTGTTTCGCCGTCCTTTTTATGCTTTCACTGCTTTCACTATGCCATTGAACCGAAATTTTTGATCTTAGCTTTATAGCTAAGTATGTGACTTCCGGTCACATGTTACTAACGTTATATTGTGTTATTTTACTTGAATTTTTGGTATTCAAATCCTATACTAAAAATACTAATAAATAAATACTACAATAATTTAATGATGGACGTACATACATATATTGCATATATATTGTCACGTAAATTGATTTAAAATAGCTATCCTAGTTAGAAGTTTAGTTTTATAAAAACCTAAAGGATCAATAATATATAATCATTAATAGGTACCATCTTTAATATTGGGTACATATTATGTATGTCTTCGCATATGTTTCATTTTTGATTAATTCATCCTGCGCGGGAATCGAACTTGCGAGCTTGTATGTTAAAAGAATGCTAATTGCCATTTCATTTGTCAGCATCATGAATATTAAGTAAGTAAATATATGTTGAAAAATGATTGCTTAAATGTTTCAACATAATAACATTATTATGATGAGTAATTTCAATGTCTACTTAATAAATTATAACAAATGATGTTTTGTAACAGCATTAAAATCCGTTTCGTCTCTTCACGAATATATTAAGGTAAATAATATGAAAGTTATATTTATACGAATAATGCAAAACGATATTATGTTTTAAGTCGACTGCTCAAGAAATAAATTTAAACAAACATAAATAAAACTTAAAACACGTCATAAGTACACAAATATTTACTTCACATTTCCGTATGCTTTCAACGGGAACCAAAACGGGAAAAATCAAGGTGCAAAAATATATTCAAACTAATATTGCCCGCGTCTCTGCCCGCGTTCAGATGACCAAAAACCAAATTCTTAGGGTTTACATATTAGTATACTCTTACAACGAGGTTTTTGTATTTTTTCTCAAATATTAGATATTTTCCCACGTTAAAAAGTATCCTATATGTTGACCCGGATAACCTATCTACTATCACCATACCAAATTCCATAAAAAATCCCTCCAGTGGTTTTTCCGTGATGCGGTAACAGACAAACAGACAAAAATTCTAAAAACTATAGATTCGGCCTCTGTATCGATAATAATGTCTATTTCAATAATATTTTCCAAAAAATATTTAATGTACAGGTTCGGCTTAGTTACGATTTTATTATATGTATAGATATCATTTTTTGTACACATGCAAACATAATTTTTCATTCGCAAAGACCATTGCTTAAACAATTCAGAGTTCTTTGTATGAGTTGTATGCGAGCTACTAACTTCCTACTAAAGAAATATTCTACCTAAATATTTCAAGTTGGATAAAATCAAGTCAGTTAAATAGCTACAATAATACTTACAGAAATTGTGTCTGGAGTACAAACTTTAATAATTTAACATTATTACCCAGATAATTCTTAAATTCAATTACTTTTACAACAAGTATAAATCTCACTATAGAGGTTGACACTGACCCAAAAATTATGTTTATCGATGCATAAAAATATTCACTCAATACCGATGTTACACAATTAGCTATTATCTGCAGTAAATAATTATTAATAAACGAAATGGATTAAATATACAGAAATAAAGGATATGTTATTTTTAATACCCCTTTTATATATTTAATTTTTTTGATAGAGTAGTTGATCTAATTTGTGTAGGTTTGTTGCTTAGCTCTGACTCTATTTTTAGCTATATATATATATATATATATATATATATATATATATATATATATATATATATATATATATATATGTAAAAATATATATAACATTACAAATATTCCATTGAAAATATTTGAATAAGAATAAAAAGTTGTTTGTTAATGTCTGATCCATAAACAATTTATATTCTAAAGTCACATATGGTTAGTATGTTTTGTAAATGCAAGAGATGCAAGAGAAACAAACGAATAAATTAAAAACACACAAAATTCTAATCGAATATCAGCAATGTGTAGAAAAACATGGTGATGCATTTTTACTTAATACTTAGTAAGCACATTATTTCTTTGTTTATCTTCGCGTTCGCTAAACACAGTTTTAGTGTTATAGAATGTAGATGTCGTTTGTCTCAATAATTCTCGTGTTTTTTTAACATAAACGAGTAAATATATCTACTGAATACTCAATGAAAATAATTTCCTATCGAAATCGAACCTCTGTCCTTAAATCATGCAAACATGTCTTATAGCTTAGCGGAACGCTGTGTTAATACCTTACTAGTTCTGACGTCTTTGTGTAGAAAATTGTTAATCTATACATATGATAAAATTCTAACTAAGCCGAATCTGTACATTAAATATTTTTTGGAAAATCTGATTTAAATAGTCATTATTATCGATACAGAGGCCGAATCTATAGTTCTTAGAATTTTTGTCTGTCTGTCTGTTACCGCATCACGAAAAAACTACTGGACAGATTTTGATGTGGTATGGTGATAGCTGGTTATCCGGGTCAATTTACAGGATACTTTTTACTGAGGGAGAATATCTCATCTCTGAGAAATCTATACTAAACGTTAAAACGTAAGTAGGGACGAACCCGAGTGAAGCGAGGGTGAGTCGCTAGTTGATTTTAATAAATATAACGTTAAAATTACTTAGAGTAAACGTGCGATAAGAATACGTCACGCAAGTGGTAAACATAATGATTGTGGCGACACGTGAGACGCGACTTTCCTTAAATGTAATTATTTTACCCGCTATAATTGCTATCTGTCTTATTATTAATATGTATGATAAGTAAAGTTTCTCCCTTGCATGTTGTGATTTGCACATTTTCAAAGAAACTTTTATAAAAGGCTGTTGCTATTCGTCCGATGATAATTGTATAAATAAAAAATATATTATTCGTCCGACTACTGATCCGGTTTGTACCACCGTTTATTAATCTAAGTGATTTTTAAAGGTGCAGGTGTTTCTATATGCAAAAAAAAACCTTAACCTACCCATTTATTAACCGATTTGGACAAATGTTTTTTTACATCCCAATGTTGGTCCCATTAAAATAAAAAAAATATAATCATACCATCCCTAAAGGTGGAAAAAAAAGGAGGTTCTCAATTCGTCGGAATCTTTTTTTAATTGTTCATACTCGAAGACGCCTGAACCGATTTGGAAATATTTTTTTCCGTTGATAGTGGTTCGGTGTGTTGACTGATCTGATGGCAAGGTCCCAAATTTTATCGAAATCGGTCAAGCGGGTTTTTTTTAAATCAACAATTTTTTTTTTAATAAATTGCTTAATCGAACATGTTATTAAAAAAACTTTCTTCTAACAAATAACTTCCTTATTACGTCTACACTAAAACTGGACAAATAAAAACTTTAAAAAAATAAATAAAACCGACTTCCAGGCACTAAAATGTAAAAAATAACTAAACGGGGGTTTTCATTTAGGATAGATACCTAATCAGATATTTTAGAAGTCGGTGCCAGCCGACAATATTTTAAGATATGAATATTTAATAGGTAAATATGTGTTTTACGTATCGAAATACATATATTAGATTTGCTTTGCATCGTTTGGCACCGACTTCGAAAATATCTGATTAGGTATCTATTCTTAATGAAAACCCCCGTTTAGTTATTTTTTTACATTTTAGTACCTGGAAGACAGTTTTTTAAGGAACTTAGGAGTTATGTTGTAATTTAACAATTTGTTAGGGGACTTCCCAAAAAGGATAAGGCTCTATGTTTGACTAGTGTTTTGTATGCATGTAGATTATCTTAAGATCTCTAGGCTGATTTGCGTGATTCCTTTTTTTAACCCCCGACGCAAAAACGACGAGGTGCTAAAAGTTTGACGTATGTGTATGTCTGTCTGTGGCATCGTAGCTCCCGAACGGATGAACCGATTTTGATTGAAGGTGAATTAGTCGGGAGTTTTCTTAGCTATGTTTGGTGAAAATCGTTAGAAAATGGTCGGGTTTTTTTTTTAATTTTTAATTTAATTTTTAGGCCTAAGAAAGCAAATCTATACTCATATTATAAAGAGGTAAAGTACGTAAGTTTTTGAGCGTGCTTGCAATGGATAAACTAAAAATCCGCAGAACTAATTTAGATGAGATTTAGTATGAAGGTAGTTTGATACCCTGAGAAGGACATAGGATAGTTTTAACCCGGAAATCATCCCTAAGGGAGTGAAACGTGGAATGAAAAAAATGAGATGGGAAATCAATCATTTCCCAAGTAAGAGTTATAAAACTCATTATACTGGTAATATATCCACACTTCCATACTAATAATAGAAATGTGAAAGTGTGTTTTTTGTTTCTTCGATTGTTTGTTTGCTTGTCCTTCTTTCACGTCGAAACGGAGTGACGGACTGGCGTGAATTTTTGTGTGGAGATAGTAAGAGAGCTGGAGAGTAACATAGGCTACTTTTTACCGCGGGATAATCTCATTCCCACGGGAAAACTCATTATTATACAACCCAAAAGAATATTTATAATCAGAATTACTTGAAACTTGGTATTCATGTTCTTCAATACAATTAAATACGTGTTTTAGCATTTTTCAAAAATTACCACATAAGGGGGTAAAATGGATGAAAGATTGTATGAAACCTACCTTTTAAGGGTTGTTTGTAGTTTTAGCGCGAGCGAAGCAGCGGGTTCTGCTAGTATTAATACATGAATATTATAGGGATAACCCGGACAAAGAGAGGGTGCGTCGCTAGTTATATATAAAATAAGTAGTGTAAAGTAATTTTAATGTGGGTAAAGAAATTTGTATGTAACAGTTGTAAAATAATACTTATTATACACATATATAATACAAAAATATTTTGCGGCCCAACTTCAGAATATTATAAGTATAAAGAAAAAGAAATACTGATTATATGTTGACTTTACAATTTTATGATATTTATATCACGACTATATATTTAATCACATAATAGAGCTTTGAAATTTATGTAGGACCTGGGGATACTAATAAAAGCGTTTATAACATTAATAACTAGGTAGTTATGGTTACACCTCGTCCATCCGCTCTAGATTAAGATTTACATAGAATAAGAGAGACGCAAACTCAGCGTCTGGTCGGCCCACCCGGCATTCGCCGGCCGAGAATGTATTCAGACAATAAAGGAGCCTCAAATCGGCTACATGTGTCTCATTTAGTTTTATATTTTTTCTTTATTTAATTTTAAGTTAGTATAAATAGTTTTCGAAACGCTCCGAAACCAAAAGTAGGTATTTATGGTTTTAAAATCAGTGTTCACGCGTATCGTCGTGTCGCCATTATGACATATCGTCCTTTTCGTTTATTCCACTTTCATTCCAATCTTAAAATTAAATCATACATCTCCTTTTATTCTTAAAATATCATTTAACGCATACTCATCTCGAAAATCCCACATTTATTTCATATTTATTAATTAAATTTTATAATTACACTAGCGGCTTCTTCACCCTCGCTTCGCTCGGGTTCGCCTCTAGACTACACTAATGGAGATCTATTAGTTCCCACGGGAACCGTTCATTTTTCCCGAATGAAAAGTAACCTGTTGTTTGACCGGCAATATAAGATATCAGAATGCTAAATTTTACTAAATTAGATGCATAAGTTGTATAAGTTATTATAGTTTTTTAACTATCCCACGGGAACTATTTAATTTTCCTGGATAAAAGTATCTAAGATGTTGCCCGGGGATATAAGGTACCACCAAGCAAAATTTCATTTAAATCGGTCCAATAGATTCGGAGATTAGCCCGTACAAACAGACAAACAGACAGAGAAACAAGAAAATTGAAAAAAATCTGGATTTGTTCTACTTGTCTTCTTACATCCGCCTGACTCGGTTTTTAGCATTTTTTTGCTATGTACAGACATTCGACCTCTACTGTTTTATTATAGTATAGATATAGTATAGATAAATTGCCTATGGTATAGAAAGAACATTTACATATTACCTTCTAGATTTTACTAGGACCTTTCTAATTTGAAACTATTGGGTGTAGTATTTTTATAAATAAAATTAATAGTAACTGGAAACTTTTATGTGAGCCTCGTATCTGTTTATAAAGTCTTTGCCCCGACGTAATGGTATTAAATCTATATAATAAAATTGTAACTAAGCCGAATCTGTACATTAGATATTTATATTAGATATTTTTTGGAAAATCTTATTGAAATAAACATTATTATCGATACAGAGGCCGAATCTATAGTTTTTAGAATTTTTGTCTTCTGTCTGTCTGTCTGTTACCGCATCACAGAAAAACCATTCAAGAATTTTGATCAAATTTGGTATGGTGATTTGGTATGGTTATCCGGGTCAACATATAGGATTTTATTAACTTTTTACCGCGGGAAAATATCTCACTTTTGAAAAAAAAACAAAAACTGCAATGTAAGAGTATACTAATATGTAAAACCTAAGAATTTGGTCATCTGAACGCAGGCGGAGCCGCGGACAATGCGAGTTTATAATTAAAAAAATCAACTCTAGAAAACTTGTTATTTTATATTTATGCCAATAGCATTTCAATCGAAACTATTTCAAGGATTACTATATTCGTATAAATTATGCACGGTTATCCGTTTTAAGGATATTAATTAATATTATTGGTTATTATTAGGTAAGCTTTAAAGGTACTACGAAAATAATTAGCTTGTCTGTCACACGACGATGGCGACACGTTCGGCTCAGTTTGTAGTGACCCTACTTGCTGTGCCAGCGGTCACGGGATCAAGTCCCGCTGGGGGCATTCATATGTGTAATAACGAATGTTTGTACATCAGTCATAGGTGTTTATATTTATAATATGTATGTATTTAAAGTTATTTATGTGTAGTGTATCAACTATCTTAGCACAAGTCTCGTAGCTTACCATGGAACTAGATGGTGCTGTGTGTTAATGTCCCAACATAGATTTGTATTTGGTAAATGAATAAATAAATATATAAATAAATAAAAAAAATATTTATTATTATTATTTGCCTTTATCCTCTTCACTAAATATTATAATTATAATCAAAGTAAACCGTAAATATTTTAGTTTTCATAACTTGGGACCACATTTGGAAATAAATACTAAGAGAAAGCAGTTCTACTTCTTTACTATCAAGGTTTTATTAGCTTTATTTGTTATTAAATCTTAGAAAAGTCGTATTTCGCCTACTTCCTAATGACGTTTCTGTTTTAATTAATATTAGTGTTTAATTCTGATATAACTAAGAATACGGAAGTATGTTAAATTCAAACAACAATACAAAATTTGATGCCATTTTAGTTGATCCGTGTTGTAGTTTCTATCTCAATGATTTCAAAATAAAACCTTTAATTCTAATTCGTTTTAACAAACCTTTTTAGTTTTTAAGATAATCAATATGCTTATGTGATAAAATAATTATTTTTAAGATTAAATGAAATGCCTACCAAATACACTTTCGAAATATACTTTGTCTCGTATAAATTAAATACAATAAAAAACTATGTTTTCTCCACTAACTCCACTAACATCCCTCATGGAATAGAGACACTAGATTCTTTGCTTTCCGCTGTCGACAAAAAAGGCACTTTAACTTACTACACGCAATCAAACTATTCGTCTAGGGCGGAAATCGAATCTACGACCTCCAGTGTAATAGATAAACTGTTGACAGGAGTGCCAGTGTTTCACTATCGGTAGTCAATTCTATTATATATTCTATTATAAAGGATATATGTATATATTATAATATATAAAGTACTAGCTAGCTACTTACCCTTGCTTCGCTCGGGTGAGTCCCTGGGTACGTTTTAAATATAAATAGTTATTGCTACTGTACCTTAGAAGATAGGTCATGCTTGGTATTGCAGACTATTCTGTAAGCTTTTTTAAGTTAAACCTTGTTAAATTAAACCTAACATGTTTAGCCAGCGTTAGCCATATTTTCTAAGGTTGACTCGAACCGGTATTTGTTTTTTTCAGTGGAAATGAAAGATTTTCCTGTAGTAAAAGATACACTAAAAGTTGAGTCGAGTATTAAATTGTCACTACACAAAATTTTGTTAAAAATGGTTCAGTGCTTTTTGCGTGAAACGCAAACAGACATACAGGTAGAAATATTAATAACTACTTTTTTGGGTCTGTATTCTGTACACAATATGTTACAGTCATTGTTTTTAAAAAATATTTCATGTACAGATTTTGCTAAGTTACTGTTTTTTATATGAATAGATGTTATAAAGATTATACCGTATCATACCGAAATATTCTTCCGACCATAAGATCGGAAGGTCGAATATTTTTATATGTTAAATTAAGTTTTATATAACGTCTGTGATATTTCGTATCTAATTGTAAGTTAAGATGATCGGGAACACGCAAATCAACAGCAACCAGTCGGCCTTCTCGGTCGTTTCCCAACGCGCACATGCCGGCTCGATTGCGAACTCGGAAGACCGACGCGAGCGATAGAAGCTGTACTTAACATATAATTATTTATATTTTTGCTTCGTTAATATAATATTTTATAAGAAAGTAAATTTTACTAATATGAATAATTCTTTAAATGAATTTTAAGTAACCTTAATGGTTACTAGTTATGAATTGGAAATTTGCTGCTACAATTAGGTTCAATACAAAATTAAGAAAGTTTTATCATAATACGTAAAGTTATACCATATACTTCGACTCTCTATAGTACAGTAAAAGTTCTATCATTTAATAGTTTTTGTTATTATAGATTTATGTTACATACATAATACATTAACTGATTAAAATAGAGTTCAGAAAGATAATAAGAAATGAATATCTCAGAATCAGTTCAAATTATATTTACATATTTGGCAATGGCCTACAGAAGATTCCGTTCATATTGTAACTCGTTTCACAATTTCGCAAAAGACTGTGATTGCATGTATATTATAAGTATATATGAACAGAAGATATTTTGAAATTCATTGATATCTCGCTTGCCTTGTAAAACTAATTAAGTAGTTTAAAAAATTTTTGGGACCACCAATCACTGAAAACTTGACAACACCGAAGTAACAATTTATTTTCACCAGATACAGCTAGAGCTTAGAGATACATGTTAAACATTTGACAGCCTCGTAAGGGCCTTTGCCTTGAGGTACAAAAGGCCTGTATCATAAAATCGGTTGGTAATAGGAAAGATCTGCAGACTACTTTGGACCGATTAGACGTGTTTTCTGACTATTTAGCT
Organism: Brenthis hecate; assembly: GCA_951806755.1. NCBI lineage: Eukaryota > Metazoa > Arthropoda > Insecta > Lepidoptera > Nymphalidae > Brenthis > Brenthis hecate. The sequence goes on along the minus strand of OX638279.1, from coordinate 1,840,328 downwards.
ACATATTTCCGCCTTATTCTACTTATAACGTTATGTATAAACTTCAATTCTTAAAATTAATATTATTATTTTTTTAAATAAATAAATATTTTTTATTTTTTTTTAAACTTTTATAATCTTTATCATAAACATTTTGAGGTACATTGAAATATATGTGTGTATGTGCATGCAATAAATAAATATTAATATCATGAAAATTAATTCAATTATTATTAATTTCAAATTATGGGGAAAATATACCTGTATTAATGAATGCATGGTGTTTTATAGATAAAATCAATTCAAAGTCAGAACACCGAGAACCACGATCGCCTTGTAATACTTTCAAAACTCTTGTGAACTATGCGAAAACGTTTACCTAACACAAATCAACATTTAATCAACACTAAAATGCTTGGACAACTCACCAAATATTTGCACTATCACGAAAATCTGTTATCAGCTTATCACGTTCACTAGGAAGCACTGGTCCGAACTCCAAACAAAATTCGTTCTTACGGAACGAAAACGGAATTTTTTCGTGTATTATTTAGATGATTATAGTAGAATTTGGAACGCGACTCTCGCGTAGGTTCCGGTGAAATAAAAAATTCGTCCGGTCGGTTACGACGCGCGACGCTTTGCATCGACTGAGCGCAAACTGATAGAGTCGAACAGTGGCCGGCGCGCGCAGCGTGTAGGGAGAGCCTAATGCCTATAGACCTACAGTCCACGCTCTACACCCTCGTCTCAATCCCAACGCGACCTTCACGCGGCCAATTGATACTACAAACAACCTGTCATTAGCACAACAACGCTTCGTCGTTTTCAATGAGAATTAGAATTCATAAGAATGAAAGAACAATTACAGTTTTTTTTTTTCAAAAATCACTATAATTATTGATTAGAATGTACTGAAATCGCTGTTGAATAAATAATGCGTAATATTTTTTTGTACTCAGTTTTTTTTAGATGTATCTAAACAAGAATGTTTTATTATTAGCTATTCTCAATACTCTTAATTACAAAGATTGTCAAAAATCCAAATATACCAACACACATTAATTGATACCTAGATTTTTGATGGTTTTAATATGTAAATACTGTTTAAATTTTACAAATGTAGCTAAATTATGTAAAATGCTACCGCATTAGATTATAATTTATTATTTATATTTGTTATAATGATAATGATGATGTTCTCCTGACCGATTCCGGCTACGGCGGCCAATCTCTTTGAGACTAGCCAACTGCGCAGGAGGATACATATTATAGTTCACAAGTGTACGCGCAGACACAGGTGCCATCTCTGTTCCTGTCACTCTCATACTCCGGTGGGACGACTGCTCGACACGACCAGTGCGAGTTAAGGCGCAGGACTGACGGCTTTACGTGCTCTCCGAGGCACGAGGGTGAAACACTGCCAACTTCCCAACTCCGGGCTGTTACTGAGACTTACTTTACAGAAAGACTCAATAACTAAACTTGGCTCGACCCGGGACTCGAACCCAGGACCTTCGGGTGTGCAGCCGTACATGCTAGCCACTACACCACCGAGGCAGTTATATGTTATAATAGACTAGATTTAAAGCACCATCTCCAAATTATTAGGGACTCTACTTGTAGAGACTGTAATTTGATTATATTTTAAATTTTTATATAAATATTATTAAAATATCTTAGTATGTTCTTTATGAAAGATTTTTATTGCACTGTATGTATAAATAAGTAAAAACGTCTTTTCTTAGACTTAGACTAGAATGATACTTGTTGAGTGGTCATTCCTGACGACATGCTTTAAGTTAGCGATATTAGCACGCATGTTTCGTAGCTCCGAGGTGATAATTACTATATTTGATATCAACAACAAGTTTCGCAACTGGTACTTTCCTTTTTAGATTTAAAACTTTATTGTATAGTAAAGTTAGTTGATAGCTCCGAAGGAAAATTATTTGTATAATTTATCACATGAGAATCGAACCTACGATGTCTGGCGCAGTGAACAATGCCAGTCACAAATCATTGTGTTGCGCTATGACAGACGCATTGATGAATTAAAATAAGTCGAAGTTAAATTATTATGTATAATGTGATTGTTAATAGCTATCAAATATTAAAATAAAATCCATAATTTATTGTGTGCAATTAATTATGACAATGTAGGAAACGAAACATTTATTTTGTACATTGATATTAATAAGAAAATCAATCATTGTATTTAAACTTTTTGCTTGCCACCATAACTTATATTTCATTTATAAGTTTAAAGGTTAGAGGTTAAACGTTGCTTCCCAATAGAAACTTTTATCCCTATTTTCATCCCCTTAAGGAATGATTTCCGGGATAAAAACTATCCTATGTACTTCCCAGGATCTCAAACTATCTTCTTACAAAATTTCATCTAAATTAGTAAAGGAGATCCAGAGATTACCGCCTACAACGTCAAAAACTTTACCTCTTTATAATATTACTAGCGACTCACCCTCACTTCCCTCGGATTCGTCCCTAGCGTGCTTCTCAATACAAACTTTCATCCTCATTTTCACCCTCTTAAGGGATGATTTCCGGGATAAAAAGTATCCTATGTCCTTTCCACAATCCTAAACTATCTTCTTACTAAATTTCATTTAAATTGTTTCAGTAAATCCAGAGATTACCCCCTACAACGTCACAAACTCACAAACTTTATCTCTTTATAATATTAGTGTAGATTTATAAGAAATAAATGTTTATTAAAAAAAACTACAGTGTTTCTATAAATTAAGTGGCGAATATTTCATAACCCATGAAGTTCTTATAAATATGTATATAAATCAATATCATTAGAGGTCTAAAACTACTTTTTCTTTAACATATATTTAATATATATTTTCTTTAACATATATTTAATATAATATAATTCTGTTGTTGTTTAAAATGTTTTAAAAAAAATATCAGTAAGATATACACTACCACAATTTATTACATTAGAGGTTACAGATTCAATTTCCGCGCGGAACTTACACTAATATTTGTGTATATAAAATATCGTTGGTTGTTCCGGTTATTTTAGAACAAATTTCGGCGTCGTTACTAGCTATGCAATACATTATTCCACGCCTTTTTTAATAATTTCAGAATACGTGGTGTAAATTGTAATATTTTTTATGCCAATAAATCAAACATATTAGTCTACTTCATTTTAAGCTTTGAAAAAAAATCTCTAAAAAAGCCGTAGTCCATTTTTTACCAAGTTTTTGTTTGAAAGTGCTTTTTAACATTTACAACTGTCAATAGGTGTAATTAATGTAAATTATCTATGTATCTAATAAGCACATACTTTACATCATATAAATAATCCATACTTATATTATTGTAATTGTGAAAGTGTGTTTGTTTGTTTGTCCTTCTTTCACGTAGAAACAGTGACGGATTTGCGTGATTCTTTGTGTGGAGGTAGTTGGAGGGCTGAAGAGTGACATAGGCTTCATTTTTGCCGCGGCAGATATCTCATTCTCACGAGAAAACACGTGATATGAAACAACCCACAACAACTCATCATACCTATGTACATAATATAGTCTATCTCTTTCATACTACGACTACTCAACGAACGAACCCTACTTTACAAGGGTGGGTCGTTATAGTAGATTATTATGTATGAAGACATGTTACACAGTCCTAACACAAAAGTTATGACACCTCGAAAATCATTCAGCATATAAATTTTGTAGTGACGGGTTTTAATATATACATTTTATAAAATACTTTTAAATATTATTTTAAATATTATATATATACTACTTATTAAATATTATTTAATACTATACTTATTAAATATTATAATTTTTGTTACTAAGATAAATTAAATAAATAATTTTAACACAAAAGAGTAAGGTAAGACTTTCAAGTTATATTGAAAATTATTCAATTGAATTAAATCATATTTTTTATGGCTCATAGGCGTGTCAGTTGAGAACAATGAATTTCGTCAAAGTCACGCTTAATGGAGGAGTCACGGTGAAGATTAGCCGGTGAAATTAGAAATTATAATAGACATGCAATTAAAATAAATTTAATTATACTATATTATGTTGATCATTATCAAATATATATTGTTATTATAATAATAGCTTGGACTACTATTATAAATGCGTTTGTATGCGTGTGTGTGTATGTTTGCTACAAACATAAAAAAAGTATAGAATATAGCCGAATTGAGTACCTCCTCGTTTTTTGAAGTCGATTGAAATTAAAATAAAAATGTAAAAAAATAACTAAACGGAGATTTTCATTGAGGACCCATTCACATTCACAACCCATGGGAAATTACTCAAAGATGGTCTCCGGATAATGCGTAGAGACTATGGAAAATATGAAAAACTAAAAGGGTCTATGGAATCTAAATTAGATAGGCTCAAAACTAAACTAAACTAAATCAAATTTTGCCAGCTTTGAAGCAGAGACGTTTCGCTCGCTTCACTCGTTCAGTCTATAATAAACAAAACAGGAAGCTCTTGCTGTATGGAACTTTACATTATTCTAGATTCTAAATCATTGACGGAAATATAATTTTTAATTCGGACTATAAAATGTAGAAACAAAAAAAAACAAATTTCTAAGGAACGTGTTAGAAGTGAAACTTCATTGGTTATTTATATTTAAAATTTGTAAGATTGATAAATTAATAACAACTTTAAATATTACACTCAGACAAAAGTATGATTCCAACGAATATCTCACAAAGAAGAAAGAATGATATTTTATCTCTTTCTATCTACTTAGCTGGATTTTACATCTATCGCATCCATCCATACATCCTCACAAACTTTCGCATTTATAATATTACTAGCAGAACTCGCGACTTCGCTCGCCCTAAAACTGCAAAAAAATCTCTAAAAACGTAGTTTCATAGAAACTTTCATCCCCAATTTTACCCCCTTATGGGATGGATTTCGAAAAATGCTAAAACACGTATTTATGTATTTAATTTTATTTAAGAGCATTAATACCCAAGTTTCAAGTAATCAACCGACTTCCTCAAAAAGAAAGACGTTCTCAATTCGGCTGTATTTTTTTTTAATGTTTGTTACCTCAGAACTCCGTCATTTATTAACCGATTTGGACAATTTTTGTTTTGTTTGAAAGTGTATACTTCCAGATTGGTCCCATTTAAATTTCAAAAAAAAAATACCACCCTAAGGGTGGAAAAATAGCTAATGATTAATTTAACCTACTTCTAATTGTCATATTGACTTGAAACTTTGCAAGTGTTTCTATTTCCGCTGATAGTACAGTGATTCGGTATTGTTGACCTGATCTGATGGTAAGTCCAGAAGGTGATTAGGTGGAACTCTTCAACGGCTAATAGTAGATACGTTGAGTTTGGGCTTATTTTGTTTCATTTGACAAGCCTAACACGTTAAAACTCTTACTTTGCTACTACTGTCTACACTAAAAAGGGAAAAATAAAAACTTTTTAACAAAAAAATAAAAACTGACTTCAAGCAAAAGCACTAAAAAGTAAAAAATAACTGATTGGACTGATTTTTATTAAAAAGTTTTTATTCTGATCATAAATATTTTTTTGGATTGTATTATAACTTGTTTTCCTGTGGGAATTAGATAATCTCCCGCGATATAAAGTAGACTATGTCAGTCTCCAGCCCTTCAACTATCTCTACACAAAAAATCACGCCAATCCGTCACTTCGTTTCGATATGAAAGAAGGACAAACAAACAAACAAACAAACAAACAAACAAACAAACAAACAAACAGACAGACAGACAGACAAACAAACAAACAAACAAACAAACAAACAAACAAACAAACAAACAATCAAACAAACAAACAAACAAACAAACAAACAAACAAACAAACAAACAAACAAACAAACAAACAAACAAACAAACAAACAAACAAACAAACAAACAAACAAACAAACAAACAAACAAACAAACAAACAAACAAACAAACAAACAAACAAACAAACAAACAAACAACAAACAAAAAAACAAAACAAACAAACAAACAAACAAACAAACAAACAAACAAACAAACAAACAAACAAACAAACAAACAAACAAACAAACAAACAAACAAACAAACAAACACACTTTCACATTTATAATATTAGTATGGATAGTATGGATTAGGATGTAATCTATCTATTCTATACTAACCGTTAAAACGTACCTAGGGACGAACCTGACAAGCGAAGCGAAGGTGAGCCGCTAGTTATTTATAATTCTTATTTTTTATGATGAATATAATTTGACAATTTGAACAACTGTAAGTTCAAAATACATGTATCAATTAAGAGGGTCATATAGTAACGGTTTGCTCTTGACACAATATTCAACTGTCGATTAAAAAATCGTAAATGTTAAAAAGTAACGGTAATATTTTACGTTGAAATGCCTTAAATGGCTTATTCACCTAGCGAGTTTTAACTAAGGTTATAACGTTTATATTATAATTGATCTTTTTTATATATCACTGGCAACTCCTTCGCTTCGCTCGGGTTCGTTCCTAGATACCTTATAGGATGATCCGGGGAGAACCCGGAGAATATACGGCTAGTATGGAATACATAGGTCATCTATACATCCCCCCCAACGTGCAGCCGGGCGCGAAGCCAAGAAACGCACAGGAAGGTGGCCCACTTCGGTGGGCGGTGGGAGGTGGCCCTATTCGGAGGGCGGTGTACCATGCGGGTTGTTCCTGATACTTCTCTGATAGCAGAGTGGACTTTGGAGCAACCCCATGGTCGTTGTGGTCTGCCTCAGCAGACCTGCCGTCGGAGCGTCGTAGTTGAATGCGTAAGCGATACTGCGACGCCCCATTAAGACGGTGGAAGGTTTTGTTGGGTTTTAGTGGGTAGTACTGGCATTTCCGGTGAGTCCCACACCTCGTGCGTAAATGCATTTCCCAACGTTAAAAAAAAAGGTCATCTATACATATAATAAAATTGTAACTAAGCTGAAACTGTGCATTAAAATTTTTTTGGAAAATCTTTTTGAAATAAACATTATTATCGATACAGAGACGGAATCTTTAGTTTTTAGAATTTTTGTCTGTCTGTTACTGCATCATAGCAAACCCACTGGAAGGATTTTGATGAAATTTGGTATGGTGATAGCTGGCTCAACATATTGGATACTTTTTACTGTGGAAAAATATCTCATATCTGAGAAATCCAAATCATCTAAAAAAGTATCCAAAATCATATACTGAACGTTAAAACGTAACTAGGGACGGACCCGAGCGGAGCGAGGGTTAGTCGCTAGTAGACTATATAAAGCTCCCAAACGACTTATTTAGTCCGACACCTCCAACAAATTTTAGCCAATGTATACAAAAACTTAAATACTAAAACCTTCCTCGAGAACCACTCTATCAATTGGTAAAAACAGCATAAAAATCGGTGCAGTGGTTTTTGAGTTTATCGTGAACAGAAAGACCGACGCAGCGGAGGACTTTGTTTAAATAATACTATCGGCTCACTCTCGCTTTGCTCGGGTTCGTCGCTAGGTACGTTTTAAATAGATATAAATAGTTATTAGCCAGCGTTAGCCATATTTTTTTTTAATAATATTGACAAATATTGACATTAATATTTATACGATACTAACGTCACTCAATTGTTTTGCTTTCCCGGAAACTCTCCACTGACACTTAAACTTTATGGTATGGTATTAAAGTTCAAATTGACTTTTAAGTATTATTACTAGTGTCCGACCGAAGGTCTATTTTTGGCCGAAGCCGAAGCCGAAGCCGATTAATCGGCTATCGCCACAACCTTCGGCCGAAGCCGAAGCCGAAGCCGAAGGTTTATATTCTCTCAGCACTCAGTAATTAATTTTGTACCAATACCTCAAATAACCTCAATATCGAAGGTTTATATTGACTGTCTCATATAGAAGTTGATGATATATCATAAAGATGGTTGGTTTAGAGATAAATAAAAGTTTGTGATTTTGTGATTTACCTACTGGTAAAAAAATAATCATTTCTTTATTATGTAATTCACAAATTACAATTAGACCAATCAGTCAGATTACTAATGTATCACAATTTAATTGATAAACACAAATTCAAAACAAAACACTCGTTTAAATACACGTACGAACTTGTTTTGATGCATGCAATGTGATATTTTGACAGTGACTCCCCGCCGCCTCATGACTTTCGTAACAGTTCGTTCAATCTCGACGGTCGCTCAAACCTTCGGCGAAACCTTCGGCTTCGGCCGGGTTTTGGGCCGAAGCCGAATGTTTCGCCGAAGGTGGATTTTTTGGCCGAAGGTGGCCGAAGCCGAAGCCGAAGCCGAAGCTTCGGTCGGACACTAATTATTACGAATCTTTTGTATGGGAGTATATAAAAGTGTTGTTTTTAGACTTTTTCAGGCAATTTTTTAAATTTTTCTCTCCGTAAGAACCATCCTCGTACTTCAAGGAATATTCTAAAAAAAAGAATAACGGAAATTGGTTCAGCTGCTCTCGAGATTTGCGCTTACCAACACATTCAGCGATCCATTTTTATATTATAGATGTAGTGATAGCGTATTTAATTATTATCAATCTTAGTTTTTTCATTTGAAGAACTGTAGTAGAACGTAGCTTTTACCTATCACTCTCGAATCTCGTATACTCATAAACTCTACCGTATCCACTTACTATCTATGCAAAAAAAACACCAATCTATTATTTTGTTGTTGCGCGAATTAAGCTAGAAATCAACCACGACGACAAGAATTATGAAGCTCATACATTTTAATGGTACAGATTCAAATACGCAGAAATATATTAGGTGAATCTTTAAATTTACAAAACTTTTTTATTTATGAACCGAATGAAATAAAACAAATACTAAATTTTACCTAAGTGTAGCTTGCTACAATACATTAGTGAAAACCGCAAAAAAAAAAACAATAAATCTAATAATATTTTTTTGAGTTCCATTACGTAATAAAGACCTGCAATAATAGTTTTTCCCAAATTTCTTCCATGTACAGACAGCGATCATATTTATAATATGTATATAGATATAGATTATTATCTATAGGTATTATAGAACTTAGTTTTACGTTGAAAATATAAATCTTGACGTTTAATTTGAAATTAGCGAATTAGTGTTATTATTTTATGCCCATATTTAGAAAGTAACGAAATATTTTTATTCATTTTCAAACTCCGGTATAACGAAAATCCGACACAATCGGTGTCCGGAGATCAAGTATATGATAGAACTGACTGTCAGCTTTAAGTGCTCTCCTAGCCTCTCCTATACGTACAATACAAGCGTACAATACTCCTGAAAATGTTCCAACGTGTGGATGAACCACGCGTATTGGAGTATATTCTACCAAGAAATTGACATGGATTGTGAAGCCACAGATTAAGATTATAGATATAGTACATACACAGTTAAAATGGAAGTTTTAACCTCGAAAAAGTGTGTGTACAGTGAGTGAAGGGCCAATGCCGAATTATATTAGGCCTTAAAATAATCCCCATTTTTATGGTACTTCTCTGACGGCAGATAGAACCGTGGGAGTAACCCCATGGTTGTCGTGGTGTGCTTCGGCAGACCTGCCGTCGAGGCGTCGTGGTTGAGTGCGTAAGCAGGTTTTGTTAGGTTATAGTGGTTAGTACCTACTAGCTTTTTTGCCATTGAATCTCACATAACCACATACAGTGGTATGCGTAAATGCATTTTGCAACATTAAGAAAAAAGTCTTAGAAGAATAAAATTGCGCGACTTAACCACAAAGGGCCTGCCACCTATGTTTTATAAACGAAACGTCATTTTTCATTAAAAATAAAATTTTACTGACTTCTTATTTATTATTATTTACAATATAATTATTTTTTTATTTTATTATATTCATTGCTTTACACGATAATTACAATTAAAATATCAAATATTTATTTGTAAAAGCTAGTGCCATCTAGTGCGTTCTTGTTATCTTTACGAGCAAATTCTTAATCAACTACAGATGGCGCTCATACATATCACCAAATAATTTCAAAGGAATATCTATAAATATTTTTGGCTTGTAATTTCAAACTATTCACACTATTTCTAGATCTATAAATTAATAATTATTCTGATATCTAGATCTGTCCTATAAATTATAACAGTGTACAGCGCCACCTATATTTCTGTAAGTTAATAATACCACTAATACGCAGAACTTGTTTTATAATCACATAAGTATAGATGGCACTACACCACAGGCACTATTTAATGATCCTATTATGTCCGTTATGGGACTCTATATATGTAAATATGGAACAGAGGAATGGAACATGGAAGAAAATCCGTACCAATATTGAACATATATTTTTTTTAAAGTTCTCAAAAGGCTTTACAAAATAGTGCGATTTAAAATTTTGCGTTTTTAGTTGGTTCGATTACCGGTACAGGTAAACTTTTAAAAAGAAATTAAATGTTATTCCTATTTTTGAAAAATAAAAGAATGTGTCCTTTGAGTAAAACTTGATATCTTTAACGTTTGAGGTGTTTTTCTTCTATGCCCCGTTCGTTAATTCCACCTGGATACTAGCACAGATGACACAATACTATACATACTTTATAGATATTGTGTCCTTGAACTTTTTCTCTTCCAGTACATTTAAAGAAAACCCTATTTGACAGGTGACCGAGAAATAAACAAAATCCTATATGATATACCTATTTTCAAACTTTATCAGCATACATATTAAATAAACGTTAATAGTACTCTGTATTATAAAAATATAGTTTCTTAATTTAAAAACGCCTCTATCCATTTGCTAGTGCAAGAGTCGTGCGGCCTCGATTAATGAGTTTTCCACTGAGATTGAATACAAATGCACTTATTAGATTGTGGTAACCTTTAAACGTTACATGCATACTTACAGTATCTTCTTACTTGGCAGCATTTAGAGCGTAAGGTGTAATTTTAATAATAGTATTGTCAAAGTATCTTTCACATTAAATTACTTTGTTGAAAAGCGGCCCACGCTTCTGTAAATGCGTATCTATACATATAATAAAATTCTAACTGAATTCAATTTGTACATTAATTATTTTTCGAAAATCTTATTGAAATAGATATTATTATCGATACAGAGGCCGAATCTATTTTTTTTTTTAGAGATTTTGTTGTCTGTCCGGGAACGCATCACGAGAAAACCACTGGATGGATTTTGATGAAATTTGGTATGATGATAGCTGGTTACACACGGAAATCCATCATATAGTATACTTTTTACTGCGGGAAAATATCTCATCTCTAAAAAACCTATACTAAACCATAAAACGTAAAAGGGGACGAACCCGAGCGGAGCGAGGGTGAGTCGCTAGTAACTTATTTATTTTCATTTAAACTTTCAAAGAATGGTGAAGAGATATATAGCTACAACTACTGGACTTACAAAGCAAAGCCTAATAAGGTGAACTCAAGAAATATCATTGAATACAATTGCAAACATTTGTCTATTTAATAAAATGTAAACAATGATACACAATGAGAATTCTAATGAGACTAGCATTGTTACTATACTAAAAAATGCAATATAGTAATGGTACCTATTAGCTACATATTTATTTTTATTACTCCCTTCGCCCCAAGTATTTATAACCTACCTACCACTTAATTAGCTTCACACGACCTTTAGGTTTTATCGAAATTTAGATAGATAATATTTGCCAACAAAACGACTGGAAGAACTGCCTTAAAAACCTTTGAACTACTCCTCGACCCACATAAATTATTTCTATAATGAAAATCACGGCCACTTGTCCACATTGATACAAAAAAAACTAAATCAAAATCGGTTCCTCCGTTTCGAAGCTACGATGTCACACATAGACACAGAGATACACAGATATATACATAATTATACACGTCAGACTTATAACTTTTGCGTCAGGGGTTAAAAAACATCTTTATCAAATAGGTTCCACTAAAGTCACTAGTTTATGTTTTTAAGTATTAAGCAGGTAAGGATTATTTTCTTCTCTTTCTCATATTATTTTCCCTAAAATGCTTAGGAATAGTTTCGATCGATATTAATTTAGTAAGTTTTCGAATAAATTAACAAATTAAAAATCTCAAGTTCAGCCACAGATACCAATAGTTTCATCATTTGAAAGTTAAGTACAGTATTTGTTTTGTTAACTGATGTTACGATATTCATATAAATTGTCAATGGAAATTCGTTATTGGGCACTTATATATATTTGAATAAATAAATCTATCTACATATTTTAATACATATTAATATTCAGTATTTTGTCCAATATTGAGATAAATGACGCTGGTCAAATATGGATTGGCAGACTTTCTAAAACTCTAAAGCACTCAGTGTGGTAATCATATTGAAAATGACATTCTCATATAAAGAACTCAGAGATACGGGACCGGTGGTTTTGTTTGAATCGAACTTGCTACCGCAGAGCTACAAATGCGACTATTCTATCTATCATTATATTTCTTGACCTGATTTTAAAGTAGGTGCACACACTACCATTATAAAGAATAGGTATACCAACATGTACCTACCTATACATAGGCCATCAATTTTGTTAATATACCTATATATTATGTACAGTATATTAACAAAATTGATATTTAACTCATAGATTTAACTCATAGAGAATCTACTATACTAGATGGTTTCCAATAAGTATTAACCTATTATAATCTATGAAATCAAAAACTTCTTAAATATGCATTATATTTCTATCGCTAGGTAAGATATTGGGATCCGGTCCGTCGTAAGACTAAAAGTGAAATTAACTTAAACTAAAAGTAACTTTTCTGGAAAAATAATATTTTTTTTTTTAGAAATCTACTCTTATCTTCTAACTAGCGACAGACAATTGATTCGTTTCAGTGGTCGTCCCTAGACAAAAAAATCTATTCCACATAAACCGTACATTTTTCTGTGATAAAAAGTAATCTGTGAGCTACTCCAGACTATAATCTATCTCTGTGCCTTTCATCCAGATCCGTCCAGCCGTTCTGTCGTGAAAATCCATCCATGATCCATCCTCACAAACTTTCATAATTGTAATATTAGTATGGATTTAAATATATAACACTTGTCATTTTTACGAAACTTTATAAGAACTAAATGTATTTCTGTTCGTCTATTTATCTGTTTGTGTATATTACATGCCTGGTTGTAACGTATATATATATATATATATATATATATATATATATATATATATATATATATATATACACACATAATACAGTGCTTAAGCAATGAAACTTTAGTGTCAACTGTGAGCCCAGAAAGATGTCTGGCAAATGTGAGAGTTATATGGGGATAGTTAACGATCCACTTTAAAAAAATTCCAAATACTGCCCTAATACATTTCTATCATCCTTAATATGAATTATTCAATTATAGAGTTAAGTTTTTAGCCGCTCTAAACTTATAAGTTCTTACTAAACTTTTATCTAAACACTAAGTAAATGACAATAATCTAAACACAAGGTATAATATTATCAATTCGAATACCGTTACCGTCAGGAGAAAGCCACGAGACCAGAACAACGGAACTCCCGCGCAGTTGTATGCCGGCGCGTACACAGCGACTACGACTTAACTTGACCGAACAAAGTGAAGTTCAACTAAGGATTTATTTTTACTGCTATATAAATTAACAAGGTACGTTCTTTTAAATATAGAGCTTAATTTTAATTGATTAATAATATTATATGTTATAATTTTAATACTATCTAAACTTTTTAAAACAAAATAAAAAATATATAATAATCTTATTGTTTAAAAAGTTATATTATATTTATTGTTATCTCTGTTTAGAAAGAAAGATTCCATTTTTTATTACACATATACCTACTTTTCAAATTATTAAGAAGCATAAAGCTTCAAATGTAGAGCATATTTAATGATAGAGCTGCGTAACTCTTTTTCTATACATATATGTATGTATAAATATAAATGAAATGCTTTCCATTCGTTTTAAAAATGTTCAGTTTAGTTGGAATAAGATCTTTATGGGGAAAAAATGGAAAGGTGGTCGGAAGAATGGGAAATTTGGGAAAAATCGGATAGTACTTTTTTTATAGGAATTTTGTATTAAAATGAACTTTGTTGAAATTTGGACAGCACCACATAATATCCGACATATTATGTAGTGCTGTCCAAATTTCGACTAGTCTATACTAATATTACAAAAATGGGTAAAGTTTGTGAGTTTGTGAGGTTGTAGGGCGTAATCTCTGGATCTGCGGAACCGATTTAGATAAAATTTGGTAAAAGGTAGTTTGAGACCCTGGGAAGTACATAGGATTTTTATCCCGGAAATCATCCCTTAAAAGGTTGAAAATGGGGATGAAAGCTTGTATGGGGAACAAGCTAGGGATGAACCCGAGCGAAGCGAGGGTGAGTCGTTAGTGTATAATAAATGTAGTCAGTCTCAAAATTAAATAGATTATTTGTGTTATTTTATACATTGCTCATTTTGTTCGAACGCGTAATTATACAGATCATAAAATAATATTTATACCTGGATTCTATAATCTTATATTTATAATCTTTTACCAACTGAATTATTCATTCAATTTTTTGTATCTCATTTTAATGTAACCGCATATAAATTTTATTCAACAATAACAAGGAAGCTAAAATACCTGTATTTTTTGTGTTTATATTATTAAGAATACCTACACGTCACACTACTAAGTTACTTAAGTTTTTATAATTTATAACTAACTTAAAATATATTTTTCTTTGCTGTAAAATACCTACTCGTATATTATGGAAAATTTTTGAATCAAGACAAAATATCAAGAAAAAAAAAGTGAAAGAACATAATAAAAAACGTACATTAATAAAGATATTAATTAAATTTTACATATTAATTCCTACTTATTAATCTTTTGTTAAATATTAGACGTATAAGTCTAAGATTAAAAATGAAACTAAGTATGTAAACACAGAATTGCATTAGATTTCTTCACAGTCTTCTATGGGCTACTTTCTAAACATTCTTGACCGGTGCTTGTTTTTTGGCTAACGAACAGATAAAAAGTGAAAGTCACTAAAATTTTGTATGTGTGTCTGTACGTTTGTTACTCTTTTACGTGAAATAGATTCGGATGAAATGCTCTACACAGATTAACTATGACATAGGCTATAGTTAGTAATAAAATATGTAAATCGGGCTACTATTATTGATGCGAAAGTTTGTATGTCAACTCCTTCACGGCTGGACAGACTTGGATAAAACTTAGTACATAGATAGATTGTGGCCTAGTATAACACACAGGCTGTTGTTAGGCACATATGTAAGTCGCTAGTAATATTATAAACTCACTCTCGCTTCGCTCGTGTTCGTCCCTATGTACTTTTTAACGGTTAGTATGAAATGCAAATCTTTGAATTTCTCGGCTTTTCTGTACTATAATATGCATGTATTATACATATAAACCTTCCTCTTAAATCACTATATCTATTTAAAAAACCGCATCAAAATCCGGTTCGTAGTTTTAAAGATCTAAGCATACATAAGGACAGACAGACAGCGGGAAGCGACTTTGTATTGTACACTTACCATGTAGTGATATAATGGGGTACCTAGGAATACATATATATCTTAGACCTGTGACAAACAATCACACAAATACTTCAATAGTATTCTTATCAGGTTTTAATATAGTTTTATTAAAGGGAAAGTCGCATCCATTCTCTTCTAAAATAGAAAACCTTGGCATTACTCAAGTATAATTTGTTGGCTAATAAATAAATACATTTAAATAATAATTCATACGAATGATGTAGAAATAGGTACAATCTAAAAAGTTATGCATCACCTTGACTGATATGATACGCATTACAGTGATTTGTAATGGACGTTCATTGAGATATCATTGAATGAAAAATATAAAGAAAATGTGTTGCTGTATGACAATGAAGTACTCGCCCGAAATTAGTTAGTTTCATATATTACCAATAATCTTATAACATACCAATAAATTGTTTCTAAGAAAAAAAATAACAGCTGTAAATACGAAACAAGTATTATTTTTTCCTTGTCGTTCATTTTTTATACATCATATTCATCATTTATTTTTCCACTTGAACTCCTAAAATATAGTTAAATTATACAAAAGTATGTTCAAACAAAATATTATTATTCATTTTGTAGAATATTTTTCGCATATTTATTTACGTTTTCTACTATGATATTATCTTAAATTATTAAAACGATACTCACGTATTTCATTTTTTTAAGTAAACTTTTTTCTTTCTGTGCACATTGTATAGATGACGATAGATTTTATTGGAGTCCCTGCTTTTCAAAATTATTTTGAACTAGATTTTTCCAGCGGCTGCGGAGCCGAGCGGTCACATGGTATAGCGGACAAGAGTTCACGAGTCAATGTTAGCCCTCATTATGTCATCGCTATTATTTTATCAAAATATATTTAGCGGTTTAGGCGTCAAAAGATGAAAAAAAACACATTTATTATACATATTAATATGAATAAGCGAACATATACCTATCACGATATTCAAATACTATATTTAGAATTTGCGTATATCAGAGACTGAAAAGATTTATTAAAAATGTAAACAAAGACAATTTAATATCAATTACTCATGGTATGATAATTCAAATTAAGTAATGACTACTATTTAGCTAGATATCTGAAACTAAAGACTAGACTGACCTTCCTAAACTAGGGCTCTACAAATTCTTAGTATAGCCATTCACTATTTGACAAGTTTTTAATGCCATAGACATCATGACGCAATATGCTAGTTAGTGGCACTATCTTCTAAGCTGGAGGTAACAGGTTCAAATTTCGCACGGAGCCAAAACAACAACCATATATGTAACTTTACGACCAGGAGGCACCTTCCCTGTGCTGCGTTACGTAATTTAAATTACCAAGTTCCTAATCAAAATAAGTAATAATAAACATGAAAGAAAACATATTTATTTACAAAAACAATAATTTTTAAATTCGTAAACATTTGATTTAATGTACAGGTATTTCATACGGTTATTCGTTTAATGTATATCGTATATCTTACATGATATTCGACCTGGGTTTACCTAACATATTCTATTCAAGTTTACACGCATACCTAAGATTATATGTAAAAGTATAGGTAATAGGTACTATGAGCGACTGTACTACGTTCTATATATGACAGTAGGTACTTGGGAATATCAACTAAAGGATAATTTCCATGAGGTAAATTAATGTTTACCTAAACCGTCAAATTAAGAATTACTCTGCCATAACACCCATTCAGCGACATACTATTGTAAATTTCTGTTTCACGGAAAAGACTTCATCAAAAGAGAGATTTTTTGCAGAGTACAAAAAAATATTTGATTTCATGAAGTGAAACTTAAATATTTACATACCGATCAGTAGGTTTATAATTATTATTATAATAGGTTTCATGTAAATAGCGGTAGATCGGACGAAAACTTGGATTTTTAGGTTCTCTTTACTAGAATTATCGGATTGCCATAGGATAACAAATAGAATAAGTAAATATAGAGTGCACTTGTGCATCATATCTCTTGCAGTGTTTAGCTAATCTCAATGAGAGAAGTTGCTTGTAAGAATAACAATATTAATACAATAGGTAACGATAGATGAAAAATGTTTTATATACTAGATGATTAATTAGGACAACTAAACAAAACCCTATTTACAATTCATAAATTTCTTAAATCAGCTGACGAACTGTTCATGTCATATTATTCAAATGATTATTATTATTCTTTACTTTACAGATACACATAATGTTGGAAGGCACGAAGTTCAACACGCCATCGCAAGTTTCGAGTATATTTGATATAGCTAAAGACACTGTTTTATTTTTGGTATTATCATGTTATTATATTTTGGAGTCTCTATTTTGGACCCTCGTGCCGAATGTTATCAGACCTATGAAGAATCTAAAAGATGAAGTGATTTTAATAACTGGAGGAGCAGGTGGGGTAGGAAAGCATTTAGCGATTAAGTTGGCAAGACTTGGAGCAAAAGTTGTTTTGTGGGATGTCAACAAAGAAGGTGAGTTAACATCTTCTATACCTACATATAATAAAATTCTCAGTCGAATTTGTACATTGAATTTTTTTCGGAAAATCTTATTGAAATAGTCATTATTATCGATACAGAGGCCGAAACTATAGTTTTTAGAATTTTTGTCTCTGTCTGGGAACCCATCACGAGAAACCCACAGGACGGATTTTGATGAAATTTGGTATGATGATAGCTAGTTATCCGGGTAAATATATTATACTTTTTACTACGGATAAAGATCTCGTCTCAGAGAAATCCATACTAAACGTTAAAACGTAACTAGGGACGAACCCGAGGGGAACGACGGTGAGTCGCTGGTAAAATATAAATTACTTTTACTTATTTTTCTACTATGCATTTATTATTCAAATTCTTATACTTAAAACCTAAATATTTATATCAATCATTACATTCGGTAATCGATAATGTCTAAAAATCGCTAGACACATGTAATATTTTACAAATATAATCTATACATATAATAAAATTGTAACTAAGTCGAATCTCTACATTAAATATTTTTTGGAAAATCTAATTGAAATAGACATTATTATCGATACAGAGTCTGAATCTATAGTTTTTAAAATTTTTGTTTGTCAGTTTGTCTATCTGTTACCGCATCACGAGAAAATCACTGGACAGATTTTGATGAAATGGTATGATGATAGCTGGTTATCCGGGTCAAAATATAGGATACTTTTGACCGCGGGAAAATATCTCGTTTCTGAGAAAAAATACAAAAACTGCAATGTAAGAGTATATTAATATGTAAAACCTAAGAATTTGGTTTTTGGTCATCTGAACGCGGGCGGAGCCGCGGGCAATACTAGTACGCAATAAGGTACATTGAATGATCTTCGCGTTATTACGTGATTGATTTAAGTAACTTTAAACTTGTCAGATTGCATTTTCGTGCCCTTTTAAGTGTCATCAGGTCAATGTGAGCTACTTAAAAAAATGAACGTAGATTTCACGTTAATGTGCAAACATAATATAGTGGATCGGTTAAAAATGAAAAATAAAACATAATGATGATGATGATGTTCTCCTAGCCGATTCCGGCTACGGTGGCACGCGCAGACACAAGTGTACTCTCTATTCCTATCACTCTCATACTCCGGTGGGACGACCACTCGACACGACCGGTGAGAGTTAAGGCGCAGGACCGACGGCTTTACGTGCTCTCCGAGGCACGGGGGTGAAACACCGCCAACTTCCCAACTCCGGGCTGTTACTGAGACTTACTATACAGAAAGACTCAATAACTAAACTTGGCCCGACCCGGGACTCAAACTCTGGACCTCCGGGTGTGCAGCCGTACATGCTAGCCACTACACCACCGAGGCAGTTTAATAAACATAATAACCGCTATGTAAGCGATACAAAATTGCAAAACTTCCAAGATAATGACGGACTACTCATAAACCCATGCTACGTAATAATCACAGGGCAATTTACCTGACGATGATAGTTTAAAGGAACTCATTGCTTTGGAGTCGATTGCATTTGTCATGTTTTATTTTTCATCTAACTTTTTTATGATTCCGTACCCAAAGAGTAAAACGGGACCCTATTACTAAGATTCCGCTGTCTGTCTGTCTGTCCGTCTACCATCAGGCTGTATCTCTTGAACCGTGATAGTTAAACAGTTGAAATTTTCACAGATGATGTATTTTTCTTGCCGCTATAACAACAAATACTAAAAAACGTGTTTTTTTTTGCTCGTTTTTGCTCGATACTGATAACGGCAACAGGCAGACGCTTGAAATAATCACAGAATATTTAGTTATACATTCACTTTAAAAATAAATAATTTAATAAATATATAATAATATGTTTATAATAATAATGTTTTTAGCTTTAGACAAAACGTCGCTCGCTCTGGAAGATGAAGGATACAAAGTAGCGTGTTACGTTGTTGATTTAACAGTCCGGGATTCAGTTTATAAAACCGCAGAGAAAGTAAAGGAAGAGGTAAGATTAAGAGAACATATTAAGTGCCTACAGTTTTTACTTTGTGTAGCTAGCAGTTATTTTTGTTTATTTTTATTTACAATACAAATCTCATATTTCCGGTTTTCGTAAATTTTATTGTATCTATTCATTTTTGTCTAAAGTTGTTGTATTCAGACCTTTTTAACGTCCCACTGCTGGGTACGGGCCTCCCTTCAGTAGGTACAAGGGGAATAAGGCCATAGTCCACCACGCTGGCCAAGTGCAGGTTGGCGGACTTCACATGTCTTTTGAAAACTTGCTACGTTCTCTCAGACATGCAGGTTTCCTCACGATGTTTTCGTTCACCGTTAAGACAAGTAGTAATCATGTTGGAAATTATTCGCACATAAAAATATCAGAGGTGCGAGACCCGGGATTTGAACACGCTTCACTCGGTTTCCCAAGCGAACGCGTTACCACCGGGCTACCACTGCCTTCAAATTACCTAGCCTGAACCGCTTCCATATAGGTACATATCGTTCTAAATTCAATGGAAAGTTTAAACTAAGAGATGAGTCACGTTCTGTTTGCCTACACGAATATATTATGACATAATTATGTTTTTAACTTACAAGATTAGGTATATTCTATGTTCTCGAACTAGACTCATAATAAAATTCAGTACAAATAAGTATCTTCATATAATAAAAAGAAACATCAAACAGGTCTGATCGCTCTTTCACTTTACTGAACTTAAGTAATTCAAAATTAGATACTTCTCGTAACTATGCATATTTAGCAATTAACCTAAATACAGCCAGTCACTCATTTGAGCAAAGCACCATTCAATGTTAAACTTTTAGTTGACTTTAAGAATGTATTTATTGATTTTTTAGAATAAAAAAATATATACTTAGGTATATTTTTATTGTTAATATACCTATAAATACATATTTATAGTATATATTTGGATCCACGCCAAAATACTGGGCGTCTTAAGTTTCATAAGAAATGAAGATAGAAAGCTATTATGTATTCTTAAACTTGTATCATGTATGACTCCTTGACATATATCAAGTGAAATAAAGATTTCTTCATGTGTAATAAAATATTTTTATAAGTTCACAAGAGGTCGAAATGTCAACTGTTTATAAATACTTATATTGATTTTATATTTGGCTCTACAGGTAGGAAAGGTAGATATTTTGATTAATAATGCCGGTATCGTCTTCGGTGAAACTCTATTGGAACTCAGTGACACGGCCATCGAAACCACCTACAAAGTTAACATTCTTTCACATTATTGGGTAAGAACTTAAAATTTTTTTACTAACATTATCAGGCCATTATACATTCACGCCTAATGACCTATTGAAGGGCTGAAAGGTTAAAGTTACACGGGCATGTAGAGACAGTTATATGACAAAATCAGTAAAATAAACTTTACATTTATAATTATATATTATTCATTATAATTTTTATATTAAAACTAGAATTTTACAAGCAATTTTGTCAGCAAAATTTGTATAATCAGAATAATTAGTCTGTGCGGAAGTATTTTTTGAACTACAGTTCCTGCACACGAAAGCTTCAACATAGGTATATAAGAGTTAATATTATTAAAATACAAAGTATTTTGTGTAATTTAATTTTATATACATATAGTTAGATCTACTAAAGATATCTATATTGAAAACAACTAGGTAAAAATGTACCATATTACGCAAATACATTTTTCTTAGTTCTAAACAGGTATTCTAGAGATCCCCGTAGAACTAATGAAATCTATACATATAATAAAATTGTAACTAAGCCGAATCTGTACATTAAATATTTTTTGGAAAATCTTATTGAAATAAACATTTTTATCGATACAGAGGCCGAATCTATAAGTAGTTTTTAGAATTTTTGTCTGTCTGTCTGTCACCGCGGAAAAACCACTGAAGGGATTTTGATGAAATTTGGTAAAGTAATAGCTGGTTATCCGGGTCAACATATAGGATAGTTTTGACCGCGGGAAAATATCTCATTTCTGAGAAAAATACAAAAACTGCATTGTAAGAGGATGCTAATATGTAAAAGCTAAGAATTTGGTTTTTGGTCATCTGACCGCGGGCGAAGCCGCGGGCAATGCTAGTAGTCTATAAATTTCCATAGACTCTACCTACTTTCCCTCGACTTCAACCCCGAACTTAATAATTATTTATATTATTAATTATTGTTAGGGTCCTGGTGGACATGTAAATAAAACTGGACTGTATACAATAATTTAATTCTGGACGCTGGTTAATCATCTTGCCGTCTTGAATACGCGTTTACATAAAAAAGGAAAAGAACATGAATTATGTCGGTCGTCTTGTCAGCTATGATTCTAAGACACAAGTGAGTGCTCCGTCACATACTGGCCGCTCGTTGTGGTTCTTGATGGTGGGGCTGCCCCCGCGGCCCCGGCGCAACAATTATTGTTATATCAGTGGTATACGAAAAGACAATTATTTATTTTAACATTTTTCCAGACTGTAAAAGCTTTTCTTCCGGAAATGATCAACTCAGGTAAAGGCCACATTGTGACCATGGGCTCCGTGGCAGGTCTACTCGGTACTTACCGATGTACAGACTATAGTGCAACTAAATTCGCTACTGTTGGATTCCATGAGAGTCTCTTCACTGAACTGCGGGTACGATTGATGCTTGTTTTAAACAATACTTTCTTAACAGACTTGTTGTTAATTAATTTTAATTAATATTGATTAATGGATCTATAAAAAAACATTTCTACCTCTTATATTGTAGGACATTGCTTTTATGTAAACTTTATATTTCTTGTATCTTTGCAAAATTAAACCATTTCTCCTATTACCTATATTAAATAAATAATAGAACAAATATAAAAGTTTAAAAAATGTAGTTTAAATATGTGATAAATTAACCTATTACTTATTATCATTAAAATATTAAAATATACAATTTCAGGCGCACGGACACAACACAATCCACGCCACACTGGTGTGCCCGTCTTACATAAACACGGGGATGTTCGATGGGGTCACGCCGCGCCTCATGCCGATGTTAGAGCCCGACTATGTCGCCGAGACCATGATCGACTCTATCAGAAAGAACGAAGTCAACTGTGTGATGCCTGGATCTGTTAGATATCTGTTGCCCCTTAAATGGTAAGTCGTTTAAATTGCTAGTGGTGTTGAAAAATGAAATAATCTTTAAATAGCATTAGAAAAATTTATGGTCGATACTAGTAATTTTAAAGTTGTGCGCCGATTTTTAAGATTCTTTTTTGAATAAAAAACGAGAACCTTCCTAAATGAGTTTTTCGGGGGTTATGAGAAGATCTCATCATATATATATATATATATATATATATATATATATATATAATTTCTTTTCTTTTTTTAACTATTGTAGAGCTAAGCCTCTTGTTTAGTAGTCCTACAGATTCGGGGATTCTGCCAAACAGAAAACAAACCAATTCTTTATCTCTATAATGTTATCATATTAGTTGCGTGCACTCTATTTTTTTGGAATTAAAACATAGACGGACACACATATACATATATCATGCAAATTTATAAAAATATTTGTTTTATTTCAGCTTACTCCCAGCAAAAATGTGTTGGGATCTAATGCATCGTGTAATGAAAGGTCCACAATCTATGATGGAGTTGAAGAAAAAGCCAAAAGTAGAATAATCAGTTAACATGTACATCATCAGATCGTGTACAATGTACCTACATTGTAAAACTTTATGTTTCAGGCTCAGACTAAGGAATTTAGACGGATCCCATCAAAAAAAAATCAAAAATGGTAGCGTGATTTTCCGTTTCTTTTCTTAATTTTGACATACAGATGGTTTAATATATTCAAAGATTTACGAACATTTATTTACATATCAAAGTAATGCATATTCTAACACTATCTGTACTCTGTTTAAAATATTATTAGGCTTCATTTTTAGTTCTACGATACTCTGTCTATATTATTGCTTAGTCTGAGTGTTTTAGGCATTTAGTGTAGTTATACAGAAGACTGAATGTTATTATGTGTTAATAAATATATATTTTAGTTAAGAAAACATTTTTTATTTATTTTTTCTTATTTAGAACATTTTATTTTTAACCCCATATTTATAGATTTTTTTTTAGGGTTTATTTATGTACATAATATGTATATTGTGGGATTATATTGTGGGATTATATTGTGGGATTATATGCTTTAGACAAAATGTCATTCCATAAAAATTGCTATTATAACACTAAAAAATGTGTAGAAATAATAAATTATAAGTAAGATACAAACGAAAAGACATGAACTTTTATATACATACTAGCGTAACTATTATCTGTACACAAATATCCATGAGCCCAAACTTTCATAGCGTTCGGTTTAACGTTGTGGAAGTTGAGGAACATATAGTGGCGAGATACAGCAAAACGGATAGCATAAAAAAACTTGTCATATTTTGAAGCAAAAATATTTTCATTATCAACCATTAAGATTTTGCCCTAAATGTAATAAAAATGTAAAGGGAGTGTTCCTGATGTTCTGCAGTAAATCGACACAGACACATATACACATGACTGCCTTATTCTTTATATCCATACAGCATACTTATGATAACGTGAATTTTTATATGGAGATAGTTGGGAGGGCTGGAGAGTGACATAGGCTACTTTTTACCGCGGGAAATTATCTAATTCCCAGGGGAAAACACATTATAGTACAATCCGAAAAAATTTTTTTGGTCAGAATTACTTGAAACTAGGTATTAATGTTCTTCAATAAAATTAAATAAATACGTGTTTTAGCATTTTTCGAAATTCATCCCATAAGGGGGTAAATTAGGGAATCAAAGTTTGTATGAAATTACCTTTTTAGATATTTTCTTGTAGTTTTAGCGCGAGCGAAGCCGCGGGTTCTGCTAGGACATATATAATTGTTCTGTACATGTATGTGTACTTCATTGAACTCTTAAACGGCTGGACCAATTTTGATGATTTTTTGTCTGAACCTCTCAAAGAGGTTCCCTGGATGGTTAACAATCACAACTGGACCCAGTAAGTAGCGCTGCAGTCGGGTTTTTATTTAATATAGGTTTCTTTCTGACTTATTAATCTCATGTAATTAGATAAACTTTTATATAACTGTAATATGTGCAGCAGTTTAAAAAAAAACAGTATCAGGAATAATAAATTATTTATTAACATAAAGGTAATATCACATAAAACTTAAAGTAAATCATAAAAGTAATCTAAGCCTTGTCCTAGTTCCCATATGGCAACTCCTGTCCCATACTCCCGCGCTAGGTCCAGTCTCTTCTGAATAGAGTATAATGTGGGGAAAAATATCTTCTTTGTACCCTGTGATGTCCTGAAATTAAAACAAACAATAAAACAAACCTTAATTTAACATTAAGATTTATTAGAGCAAATGCTTTGTATAGAGCTAAAAAGCAGCATCTCTCAATAACATTTTCCAACACAATATACCATGGCAACTCCACTCCACTCCCATGGTAAGAGGGGCAGGGATAAAATGAGGCTGCCAGCGCAAAAGTAGCCTAACCCACTGACAGCTACTTTCGAGAAAATGGCTGTTAAATATTTTCATGTATTTAAAAACTTATTTATGGTTTTTCATTTAGTGCTAACTTAAGTTTCAAAAATTTTTCTTTTTCTCTTATTTATTTTTTTAATATTTTCAAATTTTTCGAAATACATGTAATGGTTAGGCCAAATCGTATGTAATTTTTCTCCCTATAATTCTAAATTATATTCACGACACATTAAAGCCTACAATTGCATCTGATTCCGCCTAAGATTTATGGCAGCAATCACAATGCAAGTACACTGAGTAGGTTAGGCTATTTTTGCATTTGCAAAAAGTTGAAAAAATTAAAATTCAAGAACAATTAAACTTTAGCATATTTAGAATACTTTGTAGTATTTAAGTCGAAAAACCAAAAAATGGTTAGGTTGTTTTTGCACTGACGGCCTGAAATATGCCTATGGTCTCCCCATAATGCAGTCTATGGCCATTGCCAAATATCATCAAAATCTGTTCACTGGTTTAGGAGTGAAGAGCTAACAAACAGACAGAGTAATTTTCACATTTATAATGTTGAGTCACATTTCAGGTATAGATTTTATTTAACCATGAAAAATTGAATAGCTGTGAGATATCAATTTTTCTTACCTAATTTCAACATAATTTTCAGCAGTATTGTTGTTATATGTTAAAACTTGATTTGCTTTAGCATTTTTCAGTAATTCAATGTATTCCATCCCTACAATGGGGCCTCCTCCATTAGCAGTATAAGAGTTACCATAGAAATTCAAGCCTAGTAGGATTTTCGATCTTTTTGTAGGATTCTCTTCATTGTCTATTAACTTTTCCATGCATAATTTAATCCAATATAATGGTGCATTGGGACCTAAAAAAATTTAAATGTTATATAATATTCAATATTTTAAATCATACCTAAACTATACAAATTTTTAAAGACTTACCAGGTTTCTGTGGATTTGAAAAATCATATGTCATAACAGAAACTGCGTCAACATAGGGATAAATTTCATTAAAAGCTTGAATAAAAAATTCATCACTTGGATAGCCTCTAAAGGGAGGGTAGACTAGAATTAAACTAAGATCATCTTCAGTCATTTCCAAACCTGTAAATGTATATACATAGTACATATTAGATACAACACATGGGAAAAACTTCAAGTAGGTATTATTAAATAATTAAAAGAAAATAATTTCTACTCTTAATTTTAGTTACATAGAATACTTACCAAATTGTTGAACAAACTTGACTGACTTATCTATATACTTTCCGATTTGGGATAGAATCTCTAAAACAATCCCATTAAATTTCCACAACTTACAAGCTTTCTTTACTTCTTCAATTAATGCCTTTTGTTCTGTCATAGATGTTGGCTCCATGAAGAACGCTTTCAAGTCAGCTGGCTGCCAATTTTCAAATAGCAGCCTTGGCACAACTAAAACATAATATACTTAATTTTATAAATATTCCTTAAAATAAAGGTGAAATTTTTATCAACTTCTTACATATTTACTTTATATTACATATTTCTTAGTTACACCAAGTAAATTTAAATTTATTTTTTTCATACAAAAGTATAAAATATTCCAATAGTTTTAAAATTAGATAAAATAACTTACTTCTTAAATTGTTTGCCAAGCCTTTTTGTTTCACTGATTTCATCCATGCATTATCCACATCATGTAATCCAGAAATAATATAAATATTAGGGCTTTGCCGCTTTACTTGCAGCCAGACTGGAGAGACATAGTTAAACTTGGAAGCCCATGTTTTTGCTACATCATATCCTCTACTGTTCCACTAAAATGATATAATAGTATATCAACTTCAAACTCAAAAAAATCCTTGTTTAAAATAAGAGTTTAAAACGTTCACAGATGAATAATAATAATCTTACTGGAGTAACATAACCCAAGACAGTATTCTTAAAATTTCGCAGCGATGTATCTTGATGATAAGTAGCATGATATTTAAGAACATCTTTTACATATGGAGTTTCAACAACTAATTTACGATCCAAAACATTGTTTTTTCGAGATCCTTCTTGGGGTTTCACCCCTTTCTGTGATTTTTTATCAACCGGTGGAGACAGGGTCCCAAGACAAATACTTGACATAAATAAAATTTGTACTATTATAATTATACATCTCATATTTAAAGATTTTGTAATACAGGCAGATAATAAATTTTATGTACTAGGTATTAACTATTATCTAATTCAGGAAAACGAGTTGTCTTAACTTTTATCAAGAGAAATTTACAAGCCGGCTCTGACACAATCAAACTTCAATGCAATTCGATTTTGACATTTGCTTGTGTGAAGTTTCAACTTTCATGTTAGCAATCGTTTCTGAACGATACATAAAAATCATTGAGAAACATATTATGGATACTTGCCTATATATGTATCATGTAAAATAACCGATTTAAAACGTTTTAAATAAAATGTTGCCGTTTTAAGTCACAAATAAATCGTTGTAAACAATTGAAAACTCGCCTACAAAAATAAAAGAACTCTGTATTTCACTTCATTGTGAGCAATAGAATTTAGAAATTTAATTAATTTCTTAGAAATTTACCTGGAGGTGTTATATGTACTTATTACACACACAAGTGCGAGAGTGTAAGTTTGGCTTTAAAACAAATCAAATTGATTATTTATATCGTTTGAACACAATGAAAAAAAAAATTATTTACCAACACAGAGTTTTTAACTTATCAATAGAGTTTTTTATAATTTAGATAGGTAAAACCTACCTGTGGTCGCACGGACCAACTAGAACTAAACCCGCTAAGTATATCAATATCAGTATATCACACATATGAAAAATCTACCCAGTTTATAGGTACTCCGTTATATCCCTACCTCGGTAAAATCCAGAAAATGTAGTTATAATAAGAAAAACATAGTCATTAATACCAATGGTTTTAAATCGAAAAAAATGGTTAATTTCGGTTTTAAACGTTTCTTTTCGTTTCAAACGGATTGGTTTATTTGTTTTTAAACCGGCCTTACAATAGACACAACACATTTGCTACCTATGTCTTTTCATTAACTTAATAAAAAGCAAAATTAAAAATTTTGAAAAAACCTACGACGGTTATAAAGTAATTTGAAAAGGATGAAATAATTTAAAAACCCTCGACTTAAAAAATAAATGTAACGCGAGATAAACTCAAGTATATCCGTCGGGGGCTGCCATTATGAACTAGTTTTGCAGTTTTATAGTAACGTGAATAATTCGAGATTTTTTAGCGCTAAATTACACCCATGGGTAGGCCGTGCCCCTGTAGTGGGGACCTTTAGAATTTAATAATGATACTTATTTTTATTTACGATAAAATTTAAAATAGTGAAGTCATGATAGATTTTTATAGAAATTGTATGTATCTAGAAACACGTTATAATTTATAATTATTCTATATTTAAGCGTCCTAAAAAAACTTCGTACTTTTCGTAAGCCCAAAAGTCTAACTTCAGTTTGGTTATAGGGAGATAAAATGTTTTTGAGGGTATCATCAATGTCGACTCAAATAAAATTCGTTTTCAAAAGTGCATAATCCACTTATATTCAATATTTTTTAAACTTCAAAAAATTACTATATTCTATCCTTCGATCAATATATTTTTGATCGAAGATACTATCTTATGATTTTTAGATGCTGCAGTTTTTAGACTACGTTATCCGAAAGCTCTGAAGTTATAAAAAATACCTACTCAGCTTAAAAATATACAAGTGAATTCTCGGTTATTATTTATTAACTTATGGTACTTTTTGTTTTTGATTTTTCTGATTCTACTCAAAACCTTTAATTAATTAAAACATTATTTATATCACCACGAGCATGTATGTTTTTGATCAAGTAAAATAAACACATCGTAAATCCGGAAACTAATAAATCATATCTAGAAGAATAATTCAACATGTAATAAATTATACTATTATAACATTTAAAAAATAATATTACTTTTACCTTTTTCTTCTAGGCTACCATTACTAGAAAGAAAGTTTTGCGATACGATGCCGACAAATCAGTGCTTAAACGGAATCCGAGCCCACAACATGGCGCGCCTTTCATATATTTATATCTTATTTACAATAACTCTCGTTATAATAGGTAAAATATTTTTAAACTAAATCTTTAATATGGCGTAAGTTTTAATAATATCGCGTAAAATGTGTTGTGTTTATTTTATTTCAGGAACATACGCCAAGTATGTAAACAAAAGAAGTTTACAGGAAATAAAATGCCATGTAAATAAAAGATTTTACAGGTTTGTAATTATTTATTTTTATTAATCAAATATGTATATACATAATATAATATAAATTATCAAAATAAAATAGGTACTTAGTCAAAAATGTACCTAAAAGTAAATTCTCTCTCAGATATTCCTTTGCTGCTTTATGTATGTATATAGAAAATAAAAAAATACGTTGAATATTTTTTAAATGTGGAAATGCTGAACCTGCTACCACCGTCTTTATGTGCTACAGCCACACAAACATTTATGTATATTAATAACTTAATATAATTTATTTCAAATTAATTGACGACAAGTTGATGAAAGTTACAACATATTTAAATCTATATTTTATATTATTGACTTTAATAAAAATATTCAAATATAAAAGCGATAACATTGAATTAAAAAGCTTAGTTTTGATGTGTAATCTCCCTTATATTGAGAAAATTGATCAAAGACGGTTATCGGCCAATACGTAGGAACTAAATCAGCTAAGGGAGTCGAAAGGTGTGCAGTGGTTTCCGCAGGAAAGATCATGAGGGTGTGTTCTCGTTATAAGGCAGATTGAGCACTTTCACCCTTTCGAACTTGGTTCTTGTGCTTTACTCTGGACGGCCAATGCAGACTAGGAAGTGGTGAGGGACAGATGTTATTTCCCCCTGGATCCACGGTGTCGTTTCACTAACAGATCGCCTTAATATTATTATTAGTTAACTAAGTAAATTAATTCAGTTATAGAAAGCTTCCAAAATTGAAATGAAAGCTTTGATGACTGACGTAAAAGCTTTTGTGCATATATGTGTATGTACATATGTGCACATAACATTTACATGCAACTACGAAGCTTATTTTACTTTTCGATTAGGAAAGTTGGTTAACAGGCTAGCGTAACGAACTAACTTGTAATGCATTGCAAGCGACAATTCTTACCTAACACTACGACAAATAAAAAGCGTGTGAGATGATTTCTATTAAGGCGTCATCGCAAAAAGTAAGATTAAACTAGGTTTAATAACCTCTTTACTCTTTTACTTTTTAAATATTCGGATCTGCTTATCTTTATCGCGTATTTTCTATATTACTGACAAATTCATTGATACTTATTTGAAAACTTCCAACCTCTTTAAAATTTACGTTTCCTACAATAACGAGTCCCAGAGGGATCCGGCAATCCAGCCAGGCGTAAAACCAATAGACACCAGGTGTACCATGTGGGTTGCTCATGGTACTTCTCCGATAGCAGGGTGAACTTTGGGAGCATCTCGCATCGTCTTGGTTGTTGTGATCTGCATCGGCAGGACTGCCGTAGGGGTGTTAAGTGCGTAAGCGATACTGGCTACTGCGGTGTTTCATTAAGACATGAGCGGTTCCATCGGGTTTGTGTGGGTAACACTGGTTTTTTTAGCCTGTGACTCCCACATAGTCGCCTGTTTGCATGCACGTGATATGCGTAAATACATTCCCTAAGTTGTAAATCCTATATTATTTGTGTATGGTAAAAGAAATCTATTTATTATGAAATACAATAAAATGTTTTATTTATCATATAGGCATTATTTACCTTAAAAATACGAATATAATAATTATATAAAAATACTATAATTAATAAAAATTTATATATATTATATATATATATATATATTATATATATATATATATATATATATATATATATATTATATGAAATATACTACATGAAAATATAATTAAAATTAGAACGCCTAACATTAATTTAACTACTTAACTAATACAATGGAATAACTTAGCTGTAGAAACCCTAGGCCCATGGAGTCAAAGTGCTAAGCTCTTTTTAAAAGACATAACACCTCGTCTTATCGCCTCTACTGGTGACAGGAGGGCTGGCGCATTTTTAGCCCAAAGAATCGGCATTGCCATTCAGCGGGGGAATGCGGCCAGCATTCTTGCCATTATTCCACACGGACATGACTTGTACAGTAATAACTAAGTGTACATTTGTTTTGTATATATAATTAAGAATATTTGTAATTTTCTTTATTGTAAATAAAACTTTAAAAAAAGTAAAAAAAAAAATAACTTAAAATAGCAATATTATATTTTCTTATGCTGAATCGTATAGGTATTATATTAGAAACATTTTATATCTTATATATAAAATTTCCATGTCACAATGTTAGTTACCGTACTCCTCCGAAACGGCTTTACCGATTTTTACC
The DNA here is from genome assembly GCA_951806755.1 of Brenthis hecate. Lineage (NCBI taxonomy): Eukaryota > Metazoa > Arthropoda > Insecta > Lepidoptera > Nymphalidae > Brenthis > Brenthis hecate. The sequence continues at coordinate 1,808,333 of OX638279.1, read as the reverse complement.
AAATTTTATATGCCTATTCAGTAGGTCTGAGAATCGGCTACTATCTATTTTCCATACTCCTAAGTGATAAGGGTGGTCCACCCCAAAAAAATGTTATGATTCGGCATTAAAAAATACATACAAACCTAAATGTGAGTCGCTAGTACCTATATAGTTATTACACTGCAACAATAACAGACGTAACACGGTAAGCTAATGCACGAACTATCATAAAAACAAACACTAATAAAAAAGTTCCGTAAACGCAATTTACTCATGCAAGCGATTAACGCACGACACTACAACGAGGCCTTTATAATTTCCCACTCGTCACACCAGGACATTGACCCAGGCACTTTCGCCAACCTTGACAGCTAGCTTTAGCTACCGTATCACATTATCATTTCCTGACGCGTCTCGAGAAATTCACTTTCGCTGTTATTGTATCTACTCGTTGCGCCGAAAAATATTTGAGTATCGGCCTGCCACAACTTCGTTCGACAGCATTTCTTAATATTATGGTATCGGAAAATATGTTGATTTAAATATTGAAAATAATTTGAATTTTATTAGCTCTTATATTGTCATCACTTAGAAGGCTAAATTTAGATAAAATATGGATTAGTGAATATCTGAAAGAATGTCATTATGGGAGCACCTACCATTATCCGTCAAAATTTCAGCTTTTTTTCTTGTAATTTTAATACGGAAATAAGGAGCTATAGAAGTAATAGCTACCTACATGAGATAGGTAATAACTTATTTTTTTTCTAAATTGACTACAATTACTCTAATTTAATCTCCTTAAAAATCTTTAAAATGAAACTATTAAAAGCATCTTTTATTCGGAATTTGTTACGGTTTTATTTTATATTTTGGTTTCTGACGTTTCAAATGCTTTATACCAAACATGGTCACGGGAGACCATTAAAAAGTCTAAATTCCAATTTAAAAAAATCTTTGCAATAACTTAAGTTTTCTTCTGAACTCAAATTTTAGGTAAGCCAGTGATGTAAGTGTCAGTTTGTCTACAATAAGTAGCTCGTAATTTGTATGAGATTAGTCTAATGCTTGTCTAAGAAGCTGTAATCGGTGCGACCTAAATAAGTATGTGGATGCGATTCTAGCCTAACATTCTATTTGTTAGCTAATAGTTTTACCTAACAGCGTATTATGAAAGGTTTTTGTTACTAATATCTATAATTCAGCTTAAATGTCTTGTACATAGAATAATTTATGTTTATTTTGCTTAGATCTAACGACATAAATTGTTTTGTAAGACGACTCATATTTACTCGTATATTGTCCCTCTTCATAATATGGGACGGAATAAAAAATGAAAATGAAAAAAGTACATGATCAAATAATAATTTAAAAAAATACATTCTCAAAAATAAAACTGTTTTTAGAAACCCTGACCGGAGCACAGATCTAATGTGGACCAGCGACGAGTGCTCGCGTTACTATCTTTGCTTAGATAACGATGTCTTCGAGTTTCAATGCTCCAGCGGATTGCTGTTTGATGTTAATCGACAAATTTGTGACATGCCACAAAATGTTCACAATTGCGATTTAACGACAGGTTAGTTTATATTCTTACCTCGAATAGCTTTTTAATACCTTGTCCAAAACATTATAGAAAATGTTTAGAATCGTTTTGAAACGTATAAAAATTTGGACACTGTATAAAAATCCATACAGTAGGCGATTGATTATTGTTTTTTAATGGAAATGCTAACAAATGTAAGGATAGTCCTGAAATACTAATTTTCTTGGCGAACGGCATCGTAGTTAAAGCTCGGTATTTCTACCTAGGGGCAATTGCTACAGTTATATCCGTCAACCCTGAAGCCATTTCAGCAGGCAGTCGGGTGTGCTTCACCCGCAGAATTACTCTATCTAGACGCCTTTATAAAATATATCAGTAGATTATATTTAGTTCAGATTTAGCAGGAAGATAATTAATCTATTGTCATTTTGCAGAAATATTAGTACCCCAACCGCTTCTGGATGTGGCGACTTGTGCGAACGAAACACATTTAGGATGTTCTGATGATACATGTATTCCCGCTGAATATTTCTGCGATGGAGCCGTAGATTGTCCCGATTATTCAGATGAGGTTTGTAGATAATTCCAAATATTTATAGTATAGGAAGGAACTGCTTATGACAATGACACTGCCTAATATTAACAAATGTGAAAGCTTGTGTGTTTAATACTTCTTCACACTGTTGCGTCTAAACTGATTTGAGTGAAATTCGAAATGGTAATAAGTAGTGTCCTAAATAAACTTTAAATCGACGTAACTAGTTGTTGCCGACAAAAGCTATAAGTAATGTAACTGTTTCTTTTCAAAAATACGAACCTACTATTAATATTAATTATTATCTATTTAAATGGAAAAGAAGATAATTTAGAGATCTTTATCATATTAAAAAATCTATTTGAATTTTACTCAATTTTTGTCACCCCTCAGTAGCATTTTTTTAACAATTTTAACGTAAGCAAAAATATTTCTTTTTCTATTTATCACTTACCTACTAGCGGCTCACAATCGCTTCGCTTGGGTTCACCTTTAGAAAAACAAAAACAAATCTATGTCACGGGAACCGTACATTTTTCCGGGATGAAAAGTAGTCATGTGCTATCCCAGACTAAAGTCTTTAATATATATATATATATATATATATATATATATATATATATATATATATATATATATATATATATATATATATATATATATATATTATAATCTATGTCTGTGTCAAATTTCATTCAGATGTTCAGCTGTTTTTGCGTGATTGAGTAACAAACAACGAAACATCTAAACTTTCACATTTATAATATTAGTAAGATTAAATATAGGTATAGTTCAAGAAACAATGTTGTAAGCTTACTGAAAAATTATATTTATTTAAGCATGTAGGTGGTGTATTTAAATCTATTTAAAATACTACAACCGTATAGATGAGCTGTGAAGATAACTTACTCTTTTTCCGGGATTCTACTGACTTGCATCATCATACTAACCTACATACTTTTAAATTAACTGAAATCACGCGATCATGATATGTAAATAGGACGCGTTGTACTATAAAATTACACTGTAATTTACTATCACAGGAAAAGGAACTAAATTTTAACGTGTTCATTGACTTACGCGCAATAATTTCTGAACTATAAAATATCACGAGTGACCATATTTTGTGTTTAGTATTGGTATGCCAATTATCGTAATTAATTTTCTTTTATTTATTATATTTTATACGTATGAAGGGTTTCAATTAAAAGAACACTGATATGTAATTTTAAAGTTACATGTATGTATTGTATTCAGACCTTTCCCACTGCTGGGCACGGGCCTCCCTTCAATACGAGGGGGCTCAGGCCACCACGCTGGCCAAGTGCGGGTTGGCGAACTTCAGATGTCTTTCGAAAGCTTGCTAGGTTCTCTCAGAGATGTAGGTTTCCTCACGATGTTTTCCTTAACCGTAAGGCAAGTGGTAATCATGTTAAAAATGATTCGCACATGAAAATATCAGAGGTGCGTGACCTGGGATTTGAACCCGCTTCACTCGGTTTCCCAAGTTAGCGCATTACCACTGGACTACCACTGCCTCGTTAAAGTTACATAACTTCTTAAAAACATTTCAGTATTTTTTTCTTAATTTTTACTTCTTAGTAAATTGAAATTGAAAATAATTTGCTCATAGGTTCTCAATTAAAACCAAAACTCCAAAGTAAATTGGTGAATTTCTTCATTGTACTTATACTTTCACTATTTGCGGAATTTTCATATTTCTGAGCAATTTAACTGTATAGTTATAGTAATTGAAAGCGCAACGGTATATTACGAACTCTGACAATAAGAAGGAAGTCGGAAAAATTTACAATGAAAATAATTCTAGTATCTTATATAACAAAAACTTCTATTTTGTTAAATGTGTAGCTACCTTGAGATACAACGTTTATACTAATAGGTAGAGTTATTGTATAGTAAGTAATTCAGATTAACTCTTCGTTCATCCAATTTTATAGTCGAATTTGTATAACTAACTTATACCGTTACAATCACGCGCAGAAGATTTAATTAAAAATTACGGACAAGTGCGAGTCGGACTCGCCCACCGAGGGTTCCGTACAAATATGTATGAAGACTGTTTAACTTTAATTTTCAATTATTATTTTTTTGTTTTTTTTTTTATTTGTGCTGTAAGACCTTACTTTATGCCAAATTAAAATTGCTAGGTCCCCCCGTTCTTGAGAAAATCGGTGATGACACACGGACTGACAGTCGGACAAAAGAGTGATATTCTAAGGGTTCCTTTTTTTACCTCTTGAGGTACGGAACCCTCAAAAGAAACAAATGTGTGGTGGCAAAAAAATATATTTTGACATATTTTAATTTTTAACCAGGGCTGGTGTGATGAGAGCTACGATCCTAATTCAGCAGAACCCTGCGATCCCAAAGAGTGCCATTTACCTAAGTGTTTTTGTAGTCAAGATGGAAAGCAAACACCTAATAATCTTGTACAAAGTCAGGTACGTCAAAAGAATAATACTGACATGTTAAATCGTATTTCATGATAATATTTTTATTAAGAGCCCTAAAATGCCTTTATTTCAGACTCCACAGATGATAACACTAACATTTGACGGTCCAATAAATCACGAAAATTGGGATATTTACTCGAAACAGCTATTCACAGAATCCCGTACAAATCCAAATGGCTGTCCCATAAAAGCTACATTCTTTGTGTCACATCCGTATACTAATTACAGGCACGTACAGAAATTGTGGAACGATGAACACGAAATTGGAGTACATTCGATAACGTAAGTTATTTAGATTATTTAAAGGTAAATACTTATAAGCAGTATGAGATAGTTACCTTAGTATAACGCATTAATTGATAGGTAGATGCATTGTGACTCATATTTTACATCATTTTCATTATTTTGTCAATAATTGTTTTATTATACATACATTACAAATGCCAAAAGTTGGATGGATGTATGTTACTCAATAAAGCCAGAAAAACGGATGAAATTTGGCATAGAGATAGATTCTAGTCTCAAATAGCATATAGGGTACTTTTTATCCCGAAAAAATTTACGGTTCGGTATTGATGTACTTTTTTGTATTTATTAAAACTTGATGCTTATAAACAATGAATGATGTATCAAAATGTGTTACAGGCATCGTGGTCCCGGAGAATGGTGGGCAAAGAATGCTACTATTGAAGACTGGTTTGATGAGATGGTAGGACAAGCAAATATTATCAACAAATTTGGAAGGGTTTACATGGAAGACTTCAGGTAAAAATAACGTGGTATGGTGTGTAAGACCACAGTCTTAAATATATATAATATTTATGTATAATATATTGTTGGTTACATAAATAAATCCGGCTAGAAGGACCAATAATCGAATTATGTTTTGCAGGGGTTTGCGTGTTCCAAATTGGGCAGTCGGTTGGAACAGACAGTTTCTTATGATGCATGAGTTTGGTTTCGTATATGACGCTACAGTAGTTGCCCCCGTAGCTGATCCGCCTTTTTGGCCTTACACCTTAGATTATAAAATGCCCCATCAATGTAAAGGTAAGAGAATATGACGATTTACTTTGTTTAAAATAAATTATTCTGCATAATTTTAACCAAATAAACGTATTCGGAGAAAGAATGTTTCAACTTTAAATTTATATGACTGACAACACATAAAACCGAAAACATCATTATTAAAACCGCATTATAAATATTGCATTACCTTATATTTTTTTAATATTATGCAGGAAATAATCAACTATGCCCTACAAGAAGTTATGCAGGTTTATGGGAAATGGTTATAAACCCACTTGTTGATGGGAAGCATACTTGTGCCACTTTAGAATTCTGTCCCTCTAATCTTACTGGAGATGCAGTCTACGATATATTGTTAAATAATTTTAAAAGACATTATTTGAAAAATAGAGCACCTTTTGGTATACATCTCAACGCAACCTGGTTGAAGAACAATGACTACTTGTCTGCACTCAAGGTATTGACTAATGGATTACTATTGTATTGATACTTTCTTCTGAGCTACAAATTAAACAAAATGTAGTGTTATCAAATTTAAAGATCACAGGGTCCAAGATAAATTATATAATCAAGTAAAATCTGAGTAAATTATCATAATTGAACTTTTAAGTAACTGTCAGAACTTTCACTTTACACCTATTATATTTATTCTGTACTATCCAAATGTAAATAACTGCACTTACTTGAGTACTTATATCACAACAGAAAATATATTTAATGTAATTTAAAAAGAAATTAAGAATATTTATAATTTACTTCCAGAATTTCACTGATGAAGTACTGAAGCTTTCTGATGTTTATTTCGTGACATATAGCCAAGTTCTCAATTGGATAAAGCGCCCAACACCTGTAGTACAGTTAAAGAAATTCCATCCTTGGCAATGTGGCTATGACTACTTTCAAGAATCTGATATTGCTTGTGGCAAGCCAAAAACATGCAAGCTACAATCAAAAGTATTAGAACACGACAAGTATATGATAACCTGCACGGAGTGTCCAAAAACCTACCCTTGGATTAGAAATGAATTTGGAGTTGAGTAATTGAACACTCATAATCTCAGATAAATGTCATAGTTACCAATTAATGTAAGGCTTGTAAATTTTGCTGCATATAGTGTATTCCTTAATACTAATTATTAATATCTTATTTATTTCTGTATATGTAAATAGTATTAATTATCATAACCCGGCCTAACTGTGATGTGTTTACTTTAAAACGTAACTGGGTTTGAACTTGTAAAAATCAAAAAATTACTGTTTATATTTCTTTTTTAAATCCTGCATTTGAAAGGGTATATTTTTTTTTAATTTGAATTTTTGTTTACAATATCTAAATAATAAAAAATGTAATGATTACTCTACTAGATAACTATTAGGGTTTTATAGTAATAAAACGAAAAGGTAGAAATCTTAATCTTTACTTATGATATTTTTATATATACAATAAAATTACTTTTATCCTTCTTGAGTAATAAACGGATTGGGAATTGCCTCCATGCCATCCATTGGACAAATCAAAACTACAGAAGTCCCACGGCAAACTACAAGACCTAAAGCTCTTGTATCATCTAATAGTTTATATGGGTCATCAGGATCTGAAATTTTTTTTTTTTTATAAAAGGAACAACAAACAGATTACAGCAAACTGCATAAGAATTCTACTTTATTTATGAATCATATAAATTTAATATGCAACTTACAAACCTCTTAGAAATTCTGTTGTATTATCTAATACCAAGTTTAGTAAAGGATCATATCCTTTCAATATACCCGCTGCTTCACGACCCCCAGCAAACTTAACACGAATACTTTTCTCTAGATATTTACTCAAATCTAAGATAGACTCTTTTCTCCGCTTCTCTTTATTGTCACCGGCACCTTGTGCTGCCTTGATATAAATAGAAAATATTGTAAATATAGTAAATACACAATATACTTGATGTAAGTAAATGAACCATTGTTTTATTTACAAACCTTATTTTTATCACCTTCTTTTGAAGCCATTTTGTGAAGAAATAAAAATAATAATTAGTATTTGGTAAAATTATACTTATTAACAAATCCGACAGTACCTAACAAGCGCAAGAAGAAATTTTAGGTTATTTCTTACACTATACTTTAAGAAATGCTACTACGGTTATTTGTAAATAATCAAAGCGACGTTGACATTTAATTATTTGACATTATAATGATATTTCTCCATTCTACGTGATAATTTTTATTACATTTATATGATGATAATCATAAAGCGTTATAGAAAGAATTTTCAATTATAAAAAAACTGAATTTAAAAGATTTATTAGTATTTATTGACTCGTACTAATGATACTTAGAAAAATATTTTAAATAATAACATTTTAAATTATATTTTCTTTCGTATAGATATCCGATTAATGACAACATTTGTCAATGTCAGCTGCTATATTATAAACGTCATAATTCACAACAAATCAAATGGAGTTTTCATTTCACATTTGTGTATCCTTATTTCAAAATCTAATTTAACTAGGTGGTGTGCTTACATTCACCTGAAGATTGAATGATAAATATTATATACATTTTATTGAAATAATTTCACATTTAATTACATCAAATGGCCAGTGTTGTATTAAGTGGTAACATAAACTAAATATCTTTAAATAAGATATCAATGCGCTCATCAGTGAGCTATATACTATCTCACGCGCCCGGAGAGTCTGTGATGTCGCACCCAGACTACGCGCAACACGCCCAGCATCACGCTTGCTTGTTGGTGCTCGTAAAGGGGATTGGGGGCGTATTAAAAAACTTCAACAAACTCTGGGAACGGATACAGCGTGTCAACAATATCAAAGTTACTGGTATGTGTGTTACCTTCTTTCGACATATATATACATATTCTAATTATAATTTCAAATATATTAAAAGCGGTCTTAAAATGCTAATGATTAAAAAGAATGTGATTAATCAAAATGTTTAAAAGATAAAGTACTTTAGTTTCAGAATATAATAGAGCAAACTGTTCCAATTAGACATCAGAAAGTTAATGTCCTGATGTCTAATCTAACAAAAACTAAGCAGTGTGAAGTCTGAGCGGGAATAATTATAATGCAGGCATATTTGATCACTAGTAACTCACCCTCCCTTCACTTCGGATTTGTCCTTAGACAAAAACAAATCTATCGCACGGGAACCACACATTTTTCACAAACTTTCACATTTATAATATTAGTATTTGATCAAACATAAGTGCAGTCACTGTTTGTGTAACCATCCTGATCTGTCTGGGGCTTCAATTCAACATGACCAGTGAGAGAGAACCAACACCTTTGTGCACTCTTAGTTAAATTATTATTAAGTTTAAGTGGCAGTTAAAGTATTGGCTAAGAAAAAAAAATTTACAATATTTATACCTTCTCAGATTCTACAGGTCAAGTAAGAGACATTTGGGTGAGATATGTTAGAGATTATCCAGTAGAAAACAATGACTGGGGTGACTTTCAAACTCACAGGTAATTAATAAACATTTAATATATTGAACTTTATGTTATGAACTTGTTTGCCCAAAGTTACAACATGTTCTTTTTATTTTAGGAGACTTCTAGGTCTAATAAGTCTTAGTAAATTTGCTAATCAAATAGAACTGAATGAAGTCTGTAGAGTACATGAGTCTTTGAAAGTCAAGTATTCAAATACATTATATGATTCTCGAGCTTTCATGTTTGGACCTGGCAGTAACTTAAAGAAACCTGAGCAAGAACCTGAAACTTACAGCGTCTATGAAGAAAATAAGCCAAAAGAAAAAACCAGTATAAGTGACAAGTATGATTCAAAAATTGTAATTTATATCAAAATTTAGTTATAGTAATAACACAAATAAGAGATGAAAATAAATTTAATTCTATAGACAAAAAATTAAAACATAACATACATAATTATATCTATGCCATGATAACTCTTATATTCATTAAAGGCAGAAACATTGTAAAAACCCCCATTTTACTCACAATATTATAATTTTTTATAATTTTAATTAGAATTTCACTCAATAAAATATTTTTTTATCAGGATATCTCTACCAAGTGAACAAACAGACAGTCTGTCGTCATGTGAAAGTTTTCCTAGATCTTCTTCATCCAATGCCTCTTATCCAGTCCAAGAGGAAAATTTCACTACACCATCTAATTTCAAAACTCATGGTTTATTTTATGGGGAAAATGATCCAGTGCCAGATCTTGAGCAACATGTGGCTGATCTTATTAATTCATTATTCTGGGTAGTTGAATCTAAAAGATTAGAAAGGTCTAGAGAAAAGTTGGAGAAAGTATCTTTACTTTTGGCGCCATTTGAAAAAAGAGACTTTGTAGGTAAGCTTAATGTTGTAGAAATATGTAGTAAAAAAAATGAAAGTACATCTTTTTAATAAAAAAAAAATATATTTCCATTTTCAGCTTAAATGAATGGGTCGACCTGGTTTGCGTAAGCCCATTAAATATGTACTATGTATAATATATTCTGTGCATTGTTTCATATCCAGTAGGATAGAAAATTGCAAATTTTATTACCTAACTGTGAAAATGTCTTTGAAATGATTACAAACGTTTTAGAGTAAGCTTAGAATGCACATAAATTATGTTACATTTATTTATTACTAGCAACTTACCATTGTTTTGCTGAAATAAAAATTCAGAAAAATTTCCCTAATTCTTTTTATAAAATAAAAGTAGCCTAAGTTACTCCTTATAACAACAACTATCTACCAGTAAAAGTCTCGTCAAAATCAGTCCAGACACTTCAATTTTATTTATCTGTATAGACTATATAGCAATAATATTCTATTCTAGGTCTCGATATGGAATCTCGTAACAATAAAAAACGTTGTATGGGTCGTGTTACTAAAAACCTGGCAGATTTGACACTACAAGCAGGTCTTATTCCTGAAGCGTTAAATTTATATCATTCCTCTGCAGAAATACTTAAATCTGTCAATGATTGGCTATGGCTTGCCGCAGCCAAAGAAGGTAATCGCAGTTATTTTAATTTTATACTTTTTTTTCTTTATTTAAAAGTTTAATAAAGGATGTTATTAATAATATTAAATATTGATGAATAATAAAATATAAAAAAATACAATAGTATTAGTGGTTGGTTTTAAAGGATATTGATCTCGTTTTAGACAGAAATAAAAGCTATATTTAGTTAATGCTTCATATTTTAACAATTTTATTCTTAGGTCACTGTGCAACATCCGCGATACTACAGTATCCCTCTCTACGAAGCTCTACCCCCTTACAACGTAACGCTAGTCTCCAAGAGAGTTCACCAAACAAAACCAAACTTTTATCCCTATACCAAGCGAATACAGACCCATTCAGAAAATTCAAACAACACTCGTCCCCTTTGAGATCTTCCAAAACGTCTAGTCCAGTTAACCCTCCCAGTGAACTAACCCCATCCTCCTCTGATAGTGTCGAAACTTCCTCCCGTCAATCTGAAACAGATAACGCAGATTCTGAATCGCTAGCATCATCAAGTGATATAGATTACCAAAGTCAAAAATCCTATCTAAGTCCCGATCTTCCCTCCATACCAAGGCAACCGCCATCCCAAATAAACAATCAATATCTACTGGGTGGGGAGGAAATAGCTGAAAAGTATCGAAAAGCTATAATACACTATAGCAAGTATCAGAATGCTGGTATAATAGAAACTGAGGCATGTTTCAAGGCGGCCCGGATAGCGGTAGAACAAAACAACAGCTTGCACGCGTCGAGTTTTCTACAGAATGTTATATTTATCAATTTGACGCTCAGCGAGCAAGAGAAGATTCAGAGATTCGATACTCTGGCAGAATTATATAAGGAAATAGGTGAGTATTGTCAGTTTTACTCACTATTGTTTTTATTCCAGGCAACTCATAACTTTAAGATTTCCAAAACCGTGTTAGTAATGAAGTACCACATATTAATTTATGGAATTTAACATTGTCCATTGAAAAAATATTCTTATAGAACTGCTTCCACTTCATGGACTTGCTTACAATACAAGAAATTATACCACGCATTTTCCGAGAGTATAAAACGTCTTTTAAAAATTACTTAGATTCATTGAACAAAAACGGTTTACTCACATATTTCCCTTTACTGTATTAACAAGTGGTAATCGTACTAAAAGTTAAATTCGTATATGAAAATCTTAGAAGTGCGAGACCTGGAGTTTCGACCTCACTGAGTTTTTGAAGCAAGCGCGGTCACAATCGGTTACCATTAAAAAATGGTAATTGTGTGTGCGTGTGCGTGTCTTCTATAATAACCACCAAACATTCTCCACACACCAAGGGTTCCTTCGCAAGGCAGCCTTCTGCCAGCGCCTGGCGGCCACGCGGCAAGTGAGCGCGAACAACCCCAACCCAGACTGGCAGAGGTGCTACTACCTCATGCTGCACAGCTTCCCCGGACACAAGCTCAGCCTCGACCCCAGCTATGTGATACAGCATCAAGTTGGTAAGAAAAAAAATTAGGGTAACTTTGAATATGTTCTATGGTTTGATGAAAAAGTTCTATCGATTGGTAAGTTATAAAAAAAAAATCAAAAATTTTCTATTCAAGTTGAAAAATCAAATATTAATTTAAATCAAAAATTATTTTAGCTTTAGCTTGTTATTGTTTCTTGTCCTTCGAAGTATATGAGCAAATCTTTAGTTTGATAAATTTTCTAATACCTTGGCAGTTTGCTTCACAAAATAACAAAATTAACATTGGTCCATGATAATGGGTAAATTGGACCAGTCATAGTCGTTATAGTAATAAATGTATTTTTTTATTATATTAATCAGTTGATATTGACATATTGATTTTTCCAATATTTTCTCCTTAAATTCTTTTTTAGTTATTAAGTTTATATTGGCATAGTGTTTCCAATTTCCATATTCAAATGTTAACGTATTCGACCAGCAATTACTCACTACATGAATGTCCGTCATATATCAACACACGCGCCGTGCAGGTTGGCCAGCCCTGCAGATCCAGCTGCTGCAGGAGCTGGTGGTGGCGGCGCGGCGCATGGGCCACCCGGCGCTGGCCACGCGGCACATGACCTTCCTGCTGCAGGCCATGTGGCCGCACCTCTCGCGGCAGGAGCATCGCGACATGGCTATACAACTGCAGGTGCGACATGTCCAAACTAATGTTATAAATGTGGATTCTGTGTGAGTATGCCTGAAATGATATTTTAAGAGTAAAATGAGATGTATGATTTTAAGAATGGTATGGAATGAAAGATGAATCAAAGAAAAATATGTTATTTGTACATTTTTATTTCATAAATAGTCGGTGTCAAGTCGAGTGTTTTTATTTGCATTCTCGGATCCTATATAAATGCGATAGTTATTCTGTCTCTTTGTTTGTTGCGTTTTCACGTCTAACCCGCTGAACTTATTTTGATTAATTTTAGTATGGAAATAAACTAGATCTTAACGAAAGATCTATGGCTACGTTTTGATAAAAAAATAAAACTTATAGCGAATGAAATAGGGGAGGATAATTTGTATGGAGAACCCGTCTTCTCTCGAGTTAAGGATGTGAAAATTTATATTTATATCGAAGAACTACAGAGTTCTCTTACCTAGGCGATGACTCCGAACGAAGCGACGCGACGTTGCGTCACTAGTAGTACAGTATTTAAAAAAATATATATTTTAAAAACAGATATTTTGTAAATATGAAATAAATAACGATTATGAATGATAAATATTATATGATGAAGACAAATTGAAAAAACTATGGGATATTTCTCTAAATAAAAAATTTAAAAATAATAATTTTATACAGACATTTAAAAAAACAATACGTTTACCATCCTCTAACTATAGTGATTAATTGAAGAGTCACTTCCAAATATTTTTCGAAAAAACCAATACAAGTTATTTTTCTACACTTACGAGTAATATTACAAAGAGCCAAAAGGTAAACTTTTTAAGTTTGTAATGGATAAGCTATAAATCCGCTGAACCGATTTAGATTTCATACATTTGGTATGAAGATTTTTACGACCCTGGGTAAGACAGGATAGGACGTTTTTATCCCGAAAATCATTCTAAAAGGTGGATGAAGATATGGGGAATGAATCATTTCTCAAGTAAGGGATATAAAACTCGTCATACTTATGTATATACTAATATATATTCTATCTATTCCATACTAACAGTTAAAACGTACCTAGGGACTAAACCGAGCAAAGCGAGACTAGAGTCGCTAGTCAAATATAAAATTGATTTTCTTTTCCAGGCTCTCTCTGCTCAATGCGAAGGTGGTCCAGTACCACTTGTGCTAGAGACAGGGGAAGTGATACCACCAGCTAACCTCACACATGTACCAAGTTGTTCCTTCTTCACCCCACGACCCCTTCCTCCGCCTAGGACCCCTCATCTCATCAAGTCCAAGTCCAATCAAGGACCCTTCATCTTCACTCCCATACATTTTGGCAGTCTCGAAAGGAAGAGCAAGAGGGATGAAGGCAAAATGGGTAAGTTTATCGACGAAGTTTGGACCTTATTAATATATTTTTAAATGGAATTCAACAAACCAACATATTTATTTCTTATTTATTTAAACATTTACGTTGTCAATTTTACTTCCGCAATCTTTATTTTGAAAATCAACATACATAGTTTAGGCTCTTTTATTTAGCAGTTTTTGTTTGTTGTTCCCCTTGAATGGATGTAGAATATGACCCTTCCCATAATGTTATATAGATTTCATTATAGTAACGAATAGGTCCTTGCCATATTTCATTATAATCTGTCCAGCGGTATGAGTGAAAATGTAACAAACAGACAGACAGTGCTTCTTGCACATTTACAATACTAGTATTAAATGGTATGGTTTTATTTATACTTATTAGTTCAAACTAAATATAATTTTGTATTTCAATGTTACTTTTACATAATTTAAACTAAATTTTCTACAGAATACCTCTGGGTAGAAGATGATATATGCGAAGTTCAAATGAAACTAACAAATCCTTTGCCGTTTGAGCTAAAAGTGTCAAACATGAGACTGCTAACATCAGGCGTAGTCTTCGAATCTATACCAGAGACTATAATACTGCCTCCGGATTCACCCACCACAGTGAACTTGCACGGAACACCAAAGGAAGTAGGCGAATTGCAAATTTTGGGGTATTCCACCCATACATTGGGAGTTAAATCGAATTGCAGACTAAAGAATATGCCAAGTCCTAACAAGTTTCCAGCTTCATACACTATTGAAGTGATACCCAGCTTGCCGACCATCACAATTGAAACCACTTTATCCCTATCTGGCCACGTCAATCTGTCGAATCCGGAATTTTCTGGAAACATCACAAACATTTCGCTATACAACGGTGAAAGCACCGAATGCACCATAAAAATAACTAACACAAGCAACGTGCCGATAGAATATCTTGATTTGTCTATTCAGGTGAGTGTTTTTTTTTTAATTTTTGCATAATTATATTGAAAATCGGTAAACTTAGTTCTTAGTCTCATATTGTAATATTTTCGATTGATTTAAATATAGGCATTTACATTCGCGTGTGTTTTTTGTGTTTTATAAATGTATATCTTACGGGGTTCTGTGGATATATTTAAATAATATTTTTTAAAGAACAATTTAGTGCTTAAAAGATACACATATGTACATTTTAAAGAAAAAATCGGTCTTATAGTTGATTAATTTTATTATTAATGCAATTTCTAAGTTGGTGTAGTTTTTTAATATACTGCACCATTACAATAATCTTATTCATCACATCATGACGTTTTTTCCGTGAATAACAATATAATTTTGATATTTTTTTCAATACATTTTATTGTTTTTTGACAATAAATAAAACGATCCTTTTGTGTACTATCATGGTCCGAGACTGTGAAACTGTAAAACATTCGAAACGTTGGGAACCAAAAATTTAAATAAATACGCGAAAAAATCTGAAAACAAGTAAAATATTCGCATAAATCTAAGAAAATATTTTTGACAATAACATAAAAATTAACATATATTTTTTCAGTCAAATATGGACAGTCAGCTACAAACGAAGGTGTTCCAATGGTCCAACGAAGACATACAATCCCAATTACCGATAAACCCCAGTGAAGTGGCGACCATTTTGATGAAATTGTATGGAGAAGCAGATTTCCTAGATCTAGGCGGTGTGGGGGAGAACCTGTTTCCCAACAGCCTCACATCCAACTACCCGTCCCGCGTGGGCTCTCCCGTACCAAATGCACAGACGTCTTTGCCCACTCATAGTTCGAATCCCCACAATTCTTTAAGCAGCGGTCTTATTCGTACGTCGGGGAGTTTCAGGTAATTTCTGTTTATTTAATATTCCCCATACCAACTTTCATCCCCATTTTCATTCCCTTAAGGGACGATTTCCAGGATAAAAAGTATGCTGTATCCTTCCCAGGGTCTCAAACTATTTTCTTACCAAATTTCATCTAAATCGGTTCAGTAGATCCAGAGATCACCCTACAACGTCACAATCTCACAAACTTTACCTCTTTATAATATGTATTAGTATAGACTAGCGAATTACCTACCTTTAGTGTCCCTAGATAAGCGGATTCTCTTCACAATTTCATGGATTTTACTTTTCTGCGCGGAACCCTAATTCTTTTTCTAAAATAAACTTGAACCCGCTTCACTTAGTATTCCAAGCAAGCACGTTACCACTAGGCTGCCTACCACTGCCTAAAGTCTGAACCATAAAACACTTTAAAGAGTTCTAAGTGTATTATATGAAACGAAGTAGTATTTACAATGTAATCAAATCATGTAAATTTAATAAAAAAACATATTCGCAGGTCATCTAATTCCCAAGCCACCAGCTGGTCTGCGCCTATATCCATAATGCCGCCGTCGAGAGGGCGTCAAATTGAAACTCAGGTAAATAAATACTATATAAATATTTTAGATATTCTTTTTTGTTATTATTACTCGTAATCCTTTATTACACCAAAACACAAATACAATTTAAAAGAATATATAAATTTACAAATATAATTTTAGTGTTCAGGCGGCCTTATCACTTAAAGCGATCTCTTCTAGACACCTTATATTATAAAGAAACTCGTAGGGTAGCATGGATAATGGTTGGTGCAGAAAAATAAAAAACAGTCTATATTATATATCATACTTACTTAGACAGATATATATATATATATATATATATATATATATATATATATATATATATATATATATATATATATATATATTATGTTATATAATTATTTATTTAAACTTGTGTGTAATTTATAGTATGTACCGTCTAAGTAAGTACTAAGTAAGCACTTTATATATATATATATATATATATATATATATATATATATATATATATATATATATATATATATATATATATATATATATATAAGTGTAAACAATATACGTATATGTTCTACAATAAACTTACATAAACGGGGCTTACATAAATACACAGAATTTATATGATGAAATGAGAAAAACTTTTTTTTTACATAATCTTTCTCATTTATATTCTTACTGTGATAAATGTATTCAGGGCTTCTTTCTTAACGTCCCACTGCTGGGCACGGGCCTCCCTTCAATACGAGGGGGATCAGACCATAGTCCACCACGCTGGTCAACTGCGAGTTGGCGGACTACATATGTCTTTGAAAAACTTGCTAGGTTCTTTTAGACGTGTAGGTTTCCTCACGATGTTTTCCTTCACCATAAGACAAGTGATAATCATGTTGGAAATGATTCGCACATGAAAATATCATAATAGGTGCGATACCCGGTATTTGAACCCGCTACACTCGGTTTCACAAACCAGCGCGTTACCACTGGGCTACCACTGCCTTAATATAAATATATATGTTAAAAAACATACCTTAAAAATCCCTTATTACTTATAATTCAATATTGTTTTACAGATATTAATACGATATTCGGGTGGAATAGGAAAAGAAATGCACTGCCGTCAGTCGACTCTGCAAATGAATCTTGAGCTATTGCCGAGCGTGTCGATCACGCACTGGGACGTGTTGCCGGCGGAAATGTAAGGAATAATATTTTTTTAGCTATATTGTGTGTACTCAAACTAAGCAATAATATAGACAAGAGTGTCAAAAAATTAAACATTAAGCTAAAATAATGTTTTAAAATAATACTAGCGACTCACCCACGCTTCGCTCGGGTTTTGACGCTTAGTATGGAATAGTTACATAGTATATATTGTAGACTCGTTTGGCTCAATTTGTAGTGACTTATTTGCTGTGGCAGCGGTCGCGGGTTCGAGTCCCGCTGGGGGCATTCATTTGTGTGATGAGCACGAATGTTTGTACTACAGTTTATGGGTGTTCATATTTATAATATGGATGTATTTATTTAAAATTATATATATGTAGTGTACCAACTATCTGGTATCCATAACACAAGCTTCGTAGCTTACCATGAAGTTAGACGGTGCTGTGGTAATATCCCAACATATTTATAAACATAGGTATAGTGAGATATATATCCCTTACTTGAGAAATGATTGGTTCCTCATACAAACTTCCATACCTTTTTTCACCTTCTTAAGGGATGATTTCCGGGATAAAAACTATCCTATGTCCTTCCCAGGGTCCCAAACTATCTCCATGCCAAATTTCATCTAAATCGGTGCTGCAGATTAAGTGAAAAGGTAACAACAGAAAAAGGTAACAAATAAAAATAATTAACTAATACATATTGATCTATTTCTGTGGTAACAACATACTTGAAGTCTTTTGTTCATCGATATCCCATTGGACGAAGAAATTTGAGTGATTACTTACATACAACTCTAAGTAGGAAATTGTATTGTTTTAGTCCAAGTCAACTATATCTGGTACTAGATATAACAAATCTTACCAACGAAGAAATGGACTTCCATTACACTCCGACCAAACATATATTGATCGAAGGGAAAGAGTCCTGCAGAGTGCCCGTGCCCTTGGATAGGTGTCCTTTTACTGCTGCCACTAATAAAACTGATGAAGGTACGTATTGCTTTATAGTGTTGATACATCGCTGATGTAGTGGCTAGCATGTACGGCTGCAGATCCGGAGGTCCCGAGTTCTAGTCCCTAGTCCTAGATTGGGAAAAGTTCAGAGAAAAGTATATAATAACTTGTGTCTCATTATAGTGCACATACTTGCGCACTATAATACCTCCTGCAGATGGCTAGTCTTGGTGAGATTGGCCGCCTTGGACGAAATCGGTCAGGAAGATATTATAATTATTATGATAAAAGTAGATACTACATCCATAATATTTTACATTTAATTTATTAAACCACTTTTATTACCTTCATTTATATATATATATATATATATATATATATATATATATATATATATATATATATATATATATATACATATATATATATATATATATGTGTGTGTGTGTGTGTGTGTGTGTGTGTGTGTGTGTGTGTGTGTGTGTAATAATGTATATATCTACACTTAAGTTATAGCTAAGTAAAATAACTATGTATTTAGTCAAATCTCAGAAGTCAAATTTTCTCTATTTCTAATAGTTTTATTGATTTTTTCTAATTTTTCTAATGGTTTTTTTTTAATGTTATATTATATATTTTCTTGTTCCTTAACATTTTTTCTTAAAATAACAATTTACTTTTAGCAGAAACACCAGAGCCAAAGTCAATAAGCACAGGGAATTCAACAAACAGTCTTGAACTAATGTGTTCAGAACATCTAACTAAGAATGTTGATTTGAAATGGCATCTAATGCAGTCTAATATTACTGGTAAAGCATCAGTCAAAGGCATTACACTCTCACAAACTATGATGGATATTGTAAGGATGTCGCCTCTCAATTGGGGTAAGTTTTTTAGGTTTCAACCTTTGAAATTAAAGCCTTAGCCTTAGCCCGTGGCCATGATTACAAAGCACTCGAAACGTCGGAAACCAAAAATCAAAATAAATCCGCGAAAAAAATCGAAAATATAGATTTATTTAAAATGCCCAATTCACGTAAATCTAAAAAACATTTTTTAAGAATATTCAAACTTGAGATGTGAAATTATTTACTACTTTTACAGTTTTTTTTAAATTTAATAAATTGACCATTTCATCTAAATCAGTTCAGTAAAAAGGCATAGACACAGTAACAAGTAACTATAAATAGCTCAGACCTGGCTGTTTTTTTTTCTACATTTATAATTAAAAAAAAAACTAATATTTTTTCTATTATATTTTAGAGGTGAGTGTGAATAAACAATGTATAAAACCTCAAGAGGAATACAATTGTATAGCCGGTGAATGCCTCTCACTGGGGGTGGCAGTTTGGAACCACCTCACGAGGCCTTTACACAAGCTTTGCCTGTCTGTGCAATTCTACCAAGACTATAACAATGGCGTTCTCAATTATAAACTCGATAATAGAGTGGCTACTGCCGGAAATAATAAGTATGTAAAAAACATTTTTTTTGGATTTTTTTTTAATTTTAACAGTTTTGTTGTTTTATTTTAGTTTATTAAGACAATAGTTGTATATCGACAAATGTTTTATATTAAACTCTAGCGACTTACCCTCGCTTCGCTCTTTTTAATTTTTTTGAGAGGAAGCTTAAATCTTTTTCTAAAATAAAAGTAGCCTAAGTTACTCCATATAACATCAGCTAGTAGTAACAGTAACAGCAGCCAGTGAAAGTCTCATCAAAATCAGTCCAACCGTTTCGGAGATTAGCCGGAACAAACAAACAGAAATTTTAAAAATTGTGTTTTCTTATAAGTACAGCATATAATTTCATATGCATTTAGTAAAAAGCTGTTATTTTGACTTTACAAACAGATACTTCAATTTTATTTATCTGTATACAGTGAATTAAAATAATCTCGCAAATGTGTATAATATTGAATAATATTGAATTTGATTTTCTATTGTAGGATTGTACTATCAACGTTACTGGAATCGGCCAAAGCATATCATGAGTGTACCGTTGTCTTTTTGACACCTGGTGAATATAAAATCGACATTCAGTGTTCAACCACAGAACCAATATTAGATGAAATACCAGTCATTAAAGATACAAGTCAACAAGTTCAATCCTGTGCAGGAGAAGTTAGTCATGTATGGAGATTCATACCACCTGTAGCTATAAGCGTCACAGATTAAACAATATTAACCATATAATTATTTATTATCAAAATGTTAAGAAAAAAAGATTCAATTCTTTGATTTTGGCTTTTAGGATCGTCAAATCATAGCTGGGTATATTATGCTAAGGAATAAAGATTTAATAAACATTTATTTATTCACAATTGTTTTATTTTAAAACCTTTATCACCTATCATCTAACTATAATAGCTTCGTTGTCTCTCTCTTTATGTTATGAAGCAAATACTTGTTTTGTTGTAATGCAAACCAGTCATATTATGTGTCTCCAAAAACACACAGCATTGAGATGAAGACCTGTTTAATATCTGCTGGTGACCAGAATTATATGCACACAACGCTATGTGAATGAATAAACAATTAATTATATAATTATCAGCTAAGGACCTCTTTAAATTTTTATATATTTTATGTAACTTCTTTCATGTAATCAAAATATCACTAATTTAACTTAGGAAATTACTTATTAAAACAACATGATAAACAAACTTAAACACTTTAAGTATCTCAACAGACACCTTGCACCACTTTTACACCTAGTTCCATAAAATTCAAATCTAATAGGTCATTCAAAATAATTCAAATTAAATATTTTAGATAACCATAGACATAAATTTCTCTGAAAAGATAATAATTACGTACACCTGTGTAAAAACACATAAATAATTAAATTTTTACTCTATAATATTAAGCAGTTTTAAAATTATTATATAATAAATCAGTACAATCAGTGTTAGAAGTGAAGGATTTATTTACTTATCTATAGTAAAATTTCTTAAATGTTTCTAAACATCTCTCTAGCTCTAGAATCTCCTCTATTTGTCTATTGTTTAGCCATCTCCGCGATGCTACAGTAGACTTGATGTTTCCTGAGGACTCATCTATCTTGGCCTGCCTAAACACTGAATGCAGCCACCCGGAAGTGACAGGTTCTGCCGATTTCACTTGTCCTATAACTGTGATAAAAAGACATTGCAAATCCTTTCCCATTTTGCATCTGACCTCCGAGGCCATCTGCGAGCCCATCTGTGAGCAGGGATGTAAGGAGCCAACCAGATTGTCTAAGTTACTGAGCCAGTCTTAGAACGAAACCCTGGTCAAAATGTTATCTTATTTTCTGCCTCCTTAATTAACTCTATCATTAGAAAGTCCCAGAAGAGTTAGATCATGCCACCAACAGCCTGAAGCTAGTAACAAAATTAAGGCTGTCTCTCTACCCTTATGAAACAATGAATCAGAACATGATGTTGAATTCAACCAGTTAAATACATATTAACATCCCATATGGGCAGTTTAGCTTCTTGTGGTTTAGAAAATTAAATTTCTTTTAAACCCTGATGAATTAATAAGCTTTTTAGTAGATTCTCAATTGTGGCTGAACAATAAGTAGATATGGCTAATTTATGTTATAAAATCATTCTGTGTTCTAACTTATTCCTTACATAAAGCTTAAATATATGAAACTTATTATGAAATACAAGAATATCATATATTTATCCATTACTTAATTTTCTATTACTTTAAATAATTATTTAAAATTATGAACGTTTTTTTCATAATTTTTTTGTATTTTGAATTTTTGGTGAACAATAAAAACAAATCGATACATATTACGCCATCTGTTATAATATTTTTTAACTAACTTTTACATTGTTCGTGATGTGACCTCATGAGTCATGACTATGGGGTTGGAGAAGAATTTTGCCATTTCTCCCGCCAGTTATCGCGATCACTATAATCCTCAGTATATTGTGAAGCCACGCATAGGTTTTTTTTCCATTTTATTTAAAATTAAATTAACATGACAAATTGTGCAGTGCCAGGATGCAAAGAAAATGGATGTCATATGTTTCCAAAAGACAAAAAACTGAAGAAATTGTGGGCTGAAGCGATAAGACGACCAAAGTTGGCGAAATCACAATCTTTATATTTAAGGTTATGTGGACACCATTTTACAGAAAATGATTATAAAACTGTCAAATCGTCTACAGGTGAATATTTTATTTTGTACTCTGGGCTGCCAGATCGTATAATTGGATACAAAAAGTTTTATGATTGTTGTGTAAGTTTGGTTGTCTTATGTATCCAGTGTGTTTGTTTATCAGATTGCCTCTTAGAATCGGATACAACAATAAAAATCATAAATCGAATAACAAAAAACTTACAAATCGGTTTTAGATATACCTAATAGAATTTTTGAATTCGTTATGTTGTGTTAACGTTTAACGTTTTTCAATTTAAGTTGGTACAAAGGTTTATGATTAAAATTTATTTTATAGGTTGTACTGTGGAATGACCTTTTATTTCGTTGTCCACTTTAAATTATTATCACACACAATATCTCAACAGTTTTATTGATTTGTATAATAAGATTTGATTTTGTATAATTTCAATGATCCAACGGTATAAAATAAGTTGACTCTTTTGGCAGCCCTAATAATTGTACTTTTTTACTACTATTGAAACTTTTACAGATACATAATATATAAGTTAAAATTGCAGGTTTTAATTTAATACGTCGAAATTTAAAGGAGAATGTGGTGCCGTCTGTTTTCCCTTGGTCCAAGGTTTTACCACCTTATGCAGCTGCTAGGGAAAAAAGAGTACGACATAGAAACCTAAAAAAGGAGCTTTTCCCGAAAAAAATATCAGATTGTAGTTATAATGATACTGAAGTTCCAGAGAGTAATTTTTTTATCTCTTTTAATGCTAATTATTATATCATATATTTTGTAAATTTGCTTTTTGTACAATAGCTCTATATAATTTGTATTATATACATAGCCTCTGGCTTATGGTTAACGTATCATTATCTCCCTAGAGTAAAAATGTTCCTCGATCATTATCATTAAGTAGTGTAGTCAATCTGTGATCACTATTCACTCTTGTTGTTTCTGGTCTGTGGTGATCACATATTGTTATGTCACTCATTGTCAAGTCAACTGTCAAGTAATTAGTAAAGCAAATCTTTAATGTTTTTTATTATTTATCCATGGTTTAAAGCTTTATTAAAACCTTCATATTTGTTAATTTACAGCGTCGAACAATTTTAATTTTTCCATTATGTCGCACACACATTGCGCTATACAAGGATGTAAAATATCAATTTTCAATAAACCAATTGGGGTGTCCTTTCATTCGTAAGTTTAGTTTGAGTCTGTAGTTTTGTAAAACATTTCGTAAAATTAACTGTACAGATATAAGAATAAATTAATATTTTTAGTTGTCCGACATCAAATGAAATGAGGAACAGGTGGCTTCACGCTTTGAGAAATAAATGTGCCCTGCTTGATTGGTCCAGGAGCCGAATCTGTTCTAAGCACTTTGAACATAAATATTTTGATTCCCAAAGAAGACTTAAAGACAATGCTATACCTACTTTGTTTCCAATTAGTAATAAAATACAAAAAGTAAGTATCTATTTATTTTCCAATTAGTTACTTTGAATACATTGAATATTGTAGCTAATAATCTATACATATAATAAAACTATTGAGGTCGAATATCTGTATATAGAAAAAAAATGCTAAAAGCCGAGTCAGGGGGATGTAAGATGAGAAATAGAACAAATCCAAATTTTTATCAAATTTTTTGTTTCTCTGTTTGTACAGGCTAATCTCCAAAACTGTTGGACCGATTGAAATGAAATTTTGCATGGTGGTCCCTAAAATCCCCCGTCAACATTTTAGATACTTTTCATCTTAGAAAATTATAGAGTTCCCAGGGGATAGTTTAAAAACTATAACTTATGCAGCTTAGTACACAACAACTTATGCGCCTAATTTAGTAAAATTTGGCATGTCAAACAACAGGTTACTTTTTATAATGAACAGCTCCCACGGGAACCATTCATTTTTCCGGGATAGAAAGAGAAATGTTGTAACTTTAAGTCTCAATATTTTGTTTCTTTTCATTTCCTCAAATAAATTTAAATATTTGGGCTCCCTATTGCCTCCCCTATCCAAAAATACCACCCACTCCTCCAGAGACCACATCCCATATACTAAACTGCAGCCAAAACAGACATGGGTAGAACTAACATATTTTTATAGGATATGAATGGCACACTGCCAATTTTCTACGACCAGTGTATTGCAGATAATTTCTTGACAAAAAAATTATAGAAAGTTAAAAACCTGCATTGACAAACACTTGTTTTGTATTTTCAGAATGAGAACCCACAAAAATCTAAAATTGACAGGCTTTTAAACAAGCTAACTCAGTCAGAACTTATAGCTGATATAAAGAACAGTATGAAAAGAGTTAAGGAACCAGCAAATTTAGACAACATGGTAACTGAAGACCTGAAAAATAAGATAGATGCCACCAATGAATCTCAACTATGGCTTATAATAAAAAAACAAGAACACTTAAACTCTAGATTGTTAGATAATGTTGTACAAAATAAAAAACATGTTGATCTTTTACAAAAAAATATGGAACAGTCAAAATCTTCGAAACAGGATATGGATCAAAATATGGAAACTTATAAATATATAGTTAAGTGTCTTCAGGAAAAACTTGCAACATTGGAAGAACAAATAGAAATATTAACAGCAGTGGAGTCACGCTAGGAATCATTCAAACACTTCTAATATTTATTTCTAATAAGACAAATGTTTAAAATTATATTAAATATATGTAATAAATAAGAAAATGAAATTTTTATACTTTTATTTATTCACTTAAAAAATAAACTGCTGATTATATATTAAATAAAAATCAATAATAAGGGCATAATAAATAAGGTATTTACTAATAAATGTGTAAAAATATCCAAAATTAATTTATCAGTCTCACAATAATTCTATTTTCTTCTTATTTGTCTATCTAAAATTTCACGAAGTCTGACTTTTTTATTAGTTTTATCAGATAACGGCCTTCCAAGAGGAATAATTTCCATTTGTTGTAAACGTCGTCTAAACCGTTGGTAAAATTCTAAGACATCTGGGTTTGCCCATACATGTCGTGAATCAAAATCTAAAACTCTCAAAGTATCTAAACTTTGGGCTCTACTTAGTGCTACATAAGCTTGTCCTGCTTCAAATATTTTTGAAAGAGACATCTCTACACAATCTAATGTTAAACCCTGTGATTTGTGTATAGAAAATGCCCAAGCCAAATTTAATGGAACTTGTCGTCGGCAAAGCAATGTTCCATTGGCATTTTTCACATACCAACGCTCACTCCTTGCAGTATATTCTTTTTTATTTTTAAATCTAACCACTGGAAATCCTTCTTCAAATCTTACAACAACTCCTCTAGCCCCATTAACTAAACCTGCGTTAACATTAATATTTTTAAGTAACATCACCTGTGCTCCTACTTTTAAAAGTAATTTTGATGGTGCTACAGTTTGTATATCAAGGACTGTACTTGCATTGTCACTATCTTGAGCTGAATATAACTTCTCCTCGCCATTTAAATCTCGTAATTTTGAAATGTTTATCATTTTTGAATCATTAGTGTGAGAACAAAGACGAGTAGCTAGAATTCCATCACTTTCAATTTTTTGTGCTGCTGTTTGAAGCAGACGTTCACTTATTTCTTTGGTTACCCGACCTATCCTTATATTATTAAGAATTGAGATAAACTCCTGATCTGTTTGCCTGTGGACCTCCTTTAGTTCAAAGCAAAGTTCAATACATTTTTCCCAACAAGAAGTTTGGAAACAGAATCTTTTGCTAGATTTTCCCTTATCAACAACTGGGGGGAGTTGTAGAAAATCACCACAAAGAATGAGCTGAATACCCCCAAAGGGTTTTTCATTTTTACGAACATGTCTGGCAACAGCTTCTACTTTCTGAAATAAAAATTGCAAAATTATGTTTTACACATTTTATGAGTTTACACAATTTTTCTTATAACATTAATATATGCATTTATTTTTTATAAAATATTTAGTTTTGATGACATGTTTGGCTGTTTGTAGTGACCCTACTTGCTGTGCCAGCAGTCATGGGTTCGAGTCCCGCTGGGGGCACTTGTGTGATGAGCACTAATGTTTGTACTACAGTCATATTTACAAATATGTATGTATTTAAAGTTATATATGTGTAGTGTATCAAAGATCTGGTATCCATAATACAAGCATCATAGCTTACCGTGGAACTAGATAATGCTGTGTGGCCAACATATATTTATGATTAAAAAATATGGTTGGAAAAGTTTTCAATTCATTTAAAAAATATATTTGGAATAAATATGATTACAGATCACCATTTTCAGATTATGGATGATGTCACATACAATGCTCACATCATCATTTTATATGACCCCAAAGCCACTATTATATTATTGAATTTTATCAATAAATATTAATTTAAGCCACTTGAAAATAAATAACAAGACTGGTAGATAGAAAGATTGTATATATATGTATAATAACAAAACAATGGTTCTAATAGAGATCTGAATCATAAGGATTCAGAAAAAAAAAATCAAATAAAAGTGGTATGTATATTCCTTGTTTAAAGTGATAAAATGTACATTATTACCTCAAAGAATGCACCATCTACCATAGATATTTCATCAATTATAAGATGTTTGCACTTCCTCCATTTTTGAGCTACCAAGGGTAATTTAACAGCTCTTTCACACAGGTGTTCTATAGTTCCACTACCATCTCCAATACCAGCAAATGCATGCAATGTTGTCCCACCTAAAAATATAAGTTTATTCAATTATTATTTACTTTTAAAATGGTTGATAATATTAAAAATGTTATTTTTATTATATACCTATATGGCATGCAGCAACACCTGTTGATGCCGTGGGCATGGTGACATCTGGTGGTAAAGCAGCAACAATTCTTTTTAACAGGAAACTTTTTCCGGTTCCTGCAGATCCAGTAAAAAATATATTCTTCCCACCCAGACAAGCTTCTAATACTCTTTGTTGCTCAGTATTTAAAGAGCTATTTTTTGTTAATGGTGATGGAGAATACAGCTTCTTTGGTGCAGGGCCTTTGTTAATATCATCCAATTTTCGTTTTTTAGATGGCGGAGATGGAGTTGTTGCAGTTGCTTTACTAATCTTACTTTTAGCAGAACTTATATCAGCTACAGTTATAGGACTTATATCTTCAAAAGCCTGGGCTTTACCACTTAACAATTTAGCTCGCATAGTTTGCTTAGGAGTTTTATCAGAAGCTTTTTCTTTGTCCCCAGTCATTTTAACAAATATAGTTCTTAAAAATGATACTAGATTTGTAGGTGGTGCATTAGATATAAAAAGTGTACAATTCGCTTCTTGAAATTTAATGCTTGCTTTACCCTCAACCATAAACTTTTTAAAAACATTTATACTTTTTATAGCTAATCGAATTGGAGCATGTTTATCACTTGTTATTTCCATAAACATTTCACGAAACTCATTTCGAATTAAACGCATAGAAGCGGTCTTATAGTTCACTTTTCTTACAATAGATCCTTGTGGAGTCATCCATTCTACAGTTACCGCACATGATAAAAATGAATCTCCAGATTCCATTTTATAAGGTTGCACTTTGCTTTAATTCATAATTTTTAAAATATATAATGCAGTGCGGTGCGCGGGAACGGCATTTACAAAGTTGTTTGACGTTAACAAATAGGAGTGACAGTTGAATTTGACATTGTACAAGTAGGTATATTGCCAGTTAAAAAGAACTAATAAATGTCATAATATGCCGTGGTCAGTATGGTAGCCATTACCAAGGAAATTTAAATGAAAGAACAAGTATTAGGGTGTATTTAAATAAACGATCGGATTTGTTCTACTTGAGATTATTTTTTTCAATGATAAATCCGAAGCTACACACGACACGACATGGTCAAATATTGTGGTCAAAATTAGTTTGTGTGTTATAGTCTGGCACATGAAAGTTGAGCCTGTGATTTAATTGAAACTTTTTACATGGCAACATTCTAATACATAAATGTGACAATATAATTTAATTATGATAGTGCAAATGCATAGAAATTTATTTGATAGCTTTTTAGGTTTATTTTTGTAATATAAAACTTGATTATGTACCTATGACTTCTTTAATAATTATAAGAAAAATATATTTTTATTCAATAAATTATTATTTCAATTATCTGATATCAACAAAACATATTAATAAATATTCGGTATTCGGCCAAATAGGAAAAAAGTAGCCGAATAGACTGAATACCGAATAGGTAATAGCCGAGTCGTTGCAAGTTCAATATTAATCTGTTCTACCTTCTGCGACATCTTACTATTCTTTGCTCTCAAGTTAATTTTTATAGAGAGTAGTTTTTATCGCAGTGGAGTTATCTTTAATAAAATCCCTTTTAAATAAGCATAGTTTTATTTATTTCAATTTACAATTTTTTAACACGACGTGACACATTTTATTTTTACCGACATCTATCAACATTTTATTTTTTTATATTTAAATTTTATTGCAAGACAGTATTCTCTATGACATTAATATTTTAGAATATGTATAGAATATAACGAATTCATGTAAAATTTAAACTTATTTACGTGCGTATTTTACTTAGGAAAACCAAACCTAAACTTAATATTTACATGTTTTTTTTTAAAGTATCAAGACAATTTATTAGTACTATAGTTAGTGTTGCCATATGTAGTTTTTTAAATTTGCCGTGCTTTTTCAGGTTCAACTTTCATGTGCCAGACTATATTCGAATTATATTTAATGTAATAATATAAAAATATTTGCAGTTATTTTGTGCGTTTTCATATAAAACTACTGTAAACTAAAATTTTATTACATTTCACTTTCTTATATTTATGAATTAATTTTAAAAATAAATTTAATTACACATTTTTATTCAATATAATTGTATAATTTTCTTAATTTTGTTTAGTGACTTCAATAATATGTCAGCTTACTTCTTAATAATTTACCTGTTAAATTGATATTATTTTCGCATTACATACTCAGTACACAAACTATATAATATAGAAAGGGTACGCATGATGGCGCATAAACAGGACCATAACTACCCTATAAATTAGCGTACCCGTGGGAAGATTTTCAGCCTTCAGGCAACGGATGGAATCCTATAGATGAGTAACATTATGTCTTCTGTGTGTTAAATAAAGTGCAAATGGGTAAACAATAATCAATAGTATCAAAGTAGACGTAAGCTAATAGCTCATCACACGTTTTACACTGATATACATTTCTATAGCTAGCTATAAAAACTATATTATTTATTTGTAGACTGTCCATCGGATCGTTCGTTTCGAATCAAAGTGTAGATAAGACAGACACACATGACACATATTTAAATTTAAGATCTATAGTATATACTAGATACTAAGTCTCATCTCTGACCATTCAACATAATGAAATTGGAAGGTTTTCGTTTTCACCTTGTGTTTATGTAACCCATAAATACCGAAGTGGTGATTTTTATTTGTGTACTTACCCGAAATACTCATAGGTTTTTACTTTTTATGTAGATGGGAACAGCATTGTCCGCGGCTCCGCCCGCGTTCAGATGATATCAATACATACTTATACCAATTTCATTGCGCACCGCATGATTGTTAAATTATAGCTGTGATTGACAATGCTACAGAGGTTCCTCCGTTAATCATTCATATTTGATTTAATAACATTGCACTTTTTGTTTTAACAATAACATTTATGGTTTGGCTATATGTACATCTGTTTTGTTGGTTTGTTTAGTTTTGGGCGATAAACTCCCAAACTAATAAATTAATTTTCATCATTTATTTACTAATAGACAGCTTTTGATTAAATTATATTTAGCAGACTGTTTAAATTACATATTAATAACATTTCTTAAAGTTAATTTATCGCGAAACAGGGATGGGTCATCGCTTGTTAGAAATCTTTTGAGAAATGATTTTCAAAAGAAGAAATACCTAGTTCCAGAAGTACATAATTAAGGTAAATAAGTTAATAATTAAAAAAATGCTTTTAGTTATTTCAGGCACGGCTAATATGAATGAAGTCGTAAGAAATTGTGTCAAAAAAATCTGAAAAAGTTGAAGTTTCTCAAATACTTTTTATCGAAAATCATCTTTCAAAATATACGTTTAGTAATTTAGAATACTTTGTCAGTTTAACAGACATAAACTTGTTTCCCATAAAATGTTAAAAAATAATACAAAATGAACTTATTTTTACGGTTAATAAAATGAATCGATATTGTGAATTATGTGAATATCTATTTATTATACGTAAGTAAGAAAAACAACACAGTATTTTGCTATAAGGAACCTACAATGCGTGAATTGGACTTGCATAAGGCCAATTAAAAGATTTATCATGTACAAAAACATTAAAATGTTTATCATGTACAAAACCATAAAAATTTACAAATATTTTCATTTGAAAATTGTTTCGGCCAACAAAATATTACAAATATGTCACTAATTGATAAAGGCAAAAAGCTTGTTTTATTGATAAATTTGAACAGTTGGTGCCGCGGGTAATGTAATAAAATCTTAGAAAGTCCATAGGTGTAGGTATATGTATTAAATTTTTTGGAATTAAAACTACGTATTTTAAAAACATATGGCGACATCTACCGCCGAATATCTAAAAAACACATATATAAATATTTTTAGAGTTATTTTAATGAATAAAATAACGCAATTGAATTTTTTTTTCAAGGTAAGCAATTTTTAATACTTTTGGCCATATTTTGTAAGTTACCTTGCCAAAATGTTTATAGGTATCATCGTGGTTTTATTCTAACCAGTTTTTGTATTTTTTCTCAGAAATGAGATATTTTCCCGCGGTAAAAAGTATCTTATATGTTGACCCGGATAGCCAGTTATCACCATACCAAATTTCATCAAAATCCCTCCAGTGGTTTTTTTTGCGATACGGTCACAGACAGACAAACAAACTGACAGACAAAAATTCTAAAAACTCTAGATTCGGCCTCTGTATCGAAACAAATGTCTATTTTAATAAGATTTTCCAAAAAATATTAAATGTACAGATTCGGCTTAGTTAGAATTTTATTAAATGTATAGACTAATTATAAATTACGCGTATTATAAACTCTGTTAAAGATACATTTGCAAATGAGTACCTACTTTATGTACTATTTAAATATTCCATAGGTATTTAAGATATTTTTAGTATTAAGAGATTTATTTCTATTTTTCTAGTGGCGTATATTTTATAATACGACTAGATATTATAAATATATACCTAACTGTAAAGGCTACAACAATGTAACTGAAAATGCCGCTTTATATTTTCGTAGAGGTCTCTACATGACTGAAAAGAATGTGCGAGATGGTGCGAGTCTAATTTACCTACTTACTACTTACAATATTCGTTATGCTCCACGAATGGTCATCCAAAAATGACATAATAGATAGGTATTATACGAAGAAATAAGGATTTCAAAAATATTAGAGGAGCTCCTCAAAAGATTTTATAATACTTAGGTTACAGTAAATAAACTTATAAAGTTATATGAACGTAAGAGAAGTTATGTATTGTACAAAAAGTTTTCTGTTTACCAGAATTTGTTTTATGCTTACGTACCACATTGACCATTTAGAGTCAAATAGCCCTTTTTTGACCGACTTCCAAAAAGGAGGAGGTTCTCAATTCGTCGGAATCATTTTTTTATGTATGTTCACCGATTACTCGAAGACGCCTGAACAGATTTGGATTTTTTTGTTTCAAAGGAAAAATGATTCGCATACGAAAATATCAGAGGTTGGAGACCCGGGATTTGAATCCGTTTTACTCGGTTTCCCAAGCGACCGCGTCACCACTAAGCTACCACTGCCTCATCCTAATGTAAAGCATTACAGTTAGTAACTATGTATATTTAAAACCTAAGCTTGATAATATATGTATATAGTACGTATCTAGAGTACCAGTCGTAGCTATTATATTGGTTAACTATATAATTTTTATAACTTTGAACATTAGCATTTAAAAACGTTAGCAATATAAAATTTAATTAAATGTAACTGTAAGTATATACAGCTCTGTATTTAAATTTAATATAATTTTATTTCATTGCCGGAGACAAGCTGTCATTTAGCGGACAGCTAATAATTCATCGTCGGCCCGTAAAAGCGTCTAAATATAAACACACTGTCGGAGGTAAACAAAAATACTCCATTATGCATTTCTAAACGCAATTTATTTTTTAATGTTTAATATTTCAAATGTATTGTTTATAAATCCATGACAACTCAAAATACATTGTGGCACGCATGTGCTTGGCATGACCAACTAATAGCTACAAGGAGGTACCAGGTACGATTCACGTTTGGTGTAAATTAAAAATACATAAAGTCGTCGAATAAATAAAAAAAGAACGCTAGTTATATTGTACCGTTTAATGATGTCGATAAAAATTAAAAAAAAAATAGCAATATTGTGTTATACATACAAAACCTACAGCGTATAGCATTTTAATCAATGCAATATTTTATTATATGTGTATTTTGTTGGTGTTTAGAAAATGAAAGTTGAAACATCTAGCTTTGCATTTTATACACTCGGGAGTCAAAAACATTAGAATGCAGGGCTTAAAATGTCATTAATCTCATCAAAATCTTACTGTCAGACCACATAAACAGCTATAATTAAATCTAAAATTATATTCTAAAAATTATTTATTTACAAAAATTAAAAAAAAAACCGACTGCGTAAAAAGTGAACTAAAAAGATGAGAACAATTAGTTGACAAAGGAACATAATACCTATTATGCAGCCGATAACATATCTACATGTTTTATCTTTGCTGCAGGTCTTACTTCGTGTTTTTAATTAGTCAATAAAAGAAAACAATATATTTTTACAATTATTTCAGTTTTTACAAATCTTTCATAAAATAATTATGTACTCGTATATATATATACGCTATACAATAATTCTTGCAACACGAAATTTGATCACATTACAAAGAATGTTTTATGTGATCGAGCTGTGAGAAATCCGCACTCCAACATGACGTAACATACCGCCAGACGCTCCTGAAATTCATTACACATGATATATTTCAAAAGCCTACCGTGACAGTAACCAATCTTCGATGCCAGATGACATATGAGATCATCAGTCCGCCTGTGATGTATTGTTGAAAATGTAGAGTACCTACTACGAGCCTATGTAGCTAGTACGATCGTTAGCTAAATCATTTGTTATTGCTCTTTATAATTAGGTATCTTGAAATAAAAAATATAGTAACACAAAAAAATTGTTAGTCTGTTTGACGACGAGCTTACGCTGAAATAACAGGGTTCAAGCAAATGATATTATTGTGAAATTTAAAAAAATAATTCAAATAAAAAAATTTAAACCATAAAACGTTGGCCTAATAACTCTGAGATCAATTAAGAAACAATAGCAATAAGAACCAAACAATAGCGTTGTCTTAATTTCGTCTTGTACCTTTATAAATTTTACAAAGACAAAATAGCGATTAGTTTAGGCCCCTAAGAAATGTTCGCCCAAGGCCCCCTAAATTCGCGGTCGGCTCTTGAGTCGTATCAGTATAGATGTATTTGTAGTAAACTATTTTTGAGTCAATGTTCTTTTTTTTATTTTAAGATAGCAAAGAATTTTAAAAGTACATAATTACATATATCAAAATTATCACTAACTTAAAATGATGATGATTTATATTTAAAGTATTTTACCCAATAAACACACATTAAAAAGACATTTTAGCATAAAATATTTCTATATACTGATATTTCGGTGCGTTGCCGAGTAACGCAGCAATAATATTTTATTATCATGCGAAATTTGAACGGAAGTCGCTACTAAACGTATCATCACTACGGGCTTATAAAGCAAATACATTTATTTTCGTGATCATTTGAAATTGTAAATCGGTGAAAGAAATAAAATTAATAAATACGTCCCTTTATTCTCAAAAGATGTAAGAAGCTACATATATTATTTAAAATTA
Source organism: Brenthis hecate (assembly GCA_951806755.1). Classification (NCBI taxonomy): domain Eukaryota; kingdom Metazoa; phylum Arthropoda; class Insecta; order Lepidoptera; family Nymphalidae; genus Brenthis; species Brenthis hecate. The sequence goes on along the minus strand of OX638279.1, from coordinate 1,773,698 downwards.
AAATAAATTAAAAATTAAATACATTTTTGGTGTGTTGACTCCGATGACTAAAAAAACAAAATAAGCAATATTCATTGATTGAAAGAAATAGTGTAAGGTTGAAAATAATATGTTTCATTAATCTGTAATAAGTTATGTATAAGGTATTTAGTTACGTAATCTTGGCCGATGGGAATATATTTAAAAAAAAGGACGCGGATATTTGTTTTCCCGCGCTTTGGCCGAGAGATGTCGGTACCAACCTGTAGACCGCTGAGTGACTAAGGTAGGTTCGGGTAATAAGGCCGATTTGAAATAAAATAAAAACTATATATCGAAATCAACTAATTTTAATGTCAAGTATACCTATAGAACCATTACTATAAAATAATTAAATAAAAAATGGCAACTTTTGCCGTAAACAAAAACAAAATTAAACAGTTTTTAAAACACTATCTATAGGCCTTTTTATACTATGGTCGGGTAATAAGGCCTAAAGTCCTTAACATACATAAATAATCAAAATATATATTATGCATCATATATTTCGTAATTGAGATCAATAATCATAGATATGCAGTAATCATGCACGAAGTCATAAAAATGAAACAGATTCCTTTGATTAATAGCCGTCAGGACACTCAAAAGTGTTCCCTATTATCTGCTGACAAACCTAAGCATTCCTCGTGATATCACTTGCCGCATTTATTTATTTTTTTATTTATTTCATCATTTGTTTCAGGCAATATTTACAAAAGGATCTTAAATATGTAGACAGAGGCCCATAGCATAATGTATACCTTAAAACTAACATTTAGCATATCTTTATATATATAATTCTTCTGTGAGTGTGTATGTCACTGAACTTCTCTCAAACGACTGGACCGATTTTGATGAAATTTTTTGTGTGTGTTCAAGGGGATCTGGGAATGGTTTAGATTCACAAGTTTGTCCAAAAAGTTTGAAATTTTCAAATTAAAGACGTGTAGACAGGACAACGTCTGTCGGGTCCGCTAGTATTATATATAGATAGGCAATATGTATATAGGTAGGCATTTGCGTTGTTGATACCTAATTCGCAGCGTAGTTTTACGGCGGGACATGAAAGAGATGCATCCAGGAAACAGTTACAGTCACACTGGCATTATCCAGAATTAGCAAATGGTTCCCTTGTGTGGGTACCTACAGTGTTGTTTGTGCGACAAATGCATCCTTACAAGCAAACGCCCGCACAACGGCACATCCATTAGTAGGTGTATGTATGTATGTATCTATCTTATACCTAATGAAACAAAAAAATGAGTAAAAATTGCAATATACCGAATTAATATATATAAATTAATATATGCCGAGTAAAACCGTGATATGTAAACAAAAATCGTTGGATAGTAATAATATTTTCAGGCACACTTGAGGAGATGTATGATAATAGATGTGACTCCCCTATTATGCATAATTCAATACTCCACGAATCTCTTTATACAGTGGGTAAAACTTAAATAACTATATAAGAATATTTAAGTATAATTGCTTAACAAAAATAAATTACATTAATCTAGGTATATCTACAGTAAGTGGGGCGTAAGCTTTTAATTATCATTACTTATATGTTAAATTTTAAAATAATATTCAGATTGAAAGATCAAAAACATTTTGTAATATTTTTTGTATAATAATATTATTATTGTTAACAATTTTAGTGAAAATGATGACTATGGGGTTATCAAAAAAATATAATGAAACTTTGACATTTATTATTTATTAATTATTTATTTTTATTACATTTTAAATGTGTATATTGCATTATATAATATATTTTACATAAATTAAGTAAGTGTTCTATAGCAGAATGTGTGAATGTAAAAGTTTACCTGAATCCTTCCGTTTTCCACCACCACACCGTAGCCATTTTCAGTAGCGCGCTTTATCTCTAGGTAGATAGGTATTAGGTAAACGTCACAAATATTTTTTCATTTATATAATTATTTTACTTTTATTTATTATACTACTATAAGCAGTGGTAGCCCAGTGGTAACGCGCTCGCTTGAGAAACCAAGTGAAGCGAGTTCAAATCCCGGGTCTCGCACCTATGGTATTTTCATGTGCGAATCATTTCTAACATGATTACCACTTGCCTTACGGTGAAGGAAAACATCGTGAGGAAACCTGCATGTCTGAGAGAACCTAGCAAGTTTTCGAAAGACATGTGAAGGTCCGCCAACCCGCACTTGGCCAGCGTGGTGGACTATGGCCTGATCCCCTCGTATTGAAGGGAGGCCCGTGCCCAGCAGTGGGACTTTAAAAAGGGCTAAATACTACTATAATATTGTGAATCTGTTGTAATATATACTTACACACGACGTTCATTTTTTAACGACTAGTTACCCCCCACGTATCGCTCAGACACTCGCTTAGTTTTTATTTGCAATAAATATGATGTATAAGCATCATAATGTACTCGAATCAAAAATAGGTATACTTTATTACACTCTTACCTGATTCAGCCTTCAATAAAATGCAGAAAATCTCCATTAGTACATGAAATTATTTAATACACCATTTCTGTAATATGTACTTAATAGATACATTATTACATATGCATTAGTTTATTTACAATTAAATACAAAAAGAATAGGTACCTACCTATTCATGAATATTTTTTTCACAAAACTAAGAAATTCGTCGAAATTGAAAAAAAGAACATGATTTTAGGTAGGTACAATTAAATAATTTAATTCTCGTTTCAACGATAAGTAAATAGTTCAATGTTTATATTGCCTCTGGCATGTAATTAGGTAGTTGGCATGATTCCGAGTAGGTAGGGACTCTGCGGCTAGCGTTACATGCATCTGCTGAAACAAAACAATTCGTGTGAACGCCGGACAATGCAGGGTAAGCCTAAGGTGTCTACACTGCTTACCTAATTAGGATAACTCACTGTACCTCAAGAAGCGTTTTACTTAAAAATTTAAATACACGTAAAAATATACAGATTAAAACCAAACAATTAAAATATGTAATATTTCTTGATTAAATATAATTTGTATATAATGTAGGTACTTAAGAGTATAAATGAATTTTAATGTAATACGGCAACATTATAAAATGCTTATATATCATAAAACAAGTCAAATGTCACAATTATCATGTATTTAATTAAGTTATAATTAATGGTTTAAAATGAGATTATCCACACAATAAGTAAAGAGTGGAGACCACACCTAGGAACGTCGGCGTCGAGAGAGAGCACCACACATGGGACGCATCTGTGAGCGACTCGCTGGAGGTGTACCCTGAAATCCGTAGTCATAGACACGACACAAATTTAATAGTTTTGTAACATAATATTTTTTATATAAAAAAGCTTATATCATACGTTTAAGTTTCAAACTGTAACTTACTTCATTTAAATATTAAAACCATTTTGTGATTATTTGTACCTAACTGTCTATATTTGGCTACGTGGTGAACAAAAAATCATAAATAACATTATTGATTTAATATGATACACATAAAGACGACTTTATCATTGTTTAAATGCCATTATCTAATCTCTCATTTTTTTTATATTTGTCTCTCTTTGTTACCACAGTGGCATAGAGATGATTATTTTGAATGAAAGAGCCAAAAATCTTTAAATCTAACCAAATTACTGCTGCTGACATATTTGATGAGTTTAGATACCAATTTTTTTGATTAAAGACACAATAAATAAAAAAATTAACCAATGGCATTCCACACTAAGAACTGTTGATTTCATTCATATTTGAAATCCCTCTGAGACAGATATTTAAAACATTTCTTGCTATGTCCAAGTCTGGGTTTTTTTTCTCGTTTTAATTTTGGTTAATTGGTAGGTACACACTTTGTCTAATCCTGTTACAAACACGTATATTATTGAAACTCATTCTTCAATTGATTCATTGAATTTAATAGAAATTATTAGTATATTTTCTATCCTTAAACTAATACTTGTTCTAATAACAAATACGTATTAAGGTATTATGCTCAGTCTTTGTTACTAAGTAAACTATAATCGTTTTTTGACCATCTGTTGCGCGGCATTTAAAAACTAAATGCCTACTTTAGTATAATACTTAAAAGAGTATAAGTATAAAACCTGTTATTTAAGTTCACCAGATGGTCAGGCGTATTGATAAATGAAAAATCGGCGAATTAAGAAACAATAGGTTATTATCAGTGCAGCGCAACAGGTAAGGTCTCAGTCTATGGATAGAGCACACGTGTGACGTATTTTCCTCCACAGCTGCCGAAGCCTCGCAGATGTTTTATGGCACTGAACATTTCCAAGACGCTTTATTATTTATTATGATATTGCCGTTTAGAACCTAATCTCCGTTTTTATTATGAAACAATGGTCATCACGGTCACTATTTTTGGCATACGGCACGCAGATGTGGGGGTTAGTTTGTGTGGGAATGAGTCTTTTCCGCATTTCGTTATTACCCAGTAACTATATTGTTTTACTTTCTTAGAATTTATTAAAATACTGTCTATTATAAAATTGTTAGTATTAAAAGCATCCGCATAGTATATTCATTTCTATTAATAATATGAACATGTTTTGCGATTTAGCTAACTTACATCCTCGTATTGTAATAAATATTGATAAAGTTCTGAAGATCAAAATAACAGGCCTCATAAAAGAGACTAATAAGACTCTAATAATAATAATTATGCCTAATTCGAGACGAATTCTTTTACCTCATGAGCTTTAAGTTTATCTACTAATCCGCTCAGAATACGTCTTATACCTACTACCTATTTAACCTACTCGTTCTAATACTAAATTATTATTTTAAACAATGTAATTAATTTTAGTTTAGTTGCATTGTAAGTAATTTGAAATAATTAATTTCACTTAAATAAATAAATTTAATAGATTAAATTATGTATTATTACCATATAAATATAATCTTTTTCTTTTTAATTATATTATAGTTATAATATATATATATATATATATATATATATATATATATATATATATATATATATATATATATATATATATTTAGTTTTAAAATTCAATAGATGTTGTGCAATAAGTACCTTACTAGATAGGTAAGTAGTAGTAGTAAGGTAGTTAACACTAAATACTATTTCCATATACTTAACCCAGCTATCTCAAGCAGGTGTCACTTACAACATGGTAAAGTATGAAAATAAACGGTGGTATCGTAAAACTCTTAACAAAATAAACTTGCTAGGCGTTAATCTACGTTAAAACATCTGCACCACTTCTAACAAGGGGATGACGACGTGACGTTTTATCTGTTGGTACATTAGAGGGATTACAGCCACTGATACCGGCTTACATCCTTCATGAAGGTACCTATTTATTCTATGAACAACTTATTAAGAAGTGGTATTACAAACATTTTAGTTAGAATATTTATTTAATTTTCAGTTCTATAATTTACAAAAGGTCTACACCGGCTTCGGTGGAATAATTTTTTATACATACTCTGCCACCCATTTAGGTTGTATTTCGAAAATACTTTGTTAGTGGTTTTACCTATAAGTCATTCTTTCTCATTCTCGTTTAAATTGTGGTAATCTAAATGATTTTTCAGGTAAATTCTGCTAATTTCACGTATATATTGAGACTATTTCCGTACTTTTATATACTTAAATACCGTTTAGTTACATGAAAAGACCTAGGAACTGTGAAAATGATGATTGTCCGATTTCACCAACGTCACCTAAGTTTAAGAGACCCCCTAAGCATGGTTAGGGGGCTGTTAGGGGACACTTTCTGTTTCACCGACAGTTAGGGGTCACCTAAATGTTAAAATGCCACCTAAATATAGGTACTAGAAATACTGGCTCTGACAATGGTAAAACGAAATTTAATTTAGGGGCTAGTTTAGTGGAACTTTTAAGCTAGGGATCCCATACGTAGGTGGTTACTTATGAGATGTTGGTGAAATGGGGCAGATATAGGGGCCGGCAACGCATCTGCAAGCCCTGCGGTGTTGCAGATGTCCATGGGCGGCGGTGATCACTTTCCACCAGGTAAGCCTCCTGCCCGTTTGCCCCCTTAGTCCCATAAAAAAAAAAAATATCTTTCTTATACAGTTAGCCACCATTATCACGATAGAATTACTACCTACTATATTAAGTCTTGAAGTGTAAGTAACTTTTTTTCATTTATCAATAAAATTACGATTAAGGTACTAACTATCCTGATCATTTATTCAGTTCGGTAACATAATGAATTTTAATCATGAGAAGAATTGGACAATAATAATTTATTTTTAAACTTAAAATAAAAACGTGAGGGCATTTTCATTTCACATCATTTTCAAGGTATGCAGTCTTCTTTAACTGCGTTATATACCTTTTGCCTAAAAATAAAAAAATTGAGCAATAGAATAACCTTTTTTTAACAAATCATAAAAAAAATTAAAAAGCTTGCGCTTGCATTTTTGAATCCATTTTTTTTATTTTAAAAATCACGTTGTTACTTAAATCTACATAATACAAAAAAAAAAATTAAAATACTAACTTAGCGGAATCTGTACATGAAACATTTTTGTAAATAATTACTGTAACGTATTGTGTACATATAGACCCCCAGAAAATAGTTATTAAAATTTTGATCTGTTTGTGTATGTGCATTTCACGCAAAAAGTACTAAACTGATTTTAGCCAAATTTTGTGTAGTGATAACTTGTTACGCCGGTCAACATTTAGGATACCTATTATTACAGGAAAATCTATCCTTTCCTCAGAAAAACATCATAACTGATTCTGTAGAGTCGTCCTTGCACATTTACAGGGCTAACGCTGACTAATCTTTAAGACATACATCAAAACAATGTACTGAAAAATTGTAGATCTTAAAAAGGGCCTACAGAAAAATCTGCATTAGCATAAGTCTTTCTTCTAAGGTACACTCGCAATAACTATAATTTATACCCATTTAAAACGTACGCACCGCGAAGCAAGAGTACATAAGTCCCTAGTAAATATATAAAAAATACCTACTGAAAGTATCCAGTATCCAGTACTATCTAGTTTATTAGCCCATATTTATGATCAGGTACTTTTCCTGCAAACGTCTAACAGAAACATAAATGATAAAAAACATATTTTTTAGCTATTAACAATATTCGAATCGTGAAGAAATAGTAGAATTTTTTTTCACAGTCGTGACAATTGCCTTGTTAGTTACTTACAAACACTACCTACTATTACCATCTGTTCATTCATAAACCTTATCAGGATAAAACATAAAACGTGAGAAACTTTACTTTTAGATAACGGTAAGAGCATTTCATTTTAATGAATGAAGCAAAATGCTTAGAGATTCCCCCGAGTCTTTGGCAGATGTTGAAAATGTGACTCATGCACATTAAACAGGAATTTTGTTGTAAACGCTTTCAGTGTATTTAATTTTTAAAGTATGTTTTGCGAATGTTTAAATTACATATACTTCTATGTATTGAAGGCTAAATTAAAAAAGGATAGAGGAACGCATCTTTCATGCTGATTTTCAGTTATTCGGTACCTAACTGTACAATAGCTGCATGATAGGTAGGTATATTTATTACTAGCATTGCCCGCGGCTCTGCCTGCGTTCAGATGACCAACAACCAAATTCTTAGGTTTTACATATTAGTATACTCTTACATTGCAGTATTCGTATTTTTTCTCAGAAATATCTCATATTTTCCCGCGGTAAAAAGTATCCTATATGTTGACCCAAGCTATCACCATACCAAATTTCATCAAAATCCCTGCAGTAGTTTTTTGTGATGTGGTAACAGACAGACAGACAGACAAAAATTCTAAAAACTATAGATTTGGCCTCTGTATCGATAATAATGTCTATTTCAATAAGATTTTCCAAAAAATATTTAATGTACAGATTCGAATTAGTTAAAATTTTCTTATATGTAGCATAGATGTCAGTTTTCAGTGGTTTGATCTTGATTTAAATAACTTAAATATGTATAATATAACTAATATTATCCGTTAGGTTTTGAAAAATGTATGTAGTTATGTATTTAAATAGGTACCTTAGGTACTTGGCTAACAATGATTGAAAGAAAAGAGAAGAATTGAAAGAAAAGACGATAGGTACATCTCTATTGTAACAACAAATAATATCTAAAATATCTAAAATAAAAGTTAGACAAATATATATTTAAATTACATGTACCTTATCATATCAAATAATATTTTATGACTAGCGACTCACCCTCGCTCCGGTCGGGTTTGTCCCTACTTACGTTATAACGCTCGGTATAGATTTGTCAGAGATGAGATATTTTCCCGCAATAAAAAGTATCATATATGTTGACCCGGATAACCAGCTATCATACCAAATTTTATCAACATCACTCCAGTGGTTTTTCCGTGATGAGATCACAGACAGACAGATAGACAGAAATCCTAAAAAATATAAGATTCGGCCTCTGCATCGATAATAATGACTATTTCAATAAGGTTTTCCAAAAAATATTTAATGTACAGATTCAACTTAGAACTTTATTATATGTAGGTATAGACAGATAAACAATGTACTTACCTATCAACATTAGCAAAACATTACCTCCTACATGAAATAGTAAGTTAAGTAAAATTCGTTAAGCTTTCAACTTTTGAAAACAAATGTGCATCTTCGTCTAACCGAAATTAAAAATATGTATTGAATAATGATCCTATTAATATCTCATCGGTGACGAACACTGCTGCGGTTGGTAATTATTCCCAAAATATACTAAAAGTTAAATAACCCTTCAACTTGAACAAAAACAATTTATTTATAGACAATAGCTACGCCTATGAGAACTTTTGATATACGGTACAGTAGGTACTAATTATGATTTTCGATTTATAGTTTTATTGGATAATAGAGATATAAGCTTCCTTTTAAATATCTATCTTCTGTGTACATAAAAGTAGGAATTAAAATAATATATAGTCACTATATAGCAGTTAGCAGGTACATATGTACCTACCTACCTACACAGGTGATTCGTAGATAGGTAGTACTATTTCAAAATATGGTTAACGGCTAATAAGGGCTTTGAGTGGATAATTTATTTTGAATTTTTAAATCTAATAAAATATTACATTAGTGTATAGGTATCTAAACTATCTTACGCAATTTATATAGCACGAGGTAAATAACTTATTTGAGGGGCGAAATTTTACCAATCAAACCAAAAAAGTTTTATATTATGGGCAATGGGGTGGTCTTTTACATAAAACGTGTCTTCTACACAGTTTATAAAAATTGAGGGTATTTATGGAAGATATCCCTATACATCACCGTAAGTAAGTATATACCTACTTATAAATCAAACAGTTACATGAGAATATTAACTATCCAAAAAAATGTAATATTCATAATAAGACGTAGGTATCTAATAGGTATATTTAGGGTTATCTGGAACAATACTTAATGTGGTGTAAATCTAATAGATCAATAGGTTAAGCTTAGGTCAAGCTGTAGGTAAAAATTAGTTTAGTGCAAATGACCCTTGTAATTATTATTATCTAATATTCATTTCTTAATAAAAAGTAACTCATAATATCTAATACACTAACATAATCAATAGATCTTTCAGTGGAACCGACTTACATATGACACTGTCCAGACTCCCGCCAGAGCAATCTGTCGAGCGCTAGACAAATATGTATATTAAATATTTATATTATTCCTGTAAAGGCATGATCGCAGCGGGTCTGCCCGTGGGATCCTTCTCTGATTGCGTCAAGGTTATTTTTAGTACCTAACGGGCGACCGTGCGACGAGACGATATAAAAACTTACAAGCAAGGGTGGCGCCGAATTTTTGTTTTTATATAGGTCAAAAAAGGTATACAAATTTGTAGGTTTCTTTATTTCATTAGTTTCTATTAAATCTATGTAGTAGAATAAATTTTAAATGACAAAATTAAGGTCGATTTAAGTAAGTTTTAAATCACGACGTTAATAGGTACACTCGTGTAGGTATCAGATGATACTAAGTCGCACAGGATGCACATTTACCGATGCGATCAGCTATGGCGACCAAGTCCAATATCTAAATCTATGTATAATCAGTAAATACGTTTCTGAGATGACGGACAAGATAAACACAAAACGGTCGACTGGCTTTATATCTCTGTCCCTGTCGCTCGCTCGCTAGAGCGCGGTGGCGGGCAGGAGGTGGCATTGGAGGGAGGCGCATCGGAGCCCGCGCAGTGGAAATGGTTATTTTTTTGTATCTTGTCAATGAAGGGACGGATAGGGGCGGATCGCTCTGCGTGACGCTCAGTCAGTAAGTGCAAGCGCTTGTGTCCACATCGTGCGCATGTTACACAACTATAATTTTCCGGTTTTCGAACCTCGAATAATTATGAGTTACGAAAATTGTGATAATCGAGTGCCCATCAAACGTGAGGATCCAGAGTATCTCGACGAGGAGGAGAGATTTTACGGCTACGCGCCGGTGGAAGTGAAAAGAGATTCTGAGATGCAGGGCTTCGCGCCATCCTCACCTACGCATTTAATTGACCTGAGCAATGGCTCCGAAAGGCCGCAACTACAGCAGTCGTGGCCAACGAACGTTATATTCGACGGAGACGATAGAGAATATCAGCAACCTCAGTATCCTCCCTACGACCATATGTACGTAGCAGATCAGCGACAAAGACAGTTCTCTCGAAGTTTCTACTTTGACGATTCAAACTCACAAGATAGAGTTTCAAATTATTACGAACAGAATGACCTTCCCAAAGTTGGCGAACCAGTGTACCGTTCGTCTACAGAAGAGCGCAGCGATGAAAATGAAGAGCAAAGAAGAACAAGAAAACGTTCATCAAAATCCTCGCGAAAGAAAACTCAGTCATTCGAGGAGATACAGATCCAACGAGTGATGGCTAATGTGCGGGAGAGACAGCGCACGCAAAGTCTCAACGAAGCTTTTGCAAGTTTGCGCCAAATTATTCCGTCTCTACCTAGTGATAAGTTATCAAAAATACAGACTCTACAATTGGCCACTCAGTATATAGAGTTCTTATATCAGATACTATCCAATAGTGAATCTACATCGAATAGCGACGTCGGCAGCGACTCGGGCAGTGAACACGGCAAGTACCTCGCGCAGGATAAGTTGAGTTACGCTTTCTCAGTGTGGAGGATGGAGGGAGAGTGGACTAACGGACAATCGTGATATTTAAAAAATTACATTGACTCAAAGACGCTTATTTTATTCCATATTATAATATTTGTTTATTTGTAAAGATATGAAAGATATTAAGTTAGTTTTAATAGATTTAATAATTCTAAGACGTGAACATTATGAAAATGTGATACTTAATACTTATTTGAATAGATACTAAAAATGTTATTTCTTTGTTCATTTAAATGGATAATTAGAAAAGTTTATATAAGACAATAATTATTAGGAATACCACTATACAGCTGTGTACCAAAAATGAATAAGAATATTGTAAATTCCAATTTGTAAAATAATTGTTAGTTGGGTATTCTGTATTAAATAAATAAAATTGTATAAAACAATTTAATTTAGCGACTTTTTACTTCATAACTTATAGTAGCTACCCGTCTTTTTTCGCAAAATAACCCGCTTTATGATCCCACTTTGTTTGCAATATTACAATTACAATGGGTCGTAATTACTGTAATCATCTTGTTTTAAAAAGGCTTAAAACTGTCTGATAAGAATTTAAAAATTATTATTAACTAGGGACTTGTTAAGTTTTATCGTTCAGTTGGATTTCTCAGAGATGTGATATTTTCCCGCAGTAAAAAGTATGCTATATTATATATAGTATAGAAAGATGATGATGACCCTTGATAACCAGCTATGATCATAATGAATTTCATCAAAATCTGCCTAGTGGTTTTCTCGTGATGCGTTCCCAGACACAAAAATTCTAAAATATTTAATGTACAGATTCGACTCAGTTAGAAACTTATCATACGTTTAGATTTGTGACTTAGGAGTAAAATCAAAGTATTATTGTAAAATTGATTTATTGCCTACATAATATATGTATACCATACATTAAAACTTTGATTGGAAGTCCCTTATAATAATACAATCAAAATACAGTCGGTAAAATTGATTATCTAAATTGGGACAGGCTCACTTATGTCAGATATATAAAAATTACAAAACATTCGCTTAGAGTAATAAAATTAAAATAAACTTTGGTAGCCGAGCGTTTGAGATATAAATCGTTAATTTATAATTTCTTATCAAAAATGTCAGTTATTCATATTATAAAAACTGAGAGCTCTTTCCTTTAACGATCAATTGATAAGTATTAAATAGTATGAAATCATATAAAAAAATATACAAAATAAAAAAAGAGTGCGTGTATCAATGTGTACACGCACAAGAAGTGAAACTTCTGTGGGCTATCGGTACTTTTTATGAAGTTCAAATTATGTTTCAAATAATTTGGATGGGAGAGATAATAAAAAAAAAATAGCGATTTAAAAAGGACAACAATATTTAATTATTCACATAGTACAGATGGTGACAAGATAAAATTTAATTTTCAATCAAATGTAATGATTCAATAAAATTATAAGTATTGGGTACTCCAATAAAATAAATAATAATACAACGATGCTATTTTTTTTTGTGAAAAAAATATATATTTGTAATGTATATAAAAATTTTTAAGTAAATAATAATTTTTTTAACAATATTCATTTGATATGATTCCATCGTTCATTTAAAAATAATTGGAAGAAGTAATTATTTATAAATATCTATTTTTATTTAATTTAATCTTTGAAATAATCATATAATAGTTTAAATTACAATTTTTAATTGACTATTTATTCACTTCTGTAGCAACAATTTCTGTTACAAAAATCGTAACACCAATCCTGTTTTTCGCATTCATAGCGCACATAAAGAAGTTTCACTTCAAAAAAAAACCACATATTGATGTTACTATTTATAATAAAATAAAAAATATAAGCTCTTAGACTATAACTCAGTATAACGTTACATTAGGCTATAAATTATTTATATGCGAATCAAAACTGACGGAGTTTATCTAAATATGACGGCCCAAATTTCCTAGAATGTTTGTCATCAACATTAAAAATAGTTGAAATTTTTGTCCATACATCCGTTGAAATAAGAAATAGGCCGATTTAAATATTGATCGTTATATCGTTATTATATATTTAACACAGTAATATTAATATGAGATTTTCAGGAACTTTGAGAAGATTTTGAAATTCTTGATAAGAAATGTCGACTAAGGCACCTTTTTTATTATAGAGTACTTAAAACATCTAAATTGTAACAATCCTTTGTATAAAAGCTATTTTATTATGGAGCATATTATGGAAGATATTTAAAATGCAATTCTTTTGACGTATCTAAATTATATAATTTAATGCAATTTAAACAGCATATTATTTAATTAAAACAAATAATTTTATTTTCAATATATTTTCTAATTACATTAAAATAAACATTTAATTATCGTTAATAACAGCCAACTAAACTTACACTATGCAAAAAATTCCTTTTTTTATAAACAAATTATTATGAACAAATATTATCTATATAAAAAAGAAATACTTATAATATAAAATATTAGTACAAGAGCTAGCAACGTTTTTGTTGCAAACTTTACATACCTTATATCTTACTTATGAAATTTTAATTTGACCAACTCCTTTTATCGATCTCATGGAAAAATGTTTTTAATGAACATTCATTTGAAGAACGTAGCCTTTACATTTTTTTTAACACATTTTGATATGTTATTTTTTCACAAAAAATGATTTTCACTTATCTTACTGACTAAATTGTTAAATAAATGGCAAAGCAACAAGAAAGCCAGTAAATGGCGCCGCTAGCTCTTATTCTTTAAAAATATATGACATAAGTAAGCCGTCGGTTGCTTGCTTGAAACATTAAACCTATACAATATCAACACATTGTGGTTACAATAAATCTATGGAACAATCAGTTCACTTGAACTCATACCCAATTCATTTATCTGAAAAGAAGAAAAAAAAACAAATAAATTTCTAAATCAATTACGAAAAGAAAATAGATAATAGTCTGGAATAGCACATAGGTTACTTTTTATCCCGGAAAAATGAAAGATTCCTGTGGGATCGAACAGAGTAAATAAAAAATATTTTTGGCAAAAAAAAAAAGAATAAATGAGTAGAAGTATTTTTTTCTTGATACATAGTTTACTAATACAATTCAAAAAAGATAATCGGTTTATAACTGGGGAACATAATGCCTAAAAATAAAATACATAGAAAAACATAAAACCGAATTAAATACCTTATTTTTTTCAAAATTATTAAAAAATAATCATCGTCACTTCAAATAAAAACACATAACTAACCTCTTGCGGCAACTCTTTGTTCAGTTGCATTCCATCCGAGTCTAGGTCCGCGTTCTCTTGCACCATCCATTCTTCATCTTTAAGAGTCAACTGTAAAATACACATGCTTTCAAACAACTTATAATGTTAAAATACACTGATAATGTATAATCTGTCGTAGGATTATTTGATAAAACGAATTCGGGAAATCCCTAAGTAGGTATATTGCGAAAACACGGATAATTAGACAATGTTTACAAATTACAAAAGAATATAGTTATAGATTTGCCCGCGGCTCCGACCGTGTTCAGATAACCAAAAAACAAATTCTTAGGTTTTACATATTATTAGTGATTAAATGTGATTTGATTATATGATTAAATAATGTTGGGACATTAACACACAGCACCATCTTGTTTCATGGTAAGCTACGAGGCCTGTGTTATGGAAACCAGATAGTTGATACACTACACATATAACTTTAAATACATACATATTATAAATATAAACTCCCAGTGGGACTCGAACCCGCGACTGCTGGCACAGCAAGTATAAACTGAGCCAAATGTCGTCAATTATTATACTCTTACATTGCAGTTTTTGTATTTTTTCTCAAAAATGAGATACTTTCCCGTGGTTAAAAGTATCCTATATGTTGACCACCATATCAAATTTCATCAAAATCCCTCCAGTGGTTTTTCTGTGACGCGATAACAGACAGCCAAAAATTCTAAAAACTATAGATTCGGCCTCTGTGTCGATAATAATGTCTATTTCAATAAGATCTACCAAAAAATATTTAATGTACAGATTCGGCTTAGTTACAATTTTATTATATGTATAGATGAGGATGTGTGGATCTCTATATATACCTGATAACGAACATCCAATGTATACGTGATAATGAAACCTGAATATAGTTACATCTTTCTACTATCATAAATGCGAAAGTTTAGGTGAACAAATGTTCTACTCAATCACGTCAGATTGGCTGAACGGATCTGGATAAAATTTGCCACAGACATAGATTATAATCTGGAATAGCACATAGGTTACTTTTTATTCAGGAAAAATGTAAGATTCCTGTGGGATATATTTATTTTTCGGATCGTTATCCATATTAATCGTATTAAGGCACCTAGAGGCGAAGTAGGAAAGTGAGTGATGTGATTAAATAAAAATACATACACGACTCAAAACATTATATATATATATATATATATATATATATATATATATATATATATATATATATATACGTTTTGAGTATAAACACAATCAGGCATTTTGCAGTTTTCATATACACACGTTTAGACAAGTGAATACATGATAAGAGAGAAAAACTAAACAGTGCTACAAACTAATAAATGTAATTACATAGCCATTTTATAACAGCGAGTAGGTCACCCGTGCCGGGTTACACCGGAATTCGGATACCCGCGATCACGGCCGTATGGCGACAAAGTGGGCTTTCGTGTGGTTTTTAGCGGGTAGGCTGCCGTGCGTTCACCATGTTCGCGCGGTCGGAGCCCCACATGACCCGTAAAGAAAAAAAAAAGAAAAGAAAAAAGGAGACCTGCGCGGGCACGTCGCGGTGCGCCTGCCGCACGTGGTCCTTGAGCGCGAAGGCGCGCGCGTAGCTGGCGCCGCAGCGCGTGCACGCGAACTTCAGGCTGTTCTGCCGCGCGTGCACCTCCATGTGCACGCGCACCGCGTACAGCGACGCGAACGGCCTGACGCACACATTTAAATTTAAATATATATATATATATATATATATATATATATATATATATATATATATATATATATATATATATATATATATATATATATATATATATATATATATAATTTTTATTTCGTGGGCAGTGATAGCCCAGTGGTACTTATTTCTAAAACGCGCGTTACCACTGGACTACCAGTATATAAAATTATAAATACAGAAAAGACTTCGGAACACATCTAAGCGAAGCGAGGGTGAGTTCGCTCTTTTATACTAATTACTAATATTATAAAAAGGAAAGATTTATTTTTTTGTTTGTTTGTACCGAATGGGCTCTGAAACTACTGAACCGATTTAGATGAAATTTGGTAAGAAGATAGTTTGACACCCTGGGGACAGGACATAGGATAGTTTTTATCCCGGAAATCACCGCTTAAGTGGGTGAAAATGGGGATGAAAGTTTGTATAGGTAAGCGACCCAAAAAAATATACATAAATTCTAAATGATGAATTTATATATACATTGCTATTGAATTTGTATACATAACAACAATTTAGCATTCACATCTGTAGTAAAAATTATAACTCACCTATTACACTGTTGGCAAGAAAACGGTTTCGTATGAGAGTTTTTATGGCCGGCGAGTTGCACCGACGTCTTGAACGCTTTGGGGCAGAACGGACACTTGTATGCGCGCACCTCCGAGTGTGTTAATAGATGGTGATTGTACACACTATGGGCCTTGAACCTATAATAATAACTTTATTAATGTAGGTATTTTTCATTTCTTAGGTCAAAATAGGTAAGGTTAGGGGAGAGGTAAGATAAAAGTAAATAATAAATAAATAAAATTTGTTGAACATTAGCACACAGCACCATCTAGTTCCATGGTAAGCTTTGTGTGATGAGCACGAATGTTTGTATTCCAGTCACGGGTGTTTATATATGTATGTATTTAAAGTTATATATATATATATATATATATATATATATATATATATATATATATATATATATATATATATATATATATAAACTATCTGTTATCCATAACACAAGCCTCGTAGCTTACCATAGAACTAGATGGTGGTGTGTTAATGTAAAAAAAACCTCTTGTCGCAGTGCGGACAGGCGTAGGGGCGCGCGCCGGTGTGCGTGCGCATGTGCAGCGTGAGGCAGTACGACACGCGGAACGCCTTGCCGCATATCTCGCACGAGTGGGGCTTCTCTCCTGCACAGTGACACGAAAATTATACCTAATCAGGGATTTTTTTATTCAAGTGAAAACTTCCATAGGCAGGTTTGGATGGGGAGTAAATTCATGTAAGTCGTCATCGACATTGTCACGTAATGACATGTTAACGCCAAAACTCAGAGTGCCGATAGATGTCAAAACCAGATAAATGTAAACAGTTTTAATTTACAAATTTTAATTTAAGATCACACAATTTACTTGAAAATCCAAAAACAACAACTGTTAATTTATAGTTTTAAGTTTTCACTTCTGTCGGCAGTCCTCATGACTGTTTTTTTTTATTTATTTACTAAGAACATTATTTAAGCATATAAAAACAAAAACAATTTCAATGTTAATTAGCTGCATTGGTTAAGTCGCAGTTTTTAACGCCCACCTCTCTAGCAACAGACAAAAATAATTGTAAATGCTTAATCCTATCAATGTAATTAAAAACAAAAAATAACAGACTTTCAAATATCAAAAATACAGAAAAATTTCACATTTTAGTTACCTGTATGTATCCTTTCATGTTTAACTTTTTCATGTGGCCTGGCAAACTTTCTGTTGCAGTACAAACACGTGTATGGAAGGGATTTGTCTTGCTTGCCTACAATTACCTGAAAATCGATTAATATTATTTATCTAATAGTTTTTGTTTATAGCTCCGTGTGCTAGATAGAGGATAGCCAGAGAGAATATAGGGTATATATATATATATATATAATTCTTCTGTGAGTGTGTATGTCACTGAACTTCTCTCAAACGACTGGACCGATTTTGATGAAATTTTTTGTGTGTGTTCAAGGGGATCTGGGAATGGTTTAGATTCACAATTTTGTCCAAAAAGTTTGAAATTTTCAAATTAAAGACGTGTAGACAGGACAACGTCTGTCGGGTCCGCTAGTAGGGTATAAAAGTCTTTATTCTGAATTCCACTCAAATCCGTTTAGTAGTTAGGATCTATGCACACCACATTTTTATAAGCGGGCAAATGAATTTGAGTCATCTGCGCGTTTTTTTCATTGATTTTAATACGGCCTGTGTACACCACGTTTTATAAAGGCACCGACGATGCGTGTAACATGAACGTATATCGTGAACGCTTTTTTTAAGATGATAATCTTAAAAAATGCAGACATTTGCGTTTGTGTTAAATAACAAAAGCTTAACAATCGTGCGTCAACAGAGAATTGATTTCATGTAGAACGCGCAGCTACGGCGCGTTACAAGTCATCGTGTGCATAGGCCCTTACATCGTGAAACAGTAAAAAAAAACAAAACAAAAAAGTTACTAATAAACTCTCGCATTTATAATATTAGTGGGATTTCGTAGCGTCTGTGATGATTTATAGACATCAAACTAAGATGACAGCACAAATCATTAATAATAATTAATTGTAGTTCAGTTCACTAATTAAGCATTTTTGTCATATGTACAATACGTACGTACATACGTGTTGTCAGTTGTGAATATGAATATTTATGTATATAAATAAAAATGAATCACCGAAATGTATGTATGTACGCGCATAGCTTCGGATTGATTGCACCAAATTGGATAATTCTTTTTTTTGTGTTTGTTATTGTCAGGAAGTTTTGTATAGAAGAAAATTAAAAGAATTTTTTTTTTACTAAAATAAGATTTTTTTTAAATCTCATGATATGAAAAGTGAATGAGTGCAATAGTTTTTATCTCGGAAATCATCCCTTAAGGGGGTGAGAATCAGGATAAAAGTTTGTATGGGGAAGCAAGCTAGGAACGAACCTAGAGAAGCGAGGGTGAGTCGCTAGTAATTTATAATTAAGATGAAATTATAATTTATTAATTCAATTCATTGAAGTACCATGAAAAAATATAAACAAAAACCGCATATCACGTACATTCATACTATTCATGCTAATAGCGTAATATAAATGCGAAAGTAACTCTGTATGTCTGTTACCTTTACACGCTAAATCCACCGAACCGATTTAGATGAAATTTGATGTGGAGATATTTGGAGATCCTGGAAGGATATATCTACGACAGTTTTTATCCCGGAAATCATCCCTTAAGGGTGAAAAGGGAAGTGGAAGTTTGTAAGGGGAATCAATCATTTCTTAAGTATAATTAGGGATGTATTTTTTTATTTTTAAAGTACTTACCTATTTTTCTATACCTATGTTTATAAAATGTACATATATTTAGTATTTTCTATACTAACTGTTAAAACGTACCCACGAACGAACCCGAGCGAAACAAGAGTGAGTCGCTAGTAGACAATAAAAAAAACAATTACTCTACCTTATCTAAATTATGTACACTCATATGCATATCCAAATATTCTCTCGAGTGGAACTTCTTATTGCATATGTCGCAGTTCATCTTATTGGTTGTTTTATGGGAGTTCTGGTGTATTGTCCTGTAGTCCATGGGGATGAGCTTGTCGCATACAGAGCATAGAAACTTGTCCTCACTCGCCGCCGTGCCTTCTGGTGTTTCTACTGGAGGCTCTATTGGACGAGATCTATGACACACAGAAAATTTATTTATATTTATAATATGTACATATGTATTTAAAGTTATAGTACCTGGGCGATCGAGCTTCGCTCGGAATTCTTTTTTGTTATATCGCATTTTTTAAATAAAAAAAAAACAAACGTGTAAATTTTGTATGCAACCGGGATTCGAACCCGGACCCCTGTGATTGTCACTCTTGCGCCTTGGCCGCTTGACCACAATGCTTATGCCCGAGCGTGCAAAATTAGCGGCCATATTTTGCGTGGAATATCGCGAAAGAAAACCGCATGAAAACTCTAAAACAAGGGTTTCCCCAGACATAAGACTAATCTAGATCGATTTTTCGCCCCCGAAAACCCCCACATACCACATTTCAGCGAAATCGTTAAAGCCGTTTCCGAGATCGCCGGTATAAATAAATATACAAGAATTGCTCGTTTAAATATATTAGATATGTGTACCAACTATCTGGTATCCATAACACAAGCCTCATAGCTTACCATGGAACTAGATGGTGCTGTGTGTTAATGTCCCAACATATTTATAGTTATAAATAGCATAAATACATACTAACTTGATAGGGTCATGCATTCTTTTATGAAGTTTCAAGGACTTGCTTGTAGAGAACACGGTGGTACATGTTTCACATTCAAACTTATCCGGTACAATGTAGGTGGTTCCTGAAATAAATTCTACTATACATTATTAACCTGTAAAATTAAATATGATTATTATTTTTTTATATTATTATTGAAGTTATAAAGTAACTTTACCATATAGAGTTTATATAGTTATTTGCACAGTTCTAGGGTCTTAACAACAATTAAAAAAATATTTGTCTGTGTAATCTTTAAACTTAGTAATCTCCGAACTGACCTTCCAGGAAAATAAAAGGTCCCGCAGAATAAACGGTAAAAGAGTAAAATAAAATAATGGTTAAATTAAACGGTCGAAAGTTACATAATGTGTTTGTCCTAGGAAAAAGATAAAGATTTTTCCAAGATATGGGTTAAGAAAATCTTTTATTTAGCAGGAGTGCAGTGTAGGACGGTTAGAGATGCAGAATGGTGGTTTTAAAACTGAAGTTGGAATATTTATTCGATTTTTCTAGAATATTAAAAATAACACTTATTCGTCTTTCACACCATATGGTTATGTTTTCATTCATAATAAGATTTTAATAATGATATAAACGTTCCTTAACTTTATTTAGAATTGAAATTTCTACTTCAATCAAAAATAACACTATATTGCAATGATTATTTTTTTATCTTTTAACTAGCGACTTAGCCTCACTTCGCTCGGATATGTTTTATTTTTTTTAAGCCAATTGTTTTTATATATTAAAAGTAGCCTAAGTTATTCCTTATAACATCAACTATCTGCCAGTGAAAATTCCGTCAAAATTAGTCCAGCCGTTTCGGAGATTAGCCGAAACAAATAGACAAGAACAGACAGACCGACACAATTTTTTTTTTAAAGTACCTTATATAATTTCATGTACATTTAATAAAAAACTCTTCATTTACTATTACAAATAGACACATCAATTTTATTTATCTGTATAGATGTATAGATAATATAATCTCATTAATATAATTAAAAACGTCATTTATATAAGGAAATTAAATACACGGGGCGATTTTACGCTATATAATGCATAATAAAATATTGAGAAAATATACCCATTTTTGTTTTGTGTACTTTCATATGTGCACACAACGATTTAGAATTTTCGTAGGCTACAGGACATTGTGAACATGGGTACTTTACTGAAACAAATCATAACATTTTAAACAATAATTCCACAATATGTATATGTATAATAATTCAAAATAGAAACATATCAATAGCTTCTAACATGGAAATAATTTTTCATGTAGAATGTAGATACATTAGATATACATAAATATACTTATATATTAAATAATTTAAGGCTTATGATTATAAAATAAAAATTAAAAAAAAATTATACTTGATATAACACTATTAGACTGCACATATTATCAGCCTTATGTGATTAATTTCAATTATCAAAAAAAAAATGTATAATACACTTTTTAGTTATTGTATAAAGAAATTAAATATCTCATTAACCATATAGGCCAGGAT
Organism: Brenthis hecate; assembly: GCA_951806755.1. Taxonomy (NCBI): domain Eukaryota; kingdom Metazoa; phylum Arthropoda; class Insecta; order Lepidoptera; family Nymphalidae; genus Brenthis; species Brenthis hecate. Next base: position 1,751,780 of record OX638279.1, on the reverse strand, counting down.
TTCCCAACCATTCTACTGTCGAGCCTCTCAGGATTATAACCCAAGCCCCCTCCACCCTTATTTTTTATTTTAAGTTATACAAAATACACTCTTTCTATGCCCCCCTGGTTCGGAACTATCAGATGATTTAGTTTATTTTTCTTAATAATATAATTACATGTTAGAGTAAGACAATACTTACAAACTTTACAAGGATGTTGATTGAATTCTGCCAGAGACGATACATATATATTACATGACATACAGTTGTACACCTTCATCTTTTCACCCTTTGTAGTTTGCAATTCTTTTATTACTACCTTATGGTATGGACCATTGTTTTCTGTAAAAAAATTAACACACTATTATTAATTTTCCACCCAAAAAAATTTACATTTTAAAAATATACATATAAATGTCATTATTCAATGACGTTTTTAAAGTATCTAACCTAATGACATACATATATATGAAAATATTATGAATACTTTTAAATTTTAACATTTATACAACATATATACTACTTTATTCTTAAGTATGAATTTAACTAATTACATATAGTCTACAGTGGCGTAGGGTGAATTTTTAGTAGAGCCTTTCCAAAAATATACAATTTTTATATATGCATTAATGCAGAAAGAAATAAAGCTATTACTGTATATATTTCAAAAAGAATATTTATACATTTAAAAAATTAAATATATGCATATATCTTCAAACTAAACCTAAAAAAACTTACCAATAATAAAATTTCTATTGTATATTATTAAATAAAAACTAACGAATAATAAAAGCTCATTCAAATTCTATTCTTATCATATATTTTTTTTTATATTGACAATAATTACCTTCTTCAGTAGGTTTAATATCCTTAACTACACTGTTACAAAATTTGTCTATTTGTACATAACGACGCGTGTACCCACGGCCTTGCTTGTCCCGAGTTTCTTCTTTCAATGGAATCACAAACTTCACGGGTTCCCTTTGCACTACAAAAAGAATTTGACATATTAGATAACTCTTTACAATTTCATCCTACTGATATATTATGTAAAAGTTGTATTGTTTTTGTATTGTATTACGTGTTCCATATAGTTGAATTATAGGGTCTCATCATGAACAAAAGAACAATAGTTCAAATAACAATAGATGATGTTACGTGTATCGATTTGTTTTTAAAGTTGTATTAAATAAAAAAAAATAGATCCCAAAAATTTTATAAATTATGGTTTTAAAAAATACTCTAAGTGAATCAGATGATGGGTTTGTAGTGCATGATCACAGATGGCGCTTTTACTTTCTATGAATTGTTTATGACGGTTAAAAAATGTTAATATCATTGAAATTTGTTTAATCAAATGCAGGATGAATTTTACAATATTTACCATATGTTAGTTTGCACATATTTATAAAGTAAAACAGTTCAACTATTTGCGGATCAACAACTTTTATTACCTATTCAAGCAAACAAAAATAGTCTGAAGAATAGACCAAATAAGCACTGTCCAATTATTTTGTATGGGATGAGGCATCTATGCTAGTATAGTATTATGTGATCTGTGGCTTAACTATAATTCTGTAAATACCTTCACTAGCATCATCCACATCAATCAAAGGTGTTTCAATTATATCCCCAGTTTCTGTTATCATTCTTCTTGATGTTTGTTTATCTGATGACTCCTCATTTGCAACTTGTTCAAATTCTATAGGGATAGCGCTGTTACTGTCATCCAAGGGTTCCTATAAATTAAAATTATCAAATACTAGCGACTCACCCTTGCTTCGCTCGGATTCGCTCCTAGGTTGGTTCCCTATATAAACTTTCATCCCCATTTTCACCCCTTTAAGGGATGATTTCCGGAATTAAAAGTATCCTAATGTCCTCCCCAGGGTCTCAAACTATCTTCTTACCAAATTTCATTTAAATCGGTTCAGTAGATCCAGAGATTACCTCCTACAACGTCACAAACTCACAATTCACAAACTCACTTTACCCCTTTATAATATAAGTATACATATAATAAATGAACAGTAAAAAAACTCTCTCTTTATCCAACATATTAATAAAAAAATTGTAAATCAAATATTTTTGAGGTAAAATTAATTCAAGGATTTTATACCTCAACTACAACATCTTGATCATTGTGGTAGTTCTGTATATGTTCAAGTACAGATGAAAAAGATACTCCACAAGTATTGCAACTATAGATTTCTTCTTGGCTTTTGTCAGTTTCTATCTCTTGACTAGTCTCTAGAGTTACATTGTTCTCACTCTCTGTTTTGTCTTCCGTATTCAAAGTAGTTTGAGAATCTGAAATCATAACATTCATAAAATTAGCCAGTGTGATATTTTTTGAAATTGAATTAAAACAAATTCTATTATTAACTAGCACTAGGTATGTGTTAACTAGGGCTCATCCTCGCTTCGCTCACATTTGTCCCTAGGTATGTTTTGACAGTTTGTATGGAATGGAAAGACATTACATTAATGCTCCACTCCCTTGCGTAGTAGCATGATATATTATAGCCTTATAGCCTTACTCAATAAACAAGCTTTCTAATGCAAAAAGAATTTTTCAAATTGTATTAGCAGTTCCTGGGATTAGCACATTCAAAAAAACAAACTCTGCCTCTTAATAATATTAGTATAGTTAGTTACCTTTTAATGTGGTCAGGGATATAGTACCATCATTATTCTGTTTTGTTACAATTGCAACACCAGAATTTAAAGCTGATTCTTCACTGGTCACAATCACATAGCGACTTTCTCCATCTTCTTTCACTAACTTCAGTTCCTGAGTTTGTAAGCAAGGCTTTGTAAGTTGTTTACTTAATAACTCTACATACATTTTACCTACTTCTGGGCCTTGATTTTTATTAATTTTTATAGCATGGAAAGTAGATATTTGCCTTTCTATGTCATTCTCCTGATTATCATCTGTAATAACAAAAAAATAAATATAATGACTAATTATTACATAATTCATAAAGTTTTACATCTGCCAGGTCTAATTTGCATTATTTTAAATTCATATCAACTTAGTGTTATATCCCCATTTTGTATCACTTACCATTATTCAAATCGAGTTTTAAATTTGTTTTTTCTAAAGAGCTTTCATTAGTTTCAATTTGTGAGTTGTCTTCAAATACAACACTTGTCTGAGGATTAATTAATGTACAATAATCACGTTTCAAATGAGCTACTAATTGTTCTAATGTCGTAAATCTTTCCGTGCATACTGGACAAATCAGATTTGAAGATATGCTAAATAAATGTTCAAAAAGTGCCTGCTTTGAATCAAAGGTATCATTGCAACAAAGAGGGCAGTAAATATTTGGTTCTCCCATTCTGAGAAGTCATTAGCCTCCGGCTATAGGGCATTAAGTGAATAAATTAATAAAAATTGAACATATTATTGTTATAGGGCTTGCATTATTTTGTAAACATAAGAGCTATCACTTCAGAGTAGTTGCATGACATTTAGTTTGTATCTAAATTCTCAATACAAGTCCATTTTTGAAGAACTTCACACTAATTTCTATGAAGCAAAGCACAACACAGATATCAGACGAAGGTGATGATTTAATTCATAGACAATAGACATTTCTATGGACAAAATAATAGTTTGTCTTGTTGTTCCTGGTCTATGAGTTTATGGTTGCGCACAGATAAAATTTAAATCCAAATCAAATACATGGCATAAAAGCGGTGGTTATCAAGTCATTATTAATTTATTCAATTACAAATAATAAATTTATGCATATAAATAGTCTCATCTCGCTAATATGTCATGTAAATACGATTTATTTTTCTCACTTAAAAATATGAGAATTTAAAAGGTCAATATTTTTAGTCAGTCTGTGGTTTTGTTAAAATATAAGACGCCATCTTGTTGAAATATCATGCAATCGTTGTTGTTTTTCTTTGATAATTAATAATAGCATAGTGATTTAAAAGCAAAAAGTTATAAAGTAATTATTTGTAACTAAACTTGAAAACCTTAGCACAAAGTACAAACGCATTGTTTTGTTATAGCTAGATTTGACAAATACTTTTTGAAATTAAGAACTTGACGCTAATTGTCTATATATACCTATATGTGCAAATTAGTATTTACGCGGGTAAATTTGTTTTTTTAGAAAATGATGGGAAAGAGGATGCATCATAATAGTAAAGGAAGATTAGGTAGTAAAGGCCATGATAATGGGAAACCATCTAGTCCCGGAATTTCTCCTTATAATAAACCTGCAAAAATACCAGGTGTAGTATCTGTTGGCAAAACAAAAGCTGAAATGTGTCCTATTCCATATATTAGACAACAAGACAATGCTATAAGTTTGCCCAGGTTGACTGCTGTTGCAGCTAGACCTGCTGATGAACTTATTGGGATGGATGAGTTGGATGCTTTGCAATTAGAGTTGGAGACCCTTTTGTGCAATACTGCACTTCGCATTAGGTATTTTCAAGGGGAAATAGAAAGTATTGATACCAATGAGTCTAAAAGAGAGAAAAAAGGTAAAGCAGCTGGTAAACAATTACAATATTCCATGAAACGTAAATTTCCAGATGATAAGTTAGTGAAAACCAAAGATTATGCAAAAATATCAAATCAGCCAAAGGTACCAAAATTAAAAAATTTTAGTAATACTTCATCAGGTGCATCACATAACTACCTGAATGATAGTACAGTCAATTCTGATAATTCTGTCAAGTTAGAATTATCCCAATTACCTTTACCAAAGAATAACATTCCATATAAATTTTGGAATTCAGTAGATCCCTATTGTGCACCCGTGACACTAGATGACATTAAATTTCTTGAATCTTTGCTTGTACAAAGTAGTAACACTACACTTCCACCTATTCCTCCTCTTGGTCGTCACTATTCTGAAGTTTGGGCTGATGAACACCTTGCAGAAGACCAAAATGCTTCAAATCCTAATAGACAAAAATCATCTGGAATGTCTCCTGATGCATCAAATTTAAGAAAAAAAATGGAGAAATCTTCAGATAATATGATAACTGGACCTTTGACACAAAGACTCGTGTCGGCTTTGATGGAAGAAAATGTTATGCCATATGAAGTCCCCGATATTAAAATTAAGCAGTCCACAAATACAAAAAATAACTATAAAAATTCTTTGACCTTAGAGAAATGTCTTAGAAAAGAATTAGTGGAACAAGGTATATTGGATCCAGAAGATTTACCACCACTTACAAATCCAGCAGATGATGAAATATTAGCAGAAATTAAGAAATGTCAGACAGAACTAACTGCTGTTAGAAAAGAAAATTGCAGAAATCTCAAAAATCTGATTGGCTTATGCAAGCAAGAAATGATAAGACTGAATTTAAAGAAACAGCTGGATCAGGTGGATATGGAATGCATTGATACTTACAAAAAAATGGTAGCTGCTAAACAAAAGAAGCGTCCCATCACAAAAAAAGAAAAAGAGGATGCTTGGAGAGCTATAAATGAACAAATAAGACTAAATAAGGAAATTAGTAGCTTGCCTTTAACAGGTCCAAACACAAGTTAATGTGTGTTATATCTTACAATTAAAATCATATTTACTGCAATTATTTTAGTTTAAGAGCTTGGTTATTAAATAAAAATTACTTCAAATATAAACTTTGTATTTCTTTATCGTACCATTGTATTTGATTAGTTATTTGATATTCTTTATGCAGTCATGAGTCAACTATGAACAGCACATTAGGTATCTAAAGTAAATGAGAATGCCCATTCAGTATTTTTTACTTTTTAGTGTGTGGAGGTCGGTTATTTTTTTTTTTATTAGAAAGATCAGCACAGTTGCTAATACCTATTATCTATTGTTTTAGAAAAGATCTCCGAAGTGTCTCGTTTTTGGTACTAGCATGAAATCTACATGTCCAATCGTGTTATTGGCTATTGTAAATTACTTTTGGAGTTTAGCTGTAACGAAGCAACTCTGTCAATTATTATTTACTACTCTTAAAAACGTACATTCCAAGATGAGGGTGCATGCACACTACGACTTTACCGCGCGTTTGCATCGAACGCAAGAACCTCCAGCTTACATTTTTTTTTCTGAAGATTTAATGAACCATCTCCTTATTGATTTAATATTATTATTTTAAAAGAGCAATCTGTTTGTTACTCGATGGCTTTCCTCAGCAGAACTGTCTTCAGAGCAAGTGGTAGGATTCTCGTGGATTTATATAGATATTGTTATGTAATTATTAAAATTTAAAAAAATGTTAAAAGCGACGATCCAAAAAGTCTATATGAATAAAGTATAATTTATTTCGATTTTCACCAAGTCGTTTTTGTCAGACTTCTCGGCAGAGTAATAAAATATGTATGGTAAAAATATGTAAGTCTTTAAAGATCCTCTTTTCTTTCTTATTCCGTAAGAAACATTTACCTGTAAAATAATAGACGTACTTCTAATATACTAGCGACTCACCCTCGCTTCGCTCGGGTTCGTCCCTAGGTACCTTTTAAAGGTAAGTATAGAATAGACTATTTATCCACTTATGTACAAATTACAATGTACATACGTAGGTATAGAAAGTAGGTGAGTATTATAAAAAATGAAAATATATATTTCCCTTGAGAAGTGATCCATTCTCCATTCAATGTTCCACCCCATTATATATGATATATTTTCCGGGATAAAAACTATCCTATGTCATTCCCAGGGTCTCAAAATATTTCCATATCAAATTCCATCTATATCGGTTCAGCGGATTAAACGTGAAAAAGTGACGGACAGACAGACCGAGTTACTTTCACATTTAATATTAGTATAGATATATAAAGCTGGCATTTTAGTGGTGCTAGTCTATCATCATCGGCAATTTTTTTCGTAGATTGTTTTGATGTTTGTCTTAAGGTTTAGTCAGCGGAAGGTTTCTAGGGAGGACTCGATAAAACCAGTTTTAATTTTTTCCCGTGGGAAAGAAACATTTTCCTGAAGTAAAAGGTATCCTTAATGTTGATCAGTTATCACTTCACCAATTTCGCTTAAATCGATTCATTACTTTTTGCGTGAAACGTGCACACACAAACAGACAAATATTTTAATAACTATTGTTTTGGGGTCTATAAAATATTTCGTGTACAGATTTCGCTAAGTACTGCTTTACTACAGCGTAGATGATTAATTAATGAGTAGTCTGGTGTGTAAGTCAAAATGTCTACTATTATAAATACGAAAGTTTGTGTGTGCATGTAATTTTTATTCCTTCACGTTCTAATGGCTTAACGATTTTGGATGGATTTTAGTACTATTCTTACTACTCAGACTAGGGTCACTGGGATAACACATAGCCTACTGTTTGACATATAGGGACACATCATGAACGAATAAGTCACACATCCACGTGAAGCAAGAGTCGCTAGTTTTATTTATAAGTACATAGATTACTGTGTCTAATTTTAACCACTAAAAACGAATTTTCAAACACTAAAAATTAAAAAATAACAGAATATGGGTTTTCATTTCTTATAGTTTCGATGTCGGTAAAGTGAACGCGCTATCGACCCACTGGTTTTTATTTCAATTTTTAGGGTCATGTAGCCAAATGGCTTAATTATGGTTTCCTTAAATCTGCATAGTGCGTATATTAGAGGCAGAGTGTATATTAGAAGTTTAATAAAAATATTTTAAGCAATTTATTGCAAATATGTGTTCCCCCATAACCATAATTGATTTTTTTTTATTGATAATAATTCTAAAGCTCGACAACAGCTACTAAACAAAAAGAAAATGGGTTGGCAAACATACGAGAAAAAGCTTTGCCTATTTATAAAAAAATGTTTGCTGAAATATAAAAACAATATGAAGAGTTTTGATAACTGGAGTATTACAGAAACTATGTACAGTATTTATATTTTACTATATGAAATTTGGTACCATTTAGTTTATTTACATTGTCGTTAGTAATATTTGTTTATATTTTATTTATATAATTATATTTTAATTAGTTATATATTATTATATATCTATACTAATTTAATATTTTAAAGACGTAAAGTTTGTGAATTCGTGACGTTGTAGGGGGTAATTTCTGGATCTACTGAACCGATTTCGATGAAATTTGGTAACAAGATAATTTGAGACCCTGGGAAGGACATAGGATAGTTTTTATTCCGGAAATTATCCCTTAAGGGTGTGAAAATGAGCATGAAATTTGTATTGGGAAGTAAGCTAGGGACGAATCTGAGAGAAGTGAGGGTGAGTCGCTAGTTTATTATATAATTTATAATTTCGACGATATGTATTATTATATACTATATACATATTAGTTATATTTTTTCAGACACTGACCCTAGTGCCCTCTGCTGGTGTACTTGAAAACTAATTCACGTTCCAATTAAGCATTAGCACACTTCGGCATTGTGGTGTACCAAAGTACGGCATTATACTTTGTAATTGGAAAACCGGGATTATCATTTTTTATTACATTTTGTGGTATTTGTCCTATTTTTTTTTTAATTTTAAGCATTGCAATACTAGGATTTATAAATGTCAAATGTTTTGAACATTTGAATTATAACGAAAAGAAACATTTTTTATTGTTCAATTTCAATCTTGGTTGATGGTTCTGTAAACAAGACAAATAAATAATGGATAATCCTTTAACACCAAATAAAATTCAAAGATTGATGCACTTAGCTGAAGACAAATCTTTTAATTTAGCAAGGCGAACACCAATAAATAACGATGATATGAAAAGGTAGGACTCAACAAAACATATCTGTCTAAAGTATTATTATGTTTATCAATACATTAAAGTGAATACTAATAATATTTTAATTATTTGATATAGCAGCATAGCTACTAGTCATCTGGCTTTTAACAAAACAGGAACTAATTATGAGTCTTCGTCGGGTATCTTAGACTTGGAAAGAGTTGAAGGTAATTTTTTTATATAATATAATTGTTTTTATTGATGGGTATGTATAAGTTTGCACAAATGTTAAATCAATATTATCATCAAATTGATAAAAAAAATATATTTATTTAATACAATAATTTATTTCAGGTTTTGGTGAATCTGGTATCAGTAATATATCACTTAGCAAATCAGTAAGTATTATTTATTTTAAAAAATACAGTCTAGATAATTCATATTTTCCTTAATTTTTGTGTTTTGTTTCCAGACTGCCTTTAATCCAGGTGAAATGACAGGCAGGTCTACAGGGACTGAGGATGCTGATATAAAAGCTCTAATTGGAGCTCCCAGGGCTTTTGAAGAATATGGCAGACATTCTGTAGCTCTGGACAGTATTACTAGTAATATGGATAAACAAACATCTGAAATAAATGACATCATGAGACATTCAATTGCTACAAATTATTCTTTTCATTCTAAGGTGTGTAATAAATTTTACAAATAATTTTAGGGACTCACCCTTGCTTCACTTAGGTTTGTCCCTGTTTTGACATTTAGTATGGACTAGATAGCTTATATGTTATATGATATATAGCATATAGCTTTTCTCAATAAACAGGCTATCTAATTCAAAAATAATTTTCAAATCATATTAGTAGTTTGTGAGATTAACTCTATCAAATAAACATACTGCCTCTTAATAATATTAGTATAGATAAATAAATATAAGATTTTGCATCATAAATTATCAATATTGGTAAACTCAATTGTTATAAAATATATCTGACATTGTTTGTTGTTGTGTGTTATATTTGACATTCCATCTTACTCAACCCCAAAAGTATTATTAGTGGTCTGAAGTAGGATTTGAAATAAAAGTTTCTTAAATAGTTATAAAATACATATGTATAAGTTAAATCTAATATGTGTGAAGACCTATTTTTCAGATGGCATATTAGTATGTAATTAACTTGTTTACAGAGAGATCTAACAGCTGATGAAGCATCCTTAGTGATGAGAGAAGCTCCTCTCCCTATACAACATAACACACAAGCTAACTTTCAGGACAGTATACGGTAAGTGTCTCATATATTATACAAAAATATTATAAATAAAATACAATTGATAGAATTATTGCCTAATAAAAATGGCACATTTTTAGAGTCTTCGCATGAAATAAAATTCTAAATTTTTCTTTACTATTTCAGGATGAGTAGCTTCAATATGTCTGTTGGTGCTTATTTTAAAAATAGATGTCCTGAATTTGGAAGAATCCTTGGTCACAGTGACAGTCCCGACAGACCTAACATTGCAGATGGTATGTGTATTTTATTAATAGTATATTATGTTTTTAAGTTGAATATATATCTAAAGGCTTTTTCAATACGTAAAAACATCTTTTGTGTGGTATATTCTAGATAGGACAATATTTGTAGGTAAAGATTTATTTTGCTTTGCAATACATATTATGTACCTACTGTGTATAGAGGTGGTTGTGAAGTCTCACCGGCTAGAAAAGCCAGTACTACCCTCTTAAGCCAACAGAACTTCCTCCGTCTTAATGGGGCGCCGTAAGATCACTTAAACTATTAACATAATTAACTATATTTATAAATTTCAGTTTCTTCAATTACACAAGAAATCACTCAGGGCAATGCCAATAATAATCACACTTACAAAATTGACCAAACTTTAGACAGTGTACCTGTAAGACAGCCTAAGACTGAAAGAACATATGAAAAAGTTGTAACTAATTTATTCCCAACTGATGTAAATGATGTAATTTTGATGCCGAAACCACAAACCATGGATGTTCCTAGAACAACATTCAATAAGAGTGCTGTCACTAAAGGTCCAGTAAATATCCCACAGAAGTTGAATCAATCCAACCATAAGTTTACATCTTCAAAGCCAACTGATATATTGCTTAGAAATCTGCATTCTTCGTTACGACCAGCCACGGATGATACCGAATGTTCTACAGAGAATTCATTGAGTATTTCAAAGATTGCTGACTATTTAGGTAAAAGTTTCACTCCATTTAAATATTAAAACTAATTCCTATAAAATGTGTAACTAAACTTGGCAAGCATCAATCTACATAATACATTACACTAGCCATCTAAACATTATCAGACATTAATTATCTCAGAGCAGATACAGTAGTACAGTGGTTAGAATGTACGGCTGAACATCCGGAGGTCCTGGATTCGAGTCCGGCCCGAAGTTTATTGAGTCTTTCAGTTAAGCAATTGCCAATAATAGTCTGAGGTCGGTAAGTTGGTGGTGTTTCACCCGAGTGCTTCAGAGAGCATGTTAAACCGTCGGTTCTACGCCTGATTTCTCACCGGTCGTGTCTGTATATCGTCCGTCGGAATTTGAGAGTGAAAGGAATAGAGAGTGCACTTGTGCCTGTGCGCACACTTGTGTTCATAATATCTCCTGGCCAATTGGCCAATTTCAGTGAGATTGACCGTCGTGGTAGACATCGGTAGGGCGAACATCACATAACACCAAATCAAATGTTTCAGTTATATAAGAAACTATCATTACACTACAACAATTTTCAATTAAATTAAATTTTCTTGTTAATGGCTTGAAAGCTCAACAATTTTAATTCCTTAACTTTTATACTTCAATAGCATCAATCAAAAAAGTACTAGATACACAATCCCATTCAAAGGTTCTCTTAAAACTGTCACCAATTGTGTTTAAGGTAATTATTCTAGTTGAAATAAATACACAACAATGTAAATTGAGCCTTAAATGAAATCATGCAATTTTTAAAGTGTTTTCACAAAAAAAAAGCGCGCTCAAATGTTCAAATGAGCGCTCTTTCTGTAAGGACATTTTTTGTCGCTGATTGTGTATCTAATACTTTTTTGATCGATATTCAATTGTTTTTTAAGAGTACCTTAAAGTTTCTTAATTAATTACAGGGAAACAATCCAATGTTAGTGTGACAGACATTTTACAACTAAACAATCACACAAAGCAAGTAAATAGGAAGCAACCGCTCACCGAACTGCACATGAATGTCCTCGACAATAACAAACCAAACCAAGAGCTGTACGTAACACATCTAAAAGATACAAAAGAAATAGAAACAGCTAGTTCTTCTGGGACAATTAACACTGTAATTTCGTTAGATAAATTGAAAATTTCTGATGACAAAAATAATATTCCATCAGTGATTGTCACTCGGCATTCAGTAGACTCAGAAAATGTTGAAAGTGAAGATGTTAAAATGTATAGAGCTCCGAGATCTAATACCCCTTCAACAAAAAGTCGTTCCACTCTCAGTACTGTGCAAGAAGTTCCGAGTTTCAAATCTAATGATAGTCCACTGCATTCTAGTAATGGTATGTATATGTTGTTATTAATTAAGTTTTGTTTATTTTGTAACTCCTTTTGTGATTCTCTATAGTAATATGAATATTATTTTAACATTTTTTCATAAATGTTTCTTTTTAATTATTATTTATTATATGTCAATATCACCTGTGTTTATTTTGTTTTTCTTTATTTTCTATATAGAACCTAGGGTGTGGTAACTAGTAATATCTCTTTGGCTTCGTAATTTTTGAAATCATAACAATTATTATACATATTTTAATATTTTCTGTAATAATATGTATTTATGAATCAAATATACAATATTTTTATAATCAGGCAGATAGAGAATATATCAAACACACCCATACATTGTTAGTAACTTGTAGTTATTTTCAGGCAATATTTCACCATATATCCCCTCCCATAATCTAGAATATAGAGAATTAGATAAGTCAGTAGATTGGCAAGAGGTTTTACAGCAAAAACAGTCGAGGCAGCCGAGCTTTGCTAAAGGTTTGTGGGCCTCGCTTTAGCACTCAACTCATATCTAATTAATAGCTTACTAAAAACATGATTTAGATTCCAGAACATTCTAATCATATTAACAACTACAAAGGCATAAATCATTTAGTAACTTTTTTAATTCATAAATCACTTTTTCATAACTAATATAAATATAACACCATCATTTTATGTCTGAGATTGTATATTTAAGAATTAGGAACATATTATAATTGTATCCAGCCCTTTTTAACGTCCCACTGCTGGGCACGGGTTTCCCTTTACTACGCGGGGGATTAGGCTATAGTCCACCACGCTGGCCAAGTGCGGGCGGATTGAGCATGTCTTTTGAAAACTTGCTAGATTCTCTCAGACATGCAGGTTTCCTCACGAAGTTTTCCTTTGCCGTAAGACAAGTGTTAATCATGTTGGAAATGATTCTTACAAATATAAGAGGTGTGACTGTATGATACCTGGGATTTGAATCTCTTCACTCGGTTTCCCAAGCGAGCGCGTTAGCACTGGGCTACTACTGCCTATAATTACTAAGATTTATATATTTTTCTTGATGATTTTATGTATTATGTCCATAATATTTGAGATGTTATTATTATATTGTGTTAATAGAGGGTTCCATTTGGCTTTGCTTTTATTTACATTAGTTTTTTTGTTTAATATAATATTTATTTCGTACATATACTTTTTGTATCTAAATTTTATATTAATAATAATAATTATATTGAATATTTCCAGAGCAATGGGCTGATATAGTGGTCAGCCCTGTCGAGGGATTTGTGGGTAAGAAAAACTTGATTTTGGCTTTAATTATTTTTTTTATTAATAGCGAGTGTGGTTCCAATATTACAAGTTAGTGATGTAAACAATGCAACGGCCTTTAGCTTTTGCGCAAAACAAGGATCAATTTTAAACTTTGTTATCTACAATATTTTTTTTTTACTTAAAATCTTTTCTAACAAGTTAATAAGATCTGTGATTAAATCACACGCATATTTCCTATTATCACCAACCGTCCTAGATTAATATAAAGTATTATAGAGATACTATTTGTTTCAGGTGTGAGTACCGCAGTGGTCATATCAGTGACCACTCTAACAAACAGTTGGTTGACTGCGAAATTTGAATTCGATAATATTGCAAACAAAAACGACTTCACAATAGAACTGCCTCGTTTACCACTTCTGCTATCCCCCGGGAAAACCGAAAAGTTCCTAATACACATCACTTCTAACATAGAATTTAATTCATATTTACCATTCACTATGTACTTAAAGGATACTTCCATAGACGATGAAATTGTACAGAAGGGACATATCGAGATTAGTATCAAAACGCCAACAATACAAGCGTTGTCATGCGATGGCGTCAATATCGTCAATTTTCCACCAATTCAAGAAAAATCTTCTATGACGAAATATTTTGTTCTTATAAGCGATTGTCCGGTGGATTTGCAATTAGAACTTTCAATATCAGAGGGTGATAGCATGTTTGTGATTAAATCTGTACAAGAGATTAAAAAGAATGATGTAAGTAAAGCTTTGATGGAGAGACAGGGATCGGCAGAAGATGGTCAAGTGAAGAAGACAAAGACGATCAGTAAGCAATTGTGTAGACTGAGTAGTGGCAACGCTATAAAAGTTTCAATTATATTTAATGCGCCGAAGTTATCTGAACTGGAGTTAAGTAAGTGGTTTGGGATATTATTTAAAAATATTTTTACTATATAAATATATTTTATTAACTAAAACGAATTATTAGTATTGTCTACACAAAATATAGTATTTATCTATAACAATTAGAGCAGTCTTATTCAAAGTTAGAATACTACAATTTATTTAAATAATAATATTTAATTTCGCAGACGAAAGAAACGCCACATTTAAGGGAACTTTGAACGTTAATTTAATCGGAAATGACACGATTTTAAAAAATGTAAGTCTCATCGGTACCGTCGGCAGCGTCAACCTCGTGCTGCAGGCTTCTAGCAACAAACTGCATCTTACAAATGGTAATAAAACTAAACTTACAAACGATATTTTGTTATATTATATGACTTATAAAGAAACAGTAGGTTTACTTTGTTAAAGTTTAATTAATTTTTTTTAATAGTATCCCGTGACAAATAATTTCATTGATAGTTTTTCTATTAATCCATACTAATATTATAAATGTGAAAGATTGTGAGGGTGGATGGATGTTTGTTAGTTACTCTTTCACGCCAGAACGGCTGATCGGATCTCGATGAAATTTGACACAGGGATAGATTATTGTCTGGAATAGCACATAGGTTACTTTTTATCCCGGAAAAGTGTAAGGTTCCCGTGGGATTGATTCGTTTTTGTCTAGGGACGAACCCGAAGCGAAGCGAGAGTGAGTCGTTATTTAACATATAAAAGTAAAAATATCTGTTTTTATTTTATTTATAGTAGATACATATAATACTAATATAAAAAAACTGATGATGTTCTAGCCGATTCCGGCCACGGCGGCCAATCTCATTGAGACTAGCCAACTGCGTAGGAGATATAGTGCACAAGTGCATGCGCAGACACAACGTGCACTCTCTATATAGAGATACTTACATTTTTTACAGAAACAACAAAAATTAATTTATGCAACACTGGTACTATCGGCGGTATATGGGCTGTGAAGTTCAAGAGTAATTCTAGCAAAGACGGTCAATTTCCCTTTAGAGTGTCAGCCACTAAGCTGGATATACCCCCTGGAGGAGTTAAAGAGATGAGTTTGGTTTATATTGGACCATCAGATGTTTTAAGTGAAGGGTATGCATATTGTTTCTGTAGTAATTAACTTTTTTCTGTCTTAATCCCTCCACGACCGCGGACACGCTGGCGTTACAGTTAACAATAGATTTCTTAGAAATTTAATTAATTTCTTAGAAATTTACCTGGAGGTGTTAAAATAGTAATAATTATAATACCCATCTGACTAATTTGTGTTATATTGTGTTTGTGCGGAAATTCAAGTGCACTGTAATCCTGTCGACAATTCGACACTCGCGGTGAGAAATTGGGTGTAGAATTAATATATTTGTGTGCTCTCCGAGGCACAGGCTTCAACCACTGCTAATTTCCCAATTTCAAGCTATTACTTTACTCGACCGGGACTCGTACTTAGCACCTTTGGATCTGAAGTCGCACATGTTAGCCACAAGACCATTGAGACAGTCATTATTTATTATACATATGTATATACATACAACACGTGACCTGCTTTACTACAACCCTCACTACATATCGTGCCAAAAAACTTATAATATTCATTTTTCATCCTAATGTTAACTTGGCAATGAAAATGTCTTTAAAAGTGATCATCGGCTTTTGCTGTTTCGCCAAATTACACTAATAATTTAATATCCGTAAAACAAGCCTTTTTTCAAATTATCTTTAAAAAAAAACTATGTCGTCAATATGAAAGTAACTAAAAATATTGTTACATAATTACAGAACATTAATATTAGAAGACACAGCAAATGGGAACATAACAACTATCGACATAGTGGGTGGTTCAGACAAACCAAAGACTTTCCCCATCAAAACCAACTTCAACAATATGTCATGGGTCAGAGCCGGGAGGAAAGAGCTCAGTTTGAAGAACTCCACCAACAAAAAGGTCCAGATTCGATGCCAGATTGTTGGGGAGGGCTTCAAAATAGACGCTCCTGGGTACGAAATGAGAGGAACATTTATATTGTCTTTCGGTCCGTGTGAATGCAGACCGTTACCGATTATATTCTCGCCTAACTCCTGTATGCCATATGCGGCTGCCTTGCATCTGGTGTTCGATAAAAGCAACGAATTTTCTAGAAAGGTAAAGATTGAATTATTTGTTGCAAATCAGTAGATGTAATTAACATGTCTAAATCTTTACTTTAGAAATAAGAAGTGCAATGAATGTGGATTTTTTCAAACTAAGACTAGGTTTCAAATACCATATTGTGCTTTATAATTAGAGCTAATATTAATTGGTAGTTATAAGTAGCTTTATTTAAATTAGGTAGGATGGGGGATACGTGTCTTTTGTTAATGAACAATATGAGTGTTAAACACTAGGAAGAAGATATATACTAGGTTGATAATCCTTTCATTTAATATTATAAATGTGAAAGTAACTTTTTCTATCTGTTAGCTGGTCACGCTTAAATCACAATAGATTCTTTTTTTTTATCTATACATCTTCCCATCTACCGACAACCAGTAATAAGTAGATTGGCAACGAATAGTGTATTCGGCCAC
This sequence comes from Brenthis hecate, assembly GCA_951806755.1. Classification (NCBI taxonomy): domain Eukaryota; kingdom Metazoa; phylum Arthropoda; class Insecta; order Lepidoptera; family Nymphalidae; genus Brenthis; species Brenthis hecate. Next base: position 1,734,803 of record OX638279.1, on the reverse strand, counting down.
ACGTCGAATACCGGATATTGAGCTTTCTGGCCCAGTAGCAGGTCAGTGGGTGGGGGGAAAACTTGTATCGACGTGTTCGTTTCTTGTTTGGCGCCAGGAAATAGTATATACTGAGAGCGTCTTTTCTCTGAAGCTGGGATTGTTTACCAGAAAAAAAGGTGTAAATTACTGCCTGAAAATGCTGAAAAAATTGTCTTTCTGCATAATAATCTTCCACTAAGTTTAAGTTCATTTGATCTGCTCGACAAGTCCGGTGAGTATTCGTTTAAACATATAAACGGTGTACGATTTTTTGCAGTACAAAAGACGTGTGAACGGTTTCATGTACAACGTATGTGCCACTATATTTGTTAAGACGTATATTGTAAAAAAACGTGCAGGACAATGCCGTGTGAAGCCAGTCTAAGTGAGACGCGTGTGTGCGCAGGTGAAGCTGCACGGCTGCGCGGGCGGCGGCGGCGCGCGCTGGGCGGGGCTGGTGACGTACGGCCGCACGGCGCTGCTGCGCGCGCCGCCGCACGCGCCGCTCGACCTCGCGCTCTACAACAAGGCGCCCGCGCCCGTCTTCGTCTGCGCCGCCGTGCAGTTCAATTGTACGTATGTGTTGCTGGTTCTTATAAACTCATAAATCTACTCAGCGTTTTGGAAACGTCTGTTTTAAAAAAGAAGTAGAAATGTGATGTGGGACGCTCGGTAGGAACGAAGTTCGCTGTCTGCCTGTGGCGCATAAATTAGATCATAAGAGCTGTCACAGATACTAGGGTATCATAAACAACAAGCAACGTACATTGTACACGTTGAAGCTCATCGAAGAAAAACCTGTACACAATTTTCTTGCAACATATATTCCTTAACTCTCTTATCTTCACTTGATACTTATAGTAACGATATATGTGCCCTTAGTAAATAATAAAAAGTGTGGTGACGGTTGAAATATTACACTTTTTCCGTCTAACTTTCATTCGTCAAGTGTGCAGAGTACAATGTGTGATAAGAAACTTCGTTCCAAAATAAATTAAAATTAAAACTTACACAATTTATTTTTAACTAAGTTGAATAACGTGATTATACAATGAGATATAATTCGCTAATACCATATCATCTGTTATTGGTTCTCATGAATACCTGGAGGTTTTAAGTAACTGCTTTAATTACATGTTCACGAAGAATTAGGAAAGATAACCATAATACTTATGTGCTTTGCACACTATATTAAATGGTACATTAGTTGATGGTTCCTTAAATACCTATCAAATGCCGCTAGACGTCACGCTGTACAACAGAACAAGGCTGGTGTGCTTGTGTTTGTGTATACGCGAAGTGCATTTTAATAGTATGTGTATAGAAAGAGGCCCCGTTGGGCGCGCGTGACCATTATTATGGGATATTAATTATTGTCATTGTTCATATAAATAAAAAAAATGGCTTCCAGTACAATACAGGTTCCTGGCGGAGGAGGCAGTGCTGGCGGGCGCGCGGCGCGTGGTGCCGCGGCGCGCGCAGCACGTGGTGTCGCTGCGCGTGCCGTGGCCGCGCCTGCAGCGCCGCGCGCGCGCCGGCGACGCCTGCGCGCTGGCCGCCGTGCACGTGCTCACCGCGCCCGAGCTCACGCGCAGGCGGATACTCAGGTCAGGGGGGGACTTTGTTACCGCACTGGAATTTACGGCCCGTAATAATTATAGTTTTGATCCATATAAGCCATGATACACCTGACTTCATCATCGAATCAGCTATAAAATACCAAGTTATAGTATTGTCATCAGAACAACATAATATACATACAAAGTTTAATTTTTATACGACAGTTATTAAAAGTTTATTAAAATTGACGTACAAGGTTTGGTTACACAGTTACGAGTGATAAGCTAATAAAAGCTTATTAACACGTCACATGTCGATGACGACTTACATGAATTTACTCCCCATCCAAACCTGCCTATGGAAGTTTTCACTTCAATAAATAGAACATAAAGGAACACATTTCTTAAATGAGAACATCTTTCACTATGTATTATTTGTTGCGACAAAATTTATTAAAAATAAAACATTTTTCTAATAGAATACTCAGAGACGAAACTACCGGGGAGTTGGACCTGTCTTTATTACCCGACCATTTGAGGGTGCTGGCTGAACCCTTGGAAGGAGAAGATCCTGCTATTGATACATATTTGGAAAACTTCAGTGAAACTAAGGTAAAATTAAATTTTGATGGCACTTTACAATAATATTAAATATTTTGTGGTGGTGTCAGTATAATGAGCTAGACTGGGATTTGAAGCTATAAATATTCAATTATGTTTTGTATGTTTGCATATGTTGTTTTCACATATATTATTGACATGTTCCAATGAATTTTAATTTGCAATTTATTTTAAATTTACATTAAATTAGCGACTCACCCTCGCTTCGCTAGGGTTTGTCCCTAGCTTCATTCCCCATACAAACTTTCATCCCCATTTTTGCCCCCCTTAATGATTTCCGGTATAAAAGGTATCCTATGTCGTTTCCAGGGTCTTAACTATCTTCTTACCAAATTTCATCTAAATCAGTTCAGTTGATCCAGAGATTACCCCCTACAACATCACAAACTCACAATCTCACAAACTTTACCTCTTTATAATATTAGAATAGATACTATGTACATAAATTCTATATGATTCTTTTTAATTTGCTTATTTTTGTATTGAGAGTAAAATGATAAGATGAATTTATTTTGATTTTTGGCTTCCGACGTTTCGAATGCTTTACAGCAAGCATGGTCTACGAAAGTATTATGAAAAGATAACTTTGTTCCCCAGGCATCGCTCAATGAGCTGATCGAAAGTATACACGAGCTGACGGCGCAGATCGACGTGCCGCAGGACTTTGAGGAAGACAACACTATACTTATAAGCGATGATACAGTGGTTGAGCACCACACTCTATGTGATTAATATCAAACTTTTTCCTGTATCATTTGTGAATGAGATAAGGAAAAGCTGAACAATGTAGGCACTGTAATGCACCTTATGTGGTGTAACATACGGTTCAATTTACATTGCTTAATTTGATTCATCTTTTCGATATTCGTATCATCGAAACGAGAAACTGTGTAAATGCGCCTTTATTTATAAGATCTGGCAGGTTAATATTGTTTTTCAATTGAGTATTAACTTGAGCCATATTTAAGCTGATAGGACAGGTGTTATTTTAAATTTTATTCATTACTTTAATTCTTTATAGCTGTATATGTACTTAAAATAATTTATTTTTCCGTCCTCATGCTATTTAGTTTCCAAGGCAAATAAATATTGCGTTTAAGTAAAACCAGTGACGATGCCCTAGAATTCAACTTGAGTTTTCATTATTTAATCTATTATAATTTTAATGTGATGTAATGTAATGTTAATGTATACTTAAATTAAATACACACTATAACAATAAAAAACGTTTTTATTTCATATTATTTATTATTTTCTTAACCAGTATATTTATTCCAATCGTTTTCCTATTTTTTTTAATCATTGTATCTAAGAGATTCCACTGCCAACGCAGTTGTCTGTTAGAAATGACTTTTTAAAAATATTGCCTACTACTTATAAAACTAAAATGCATTTCACTTATAATAAAAGTCATTAAACGCCGCAAAAATTATATTTATATACAAGACTAAAAATCTGACGGTTTATAAAATTAAAATCGATATTTTTTCACTAATCATATTTGCCCTTTCGAACGAGCCCCTACTCGATTAGGAATAAATTAACACTAATTTGGGCATAAAAGAATACATCGAAAGTAAGGTATCAGGGGGCTTATCCTAAAGGAGCGCGTCAACAATACATCGAGCTTGGTGTATTTTATGTTACCATGATTATATCTCTTACACAAAGAAAATACTCGATCACGCCATACTACACTCGCTCAGCTCTCGTTCACTTCATTCACTCGCGTCCATTCATTCATTCGCACCTCGCATTTGGCAGTTTATCATAGTTTCGTCACACATGTCGATATTCACATAAAACTCCTTATATTCAAAATAATATGCCCTCTTGCGCTCGAGCCCTGCGCTGCGTAACACGAAGTGTCAAAGCTAGAGTGAGATGTGAATATCGACAGCATAAAAGAGCTCCACACGATGTCTACTTGCCATACATTCTACATATGAAAAAAAAAATCTTATCGAAATGGAAGTACTTATATTTTACATTGATTCGATATAACTAATTTGCGTTAAAAATGGCTGACATATTCGTTAGAAAACAGTGCCCTTGAAAATACTATTCTCATAATTTATTGCGTTACACCTAATAATCTAAATGTCACCGAAGAAGACAAAGATGAGTTAAGGGGAGAATAATTAGAAACGGGGTTTAGATTCATCTCGAGTCCCGAGTGAACATTCACAATTCATATATCGAAAGAAAATGCGTGTCATAGATATATACATCACACAATCACACGTTTTTACAATAGGAATTAGATCCTAAATTAAAAAAAAAAAAACCAGTCACTTAATGAACTATAAAATAGTATGTAAGATTGCCAACGATACACTGGCCTAGGGCGCGAGCCGTCCCTCGAGACAACGGCTCGGAATTATGTATAAGTTGCTGTTGATCTTCTAAAATATTTCTTAAAGAGTTAAATACGATCCATCGCCGTATTCTATAAGAGATCAATATGGCTTTAAAAACGTGCGGCTTGCATACAGATCGAAGTTAACACAAATTTTGGTAATGATTTACTGCCACGTCTTATTTATAAATATTATCGTATATAAATTGTCCATAAAACGATAATATCGGTAACGGAATAGTACCATATTCGCCCACCACTACAGCTTCACATATTTCATTAAAATAAAGCCAAAGCACAAAAAGACACCTTCGAACTTTACAATCAATGTGCTTTATCCTCGGAGGTAGACGATTACAAATGATAATATTTTCATATATATTCATCATTATTAATACATTAGTTACATATTTTGACATAATTCATTGTTGCCAATTAAAAAAAAACACCTTTATTAGATTTTAATAGTAATCTTAGTATATAACCAATTATCTCGATGATAATTAAAATATCTTTCATATTCGTCCACCCGGCAGATTATATATTATAATATGATTTAAAATGCGATTGATGAATAAACATTTGACAATGGTGATGCATAAACACATAAATATCACAGATAGTGTAAAAATAAAAAAAATAAATGTATCCAAATTGGAAATACGGTGAATGTGTCAAATAATAACAAGCAACACGACCATACACGAACCAGGAGAGTTGTAACTCCAGTTACTCAGCATTTTTTTTTATAATCTCTATACATTCTAGTAGAGCTAGTCAATTTTATAAGTTTTGTACGATTTTGTTAGATTATAATTTAAAATAGCATTAATTTGAGAGCTTGTAGATAGCAGCTACTTGTGAATAGTAAAAAGGATTTATATTAAAAAAAAATAAGGTGATAGGATGTTAACAGTAGTTAGATGTTCTAGAATGTTCTATAGTGTTCCGTCACTTCTGTTTTCATTGCAGAATGTAAAGTTGGAATTGTGTCATAAATGTTTGGTTCAAATCGTCGTGAGAAGCGTCGCGTGATCTAATTCTAGCTTGTTTTCATTGCTTGCTTAATTGGTTTCTTGCGCGTAAGTTTGTTACTATTGCTGTCTATGGAAGCCTTGAGGGTATAAATCTTACGATTCACATTCATTAGTCGTTGAAATCGCACTACAAATCCGCTGCTATATGCATAACATTTGCTATATAATGCAAAAGGCTTGAACGTCGCATGTTTGCGAGTGCGTTTCATATCCTTATTCCGATTGAATCGCACAATACATCTGCTATTAGTGTCAATCGATATAGATATATTGCGTATCGGCACGAGTGTCACGTTGCGTGTGCGTTGCACATCCCTATTCTGTTTGAATCGCTCAATATATCTATGTGGCGATCCGTCGTGCGGCGTGAGTGTGGCGTGTGTGGGCGGGCGTGGGGGCGGGCGGGGCGGGCAGGGCGGCTAGGGCGCGCGGTACAGCAGGTAGGCGGTGAGGGCGGGCGGCAGCGCGAGGCGCGAGGCGGCGGCGCGGAGGCGAGCGCGCCCTACGCGCTGTCTGATCACGCGTCTGCATAACTCCATTAATGGAAGAGGTTCCGCTGTAATATAAAAAAAATACTCCATTAACTTTGGTTCCATATTTGAATAATATATAGTGAAGAACAAGAAAGAGACACATTTTTTATCTGTGTGACTGATTACATTTTATATTATAATAATAATTATGATCATAAAAATTTAATGATTGTTGTCATGTATGTGGAATATTAGGATGCAATATAACAAGAAAAATAAGGTTTAACAGTTTATGTTAAACTTTTTCTTTTTTACTGAACAGTTCTATAATCGCATTAATATTATCAATGTGAAAGTTTGGATGAATGGATGTTTGTCATGCCAGAACGGCCGAACTGTACTGTCTGTCTGAAACGGCTGAACGGATCTGTATGAAATTTGGCACAGAGATAGATTACAGTTTGGAATAACGCTCATACGTTACTTTTTATCCCGGAAAAATGTACGGTTCCCGTGAAATAGATTTGTTTTTGTTTTTCACGTTCACTTTTTTACATTATATGTATTTAATTAAGACCATTAAAACCATACATTTAAAATATTAATCTTTCACAAGAGCTGTGACGCTGTCCTTCATCTAACAAATTGTCTATGCGTGAGTAAATTTATACATTATGTACATTTATAAGTGTTCGAAAATATTATGATAATTATGTTGTCCTATAATGATCAAACAGTTAAAAAGCTAGCCTTAAATAAACGGTAGTATCCGTCAACATTTACATTGGAAGCAAATTGTTTGATTGCTCAAATTATACACATTTGATCTAAACTTTTAAGTTTTATTAAATTAACATTAAACATGATCTTTTATTTTTTATTCATTACTACTTATTGAGTACAAAATTTAAAAATAATAACAGACAGTAAACTAACTTCCACACTAGTTAAATAAATTAATAATTGACAACATTGAAACAAATTAAAATATTTTTGACTCGAAAAACAAAAACAAATCTATCCCTCGGGAACCGTATACTTTTTCCGGGATAAAAAGTAGCCTATGTGTTATTCCAGACTATTATCTGTCTCTGTGCCAAAATTCATCCAGATCCGTTCAGCCGTTCTGGCGTGAAAGAGTAACAAACATCCATACTCACAAACTTTCACATTTATAATATTTATACGGATTGTATTTATCCTACAAGTCTTCTAGTATGGCAACAGTGGCTACCATATCTTTTGTGGCGAAACAACCTAAGTTAAATAAGATTAGAAACTAAGATCGTTCTGTATAATAATATATGTATGTAATATTATATACTGTTTGTGTCTTATTGCTCAATAAATTATTATTATTCACTTATATTTGTGTTCAATGATAAGTATCATTTCGAGGTTCCGAACCCTGACATTTAAACACAACCAATTACCAATTTCAATACATATAAAGCATAATATATGGAAGTCCTCCAAACCGATTTCGGCCACGGGGGCTAAACTTACTGAGGTTATCTGCGCAGAAGATATTATAGTTAGGGGCCATTCATTAATTACGTAAGGGTCCCCAGGGGGGAGGGGTTAGGGGGTTTAAGAAAATGTATACATGCCCTGATATGGGGGGAGGCAAAAATCGTCAAAATCATCCTTATGTAATTAATGAATGGCCACTCAACGCGCACAAACATAATGTGACCTCTCTGTTCCTACTCTCAACTCTGGTGTGACGACAAATCGACTAAACCGGAAATAAATCAAGCACCTCCAATCATTAATTATCCTTTAGGGCGGCTCCCCATTGAGACATGGAAGGTTCTGTTAAGTTTCAGTGTGTAGTTCCGGCATCTTTCGTAATGTTCCACATAATCACCTGTTTTGCGATATGCCTAATGGCTTTGACGACACGTTTGGCTCAGTTTGTAGTGACCCTACTTGCTATGCCAGTGGTCGCGGGTTTGATTCCTGAGCGGAGGCATTCATTTGTGTGATGAGCACGAATGTTTGTAGTCTAGTCATGGGTGTATAGTTATATATGTGTAGTGTATCAACTATCTGGTATCCATAACACAAGCTTCATAGCTTACAATGGAACTAAATGATGCTGTCTTAATATACCAACATATTTATTTACATATATTTATTTAAATACATTTCCCAATATCGAGAAATAAAGCACATTAACATAAAAGCGTACTCACGATCAAGTCCACCGATATACTTCATAGTGATCTCGGCGTGTCCCCACACAGCGGAGACTATCGGGTACAGGGTCTTGCCGCGCAGGCCGCGCGCCGCCACGCCGAGGTAGCGCCCGTCCGCGCAGAAGGCAAGCGTGCCCTCGTCCATGTCCAGCACAACGAGCAGGCGGTCCGGCACTAGGAACTGCTCGTCCGGCCGCAGCAGCGCCGGGTACGTGGTGCCGCTACCACCTGTGCCTTTCGCGTTGTGGAACACCTGTAATGGATCAAGGACAAAAATGTAAAACTAAGACATTTTTTTGTGTTTGTATTCTTTTAAGTGCAATAAAAAATTTAATATTAACTCAAATTAGTCAGTTTAAAGTAGCAAATGATGCCGTTATAGGCGTTTCTGGGAGTGAATGAGAGGTAGGTTTACTTGCTGTAAATGCGCAATCGCTCATCTAAATCCTATGTACCTAATTACTTATTACTCAGTCCTCCTGATTTGATTTCTGGCTATATCCATTAACAACCTAGTTAGACGTCCTTGTCTCGGTATAGTAGTAAAGTTTAGTCGCCTGTAATCTTTTTAGTTTTTAGTTGTTTTTAAAACTCCTTCAATACCTGATCCCTATAACCACATTGAAACTTTTGTGCGATGTGGGAGATGTCACATACATAAAGTCCACATTGGTGGGTTATATTTGTATTTATTTTAGGAGCTGCCATCGACTAATTCAAGTGAGTAAATTTAACCAATGTCCAAGTTTACTAAGACGTTGAACTCTTTATGTGGAAATTAGAATTTAAATAGGAAAAATTCATCATTTTAGCGCGCTTTTCTTTGTGGAGTGGAGTAGACAAAGAAAACCTAATGACATATCGCTCTATTCAGCTCTTCCCGCCTATATTTAGACACTGCAGCGATGCGTCATGGCCCATGGGTGGCATTACAATAAAATCTTATACTTAAGCAGGCCGGGAGAAACATGGCAACAAGATCGATATCCATATTTAATATAATATCGGGAAAATATTCAGTTAAGTATCGACTTAATTGTATCTTTTCTCGGCTTGAGTCAATTCAATGAAAATGGTAGAAAACAAAACATTGCTAACTTAAACACTAATATTTCAAATGTGAATTTGTACTATATAATTAATATAATATTAATACAATAGTTGGTCCTTCATGCTAAAACAGCTGGACAGGTTTGGACTATAGATTAGAAATAGATTACAACCTCGAATAACATATAATAATGTAAGCTATTGTTAGGCATCTAGGGACCGATCCGAGCGAAGCTTTAAAAAATCGCTAGTCAACGCTAAATACTCTAAATCTATGTACATTTTACATAGGCACTAACCTTATTTCTGCCCAAATCCCATCCCCAACTCTGGTCGGTCGCACCGACGAGGCTCTGGTATCCGACCGAGTGCAGCGGCGCGTGCGACGTCGCCACGCCGACCACCGCGTGCGTGCCGCGCTGCCGCGCCGGCCACACCACCTCCCAGCAGTGCAGGCCGCGCGAGTAGCCCACGCGCCCGCGGATGCAGTCCGTGCTCTGGGCCACCGGGTGCCGGTGGAATGTTAACGCATCTTCCTCTTTTACGAATATATTTAACGACCTGAAATTACAACATTGTTTTGTTTTTAATAGAGCATAATAAATCTATACATATAATTAAATTCTAAAGTAAGCCGAATCTGTACATTAAATATTTTTTGGAAAATTCTTATTGAAATAAACATTATTATCAATACAGAGGCCGAATCTATAGTTTTTATAATTATTGTCTGTCTGTCTGTCTGTTACCGCATCACAGAAAAACCACTGGAGGGATTTTGATGAAACTTGGCATGGTGATAGCTAGTTATATATATATAGGTCAACATATAGGATACTTTTTACTGCAGGAAAATATCGCATTTCTGAGAAAAAATACAAAAACTGCAATGTAAGAGTATACTAATATCACGGTAATATATGCATTACATTACCGTGCTAATATGTAGAAGCTAAGAATTTGGTTTTTGATCATCTGAACGCGGGCGGAGCCGCGGGCAATGCTAGTAAAGTATATTACATTTATAAAAACTAAATACACCATAACTATAACGACTCGTACTATTTCAATCATGATTTATTGTTTAACGAGAATCAGACGGCTGCAATATAACTCTTTGAATTGCTTTAGTTATGCATTTAGTAAAATAGATGCCATCCCAGCTCACTTGTTGTCTCATGGAGTCACCATTTGTCTCATGAAGGAGTTTATAAGTTATTAAAGCTTCGTTTTCGGAGCTCCATGGGCACAATCTCTCTACTATTGTAGGTATAGTTTTGTCTTCTACATAGTATATAGATTCTATGAAATGTGGCAATGTTATGTGGCAGATAAAAAAGGATATAAGAGCAGATAAGGATTTATTAGTGTTCCCAATCTTTAGTTAATAATTACACAAAAACTAGTAGAATGTAATTATTAATTAATTATTATGTTAGTGCAAATATAATATATTCTAATATATGTATGTATTTTAAACATATTCCAAGTAATAAAAATCTTGTTATAATTTATGATAAATTCAGTTTTTTTTTAATATTTAAATTAAGAAAAAAACTATAGCTAAATAATACGCAAGTATGTACATTATAAGTACAGTACAGTAGTTATCTATACTAATATTATAAAGAGGTAAAGTTTGTGAGTTTGTGACGTTGTAGGGGGTAATCTCTGGATGTACCGGTTTAGATGAAATTTGGTAAGAAGATAGTTTGAGACCCTGGGAAGGACATAGGATACTTTTTATCCCGGAAATCATCCCTTAAGGGGGTGAAAGTTTGTATGGGGAGAAAACCTAGAAGCGAGGGTGAGTAGCTAGTATAAAATATTTTAAGTTGTTAATGGTTACACAATTGTTCTTTTGCTTTAGGGTGGCCTTCGTGTCCATAATAATGTACACACTCGTACTTAAAAATGACTTAATGTGACGTCAGGGTGTTTTAAAGATTTTAATTACAAGACCTATTGACCTGTAGTTTTATTAATGTAATAACCTTGTTGCGTCAAATACGAACGACTTGATTCAATTTACTCCGAAAATGGCAAACAACAAGGACATCTCTGCGAAGGTTAACAAGCCATAGGATTGCTTTTACAACTAGTTTTTGTCAATAATCGGCAGCAATCCTATTCGAAAACCTCGTGTATCTAATTTAATAAGGTCATATATACAATATACATATATCGTTTATATTTGTATATTTTGACATCGACCGATTAAACTGACGATTAAATCAATTAAGTCTAATAAAAGATTTTACCGTAGTAATTCAGATATTTCCTTGATTCAAATATGTTATTCCTAATACGTTTTAAGCGCCGTGTTATTAGATTATAAACTTAGTTGTCATTTAATACTACTTATTACTTTGCGTATAATATCATAAAAAATAAAATATGTGCACATAATTTAGGTTTAAGTATGTATTAATTAGTGATTTGGATGACATTAAGTACGCCATGGGAAGCACACAACAATTTTTAAATAACAAAGTGACATTGCCGGTACCACACATATTATAATAACGTAAATGAACAATAAGTATGTTTATTTATATTATCAATTATCAACAAACCTGTCATCTGGATTCCACGCGTGCTTGAGCTGCGTATCTGGGTGCGCGGGCGGCGCGTCGAGCAACGCGTCGAGGCGCGCCGGCCGCGGCGGCTCGGGGGCCAGCTCGCGCGCCACCACCGCCTTGAAGGGCGCCGTGCACTCGCGCGACACCGACTTGACACCGCCGGAGAGCTTTTGCCCCATGTTCATGCCCCTGCAGCGAGTGCGGGCGCGCTTCGGCAGCGCCTTGAGGCCGCTGCGACGAGCCTCGTCCGCGCCGCCGCCCCCGCCCCCGCCCCCGCCCCTCACTGAGCGCACCCCGCTCTTGTACCTGCAATACAAACACAACATACACATTACATTCATTATTCATACAGATTAGAAGTTTGCATGTATATTTGTCTAAGTACAAATTTTGTACTCCTTCGCATTGAAATAGCTGAACGGCTTTCGATGAACTCTAGAACACTACACAGATAGATAGACTATAACTTGAACGCATATGCTTTTGTTAGGCACCCAGAGAAGCACCCGAGCGAAGCTAGGGTAAATCACTAGTTGTTTATAAATAATATGTACATTCTTTAACGTTTTTAAAAATCTCAATATAATACAACTTCAGCACCCGTTACTGCTTGTGACCAATCAACAACATTATTTTATCTATAACACCATCGTTTGAGTCACGAATCAGTAATTGCGCAATATAACGTAATTGTTGTCCATTACGTTAGTTACTTCATTTCTTTGGTCGTGAAACTGGTTACAAAGTGTTGAGAATGGTTGCGATTTCATCACAGCAGCAGATGCCAACGGGCGTCGGCGGCGGCGTGGTGGCATAGAACGCGCATCTTATGTAACGCAACGACCGTATAACCGTGAAAGTCGCCGCTCAAAAGCCAAGGTTAACATGGCCCTGGAGCCTCGTTCTAACACACGCAAATGTTGTCTATATGACCGCATCTATCCAACTTTTATTATAATTGTATCTATTTGTTTTTTCCTCGGCCATGATGTCATGTAATTGAGTTGCAAAGTTAAAGCTTGTAGGTGACTCGACCATTTAGTCAAGATAAGGATGCCAAGTCAATTTAAATGAAAAGGACAATTAATAATTATTATTTGATAGGGCCTTTATTGTAAGATGTTTGATGGGAAGGGACGACGAGAAGGCTCGCCAGCTACAAGGCCGTCTGCCTTTCCGTCGCCTATAGCGGTGGTATAACAAAAGCGGGAAGTGAAAGGTAGTGAATGTGTCCCCTCCCGTCGTGTCACCTCCGACCGTCGTAACCCTTTCATCAACTAAACTGTGCCATTATTTTCATAAATTAAGACTTTCGAAAAATCAATACTTATCTTCGATAATTTTCTCTCTCGAGCCAATGTAACTATATTTATTACATGTAATTTCTCTTCGATGTCAAAATTTTTTTAAATAGTCTATATAAGCTATATAAGGCTCATGTCATGTGCAAAATAAGTGCTCATATGACGTGATAAGTCACATGTGACGCTGTTGTCGGCATGGCACTACATTATGTGCTTAAATTCTATATGAAATTAAACTTGACTATATTTACAAATAAAATTACATTAAAATTAGACAGGGTGGATCTTGAAACACATCGTTTTTCAATCGTATATTTATTTTTAGTTAAAATGTGGGCAGTCTACAATCGGAGACCTTAAGCTACGGTAGCCGGCAACAGATAAAGATCAAAATGCAAATAATTATTAAAAAATATAAAAATAAACATAAGACCAAGTGTGATTGTGTTCAGCATAACCGTTCACGCTCGGTGAGAGGTGAATGGTACTGAATGTTGCTAGGCCGACTACATCAGCGTGTGCCGGCGAGCCCGAACAATGAACTAGACAAATGACGTATTTTCAATAAAGCCATGGCATCAAAAGTGTACCCTGTTGACAGTTCTAAGCGTGATAAACGTTGCCATTTTAAGAAGAGGCGGAACGAAATAAAACAAATTACTATAACCGTACAACAGTAGCATTGTTTATTCCTTGTATAGATTACTTTTATTGTTGACTATGTTGACAAGCGTATTTATGTTTTCCTGAACCAGTAATACTAGTATGTAGTGCGTGTTGATAGGGAACAGCGTTATGTATGAAATTGTTAGAGGAACTATGATACTTATAGGTATGATTCATTTTGTATACGAAAATTTCATGAAAGTAATAAGCTTCAACAATTGAACTTTTTCCAATCATATTACAAATCACTTATGTCGCTCGGTAACCAGTTAGGAACGCCTTATGAAGTGATGCGCAAATTAATGATATTACATTTTTAACTAACGACTATATCTTGTACGTACAACCATACATATCTAAAACAGTGTATATACATACATACGTAGGTACCACCCTCATTAATACGACAGGTCGGTTAGGCAATACTAGGTCGACGAAGTCGAGCATTATATGACCTAAGTCCTAAACCAATGCATTGAAAGCTTAACCTTATTGACTGCTTTACGGCTTTAGCGAGCTACTACCTAATAAATCGTTCAAAGCTTGACAAATTGGTATAATGTTTGACAATGGATGTTAAATGAGAATCTATCAGGCAAATAATTAACATATTGCCAATTCCGTTGGAAACTGGAGCTAATAATTAATTTGATATACATATTATATTTTATACAAAAAACCTAGAGATTATAATCTAAATGCTTGACTACCTGAGTCATAATTTTAACCCGCATTCTTAGAACAAACATATAGATCATATTATAAGTTCCTAGTAAATGGGTGCTAGTTATTTTCCGTGATCAAATTTGAAACAATATTATATGAGGTAAATCACTGCAAAATAATAGTTATGCAGCGAGCGTCATAGGAGTGTACGTTGATTGGCATCGTTTAATTTGTAACACAAATAAAAACACAACTCACAAGCGAAATTGAAACGACCTGAAACTGAATTGAATACTGGACAGATAGCGGCAGAGGATTAATTATTAATTGAAATGGAGTACAACGATTTATAAATTGCTATTTTTCATTTAAATTTTCCTTCAAAATATAACATGATAATCTTAATAAATATGAGTTATTGTGCAAAATGTTTAATGTTATTTTATGAAGAAAAAACTAATAGTATGTCTTTTAGTCAAATAATACGAGTGTTATTTTGTAATACTTTCTTAGATTTACGCGAATATTTGACATTTTAAATAAATCTATCTTTTCGGATTTTTTCGCGGATTTATTTGGATTTTGGGTTCCCGACGTTTAGAATGCTTTACCGCAATCATGGTCACGGGAGAGACTGAGGTGTTAGATGTCCCGAAGGTATAGTTTTAAAGACAGCCTACCCACAAATAACAAAATTAAAAATTGCACCAAGTACCAATATTTTATAACTTTAAACATTTTTATAATTTTAATTAGTTACCACAAAATAAAATTATTATTATTCTAAATTAAAATTATTATTCTTAATTAATTTTAACTTTTTAAATTACACATAGAACAATTATGTGGCCTTAATAATTAATATTGTACTTTATATTTTTTCTTTATGGTTATAAATATAATATTGGCAACACTAAATATAGATAGTAATCTATATTTAGTGTTGCCAATTTCAATTTTTCAGTACAAATCTTCAATTTCATACCTTAACCCCTATTATTGTTATTATTACAATTTTAAAAATATATATTTAATATTTACTAATATATATTTTTAAAATTGTAATAATAACAATAATAGGGGTTAAGGTATGAAATTGAAGATTTGTACTGAAAAATTGAAATTCGTTTTTTTAATCGGAAGTTAGTCGAATATGCCAGTTTTCTTCAAAAGATTTAAGGTAATGTTACCGCTAAGTGCTGTACGGGTGTTTGTAAAGCTGTTGTAATGAGCATGGAAAGTTCAAGAGTTAAATTATTACAAGTATTGTCGCACATTTCGCATAATTCGAAATGGTCGGAGAAAGTGTCGATGGAAGGAGTGGAGCGCCTTGCGAAAGATGTTCAAGAACTTTAGCCGATGCCTTATAAGGGGCAAGTGTAATGAAAAAATTCCAAGCGCACTTTCTGTTATAAATATATGTATTGAGATTAACGTGTCTTACCCTACTTAAAGCTTTATTTATAAGGTGCATTCTGAAAGCATTTGTTAAGCTTTTATTTATCACTATACCAATGATAAAGGTATATAAATATACCTAGGTACACTAAAAAAACTAGCGACTTCTAGCGTTCCTAGGTATCTTTTTAATATTAATAGTAGCCTATGTATTTCATTATATATATTCCAGGTCTATCTGAGTATTTCATCTAAATCCGTCCAGTCATTTAACCGTGAAACAACTATACAACATTTCGCTATATTAAAGTATGTAACTATTGTTTTAATTTTATATTTTTCGATGTAGATATAAAATTAGATAAAATAGATCAAAGCAATTGCGGTGTGCTCATCAGTAATGCTTATCTATTAATTTCACATAAGGTTAAAGACAACAAAATTTCGATAATCAAAACAACTTATTCTAACGTTAAAATATTAAAAAACATATATTTATAAATAGGAAAAAGTCATTAAATGTTGTAACATAATACGTATAAAATAAAAGCCTTTACATAGGTAGGATACTTAAACGTGCTACGTGTTCGAATGTTTACCAAAATAATCTGCTACGGGCAGATAAGCTTTACGACTGTGTGATTAACTTATCAGGTTTCGAATATTTATTATTTAACAGCTTATCAAAACCTTAGCTGCTAATTGATAAGCTTTAAATTACGTAATTATATAGACGTTTCACTTAATTCTACCTCTTAGCGAATTCACCCAAAACTCACACGTAGAGGCTGTTATTTTGTCCTAACTACATCTACATACCGTGTGTTATTAAACCAAACTGTTGACTTTGTTGCATTTATCTTCATATTATTTTCCCAACTTACATTTTGCTGTTAAAGTCCCATCACTACATAGTATAAAACAAAGTCGCTTTCTCTGTCCCTATATCCCTATGTATGCTTAAATCTTTAAAACACGATTTTGATGCGGTTTTTTTTAAATAGATAGAGTGATTTAAGAGGAAGGTTTTAGTATATAATTTGTTAAGTTTTTGTATACATTGGCTAAAATATAACGATATTTGTTGGAGGTGTCGGAAAAAATAAGACGTCTGGGAGCTTTTAACGAAAACGCTGTCTTAACCCTGCCGCTGCTTTAACCCTTTGAGATATAACAAAATAATGTATGGTGGAATTGTGTATCTTATATAGGTCTACAGAAAAGTCCGCGATGGCATATGTCTATCTCTTAAGGATAATATCTACTTTAATTTAAAACGTACCTAGGGACGAACCCGAGCGAAGCGAGGGTGAGTCGCTAGTTAGCAATAAAATAAAAAGGCGTGGAGGCATTTACATTTAATTTTATCACGGATCTAATTGTGGGCTTATTGATTTTTAAATGGAAATACATTGTAAGGCTCTGTTCCGATGCACTGTCTCTTGTTTAAACAACAATTAAATAATCGCTAGGGCGTGTCGCCACAACCTTGTATCCGTTGCCGCGTTGCAACAGGCCTTGTGTCAAGGAAAAATCTACTTAGCAGTTTCCCTGGCCCTGAAACGACCACTTGTCAACTAAATTTTCACGACAAATATTTTTACTACAATATTATAAAAATAAGTTATAGCTTTATATTTTAAATATTTACATATTTGTTCAATTGGAATATATTATATAAGAATGTTGATAATTAAAAGGCCAATTTATAGTTTAGTTAAATCAGTTGGACAGTTTTATGATATTAACTTTTTATGTCATTGCCTGTAAATGGTGCACGAACCTACACTTGAAGCCGTGACCGCTTAAGTTACCTACTTATGCTATGGCCTTATCATTAATTAAATATTATTTTAATATTATATTATTACAAATCATTATTTATTAACTTATAATCCATACTAATATTATACATAAGAAAGTTTGTGAGGATAGATGTTTGTTACTTTTTCACGCCGGAACGGCTGAATGGATCTTGATAAAATTTGGCCTAGAGATAGATTATAGTCTGGAATAGCAATAGGCTACTTTTTATACCGGAAAAATGTAAGGTTCCCGCGGGATAATTTGTTTTTGTCTAGGGACGAACCGGAAACGAAGCGAGGTGAGGCGCTAGTAATATAGTATATGTTTATAATTTTATGTAGGTATAGGTACGTTATTCTAATATATATGTTATTTTACGTCAAATCAAAATTAAATTAAGAGCAGAGACAATATCTCGAGCGGGGTCGAGGCGCCATCATGACATTTGTAGAAGATATGTGGATTGGTAACGTTGGTTGATCATGGCGGATCAATGTAGAGTTGTGTTTCAATACTGAATAATATGGAACTCAGGTGTCGAGAACCCGCTGCTCAATTAAACTACTAGAATTTAAACTTGAAACTAAACATACTTTGTGATTTCACTCATTAAATTGTATTGAACATTAAATACTTTATTTTGTCCTATAACCCTGAAAACGCCTATAAGATTCATAACCACTAAAGATGATGTCGCTAGGATATGGATTAACTTATGCCATATTGCTGTCTTTATTTTATACATATGCGTAATGGTTTGATTAGCATAGAAAAAATATGGTTCGATAAAAACGTTTATAGTAAATTTAGAAAGCCTTCTTAATTTTGCATTTTTATTATACCTAATTAACAAGATTTAGCTATTGGAAGTAGGTACGGCGATAAAAGATTGCCAGGTGAATCCAGGATACAAACTTTAAAAACTAAGTCATTCACAAACTTTCGCTTTTATAATATTAGTATGATGAATTTATTATACACAATGTATGCCCACTAACATATTAGATCTATGCAGCCTTAAAATATATATATATATATATATATATATATATATATATATATATATATATATATATATATATATATTGTATGTAGGTCTGTCTTACTATACCATGTTTCAAGTTATTTGGATTTCATTCTCATCCAAGCTTTCAAAAAAATAACGTACCTACCATTTACTAAACAACATGGCGAGTCGTGAATAAAATGATAGATAATAAACAATATGCAATAACTTCTAAAACATCAAATGCTAGGAATATTCACAAAGTTTTCCCTTTCCTTAATTTAGTTGCATTTATTAAGTGTCCTAAAAACTTAGATTAAAGCTAAGATGTTATATGTCTATTTCAACTAATATTAATAAGTATTCAGCATAAGGATCAAATGATATAAGAAACGTTGCCTATTACACGGGTGGTTGCATAACGCGGCAGTGACGCGTACGCATGGCTGTCGCCGATCATGTCAAGGATGCGTCAACTACGGCTTATTTAAATGCAGCTTTTATAACGATAATTTATTTGAAAACTTAATAACTAGTTGTTTGTAATTTCAATTAATATAGATAAGCAGATATCAATTGCAACGTCTTTTTTATATAGCTTCGTTAGCGACTCACTCTCGCTCTGCCCAGGTTCGTCCCTACTCCCTAGGTACGTTTTAACGGTTAGTATAGATTTCTCAGAGATTAGATATTTTCTCGCAATAAAAAGTATCCTATATGTAGACCCCTGATAACCAGCTATCATGCCAAATTTCATCAAAATCTGTCCAGTGGTTATTTCGTGATGCTTTCTCAGCCAGACAGACAGGCAGAAATTCTAAAAACTTCAGATTCGGTCTTTGTATCGATAATAATAACTATTTCTTTAAAACTACCTAATGAATAGAGAGACTTGACTTTTACCATTACATCTACTTCAAGTTTTTTTCCGTATTTTTGAAGTTATTATTATTATATCTTTTAGCACGTTTGGAAAAATTATGAGAACAAAATTTTAACGATGCGCGCGCACACCGACAGCTAAAAAGCGACACGATAAAGTTAGCTGAATTCCTTTTACAAATAGACAGTTTTGACGTGTGAGAGTTGTTTTTTCTGTTACGCCAAACTTCCAAAGAAGTATAATTTCTTACATGCATACATAAGTATACACACACGTTTTTATATTATATATTTCATACAGTAATCAAATTATAAAAATAGTCTTTTAGTGCGCTTACATGGCTTACAATCACTCTAAAGGTTTCTAATACACTCAAAAATCGGCGGAATTGTTAACGTGAATACCTTTTTAGCGACCCACTGCTGGGCACGGGCCTCTCTTAGATCGGGCCATAGTTACCAAACTTTACATGTCTTTCGAAAACTTGGTAAGTTATCTCAGACATGCAAGTTTTCTCTCGATGTTTTCCTTCATCGTAAGGCAACAATCATGTTGGAAATGAATCGCACATAAGTAGATATTAATAATTGAATAAAATTATATAAAAATACAAAGAAAAATACTAAAATTATTCTTGCATCTATATACCTAGTATTATCAAGCTGGGAAGTAGTACAAACACATGCCCCAAATAAGGTAAATAAATAAAAAAAATGTACCTGTAATCAACGGTCAAGTAACAAAAGCAAATCGAAGGCAGTGTATCGATCGTATTAATTAATGTGTACACTAGTAGTAATAGTTGATGTTTATGTATGGTGATACTGTTTGTTCAGTAGGGCGCATGCGGCCGCCGGTAGCCGAGGGCCTTGACTGCAATGCGCGCGCGCCGTAGCGTGTCAAGGGAGCGCTGCTTTCGCCGCCACGCCTGCATCAGGCCTACAGAATCTCGTCATGAGGGTAAAACCTAAATACCTATTTAATTATGCCGTTCTATTAAAATTATCGAGCTGTTAAATTGTTGCGTTAGATAGTTTATACTATGAACTCTAATATTACTTTATGATTTATGACATGGGCAAGCCTGGACAATGCACTTCAATGACTCATTGCTCTGGTT
Organism: Brenthis hecate; assembly: GCA_951806755.1. Lineage (NCBI taxonomy): Eukaryota > Metazoa > Arthropoda > Insecta > Lepidoptera > Nymphalidae > Brenthis > Brenthis hecate. The sequence goes on along the minus strand of OX638279.1, from coordinate 1,714,051 downwards.
TCCATTTTGCACCTAAGCTAATACGATACGTATTAATATTGTCTATTGGCGGTTTTCATCAACACCCTTTCGTATTACCAGATCTAAACAAGCATTATGCACACATTACACTACCAATATTTACAAAAAGTCTTGCTATGTATAATATTACAATCATACCGCGACGCTCATCGTGTATTGCATAGTTAAGACTAATTAACTAGTCATAGGTACATTGTTTAATATTTTTCAGTAGATTTCAATTTTGAATTCAACCAAACCAAGTCCAAATGATTGATAAATATAGGCAACAATATTTTCCGATAAATTATAGTGACAAAAAGAAGGAAAGTTTAAACGAGGAAATAAAACTTTGACAGTATGAGAAAACTAGGTCATTGAGTGTTTGGCTGAACATTGGCACACAATAGGATTTAATAACAGACTGAAGGCAAAAACAATTCAAACATGACCTTCGTACCAGGGGAATTGTGTAGGCTTTTAACTTGTCGTATTACCTGTATGTACATCGCGCATCGCTATGCAACGTGATTTGATACAACAAGATATTATCTTGTGCATGGTGGTCTCATGGTATTTAATTGACGCTTATTTGCGTCAACAATAATATTAATATTTTATATTTATCTATTACTAATTCATCACTCTGTATATAAGTACTTTAAACTGTAACTTGTATATTTCAGTATAGGTAAATCTTTATTCCTATAAAAATGTAATAAAACTTTATTGGGCACAATATAGTTGAACTTACATGATTTTTTTTCATATTCTTAAACTAGACAATTCTTAATTTTTTGTCGAAAATTGAGCGAGATTTGAAATGACATCAATCAAATATTTTCAGTGATTTTGGGCTCGTATTTCACAATGTTTATTAAAAGTCAAAAACTGCATATTAAAAATCTCAAATATTTTAAACGACATTTGCTTACACATGAAACTAAGGTAGATACGAATTGAATAATTCAACACGGAAGATATATATTGAGTGAAAACGTACAACACTAAGACAAAACCGAGCAATCTCCTGAGTGGCAGTAAGATGTGGCAGAGCGAACAAAGTCTAAGCTCCGCCCTCGCCCTGCTTCAACAGATAAGCGCACCCTCCGCCTTAAAATGCCTTCGCAGTGCTGAACGATTCCATCTCTACGAATGAAATACCGATATTATCCAAGGTAAGATTCCGTAATGTATATCTAATGAGGAATAAATGACTTAAGCGAAGAATTCATTTTTAAGAATCCGTTCGGAAACATCTGTAATTTAAAAAGCTATGGGGTGAAATATGCTATACCACCCGCTGTGTTGAGACATCCGAGTCGTGTCCAACGCTACAGGTTTATTTATAAACATAAAATTCAAGTTAAAGAAAGATCATTTACGTTTCAGGTCTTAATTTTTGTTATAATTTGTAGGAATCGAACATACCGAGATCACTAGATCTCTTGAGAATCTTTTTTATAATCTTATGATAGAATTGTTGCCGTTTACAATTTAAAATACTCAGGTAAAAGTAGTGTACGAACATTAGTTACATCTCATTATGTTAATATGATTCAAATAAGTTAAAAACAGGTATTACGATAGAATGTAGTTCGGAATGGATATCCACAATTATATGTATGTATGTATTATATTTTCAGTATCAAAAATATTTCCAGCTCAATAACGCTAAGAATTGACTTGGATAATTAGGTATAAACACACAAATGTGCTGGTAACATAACACATACTAAAGAAAGATTAAATCTTAATGTTAGTTATTAATTGCTTCCCTTAGTAATGAAGCAACAGAAAAAAAGCACTCAGATGGGCCAAAATTCCTACCTTCCATCTACGGAGCGAGATGAGGCAACGAAGGGTGCCACAGATTTGAATTATTCATACCCCTATACCACTACTACCAGTTCATAATAGAAGGCGATACGTGGTATTCACAAAAAATATTGTTAAAATTTATTCTAAAAGTTTCATATTTACTTGGCAAATTTTGAGGTAATGCAATAAGTGACAGAATGAGGGGTAGAAATTTACCGGATAAAAATAATTTCCTATAAAACAATCCATTCAAGTTACACTCTTATTTGTTCAAGAGCTCGATGTTTCATTTAATAAAGATGTCGGATTGCAGAGACGGGAGGCAAACAGCAAGAAACTTGATTAGGATTCTTTACTATAAAATCTACGTCAATTGAAAAAAAAAAGAAAGCAAAATTTCGCGTATACCGTTTTAATTCTACGTATAATTTAATTTTCAACACTCTTCTCTATATATCTCTATGTAGGTACATACATACATATTATACCTTCTTTGTTTCATCAATTTCATTTTTACTAATTTAATTCGATTACGAATGTGATGCTTTAAAATAATTATTTGGACATACGAGTTAATCATGATCATATCAAATGAATAAAAACTTATTACGGCAAAAAAAAAAACTTCTAAAACTTAAATGTTCCGAAAGTGAAATACATATAAAAGAATTTAATTAATTGTTTTACTAGCGTTAAAATAGTTTCTTTCACTTTGTATTCTAATTTTTCAATAAAACTATTGCAATTTCTGTTCGCGGGTTCTTTTGTATCAAAGTAAATTGCAACAAAGCAAAAGATTGTCAGACTCAGAAAGCCGCTTAAAGAAAAGAAAACAATCTATCGATTGTTTCATTTGTTTTTCTGTGGAAGGATCGCCTGCCTGCAGTCGGAACTGGAAACCGGTATGATAGTAGCGGGGCGATGAAACGTTCGCGGGTGTTGGCCATAATACTTCTACTTTACAATAACGTCGTTATGGTGTTCTTTTATTAGAAGAAATAATATCTTTATTTTAATAATTAATATTATTTATAATATAATATTATGTTAACATTAATATGAACAATATAAGGAAACAGATGTTATTTAATTGGAATAATATTTATTTAACAAATAATATGAAAGTTGCCTGTCTTAGCAACATTAGCATTAGTTAGCCGCGCAAAATTTATATGTATATTGGATAATCTGGGTGCGTGCAAATGAGAAATGCGTAGGGCTTTCGTTGTGAAAACCCTATAAATAATAGAGAGCAACAAAGGGCAAAGGATAAATGTATGGCATATATGTGCAGTGGGGCTGCGAGTGGGGTCATTGACACGCACCCCGGCCCACAGTGGGGCACAGATAGGACATGACTCACTCCTGGGGTTACCAGCTGTTGTCGGTAAAACTACCCTTGGCTCATTGCAACCGCGTGTACATGCATACGCTACTTTATTACACAGCCATACGCACATTGTAAACTATTTAATTAGCTTAATCATAGTTTTGTTAGACTTAGTAGGCCGCTGTTCTATTTAAATTTAAAAATTTGATATAATGAGTGGTCATGTGCATCACCTTAGTTTAAATGATTAAATAGGTACTTTTTAAATTAAAATGGATATAGTATTTTATTCGACACACGCAAAATAGGCGCACAGACGTAGAATTGCGGAAACAAGTCCGAATTTACCATACCATATAATATTATCCTTAAGAGATAGACATATGCCATCGCGGACTTTTCTGTAGATCTATATATAAGATACACAATTCCACCATACATTATTTTGTTATATCTCAAAGGGTTTAGGCAGCGTTTACGTTGAAAGCTTCCAGACGGCTTATTTATTTCAAACACCTCCAACAAATATCGTTATATTTTAGCCAATGTACCTATACAAAAACTAAACAAATTATATACTAAAGCCTTCTTCTTGAATCACTCTATCTATTAAAAAAACCGCATCAAAATCCGTTGCGTAATTTTAAAGATCTAAGCATACATAGGGACAGACAGACAGACAGAAAGACAGCGGGAAGCGACTTTGTTTTATACTATGTAGTGATTAAGTGTAGTTCTGAGACGTAGGTAAAAAATATTTTAAAATCATTTATTTATGTTTAAAAGAAGTTGGATAAGCATTGTCATTCGGAAATGCGCCTATGTATAAAGTATAAACATACGTAACAGTGATTGTGATGCAGGGAGTGAAAGCGGCAACATATGCCGACCTCATTCGCTTTGGAGTGTCGATCCGTCGCCATATGGTAGGTACATTCAGAACTTATCTGATACTAGGTCGAGCGAAATAATCAATATCTACTTAATTTGAAAAGCTTGACTTAAAAAAAGTATTATAATAAAATACTAAAACCTCTAAAATCATCTGAAATATAGTACTGAAGTACCCGTTAAGGATTGTAAGCTTATATATACATATAAGAATAAAGTGGTCAATGGGATGCTGGCTGTATTAAAAGGGCGAGGAACTAAAACAATCGGCCTTCACCTAGGGCTGGCTGGGCATCGATCCTTTGCCAGTAGTTGTCTGACGAGTGTATTTATAGATAGTTCTTGCCACTATGGAAACTACTATATGTGGGTAGAGGTACGTATAACATATTAAAATATTGTTTTATATTTGTTAGGACATTGCACTTAATATTTGACCTTCAAAAATATTTTAAACAAAGGTTTAGTGGCAAAATGGATATTATATCGTGACTCATATAATTAACTAAGAAACTCCAAAGGCGGAAGCTAACATGTAAGTGACGTAATAGGTATTGTAGTTTTACATTAGAATAAGATCAACGTGAGAACGATCGCTTCAAGGAGAAGCTAAGCATTAGCAGTCGGGCGGTTCGAGTGATTAGGTGTTCCCATGAAAACGAATTGTTGTGTCTCGACGCGTCAATAACCTCGGCAGTACGGATCGTGGAGGTTGCAATAAATACAATATCGACGACGCTGGCCTGGTCAAGAGCCTTTCAAGGCCAAGAGGAGAGGCGGGGAGCGCCCTACATCTGTTCTGTGCCTGAGCCATTATTGCCAATTGCATTCCAAAAGGAAAATCAACACAAATTCTTAAACAAGTCTTAAGATAAAACAATTTAAATTATTTTTATGTGCGTATTCATTTCCTTTGGAGCGTTCAATAATTTTTCCACTCAGTATTTTTGCATTAAATTGATGAAACGATTGTTAAAAGTCTAAATATTTTTTTAGGATTTCGCCTTTGAAAAGGTATCAGGGTCGCTGAGTTTTGTAAAGATTACATAGGCTAAGGTCGGTGATTTCATAAACCTTTCCATCAACGTTTAACTTAAAACTTAAAACGTTAACATTACCAACTGGAACCTTAACAACTTGTAAAATCCTTGGAAGGAATAATAGCACTCGTGCTCATTTCCTCGAGCGTTTCCGCAGGTAAAAATTAGCACTGCAATAAATATTATCCATACCATTCTTATAAGAATATTTTATTACTGAAAAACACGGCACACGCACTCCGCAACGAATGGCAGGTAAACGCGTTAAAAAGAGACGGACACATGTCATTCTTGCTAGGATTCAACAAAGGATCGCTCGGTCGTGACAGGAAGCGTGATGCGGCGAACTCACCGCAGGTCGAGGAAACGGGCGGCCTTTGTTCGCCTTTCGCAGGACATATCGTGTGTTTTTGGTATCACTGCGACGACACTTCACCATGTAGGCGTGTACACCATGCTCACGGTGCGCGGGCCGCGTGCGTCCGCGCAACTCGGACACTACCAGCGGCGGCGAGAGAACGCGCGCACTGAGCGACACTCGGCGAGCTACCTGCGAGTCCGCCTCACTGTTTCCGCGCCGAGGTGGAGCGGAGGTGCGCATCGCGGCGCATGGGCACGGAGCAGGTACGCGGGCCCGCACTGAATCGGACATGGTGGGGTTCACCGTTCATGTGCCTTTAGAGTTTTTAGGGCTCTATAAAATGTAAAAAAAAGAGTTCTGGCATACAGGTGACTAATAAAGATATTATTATACATTTCTAGGTTATATTCGCTTATTTGTAAATAAAAGCTACAGAATCTAGTATGACAACGATTAATTGTAGAATAAAGAATCTATTCTAATATTATAAATTTGAAAGTGTGTTTGTTTGTCTTTCTTTCACGTCGAAACGGAGAGAAGGATTGATGTGTTTTTTATGTAGAAATAGTTGGGAGGGCTGGAGAGTGACATAGGCTACTTTTTACCGCGAGAGATTATCTCTTTCCCACGGGAAAACACGTTAGAATACAATCCAAAAAAATATTTATGATCAGAATTACTTGAAACTTAGTATAACTATATTATATTAATGCTCTTTAATAAAATTAAATAATTAATAATTTTTCGAAATTCATTATATAAGGGGTTAAAATAGGGGATTAAAGTTTGTATGAAACTACCTTTTTAGATATTTTTTTTTTGTAGTTTTAGCGCGAGCGAAGCCGCGGGTTATACTAGTATGTAATAAATATAAGACTAACAAGTGAGGCAACGTGTTTATTTATATATGTATATTTTTATTTATAAGATACAGTAAAATAAAAAAATCAACCATAGGTTTATTGCTATAGACTTTATTGTAGATAATTAAATAACAGAATTTAAAAAAAATTAATAGACATGCAAATATTACTCATTTAAATATTGAATCATTTCCGTAAATTAGGCTAACTTTCACTGCTGTGGATCGTAATTAAGTAAACATGGCGATATTGCACACGATTATCTTTCGGATGAACTTTAATGGTTTATGATGCAACATTCATATTTCAATCTTTAAAATAATAATATAATTATTTTAAAAGAAATTGTCATTACGGCCATAATCCATGGTGACTTCTGAGTACAAATAAAGTATAAGATTATAACAAAAACTGAAATAGGGTGTAATTTTCTTATTCAATTAACAATTTATTTACAAGTAAATTAAATTAAAACTAATAATTTTATTTGCAAGAAATTATAACGAAGATTGTATAGTAGGTTTCTGGTTTATTATTAAATATGAAATTATTAAAAGCTTTCTTAAGTAATTTTTAAAGTCGTTATTTATGAAATCTAAATATATATAACGCAACACCATGGTCTATATTAGTTTCTTAAAAAATATTTGAACGTTCAAAAGAAAAATCTTAATTGAATGACGTACAACGCCGACCGTGCCGTCACAATAGCTTGACTATGTAAATGGCGCATAATAGCGACGGTATCCTGAACGTTTCCGTGTACTTTCTACTTATCCTCTCAGCTCGGAGGATACAAAACAGGACGCGATGAGAATTCCCGCCGGATCCCTAAACGACCCTCTTGTTTTTTCCTCTACCGAAATATCATTGTTGCCTCACTCGCCGTTGTTCTCTGAGTATTTCACATTATTATATATATACAAGTAACTGACAAAACGAGCGCGCCTTTCGATTCATGTTTTTAAATGGTAAACCTCTGCTCAGCAGAAGATTTGTTAACATCTGACACGGCTTTTAATATCTTGTTCTAAAAGGACATTTTCATTACAGAATATAAAATACTTAAATCAATTAGGTGTGTACCAAATGTTTTTATAAATTAATAAGTTCGACATGTTAATTAAATTATATGTTAATGTGTTGATAGGGTGAATTTTTTCCATTCAAATTCCTACGAAACAAGTTCTGATAGGATTAGCTTAAAGCGAATAAAATTTTACATATTTAATTAAATATATTAGCATAGTGACCGATATATAATGTTTAATAATTTCCTACCACTTACAACGCCAGGACACTGCCAAGTGCCAAGATGCTTTTTTGTGATACATTTAGTTGTTAGTCTAAAGTCGTCGGTGGCAAGTCGTGAGTCAGACAAGTCGACTTTATTTTATGTTCAAAAAAGGATCAATTTTAGTGTAACTACTTCCTAGTGTCCTTATTTGAATAATTTTTAATTTTTTCTTCTTTCTGTTAACACGAATCATGATGATAATCATAATGATGAGCATGATCATAATGATGATCATGATCATAATCATGATCATTATTTTTAAAATAGACAGTAACTTAATATCAATCAATTACCTGTCAATATACTAATTATAGGCAGTGGTAGCTCAGTGGTAACGCGCTCGCTTGGGAAAACCGAGCGAACCGAGTTCAAATCCCGGGTCTCACACCTCTGATATTTTCATGTGCGAATCATTTCCAGCATGATTACCACTTGTCTTGACGGTGAAGGAAAACACCGTGAGGAAACCTGCATGTCTGAGAGAACCTGGCAAGTTTTCAAAAGACATGTGAAGTCCGCCAACCCGCACTTGTCAGCGTGGTGGACTACGGCCTGATCACCCTCGCATTGAAGGGAGGCCCGTGCCCAGCAGTGGGACGTTAATAAGGGCTGAATACATACATACATACTAATTATAAAACAATAAATACAAAATAGTGCCACTATTGTCACAAAATCTTAATTATGTAGTTCCTAAATAAGAAAGAATATAGTGTCTTAATACAGATATCCATCTAGTTTAACATATTAAGGTTCACAAAATTGCGTACCTATTTCACAATAAAACACACCCATATTACATCGCACCACATAACACAACGTCATCGCGTGTTAACGCGACGCATCACAATTATTTTTATATCAACTGCCTCGGCGGTGTAGTGGCTAGCATGTACGGCTGCACACCCGGAGGTCCTGGGTTCGAGTCCCGGGTCGGGCCAAGTTTAGTTATTGAGTCTTTCTGTATAGTAAGTCTCAGTAACAGCCCGGAGTTGGGAAGTTGGCGGTGTTTCACCACCGTGCCTCGGAGAGCACGTAAAGCCGTCGGTCCTGCGCCTTAACTCTCACCGGTCGTGTCGAGTGGTCGTCCCACCGGAGTATGAGTGATAGGAATAGAGAGTGCACTTGTGTCTGCGCGTACACTTGTGCACTATAAAATATCCTGAGCAGTTGGCTAATCTCAATGAGATTGGCCGCCGTGGCCGGAATCGGCTAGGAGAACATCATCATCATCATTTTTATATGTAATTTATTTAATAGTATTTTAATTATGTTCATAAATGTAGTTAAGTGCGTGGTGATTTGTAATACAGGTTTTGCCCAACACAAACACTAGTCTCTCGCTTTAATTATTATTATCTATAATTGCTAAACGTACTTTGTAAGCACAAATAATACCAAGTTTTATGACAACGTTAAGTTTTAACGTTTAGTATAGATTTCTCAGAGTTGAGAAATTTTCCCGCAGTAAAAAGTATTCTATATATTGACCCGGATAATCAGCTATCATCATACTTAAATTTTATCACAATATGTCCAGTGGTTTTCTCGTTATTCTAAAAACTATAGATTCGGCCTTTGTATCGATAATAATGACTATTCCTATAAAATTTTGCAAAAAATATTTAATGAACAAACAGATTCGACTCAGAATGTTATTACATGTATAGATATAAATAATTATTAACTTTTACCAAAAATGCACATGACACCATCTTAGACAATTATTAGGAATTTAACTTAGATTGTAACCTATTCATTGAATAAAATGATGAAAATCGATTGATATTTGTCGAAGCGAGTAGGTACCTACCTCTTTTTACTAAAGGAAAAAATAAAAAAATAATAAGCGGCTTTTACGAGTACAATAACCGATATTTAAAATTTACATATGTACAGCACTTGAATAGAAAGGCAATATAATTACGATGTAACTATTAATCCAGTTACTGTATGACTAATATATAATTATTTGTCCAGCTACATATTTTTTTTATATAAAAGATTTAACTTTCGATTATATGTGACAAGCCCAATTTGGATAACGTAGGTTGAGGAACATCTCGTTAGGTTTTATTTTAATTTGAAACCCAGAACCCTCAATATCATAATTGCTTTATGTTATTTAAAATTTGGTGACAATTTCGACTCGAAAATTATAGGTGTCGGACAGTATCAGAAGAATTGGAAGTGTTTAGTGTTTTTTGACGATACGAAGAATGAGAACAAGATGTATATATTATATTTTGTGTCTCTTTCTTTTTAAAGCTCTAAATCAAAAGATGGCGGTCCTAGATTTGTCAATAGCCATGCTTTTTCTCTTGTCTTCATTGTTAAGTAAAAATATAAAAAAAAGGTTTTTGTTTTCAATCAATAGCCGGACTAATAAAAAAAATATTAGTAGTAGTAACTGTATTAATAATTATAATAAATTATTCGTATAGTTACTGTATTAATAGGTTCAGTCATATAATTAAAGTCCTTCTCCGTAATTGATAAAACTTGAAAAAAAAAGCCGATTCCATGCACTAAAATGTAAGAAATAACTAAACGGGGGTTTTTATTTAGAATAGATACCTAATCAGATATTTTCGAAGTCGATGCCAGCCGATGCAAAGCAAATCTAATATTTCTCAATACGTAAAACACATATTTACCTATTAGATATTCATATCTTAAAATATTGTCGGAATCATCATCATTAATCAGCCTTCCTCAATAAACGGGCTATCTAATGCAAAAAGCATTTTTCAAATCGGATTAGTTAGATCCTAAGATTAGCGCGTTCAGACAAACAAACTCTGCCTCTTTATAATATTAGTATAGATTTAATTTTTGATCATAACAAATAAATATAAGTAAAAAGGGACAATTTTATTAGCTTGATTGACATATTCGCTAAAAGTTCGTCCTATAAATCTATAAATTATATTAAGTTTTAATAGATCAATAGTAAGTTCTAAATTATAATTATGTTCAGGGGATGGTTGATAATCAGAAGGTTACCGACTGATACGTACTGAAAAAAAAAACAAAATACACGCGATGCTGCTATTAGGAAATGGGCGCCGCCGCAGTGTATACGATAACGATTTCACTAGGCGGTCATAGAATGGGGAAAATTGCGCTTTTCAGCGAAATGAAAGCCCGCTATGGTTGCAGAATTCCTTTTAGATAAAAAAGGCACATAAATTTTGGGGCTCGTCGTTTCTTTGATACAATATGCATGGGGAAGCCGCAATAAAATTGGCTCCAATTTAATCAGGATTAATTCTGTTACAGATTTTTGTGGTGGAATATGTTAATATTATTTTTATACAAATTTCTATAGATCCAAGGTAGTGTATAGATACAAGTATTGATAGATAAAAGCAAAGTAACTGTGTTTTACATTGTTATCTATAGAATTTATTAACTTGCTTTACGTTAAATATATTTTACATTTAAACAACTATCTAGTATCGCATCTGTCTGAACGCGATAAACTCAAAAACTACCAAACGAATTTTCATACGGTTTTCACCAACAGACGTGATTCGTGCGTGAGATTTAGATGAATGAATAATTAAGGTTTTGTGTATCGTTGAAAATGTCAGAAAAAATGATGCCATTGGCGTATGCCACGTAAACAGATAGTTGGAAGATAAAATACTACAGAATTATTTGATACTTAATTTACAAACCCGTATCGTTAAATTTACACAACCCAGGGAAGCGAAGTTAAGTTGCTAGTTAAAATAAAATATACCTATTTATAAGCCTTAATAGACAATCTATAAAATTGTAACTAAGCCGAATCTGTACTTTAAATATTTTTTGGAAAATCTTATTGAAATAAACATTATTATCGATAAAGAGGCGAATCTATAGTTTTTAGAATTTTTATCTGTCTGTCTGTTACCGCATCACGGAAAAACCAGTGGAGAGATTTTGATGAAATTTGGTATGATGATAGCTGGCTACCCGGGTCAACATATAGGATAATTTTTAGTGCGGGAAAATTTCTCATCCTTGAGAAATCTATACTAAACGTTAAAACGTAAGTAGGGACGAACCCGAGCGAAGCGAGGGTGAGTCGCTAGTTTAGAATAGTTTTTATAGACGTGTAAATTTTTTCTTGTGTAAAATGTAACGGAACTAATGAATGAAGTAGCTATAAGATTTATGTGCCATCGTATATATGTATAAAAGTCCAGTGAATAGAGGCACTGAGGTATTGAAAAACCCGCTACCGAGTTTTTGTTGAAACAGTGGAAGTAGGGCACCACAATTGTAAATGCAGAACAAGGAAGAGGAACTAGCGTATCTTACGTAACAAGGCTGTGGAAAAAACTCCAAACAAACATTTTTTTTATGTCTAGGTACGTGAAATATAACTATTGTAACATATTATAACGTTCATAAACATATACATAGATCCATAAAATTATTAACTATATTAATCTAAAAGATTACTTTTAATACTTATTTATGCACATACCTATACATATTTAGAAAAGGTTAGGCAAATATGTGTGACAACGCACAATTTTTAGCACATAAATTTTAAGAAAAAAAGTGTGTGTGTGTATTTATATACGCACGTAGATGTTATACTTCTTTTTTTTAGAGTATTTAATTAAAAACTTATTTTTTAAAAGCTTTAATTTTTTTTCAATGTTTTTTTTTTCGTATTATTCTCAACAAGCCATTTCATTTGATATCCATATCCATAGGGTGCTTAAAAAAACAGTCCGCCATCTTTGAGAGTCCGCCATATTGGATTTACAATGACGTTACTTTGCTTATTGTATTCCGCTCATCAAGCCATTTCATTTGATGTCTATATCATAAGGGTCACTATGGAAATGAATAATTCGCCGAATTTTGTAACGTCCGTAGGTAATCATGCAGTCACGAGGACCAAACGTGAAATACCAAAATAAATATCTTGAATATAGACATCACTCTACACAAACGCACTAGCCAATAACGACTAACTTCATACTGTTGTCCAAAAATTCAAAATTCAAAATATTTTATTCAGCATTAAATTATTACAATTCTTTACTGAACGTCATGAGTCTGCTACCAGTTCGGAAAGAAGCCTCAGACCTGAGAAGAACTGGCGAAAGAAACTCAGCGGGTCTAATATGAACTCGTTATCTTTTTTTTTCTAGATCTGTCGCATCATAAAATAGTCACTCTCATCATTTTTTTTTACGCACCAAAAGAAGTAGGTATAACTTCAAAAATTAAATCTTACTAATATTGTAAATGTGAAATTTTAAATGTTTGGATGGATGTTAATTACGCCAGAACGGCTGAACGGATCTGGATGAAATTCGGCTCAGATATAGTCTGTTATAGCACATAGGCTATTCCAGACTATAATCTTTATACCTTCCTAGACTTTTTATCCTGGAAAAAATTATGGTTCCTGTGGGCCAGAATTGTTTTTGTTTTTCAATATAAATAAGTTTTATTTTGAGTTGACTAAAAATCACGTTGAACATAATGTGTTTTTTTTTAAATGAATGAAACATTAAGAGTCATTTTGTAAACATTTTAGTATTCTGGCTAAGTTTCTATAGTTATTTAAAGTAATCGTTAAAAAGTAAACAAAAAAGCCTTAAAGTAAAAATAAATTAATTGTTCTTAGGACAACCACAATATTTAATAAAATACTAGCGATATTTAATAATATGTATATAATATATTTTATATACATAGGTACAAAATAAACAGTTATGAAATTCCCAATTTTTCAGCTGTTTTTTGGGTTTTCTATATTTTTTTATACTTAAACGACCTCCACAAAACAATAAAAAAAAATTATTTAAATTAGTCCATCTGTTTTTGAGTTTTAGCGATACTAACGAATGGCAATTGATTTTCATATACATATATACATAGATAGATACATGAGGATAGTGGCCCTGTGTGTTTTGCTAATTACTTTATAAGTAGGTAAAATATCAATTTAAGAAACCTGTTTTATTCATTTGTAGACAATTTATTAAACACTTTAATAACCTTGTGTAAGTATCATGGCCGCTTTTCAGTGGCGCCTACATTTGTTCTTGGTGATAGTGTACTGTATTGCAATAATGAACGGAATTACTACAACTGTTGGTATCACTTCTACAAGGTATTAAGGAAAAGTTATCTTTAAAAAATATAAATTTTATTAAATAAAAGTTAAGTATAAATAAGAAATCTATATAATATGTTATCTATACTAATATAATAAAGAGGTAAAGTTTGTGAGCTAGTGATATTGTGAGTTTGTGACGTTGTTGGGGGTATCTCTGGATCTACTGAACAGATTTGGATGAAATTTGGTAAGGAGATAGTTTGAGACCCTGGAAGTATATAGGATACTTTTTATCCCGCAAATCATCCCTTAAGGGGGTGAAAGTGGATGAAAGTTTGTATGGGGAATCAAGCTAGGAACGAACCCGAGCGAAGCGAGGGTAAGTCGCTAGTACGTATAATAAAAGTGTAACTGATCACTGTCTGTGAATGTCATGGAAGACATATGAGAAAACTATTATTGGGTGTCTTTACTTATTCAATAGAACCCAAAACAATGATTTTTGGAACTTTTGTGTGTTTGTCTATGTGTTTGTGCGCGCTAATAATCAGAAACGGCTTAACCGATTTGGGTGCGGTTTTCACTAATTTAATGTGGTGAGCTTTACTTAACATTTTAGTATTTGTTATATTTCAATCGGTTAATAAATAAAAAAGTAAAGCAAGCGTATTAAACCAAATCGCAATGAATAAATACTCATACCTATCTACAGCTTATATAAGTTTCAAAATAGTATTTACATAAAGTAATACTAGATAGATAGTATTGTTTATTTTGGCATTGATTGGCAGACAGGAACAAGTAAACAGGATTCCGTATCAACGTTCTAACGAAGTAGTGTCTCTATAAACGTTCAAAACAAATGCTTTTATTTATTTACTTCTCTCTCGACTGTTTCTATTTTATTTCATTACAGCTAAGTTTATATTTTACTACAAGTATAATATATAATAATAATAAAATTGTAACTAAGCCGAATCTGTACATTAAATATTTTTTGGAAAACTCTTATTGAAATAATCATTATTATCGATACAGAGGCCGAATCTATAGTTTTTTGAATTTTTGTCTGTCTGTTACCGCATCACAGAAAAAACCACTGGAGGGATTTTGATGAAATTTGGTAAGGTGATAGCTGGTTAGTCGGGTCAACATATAGGAACTTTTTACCGCGGGAAAATATCTCATTTCTGAGAAAAAATACAAAAACTGCATTGTAAGACTATACTCATTTATAAAACCTAAGAATTTGGTTTTTGGTCATCTGAATGCGGGCGGAGACGCGGGCAATGCTATATAATATATTTTTTACATATAAACTTCGATATATGAATAATTATAATACTGAACGTGATCATAACGCAATCTGGTAAACATGCGCAACGTGACATACTGGGCATATGAAAATGAAAACAAAACATTCATTTTAGGAATTCTATTATGTCATTCATACTTAAAATTAGTTAGATTTTCCTTGTATATATTTGCAGAATTTATACACCAACCATAGTGGATTATTACTACTTAATAAACATCTTTATTTTTTGTTGCATATCGCAGAGACACTCATATTTGTTACACATACTTGCTTTGGAAAATGATTTTTTAGAGAAAAGTTATAAAACATAATATAAAAATGGTTAAAAATAAACTTTCCTTGAATGTTTGTTGGTTAATGTTGAAGATGATGATAATTGTTGTTAAATACTGTGAAATCAACGTTTCCATTTCCTAGTCATGCGATGTATAAAAAACCTTCAGATATTATTATAGCAATAATTAAGAACAAGGAATAATAATATAATAATCACAACTTACCTTATCTTCTATCTATACTAATATTATAAAGAGGTAAAGTCTGCGAGTTTGTGAATTGTGAGTTTGTGACTTTGTAGGGGGTAATCTCTGGATCTACTGAACCGATTTAGATGAAATTTGGTAAGAAGATAGTTTGAGACCCCGGGAAGGACATAGGATACTTTTTATCCCGGAAATCATCCCTCAAGGGGGTGAAAATAGGGATGAAAGTTTGTATGGGGAATCAATCTAGGGACGAACCCGAGCGAAACAAGAGTGAGTCACTTGTACATATGTATAATAAAATTCTGAGTCGAATCTGTACATTAACTATTTTTTGGAAAGTCTTATTGAAATAGTCATTATTATCGATTCAGAGGTCGAATATATAGCTTTCAGAATTTTTGTCTGTCTGTCTGTGACCGCTTCACGGGTAAACCGCTTCACAGATTTTGATGAAATTTGGTATCACGATAGCTGGTTATCCGGGTCAATGTATACGATACTTTTTACTGCGGGAAAATATCCCATCTCTGAGAAATCTATGGTAAACGTTAAAACGTAACTGGGAACAAGCCCGAACGGAGCGAGGGCGAGTCTCTAGTAATAATAAATATTTTAAAAGCTTAGTTTGTTTAGTTTGTTATAATGCTCAACAAATGTGTTTATATAAGTTTTTATTTACCCCATTGTTATACAGAAATAATAATATAGATATTATTTTACATACTTCCCCTAAATTATTTTTATTTTTTAATCGCCTACATACGTAAATATTCCCTCCACGACCGCGGACACGCCAGCGTTACAGTTAACAATAGATTTCTTAGAAATTTAATTAATTTCTTAGAAATTTACCTGGAGGTGTTATAATAATTACTGATCTTCAAATTGACATAACTTTTTTATTTATGAATCGATTGATATAAAACAAATATTAAATGTTAAGTGAGCTTATCACAATATACTAGTGAAAACCGCATCCAAATCGCTTAAGCATTTCTGAGATTAGCGCGTACAAACCCAGACAGACAAAAAATCTCAAAATCATCGTTTTGGGTTCTATTGCGTAAATAAAGACCCCCAATAATAGATTTTCTCAAATATCTTCCATGTACAGACAGCGATCAGTTACACTTTTATTATATGTATAGATAGATAATAAGTGTATAGTAACAAGTATATGTACATTTTTGTTATGATGCTTTAAAAAAAGCTTTTTAAGTACAAAAGTTTGGTATATATGGTAACTATTTTAAAAGCATGTTAAATGAACTAAGCGTAATGAGCCAAGCTTCCGAGACGTTAATCTGGAGTACGAGAAAACTTGGGCTTAGGGTTAAGGACGAGTGTCGTGAATATATTATTATTATAGACAAAATAAGTTTTCGTAGCCAAAATTCACTTAGCTAATATAGCTATCAACTTCTACTATTCATCTTGGCACCCCTAGTACACTCTCGGAGGTCTCCGGTAGGACGAAGAAACTGCTGAAATTCCTGGAGGAGCTGGGCTGGCAAGAGTTGCGGAAACAAGCCCGTTTATACCATACCATACCAACTTCTACTATAAAGTACACTTAGTTATTTCCGTGTTTTATTGTAACATAATAACGTCAAATCCAAACAACGTTCTAAAATATTGATAGAGGTAGGTAGGTAATTTTATATAGTGAGGTAATTTTCATTGTACAATATTATTACATAATACATGTAGGTGTCGTGTTGTTAATTATATTTTAGTGTTAGTTATATATAATTATATAAATAAGGTGTTAAACAACAATTAATATCATAAAATTGAAACATTTGAAAGTATTTCTTATCTAAATGTCACATTTGTATTGCTTAAACAGACAAGTCTGTAGATCTAACATTCGTGTCCTATCAGAGGAAACGTGTCCTCGTTTCTTACTATTTATCATATCAGCAAGTTCAGTAACCAATAGGTACTTGTAGTGAAATCGATATAGTCACCGCACATCAGTCGCACAAGAGTTATAAAATGATCTATACCTACATATAATAAAATTGTAACCAAGCCGAATCTGTACATTAAATATTTTTTGGAAAATCTTATTGAAATAAACATTATTATCGATACAGAGGCCGAATCTATCGTTTTTAGAATTTTTGTCTGTTTGTCTGTTACCGCATCACAGAAAAACCACTGGAGGGATTTTGATGAAATTTGGTATGGTGAAAACTGGTTATCCGGGTCAACATATAGGATACTTTTTACCGCGGGAAAATGTCTCATATCTGAGAAAAATACAAAAACTGCAATGTATACTAATATGTAAAACCTAAGAATTTGGTTTTGGTCATTTGAACGCGGGCAGAGTCGCGGGCAATGCTAAAATGTTAATATAAAAGATTTTTCCTTACATAAATTTTTGAAATATCTCTGACGGTCACTGTTCGTACCACTGACAGAAATAAACTTTTCAAGTTGTTAATTTTATGTATGTAATAATAATAACCTCAAGATTTTTCACAATCGCATACAGCAGCCGTTACTAAATACGCATGTACATAAGTCCCGATAATACCAAGGCTTTCCACTTTCAATACCTATAGTTATTTTACTGAGTCAAGGTTCACGGTGTGGTACTAAAAAATTTTTTTAAATACATATTTTTACTTTTTAAAGTTTTACGAATATATTCCAGGCATGTTAAATGATTAGTTAAAAATAACATAAAGACAATTTTACTCATGTTAAGTTTAATTTATTTAGATTTAATGTAAATAACGAATTATATTTTATCGTCAATGAAAACGCTTTCGCAATCGCGAGGTCTCAAGTGAGAGGTGCAAGAATTTGTTTTCGAAATGTCATTGGCATGTTGAAGACATAAAAAAAATATAATTTTAGCTGTTTTAATGTGTTCTGTATTCGAATAAGGTAAACCCAAATTTTAAAGGACGATGGGATGACCTCGTCAATATCGGTCACACGACGCGTAGGTATGGCGTAATTGATAATAGCTAAACTTATAACGATTTGCGTATATATTTGCTTATTACAAAGATTGTTTTATTGAAAGGTCAAGCAGATAACAGTGTGGGATGATTAAGCTACTTACTTTACTTAATAAAATATTATTAATTTAACAAACATTAACAGAAGTTTAGTCTTTATACGAGTATAAGTAGTTTATGATATTTTTACTCGACAAAACATACATTGATCAATAATCCAACTTTGTATGAGTTAAAATTCAAAACACTATCAAATGAACTTGAAAGGTCCTAAGTCAAGACATTGGGATGCCATATTAATCTTTCACGGTTGACGTTTTAATGTTGTCGATGAGTTTACTTAGTTTTCCCGTTTAGAACAATCTATTTCAATTTATTCAAAGTTTCTTGATAATTTAATCAATAATATACATAAGTATCCCAAATAGTCCGACAATTTACATATAGACGTAAAAGGAGCCTGAAGAGAAATGTGTTCTTGTTTACAAAGCTACGTACCTTAAATAGCCCAGTGCAATGCTAGTCCTTACACTGTTTCCATAAAACGATATGATAAACTTGATCACAAAACGTCATAAAAAATGAAACTATAAACATTGATAACATAAACAATTGATATATTAAATGGTTGCAACACAGATCGCAAGCACGTGTACTCAACAGCGCGCCGAAACCAACTGGGACGGACGATCTATTATAGCGGTGCGCGTGCGCAAGTCTCGGTCCATTTCCCCCACGCAACTTGCCCCGTTAGAATTTGTCGCACCGATAATGCGTTCTCTCTATTTCCTTGCACACTGCATCGCTCGAAGTCATAAAGAATACATAATAACTTTATGTCAATCGTTTTATGAATTTACTCACCATTAGGTGCTGAAAACCGCTAACACTAATAAGGTTATATATATAATAAGAAACTATGATAAATATGTAATATATATACAATATTTATAATAATATTCCTTATTTGACACGCCTTTACACGCGCTACCACATATATGAAATAACCTTGCATTTTAAACAAAGTAACATTATTAAATATGATTCGGTTCGAGCTAAATTAATTTATTTTAAATGTTTTGAGGAAACAAATATATTAGTAAAATATTTTATTTCGACAAATATATTATAAAGAAGTGATAAGTGCATAAAATTAACGATTTGGCCTTTTTCACCATGTTGCAGGTTTAGTATAAAATGATCCCAATCATGTTATCAAAATTATTTATTCAAGAAATACATAATATTTCCTTATTATACATAAAACCTTCACAATTTCACAATATACATACGTATGAATTATTAATATCTAATCCCAATGTCCTCTGGGAATTTTGTGGGTTAATCTTAACTTCGTTATATCAAAAATATGTTAACGTATG
This sequence comes from Brenthis hecate, assembly GCA_951806755.1. Taxonomy (NCBI): domain Eukaryota; kingdom Metazoa; phylum Arthropoda; class Insecta; order Lepidoptera; family Nymphalidae; genus Brenthis; species Brenthis hecate. Next base: position 1,694,209 of record OX638279.1, on the reverse strand, counting down.
TATGTGACAAAATACACATATAAATTGTTCATAATTTTCAAAAACTAAAGTTTAATTAACTATGATATACCTATACATATTAATATGTTAGGACATAAACATACAACACCATCTAGTTCTATGGTAAGCTACGAGGCTTGTGTTATGGATACCAGATAGTTGATACACTACTACACATATGTATATAATTTTAAATACATACACATACATATAACTATAACATTTAATGATATTTTACGTAAATATCGAAGCTTTACATTTAATTTATTTTTCACAAAAGTATATTCTAGAAAGAACCTATAGAAAGAGATAGATGGCCTTATGCGACCCTTTAATAGGGCCTCGTTGAAGAATCTCGGCACCACTAATCACCAGTAATTATTATAATATGTGGGCTGAGCAGTGTTTCAGAGCGAGATGCAGACTGCACCGTTATACTAGCTAGTTTATTTTTTTTATTTTGCATTCGTGATGTAAGAAAAGCCGTTATTCACCGGTTCCGAGACAGGTGTCGCAGTTATCGTTTGACCAGACAAAGTAGTCAATCTGCGACATTACTAGTGCTACTTTCCTATTACCGTTGCATGGTATCAATATATCACACAAAATCAGCACTCTTGTGGTAAAATTTGTTTCGTAATATACTTGCATGTATTTTACATTTCTCGATGTGTTTTAAAAGGAAAAAACAAATAGTTATTTTTTCACTAAAACAGTATTAATGATACCTACAATTTTAATCTTATATTTTGTATATAATAATATATAGGTATATAGTTTTTTCCAGCTTAAAAGTTTGTTAGGATTGCCCGTTACAAGCCATTATCTATACTAATATTATAAAGAGGAAATATTTGATTCTTTGTTTGTTTGTATTGAATAGGCTCCAGAACTACAGAACCGATTTAGATGAAATTTAGCAAGAAGATAGTTTGAGACCCTAGAAAGGATATACCCCCTAAAAGGGTGAAAATGGGGATGAAAGTTTGTTAGGGGGGATTAACCTAGGGACGAACCCGAGCGAAGCGAGGGTGAGTCGCTAGTAATACATATTTCTATTTGCCCAATTATCTTAGCAGTTTTTCATAGCGCCAATAATGACTTATTCGACGAGAATAACATTCTTAAAATATATTATTTTATTATTTACGGTGCGAGTTAACGGTTAGTATGGAATGGATAGACTATATTATAATATATGATATACATATAGCCTGCCTGTAACCTTCGTCAATAAACGGGCATACCTAATGCAAAAAGAATTTTTCAAATAGGATTAGTAGTTCCTGAGATTAGCGCGTTTTAACAAACAAAATCTGCCTCTTTATAATATTTGTATAGATTAATATTTACTATATCAGTTAAATGAGTAACATGATTCAGTTATGACAGCTATTCATATAATAAAATTCTAACCGTCTATAGTTTTTAGAATTTTTGTCTTTCTGTCTGTCTGGGAACGTATCACGAAATACCACTGGACAGATTTGGATGAAGTTTTGGTATGATAATACCTTTTTTTTTTAACGTCAGGAAATCCCTGTTACGGGTACCCACTCGCCCGAGGAAGCGAGACGGGTTATGTGGGGCTCCTGCCGCGCTAAAAACCTGACGAAAGGCCATTTTGTCGCCACAAGGCTGGGGTCACAGGTATCCGGATTCCTCAGTAGACTCCAGCGGCGAGAGCCTGTTACAGCCCATACCGGTGTCAGGGGCTAACCCCTGACGGCCTCTTCGTCTTCGTCTGAATGGCGCGCGTCTACTCGGGCCGACTGCCCCAAGTCGACCGCCCTCTGGCTCGTAGTATGATAATACCTGGTGGTCTGGGTTAATATATAGGATAATTTTACTGCGGGAAAATATCTAATTTCTGAGAAATTTATACTAACCGTTAAAACGTACAATAGGGAACGAACCATTTCAGAGATTATCCGGAACAAACTGATACAAAAATTTAAAAAATTGAGTTTTTTTATAAGTACCGTATATAAGTTCATATGCATTTAGTAAAACGCTGTTATTTTGACATTACAAACAGACACTTCAATTTTATTTATCTGTATATAGATGTGTAGTAAAGTTTGGTACTTACAAAACTTCAGAATAAATTCATACTTATGTACGATGTTGTTAATCATAGTACCTGTAACAAATTACATAATAATTAATACTTTATAGGACTTAAAATTTTAAAAATATATTTCACACTAATTATGACAAAGTAAAATTCTTTTCATTTAAGTAAAATTTAAATGAACAAAAATGAGACTATTAAAAATAAGCATTATTTACTGAACTTAAAAGTTCTAATTACTTGTAGGTAATTAAAATATGATTCACTAATAATAAGGATTATTATTAAACACTAGCAGTACCCGCAGCTTCGCCCGCGTCTAAACTTCCGATCGCTAACAAAATTCACAGAATCACCCGCTGGGCTAATCTGAAGATTACCTGAAAATTTCATCAAAATCGCTTCGGCTGTTTTGGAGTCCATAGGAAACATACATACACACATCGATTTTTATTTTATTTAATCAGCAATTTAAATTTATTTATTACTCGGAAAATGAAGTCTTTTATGAAAAATTAGTGACACACCAACTGCGGTGATACCGGATCCATTTGTGAATTCAAACCTTGCAGGGACCCACTCGAACATAAACAAAAAATATCATTAAAATCGTCCCTGCCGTTTAGGAGATGATCAGTGGCATACCGACTGCTGCGCCACCTACGGAGTCCAATTGTGTTTTCAAACCATCCAGGAGCCCATTGAAATATACATACAAAATTTTATCCAAATCGGTCCAGCCCTTTAGGAGGAGTAGGGTAACAAACAAACGTACAGAAGAATTATATATATTAAGATTAATGATTAAAGTTAAATATACTAGTGGCCTCTAGATGTGTTTAAATATGAACTTGAGCACGACAATCGAGGAAGTTTAGATATCATACTTATGCAAAATGTCAAATGACGTAGTACATAATTGCATCACAAGTGTATACTAAATTGTGTTTTGCGTAAACGGGTCAAGTTCGCAGCTTTTAATCAATATCTTTTACTCTAAAATCCATGCGAGTTTGTAATAATATGTTGACAATAAATTATACTTTAATTTTATGTATATTACGAAAACGTTACGAATAACTAAGGAGAAATGTTACGAAATTTTAAGGTACACATTTAACCATGAATTTACAGTCGGACGGCAAACGGGAGACCTTGCGGAAAGACTAACGATTGGATGAGCCGTAAGGCAACGATGGACAAGGTTAATAGTCAGTGACTTTGAGCTACAAGAAAAATATGTTCGTGTAGACTTTAACTTAAGTATTAACTTCCACCAAAGACATACTAATATTATAAAGAGGTAAAGTTTGTGAGTTTGTGACGTTGTAGGGGGTAATCTCTGGATCTACTTAACCGATTTGGATGAAATTTAGTAACAGGATAGTTTGAGACCCTAAGAAGGATATAGGATTTTTATCCCGGAAATCATCCCTTAAGGAGGTGAAAATGGGGATGACAGTTTGTATTGGAAATCAAGCTAGGGACGAAACCGAGCGAAGCGAGGGTGAGTTGCTAGTTACTCTATAATATACAATTGAATTTGAAATTTAAATCTTCTTCACGATGAAACGGCTGGACGGACGGACCCTGGACTAACATATAGGTTGTTAGGCCCCTAGGAATTTTCACCCAATTGAAGTGATGATAAAATGCTATTTAATAATAAAACAAAATATATTAAAAACGTATAATACAGTCACAGCGGAAATTACGTCGAAAGTTAGTGCAGATCATAACATACGTTGCGGCCTATCGGCGGTCGTAATGCGCTGACACAAAATGCTCTTTATTGCCTTTGATAGGTTCATAACACGGTCATTGTAGTGACATCAATTAACTGCGATGAATTGGTCGTTTCGTTCCCGGAGCAATATTTTCACTATAAAATATTACGCATTAAAATTAATAGGATTTTCGAAGCCACCAGTCCCGATGTTAGTGTCCGATATAGAACTTACATGGTTCATAAATTGCAGTCTAATTATTAACAAATTAAATTCATTGTAATTATTACCCTATCTAATACTCAAACTAGTACGTGGAACCAATTATCTAATATTTCTAAATAGCAACTAACTGGTACCTACCATTTAGATATCATTATAAAGATCAATTTTTTTAGGCTTAAAATTTGTTTCGTGTTTATTACGGTTTTATTATTATTTTTAATACATGAATATAAAAACTTTAAGTAGACATAATATTATTAAATCGGTGTTAACAATAAAATGATGTCAGAAGAAGACGCTATTAAATTAAAATGTAATGAACAAACAAATAAATTAAGTTTTTAGACGTCTCTAACAATGTTCATAACAGTCTATAAAATTGTAATAAAATGTATCCTAGCAATAAATACAAAAAATAAACGTGTAACCTCTATTGAATTTATAAATATATTTATAACTAGCATTGTCAGTTTTTGTATTTTTCTCAGAAATGAGATATTTTCCCGCGATAAAAAGTATTCTATATGTTGACCCAGATAACCAGCTATCATCATACCAAATTTCATCAAAATCACTCCAGTAGTTTTTCTGTGAAGCCGTAACAGACAGACAGACAAAAATTCTAAAAACTATAGATTCGGCCTCTGTATCGATAATAATGTTTATTTCAATAAGATTTTCCAAAAAATATCTAATGTACAGATTCGGCTTAGTTACAATTTTATTATACATATGTATAGATTAAAAATTAAAGAAGAACACTTATAATAATTTGTGTATATTGAGTACGAGATATTCGTATTAAATAAAAATATTAATAAAATAATGCTAATTGCTATCAATGAAAGAAAACATAAATCAATGTTGTTTTCTTGTAACGATATAATATGACGGAACATATTAATACTGCGTAGTATAATCTGTTGCAATAGTGCATTAATGCATACTAATTAAAATAATATACTTCATTAAATCCGTTAAACACATAAATAAACTTTATACTATTAAAATCTTTTACGCAAATAATACATACACTATACATATATAATGAATTATATGTATAACAAAAAACAACAAAGTAAAATATATTTCAAATAAATGTACATATGTACAATGTACATATAATAAGATAGCCACGAAGTTGAGCCATCATTCGATGTTCAGTTGCGAGTAGTGTTCGGGCTTTAGGTCAGTCTAAGATTCCGCAGAGCGATTAATCACGTGGGTAGACTACGATAAGCGGAGGGTTCACTATCCATTGCTTGTGTTGTTTTCATATTTCATATTATATTTTATAGGTCTTTGTTTAATATATATTATTTAGTTAGCATGTAAATATTATTTATATATAAAAATTTCATTCTGTATGTTTGTTTGGCACTATAGGTTTTTTTTAAATATTCAACTGTTTATTTAAAATTTATGTAACATTGTATACAAATGCATTAAGCATATTCAAATGAAACGATCGTGATTCTCGATTATTGCCATAAAGCCTAAGCTGTCGATGACACTTTGACGGGAATAAGTGTTCACTTCAGTTCTTGCGGTATGCCGCCGAAACGCTTCAACGATCATCTGTGTACACTTCGGCAGAGCTTGCGCGCGCACTAGATCAATATCCTCGACTGCGTCGGGTTCGCACCACGCGAATTTGCTTCAAAATTTGTGGATTCATTTTCCACGATACAAATATATATGATAGGCATTTTAAAAATATTCTATCGCATTACTAAATTAATTATTATAGAAGAGGTCTTATAAAGCCTGCATGCAAAAGGTAACAGGAGTTTATTTCAAAGTTTGCGATGCAGATAATTTATTTACATATAGTGAAGAGTTAGCGAAGCGAGGTAATTTGGTAAGTATACCATTCTAGACACTAACACCATCGTGTAACGCAGTAATTCCCAACAGAATATTCAGCTATGTTGGCTGCAGAATCGATAGCTGTACTTACTGTAGTGCTTTGGCACGCCATTTGTTCGTGCATCAATCCTGCCGTTTGTTAAACAAGTTCAGTGTGTTTAACAGTTTAAGTTAATGACGAAGTTATATACAACATAAACTTTATTTAAATACAAAAAAGATATTAGTAATAATGAAATCTATACATATAACAAAATTGTAACGAAGCCGAATCTGTACATTACATATTTTTTGGAAAATCTTGTTGATATAAACATTATTATCGATACAGAGGACGAATCAATAGTTTTTAGAATTTTTGTCTGTCTGTTACCGCATCACAGAAAAACCACTGGAGGGATTTTGATGAAATTTGGTATGGTGATAGCTGGTTATCCGGCTCATCATATTTTTTTTACTCTTTTGTAAAACTACTAACAACTATGTTAAGTGAATTTAAAAAATACTATTACTATGTTTTTTAAAATATCTAAAAGTCATCGCAATATAAAAATTACGAAGTTTTATTGCTAAACAAACTAATATAATATATTATTTACATTTTTGAAGCCTGCACCTACATATTAAATTTGTCAGTTTTCGCCAGCAAGAAGCTCCTTCAACTTTTTATTAGGTAATGTAAAACGGCAACAACAATTTATAGCAAGTTGCAAACAACTCTAAGTGCTCCTAACCCTGGATGGCACTACTTATTGTACATGAGATTCTAGGTTCAACTACACGAAACTAAAGCCAAATAAATGTTTGCACCGGTTTCATTAATACGAAAATATTAGACAATTTCAAAACGAGACTTTTTAGTAGAGTATTAGGATTTACAAAGCAGTTAAGATATACATGTAAGATAACAGCAGTTGATTCTCAAGTTACTTATTTATAACTAGCAGAACCCGCGGCTTCGCTCGCGCTAAAACTACAAGCAAAAAAACTCTAAAAAGGCAGTTTTCATACAAACTTTCATTCCCTATTTTACCCCTTTATGGGATGAATTTCGAAAAATGCTAAAACACGTATTTTATTTACTTATATTGAAAAGCATTAATACAAAATTTCAAGTAATTCTGATCATAAATATTTTTTTGGATTGTATTATAACGTGTTTTCCCGTTGGAATGAGAGAATCTCCTGCGGTAAAAAGTATCCTATATTACTTTCTAGCCTCCCAACTATCTCCACGCAATAAATCACGCCAATCCGTCACTTTGTTTCGACGTGAAAGAAGGACAAACAAACACACTTTCACATTTATAATATTAGTATGGAAGTATGAATATACAAAAATTCTCAGTAGTAGTGTAGTTGGTAGTAGGGATTAGCATTTTGGCATCATGAAAATTTTGTATATAACGTCAATTTCAATAATAATGGTTCTCATAGTAAAATTCTGTCAACTTGTATTTAAAGTACAGGACTATTTATAGAAGGAGATCCCAGTCTATGTGGTGGATCCCTCACTCTTTTTCCAGACGACTTTTTTTTAAACCATAAAGCCTATTAACAAACACGACCCAGGAGGATTGTCACCAAAGATTTGCTCTGGATAATTTTAATTAAATAGACTGCTCCATCCGCATACCTATTATCAGACAGCATGTCAGTACTACAGGCATTAAATAGTAACTCTACCACATCAGGTATGATCTATGAATGCCATAAGGCCTTGACACAGGTAAGTGACCGGAACGAGATCACCTTACAATGGATCAAAGGCCACAGTAACTCGTGGGGGAACGATAGGGCAGATGAGCTAGCAAGAAGGAGTTCGGACATGAGGGCGATAGGACCAGAGCCCATCGTCTCGTTATCTTCTTGCTGGCTCAAAGGCCAAATTCGACAACGAACTAAACGCCAACACAACAATGCATGGCGTGAAGTTGTAGACTGCAGACAGGCGAAAGAATCGCTTCCAAACATTGATGCCAAAATGTCGAACCGTATCATCAAACTTAACAGACCTCAACTCAGGCAAATAACCGCGGCTTTAACTGGCCACGGACCATATAATAAACATCTATTTAATATAGGTATAACTGACAGTCCACTTTGCAGGGAATGCATGGGGGCAGATGAAACGGCTGCACATGTGATCTTGTATTGTCCAGGTGTAGCGGCGTACTGGGCTCAACATCTTGGCACTCCTAGGTCACTCCCGGAAATTTTCGGCAAGACAAAGAGGTTGCTGAACTTCCTGGAGGAACTGGGATGGCAAGAGTAACAAGAAGTTAAATTCCCATACACGCAAAATAGGTGCATAGTCGTCGAGTTGCGGAAAACAGCCCGAACATACCATACCATACCATAAGTATCAAAATGTAAATAATTTTATAAGAAACTAGCAGAACCCGCGGCTACGTCCGCGTTTAATCTAAAAAAAAACTCTTTGGCTTTATGTTATCATCCCCTATTATACCCTCTTAGGGGTTGAATGTTAGAGAACGCTGAAATACGTATCTCATTATTTTTGCCGTACTCAATTCATGCGGAATTTCATGCAAATATGTCCAAGGAATAATAAGTTTCATACAAACTTTTATCCCATATTTCACCCCCTTGGGGGTTGAATTTTGAAAAATCCTTCCTTAGTGGATGCCTTCGTCATATGAGGAATATATGTGCAAAATTTCAATTTTCTAGCCTTAAGGGTTTGGCCTGTGCGTTGATACATCAATCACTTTTGCCTTTTATATATTATATAGATTTTATGATATAGGGTTTTAAAAATAGCCTGGAGCAAATTTTTGGTGACAACCCCCCTGGGTAGTGTTTGTTAATATGTTTTATGGTTTAAAAAATATATTGCGCCTGGAAAAAGAATGAGAGATCCACGACATAGATCGTGATCTTAGACTATTGCCTCTACCAAGTTTTGTAAAAAGTAACAATGAGATATGAACGCCACTTCAAATTCTCTGCTTTTGAAATTTATTATAAGATATGAGCATGTACTTTTGCAACGTTTAATTCACATTGACGAAAATTTACATTTAGGAATAATTGTATACATTACGATATCAATGTCTCACACTCTTGAGAAATTACTTACAAAAGTTGTGTAGTAAATTGTAGGGGTCAAATTTAAAAGCAAAATATGGAACTCTCACAGGATTACTTGTTCCATCTGTCAGTCTCTGAATCTACTTGTCGGACGAAGTAATTTGGTACATATGAATACAGAGATGACGATAATAAATAAATATTAATTTTTAGGTTTTATTTTAAAGGAAAAAAAGCATCACACATTAAACTATCTTTCGTTATGTTCGCTCGTAAAATGAGAAATAAAAATATTATTATATTTTATTTAACTTTTATTGTAAAGTAAAAGATGTTAAAGGAAATCTATGAAAAAACATTTTTTATTTTATTAGTATTCCCTCTGTCAAAACACAAAATTTTTTTTAGAAACTACCAAGCAATTCCAAACCATTAAAAATGATTAAAAATAAAAAAATCAATAAACCTCATATGCAAATTAATTGTCACTTAACGATTACTCGTACAGGCGTGAAGCATTCAATCGAGTAATCATACGCCAAAATGCCTTAAATTATTTTGGAAAAGAGCTGATAGTTTTACACTGCTGGACCGATATTAACCAAACATAGCTAAGAACCCTTCCTACTAACACCCCTCTTTTTGCGTCGGGAGTTAAAAAGAACTTCTTCTTCTTCTCCCTGCCCATTTCCCAATTACTTGGGGTCGGCGCAGTACATCCTCTGTACTGATGAAAGGATTTGGCAAAAGTTTTACGACCGGCCGCCTGCCTGACGTCAACCCTCCTTGGGAATGCTATTGTTTATCGCGGAATATGTCTTATGATATGTCTCTTATATATATCTCTGATTATGTCTTGTAATATGATACATTTTCGATATTTTTGTCTTTTAAACCTTTTTTTATACTCTAAATTAAAGTTTAATGTTATTTTCGTATATATTTTAAAATAAATTTTAATCACACTATAAATTTTGGTTTGACTTTGTCAAAAAGAAGTTAGGGAGTTAAAAAGAACTACAAAGAAAAAATAGAATACCTACAAGGCTGAACATTAGTATAAGCTTAGGGGACAATATAATTGAAAATAAAAACCTTTGTCTTTATGTTTCCTTTTTAATCCGACAAATTATGGAATACTCCGCCACGCGAGTGTATTTGGCACTTGACCAATTTTTATTTATTAATATCGTATGATCGATAGAATCGTTTGGTTATAACGCATAGGATATTTAACTTTTCGCAATTTAAACATATCTATATTTATAACGGTCATAATAATATATTAAAATATATACATATATATGACAAAACGTGACGTAGTTAAATATGAACGTTGTAGTTATTTAAACCCATTAATCCCATGAATAATTTATAGATATTCGTATAATAAAATTCTGAGTCGAATGTTTTTTGTAAAATCTTATTGATATAGTCATAATAATTATCGATACAGTGGTCGAATCTGTAGTTTTTAGAATTTTTGTCTGTCTGTTTGTCTGGGAACGCATCACGAGAAAATCACTGGACAGATTTTGATTAAGTTTTGTATAATGATAGCTGGTCAACATATAGGATACTTTTTACTGCTGGAAAATATCTCATCTCTGAGAAATCTGTACTAACCGTTAAAACTTATCTAGGGACGAACCCGCGCGCAGTGAGGGTGAGTTGCTAGTCTATACAGATAAATAAAATTGAATTGTCTATTTGTAATGTCAAAATAACATCTTTTTACTAAATGCATATGAAATTATATACAGTCCTTTAAGAAAAATACTATTTTTAAAATTTTTGTCTGTCCGTCTGTTTGTTTGTTCCGGCTAATCTCCGAAACTGCTGGACCGATCTTGATGGTTTTTTTACTAGCAGATAGCTGATGTTATAAAGAGTAACATAGGCTACTTTTATTTTAGAAAAATAATTAGCCTTCCGTTCGAAAAAATTAAAACGTACCTACGGACGGTGCGTCACTAGTGTCCTATATTTCATATAATCAAACATAATTTAATGTCGGTAAATGTAATCATAAGCCTTTAATGCCTTGTTTACTTATTTACAATTTAAATACTTTGCTATTCACGTGCATTCAATTTTAATTATCTTTTAATATGAGTCATGACACTCATTAAGTACCTACAATTCAATTAACAAAATAAAATATACGTATACAACAATCATTTGACGTTTTAAATTTCAAGAAAGATCAAACAACAAGGCTCTGTTCTTATTATGACTAAACCTACTTATGTTTTTGTACAAAACTCCAAACAACTTTGTGCCTATTATGACTTGTTTTCAAGAATAAATTCTATCTACATAACTGAAGCCCTAATAAATTATGTAAGAATTTGATTACGTATTTTGAGAGAACTAAAAAAAGGCATTCTTATAATAATACTAATATTTAGGTCTTTGGTTCCGCTTGCATGGAAAGTATATCGATTTAAATAGCTTATGTTAATCCAGGATATACGCTTTCTCCATTTAGAATTTAACTTTAATCCGTTAAACTATTTTAGAGTAAAACAGTGACAAAAACCACATACAAATAACAAATCGCATTAAGAACATTAGTGTAATACCAACGGTGTTCAGAAGAACTCAAAAGTAAAATTAGAATAGATGAAAGTTTTAAATAAAACTATCTTTTCTGATTATTTCGCGGATTTATTTTTATTTTTGGTTCCCGACGTTTCGCTCGTTCAAGACATGTAACACCTCAGTCTCTCCCGTGACCATGGATGCTGTAAAGCATTCGAAACGTTGGGAACCAAAAATCAAAATAAATCCGCAAAATAATCCGAAAAGATAGTTTTATTTAAAATGTCAAATATTCGCGTAAATCTAAGAAAGTAGAAGAAAGAAAATAGGTAAAAAGAAAGAAAGTAGTAGAAGAAAGTTTTTAAAAGTGTAGAACTAAATAAAGAAAGCGGTCATTGCAGAAAATCTTGGCACCGAGTAAGGTACCATACTGCCGTATACACAAAGCGTAACCCAACGTACTCAGAGAGCAACAATAGAGAAGTGTTCGCAAAAGGTTACAATGACATGGGTGGGTGTTGCATGGGGTTCATTGAACGCCATTGTGGATTTTCAGGTAAAAGATAACTTTTATTTTATGCAGTGATTGAAAAATATTTTTAGCTTTTTACAATGCATCATAATATAAGGTTATTTCGGAAACAATATTATAAAAAACCAATATCCATAGTGTAATTTAATAGGTATTTTTTTTAATTTGATAGTTATATATTTTGGACATTCAGCAGTTTTAGTGATAAGTAATATTGAAATAGTTATAACATGTGAAGCTAGCTAGCTCTCCAACTGTGTGTCGTGTTCTTGACGCACACGTGTTGTCGCAGTTAAATATAACTGGGGGTTCAACGCACGAGGGGGGCGCAGCGTACGGCTAACCTACTACCGTATATTACTAACGGCTGTGGAGATTTGTGATGTTGATGTTTATCACAAGCGATTTGCTCTGATAGCTTGTTTAAAATAAAAACACATTTTTTAAATATTATGAAATTAGGGAAAGCAAGAGTTATATAGGTAATATTCGCATAAAATTAATCAATCTATACATAGTATAAAACAAAGTCGCTCCAGCTGTTTGTACGCTTATATCTTTCAAAGAAATACTCAATACCTGAACTTGCCCCGACCCGGGACTCGAACCCACGACCTCCAGATCTGCGGCCGTACATGCTAGCCACCAGACTACCGAAACAGTTAATTACTCACATAGTACAGATGGTGTTAAGATAAAATTTAATTTTCAATCCAATATAATGAATCAATAAGTTATATAGGTAGGTACTCCAATAAAATAAATAATAATATAGGGATGCATATTTTAGTGGAAAAAACTCATATTTATAATGTATAAAAATTATTTCAAGTAAATATTTTTTTAATAATATTAATTTGATATTATTCCATCGCTCATTTAATTAAATAAATATTTACAAAATTAAAAATCCAGGTGCGTAAAAACTAAAAAGTGAACTAAAAACTACAAGTTCACTAAGGAACATAGTTTTATGCAGTCGGAGAGATATAATATATATCATATACATGCTACATTTCCTTCATCAACTGGTTTCCATCTTTTTTTTTGTTAATATTTTTTTCATTTGTTGTTTTATTTGTAGTTAATTACATTTAAACATATACATATGTTGCATATATTTGGAAGCTATTTATAAAATCTTTTATTTGGATACCCCACTCTATAGGTTTTAAGGAATAATAATTTTTGAAGACATAATAATATGGTGCCAAAAATTGGCCATTTTAATTTTTATTATTTTGATATACCCTTACGCAGTGTCACTCTCAAATTAAGACGAATCTAACGACACCTCTTAAGCTAATATTCATCAAGCCGTTTAGGCTACAGAGCATACCAAAAAATATACATACATATGAAAAACATAACCCTCCTTCTGGTGCAGTCGAGTAAAAATAAATGAAAGAAGTATTTTTTTTATTAAATATCTTTTTATATTTGATTTATTCTTTGAAATATTCATATAATAGTTTAAATAATTTTTAATTGATTTTATTCACTTCCGTAACGTACCGCTTCCGTTACAAAAACTTTTTTGAGTTCATTACTAATTACTTATATAATTCAACACATACCTATAGATCAAGAAAAAACCATAATTATAAATATATTATTATTTTTTAATATTTATCTTAATTAATAATATTTTATTAATATTTATCTTAATTTAAATTAATTATATTTTAATATTTATCTTAAATCTTATATTATTTTATTTATATATTATTAATTTATTTATATTAAATTAGTACATTTTATATTTTATAAAAAGAAAAACAATTATGACAGATGATCATTATTTCTCTTGTTCTTCTGATGAATATGAAAGTTTTGGCAGTAATAATACATCACTGTCTGACTCAGCGCCGCTTGCAGATAAACTTACCAATGCTCTAGATAGTAGATCGGCTTCTCTTTCCTTAGTGCATATCAACGCGCAGAGTATACTTGCTCATTACACCGACTTTCTTGCATCTTTTAGTACCGGCATAGTTGACTGTATACTTGTGTCTGAAACCTGGCTTAAACCATCTTTACCTTCTACTAGTTGCTCTCTCCCAGGTTACACATTATTTCGTAATGACCGCACTGGCCGAAGTGGAGGTGGTGTAGGTATTTATCTGCGCTGCAGCATACCGGCTAATGTTGTATCTTTATCCCCACCACATTCCTCGCGATCTCTTGAGTATCTGTTCTTAGAAATAATTATACACCATAAAAAAATTTTACTCGGAGTCCTTTACTGCCCAAATGATAAAATTAATTACTTTACAGATTTGGAATGTATATTTGACAGCCTCTTAACTGTATATGATGAAGTGATATGTATGGGTGACTTAAACACTTGTTTAATAAAAAATGATACAAGAGCCCAAACATTAAATGCATTAAATGAATCTTTTAATCTACATATTCTTCCTTTGTCTTCTCCCACCCACTATTTTCCTAACTGTAGGCCTTCTCTTATCGATATAATTTCCGTCTCTAAGCCTAATCTTGTAATATCTCACGGTCAGATGACTGCCCCTTTCTCCTTCCATGACTTAATCTACCTTTCATATAAACTGCGGTCCCCTAAGGCTAGAGGCAAAATTCTTTTCCAGCGCAATTTCAAGCATATGAATCTGGAACGCCTAAGAGAGGATGTGTTGAATTGCAACTGGTCATCTGTATTTTCATCAGATAATATTGATTATATGGTTGAGTCACTAACTGCTGAGCTGATTAGACTTTACGACATCCACGCCCCGGTAAGACCAGTTCGCAAGAAGCATGCTCCAGCCCCCTGGTTAACACCTCTGATCAAAAGAATTATGGCTAAACGCGATAAGGCAAAATCCAAAAACAAAAAGTATCCATCTGAAGTCAATCTTTCTGCTTACAAAAAACTCCGTAATATCTGCAATAGAATGTGTAGGGATGCAAAACGTCGTTATATTCACGCCAAAATTCAGGATCTCTCCCAAACGCAAGTTTGGAGATTCCTTGAGTCGCTTGGCGTGGGCAAGAACTCGAATTCGAGTGAAGTCTCGGTCGACCTTAACAAACTAAATTGTCACTTTGCTACCCCACCTATTACATTACACTCACAAATCAAATCTACTACCCTTAATCAGTTACCTAGTATTGTCCCACCAGACTCGTTTTCTTTTTCTTTTAAACCAGTCTCAGAAGATGTCATTAAGAAATGTATCCGATCCATCACTTCTAAAGCCATCGGTAGTGACAACCTCAGTGCCGACATGATTCTTCCTGTGTTGGACTGCATTGCTCCAGTTCTCACCCACATCATAAACTACTCACTGGCCTGCAATGTTTTTCCATCACAATGGAAGAATGCTCTAGTCATACCCCTACCCAAAACCCCAAATCCATCCAGCCTCAGCGAGTATCGTCCTATTTCCATCCTACCCATTCTATCCAAGGTCCTTGAATCTATTGTCCATAACCAACTTTATTCCTACCTTACTGCGTATAATCTATTATGTCCCTACCAGTCTGGCTTTCGTCCCTTTCATAGCACTGTTGGTGCGCTGCTGAATATCACGGAGGACATTCGGTACGCTATGGATAATACCAAGCTTACTGTAATGGTACTTCTTGACTTTAGTAGTGCTTTCAACTCAGTAGACTTCGATATCCTTCTTGGCACTCTTCGCGCAGTTAACATTTCCCCTGCGGCTACAGACTGGTTTCACTCATATCTCTTTGGGCGCCGCCAGTGTGTGAGAGCTAATGACACCTCATCAGTGTGGTTGGATCTCACGGCTGGGGTCCCCCAAGGTGGCGTTCTTTCTCCACTGCTATTCTCTGTTTTTATTAATAACATATCTCGTGTTATTTCGTCTCCCTACCATCTGTATGCAGATGATTTACAACTCTATCGTCATTGTGAGTTAAACAATTTGCCTGATGCCATTGAAGCTTTAAATAACGACTTAGTTGCTGTTCAAAACTGGGCCGAATCTTTCGGTCTCTTAGTTAATCCAAAGAAGTCTCAAGCGATAATTATTGGGAGCAGTAGGTTAAGGTGCAGAATAGATTGGAACTCAGTGACTGCTATTATTTACTCTGGTGTTCCAATTCCTTACTGTGATAAGGTACGGAACTTAGGCCTCATTATGGATTGCGATATGACTTGGAAACCTCATATCAATGAAGTTAGTAGGCGTATGCACTTCACTTTCCATTCTCTGAAGCGTCTCCAATTTTCTCTTCCCTTCAAAACTAAAGTTATGCTTGCGCAATCTCTTTTACTGCCCATACTCGATTACGCCGATGTATGCTATTTGGATGTGACAGAGGAGCTACTGAATAAACTTGAGCGTCTCCAAAATCTCGCCATACGCTTTATCTATGGTCTGCGTAAGTATGATCATGTCTCCGACTTCCGAGCTCAACTTCAATGGCTCCCTATCCGCCTTCGCCGTGATATGCACATTCTTTCGTTCCTCTTTAATATTCTTCACAATCACAATTTTCCTTCATACCTTCGTTCCCGATTTAATCTGCTTCCGACTCCTTCGCGTTCCAGGCGACCCTGCGTCACATCGATGCTTGATATACCGAGAAGTAACACAAAGTTTTTACAAAACTCTTTCTCGGTACGTGCTGCAGTGTTATGGAACAAACTCCCTAAAATCCTTCAGGAGAGCCCTTCTACAGCTGCGTTTAAAGCCAACATAAAAAAGCATTTTCTAGCTCAATCTTGAACTACTTATATATTTTTCTGTTTAGCATTCATGTACATATGTATGTTTATGTATATATTTATTTATATGTACATATATATTTATATATTTTTGGTATGTATTAGAAACATGTATATATTATATATTTATAATTGTATTTATGTATTTACTTATATAATAAGTATTTAATTAAAATGTGTATATATAAATATAAGTTTTATTTATGTTTTTATTAGTTTACAATTTTTCTCTGCACTTTCTCTTTCTGTCCCGCTACTTAACACTATTTCCCACATACATGGGTTGACTGGAAGAGATCTCTTATAGAGATAAGTCCACCTTTGTCCACGTCTCTTTCAATGCATTTTTTTATGACTACTTTTTTGTGCAATAAAGAATATATGTAGTAATATTGCAAAAAGCTGAGTTACTAGCTGGTCCCTTCACAGGCTAAATACGAAATGCGCGATAGCTCTCGTTATTTGTCGCCACCTCTATTGTAGTCTCAATAGAGCAAGTTGCACTGAATGCTCCTGAAGCCAGGTGAGAACGCTACGAGGCAACAACAAAACGTGTACGTTTAATTCATTGAAGATTGAATAAACGGCTTCGACAATAATAAAGGAAATCACTTTGAATTGGTAAAGGAGTTTAGCATAGATTAATGTTTATTATGTTTTGAACGATCGATTTTACTTTTGTTAAGTGTAATATAGATAAACCTGTGTTGTGTTATTATTAGGTTTTATTTGAAAATAAATACAACTATACGTAAGTATAAAAGTTTTATTATATTAACCCGATTTAACGTGAATAATATGTATGAAATATTAAACAATGTTATTATTACTTATTTAGCATCTTTCACAATAAATAAATTTCATTGATACTTTTACAATTAACTTCGTCCGCGTAAATAATTAAAAAAATATATTCTATGTACTTATGTGTTCAATTCCACGGCGATCGGTTGTACGGCGTACAAGTCATAATACACTTCGTGTAGCGAGCTGTCAGGTAGGAAAGAAACTCACGCGTCCGAGTAAAGCTAGACAAAAACATGGTTTTTTCCATAACGTATTAAATTTATTAAAATATTTTAAAATACTCACTAAAGTTGTATTAGGTAAGTATATCGATTACTAAGACAGATAAAAAGGTCTATTAAATACTGTTTCTTACAGCATTACGTGACCTATAAGTTTGACATTGAAATTGTATGTGCAAGCCCAAGTGTAAACACATCATAAACTAAATACAAAAACTTATAATCAAGTTAAACCTGTAAGTCATTGGGGTTATTTTATGTGGCCTCAATTAATGGCTACAGGAAACAATTAAGTGACACTTTATTTTAATAATCTATCAAATTGTAATCTATACATATAATAATATTGTAACTAAGTCGAATCTGTACATTAAATATTTTTTGGAAGATCTAATTGAAATAGACATTATTATTGATACAGAGTCCGAAACTATAGTTTTTTAGATTTTTGTCTGTCTGTCTGTTACATCATCACGAGAAAACCACTGGACAGATTTTGATGAAATTTGGTATGATGATAGCTGGTTATCAGGGTCAACATATAGGATACTTTTTATTGCGGCAAAATATCTCATTTCTGAGAAAAAATACAAAAACTGCATTATAAGAGTATACTAATATGTAAAACCTAAGAATTTGGTTTTTGGTCATCTGAACGCGGACGGAGCCGCGGGTAATGCTAGTTACATAGATATTTCTATGATTTTATTTATCAAATTTAGTTAAAAAAAACTTTAATTAACTTAAATATGATACTGACATACATACGAGTACATAAACGGAAAATACTTTGTTACTATGAGTGCCAAACCTTCATGCTCATTATACATATTAAAATAATACAGCTGGCGGTTTGATAACAAAAAAGCAGATACGTGCTGCATGTGAATAGAACGCATGTCAAGATTTAGGGTTCCGCCTTGGATCCACATGTACCTACTACACACTGATATATTCACTAATATATTCTTTATTTATGTTCATAATATTTTTATTATAGTTTACCAATTTAACATCTATACTAATATTATATAAAAGTAAATTTTGTAAGTTTGTGACGTTGTAGGGGGTAATCTCTTTAGCTACTGAACCGATTTAGATGAAATTTGGTAAGAAAATAGTTTAAGACCCTGGGAAGGACATAGGATACTTTTTATCCCGGAAATCATCCCTTAAGGAGGTGAAAATGTAGATGAAAGTTAGTATTGGGAATCAAGCTAGGGGCGAATCCGAGCGAAGCGAGGGTGAGTCGCTAATTACTAATAAAAAGATTATGAATGAGTAAATGTATTAAATTGTTACTTTTACACTTTGCACAGTGAAAACGGCTTTTATGAATTTGAGAGATGGTAGCTTATATCCTCAATCAACACACAAGTTTCTTTTATTTAGGTATCTATTCCAGTAGAGCCGCGGGAAAAAACTATTACTACTTTTCTTTAATTTTTTAGTATATGTAAAATTTGGGTTTTCATATATGAAAATTTAATTCTATAAGCTCAAAAAAAAATTAGAAGAGGACACAACATATTAAAGAATAAAAAAAAAACGATACATTAACTACTAAAAGTCAACAGTGACCGAGCCCGGTATTTGGAGAATGTCAGCCACGCGAAACCGATTTGTGCTTGACTGCGTTACAACAAAATAGAGACAAAGAGGTTCGCATAACCTTGGAAGCGTGTGCCTTGCTGACGGACTGACGAACGCGGAAACTGCTAATGAACTACCGTCTACCGCCTACAGCCTTACGCGTACGAACGCTGATGCTGCTCGGTTTTTTTTTATTTCTACTTCCCACAACCTTTAAGAAGGCCTTAGATTATATCACTATATCCAAATTTTAATGCAATTTTTAAAAATAATTTTGCTATAACACTGCTGTGTTTATTAATAACTGCGGAAACTGCATTTTTTTTAATTTTAAAAATATTCTAAAATCTAACGAGGATGATTTGAAGTAGAAGGATAAAGATGTTATCTACTCAATGTCACTGTCCGGACTCATTGTATGTAAAGTATAACGTAAATCCGTTCTAACTTTTAACTGTTATTGCATGAAAGTAAGAAAATTTATTATATTCTTTCTTTATTGCACTTAAAATATGATACAGAAAAAAATAACACAAGTAAACATAGTTCACAAAGGTGGACTTATCTCTAAAAGAGATCTCTTCCAGTCAACCCCTGGTTGTGGAAGATGTCAGCGGGCAATATAGTGCAAAAAAATATACTAAATATATACTAGAAATAAAGGTAATAATAATCACATATACATACATACAGATTACATATATATATATATATTATATATATATATATATATATATATATATCTATATACACACACATATATTTAAAGGAGTCGTAACATTTTTTTTTTTCATTTTCATAATGATAATTCACAACAATTAATTAAATGAAGTTTCGTCAACGTAAACGTCATAAATGTGATCGCATAGTCACGATAAATTGTTTGAAAAAACAATTTGTCAATTATTATTTGTAATCTAAATATCTATACCTACATATAATAAAAGTGGAACTGATCGCTGTCTGTACATGGAAGATATTTGAGAAAAACTATTATTAGGTGATCTTTATTAAAGCAATAGAACCCAAGACAAATGATTTAAGAATTTTTGTTTGTTTGTCTGTGCATTTGTGCGCGCTAATCTCAGAAATGGCTAAACCGTTTTGAGTGCGTTTTTCACTAATGTATTGCTGTAAGTTTCACTTAACATTTAGTATTTGCTTTATTTCAATTGGTTCATAAATAAAAAGTGATGTCAATTTAAAGAAAGAGGCGAACCAGAGTCAAGCGACGGTGAGTCACTAGTATACTAATATAAATAAATAAAATACATAATTTCCTGTGATTTATTTACTAACTCGATTGATGATTTATATTATTTGAAAAGAAAATATAACATACGCCAATGCCCCATACCTTTAAAATACCTTTAACATGTACCAAATGGTAAACAAAAAGGTTCCGCAAGCCAATTTATGTATTTCATTCGATTTGTTCGTTATTTAATTTATATCAATTGTGGAGGAACCAGTAGGCGAGACATATGTAGGTATAAAATGATGAAATAATAGTCACGTGTGCAAAAACGTGAGTTATTCTTATATTTGCATTAAAACAATCTGAGATTTCGCAATTCAGCGGCCTTGTTAATAATAAATAAGACTCAAATCCACTTCTATAAAAATATAGACAATGCTTTATAGTTTCTATATAAATAATTACTTTCTATATTATAACGCTTCATAAACTACAGTTTGATTACATTCTATTGTAAAGACAATTTAATAATAATAACTGAAGTTAGCCGATAATTGAATCAATAATATTATGAATAGTAAGTATTACTATAATAGTATGTATATTCTAAGGGCTATGGGCACTGTTATTGTCAGTTTGGGCTGTACATTAGAGCGCGAGTGCGACAAAGTGCTCAGGCGAGTATTCATGGGTTCTTGTAGTGGCCCTCTGGCACTAGCCACATGTTTATACACCCGCGTACAGTGAACTCTGTGTCAGATAAAACGCTGATGGTTCGAGGAAACGGGACAACGGCAAGCGGACGTCTTCGGTGCATTGCGCTCAATGGAAATGTTCCCTTGAATATAGAAATACTTGTATTATTGTGAAACTGATATATTAGAACATGTTACCTAACTAATACAATCCATACTAATATTATAAATGTGAAAGTGTGTTTGTTTTTCTTTCACGTCAAAACGGCTTAGCGGATTGGCGTGATTTTTTGTGTGGAGATAGTTGGAGGACTGGACAGTGACATAGGTTACTTTTTACCGCGAGAGATTATCTCTTTCCCACGGGAAAACACGTTATAATACAATCCAAAAAAATATTTATGATCAGAATTACTTGAAACTTGGTATAAATGCTTTTCAATACAATTAATTAAATACGTGTTTTAGCATTTATCGAAATTAATCACATAAAATTTGTATGAGAGCTCCCATTTTAGAGTTTTATTCGTAGTTTTAGCGCAAGCGAAGCCGCGGGTTCTGCTAGTTACCTATAATAGTAAGAACTTACATTCTAATAATTATAATTACATACATTTTTTATATTACTCGCTTTTATTGGCCATTTATTTGTCGTTTAAAAACTTCAATATTAGCAACTATGTCTATTACGGGTACAACTTTGTTGTTCTCTTGTTATGATCAAATTTCAACACGTTAAAGCAACGTATTAAATTATATCTTGGACACGTTTTAATTTCTGTAAAGTTCAATTGTCAACAAGAGCATCTCAAATTCCGCAGCCACCGTGCTGCTACTGCGAACGTCGTGGGTGGTAACGATTCTAATATAAACGTCTACTGGTATTGGTTGACTTAGTAAGTTTTGTTTCTTTGTATTTGAATGGTATGACTTCATCTTTTTTCGATGTAGTGTTAATTAAATAGGATACCATATATATTTTCATGATCTTATATACATATATATATACATAATTTAAATTTCATTCACGTCTGTGCAGCGTCATAAATATGCACTATTGTTTAGACTAATAACAATAAAAAATAATAAGATTATAAGAGCTAAATCAACTTATGCATACTATTTTAAAAATCTATAGGTAGCAGTTAAAAAATTATAAACTCAGTGGCCAATTTTTCTCTTTAAGTAGTTGTGTAAACAACAATCATAAATTATATCAAAGTTTATCTAATCCGTAGCAAAAATTCTAAACTTTCCGATAAGCAAAAGTACATTTTAAACTCAATAAAGCAGGGCAAGACAGACGAGTTTTAGCAAATTGGATCACGATCGCGATGAAAAGGATACAAAGTTTTAAAAGAAAAAGCCACGATAGTGAAGCAAGTTTCAAGCGTTCTTTATACTCATTTTATAATAGAATCTCTTTTTTAATACTTGATTACTTTGTGTTTTATCTTTTATTTCTTGAATTCATATATTTTACTTAAGAGTTAAATTCTTTATGCTAATCAAGATTTGTGAAACATTTAACTTTCTAGTACAGTACTTGGAAGAAGTAGAAAAAGAAAAGTAAAAAAGAAGAACAAAGTACCGTGGAAGAAGTAT
Source organism: Brenthis hecate (assembly GCA_951806755.1). NCBI lineage: Eukaryota > Metazoa > Arthropoda > Insecta > Lepidoptera > Nymphalidae > Brenthis > Brenthis hecate. The sequence continues at coordinate 1,671,351 of OX638279.1, read as the reverse complement.
TGAGCTTTATAATATTTTATTTTTATTTCTTTGATATATGTATGTATGTATGTATGTATGTATGTATGTATGTATGTATGTATGTATGTATGTATGTGAGACATATTTACGAGTTTATGTATCCCAACATTAATGCATTATTGAAGAGACGAGAGAAACGCTATAAATAAAAATAATACAAAGATAGTAGCAATAAAATTAATTATCTACTTCTTTTATTGTGCTATATCATATATGACTTGTAATATTTCCGATTTATTATTTTCTAACTAATAATTTGTTTGGATTTTAATTTTAATTATCAATACTAATTTATAAATGTGAAAGTGTGTTTGGTTGTTTGTCTGTCTGTCATTCTTTCACGTGGAAACGGAATGAATGTGTCATAAGTTACTTTTTACAGCGGGAGATTATCTCATTCTCACGGGAAAACACGTTATAATACAAACTAAAAATAAATGTATGATCAAAATTACTTGAAACTTGGTATTAATGCTCCTCAATACAATTAAATAAATACATGTTTTAGCATTTTTCGAAATTCATCCCATAAGGGGTATAAATAAGGCATGTAAGTAAGTTTGTATGAAACCTAACTTTTTAGTTTTGTTGTAGTTTTAGCGCGAACGAAGCCGCGGATTCTGCTAATCTATACTAATATTATAAAGAGGTAAAGTTTGTGACTTTGTAGGGGGTAATCTCTGGATCTACTCAACCGATTTAGATGAAATTTGGTAAGAATATAGTTTGAGATTCCTTCCCAGGATAAGATAGTTTTTATCTCGGAAATCATCCCTTAAGGGGTTGAAAATGGGGATGAAAGTTTGCACGGGGAATCAAGCTAGGGACGAACCCGAGCGAAGCGAGGATGAGTCGGTAGTACTTTATAAAGCGATGTTACGATTGTAATACAAAAATAAAAATATTATGTTGTCAATCATAATATAATAATTCTTATCAGTTCTTCTGATACCAGTATAAGTAATAATCGATACTAACGAATTGTCTCATTACACAGATAATTTCTATATCCAATCTCTGTCATTCGTGCCATATCTTACCATTTTCTATCGTGTAGTTGTTAGATACATCTTAAAAACATGTTTATAAAAATTAAATTATTAAGTTTTGAAAATGAACCTATCGGTAAACTATTAACGCAAGTATCTAATTAATCACTTCATTAGACCTTATATCACTTTAACAATCATTATTATCATATTCAGTGGTCTTTTCGAATATTATTATTCACTAGCGACTCACCCTCGCTCCGCTCGGGTTCGTCCCTAGTTACTTTTTAACGTTAAGTAAAGATTTCTCAGAGACGAGATATCTTCCTACAGTAAAAAGTATCCTATATGTTGACCGAGGTAATCAGCTATCATCATACCAAATTTTAACAAAATCTGCCCAGTGGTTTTCTCGTGATGCGTTCCGAGACAGACAGACAAAAATTCTAAAAACTATAGTTTCGGCCTATGTATCGATTATAATACTATTTCAATACCATTTTCTGAAAAAAATATAAAAAGTACAGATTCGATTCAGTTAGAATTTTATTGTATAGATTGTCAGCTTAATCAAAATAAATTACGATATCTCATTTACATAGAGTTTAAATGCGTTTTAATAAACTTTGATATTTAAAGTCAGCTGTTTTTAAACGATTACCTTTGGTTTGGTTTTAATCATCCACTATCCCCCACCACCATCATCACAATTCAATTTCAATCAAAAAAAAAAACAAAGTCTATTACACTTAAGATTTGAGACAATCTCTTAGATATATTATTTTTAAGGATGCTATCGTTTACTTAAGTTTTAAAACTACATTTATTTATAGCAAAGTGTATGATGAAAGCATTGACAGTTTGAAATTTCAGTATCTTTTCTTTCTACCAATAGATTAAATGTAAGTCTTATATATTAAAATAACTTCAACATATTATTGGCAGACAGGGCTTTGTTAGGTCTACATATTTGGGGCAACGGCCTGATAAAATTATGATTGACGCCTCCATCAACATTATCGGTTACAACGTTATTTAATTACGTATAATGATCTATTTTAGTTCGAATAACAATAACAGCTACAATATAGAATCAGTCAATATGTTAGTGTTTGTTTCGATTTAAAATCGTATTGTTAAGACCATTAGTATAAACAAGTTCCAACTTATTATCATACTGAAAGCAGGTGTTGGGCTGTTAAAAGGTGAATATGTTTATTTTAAGAGTATACTTATTAACGGTTTACACACACGTTGGTTAAATAAATTTTACTATTATATTATTTATATGGACGTATTAGGTTCAAATGGTTAAATAAATGTAACATGAAATAATATAATTAATGTCACTACAAGTCCCCGTATGATCATGTAAAATATGAGTACAAATGCTTTCACAATAATAACTGAACATATGTAGTAGTACCTAGTTAGGTCAAGAGCAGCTGGCATCCCAGCCAGTACGAACCACCAGGGCGGCAGCGGCGTGCACATCCGCTGCGGGGGTGCCCTCACGCGACCATGCACCGCTGCTCTCCGCTCACAGTTCGAAGCACAGACATCCAACACTATCACTCCACCAATGTCAACGTCGTGTCATGGTCCAGCGGATCACTATTGACCTGGTTCGGCCAATATGGCGCAATTCTTTTGCTACTTCTATTACGTATGTCAGTTTCCAATATCAAGGTTAAATCTTCTTCATCAAAACAACGAATTCCATATAGTTAATAGGATTTTCGAATAAAGTAATACACCAGACACATGATGAAAAAATAAGATCCGAGTGTGTCAGGATTTTTCAACTTCAACTAAGTTTGGGGGAGCCCATAATTAGGGGGAGCGACTGACTCAATGAAAAGAATAAGGGTTGTTATAGCAGCGTAGGGTCGATAAACTTTTTTCAAAGGGCCAAAAAGTAGTCGATAGTAATGGTATCACCTTGTGGTGCGTCGATGTCGGCCGAGTTTCGTGCGTTAGGGGTTAGAGGATTATATGTAAGGGTAGGTTCGCGAGACGTGCGGCACGTGGCGGTGCGAAGCGCTCGGTTCGTGCGTCGCTCCGGTTTGAACTGACGTCGCTAGTCGGTCGGGAACGTTTCGCGGTCCAGTAGCGCGCGCGTGGCTGCCGCCCGCCCCCTCGCGCTCCATGTGCCGCCCTGTGTGTCCTATTGAGCACCACTGTGCCATCACCGATATCCACAATTTGTTCTAACAACTGTATTTCTACACACATTTCTTCGCAAAACCTAGCTACTTATTAAAATTATTTTTTATCTATTTAAACGTCGTTTTGGCCAGATATAACACTTAAAAAAATAAAAATATATGAAATATGTTATGTTTAAATATAATTGCCTTAATTGAATTATGAGTTTACTTAAGTCCTTAAAGTATTGAAATCGAGTTTTATTGCGAAACTAATAATCGTTTGAATTTTAATCTATATGTTATTGATATTTAAAAGTTGTTTATATTAAATATCCATTCTAAAAGGTAAACGGCATATTAAGTAATATAAGAAGTTTTAGATTCTACGAAATACATTATGCCATAAATCATGACTATTTACTAAATACATAAAAGTAATTTGTACATGTTAAAGTTCAACAACCTATTATGATAGTTTGGTATTAGGTTGGTTAGGTTGGTATCTGAAATGCGTATAGGAAATCAAGAACGCACTAACTAACCAAGAATTTACCACCCCCGGTAGTCCCGGCACGTACGCATAACATTGCCCATAAACTATTCCGATATCGGAAGTCGCGCCACTGAACCGTACTACCCATAGAAATTGAGAGATTCAGAAAACTGACAAGAGGAAAATAACTTACAAGCAGCGTTAGTTTACGATCATGGCCCAGTTATGACCGATAATATTTTGTACTGTATATGTGATAGCGATAAATAAGAATGAATAAATAATATCGCGTCTATAAAATTCGATGTCTATATATATTTGTCGTAGAAGAATATGTACAGATAAATTTTCAAAAATATTATGAGTTCATAAAAAAGAAATGGGCGATAAATGGCAATATTATCCAACTTTTATTACATCAGCCCATTGTAAGGTATTTCCTTCAATGTATTTCATTGTATTTTCTAAATAATCATTTTAGTATTTACTTTCGAGGTGTTATGTAAATATAAATTTAATTGTCGACGTCCACAATAAATATAATCAGTATTAATTACTACAATTACTAGGTATCGGTCAAGGAGGATGGATATCTTGCAACATGGCGACTCGTTTGAAAACGTTTAGTAGAAGATACGAAGTAATGTCCTTCACTCATCTGCTTACCGGATAAAAAGGATTTTGTATAAATTTATTTATTTAAAAATAATAAAGAAATATTTTGCAGATTTTAGTTTAGATTATGATTTTGGTTACCTTTATTTTAAAAAAAAAATATTTTATTTTCTGTTTAGTTTTACTCACTTGTTTTCTAATAATATGAGTAGGACCTAGTAGTGATATTAAATGAAAGTATAAATTATGCGTTAAGTACATGCAAAAGCTAGATCGATTTCGAAAAATCGGTATGGTAAATCAGTAAATGAAAAATAAAGATGATTAAAAAAAGTCTTCTGCAATAAAATTAAAAAAAAAAGTTTTCATTAGTTTAGCAGATGGGTTAAGGACGAACTTACTTTAAATTTTAGAGTAGTTAAGTTTTCGAAGAGTTAATAAGAGGTTTAGGTATGAAGGTCTTCTTTTCGATTTAAGTTAACAAACACTTAAGTTTTCGATTTAAGTTTCAACAAAGTAAAGATCAGAGTGTTTTTAAATAAAATAATCATAAAAAATATATCTTATGTAAGTAGGTAGATAGATGGAGTTTAATACAATTACTCAAACATAAAAACAAAAAAATGTTTTTAGGAATGATTTTTTCATTGTATATATGAAGAAAGTTTAATTTAAATGGGACACTTGTTACTTAACAGTACTTACCTAGTAACAGACAGTCATATTTGGTTTTTATAACTTCTCTTTTTAATCCATTTTAGTAAGTTTTTAACTTAAACCAACGATTGAAGTCGTTGTAAAGATTTGAAGTTACTAAGCAAAGTATTTAGGAATAACTAACAAAATGGCTTAAAGGTACGTGAAAATACAAAGATAACAGTAATGATAAAACTTCCTAAAGTATTGATCCTACAGTAAAAATGTATGAAAAGCAATTTGTAGAAAATTTAATGCAGTAATTTATGTAGAAGTAATCGTAATGATATTATTTATATTCAGTTTTCGAGATATAAGTAAAAACCTGGCAAAGGCCATGCCACCTCCCCCACCGTAGCCTCACACCGCACCCTCGCGGGTTCCTAGTTGGAGTGATCACGGTACCTCAAGTAATAGTTGGTACTATATATTTTCATAACTCTAGACATTATTTCCGCTGATTGACAATTTTTACCCTTACTTTCTTACACTATTAGAATAATCATCTACACTCATATAATATTATAAAGAGGTAAAGTTTGTGAGCTTGTGAGTTTGTGACGTTGTAGGGGTAATCTCTGGATCTACTAAGCCGATTTAGATGAAATTTGGTAAGAAGATAGTTTGAGGCTCTGGGAAGGACATAGGATTTTTTCTTTTATCTTGGAAATCATCCCTTAAGGGGGTGAAAGTTTGTATGGGGAATCAAGCTAGGGACGAACCCGAGCCGCTAGAACAAAACGAAAAGAAGTCACTGATTATATTTCAATCAATTAAAACAGTCTGATGTCTTAACGAATCGAATATTCATTCGAATGGAGAAATTGTTTATTTAAAGCAAACGAGGCCGAAGTTTTTATGGTAAAGCGGTATTTTACGCAGTCCTCACCTCGACTGCTATTCAGCCTTCAAGACTACTCACTATTTGAACACCGCGAGGTGGCATTGCGAAAGTTGACAGCACAGTACGTGAGCCGGTTATAGAGTATTGTCATTATGGTTACGTTGCTGATTTGCATTAACTTGCCTTTAGGTATGTCTTGAATTTTAGGGGAATAAATAGCGATTTAACAACGCGAATTGAAACAGCCGAATAATTGATTGAAGTGACATTTTCAAACGGTTTGATTACGAGGAATAATGATTGTGATAAAATCTATTATAAGTCCCTGATAAAATTCGACTGGACAATTACTTTTATTAAAGGCACAAAAAGTTTTGGTAAACTAAAAAAAAAAAGGATATTGAGAAATAAGTAAGAGTGTCTTGTAAAATGTTCTAATATAAAAATGAAATAATTATAAATTACCTTATCTGTAAAACGATTAAATAAATTTGTAATATATAATTTGTAATATACAATTACAAAATGTTGAAAATACTAACAATAATGAGTACTGCTAGTGCCTACTCTAAAATATTTGAATTTTATTTGAAAACAGCTATAACCTATAAACCACTATAGATCCAATCAGAGAATGGAAATATAAAAATATGTGAATACTTAGTAACCAAGCGTACCCACGAGTGACAGCAAGGTTGCGGTGGGTGGCGTAACAGAGTACAATGGTACATGCAAACGAAAGAATCTTGAATTATCAGATCGGCTAAATAGGACACTCTGATTTACATATAACATCTTTATATGAGAACTAGACTGCCCATCCTCGTTAACAACCTTCATTTTTAGCTAGATTTTCTAGATTGTTCCAGTGTGCAAGGCCATATCACGATGAATTTATTATTATCTTTTAAGCAGAGTCTCAATTTTTTTATAAGCCAATAAAATGTTCTATTGAAATTCTGTACCAATAAAACTAGAACTATACAATATTATGATATTCTGTGCTTAATTTCATTAGTCAGTTAAACTTAAAAATAAGTGAAGTAATTAGCTTCGTATCAACACTAAGAAAAAATTTACAATTTGTCAATTATTGCAATGTCTTTCAATTCTTTGTTTTCATTCCGTGGCTCAGGGCTCACTGATAACGTAAATAAATTATTGTGTCGATAATGAAATCAAGTAGAATTTTCTTTACGGATGTCTTTCGCCTAAAAAATGAATAAAATGAATCCAAATTTTAACTTCACTCGAATCCAAACCGCGTTTCATGATACAGGAAAATTAAAAAAAAAAAATGGTATACAGTATTAATACTTTAAACAATTAAAGGTTTTACTAAAATTACTATTTCATGTTAATAAGTCAATTGGTTTGAATGATAAATTATATTTTAAATGACATTTATAATGTCACAAGTTGCTCTTTTAATGTTCACTCTATACCTATAGTTTATTTGTAATTCTGCAAATATAATAGGAGGTCATGTATGTTTAACATTTTTTTGCTATTATACTTTATTGCTAGCCACAGTACGTGACATTTCTCACGAACGTATTTTTATTTAGTGCTAGCGACCCACCCTGACTTCACTCGGTTTACGGTTACGAAATATCGTCGGATGTCGGAAGGCGACAAGACAATTAAAAATGAAATACACTTCGAAGATTTGATTGCAATCTTAAGTATATAAGTGTTGTTAAGTCTCATTGATATTTAAAATTCTAACAATCGATGATATAGCTACTAACGTCCCAAACATATTTGAGAAATATTGAGTACTAGTTTTTATTTTTAAACGCGGATTTTTCTCTTAGGATTTTTCAAAGCTGCTTCAGGGAGAAGAAGTAACACGTTCAAAACGTATACTTTATAATGTATAATAGTGTTTAGGATGATAAATATGTTCTTCTTCTTCTTCTTCTCCCTGCCCACTTCCCAATCACTTGGGGTCGGCGCAGTACATCTTCTGTACTGCTGAAAGGATTTGGCCAAAGTTTTACGATCGGCCGCCTCACGCCTGCCTGACGTCAACCCTCCTTGGGAATGCTATTGTCTGTCTTTGTCTGAACGGTGTCGCGGAAGTCTTTTTTCTTTTATTAATGTTATTTTCGGATATATTTTAAAATAAATTTTGATAATAATTATTATTATTTAGATAAATAAATATATTAAATTCATAAATTCTTTTACTCTTGGCAGACATCGCAGAACCTGCACTGCTTGCTTGGTTTAGAAAGAAGCATGAAAATTTGTACAAGATTCCATCTTATAAAGAAGTAGAGAAATAAGGGTTTACCCTTACTTTAGTATTAAATTTTATGCCCTAAATGAATTAGTCGGTAATGGAATTTTGAATGTAAGTATTTTTCCCCGAAATTAGTAATATGGAAATTGGTAAGTATCATCGAGCTCACTGCTTGTTCTACTATAATTTCAAGAGTTTTTAAGGTATAATTAACAATGTAATAATTAACATTACCAAAATAAGCATGTTTTTCAAATATCTTCCTAATATTGAACCTCTTACTTTTACGAGTAGGTCGTAGAAAAAAAATTGGTTAGAAAATATAATACGGATACAGCGCTTAATATTCCTTGACTCATTTCTTGCGAGAGGTTGAGCTCAATTAATCATCGTCAAACTAGGGACATGATCCAGCCCCTACAGAAATCGTGTTACGGAATCTTATTAGATACCTACATAATTGTTTACCAGTCGCAGTCATTGTAGCAATTTACAATTGATCATTAATTGTTAGCTGTCAACAATATTAATAAATTAGTGTCGCGACCACGTAAAGCTGTTTGCGACCAACCAAAGATGTAGATTTGGTTACTTAGCTGTAGTGCGATTGGTTTAGGGACGTGAACGGGAACAGAACAAATAACAACCGTGTTCAATTAAAATATTTGTAAAGCAACGTACAGGATAGTTTTTCATTCGTTTCAGACTTTCTTAGGTAAAATATATTTTCACTGGTGTATTTATAATTTGTAAACGTAAATTACATGTTATGTTAATAAATTTAGTAGTTGTCTATACTGTATAATTGTAAAGAGGTAAAGTTTGTGAATTTGTGAGGTTGTAGGGGGTAATCTCTGGATCTACTGAACCGATTTGGATGAAAGTTAAGAAGATAGCTTGAGACCCTGGGAAGGACATAGGATACTCTTTATCCCGGAAATCATCAATTAAGGGGGTGAAAATGTGGATGAAAGTTTGTATGGGGAATCAAGCTAGGGACCAAGTCGAGCGAAGCGAGGATGAGTCACTAGTCCGTATTGTTATTAATATTATAAATGTGAAAGTTTGTGAGTATGTATGGATATTTGTTACTCTTTCACGCCAGAACGGCTAAACGCATCTGGATGAAATTTGGCACAGAGATAGATTATAGTCTGGAATAACACATAGGCTACTTTTTATCTCCGAACAATATACGGTTCCCGAGGGATAGATTTGTTTTTGTTTTTCTAGTTAGTAATTAATAAGTAAATATCTATTTAATAATAAATATCTCATCCTAATAATACTTAATATAAATGTGAAAGCTTGTGAGGATGGATGGATGGATGGATGGATATTTATTATTCTTTCATACCACAACGGCTGAACGGATCTAGATGAAATTTGGCACAGAGATAGATTATAGTCTGGAATAGCAAATAGGTTATTTTTATCCCGGAAAAATGTACGGTTCCTATGAGATTTGTTCATTGTTAGGGGCTATAGGGACGAACCCGAAGCGAGGGTGAGCTACTATACAATATATGTACATATATTTTAGATTTCTATAACTTACATCGGTTGTAGAAATCCACTTGTTTAACAGCTAAGACTAAGAATTTGGTTGAAACAATTATAAAAACAGTTTCCCTGTAATAATCCCTATACTGATATATATAATTTTTTTTTTAAAGAATCAGTAGTATTCGTAGAAATTTTGTCTACGTTTGTGTTTATGCCGCTGTAATTGTTCGTTAAAGAGAGTGGCTATTTGAGGTTATTGCCCAAATATTTATAGATTATATTATTTCAGGACAGTCATTGGAGCTAGAAACTATTTCAACGACAAGTTGAACGTCCTAGACGCACTCAAGGCCTGGCACTTAGGTACCAGCTGAGTGTTGGTGACCGTCGTGGGTTCAAGGGCGTCGGGTGAATGCCACCACTCATATTTTTTGCGACCGTCACTTGCTTACGTGATGACTGGTCTTATCGAAGCCGGATGAACACCGGCACTCGCTTCACAACTAATAACTTAAGTCATTTACTAGTCGACTATTTGGACAAACATATATCGTAACATAAAAAACACATTAGCTGCTTTACTTTTTTTGTTTTTGTCAACAGTCGATAATTTTTAAGATGTTTAGGAAGTATTTGTGAATGTCATGCTATTTAAATTCGAAAAACCTTACAGAAACGACAATGTCTAGATAAAACTTTCGCCTAAATCTGCAATATTAAAGAAATGTCGCATTCCATAAACAATTTAGGGGAAAGTCTTTTGTTTGGGGTTATTTTTCTAACAAAAAGTTTCACGATGTTACTTTTGCGGTTGCACCTTTTCAACTAGTATCATGACATGAAAGAATAAAGGAATTCCTGGTAAGAGATAACAAGTTACACCTGCGGTAGGCGTATAGCTAACTACGACTAGGTAAGAGGGTAGTCTTTGTTGTCTTCCATCCGAGGCTCGACTCAACGTAAAATTATCTTTTTACTTTTTGCCCGAGTGACTCCCGGTGCGGACCTGAGCAGGTAGACTGGGTATAATGATATTGAGTACACTGTTACGGTCTCTTGGAAACATATTTTTTACTATGGTCCGTTCTAATGAATGTAACACGTGATGTAGGAAAAAGGTATGTTATGTAAGTTTTTCATTTACTTCATATTTATTTGCATTTTACAGACATTGTGGTTTAGAGGATGCGAAATGTTTCGTATTTTTATACGGAAATAGATTAAAATTACGTACGTTAAAAAGTAAAAAAAAAAATACATGTTAAAGTAGCAAGTCATAAATTTTTTATTGATCCAGGAACAAGATATAACTCAATAATATTGTTGAGATTTATAACATAAAAAAAAATTAAAATTATTTACCTTTTAATATTTATAACGAAACCACGAATTGAATATTAATATAAATAAAATCGAAGTCTGTCTGTAATTTTTGAACAGCTGCCTATAATTACCTCATTATGATGTAATGAATTATTGGACAAACTCATTGCAAAGGAATTTCTACGTTTTACCTCGGTCTTCTTATTTGTTTTGATTGTACCTACTTATAAATTATTGATTTGGGTAGTCTTTATTACAGTTGCGTTTAACAAGAATTTTATAGGTGATTTAAAATATAAATATTTAAAAAAGTTTTTGTTTTTTTTAGATATGTAATATATGCATATATAATCCATTTATCCAATTGTGCTAAAACTTTGGTAAGTTGTTGTATGCAAACCTAGGTCAGACGTTAAAATTTAAAATATTATTCTAAATATAGAACAAATAATGCAGGACCCATATTGGATTATTTCAGATTTATTAACCTAAATACAAAAAGCCCTAAGTTAGGCTATGTACTTTGTAGATTTGTCTCTAAATGTGCCTAATGAACAGTCACACTGACTTCTATATTAAGTAACAAAAAGCATGAGGTAATCATCGAAGCAAAGCATAAGTAAATAACCACTAAATTCATAATGATGGAATAACAAATGGACCCATAAAAGCCATAACAAGTTCAATTTGAATATTGTACATTTTTATGTACATATTTGTAGTTATTGATATGGAATACAAGTTAATAATAAAGCAGTATTCTATAATTTAGTGTTATTTTTGCTCTCATGAGCACCACAAAGGTGTGATTTCAGTATCATTATACTCTTAGTTTTTCATTGATAAACTGGTAGTTAGTACGCAGATAAAAAGTAGTTTAAATGTATGTATTACTTCATTATTATTGTTTTTAGTATAAAATTCACTTAAATTGGAGTATCATCCATCTATTGAGTAATAATATAGACATGAATGAATTTTTATAAGCCTTGTATATATTACTCTACCTGAGGACACATTCATCTACTCTTTGTTGACATGGAAAATGCAGGAAATGTAGTGTTTGATTATGTTACATACATATTTTAGCCTTAACTCATTCAACCAAATAGTTTGTCTCAAAGCAAATGTTAGCTCTGCATTAAATTTAAATAATTTACTATTTTTATCTTGTGTTTCAGAAAATTAAAGAACAATCTACCTTAAATTCTTCTATTAGAAGACAATATTCAATAAGCTTATTATGATGCACACAAATAGTCTTTGTGAAACTATCTTCTAAGGTCATCTTAGTGCAATAGGAGACTCTTGTGTATACCAAGGTTCATTGTATTTAGTGATTTTCTTGGACTATATAGACATGAAATAACTAATTTAAGAATTTTAAAAAATATATATTTTATACATTTATTAACAATGATTTTGAATTAAATATTACCAGTTAAGTACATTTTTATAAATCTATATTCTTGACTAGGTACTATGCGGGCTAAAAAATTAAGAATGAAAAAAAGTCATTTGCATAATACATATAAGCCCACATATACAATTCTTCAACATATCTTTAACAGGTATATATTACTTTAAAGTATACTTTAACAGTGTGTAATATGCATGGTAACGATTATATGTATAAGAAACGCGCTTTATGTTTACGATCTATATAAATTGTTGATGTACGCAATGCAACTACGTATAAAAGTTTAATAATTAAAAAGAAAACAATATATAACTTCTGACGCAGTAAGTCTAGACGACTACCACCACTAACTCATAACACACAACCAAATATACATTTTTATAGTAGCACGCCGTCTTTAAATCGATTTCCAATTTTTCTTTCCGACCTAAGCGTCAGTACTCAGTAGAAACAATGAAAAGTTTTTTTACCTTCGTTTTCGTGACTCCACGATGCCGCTTTAGTTTCCCAACGCTGAGTACAGTTACTCACAGCACTTATCATCACAATACTATAAACAGTTTAATTACTATATCTACCATTAAATGATAGTTATTTTTTATTTATTTTACAATTAATTAAATACTAACATAAAATACACAAGCAGGAATAATACAAGCAAGGGTTTGGACTTGACATAAAACAAACCAATAGAAAAAGAGAAGGATAGTATGAGACGCGCCTGCGTCCAATTAGCATTAGGTTGGTAAAGCAGTGCTATAAAATCGGATACTCGTTCAAAATTGATGGTCAAAATATAAGCATTTACAAAATTTGTAATGCTTATATTTACCTTTTAAATTCTTAATTTTATTTTATTTGTATAATCAAAATATATACTATTAATTACTATAAACAACACTTTTGTTCATTTCCTAAATATGGAGATACTAAATTATAAACGTATACTAGAGTCATCTAGAAAGGTTTACCAAAAACTTTTATTCCTAGTATTTAAAAATTCCGCTAGATGTCGGTGTTCTAGTTTGTTTTTATTTAGAATACTCGGTAAAGGTGGCGCCTAGATAGATATGATATTTGTTAATTTTTCGAAGTTAGAAATTAAAATATTATATTATGTAAGAGAGAAAAAAACTGTACATTTTTTTTGTATTTTACTTATTCAAAAATGAAATATAAAATATAGTATTTTTTTCGTGTTTTGTAGTTAACAATAATTCATATGTGAGCCATATAATCAAAATAAACAAAATAGATGTTCCTATGTACCTACTGATATACTTATTATGAAATATGTACTGATATGTTATAATATCATGGTTTAGTTATAAAAGCATTATATAACTATTAAATAATGAAAAGTAGGACAAAACGAGCCATAAGTATAATATAGTATTATGTGATCTTTGATTAATGATACTATGCTATTTATTTTACGCGATTCTTACAATTGTACAGGATACCTACTTATATTTTTACATCTATGCCGTAGTTAACGGTAATAACGCGGATCAAATGTTATTAAAATGGTTAATATTTTTTCAAAAATATAATTATTGAAATCTATAATTACATATAATAAAATTCTAACTAAGTCGAATCTGTACATTAAATATTTTTTGGAAAATCTTATTGAAATAAACATTATTATCGATACAGAGGCCGAACCTATCGTTTTTAGAGTTTTTGCCTGTCTGTCTGTTACCGCATCACAGAAAAACCACTGTAGGAATTTTGATGAAATTTGGTATGGTGATAGCTGGTTATCCGGGTCAACATATAGGATACTTTTTACCGCGGGAAAATGTCTGATTTCTAAGAAAAAATACACAAACTGTAATAATGTGTATAATAATGTAAGATTAGGTTTTACATATACTAATATGTAAAACCCAAGAATTTGGTTTTTGGTCATCTGAACGCGGGCGGAGCCGCGGTCAATGCTAGTCATATTATATTTTTTTTTCAAGAAACCTTGTTGAAAGAGTGACGAAAATGATTGCATTATTCTATAGCTTTTCGAATAATGGCTGGATATTCACGAAAAAATTGGGTAGATGTATTAGGCACCGTAGACTTCAAATATGGGATAACACTAAAACTATGGTAATATCAGTAATCATTTTATTCTCCGGGGACTGCGATATACCTTTTGAGTTTTTCATGTACTTATAGGGGCAGATTACGGTGACATATTTTTATTTTTACGGTCGCTTCAAACAAAGTTACGACCCCAGATTTAATAGAGGACGTTCACAATTTCATGCTAAATTAATATTAATGGAGCTAGAAACAAAACCATAATTCATTTACTGTTTCCTATTTTATGATGTATTTCTCAGACTCTCAGATTTTATTTCTTTGTTTTATCTTTAGGACGTATTTGGAATATATAGAGAATGTAGAGTTCAAGTAAAGCGTTTTAAATTTCTTTGTGTATCCTTTTGTTTTTATGAGCGGTGCGTGAGAGTGGCTGCCGGGTTTTAATGTTTTTCTTGGCTTATTTGCTGACTTAAAAACAAGCTAAGGATTACTTCAATAGGTCAAGTACATTCTAAAGTCCATCTTAAGCTACAAACATATTGTGTTGCTGTAAGTGGAAATAGTCAAGCGGCTGACTCTGATAAGATGAAGAGACCCAAACGGAATCTTGTATTAAATAATATAATGAATCATGCAATTTTAGAAGGTGCGCGAATAGTTTGTTATTTACCTTCCTAACTTATTAGGTAGGATACCTACTCTTAGTTTTTTAAAATTCGCCTTTAATAAACTTATATTATCTACTCGTACTTTGTTAGATTATATCAGTGGTAGCCCAGTGGTAACGAGCTCGATTGGGAAACCGAGTAAAGCGAGTTCAAATCCCGGGTCTCGCACATCTGATATTTTCATGTGTGAATCATTGAATATATCAGAGGTGCGCACAATACAATATATTAAAATAATATGTAGGTATATGTTTTATTATAATTTTATTGAGATTTCTGTAAAAAACCGGTAGAATAATGTAAAGGAATACCGTAGTCCGTTAAAATGTAGAAAAAAAATTGATCGAACAGGATAATTTATTTCTTATGAAAATAGTTCCCATTCTACATATACATAAATATAATTGATAAATAAATTAGAATTCTGAAGAATATATGTATACCTACTTCTTATAAATCAATTATTTAACAACAATAAGCAAATGCCTTTTTGACTTAACATAATTCGTTGGCTCACAATTACAAGGTTCTATGTTACAATTTTAGTACTTATTTAGTTATTAATGCTACAAGGTTTTGTGTCATTAGCTATAGTTTTGTAAAAACAAACCACTAGATAGCGGCACTATAACTACAAAATATTCAATTTTACATAGTTCTATGTTGTTTTTTTTACGATAACAAAATAACGAAGTTCTATGTAAAAAAATACTAAACTTTATTAAAATTAACATAGAACCTTGTAATAGTGAGCCAACGATATGTACATAGATTGATCGTATATATTTGAAAGCGAAGTTCTTTGTAAAATTACATAAAAAACTTTTAATATAAACTATTTTTATTAATACATAAATTGTATAGAGTTATTATACCTACTATCCTTATTCATATAAGTAGTTCATAAAATTATATTTAGAGAACCACTTTAAAAAAAATATTTTTATATGATTATGCTTATCAAGACAAAGGGTAAAGGTTATTAAAAGCAATTCGTTAAAATATTGTAAAAGATAATTAATTAATTAGTTAATTTATTAAGTAGGTACGTTATATTGTTAAAAATTCTATATTAGTTATCTTTATATGTTAGTTATATTTTTTAAAACATGGCTACATTTTTTCTTTATGTTCTTCTTTGCAGTACTTACAAAAGAAAATGTTTTAAAATAACAGAATAATCATAAAATATTTTTATTTTTCCATTAAATACCTACAAGCACTCAGCCGCTCGATTTTTTAACAGTTACAAATAAATTTACCATATTGTTAAATCAATTTTCCGTATTAAATCGGATGACTAAACAAAAGTTTATCAAATGCGTCCTTTTCTTTATCGAGCTGAGGTTACCTTTGCCGTTTTTCAAATTGGCCTCATTTCGTGACTAGCGTCAAAGGAAGCCGAAAGGGCGAGAGGAGAGTCGGCCATGTTTCCTCGAGTGGCCTTATTAGGTCCAGCTCTTGCCTTTGTTGAGCTACCGGGCCTTATGTGTCTTTGAGATAAGAATTGGGTCGACATTTCGTTAAAACATCAAAGTTACGTTTATAAAAATAAATAGCAATTGGCCTCTCAATCTACCTTTCGAGTGTCGCATAATTGAGAAAATGAGTTGGTAATTATGTGCGTCAAAGAATTTTTTTTATATTTCAAATAAGTATATTTGATTCAAATATGCTTTAACGAAATTCTGCAATATAATAGACTGTTATTTTTATAATATACCTACTAATATGAGAGAGCTGTTTCCTGAAAAGTTATAAGTAGGTATTTAGTACTTTAATGTTTTTAAATAATTATCTTTTCGCGATTTTAATTTATCCTGTATTAACTGTAAGTTTAGCTTTTACAAGATAAATTACATGTCAAACTTAGTCAAGGTATTAATTAGACGTCGATGTGATGTCGTGCTCAGTACTTGGAATGACCTGGATACGGGCGGAGGCTGCATCAGGGGTGCGGCGAATCGATGTGTTGCCATGGCGACCGCGACGTCTGCCGAGAAGCCTGCGCTCTACTGTCCCTTTCTGTCTCGCCTCGATATCATATCATACGACGCTGAAGAGAAAAAAGGCAAAACTTCGACTGAAAACACACGAAAACCTACTTTAAGTTATCGGAAATGAGTAAGAATTTCCCCGCTCGGGCCCTCTTAACTGTCTCTATGGATGTAGATATAAATCTTACGCTGTAATATAAGGAAGAAACTGTTTCTACAGTCGATAAAGACAAAAGGGCTGCTGCTGCTTCAGGAAAAACATCCGTAAAAGTAGGGTGTTAGGACTGAAAGTGTTTCTCTTGGGGTTATGTGCTACCTCACCTGTGTATGTGGTGCGGTCGGACGGCACTCGGTGGGTGGCTTACAAGATATTTGGGGTTTGTTCCGAGTCTGTTAACATCTGGCCCCTTAAATAGGAAGGGTAAAGTCTGCGCTTCAGGTCGCTGTAATTAATTATTTATTTTTGTTTCGGTTTGTTTGCGGTCTAATTAGAATGGGGTAAGATTCGGAGATTGAATTTGTTATACAATAGGTACTTTTAGATAAGTTAAATGGGATTTACAAATTACGTGTTTTGTCACATTCGAGATATAAATGTATCAGCGTGAATCATAAAATATATATAAATGAATATGAAGTTAGAAAGTCTTTTGTTATTGACATATATGTTTTTGGAAATGGTATATAGAGGCGATTTTTTTATGTTTATTGATTTTTAAGGGTATTTTAGATACATATATCTCTACCTACATACGATAGACATATAATCTACGCTAACTAGGAAAACGTGTGCTTTATATTATGCATATGTATCTATAAGCTTCTTTGATTAATTCTCAGCGTTTCACAGTGAAATCTTAATGCCATGAAATCGAGAATAAGATCCTTTCTATATTTTAGAACGAGAATTTTATTATATAACACTAGCGAATTAACCTTGCTTCGCTCGGTTGTATCCTTAAGTACAATTTGTAGGTTTCCAATTTTAATTAAAATTATTATAATTTGTAGACACATTTTTATTAGAACGGTAATGAAGCTTTCTATTAGTGAAAGAATTTTCCGTATCAAATCTGTAGTTTCAGGGATTACCACCCCACATACGAACTTACAAATTCTACCTCTTTATAATATCATTAATTTAGATTCTCAATAAGCCTTAAGTGAATGAAATGGTAAATGGCGTCGCTAGAAAGTATTCGAAGTAGTAGTAGTCGAAAGTATTCTTTAACAAACATACATTTTTGAATATGCATACGTACATTAATCACTCATAAAAAAGACAAAGCGACCATGTTCATATCTACATCGGGGTTCATTAAAAAATAGCCAAGGCTTCTTAATGACCGTCCATGTCACGTAACACGCTAATATTTATGTAAATTGCGGAGAATATGATTAGTTGTGTCGCCTCCCCTCTGATAATCATATTTACGGCGGCCCCCTCAGGGGGAACTCGGTCGAGCTTCCTCGACAGCCTTTCCTTGGCACTTCTCAGAACAATTTGTATGCATAAATCTGATGCTTGCGATATTTTTAAAACGATGATTGTCATGTGAATTGGAATAAAATGAATGTCTTTTACTTTTTATAGGTTTTTATTGTGATTTAAAATACTTTCAACAATTCAGCTATAAATATATTTAAAAATAAAGTATTTTATATTGATATTTAATGATAAAAAAGATATTGCTCACATTAAAAAAAATACAGTTAACCATATTGAAAAGAATTTGTAAAAAATGTCAATATGTACGTAGTTATTAATATTGTTATTGACTCTATATAGCGCCTGATTCAAAATGGCATAGTTCTAGGTTAAACAACATGATGTGGTTCCACCCGTCTGTATATATTTATTTAGTTTGGAACGAGTTTTGGATATTTTAATTTAAACTATTAGTTGTGCAATTAAAATATTCATTAAATTGGCCCAGCCATGTTAGATTAATTTGTTTAAAGAAATAGATTCAAACAGACAAAAATAAAAAAATGTAGATTTGATTTTTATTACGTTCCAATTATCTCCTAAACACAAATTTTGTTCATACTTTGATCTCATCACTATTAGAATATGTATAATGTACATATATACGTCGGCGGCCGGTCGTAAAACTTTTACCAAATCCTTTCAGCAGTACAGAAGATGTACTGCGCTGACCTCAAGTGAGGAAATGGGCAGGGAGAGGAAGATATGTCGGAGGAGGATTAAGTAGAAATGAATTATAATTTAATTTGGTATATTGCTCATATTAAAACATATAGAATTACCTATCTATATTGAAAAGAGTTTGTGAAAAATGCCAATACGTAGTTATTAATATTGTCATAGACTCTATATTGCGTTTCATTCAAAATGACAATGTTCTAGGTTTTACAAGATGATGTGGTTCCTTTTTCTGTTAGAATGTAAAACCTTATTATTGTTTAAAGTCACAATGTTATGTTTCGTCAAATCAAATTCAAATTAAGCGTCGAGGCTACGTCTCGAGCGGGATCGAGACGCTATCTTGACATTCGTTGGAGATATGTGTCTTGGTAATGTTTATTGATCGTGGAGGATCGTTGAATCGTTAGAGTGATGTGTGTTGAAGTCGTTGCTCAATTATACTATTAGAATTGTCGTTACAAGTTTACAATATTGTAATTTTCCTCATTAAATTGTATTGAGTATAGAATAATTTATTTTGTGACTGCATTGTGCTATGATAACGCCCAAGTTCATGACGGTAGAAAACGGATACCCCGTCATATATAGTTTGATGATTAAAAACGTTAAAAGTGCTTTTGATATAATACTTTCTTAGTAATTATTATTAAGTAACTATCAGAATCCGCGGCTTCGCTCGCGCTAAAACTACAAAACAAATTTAAAAAAGTTAGTTTCATACAAACTTTCATCCCCTATTTTACCTCTTTATAGGATGAATTTCGAAAAATACTAAAACACGTATTTATTTAATTTTATTGAAGAGCATTAATACCAACTTTCAAGTAATTCTGAACATAATATTTTTTTGGATTGTATTATAACGTCTTTTCCCGTGGGAATTAGATAACGCCTCGTGATAAAAAGTAGCCTATGTTACTCTCCAGCCCTCCAACTATCTTCACACAAAAAAATCACGCCAATCCGTCATTTCGTTTTGACGTGAAAGAACGACAAACAAACAAACACACTTTCACATTTATAATATTTGTATGGATTATTATTTAATAGTAGTAAATAGTATTTAAAAAGTCCTTTTGAATAAAATAGCTATCTTTTATGTTTGAGTGCCAGAGACACTGTAACATTCAATAACTGATTCAATCTCTTTGGCCAATAAAAAATATTACTCAGTGAAACAAGCTGTTATTTACCTCATTTCTTATAATTTCAAATTCATTAAATAGGGTGAATTCATCATTGATGTCGTTGATTGATAATAGCACCTAAAGCACATACAGAAAAGCGAAAAATGATCAAAGAAGTCAAGGGCCCGTTGAAAATTGAGCTCTCGTATTAGATTTTTGAAGAAGTATTTTTTAACTGACTTCCAATAAGGAGGAGGTTCTCAATTCGTCGGAATTTTTTTTATGTATGTTCCGATTATATATAAACAAATAAAATTATATATAAACAAACTGATAGTTAAGCTAACTGACGGTTATATTAACTAACAGTTAAACTAACTCACAGTTAAATTAACTGACAGTTAATCTTACTAGCTGTTAAATAAACTGACAGTTCATCTAACTGACAGTTACCCTTACTGACAGTAAATCAAACAGTCAGTTAAACTTACTAATAGTTATAATAACTAACAGTTAAACAAACTGACAGTTAAAGTATTTGACAGTTAAACAAACTAATAGTTAAGCTAACCGACAGTTATATTAACTAACAGTTAAACTAACTGACAGTTTTACTTACTGGCAGTGTAAATAACTTACAGTTAAACTTACTAACTGTTAATAAAACTGACAGTTAGTCTTACTGACAGTTACATTAAAGACAGTTAAACAAACTGACAGTTAAACTTACTGACATTTAACTTACTGACAGTAAAACTAACTAACAGTTAAAAACTAAGTAACAGTTAAACAAACTGATAGTTAAGCTAACCGACAGTTATATTAACTAACAGTTAAACTAACTGACAGTTAAATTAACTGACAGTTAATCTTACTAGCTGTTATTCAAACTGACAGTTAATCTAACTGACAGTTACCCTTACTGACAGTAAATCAAACTGACAGTTAAAGTTACTAATAGTTATACAAACTAACAGTTAAACAAACTGACAGTTAAACTAACTGACAATTAAACAAACTAAAAGTTAAGCTAACCGACAGTTATATTCACTAACAGTTAAACTAAATGACAGTTTTACTTACTGGCAGTGTAAATAACTTACAGTTAAACTTACTAACTGTTAATAAAACTGACAGTTAGTCTTACTGACAGTTACATTAAAGACAGTTAAACAAACTGACAGTTAAACTTACTGGCATTTAACTTACTGACAGTAAAATTAACTAACAGTTAAACTAACTAACAGTTAAACAAACTGATAGTTAAGCTAACTGACAGTTAAATTACTGGCAGATAAACTAACTGACAGTTAAGCTTACTGACAGTAATAATAACTGACTGTTAATCTTACTAGCTATTAAATAAACTAACAGTTAATCTAACTGACAGTTACCTTTACTGACAGTAAATCAAACTGACAGTTAAAGTAACTGGTAGTTATACAAACTAACGGTTAAACAAACTGACAGTTAAAAAAACTGACAGTTAAACAAACTGACAGTTAAACATACTGACAGTTAAATATACTGACAGTAAAACTAACTAACAGTTATACAAACTGGTAGTTAACCTAACCGACAGTTAGTCTTACTGACAGTTACATTAAAGACAGTTAAACAAACTGACAGTTAAACTTACTGACATTTAACTTACTGACAGTAAAACTAACTAACAGTTAAACTAACTAACAGTTAAACAAACTGATAGTTAAGCTAACTGACAGTTAAATTACTGACAGATAAACTAACTGACAGTTAAGCTTACTGACAGTTATATTAACTGACTATTAATCTTACTAGCTGTTATTCAAAATGACAGTTAATCTAACTGACAGTTACCCTTACTGACAGTAAATTAAACTGACAGTTAAAGTTACTGATAGTTATACAAACTAACAGTTAAACAAACTGACAGTTAAACATACTGTCAGTTAAACTTACTGACAGTTTAACTTAGTAACAGTAAAACTTACTGACAGTAAAACAAACAGTTAAGCTAACTAACAGTTAAACAAACTGATAGTTAAGCTAACTGACAGTTATATTAACTAACAGTTAAACTAACTGACAGTTAAATTAAATGACAGTTAATATTACTAGTTATTAAATAAACTGACAGTTAATTTAACTGACAGTTACCCTTACTGACAGTAAATTAAACTGACAGTTAAAGTTACTGACAGTAAAACTTACTGACAGTAAAACTAACTAACAGTTATACAAACTGATAGTTAACCTAACCGACAGTTATGTTAACTAACAGTTAAACTAACTGACAGTTAAATTAACTGACAGTTAATATTACTAGTTGTTAAATAAACTGACAGTTAATCTAACTGACAGTTACCCTTACTGACAGTTAGTCTAACTGACAGTTACCTTTTCTGACAGTTAATCAAATTGTCATTTAAACTTACTAATAGTTATACAAACTAACAGTTAAACAAACTAACAGTTAAACTAACTGACAGTTAAATTAACTGACAGTTAATATTACTAGTTGTTAAATAAACTGACAGTTAAACTAACTGACAGTTATCCCTACTGACAGTAAGTCAAACTGTCAGTTAAACTTACTAATAGTTATACAAACTAACAGTTAAACAAACTAACAGTTAAACTAACTGACTGTTAAACATACTGACAGTATAACTAACTAACAGTTAAACAAACTAATAGTTATTAGTTTGTTTAACTGTTAGTTAAGCTAACCGACAGTTATTTTAACTTAAACAAACTGATAGTTAAGCTAACTGACAGTTATATTAACTAACAGTTAAACTAACTGACAGTTAATCTTACTAGCTGTAAAATAAACTGACAGTTAGTCTAACTGACAGTTACCCTTACTAACAGTTAATCAAACTGTCAGTTACCCTTACTGACAGTAAGTCATACTGTCAGTTAAACTTACTAATAGTTATACAAACTAACAGTTAAACAAACTAACAGTTAAACTAACTGACAGTTAAACATACTGACAGTATAACTAACTAACAGTTAAACAAACTAATAACTATTAGTTTGTTTAACTGTTAGTTAAGCTAACCGACAGTTATATTAACTAACAGTTTAACTAACTGACAGTTTTACTTACTGGCCGTGTAAATAACTTACAGTTAAACTTACTAACTGTTAATAAAACTGACAGTTAGTCTTACTGACAGTTACATTAAAGACAGTTAATTCAACTGACAGTTAAACTTACTAATAGTTATACAAACTAACAGTTAAACAAACTGACAGTTAAAGTAACTGACAGTTAAACAAACTAATAGTTAAGCTAACCGACAGTCATATTAACTAACAGTTAAACTAACTGACAGTTAAATTAAATGACAGTTAATATTACTAGTTGTTAAATAAACTGACAGTTAATCTAACTGCCAGTTACCCTTACTGACAGTAAATTAAACTGACAGTTAAAGTTACTGACAGTAAAACTTACTGACAGTAAAACTTACTGACAGTAAAACTAACAGTTAAACTAACTAACAGTTATACAAACTGATAGTTAACCTAACCGACAGTTATATTAACTATCAGTTAACCTAACCGACAGTTATATTAACTATCAGTTAAACTAACTGACAGTTAAATTAACTGACAGTTAATCTTACTAGATATTAAATAAACTGACAGTTAATCTAACTGACAGTTACCCTTACTGACAGTAAATCAAACTACCAGTTAAACTTACTGACAGTTAAACATATTGACAGTAAAACTAACTAACAGTTATACAAAGTGATAGTTAAACTAACCGACAGTTATATTAACTAACAGTTAAATTAACTGACAGTTAATTAACTGACAGTTTTACTTACTGGCAGTGTAAATAACTTACAGTTAAACTTACTTACTGTTAATAAAACTGACAGTTAGTCTTACTGATAGTTACATTAAAGACAGTTAAACAAACTGACAGTTAAACTTACTGACATTTAACTTACTGACAATAAAACTAACTAACAGTTAATCTAACTAACAGTTAAACAAACTGATAGTTAAGCTAACTGACAGTTACATTACTGACAGATAAACTAACTGCCAGTTAAGCTTACTGACAGTTAAATTAACTGACTGTTAATCTTACTAGCTGTTATTCATACGGTCAGTTAATCTAACTGACAGTTACCCTTACTGACAGTAAATCAATCTGTCAGTTAAACTTACTAATAGTTATACAAACTAACAGTTAAACAAACTGACAGTTAAACTAACTGACAGTTAAACAAATTGACAGTTAAACATACTGACAGTAAAACTAACTAACAGTTAAACAAACTGATAGCTAAGCTAACCGACAGTTAAACTAACAACAGCTAAACTAACTGACAGTTAAATTAACTGACAGTTAATCTTACTAGCTGTTTTTCAAACTGACAGTTAATCTAACTGACAGTTAATCTAACTGACAGTTACCCCTACTGACAGTAAATTAAACTGACCGATTACTCGAAGACGACTGAACTGATTTGGAATTTTTTTTTTGTTTCGAAGCGTATATATATTTCCCAGGTGGTCTCATTTATCGAAATCGGTGGAGCGGTTTTTAAAAATCAACAATATTTTTTTTTAAATAAATTGCTTCATCGAATATGTTATTAAAAAACTTTCTTCTTACAAATTACCTGCTTGTTATATCGGCACTAAAAATGGAAAAATGAAAACATAAAAAAAACCGAGTTCCATGCACTAAAATGTAAAAAATAATTAAACGGGGTTTTTCATTTAGAATAGATACCTAATCAGATATTTTCGAAGTTGGTGCCAGCCGACAATATTTTAAGATATTGTATATATTATATATATCATTAGGTACGAACTCTAATGATAGTTAAAATATTACCTATAGGTACATCAATTTTACGTATCGAAATATATAAGATTTGTTTTGCATCGGCTGGCACTTATTTCGAAAATATCTGATTAGATTATATTAGAATAGATTATTCTAAATGAAAACCCCGTTTAGTTATTTTTTATATTTTAGTGCCTGGAAATCAGTTTTTTTTTTCAATAGCAAATCGAAGGAGCCGGGTTCGAAAAAACTGAGATATCTACAGTATTTGATTCACGACTTGACAGGCTTGCTTAGAGGAATGTATGTTGGTAGAATATTTTTATGATAATTAATTAAATACTTGTATATAATCGGGTGAATGTTTTAGAAACGCATATATCCTACAAACAATAAAAAACATATATTTTTATTTATATAGCTGTAAATGTGAAAATTAAAGTAATACGTATAGACCTAATATGTATAGAGCATATTATTTTAGTAGGATACAAACTTCAATACTGCTGTGTGAAATAAAATGGAAATGACTAATTACGTCAACTTCCCTTGTAATCGTTTGTATGGTATCTCAGCAACTTGTACTTTTTGTTCTTCAGTTGAGTTTTCCCAGTCCCTCGTGAACTTCTCTTAAACTTTTTTATGCATGAAACTGGCTGTATATGCCGTGATCATAATATTTATAAAAACAGCTTTACAGTAGCTTCACTTATGTTGATAAAGCTTCTGTTTTTTATTTGTATAATATTTATTGGAATTATTAAAAAACTATCTTTTGGGATTATTTCGCGGATTTATTTTGATTTTTGGTTCCCGACGTTTCGAATGCTCACAATTAACAAAATGCTAAAGGGTAGGCTGTCTGTAACAACTATACATTCAAGACATGTAACACCTCAGTCTCTCCCGTGACCATGGATGCTGTAAAGCATTCGAAACGTCGGGAACCAAAAATCAAAATAAATCCGCGAAATAATCCGAAAAGATAGTTTTATTTAATAATGTCAAACATTCGCGTAAATCTAAGAAAATTTTATTGGAATTAAGAGAAAAAAAAATTGAGTATGAATGGTCTGCTCATATAAAAATGTATTTAAATGGCCGAGGCATTGTGTATTGCCTATGTCATAAAATTTTTGTTAAGATAAGAAGATAATACTTAATTTATACATGTTGAATTGTTCATTTAAAATACTCGTACAGATCTAGTATTTAGGTTTAATAGTCAATCTAGATAACACTAATTTGTTATATTACCTATGTATGTAGATATAGCTACACCTACTCTACACTATCTGTCATTGGATACTGAACAAAAGAAAGAGAGAGGTGTCCAGCGGAGACAACGTTCACGTCTTGAACCTGATTGGTTATAATTATTTCAATAAAACGTGTCACGCAATGTTAAAGAAATGTTGGTAGCGAGGTAGTAATGAGTGTAGCGTGTGGGTGGTAGAGCTGCGGCCTGAAATGTTCGTGTCTGTAGTGACAGTTGTCGAGCGGCCGCGGGTCGAGACAGCGCGGTCACTATCGCGTTTCCCGCGTGAAAATCGTTTTCCCCGCGGTCGCCGTGCGGCGGAGCACGTGAACGCAGTGTCCCGTCGACCGCTCGCGTGACACGCCGCGCCCGCACACTCCTGCCCCGCAGCAGGACCGGCGATCCCGACGCCCGCCCGACCCACACTGCGCCCGCTCCGCCGAAACTCGCGCGCGCACCCCGAACGTTCCAAATTTAAATACAAAACTTTTTAATAACTCATTCGGTCTCATTGATTTCTAATTACGGCCAATATCCTGTTTGCCGAAGTGGAGGCGATGCGGTCGAAGGCAGTGGCGAGGCGTCTTCAGGCGCAAGGTGAGTTCGTTGAAAGCACTTTTAAATAATATTTAAAAAGAAAATTCAATTTAATAAAGAAAGAAAATTAACCGGACTTCAGCCTGAAAGGATGCGCAGTAGGTATAAAAGATACAGACAGTGTGATGCGCTCGCCACGCGCCGCCATTGGTCGACGCCTCCCCCGCCTGACAAGATAGCAAGGGCCATCCTCCGTCCACTGTCACGCTCTAACGTACCTCGCGTACATGTAATAGAGTTTGTTTTTCAATGACTCGCTATTGGGAGGGACGATCCCTCTGTTGTCATTTGTCATTGGATGAGCACAGAGGAATTTCATTATTTATTTACATTATGTGCCTCTTGGAAATGTCAATTGTGCTACCGTTTTACATATTAAATTATTTTACATACGAGTATGTACGTGAATTAAGTAATGGAGTTTATATTTATCATTTGTTTTTAGTTTCATTTTTAAAATGTAAGGCAAAGATTTTCTACGTTAGTTCTTTTATGTTACAGATAAGTAGAAATTTTTATTTGTTGCGTTTTTATAGTATCGCTTTCAGCAATATTTATCAACAGTTACTTACTTTACTATTAATCTCGAATTTTATAATAAGGTCTAAACTCTACGGTCTACATAATATTACCTGGAGATGTATATTGTACCATTTAATTTGAAATTTTTAATTTTAGCAAACGTGTTTATGGATGTTTATTCTCTCTATGATGATCTATTTTATTGTACGTACAATAGGTTATATTATTCTTTTTACAATTTAATTTTTATGTACAACATTGAAAATACATCTATACATATAATAAAATTGTAACTAAGCCGAATCTGTACATTAAATATTTTTTGGAAAATCTTATTGAAATAGACGTTATTATCGATACAGAAGCCGAATCTATAGTTTTTAGATTTTTTGTCAGTCTGTCTGTTACCGCATCACAGAAAAACCACTGGAGCGATTGTGATGAAATTTGGTATGGTGATAGCTGGTTATCCGGGTCAACATAAAGGATACTTTTTACTGCGGGAAAATATCTCATCTCTGAGAAATCTATACTAAACGTTAAAGCGTAACTAGGGATGAACCCGAGCAGAGTTAGAGGTGAGTCGCTGGTTACCGTCATAAAATATTTTTACAAAACATAATATTTTCATAGTATCTTAATAGGTCAACGTAATGCTAAGTAACACTTGAGTATTGAGAACTAATAAAAAATTGACGTATTTTTTAGAGCCATTGTCTACAAATTAACCCATTTTAATATTAATTACTTGACCGAACGATGACTTATGTCCTCGTTTTTACAATAAGCAACGACACTCCTGCTAGTACCATCTATAGAACTGTTAAAGTATTGAATTAGAATTATTAAAGTTATTATAATATGAATTCCTTATTTTTATTGTCTGTTTGTCAGTTACTTTTATGCATTTGAGGAATGGATGGACGTAATTTTCACATAGAGTTTATAAGCTAAAGAACGCTTATCTTTTACACCTGTACATGAAGTAGGTACTTTCCATGAAATAATAGTCTGTTGTTAAAGATTTTTAGTGATGCGCTTGAGCGTACGCAAGCCATTAATATATAAAAGAGACGAACACTGTGTATGAAAATAGCATAAAACTTAATTCTATAGCGTTAAATCTATACTAATATTATACAGAAGTAAAGTTTGCGAGTTTGTGACGTTGTAGGGGGTAATCTCTGGATTTACTGAACCGATTTCGATGAAAGGTAAGAAGATAATATGAGATCTTGGGAAGGACATAGCGGGAAAATATCTCATTTATAAGAAAAAATACAAAAACTGCAATGTAAGAGTATACCAATATGTAAGTAAAATCTAAGAATTTGGTTTTTGGTCATCTGAAAGCGGGCGGAGCCGCGGGCAATGCTAGTATAATATATTATTGTTCATTGTTAATGATATGAATTTACATTTATGTCAATTTGAACATTAGAATATCAATATATTCTTATATTATCTTTAGTTTTTATTGAGCCACTCAGAATAATACACTATATATATATATATATATATATATATATATATATATATATATATATATATATATATATATATACGTAATATAATAATTTCAATGATTCTATTGATATTCACCATATCTGAGCAGTTTTATCGTTTCATATTAAACTGGAACATGAATACCTGTTTCGAAACGCGATAGTGTATGTATATGTTTTATATTGTGTGAAAACTATTGATTGTTGCTGTAAGTCGATATTTTTATTTATCTCAATGTCCGTATGTATCGAATTACCAAATAGAATTATTTTGTCTTACTCATAAAATTGCAACTTGCTCTTTGCACATCGTCATATTAAAATGAAAATTAGATATAGTTCTTATCTTAGTTGTTGTCATGGCTATAAATATCTGCGTAGATTTATTTTTTTAATGCAATTACAGAGTTTCAGTGTAAACAATCAACATGAATGTTAGTGAAGCTCGTAGTCGTACGCTCTAAGTAAAAGTATAAAATTTGTAGGTATGTTATATATAAAGCTCTCCCAACCTCGTTTAATATCTGGCCACGTCTTTACGACGCTCATAAACGTCCTCCGGCGAAATCTCATCCCAGTGTCGCGAAATTCGATTCCAGACTCTTTTGTGTGGCTCAACTGATTCGCTTTGGATGTTGTATAATTTTACTCTTCAAATAAAGTCCTTCAAGTCAATGGCCTCATTTACTTTGATTTGATTTTATATATATGAACCAGCGACAACAAATTTTAGAGCGTACGTTTTCAGGACAAATGCGCTGTCTTCCATAAATAACTTGAACAATATTCAATAAGCTCGCGGTTTATTCCTCCAGGAATAGCAGTCGTAAAGTTCGTAGACATACCTATGGACGGATCCTCGAATCACAATAACGCTGGAACTCAGCAGAATCCATAATCTTATTTTTGTACCGCACCGCGAAGCGTGAATTTCGCAATTATGAGAGCATTGACAGAGTTACGCGAATATTGCCTTTAAAGCGATAATATTAGATGCCATTGTCCTGCGCCAAGACTTTCTCAAAATAAACATTTCTTGTCTGTATACGTGCGAATGTGGACTTTATCTCGGAGACGGAGAGTTACGTGGCGAGAGCTCGCGGCGACGCGTGAAAGCGAACTCTCTGTCGTCGGAAGAGGGTCGGTAATGCGTTGTAGATGTAGCACGGCGACATCCATTGTGTTTCCTCCTATAATTTTATCGAAGCTGATTTACGATCGATTGTTCGGCCGGTGGACAGTCGGCGAGGCGTGGTGTGCGTGCGCGCGCGCATGTGTGCGCCGTGCGTGCTTCCACGGCCGTCGTTACTTACCTGCAGATGGCGCTCGGATACGACGCTCTTTCGCCACACAACACCCTCGTAAATTAAGAAACGACGTCTCAGCGTTCTTTTCAGCTTTATTTTATGCATCGTAGAAATTACAGGGCCGAAGTTACCTGCATTTTCGTTTTACTTCCTTTGTTGCGATTTCTTCGTAGCGAAAGCTCTCAATCAACAGTTGTTTATATTAACCTACCATATAGCACCGTGATAAAATGCTTAGCATAAAGGTATTGCTAGGTATTGTGGTGGCAAATTGTTTTCCGGCACAATTAAGATTGAGTTTCAATACTCAATAGTCAATAGGCACTTGGACCGAGTATTTGTTCAATCGATCGGATGTAAAACATGAAATTACAGGTGAAAGTATTATGTTCGAAGTTTACATTTTGACAGATGTTTAGTAACTTTAACAACGTAGTTTTTCCATTTCGTATAGCCGTGTAACATTTTGTATACATTTTTATAGATATAATTCGAAATATTTTTTATTAATATATAGTTTCAATGTAAACTTTGTCTTGATATTCGTAGAATACTATATGTACAATTTCAAATTAAAATATAGTAAATATTTTAATATTTTTACTAGTTGAATATGAATGGCCATGAGTATTTAGGAATTTAACTTATAGTTATCTAATATAACTGGATATTACAAATGTATATTAAAAGTATTGTTAGCATTGACAACTGTATGACCAATAAGGGAATAAGACAGTATCACTAAATAGAATTGAGAGGGAATGTGTGTGAAGGCGAGCTAAAATTACGCAGAGTCAAGGGAACGGGGCCACTTCACGGGTTTCCACGCTTAGTTAAAAGTAATATAACCTGAAACTTGAAAGAAATACTTTGCTTTAGGAATATAAAAAAAATGTTTTATCTTTAGTTTTCATGCTTGGAAAGTAATTTTGAAATATATTACAAGTAGAATGTTTTGTTTATACTTAAATATATATATATATATATATATATATATATATATATATATATATATATATATATATATATATATATATATATATATATATATATATGTTTTCATTATCCATGTATCATTTACGACGATAATGAGAAAATCTTAAAATTCCTATATTGATATAATTGTTTTTAAAAATGATGATTATAAAATAAAATATATTTTTGTTTTAACAATATGTGTTTTCTTTCTTGCTAAAATACATTGATAGAGCTTAGTCAGTCCTCAATAAAAAAATCTTCGTTTCTAAGAAGAAGTTCTGCATTAGTACCCAAATTCAAATAATAAATTGTTCTATTGAAATAATTTGAAACACAATCACCTTTACTTCAAATATCTTTCATAGAGTTGTAACAAAGAAAAATTGCAAAATTATAGTAATGAAATATTTTATTATCGATGGTTGGTGCAACAAGGTGATCTCAGCGAGATGGCCTTATCACTGACTCATATGCTGTTTCATACTTTTCTTATACACTTGAAGATTTATAGCGTACCTATACAAGATATTTTATGGCATGTACTGTATAAATTCGATGTATTGTGTACATATTTTTATTTTCCAAACAAGAGTTTGGAAATTTTTAAATAATAGTATGCTAGCTACTTAGCTACTAATCTCTAGGTACATTTTAACGGCTAGTATGGAATAGATACACTATATAATTATATACATATATTATATACATTATACATATATACATAGGTATGATGAGTTGTTGTGGGTGGTATTATAATGTGTGTTCCCGTGGGAATGATTAATCTCCCGCGGTAAAAAGTATCCTATGTCACTCTCCTGCTCTACAACTATCTCCACAGAAAAAATCCCATCAATCCGTTACTCTGTTTCGACGTGAAAGAAGGACAAACAAAGAAACAAACAAACTTTCACATTTATAATATTAAAAAAAGGATAAATTATGGATATCATTTATGTGTTACCAATTAAAGTGCACTTAGATAAATGATAATTGACTATAGAAATGTACCTGGGAGAATGTTGCCAGTAGCTAATAAAGAATAAAGCTAGTTAGTTTTATTGATATCTCATTTCATTGAAAAGAAATTAATACTTTCTTAGATTTACGCGAATATTTGACATTTTTAAATAAAACTATCTTTTCGGATTATTTCGCGGATTTATTTTGATATTTGGTTTCCGACGTTTCGAATGCTTTACAGCAATCATGGTCACGGGAGAGACTAAGGCTATAGACGTCTCAAACACAGACAGTGCCTACCCACTAGATTACAAAAATGATTTTAAAAATTCAAAAAATGGCAATAGTTGTTGATTTTTATTTCTAAATTTTTTTTAATAAATATTATAATTAAATATCTAATTACTACTAATTAATATTATTTATTTAATGTCTGCTGTTATTATTATAAATATTACAATTTTTAAAAACTTTATTAATTACTAATATTATTTAGTGTTGCTATTATTAATTATTATATTATGTATAAACATAACGAATATTTAAAATTAAAAATATTTATTATTTATCTGAGCGATATTATTGTTTTATATATAATTTAAATGAAGTTAAAATATTAATTTAGATTTCTATTATTTAAGTTAAAATATTGAGCAACACTATTGCTACCTTTATAGACAAAAAATATAGGCAAAAAATATATTAATCAGAATTACTGTCATTATTGCCATTTATTGAAATTTTTGAAATCATTTTTGTAAAATAGTGGGTACGAACTATCTGTAGCAAGTATGTGTTTGAGACATCTATAACCTTTCTCTCCCGTGGCCATGATTGCTGTAAAGCATTCAAAACGTCGGGAACCAAAATCAAAATAAATCCGCGAAATAATCCGAAAAGATAGTTTTCTTTAAAATGAAAAGAAATTGTTTTATAACATTGAAAAAACATCTTATAGTATCGAAATTATAGTGGTGTCGATAATAATTATATTCCTGACCTTGACATTAAGGGGATTGACTCGTAAGACCCATTTGGTTAAGTAAGGTCACACATGCAGTGAGATGGTTCATTTTGGGCATTTTTACTCTTTACTAATGTAGGTATGTAATAAGTACTTCATATAATATTTGATAGAGCAAAATCACAGGCATTTACGCCTTTTCCGGTAGAATAATAAGTCTTCTGAATTACAAATAAATTAAACAATAACCTTAGTTGCCGCTTTTCAAAAGTTTTTTTTCAGGAAGTTTAGTAACAGGAAGTTCCTAAAGAAAAATATTATACACTTTATGTACATTATAATAATTTCTTTAAAACTTTCATGGTCACTAACAATATTATTATGATGTAAAACTAGATATTTACCACGTTTAGCACCTACTTTTGATACATTTATGTACATTATAGATACATATTATAAACAGGTAAAATTGTGTGAATTTTGAAAAATCTTCTGATAGTATTCCAGCAATATTATGATGAATTTATTAATTAAAAATTATGAAAACTTTCTATTGGTAATATAAACAAACGTTTAAATACCCATATCCTTATTCTGTATTATGAGAAATTTTCAAATTTCTTTCTTTGTGCTCATCTTTGTTACAAGTAACTCCAACAAGTGCCTTTCATATTGTGAAAGCCAGCGGCAGCCCATACTAAGATATGCTTAGCCTGGCATTGAGTGAACTTAAGTTGTTTGTATGTATGTATGTATGTATGTATGTATTCAGCCCTTTTTATCATCCCACTGCTGGGCACGGGCCTCCCTTCAGTACGAGGGGAATTAGGCCATAGTCCACCACGCTGGCCAAGTGCGGGTTGGCGGACTTCACATGTCTTTCGAAAACTTGCTAAGTTCTCTCAGACATGCAGGTTTCCTGACGATATTTTCCTTCACCGTAAGGCAAGTGGTAATCATGTTAGAAATGATTCGCACATGAAAATATCAGAGGTGCGAGACCCGGGATTTGAACTCGCTTCACTCAGTTTCCCAAGCGATGGCGTTACCACTGGGCTACCACTTGCCTAAGTTGTTTATTAAGTAGAAGTTAATGCTCGCCCAGTGGTAACGCTTTCGCTTGGAAAACAAAGCGAAGGAACAGAAGGAATCACTTTCAGCATGATTATTATCATTTGCCGTAGGGAAAGACAAATAATGATTTTGTTAAGTTTTTAATGAGTACCAATAAACGTCAATGTAATAGTGTAGTGTGTATGTGTGTAAGCCTCCCCGACACCTATATATTGTACTAAACGAAAAATTGTTGCATTAAACGAACCTTGGAGCCAAACAGTTGTCTCATTTAGTTTCACACATTACAATAGTAATGGAAAAATTGTAAAAGGTTTTGCTGCCAATGGAATTATAATCCAAAGAAATTGCTTCATTTCTCTATGCAAGCTTGGTAGCCGCAGCGAGTTTAACGCAACGAATCGAAAAAATTCTCGGTATTACAACGTCAATATTTCAAATACTTTAATATTAAAGATGGCATTGATCTTCTAACATGAAATTGCAACTTTAATCATATTTTGAGAATTTCGTATTCTTTTCTATATTGTATGTTAATTAGTATAGCGTTTACTAAATTTAGCATTCAGGTCCAAAATTATGATTTAAAGAAACAATTTAAAATAGACAGTGGAAAAGAAAATTTTACATATATGAAAATTTTACATATATGGAATATTTTTATTTTACACTCGTAATAAGTTTTATTATGTATGTATTCAGCCTTTTTTGACGTTTCACTGCTGGGCATCGGCCTCCCTTCAATACGAGGGGGCCAATTTAATACAGGCCATAATCCACCACACTGGCCAAGTGCGGATTGGCGGACTTCATATGTCTTTCGAATACGAGTTAGGTTATCTCAGACACGTAGGTTTCCTCACGATGTTTTCCTTCACCGTAAGACAAGTGATAATCATGTTGAAAATGATTTGCACATGAAAATATCAGAGGTGCGAGACCCGGGATTGAACCTGCTTCACTCGGTTACCCAAGCGACCGCGTTACCACTGGGCTACCACTGCCTCTCAGTTTTAGTATAGTTATTAGAATTTCGTTGTTTAAGCAAAATCAGCTTTACGTTATTGTCTAACCATAATCCACCATTAATATAAATCAAAAAGTAAAAAAAAAATACTTGTATTCAAATATTTTTACAGGACTTTTTACAGTACACGATACGAATAAATGGTATAAAAAATATCCGAATATTACACGTGAGAAAAATCACTCTAGCTATATATATATATCTTATAACAAGCAAAGATAAAAACTAAAAAAATAATAATAAAAACCGACTTCCAGGCACTAAAATGTAAAAAATAACTAACCGGGGGTTTTCATTAAGAATAGATACCTAATCAGATATTTTCGAAGTCGATGCCAGACGATGCAAAGCAAATCTAATGTATTTCGATACGTAAAATATGTATATATTTACCTATTAGATATTCATATCTTAAAAGATTGTCGGCTGGCACCGACTTCGAAACCGTTCCGTTCAAGTGTCTTCGAGTAATCGGTGCACATACATAACAAAAAAAGAAAAAAAAAAAAAGATTCCGACGAATTGATAATACTTCCTCCTTTTTGGAAGTTGGTTAAAAATATAGATTCTCTCAATAAACAAAATATAAACAAAAACTGTTATATGATATGTTCCTAGAACACCTACGCATAGTTAATTGTTGTAAGTTAGAGGTTGTTGAAATTGTGCGTTGATTACACGCCCACACCCGTGTACACAATGTGTGGTCATATAATCAGAGAATACAACAAACACGTGGAAGTTACATAGACTTTGAATAGGTGTTACGTAGGAGTTCATTCTAGTATATCGTGAATGACTTCTCCACAATAGATATTATTAATAGGTTGTTATTAATTATTTCTACTTAGTTCCTATATTAAGATAGAATCCATTTCTTTTAAATTAAAATGATTGAAAATCGTGTACACTACATTTTACTCTCGCTTCGCTTGGATTCGTCCATAGGTTGATTCCTCACACAAACTTTCACCCCCATTTTTACCCCCTTAACGGATGATTTTCGGGATAAAACTATCCTTCCCAGGGTTTCGAATGATCTTACCATATTTCATCTAAATCGGTCCAGTAGTTTCCGAGTCTATTCGGTACAAACAAACAAAAAATCAAATCTTTTCTTTTTATAATATTAATAGACTAGCTATAGATGTTTAGAAATAGTTGGTTTTGTGAGAATGATTGAGAAGAAATATAAAATAAACACCATGTTAAGAATTTTCGGTTTGTCTATGGTATCGCTTATCGCTCGAAATGGAATGGGTAGACAATTGGATTTTTTTTTGTTTCTGTAGTAGATTAAATTAAAATCGTAACTAACTTTGTTTCACCTGTTGTAGGTTACGTTTTAAGGAAGTCATATATTATGTTTTATTATTTATAGTTTAGTGAGTCACCCTCGCTTCGCTTGGGTTCGTTCATAGGTACCTACGTTTTAACGGTTAGTATGGAATAGATAGATTATGTATACAATATACATACTCGTAGGTATGATGAGTTTTATATCCCTTACTTGAGAAATGATTGTTACCCTATACAAACTTTCATCTTCTTTACACTCTCTTAAGGGATGATTTCCGGGTTAAAAACTATCCTATGAAATTTCATCTAAATCGGTTCAGCTGTTTAGTTAGTTTATTCATTACAAACAAACATACAAAAAAAATTCTCTTTATAATATATTATTATTAGTATAGATTAAATAATACAATTAAGTTTTCGAAAGTGAAGTAAAGTGGTGATCTTGCCCTTGGTCACGGTGGTGGACTATATGCCCTGATTCCCCTTCTATTGAAGGCCCATGCTCAGCAGTCGGACGACAAAAATCATATAAATACTTTAACAACTAAAAAAAGTAGTTTTTATGTTCATATTTATAAAATTTGAGACATTTCATTATAATTCTCTGAAAATATGAAAATATTCTTTCCAACATTCTGAGAGTTGACCTCGATTCTGCGGCGCCATAGCGAGTTACATACGGAAAATTCATGATAAAATTTAATAATTATAAATCAGACACTTTTAGGTCAAAAGGTGCTCATTAGCCGCAGAAAAATATCAAAAATCATATCAGCGTTATGTTTTATGCTAATTATT
Source organism: Brenthis hecate (assembly GCA_951806755.1). NCBI lineage: Eukaryota > Metazoa > Arthropoda > Insecta > Lepidoptera > Nymphalidae > Brenthis > Brenthis hecate. The sequence continues at coordinate 1,633,948 of OX638279.1, read as the reverse complement.
ATAAATGAACGTTGGTGAGGGTTATTGTCCAGAGCGCGCGATCCGATGCTATCTAGCTTCCGAGCGTCGCGCCGCTGTGTTATGATAATAGCTCTAAGACACGAACTTTATTACGAAAGGCACTACTTTGTGATCAATCAGCTTTACTTCATTATGTCATATTACTAAGTAAATCGATGTTAAGCTTAAGAAGGTTTTCTTCAATATAATATTACCTATAGGTATTATACCCGCATTCGATACGCGGTATACCTAGGTGTTTTTAATTATGTTTGTATGTTTATGTTTTGGTAAAAAATGTATACCTATATGTAATTACTGTGTTCAGTGTGACTTAGACGCATTGAAAAAAGATATTCATTAATTGACTGTCGAAGTAAAATTATAATTAAATAGCATTTTTTTATCAATTTTATAATGTAAAAAAAAACATATTAGGTACACAGTCTTACTGTTTCGTTCATTTTTAGAGATTTTAATTTTCAAAGATTTGTATGCTACGAATAAGAAAAGCTACAAACTTAGCAAATAGTTCCATCGGCGTAAAATGAAGAACAGTGTGGTAAAAAAAAATTAATTACATACTCGGCATAGGTACCTACACAATAGTTTGTTGATATTGATATTCTAATAAATTTTTTTAATATTAATAATGATGTATTATATTTTACAAAATTTTGACGATATCAGGTTAAATTTACCATTATAATAAGGAATTGATAGATAAAGACTCTATGGGTACTGTGCCTAGACCATATTTGTATTTGCTTAACAACAATTATAACAATTCAATTATTAATATCTCTTGGGGATTTTTAGACCAATGTATGTATATCTTCTTAAATGATTTACATCAAGCTTATACTCATTATTATTTCTTATATTAGAAATTATGTTTATAGTAAGAGCATCCTTTACCCTTCTTATATGATTTATCTAATGAGATTTTCACTGAATGAAACTATCAAGATTAATCGCGTCTAAAGATTGAATTGTTCAATGTCGATCCCTCACTAGCACAAAGACGTCCCCCATCTATCACAGTGATAACGTTATTGATAGTGCGCTATTGTTGGTTAGATCGAATGTCCTTTTGAGATTTCAGTTAAAAGTGAGACTCTAACGAAAATATATTACGGATTTAGTTTAAAAGAGTCTAATAGTACATTCAGTTTGTGCTGTGGCATCTACGAGTATATAAATTTAAATTTCACTAGCCACCCGATATTACTTTGCTCAAGCTATAGAAGATGCGCGATCCTTCCAATAAGTCTTGTTGTCCATGTTATCTAACTATGTAATCAACTTAGTGTCAATGTTATGGTATTATTAATAAAATGAGTCAGGGACTCGAATCCACGACCCCTGATATACATTATTACTCTGACCTCTTACACTAAGTTGAAGAGTTTGTTTATATTTAGAAATAGCTTTCCCATATTAATATTAAATATATGCAAGGATAAATGCTGTTTGCAGATTATCAGAATGCAAACCGTATAGTAATAACTTTGTGTTTCTGTTTGTTTGTCTGTTACTGTTCACTAATCACTGGAACTGTTTATCCAGATAATACGGGACTAGCTCTGGTTGGGAAAGATATAGGCTACTTTTATAAACATATAATAGAAAAAAATCATCGTCAATTCTAACAGGACTTTCACTAATGAGTAGTTAAGAAAACTTCGAGACTTATAATTTGTTGTCTTGGAATGGGCGTAAGATATTGTACATAAGGTTTTTGGTAAGAGGTAGATGGTGGTCTCAAGCAAACCGACAGCGAACCACTATTGAAAAAAGAAACAAAGCAATTTTGATACTTATAAGTAAGGAAGTTTTAAATATACAATATAAATTACATTTCAGTAGTCATAATAAGCTCATTTTGACACTGAAAGTCAAAACATTAGTGTTTTTATAACGGGCACGAACGTGTTTTAGAAGAGGCTTATGGTTACATATTTTTTGTATTGCGTATTAAGTTACAGTTTATTTTTACATAAAAGGTTACTGTCTCATAGAAAATTAGGTTTACAAAGAGTTATATACTTTTTATCACTTTAAAAACGCGTATCATACCTACTAATTAAGACGTAATAGCTCGATTAAAGAATCAAACTTGATTTTTTGAGTTATTTTGAATACTACCTAACTCGTTTATTAATGCAGTTTTTTTTTATTTTGAAGAAACTATCAGTTATTGTATATAGTTTAAAATAAAAAGACCGTACATCAGTTCAGAAATCAGGGTAAAGGTTTTGGATATGTAATCCAAAAAATAAGCTGTAATTTTTGGAAGTTATATTTCTTTTGGCACGTTTGGAAAAAATATGTGAGTAAAATTTTTACGATGCGCGCGCACAGCGACAGCCAAAAAGTAACATGATGAAGTTAGCTGCATTCCTTTGACAAACAGAGATTATTGACATACGGGATGAAATCTTTAGTTATCTTTTTTCTGTTACGCCAAAGAAGTATAACTTCTTACGTGCATAGGTACATAAGTACACACACATACACACACACACACACACACACGTTTTTTTATTTGTCTGTTCGCGATTATTAATTTTGGGTTTTTATGCTTAAATATTTTGTATAGTAAATGTGTATTAAAAGTTATCTGATTTTATGAGAACCGCAACAAAATGTAGTTGAATAGGTACAATATAAAATTTCAATATTTAAGCTGTTATTTTTGTACTTTTGAGCTTTTTTATTATGATCATTCTTAATTAAAAAATAATCGTTCTTAATACATCGTATTACAACTAGTTTTTTGTACTTAACATTTACCATCAATATTCTATTATGACATCAATAGTCAATACTGACATGTAAATTAAATTTTCTTTAAACGTTTTATAAAACATTTTTAAATGAAGAATAACGTTTTTATACTGAAATATATAAGCTCATATTTCCTGTATGTACATAATAAACAATTGTTCCCGGATTGCGGCACAGTGGAGCATCGTAAAGAGCTAATTGGTGATAAAGGCTGGTAATTGGACGCGGCTATCGGCGCTTGCGCACTAATGAAACAACCTCCCTTAGTCGATAACCGATTTTACTCTTATTTTATTACACAACTAGCATTGCCCGCGGCTCCGCCCGCGTTCAGATGACCAAAAACCAAATTCTTAGGTTTTACATATTAGTATACTCTTACAAAGCAGTTTTTGTATTTTTTCTCAGAAATGAGATATTTTCCCGCGGTAAAAAGTATCCTATATGTTGACCCGGATAACCAGCTGTCATCATACCAAATTTCATCAAAATCCCTCCAGTGGGTTTTCTGTGATGCGGTAATAGACAGACTGGCAGACAGACAGACTAAAATTATAAAAACTAAAGATTCGGCCTCTGTATCGATAATAATGTCTATTTTAATAAGATTTTTCAAAAAATATTTAATGTACAGATTCGGCTTAGTTCCAATTTTATTATATGTATTGACTATTTATATGTTACACCCCAGGCGTGATACTTTACATTTTATTAATTTTGCTTTTATCATGATATTATTTATCATTTACGACTAGTATATACATATATAAATATACTAGCATTGTCCACGGCTCCGCCCGCGTTCAGATGACCAAAAACCGAATTCTTAGGTTTTACATATTAGTATACTCTTACATCGCAGTTTTTGTATTTTTTTCTCAGAAATGAGACATTTTCCTGCGGTAAAAAGTATCCTATATGTTGACCCGGATAAACAGCTACCACCATACCAAATTTTATCAAAAGCGCTCCAGTGGGTTTTCTGTGATGCGGTAACAGACAGACAGACAAAAATTCTAAAAACTATAGATTCGGCCTCTGTATCGATAATAATGTCTATTTCAATAAGATTTTCCAAAAAATATTTAATGTGCAAATTCGGCTTACTTACAATTTTATTATATGTATAGATGGTCCGTGGCTCTGCACGCGTAATTAAATTATAAATAATACTCTGTATAACTTCGTCGCTCCAAAAGTAGTATTATACTAGACTAGCGACTCACCCTTGCTTTGCTCGTGATTTGGGCTTTGGTTCGTCCGTCGGTTGATTCCCCATAGTAAATTTCATCCCCATTTTTACCCCCTTTTTCCCCCTTAAGGGATAATTTCCGGGGTGAAAACTATCCTATGTCTTTCCCCAGGTCTCAAACTATCTTCTTAAAAAAACATCTAAATCGGTCCAGTAGTTCCGGAGCTTATTCAGTACAAACAGACAAAAAAATCTTTCCTCTTTATAATGTAAGTATAGATAGACTCATAATAAAATATAAAAAAGCATGGTTAATATGATTAGTGGTTTTAGAGATAACGGCGTCCAACTAAGAATAATACAAACTTTTTAGCTGTAGGTATATTATGTATAGTAGATTATTAAAAAGGTCGACTTTGCAGTTATTTTTTGGGGTAGGTAATTGTAATCCATTTAAAGTTGATCTAGATTTTAGTATCATGAGAATTACTAAAAGTTGCTGAACTGTTTTTATTCATTATTTTCTTATACCCTTTCTTCTACTGATTCATTGATTTGGATAAGTTAATTGGTTGGTAGTTAAGCGGATATACCTACAGGCATATGCGTACTCATTGACGCGTGAATGTAGTAGGAAGTGAATATCAGATCTTACATGTTACGTAAATTGCTATTTCGAAAGAGTTTAGATCAGCACTCACACCCTAACCTTTATGTTATATCTTAGACTAGGACTAGAACCCACCCTCGCTTCGCTCGGGTTCGTCCCTAGCTTGATTCCCCATACAAACTTTCATCCCCATTTTCACCCCCTTAAGGGATGATTTTCGAGATAAAATGTATCCTATATCCTTCCCAGGGTCTCAAACTATCTTCTTTCACCAAATTTCATTTAAATCGGTTCAGTAGATCTAGAGATTAACCCCCCCCCCCCCCTCCCCTCCCCCAACGTCACAAACTTAAAAATTCGTAAAATCACAAACTCGTAAACTTTTTCTCTTTATAATATGAGTACCTATAGATAAACAAAATAGTGATGCCGAAAATTAAGAATTATTATGATAACTGCTCAATACATTCTTAATGTTTATCAAATTTTAAAATGTAAGAAATTATGCAAATTATGTTTTTGCATACATATTGTGTAAATATTTTTACACGTTTCTACTTTCTACTATATGTTGTATAAATCGAGTCTTCATACATTGTAAACGAGGGCATTGCGAGTTGTAGTGTTAATGTAGCTTTTAAATATTGCCTATATTACACTTGATTGTTGTGGCACATGACGTTAATATTTAAATTATTGTTTAACTTTAGCACTTGGCTATGATTTTTTATTCTCAGCACCGTAGAGGCTTATTTTATAAAAATTAAATGTTATTTTAAGTTAATTATTAAACCAATTCTTGATAGAACCAGCAGGTATCATTATAATTTTTTATGATATTTAATATTTCGGACGTGGTAAGATATCTGATGATGAAGATAATTGATTTATCTATAACTAGCAGCTCACTCTCGTTTCGCTCTGGTTTGTCCCTCTGTGCGTTTTAACAGTTGGTATGGAATAGATACACTATGTTACATAATATAGCGTGTTTCCCGTAGAAATATATAGAAGATCTCCCGCGGTAAAACTCGCCTATGTCACTCTCCAGCCCTTCAAATATCTCCACACAAAATCACGCCAATCCGTCTCTCCATTTCAACGTGAAAGAAGAACAAACAATCAAACAAACAAACACACTTTCGCATTTATAATAATACTTCGGATATCACTAGTATCTACTAGAAACCTTTTCACATTAATGTTATAAATACGAATGTTTGTGAGTGAGTAATTGTGTATGTTTGTTACTTCGTCACGCTGTAACGGCGAAATGGAATTCATTAAATTTCGTAATGGATATAACAAAGCCCTATTAAGGTGGCAATGAAAAGTTAACAGAATCAATAGAAATGTGCGTGGGATTTGGTAACTAAATAGTTGTTAAAACCCCGATTTTGTTGCTCAATTCAGTTTTACAAAAAATAATACCATAAGTTACCAGGAAAATGATAGGGTCGGCAAGAGTGACATCGATTAATACGTCAGAATATCTTGCTAATTTGTAGCACGATATATCTAGAAATAATATTGGGAGCTTTTATGGGCGTATTCTATAGCGCTGCCGATGAAAAATAGATAAACTTTAAACATGGAAAATTCATTTTAAACTTGGAAGTAAGTACAAAAATATGACTTACTAATAGACAAATATTACATTTTCTTTGAAATTATCTGCATATGTGTGTATATGTGTGCGCGTGCTTTTTAGTCCTTCGTTCTGAAACAACTATGACGAACGGACAATATTTAGTTTATTATTATTATATTTAATCCATAGAGTATATTATAGTTAATTTACAGAGAGATTATGACATTTTTAATGATGGGTAATACATTTACGCATATTGCTTACTTACATACGTTTTATATGGGACTAATCGGCAAGAAAAGCCAGTACTACCTACTAAAACCCAATAGAACCTCACTCGTCTTAATGAGGCGTCGCAGGATCCCTTACGCACTCAACGACGACGCCCCGACAGGAGGTCTGCCGAAGCAGATCACAACAACTACGAGGTTGCTTCTAAGGCCTACACTGCTTTCAGTGAAGTACCAGGTGCAACCCGCATGGTACACTAACCACGACAAGGAGAGGACACACAAAGAGCGGTGAGAGATATATGACCTGCGTCGCTATCCTGAGTCATATAAAACATATAATAAATCTATACATATAATAAAATTGTAACTAAGCCGAATCTTTTTTTATCATTAAATATTTTATCATTAAATATTTTTTGGAAAATCTTATTGAAATAGACATTATTATCGATACAGAGCCCGAATCTATAGTTTTTAGAATTTTTGTCTGTCTGTCTGTCTGTTACCGCATCACGGAAAAACCACTGGAGGGATTTTGATGAAATTTGGTATGATGATAGCTGGTTATCCAAGTCAACTTAGAGGATACTTTTTATAGCGAGAAAATATCTCATCTCTGAGAAATCGATACTAAATGTTAAAACGTAAGTAGGGACGAACCCGAGCGAAGTGAGGGTGAGTCGCTAGTTGAAAATATGATAATGAAATACGTCAACCATAATTATAAAAGTATGAAATAGGTAAATAGTTTGATAAGCTATAAATGCTTATTAGAGTATGTTGGGCGGGACCTCGAACCTTCGTGACGCTTGCTTTATACCTGAACGATCTCCGATGCGTGGCCATTCTGACCATTCTTACGATAAGATCAGACCTCGCGGTATGGGCTAAGCGATAAATAAGAGTCTGTATTTAATTACGAACAAAGTATGACGATAACAACATATTATTTAGTATTTTTATTTCTACATAAAAGGTCATTCGAGTGATAAATAATTAAATTGCTTTAATAAAAGCCAGCCGTTTCTTTCGGATTCGATCACTTTTTTAGTTACTGTGATTGAATATTAAATAACGTATGTGATTGATAAACATATGAAATTCCTCTTTTTGGCACACAATCACATTTATTTTATATCACTTTGAATGACGTCGGGTAAAGACAGTGTCTGACATATATTGTGTTTTCTTTGGGAAGAATAATTCTTATCACTACAAAGTAGCATGTTGTATGCTCGAGGAGAACGTCTCATTAGAAAAAAAATATTTGCAATCAGCAGTTTCATAGATTACCTGCCTACTGAAGTCATTTCTTTACAATTTTTAACATGCTTTATCTAATATACTCGTATCTATCTGTTTGTCTGTCCGGCCGTCCGTCCGTCCGTTCGTCTGTCTGTTATTTTTCACGCACTGCAAAACTTCAGATTGAACTGAAAATTTGCATATTTAACAAGAACTGATGACAATACAATAATTTATATTTTTTTTTTGAAATTCATCTCCTAAGGAGGTAAAACAGGGGATGAAAGATTGTATGAAACTCGGCCGTTCTTAATGTATGCACAGAAAGTCGTATTTAGCTTTAAGATAAAAAAACTATAAGCACATAGGCTATTTTTATCCCAGAAAAATGTACGGTTCCCGTGGGATAGGTTTGTTTTGTTTTCCTAGAGGTGAATCCGAGCGAAGCGAGGGTGAGTCACTAGTATATGGGAAAGTATTTGCGAATGTGTAGGTATGTTTGTTACTTCTACACTAACGTCTAGAAGAATTTGAATGTTTAGTACCCAGATAGACTATAGCCTGGAGTTACAAAGACTAGGGTTAGTGAAAAAATTCGCAAATACACATAGTATTTTTTGCATAAATACAAAATAGGTGTCAAATCTACACTAATATTATAAAGAGGAAAGATTTCTGTTTTTGTTTGTTTGTAACGAATAAACTCAAAAACTACTGAACTGATTTAGATTTTTGGTAAGAAAATAGTTTGAGACTCTGGGAAGCACATTTGAATTTTTATTCCGGAAATCATGCCTTAAGAGGATGAAAATGGGGATGAAAGTTTGTATGGGGAATCAGCCAAGGACGAACCCGAGCGAAGCGAGTGTGAGTCGCTAGTAGTTAATAAATTCTTTGAAGTAATAACTTTTAGTGTAAATAAGATAAAAGAAATACGGCGTTTATTATTTATAAGCGTCGGTTACGTGTCTAAGAGTAGTTATGGGACCAAGAATCGCCGAGGTTTATTAGCTGTAGCTAACTAACTATTTGCTGAGTGAGGTGAGCCGTAATTAAAATTCAATTTGCACAAATCAACGGTTGAACAAAGGAAAACACTAATAAAAGTTTTCTTTGTTTGTCTTAATTTAGATCGAGGAGTGGAGTTTGATTCTGCCATATTAGCGATATAATAAATAATAATAAACCAAGTTCAATGGAAAATAAGATGTATCTATTCCATGAATGTGTTTTATCTAGTTAGTAATTTTTCCAACATAAGTTGTTCTCTCAAATAAATTTAAGGTTTAAAAAAAATGATATACAAAAAAGCACTTTCCTAATTTTCAGGGCCATTTTTCCAATATTTGTCTTCTTAACACCTTATTCGGATTCTTATAACAAAAATGAGATTTTTTTAAGTTAAATGAATAGTTTCGCTTTCGTAGATCACCTATTTCCTACATCAAAAATATATATATATATATATATATATACATATCTTATGCATCTTAGGATGTACATATGTATTTGTTCAGTATTATGATACTCGTGTCATGAATGTACGTACACATTATGTATATCTATATGTATATAAAAAACAAAGTCGAGTTTGTTAAAACATTTACTCGAGAACGGCTGCACCGAATTTTATGATCTTTATTTTTTTGGATTTGTCTTCACCCCGAATAACAGAATAACTATTAAAACATCGGAAAAGCTCACGAAAATATTTGAAAAATAAATCTATTCCATACTAAGCGTCAAAACGTACCTAGGGGAAGAACCTGAGCGAAACGAGTGTGTGTTGCTAGTATATTATACGTCAATCATTGCTAAAATTTCCTTCTGTGTTTTTCATTTTTATAACTTTTATCATATCGTCAATATTAATCTTAAACTACACAATCCCTAAAATTATAGTACAGTGGAATAAATTAAATGGTTATACCTATCTGTTCTCGATTATAAATTTTATCGTCGTAATTTAATTTGACCTCGTATTGTATGGGATGTTTTGTAGATACAACCTTTCTTTCTTTTGCAGATGACGGCAGGGGAACTAACAGACCACCTGACAGTAAGTAAATATTACGTTATATCTTTTTTACACCTATGTAGACATCTATAGCTCGCTAAACTTAAGCTTTTAAATCTAGTTCAAAAAAGCTTTTTAATGTAGTAATTTGTTGTATGTAGTATGTAATTTAGAAGTACAATTATTAATTAATCAAATGAGTACTCTGCCCTCGCATGGATTCAGTTCCCGTTACAATCAGTTTTCATAAAATCATAAGTTTTCTTTGTATGTTCTCTTATATTTCTCTATCCCATGAAAATACCTCCCTTTATTCCGAAAAAGAAATGGTCATCTCGTATATTGTTAAATATTTTTTACGAACCTTGCTTCTGCCTTTTATGCCGCGGTGGATCGAGATGACTTCTAAACCTTTCACTATCACTGGGATAAATAGTAACTTCTTATACCTTAAATCATCTATCCATCGGTAAAAGTCACAATAAAATCGTTACAGTTGTTTCGTAGATAAACGATTGCAAATAAATAGTTGGGCAATTTTTTAACAACGGTTATTAAGCTATATAAATAACAACACAATTTTATATTCCGTTCTAACAACTTTTATTCTTATTATATAGCTCACTAGCATTGCCTACGGCTCCGCCCACGTTCAGCTGACCAAAAACCAAATTCTTAGGTTTTACATATTAGTATACTCTTACAATGCAGTTTTAGTATTTTTTTCTCAGAAATGAGATATTTTCCCGTGGTAAAAAGTGTCCTATATGTTGACCCGGATAATCAGCTATCACTATACCAAATTTCATCAAACTCTTTCCAGTGATTTTTCTGTGATGCGGTAACAGACAGACAGACAGACAAAAATTCTAAAAAATATAAATTCAGCTTCTGTATCGATAATAATTTCTATTTCAATAAGATTTTCCAACAAAAAATTAATGTACAGATTCGGCTTAGTTACAATTTTATTATATGTAGGTAGGTTGTACCTACTAGGTACATATAGATATTGTGTTAAAATAAGAAAAAAGTAATAAGAATACAAGTTTTAGGAACATTATATGTAGGTGATTTCTGTAAAAACTGTCATCTGGTTAAGTTTTTGTTCTTAAGTTAATATCTGGTTATTTTGATTATGTGTGCCAATAGCCATGAGATATGTCGTTAAGGGGTTGTTTCTTGTGCCAGTAAGGCTTATCTGCTGACTCATTCGTGCCACTTTCCGTTTTCGTGATGGAATTCGTACGATTTTCATGTAGACCACTAGAAATGATTGCGTATTGGCTACACGAAAGGAAACGCTTCTTATGGTCATTCCGATGGCTAAGCGAATGTTAGCAACGGATAGCTTTTAATAATCACCTACCCAATATCCACGTGTCATGGTCACATTGTATACTATAGATTTGACATAGATTGGTTAGAATAAATTTCAACTTCACAGCACTTTTATACACGTTCAAAACATTTTAAGTTAGACCTAAGCAAGCAAAGCAAGCTAATTTTAAAATAAATTCTACTAATTTATTAAATAATTGTTAAAGCTATGACAAAATATATTGGGTATTTCACCAGTTATGTGATATGCTGACTTGATTCTGTTATTTTTTTTGAGATTATGTGAACTTATTTGTTGTTTTACGTATGAATAGTTGTTTCTATGTTACTTTTATTACAATATACTAATTATAAGTAAATTATAACAATGAAAACGTAGATGGCTTGACATAGCCTTATCGGTTATAAATAATTAAGTTATTATTTTGAAAAATTAACGATATATATACCTTAATCGTTTTATTTAACACAGATGTTATCAGCTTTTAACGAAGCTCGAGCTTCAAATCATAATTTAATTTTTATTATATCTGAGTGTAAAGCAAATTTATCACCAAATCAAAAGGCAGCAAGGCGGCTAATGAGACCGTGGTCACGCATATGATCCGCTATCTCAGTGTACATATTTTCTTCATTAACTTGTCCGCCTCCTTCATTTTACTTCGCAGTAAAAAGCTTAAGGTCTTTTCATATTAGAATATTCGCGTGTGTGGCGGCGTAAATCAGTGGATTGTCACTGTGGTCGACTTATAATTTTATTGTCGGAGGAAGGCGACACGACAGAGTGTCACGCGAACGCCTCACACGACATCATGCGGATTCAGATTTTATTGTCCGACCTCTAATTACGAAGTTATTTTCAACTAGATCTCACCTTAGATTGTAGTCTACACCAGCGATTGGGCGGTCCTTTCGTGAGAGATTAATGTGCTATAGTACTTAGTAACAAGTTGATGATTAGGTTTTAGATAGTTTTTATCTTGATTAGCATTCTGTTTCATCACATGATTTTCTATTTCTAAGTAAGTATATCTATACAAATAGATAAGTGCCTGATAATATGTATTTTTAAGGGAGTCTATAATAATTTATTACTATAATGTTCACTCTCCGACGATCTTTGGATAACGGATATTTTTATTGGCAGAAAAATATATTAGATTTTTTTTTAGTTAAAGTGCAGGAATCAAAGCCAGGACCTTCTGCGAAGTATTCAGGGTGAATCAGATACAATTACTCGCGTAACAAGTAGAACAACTTAAAAATAAATAGGTTTAGAAAGGTCAATACAAAATTAAGTAAACTTAATTGTGGATAATAAGGTAATTGGAGATACTTTACGTTCCATGAAATATTGAATGGTTTTTGCTTACATGCAAGGAGACTTTTAAAAACCGTGTTAATTTGTAGGTAGCGCGGTACCTTGCAAGTTATAGATGACCTAGTAAACAGGTATTATCGCTGTAGTAAAGAAATCATGATTTACTTCAATCCTCTGGCTCAGGCCTAAACTTCATTGTTTCATATTGACCTAGAATAAACATAGAATTGATATTTATATGAAATCTTACTATATCCAATTAGACTTTTATAAGCATAATTTATGTAATTAATTATTATATCATATACATATGTACTAGTAGATATATTAGCATATGTCTCTCTGAAAGAAAATTTTAGGATTTTGAAGATCATCCATTAATTCATTTTTTGTAAAATACACTAGTTCATAAATAAGGAATCAGAAAACCATAGAGCTTTAAAATCATAGAGCATTTTTTTAAATATGAAAATAACTTAAAAAAAAAACTAAGCATTACTTCAGTATTGCTTACTCCAGTATTCTATAAAAGATAGTATATCATATATCTAATATGAGAGAGTTATCCTACCACGTACGTACTCTACGTATGTCAATTTTACACAAAAGACTGAAATATGAAAGCAGGTTGTCCACACCCCAGTCTTTATGCGACAGGTCGGCGGTCTAGCTAATAGGTGTCATTATTGTGTCGTTCAGAAATTGCTTCACTATCGGACGAAGTATCACGCTTTATAGGCCAAGATTACATGGTAACTTTTATATCGCCCGCTTAACCTATATACTACGAGAACCTAAAGCGTACTGATATTTTTAAATGACTGTTTCTCATAACTGAGTTTCAAATGGATTTTATATTGTTTAAAGTCAAATTTAACTTACCTTATTATAACTTAATTTCATGCAATGAATATGTACGCCTGATATGGGAAGGTACTAGCTCCTGAAACACAGTTTTCTAGTTCAGGAGTTAGGGCTGTGTGTATTTGTTACCATTGTGTTGTTTAAATAAAGACTGTTTTTTTTATATAATATAACATGTAAATTACATATGAATAATTTCCATACTATATGAAAATAATAAGAATTTTTCGTATCAGATCACTATATCTACAGATTAGCGTGTTTAAACAAACAAACAAAATCTTCAGTGTATTACTGTAGAGCTAATATACTATAGATTTATTATATCTACAGACGATCAGATAAAAAATATAAGCATGTACTGATGAGGTTTAAAGAAAAACATGATGTTAATGCATGCCATTTATTACATTACTGGCATTGCCCGCGGCTTCGCCCGCGTACAGATGACCAAAAACCAAATTCTTAGGTTTTACATATTAGTATACTCTAACATTGCAGTTTTTGTATTTTTTCTCGGAAATGATATATTTTCCCGCAGTAAAAAGTATCCTGTATGTTGACCCGGATAACCAGTTATCACCATACTAAATTTCATCAAAATCCCTCCAGTGTTTTTTTTGTGATGCGGTAACAGACAGACAGACAAAAATTCTAAAAACTATGGATTCGGCCTCTGTATCGATAATAATGTCTATTTTAATAAGATTTTCCAAAAAATATTTAATGTACAGATTGGGCTTAGTTACAATTTTATTATATGTATAGCTAATGAATACGATAATAAATAAATAAATAAATAAATATGTCAGGACATTAACACACAGCGCCATCTAGTTCCATGGTAAGCTACGAGGCTTGTGTTATGAATACCAGATAGTTGATACATTATACATATATAACTTTAAATACATACATATTATAAATATAAACACCCATGACTGGAGTACAAACATTCGTGCTCATCACACAAACGTATGCCCCCAGCGGGACTCGAACCCGCGACCTCTGGCGCAGCAAGTAGGGTCACTACAAACTGAGCCAAATGTGTCGTCAATAATACACGACAGTTTTAAATATCTAATTTAATTAGAATTGTTTCTTAATTCCATCGTGCAAAATAAATTTATTACGACAGCTTTTTAGATACAAAATGATAAAATGCTTCCGAAACGGTTAATTTATGCAATATTCATGCTCCAAATGTGATAATGAGCTGTGATGCGCGATACAGATAGGGCATAAATATTACAAACAATTACCTCCCTTCATTTTATACTACGACTAGATGTATCCTATGGCTTTGTCTGCATTTACCCTCATCATCTATACATATAATAAAATTGTAACTAAGCCGAATCTGTACATTAAATATTTTTTGGAAAATCTTATAGAAATAAACATTGTTATCGATACAGTGGCCGAATCTATAGTTTTTAGAATTTTTGTCTGTCTATCTGTTACCGCATCACAAAAAAACCACTGGAGGGATTTTGATGAAATTTAGTATGGTGGTAACTGGTTATCTGGGTCAACATATAGGGTACTTTTTATCGCGGGAAAATATCTTATTACTGAGAAAAAATACAAAAACTGCAATGTAAGAGTATACTAGTATGTAAAACCCAAGAATTTGGTTTTTGGTCATCTAAACGCGGGCGGAGCCGCGGGCAATGCTAGTGCTCCATAAGTATGTTTAAATATACATATTTTGCGGTAAAATCAAAGGAATCGCAGGGAAATAAATATCGCTAGAAATGTTTTACCATATCTAATATTGTCATTATTTTATAAGCTCTAAACGTATATCTTATTCAGTGTTCAAGGTATCCCAATATAAACAAATAGACTTTCGATTTTTTTATATATACATATTAAACAAAAAAGGGTATGTTATGTATTACATAAAAATATATATATGTGTTACTAAACTTTAATTAAAATCATAAAAACATTTGCCGTATTCAATTTGAATAAAAATTGTGCACTTTTATAGCAAACTTCAGTGATTTCTTTGGTATTTAGTTTTTATGAACCATACTTTTTCAAGCTATTATGACCACGTATTTTTATCGTTAAAGAATAAAAAGCACGTGGCCAGCTACTTTACAAGATACAATAAATTCATGACAAGGGGTGTTTGTGACGCGAATGCTTTGGACAGTTTTCCTGGCTTTACTTCATAGTAAATTCGTTTTAATAATTAAGTCAATATAGAGAAAGAAACATTTATTGTAAATAATATACAATTATTTATTAATGTATATTATAATATAAATATTAATCTTAATGTTATCTTAATGGCTCCAATTGTTTATTACAATTGAATGTTATTCGCAAATCATACTCATATTGTTGCTGTTGTTGAAATAAAACGGTTACAATGATTTAAACTTTATGGAAGACACATATTAAATACTAGCATTGCCCCCGGCCCCGCCCGCGTTCAGATGACCAAAAACAAAATTCTGAGGTTTTACATATTAGTATACTCTTACATTCCAATTTTTGTATTTTTTCTAAGAAATGAGATATTTTCCCGCGGTAAAAAGTATTCTATATGTTGACCCGGATAACCAGCTACCATCATACGAAATTTCATGAAAATCTGTCCAGTGGTTTTCTCGTGATGCGGTAACAGACAGATAGACAGACAGACAGACAAAAGTTCTAAAAACCATAGATTCTGACTCTGTATCGATAAGTATTTCTATTTCAATAAGATTTTCCAAAAAATCTTTAATGTACAGATTTGACTTAGTTACAATTTTATTATATGTATAGATGAAATATTTTCGTAAGTTTTAATTAATATATATAATATAAAGTTCGTAAAATAAATTGACTTTTTTTCAAAATTGAAAACACTAGTTGAAAATAATGCAATGATATTTTACGAACTTTATAATGTACAAGAAAACATCACGCTGACTTTATAATCGTCATTTTAATTTACAAAAATAAACTTAATTTAATTTATACATACATACTATATTATTTGTCGTAGAACTTCTAGGTTATTGTCGTTCATAATAATTTTATATCCTTGTTTTAGCCATTAGTTCATTTTAGGGGTAGATGATGTATCAGATAGGGAGGTCAAGTGTCCCCCCGGGGGGTGAAAATGTCCATAAAAGGGGGTAATTTCTGACCGCGCAGTCAGATTGAATATGTTGATAGCACCTACGGAAAACAAGACAGCAATTTTATGTATTCTGAACTCCTTAATTGACCAACAGATAGCTATCACGCAACGTTACGTATCGAGTTTTAATTATTTCCAGGGGATTGCAGTTAACTGATTGTTTATTTAGTTTTAAAATGTTTACTATTCAATTTGTATTGTTAGCTCTTTAGTTGTTGACTTTCGTGTTGTAAAGCTAGATGTGTCAGAATAAATTGACTTTAAGTGATTCATTTCAAATGAATTGTTAAATAGAATAATCTTTTTAGAGTTATATTTTCAGTGTAGAGAAATTTCACAAAGTAAAAGTTAAAGGTTTAAAAAGCACTCTTTTACATATTTTAGAGCTTACACCGCTAGAGTTAGCGGGTTCGATTACCATACGAGTTGATATACTCTTTATAGGTTATTTATTTATGAAGTAAACTAAATACGCCCTAAATTTGAGGTGTTAAACTATTACTAAGGCCCTTTAGAGTTCCTCTATCCACCCCCTGACCATATCATCAAATTTTTCCATACTTATATAATTAAAAAAGGTAACAAAGCTAAAATTTACTTCCTTAAGTTATTTACTTAGATTTTTACTTCACTAAGTTTGTAAGAAAAACATAAAAAAGTGTGATGCAGCATTGAGACAATGTTTGTAGAGTTTCAGTACCTAAAGCTTTATTTTTTAAGTCTCAGTTATGTCAAGGATATACCTTTTATGTGAAAACTTGTAATATTTTCCACACTTACAACCATTTACACGTAACAAGAATACACTTGCTCTATGGAAGAGGGTAGTTTTTATGAGTGGCGACAGATGGCGCGTGTCATTTAGTGCACCCACATCTCGATAACTTTCTTGGACCCTCGAATTCTTGTGACTATCGTGTTCTGATCTCTAAGTCAAGTACGTACATATATGTATGTTTATATAATAATAAGGACGGAACGCCAAGCAGGGTATAGTACATAATAAAATATAAATATATTTGTGTATTTCTAAATCTCACGTAGATCACATTTCATCTATGATATTTTTTCAAAAGTTTATGTAGAACGTATAAGTTTGAGAGCGACATTATTATTATATTTATAAATTATTTTTTCTTTTTACTCATGCTTTTCAATTTTTTATGATTCTACTTATGACTCCTCTATTACATATTTTTGTAATAGCTTGAAAAATTATAAGTTTTAAATTACAATGAAATTTTGTAATGTTCAATGTTCATATACTACTACTAACTAAAACATTACATACACAAGGGTCTCTAGATAATGGCAACATTCTATCAAAGGTCAGATGTCAAGTAAATCTGGGACGTATTTGCAATATCGATAATTTTCGTAATAAATGGTTTGCTATAACAATATCATCTTTCACTTACCTACAGCTATTCGTAGGGTGGTCTTATTGAATAAGCCATATTATAAGAGGACATATTTTATATCCAACTAGCATTGCCCGCGGCTCCGCCCGCGTTCAGATGACTAAAAACTAAATTCTCAGGTTTTACATATTAGTATACTCTTACAATGCAGTTTTTGTATTTTTTCTCAGAAATGAGATATTTTCCCGCGGTAAAAAGTATCCTATATGTTGACCCGGATATCCAGCTATCATTATACCAAATTGCATCAAAATCTGTTCAGTGGTTTTCTCGTGATGCGGTAACAGACAGACAGACAGACAGACAGACAAAAATTCTAAAAACTATAGATTCGGACTCTGTGTCGATAATAATGTCTATTTCAATTAGATTTTCCAAAAAATATTTAATGTACACATTCGACTTAGTTACAATTTTATTATATGTATAGATATGATATAATAGAATGTACATATTTACGGATTTTTTAAATACTTCGTAATTATTGTAATTTTAATACAAGGATTTATAAAAAGAGTGAGAAGGTATAAAACGTTGGCTTTACAATTGTCTGTAACAAGGTAATTTACATAGACCTACCATGCATTTACTGGAACAATTTTGCTAATGACACGGTAGCATTGTTTTCTAACTTGAAATACCTTGCTTATTGGAAGCCTAGTAAAGTGCTACGTCTTTCATCAATTAATGTGTATTTGTTAAGTTAGGTTTAAAATTATTTTGTACGCATCTTTTCATATTTTTACATCTTGCTCAGTACATTTAGTGATTTGGGCCATGCATAATTTCTTACACACATGCAGCATTAATTTATTATGAAGCATTATTTACAGTATCATTATACAATTTTTTACTGAAATATTTGATGAATTAAATGAACTAAAAATTCTTAATTTTTTTCAACAGATAAAAAAAACTTCTTTATTTTCTAAATATTGAAGTGAAACTTCTTTAGAATCGTTGCAACTCGATGAAACGACCTATTTTTTTCCATAGATGAAAGCATTCATTACAGATGCAAAACTTAAGGCAAATTTTAGTAATTACGACGTAAATTCACTTGTAAGGATAAAAATCTGGAACACCTAAGTTAGTGGGACATGTAGTTTAAAAGAACTTAGTATAATATGTTTTTTCTTTGAAATTCAGTATTTATACATTATTATTTTGGGTATACATCTTAAATAAATTGACTCAAGATTAAATTTAAGGCTTCAATTTTTTTTAATTTATGATTTTATATTCTCGATATTGTATTTTCTTGTCTGTAAGGGATAATATCAGGTACCTAGAAGTTTATTAAACTTCCTTTACTAATAAAAACCTACATTTGTCTCCGCCATTTAGGTCTAGTGAAGCCGCGTGTGTAAAAAAGTAACGATAGCTATTATTTTAAATTATTTAATTTAAAATTTTGTTTACAAACATAATCTATAGAATAAATCACATTGGATTTAATTTATTTTATTACTAATTGTTGCCCGCGACTTCCTATGTAATTACCCCCACCACTACCTCCCTCCCACCCTCAAATTTTAATTGTTAAAAAATATTTGGAACCTGTTTCTTATTATTTTAATAAGCAATGTAAATAGATATTTAATGTCACTGCCGTAGTCTGCTACTTGAAAAAGTTTCATATCCACGTCCACTTTTTCTTATAGGAGTAAATATATAAAATTAAAAAAAAATTGTAAACTAAATATTTTTAAAAAGTACACAAACTATGGCCAGCTCAACCAAAAAGATTTATCATTCTGCCTTTAGTACTTATTGAGACTTCTTTATTAATGTCAGTATTTCACTTTCATTTATATAGATTTTCTTACTTATAAAGTTTTTTTCATTGTGTGTAAATAGAGTGCATAAAAAAATTTTTTTCCTCATTCAATTTTCTACAGTAGAAATACCAAAACACTGTACCGAACTTTGATAGCATTTTTCAAGTTTTCCCAATTCTTCCGTCTTGGAATGATATAAAAAATAGCCAAGGGTTGGTAATGGCGTGGACGGGGGTTAATTAAACAATAAATAGCCACTTAACGATTATTATATTTAAAAGCGGCAGCTTTGAATTCTCATCACTCTCCGGTAATGTGTCAACGCGAACTTAGGGGGACTATTTTCAAACACTCAAATTTTGTTTTCTTTGTACCTATTTTAGGTATTCGATATTTATAATTGATATTTTTCTTAATTTTTATTAATCCTAGTGGATGGTACGCAATAGTATTGTATCTGATTTGTTGTCTTCAGATTATTTAAAAAAAATCGGCCATTGTAAACTGTCGGCTTTTTTAATATTTGGTAATCATTCCTTTCTTTCAAATGTATAATAACAATATATTAAAGTAGCCTCTTTTTGAAACTGTTTTCTTCAACGTGTTGACTAGTTTTCTTCGCATTTATTTACCATTTCCTCCATCACTCTCTAAGCAGATGAATGTTTTGTTTTAGCGAGCGCTTTGAGAGTAGGCCTCCGTCATTACGGGCAGCTCGTTAACGCTCTCTAATTGCATCGGGTTAATATAGACTTTGTTAAATAAAATCTCTCATCTCGCCCCCTACCTACCCCCTAGAGTTTTTTCGTTATTTACCGCCCTGCAGATGCCGTTAATGACGCGTTCTGAAACTTACGATGACACTTGGCGTTGCTCGACTTAAGTCTAGCTGTTAATTGCGAGAGGTATTAAAGAATTTTCATTCTTAATGGGACGGTCTGATGTGCGGCGGAAACATGATTCAACAATTATTGTAAAGTACGCTACAGTTGCGCTTAGAATTTTTCTTAACTGTAGTTGTTTTAATTTTAAAGTTAAAATAGAGAAAATATGCACATATTATTTATGTAAAATGCGTATTTCTGTAGTGTTTAGAAATAGTGTTATTGTATTCCCGTTTATTTATTTGCGAATACTAGTTATTGTAAGCTTAGTAGTACAAAAAAATGTGCTTGACAAACAAGTAGTGGTAAAAGAAGAAATCTTAATAATAATATAAAAATATTTTATGTGGTCAAAATAAAAGATACACATATCTACTTCTTGATTTGAAACAGTTTATAGGCATTTTTATATATCTGAATATCATAAATGGTGAAGACATGATTTTTGTTAATTTTATGATGAAAATATAGTTGTAGATATTGTAGCAAGATCCATGACAAAACAGATTTTGGAATACATAAAAGAATCCTCATTTCATAAAAAAAAACTATGAAGTAGGTACATATTAAAGTAATTTCTATGTAAAAATTTCTTTATTGTAGTGATTCTAAGTGATAGCACAGATCAACTATGTGTATGACGCACTTTCTAAATACTGCCATAAAATATGTCAGAAAACACAGTGTAGGAGGATAGTCGCTGTTCTCGAAAAATCATTACAGTCTGTTATGTTACGCAAGAGTTCGCTGGTAAATTATTTTTTATGATATGATGTTGTGAAAAAAGCACAACTGCCACAGCTCCTAAGAAGATTATATTAATGCTGGCTTGTGAATAATAGTAAAATCAATGTTTCATAAGAAATATTATCACTAATATTGTGGCGTTTGAAATTTTACATCACGAAAGTAATACGGAAATGAAAGAAATACTTGGAATTAAAATAACTAAACGAGTGAAATATTATTTAATACTTTCTTAGATTTACGCGAATATTTGACATTTTAAATAAAACTATATTTTCGGACTTTGTCGCGGATTTATTTGCATTTTTGTTACCCGACGTTTCGAATGCTTTACAGCATTCATGGTCACGGGAGAGACTGAGGTGTTACATGTCTCGAAGGTATAGTTGTTACAGACAGCCTACCCACAATTAACAAAATGAAAATTGCACCAATTACATTACAATATTTTTTAACTTTAAACATTTTTATAATTTTAATTATAATTGAATATGGAATATTATTTATTTAATTCTTGCTATTATTCTTATAATTATTACAATTTTAAAAATATTAATTAGTAATCTATATTTAGTGTTGCCATTATTATATTTATAACCATAAAGAAAAATATAAAATATAGTATTAATTTTTAAGCCATGTAATTGTTCTGTGTAATTTAAAAAGTTAAAATTAATTAAGGATAATAATTTTAATTTAGTTTGCTATTATTTAGAAACAACTCAAAATAAATAATAAAAAATCAAAATAAATCCGCGAAATAATCCGAAAAGGTAGTTTTATTTAAAAATGAAATATTATTATTATATTTTATTTAAAAAAAAAAACTTCGGCTACAAAAAATAATGTAGGTACTTTGTGGCCTTTCAAAAATGGACTCTAGTAAATCTGTTGTTCCACCATTTATATTGCAAATGTCATCAATTTCACTTGGAACCTATTCTTTTGCTATTACATAATTGAAATATTTTAAAACAATCATTAAAACCCTTATTTTATTATTTTCGGAAGTGTCAATAAACGCAGCAGATGAAGCATGTAGCTAGTATGAATATAGATTAATATGGAAATTGGTATAACATCTATACCATCATAAATTGAAACTTTATGTATTAAAATAAGCTAACTTTTCTAAAGACGATCAAGTTGAAGTAACGGATCAGTGAGCGCCACATGGCTGAGACATTAGGCCGGCAATTCGCGCATGATTAAAATTATACCACTTCATTATCGCAAGGGAGTGATTGTTGGTGGGATTGTGCAGACTAAGCCCTAGAAGAGGCATACAATGTATTTAGATTTATTCCAGATTGTTCTCTAAATCGTTTAAATGCTTAAAATATAGGTTTATTTTATAGTTTTGTCTGTAATAATATAGGTAGTAGAAAATTTTTTTTCAATCCTCCATGGGCTCATGGTATAGTTTGCATGGGAAATAAAATTTATCGTGTATCAAATTAAACAAAAATTGTAAAGTGCAGCCGAGACAATACTAGTAAATTTTATTTATTGTATCTTTAGTTATTTTGTTTATTTTTACACTTTTATTAATCTTTCACGTGTGGTTGAAAGAGTTTCATGCTCGTACGTAATAGTGTACTTTAATATAAAAAGTAAATAATACTATAGTCACATCAATTCATAACTAAAAACGATCCAAACTACTTAACCAAAAACATACTTTGTGTTTATAATAATAGTTTTTCTTTAACCCTAAATAATATATAATCCTAATTATTTAATACTTTATTAGATTTACGCGAATATTTGCCATATCTAATAAAACTATCTTTTCGGATTTTTCGCAGATTTAGCTTGATTTTTGGTTTCCGACGTTTCGAATGTTTTACAGCAATCATGGTCACGGGAGAGACAGACTGCATTCGAAACTTCGGGAACCAAAAATCAAACTAAATCCGCGAAATAATCCGAAAAGATTGTTTTATTTAAAATATCATAATTATATGAGAAAATAAATAAAGTGCTAAATGTTAAACACCTTACATCTCAAAATCTTCTTAAGTCTATGGTAGCGATGTTAACAAAGACGTTCGGCAAGACTGGCAAGAATCGGGACGGATGACGACGTGATTGGCGCCTGCTTAATTAATCCAAGGGCTCTAATTAATAACAATAACTCCAATGCTACTTGTAAGATCCGCCAGATGTCGCTGCGATAAACGCTCTTCATGGAAATGAAACTCCTATTATTTTGGATATAATAATTGAAGAGAAACGGGATCTTTAGCTCGTTTAAATCTGACGTCGTAAATTGGAAATGAGAATTTCTACGTATTTGCTTTTCATATGACTTTATCTTATTGGAATCAGTCATATATCCGGGATATTATTGTATTTTACTTATAAGATCGTTTAATTAAATAATTAAAATTTATAAAACTTGTTTAATATAACATACTCTTTTTAACCGACTTCCAAAAAGGAGGAGGTTCTCAATTCGTCGGAATCTTTTTTTTTTATGTATGAACATACATAATCAGATATTTTCGAAGTCGGTGCCAGCCGACAATATTTTAAGATATGAATATCTAATAGGTAAATATATACATATTTTACGTATCGAAATATATTAGATTTGCTTTGCATCGGATGGCACCGACTTCGAAAATATCTGATTAGGTATCTAT
This sequence comes from Brenthis hecate, assembly GCA_951806755.1. NCBI lineage: Eukaryota > Metazoa > Arthropoda > Insecta > Lepidoptera > Nymphalidae > Brenthis > Brenthis hecate. Next base: position 1,610,118 of record OX638279.1, on the reverse strand, counting down.
TCTAAATGAAAACCCCCGTTTAGTTATTTTTTACATTTTAGTGCTTAGAAGTCGATTTTTTTTAAAGTTTTATCTCTTAACTGAAAATCTGTATGATCAAAGCTGTAAACATCTGCTCTGAGAATAAGCGACTTCTAATAAGATCAACTAGACACAGTGACACTGTTTTTTAATGGTCGCCCGTTTTGTATTTAAAACAGAAACGATTTCTTTACATTTAGTTATGAATATTTTGTGTATGGAGTCCACTCACATGTTACGATGCTAAAAATAATCTGTATTACTTACTCGAATCCTCTATACGCCAGTAAATAACTCAGTTAATATGTTAAGAGAGTCCGAAGAAGAGGACAATAACCACTTGAGATATACGTATGATAGCTTTTTGAAATTACAGACAGACTTTTTAATTAGTACTAACTTAGTCTAGATGAATTAAAAACGAAACAAAACCAACACAAACGAACAAATATAAGTACATACAATAAACATAATTTAAGTCACTATGAGTCCTTTAAAACTTCGAAATGAATTAGGTAATTGCTTTTCAAAATGATAAAGTTGAAGCCCTTATATCGTTAGGTAATAATTATTTTGACAATGGTTACTTGTCTCAAGTGAATTCGAGCAAGTTGTAAACAAGTATAGCGTAGAGATACCCCGCAAGTGACGAGGGCGACAGATCAAACGCGCGCATTGTTTTATCTCTAACGTATCGGTAAGGTTTCTAACCTTTTGTCACGTCTTTACAAAAGAATATTGATATTTTATTAGTAATTGTTGTATTTTTGTAGAAAAAAATATTTTTTATAAACGTATACTTTACTCAAATATATTGTTATTGTTAAACAATAAATTAAGTTTGAAACCTAAGATTTTTATTTTTATACTAATTATAAGTTCTTAAGATTTCAAGATTATAATAAGTAATCATTATTATCTTATAATCGTTAATTTTAGTTATCTATACATAATAAATATATGAGTAATAAAATTGTAACTAAGCAGAATCTGTACATTAAATATTTTTTGGAAAATCTTATTAAAATAGACATTATTTTCGATACAGAGGCCGAATCAATAGTTTTTAGAATTTTAGTGTGTCTGTCTGTCTGTTACTGCATCACGGAAAACCAATGGAGGGATTTTAATGAAATTTGGTATGGTGATAGTTATCCGGGTCAATATATAGGATACTTTTTACCGCGTGAAAATATCTCATTTTTGAGGAAAAATACAAAAACTGCAATGTAAGAGTATACTAATATGTAAAACCTAAGGATTTGTTTTTTGACCATCTGAACGCGGGCAGAGCCACGAGCAATGCTAATACGAAGGTATATTGTTATAAAATATTACAAAAAAACTATTATTTTAAATTATTATTAAGAAGAAAAAACCAGTGCTCACTATCAATATTTTTCAAAATGAACAGAATTATAATATTACTCTGAATAAGGAACAATTTCAATGACTGCAGCACCCTTCGTTAGATCGGTAACGCAAGTCATAAACCGTAGAGTTTATGAGCTAATGACGACTGAGACGAAAACACTTCAACGATGACGGATCGTGTGTCTCCATTTTAATGTAGAAAAGGATATTTTTTTCGATCTATTTGAGTGGACGCTTTACAATGCAAATTCATGTAAATTATTATTTTTTTTACTTAGTAAATTGTTATTTTCAACCGACTTCCTTAAAAAGGAGGAAGTTCTCAATTCGGCTGTATGTTTTTTTTATGTTTGTTACCTCAGAACTCATTTTTTAGTGCTTTTTTTGAAGTATGTTTTTATTTTTTTTTGTTAAAATGTTTTTATGTCAAATTAATTAAATGACAAAAATTGTATAATTTGCATTATACCTTTTAAGCCAATTCCGAATAATGTATCTCGTTGTCGTTTCCCTTAGTGTCTTCTATGTCAAAATATATCAAGTAAGTATATTAAAAGTAAAGATAGATAAGTTATTGAGAATCAGATATCACAGATTTTAATCAGATATCACAGATTCTAATTGAGAATCAGATAGATCACGGTTAAATAATATATATGTATATTTTTCATTGTATGAAATTACAAAACATTTAAACCCAATTTTAATTTGATTGTTTTTCTCTATGTTTTTCTTTTATAGTAAATGATAAAAAAAAACCATAGACTAAATTACATACGGTTTATTTTTTTATTGAATAGAACACAATGAAGGTTAACACCTCCACCGCTAATGGAGTCATTACAGATAATAGCGAAATGCTATTTATTTCATATCTATATTTGCGCAACCGGAGGTCGAGGGGACATGTGTAACTCAATAATTTTTTTGTGTCAGGGATTTGGCTTACAATTGTGTGAAATATTATCTGTGGGTGAGGTCTGTGACATATGCCGCGGAACCCCAAGCTCCGACGCGGCGCGAGTTAGTCACAGCGCTTGATACACAACAAATGTGTGCATAAACTTGTATATTCATTTTTGTAAATTTCATTCAAATATTATAGGAAAGGTTTAATTTACTCAATTAACACCTCCAGGTAAATTTCTAAGAAATCTATTGTTAACTGACACGCCGGCGTGTTCGCGGTCGTGAAGGGATTATGAAATGTTCTTTTAAAAATTAAAAAAAAAACATGCCTTGTATAAAACGTATCTATGTAACTACCATGCTTTTTTATTTTATTGTGCATAATATATTATATACAATTTAATTATAAATACATAAAAGAATATTATTTTTATAATATTGAATTTATCAAAACGAGCTTTAAAAAAACACATATCAACAAAAATATGTTCACAACTGATTAGTTGTTATTTTTCCATGTTATATGGGGAATTTCATTTAAATTCGGCAATGTTCCGCTAATTTAGTGTGTGCAGGGGTGATGAATAAAGCCGCAGAGCGCGCCAGTGACGGCCAGACAAAAAATAAAACGTCTCTATAATAAATGGCGCAGCGTTCACTCAACGCTAAATGTCTTTTAATGATTTATATTGTTTGCTTATATTAACTACCTTTAGTATATGTTCATATTGTTCATTATATGATGTGAATATTTCAACATAAGTTGTTTTATAATAATAACATTGATGAAAATCTATACATATAATAAAATTGTAACTAAGTCGAATCTGTACATTAAATATTTTTTGGAAAATCTAATTAAAATAGATATTGTTATCGACACAGAGTCCGAATCTATAGTTTTTAGAATTTTTGTCTGACTGTCTGTCTGTCTGTCTGTCTGTCTGTCTGTCTGTCTGTTACCGCATCACGAGAAAACCGCTGGACAGATTTTGATGAAATTTGCTATGATGATAGCTGGTTAACCGAGTCAACATATAGGATACTTTTTACTGTGGGAAAATAACTCATTTCTGAGAAAAAATACAAAAACTGCAATGTAATAGTATACTAATATGTAAAACCTAAGAATTTGGTTTTTGGTCATCTGAACGCGGGCGGAGCCGCGAGCAATGCTAGTTAAGTATAAAATTTGTTTCAACGTTATTTTACCTAAAATCGTTTGTGGTTGAATACATTAACAATGGCTTATTGTGTACAGCTTTGAACGTGATCGAAGTGTTTAGATTTAATTGGTCAAAGCAATTTATATGGAAAAGTTATGTGTTCATATTTATTTAATTTACATGCCCTAACGGTAACAATACTCGCATAGGTGCTTTGCCCGCGTCGTTTTCTCATAAAAACCTGCAAAATTTCAAGTTTGTATCATTTATGTGTCCTTAGATTTCGTGATTAATCAGATATGGTATTGCTTTTATATATGTATATATATAAGTATAGTATATGTATATTACGGCCATTTGTATATATATATATATATATATATATATATATATATATATATATATATATATATATATATATATATATATATATATATATTTTATAATGTATACATTATTTACTAATGACTTATGTATTATATATTTCTCGTTAAGACGTAGCATGACAGTGGATCCCACTATCAATCATGCCTGTGTCTGAATTGTGATTGTCAACGAATGCACGATTCAAAAGTCAGCGATCAGGACTGTGAAACTCAGAATGACCATAATTATATACTTTTACAAATATTTTTGAATAAATTTAAATTTTTCACCAGATATTCTTTTGGAAAATTGCATTGATTTTGATTTGCATTGCAGTTTTTTAAAGAGAGAGTTAGTAGTAGAAACAATATTGTCTTTAACTAATATACTTGTCTTATATTGTGGTAAATTAATTTCGGTTTGCAATAATTCAGATGAATTAATCAATCTAAATGGATCTGGCGACTTTGGAAATCCCCTACAATTACGATGGCATCATTACTTCGTCGGATCTCACTAAATCGACAATATCTGTAACGTCGCGTGGCGAGTAATCCCTTAAGCAACCTACTGCGTGAGAAGTGAATAAACCGCTAAGGTCCGATCGCCCACTTAAATCGCGTTCATATTAGGATTCATGTACAACACAGGTCTATAAGTTAATAAAATATAACTTTAATTAATCATTCTGGTAAATGTGAAGACTGTCATGGTGCATCAATAGGGCGTTCTAAGCTCTTAATGTAGTTTACTAGCATTGCCCGCGGCTCCGCCCGCGTTCAGAAAACCAAATACCAAATTCTTAGGCTTTACATATTAGTATATTCTTACAGTGCAGTTTTTGTATATTTTCTCAGAAATGAGATATTTTCCCGCGCTATCATCATGCCAAATTTCATCAAAATCTGTCCAGTGGTTTTCTCGTGATGCGGTACACAGATGACAGAGAGACAGACAGACAAAAATTCTAAAAACTATAGATTCGGACTCTGTATCGATAATAATGTCTATTTCAATTAGATTTTCCAAGAAATATTTAATGTACAGATTCGACTTAGTTACAATTTTATTATATGTATAGATTTTGTCTATAATAAGCTTATTTTAGAAGGAAAGTAGACACTTTTTAAGTCATAGCTACGTTAAAGAAATTATTAATACTAAAGTCTGCCCAGTGGTCGGAATTAGATTATAATAATTATCGAAAAATTGAGGAATACATAGGTGTAGAATTTACCTATCTATTTAAAAAACTGTTTCCAAATCGTTATAATAACACTAAAGCTCGTTAATATCTAATAAACAAAAAAAAAAATTGAAAATTTTTCGGATTTTTTTTTTAACAGGTATTGAACTGTTTTGTTTGTCTTTGCTTATTTATATGTAATTTAGTGCTGGATATTTTATAATTTAAATGGGAATATCCGTGTAATATAACATGTACCTTCAAAAATGCTTATGAAAATTGATTCACAATTGGCAAATATGTCATTAAATATGACATACACATAAAAAAACATAAAGTCGGATTGAGTATCTCATTCCTTTTGAAGTCAGACAAAAATGGAATAAATCCTTACTTAAGCTATGTTTTTATTTCATTTGAATAAATAATTATTGTCTTTCAATTGGAAGAACCATATATATATATATACAGGGTCATTTTTAATTCACTGAAAATATATATACGAGTACATAGTAAGGCAGGCTAAGGGAAGTAAAGCTATATAAAACGAAGGCAACACTTATTCCGTGGACAGGGAGCTTTAAGATTGATAGCAACGGAGGGTTGTCGTTGAAAGTTAATTCATGTTAGTTGTCAATGCAGTCGCTTTATTATGTGTTAAAGTAAATGCAGTTTTCTTATGAATGAGGAGAAAGACGAAAAGATTTTCAATCGACGATGAACACGATAAAAATCAAGTGCTTCATAACGTTAACAAACGCATCGTAAAAATTTTTTTGGTATTTTTAATTCATATATGTTATGACTTATGTTGTTATAATATTTATTTATTAAGTTAGTTCAGCTTATCTGTGTGTCAGTTTCTAATCAACTCCATAATTTTTTCCATAAAGACAAAATTTATTGTTTCACTTCTATATTCTATTACATTTATCATAAACATAAAACGTTTTACACCATAATTTTATTATTGACTCAAAAAGATAAGTGACATAATTTTATTACAAACTACCGTGACCCGCGGCTCCGTGTGTAGTTTAGTTATGCTTAGCCAGAATAATTCATCTTTTCGTCTCAAAAACATGGTATTTTCATATAAACTTACGACACCTTTAGACACTTTTAGACACCTATGATTCGGCCCTATCTACCTATCTACCAAAGAGCTCCATATGTCAAGTCGTTTTCAAGATCTCGTGTCTATTCAGCGAGTGAGAGTGTTCTTTTACTTTTTTTAATCATTTATTTCAGGCAATATTTACATAAGGATCTCAAATATGTAACCAGAGGCCCATAGCATAATATATACCTTAAAACTAACATATATTTTTATTATTATATTTAAAACTAATTTATATTTAAATTAGTTTTATAAATTAATAATTTTTCACAATTATCTGGGACAGAGCATACTTACATTTATTGTTTATCCCTTCGTTTATGAAGACGGCCCTCTCGCTGTATTAACCCTTAAAAGCGGGGCGCGACATGCTGACTGTCACATTCACAATATAGCTTTATAGTTTATTGTAATATTTTCGTTCCATATTGCTCCTATTTCCCCTCGCTCCATATTTAACACTACGTGATTTCATACTTGAAATTTTTATAACGAATATTCTAGATTTAAATTAGTCACGAAGTCTAGTGGGCGTTAAGCTTCGAACGGTAATTATACTGTTTTGCAATTTAAACTAGGAAATAAAAAAAATGCTAATATTATCATACTATTAATATCAACAACGATACACTACTGATTTCAAAAAAGAAATAATTAAAATAAATATGTATCGAAATATATTAAAAACGTTCATATAACGCTTGTTTAAGTAAACATTTCATTCGATATTATTAAATTCATTGGATATTAATAAAAATTAAAATGATAATACAGAATTTATTTAAACGTGCAAAGTAGCGGAAACTACAAAACCTGTAGTGTGAACGAGGGCGAACTGTTATTGCCGCTTGATCCGCGATCACAATAAATCATCTAATTTGGCGACGAAACGCGAATTCCGGCTACAGCCATATCTGCTATGGGTGGATTTACAATGTTCAAATGACAGCTACACGTGGTTATTACATGAATTACTCCAATATGACGATTTACGAGTATATTAAAATTTTGTTAGGGCGGTATGTTCTTGCTTATGATAAGCTGTTAAGAGATCTCTTTGTTTCTATAAGACAAAGTATAACTGAAATGAACATTTTTGTGTGTATTTTCAAATTTACGCTGTTTAGAAGCCTGAACTGCTACTTAACTTCTAGAGGTAAGTTTAATTTTTGGATGAGGTACATAATATCTGTAATATTAACGATGAGATACGTTGCTACCGTTTCATAAAGTCAAAACAAGATATTAAGACTTAAGAACTTCTCAAGAAAATCAATAGGTTGAATTAAAATCGGAGCTCTTACTGAAAATATTAAATTATTACTTTTATTTTCATTGTGTTACTGGTACTGTTTTACAAATTTTTATTATTTCATATTTTCAATGAATTTATCATTAAAAACTGTTATATATTAAAAGTTATACTAATAAAGCGGTAGCAAATCATAAAAACACATATATCAGAAATTAAGTATATATGACCTCCAATGAAATAAGATCTTCTGATATCAAAGGGTAAGTCTTGGTCTTGGAACGTAGCTTATTCTACTATAAATCGATCAATATAGTTGCTACTGTAGGAAAACAATAGGGTAAGGCGTCGACATAGTGGACAAAGCCGGTACCGTCTACGATAAATACATATACAGTCATCTAACTCATGTCCGTGTGTACGTGTATATTGTGTAACAATTGTTATGGTTGCTGTTGTACAATCTGAATGCTATTTATATTACGTAGATATAGAAGATTGCTGGTTATATGATTTACACGCTCGAATTCATTGAAATCGCAAGGCCTAATACGATAAGATAACTCGAAGAGACGCTAATAAAAATGTTGGCCTCAATTATGATAACTTCATTTTCTACAATAATGTTAGTCGAAAATGTACAACGGATAAAATTCATTGTTATCGAAGGCGTGGTTCTGGTAGATAAGTAGATTTGTGACAGCGCGGTAACGACGCACATAAATTTGTGAGGACAAACACCGTTACAGCGGCTTAGCTTCCGTGCAAACAGGGGACTGTCGAATGACACCAGCTAGTGTTTGAGGGTTAAAACCATTTATTAGCAATATGCCACTAATATTGAATAAACTGTGTTATTACTTACTGTCGACTGTGGCGTGTTTTGGTGATATTTGTGGGACAATTAACATTCTAGGTTAAATTAAATTAGAGCAAAGCTTTTGTAGTTAAATTACAAGTTCTATGACCTGGTATTAAGGTAGGCGGATTGACCTCATAAGACTGAGTCCCCAAAGAAGCGGTAAGGAATTGCAATATCGGCGCGTGCGCAAGACGGGTGTTCCTTTACAATGCAGCGGAAGACGCCTCGCGCCGCCCTCGGCAGATGGTGCCTGCCGTCTTCGACCATCTTGAAACTGGTTTCCAATGAACGCTGTTTTATTGACCTCACATTTAGTGGATTTTTTAGATGAATGTTTAATCATTTTTGTTCTTTGTGGTAGATTAAAGCAGCTTACATACTTGAGAGGCAAAAAGCTATATTAGCAGAGACCATATGGCGTGGTTACTAAAAGTTTGGTTTATCCGGCCACCGCTGATCGAGGCATAGTATTGATTAAAGACCTATGTAGATACAATATAAATCTAATATTTGGTAATTCTTGTTTTTGTTTATGAACCACAAACAATCCTTAATAGAATTGATTAAAATAAAACAACATTATTCAGTTTAACATTCTGTATCCCCTAATATATTTTTCAACTCGTTTCCGCTTATCATAGAGCAGTCGTCGCGTCGGCACGCGTCTGTTGCCCCACGCACACACACGTCACAAGCTATAGTTGACGAGCACACAAGCAGATAAGAACACGCGCCAAATTGAGTGCCGTAATGAATGAGCTCTAAAATAAACCGTCATACAATGCGTACATCTTGTATTACACAGTTTTGTAAGGAGAGGAAGTAGGAAGGCAGCTGGCTATGACTTCTTTTTCTTTGATTTGGTAATGATGGTTTGCAGTGCAATGCGCCTTTGTTCCGGTGTCCTGTCGCGTGCCTTGATATTGTTAAGACTAAGTAGGTGAAAAGGTGTTCAGGCGAAACAGTGCTGCCGTTACTCAAGATGTTTTCGTCGACTCGACTTCAGATGATTAAGACATGATACCAAGGCATCTTGTTTAACTATTTGTTGGCACGTTATTATTTTGATTTTTGTAATAATTAATTCATTTATTTAGTATGTCTGCGGCATTAGTATATCGTTTCTACAACTGGAAATAATTCTACAGCTTCTACAATTCATAAATCAATGGAATGTTTATATTGATGAAAATAGTGACTATATGCACCCGGGTTTGATTAAAAAAAAACGCAGTAAGATCACCCAACATCTGTGCCTCAATTCTTAAGAAGTAAGAGAAGTAATAATGTATTCAGCCATGCTTAACGTCCCACTGCTGGGCACGGTACGCTCTTCAATACGAAGGGGGCTCAGGCCTTAGTCGTCGATCACGCTAGCGTATTGCGAGTTGGCGGACTGCACGTGTCTTTCGATAACTTGCTAGGTTCTCTCAGACATGCAGGTTTCATCACGATATTTTCCTTCACCGTAAGTAATTATGTTGGAAATGATTCGCACATGAAAATATCAGAGGTACAAGACCCGAGATTTGAATCCGCTTCACTCGGTTTCCCAAGCGAGCGCGTTACCACTGGACTACCACTGCCTCAAGAGAAGTAATAGAAATGCAAAAATTAAATTAATCAGTTCACGTTTATAAATTGGGGCAGACCGATTTGATAATATCAATCTCAAGAGAAATTATAATGAGGTATTTGTTACTAATAATACTTTTATTGAAGAAAGTTACTTAACAATAAAACATTAAAATATTAACTTCGTCTGCTACTAGTTGTAACAAAAAGTTAATGTACATATTCGCCACATGTTCATATAATAATTTACATTACAAAATATTCTATTTTATAGGAAAGTGTCTAAGATTTACTATAAATATATTTTTTATTCAGATATTTTCTTCCAATAGTTAGTCTATATTTTTTGCACTAGATGATGCGTGCACGCAATTAGTAATTAGATCAATTTGAACGCACGGACCCTCTTCAGTGCTGGTCGGTGCCAGTACTGACGCTTTAGACGATCATAGGCTAATTATTTGTTTTGCGCAACAAGGGTGGTAGATAATTTCAGTGATTATGCTGTGAAGCTATCACGTCTAAACACGTATTTGGGTTTTTTTCATTTACAATCATTTTTATATCTCAGCGATTAAGTATTTTTGTTGTTTATTATTGCTATACGTTCCTGAGTGCCATTTGTATTTATAATAAATATTAATATAGCAAACAATGAACATAGGTTTTGGCAAATTTTATTATTAGTAGTACCCTATGTATTAATCCAGTGATCTCATAGTCTATCTGTTTATTTCTTATCCAATACTATCCAGCCATTACAGTATGAAGGAGTAACAAACGTACAAACTTTCTCATTTATGTGGGTAGTTATCACAACACCAAATAAAATCGTGTAAATGTTTGCTCCACCCAAAATTCACTAATTATTGTTAAATCTTAATTGATTTATTGCTCTTCAATTTTTATTATTGATCGATACATAACGATCTTATCAACTATCAGCACTATGAATGTAATCATTACTTAATATTGGCCTTTTTTACCTTTTAGTTTCCAAAAAAGAGAAAAAATTATGATTTATTCATTTAATACATATTATTATATAATTTAAAATATTTATTAATTTTCAGGTAAAGAAGCAAACGGGGATCCTTTACGAAACAACGATGAGAATCCAGGTAAAATCATTTTGTTACGACTTGTCATTGTGACATCATATTTTTTACATAAAGTGAAGGTTTGGATGAGTGATAATTATTACAAAATATGAAAATTATTAATATAGGTACTAGTAATATGTAGCAGCAGCCGCAATATAGGTACTAAATAATAATATAGTTACTAGCATCTTTTCGCCATTTTAACCGCTTTAATTGTCGTTTAATTTTGTAGACTGTGTGTGATGTTAGATGCCTATACCTTTCTCAATAAATAGGCTATAAAACACAAAAAGAATTTTTCAAATTGGACCACTAGATAAATACAGAGATTAGCTCGTTCTAACAAACAGACAAACTCTAAATATTATAAATACAATGAGATATATATTGTTTTTTAAAATGTTAATTTGTATCGACTTTACTATAAAAATTATTTGTAATTAATCATTATGTTTAGTGTTTTATTTATTTTTTTATTAAGCCCATTCCTTATTATTTTTTCACGTAGTTTGCTTAGATAAGTTAGCCGTAAAAAAATGACAGATAGACACGTTTCACAATTATACTATAAGTTGGCAAGCAGCAAGAATACAAGAATTCGATATCGGCACCTTTTCTCCTTTCTCACATTACAACGAAAATGGATTATCCATGTTCATTTCATTTGCTTTGCTTAACTCGACTGACAAGAATCGACCATCAGCTGGTTTTGGGAGACACTTTGTCAATATAACGATAGTAAGAGATTAAAAATTACATGATATATGACGTTGTAAACTCGTGAAGGACACTGTGATTATAATAAGATATTCTTTTATACTAGCAGAGCCCGCGGCTTCGCTCGCGCTAAAACTACAAAAAGATATGTAAGAAGATAGTTTCATACAAACTTTCATCCCCTATTTTACGCCCTTATAGGACGAATTTCGAAAAATGCTAAAATACGTAATTTTATTTAATTTTACTGAAGAGCATTAATACAAAGTTACAATTAATACCAATTACATAATCTCCCGCAGTAAAAAGTAGTCTATACAATTCTCCAGCCTTCCAGCGGAGATACAGATTGGAGTGATTTTTTGTGTGGAGATATCCACACAAAAAATCACTCCAATCTGTATCTCCGTTTCGATGTGAAAGAAGGACAAACAAACACACTTTTACATTTATAATGTATGGATGGATTTGGAATTTAATGTCAATGATGTTAGAGACTTTTTATGTAATTTTATGATACTCATATGTTTTTTAAATTATGCTTTTAATTTATTTCTATATCACAAACAAGAACCATTACTGCATTGCTATGTCAAAAATAAAGAGATTGAAGAAAACTTCGTAGTGGTGAGGAAAAGTGTCGAAGGCCAAATAATTTGGGATGAACGGTATAGATTTGATTCCTTGCTTAGTTATGACTTTGGCAGACTTTGTTTTGCTCTATCAAATAATAATAATACAAAGGTTTATTAGCCAGAGCACGTATATCGCGTTTGACGACACGTTTGACTCAGTTTATAGTGACCCTACTTGCTGTGCCAGTGGTCGCGGGTACGAGTCCCGCTGGGGGCATTCATTCGTGTGATGAGCATGAATGTTTGTACTCCAGTCATGGGTGTTTATGTTTATAATATCTATGTACTTAAAGTTATATATGTGTAGTGTGTCAACTATCTGGTATCCATAACACAAGTCTCGTAGCTTACCATGGAACTAGATGGTACTGTATGTTAATGTCCCAACATATTATTATTATTATATCATGCAGCATGTGTATCGTTACTATTCCAGGGGACTTTGATGGTATTCCAGCTCAGGCTCATATGTACTAACAATAATGTGTGTATTTAAAAAAAAACAATAGTAATAGGAAGCTTTATTTGGATGAACTTGTAGTTTTTATAAAATATGCAGGCCCTGCTAGTATGACGTTAAAAAAAGGGCCAAATACATTAATTAGTAATTAATTATTTGTTTGTCGTCGAACTCTACCACGTAACTCATTTCCGTTTCAAATTGTCTATATCAGATAAGTATCATCGATTGTTCTATAGAACATCTTTATCAATAAATTGAATAACTTATAAATATAAAAATGATAGGGTTATCGTGTTGTCATATCTTTTAGATAGTTGGAAGATTTTTGGTTAGTAATGAGCACTCAAATGGAAATTGCCGTGAGTGCAGGTTTTCGATTTAGTGAACGTCTCGTTATTTTGCTATGGATACATAAACTGATTGAAGATTTCCAAGTCTTGAAAATAGGGCCGGGAGGGGTAAGTGTTCTTATCTCTTGTCTTGATTTTGCGAATGCGTGCCTTTTCAGCTATGACTTATTAGACGTTGTTTTAGTTCTTCCTTTGTGAGTGGTTGTTACTCATCAATGTTCCGATTTACGTCTATGAAGCCAGTGTTCATAGTTTATGTAACTTATTCTAAATATAATCAAATATAAAACCTTATTTCTTTTGAGTTTTAAATATGCAAGAATGTCAAGTAATGACAACAGCCAGCGATATAATAATAAAAATATTTGATAGATAAGCTATTCGCCCTCTAGAAAATCTTTTAAATTAACGTTTGACGCAGATTAGGATTCTTGTTTATAACCTTTATTGTACATTATTTTAGTGTTTAAAATATAATGATGATTTAGAATTAGAATGATCAACGATTGGTTAAACGATGAGGCGGTAATTTTAATATTGTCCTAGTACATATTATGGCAATACTTGTGTCTATGTGTAATTTAATTGTTATTTGTAATTGTATGTTTGCTTCAGATGCACAGGTATACTTCTTCGGTGTTCTTAAACTGATAAGCTTTCCTTAAGGGATGGACACTTTTTTTGATATGAACATGATCTCTTCAGACAGCAACATAAATAAATATATTTTTTTTATAAATATGTTGGGACATTAATTCGCAGCACCGTCTAGTTCCATAATAAGCTTCGAGACTTGTGTTGTGGATACCAGATAGATGATATACTACACATATATAACTTTAAATACATACATATTATAAATATAAACATCCATGACAGGAGTACAAACATTCGCGCTCATCACACAAATAAATTTGTAGGGTCACTACAAACTGAGCCAAACGTGTCGTCAATGACTAGACATACCATAATTATTGTATTATTATATTTTAAATTATAATTATATTTAAAAAGAGCAAGTATTGAGTTTTTCGCCGGCTTTTCTTAGCAAAAATGCATTCCGAGCCAGTGGTAGATTCCTCACGGACTGACTACACTGGCATTTAATTTAAATTTAAAATGTAAAATCGATTCAAAAGTGCTTGTAAAAGTCGATTTGAATAAATTATATTTTGATTTGATTTGAAAAAAAGAAGACATTTAGAAAGAAATATAAGACGAAATAGTATGTTTCCGTTGAACTGTAATAGTCAGCACCGAGTGTCTAAGACAAGTAGCGATTTTTTCAATCACACGTAAAGTAATTACTATATGTGTTGAGTCCGCCTTCCATAGCAGGCTATCGCTTATAATGTTCATTGACCGATATATCGCTATTTAGGACATAAGGTATACGTATTAGAATTATGAAATAACTAATAAACACAGTGTTACTTATCAAATAATACGCAAGAATGTATTCTGTTCTCACAAAACTTTCTATGTAAGTACAAAATAATGGCACTTATATTTTTATTGTTCTAAGTTAAATACTACCTATAGGTACATTTTTAACACAACATACTAAATAAATTCCTTATTGTAGGTCCGTGATGTTATTTAAAAAAATTGACGGATTTAAAAAAAGTGATTTCCGTTATGTTGGTAAAGGTTTCAAGATTATAACATAAAATTAAAAAAAAAAAAAAACCCAACGCAATAACCTATTCATTGAAGCTATTTCAATGAGCCTAAACACGATATTTCTGCTGTATTTTAGTAAAGTTGAGTATCTTGTAGATTGCAGGTGACGCTGCATCATCAGGCCAAGGTAACCATATAGTTGCAATGTAATTCAAGTAACGGGATATCAAATTTCGAATGGATTAGATCTGTGGAAGTTGCTCATTCCGTTTTACCGTCTAGAAAAGAGGTTATAATCATCAAACGGCTGAACGTATTTTCTTGATTTATAGCTAAGAACACTCTCAGTCACCTCGATTCAGTTCTATTAAAAAAAAAAAGATTTATCCGTTTGGGTACTACAATGCCAAAGATAGACACACAGATGCATACGTGAGACTTATAAAACTCGTCTTTTGCTTCGGGGGTTAAAAATAAGTGATTCACAACAGATAACATAATACATATATAGAAATGATATTTCTGCCTTGAGGCTGTAAAAATGTTAAATTTTAATATACTACATATTATTTTCTTCTAATATTAGTTACTAAATGTTATTAGTTTTAGGATGAATAATTCTAATATATCATTTCTTGTTAGCATCTATCTTATTTTCAAATTTTCGCACGCGGCTTAAACGAGAGATGCTCCCATCTAAGATTCTTAAAATGTTGACGTTTGCTTCAACTTTGACATTTTTAACTTTTTCTAATATTAATATTTAAGATATTAATATTAAATTTTCATTACCTTAATCATTAAGTTACCATCGGCTCGGAATGCGTTTTTATTGTGAAGACATAGTAAGAACTTGAAAAGTTTTTCTTTTAAGCTAATTAGAAATGATTTTTAATACGAAAATTCTTATCTTATAACCGTACCTCAATTAAGTTATTATATTTCGGGATTCCCTATTATGTTATCGGCGTAAACCTTTCAATTAGAGATAAGTGACGTCGAGAAACCAAAGTTATTGAACATTGAAAACTACGTAGAGATAAAATATATGATGTCGGTGTCATACAGATGTAATATGACGATATTTTTGAAGTAGATAACTGAAATGTAATACAAATAATATATATATATATATATATATATATATATATATATATATATATATATATATATATATATATATATATATATATATATATATATATATATATATATAAAATTGAAAAAATAACACAGTTTAAATAAACATTATTTTTAAATATTAAGCTTTTATTAGTAATCTATTTCAAAAGTGATATTTAAAGGACACGAAGATATTTTATAATGTTTATGTCTTAGTAAATTTTATAAAACATACATTTCGTAGAGTTTGTGGGCACTGCTACTTTTCTATTCAGAAAATAAAGGCACGACGTTTGTTATAAAAAGGAAATACTATGAATATTTCTCATTAAAACAACTAATTACTGTAAAATAAAATTAAATATTACGTGTATCGATATCTGAATCCAATTGCATTCAATAGTAAAGCGGGTCGAGAATCGATTCTCTTCCCGGTCGTTACGTGTGTCATTAATGGTGTCGTAAAGCGCGGTCGTGGGTCGGCGCGGTCGGAATGCGCCGCGCGGCACGCCCGGAGTCGATAAACTGACTAAGTGTGATGGCAAACGGAACGTCTTAAATGCGATCAACTAATATTCCGATTACATGATCGCATTTATTTATTCCGATAAATAATAACGCTTTACCAAGTAAAATGAAACAGGCTGATTCGTTGTCATTATTTAAAAAACTAGCGGCTCACCCTCGCATCGCTCGGGTTCGCCTCTAGAAAAACACTAATAGAGATCTATTAGTTCCCACGGGAACTGTTCATTTTTCTCGGATGAAAAGTAACCTGTTGTTTGACCGGCAATATAAGGTATCAGAATGTTAATTTTTTTTAATATAAATTTTACTAAATTAGGTGCATAAGTTGTGTATAAGTTAAGTGCAAATTAGTTGCATAAGTTGTACATAAGTTGTTATATAAGTTATTATAGATTTTTAACTATCCCACGAGAACTCTTTATTTTCTTGGATGAAAAGTATCTAAGGTGTTAACCGAGGATATAAGGTACCACATGCAAAATTTCATTTAAATCAGTCCAATAGATTCGGAGATTAGCCCGTACAAACAGACAAACAGACAGAGAAACAAAAAAATTGAAAAACATCTGGATTTGTTCTCTTTGTCTTCTTACATGCCCCTGACTCGGTTTTTAGCATTTTTTTGCTATGTATAGACATTCGACCTCTACTGTTTTATTATAGTATAAATTAACAAAAGAATATTATCTTAACTTATAAGTGCTAATTGGTGTCATATTTTATTTTATATGTAGGTATAATGTTTATATGTGTGTATGTATGTATATATGTATGTGGTATGTATGTAATTGTATATATCTTTTTGTCTATGTATGTATTCATTGTATCTCTCTTTGAGATTGTTTGCACCCCTTCTTTCTTCTTTCTCTCTACCCAAAGGTTGCCTAGAATAGATCGCTCTCTAGCGATAAGGCCGCTTATTGTACTATTTCTCTTTAATCTGCTTCAACTATATAATGCAAAATAATGGTGTGCAATAAGGGATATTTCATTTCATTTCAATATGTCTAGAAAATTATTAAAACTCATCAAGAACTTATAACTTAGTAACTGTGATTGCAAATGAGCACCTTAAATGCGATCATAAATATAAAATCATCATAATTGCGATCATAAATTTAAGATCATAGGTATAAAAAGATAATTGTGTCTAAAATTCAGATAATTTTGCTTCAGACAAGATTTAAAACACCTTAAGTAACGGATTATCATTTTAAATTTTATCGGGAGGGCATTTTTATAGGTTTTACTTGTAGTATTCAGTATTTTTTCTTGCGGTATAGCTAAATTATTAAAAAAACATTCTCGTTTCTTTAAAAACTTAAAGCAAAAGTTACTGTATCGTGTCCAGAAATCCTAACTTCAAATCTTACTTAAGTTCCTACTGTCTAGATTTTTATTTTCTATGAATAGTGATGTCGCACTCCTCCTTGGTTCTAAGCTAACTTAACTTTCTTTATGTCAGCTTAAATATAATATAAATAAATTAACCTTATTAGAAATAAATTGACGGAAAGTTGAAAGAGTGATGTTACCGATGGTAAAGTTTTTAATTATAATTTGAAATACGTGATAAAATTAAATTGGTTCATATGTATTTTATGGTAGGTAATGTATTGAAAAATCCACTTAGTATTTGTATATAGGGGTGGCGCGTGCAACAGTTTTGCATGAGGACTACCACCAATTAGAAGCTATACCGTTAGCCATCGTTTCAAGTGCCATCATTATCTCGATCGCTCCACGCAAAGCTAGTCCTTCAGACCCTGTGATTGGATACAGATTGCAATGAAATATTCATGGGTTTTTGGAGACAAGTGGAGTGAGCAATCCTGAAGTATGGGGTTGGGACATAGTTAAAGCGTTTACGTTGAGAGCTGTTGAGAGCGCCTTTTGTAAATTTTTATATCGTTTTGGCGTTCTGTGGGCGAGCTATTTTATCAATTCGAAGGGGAACCGGATCCATTTCGACAGTTTTTGAAGGCGGAAAATTGACGGTGTTCTTGTCATGTGCATTTCCTATATTACGTCTCTTTGAAGTATGTAACACAGTGCCAATGTAGAACAGTGTTGTGATACAAGATGTTAGAACATGGCAATATTTATTTTTTCTCGTTTTTAGTAATTTAGAGAATATTTTTAGTTTTTTACTATTCCTTAGAAACAATGACGTGCTTAATTCAAAGTTATAAATATGAACGAATGCTGTTGTACCAAATCTGTTCACACAGCCGCCATAACAACTACATAAATGCACTGAAGCATTCAACCACTGATTGGATGGCTATATTTGATTTAATAGGATTCGCGTATTTAGATATCCTCCACAGGCGTTTGATGTAGCAGCGAGTAAAGACTAATGTATGGGAGTGAATTTTGACGAATTTTTACTTAAAAATATCAAGATGTGATATAAAATAAGTATTTAACGTTATTCGATTCAAAGTGTGTTTTTGAGATAAAGAAAAATCTTAAAATTTCATAATTATACTACAGAAAAACAAGTATGTTATTAAACGAAATGAATAAAAATTAATAGGTATAAAAAATATATAAAAGCACAGCAAAGCTCTAATCTGAAACATCTATTGTTTCGCACACACAAATTATTTATCTAGTTATTCTAAGACTAACTAAAATAATAATGAATACATAGCATACGTTTTTTTTTAAAGTTAAATTAAGCCATGGATGAAAACTATACAGCTATAACTAACAACACTGAAATGTAAAAACTTAAATAAAAATTCCGCTTTTATTTCAATGATTTCATCTGCACAAGAGTCTTCCCATGTCCGGACAATGGAAAAATCTCGTTTTAAACTGTGACCATTGTTTGATCTTTTTGTTTTAAACCCCCCTCTGCAGTTGCGGAGTGCATAAAGAATGATAATATTCTATTTCCTATAATACGCTATTATTACTAGAATGTCCATGTTTGTTCAATCGTTTATTA
Source organism: Brenthis hecate (assembly GCA_951806755.1). Taxonomy (NCBI): domain Eukaryota; kingdom Metazoa; phylum Arthropoda; class Insecta; order Lepidoptera; family Nymphalidae; genus Brenthis; species Brenthis hecate. The sequence goes on along the minus strand of OX638279.1, from coordinate 1,590,790 downwards.
CTTCAATGAATGTACGTATAATTCGTACTCTATAAGTTGTTTTAATACAAACGAAATCATTGTGAAAATTCTTTATGTTATTTTTATTTGCATTATTGAGCGGGTGAATGTTTGATACAACATTACACACTGCCTTGTTTACTTCTGATACTTAAAATATATTGTGTGTTTGTTTAATAAAAGCTAACGAAGTTTTAAGAACGATTTAAAATATTTAATTGCATGTAATATATTAAAAAATTGTAAATTATACTTATGTTTTAATTTTTCGATCCTTGTTGCTAGCAGAAAAGTGTTAAATAATTGAAATAATTATAAATACTAAAAAACCTTGTTAGTGGATCGTTAGACGTGTACAGCTTATCGAAATTAAAATATTATTTTAGTAGTCATTTTTAATAAGTTAATATCTATCTTATCTCTGATATAAACTTACGTCACATACTGGTTGGACTCCATTACGACATTTTAGAGATAGAATTTTCGTTTAAATTTTGCTGTTATCGTTGAACTATCATATTTGTTAAACACATATTATTGAGATAAAAATTGTTTCGTGTTAATAATGTTATGTGCTCTGACATTACCTTCAAATCCAGGATCTTTCTCAAATTGGCTACACTGACTGACTGAAACGTAAGTTTTTCCATCAGATAGATTTAGAGAAAAGTTAAGAAAAATAATGTGAGTGAGCCAAAAAAGATTTCGTTTTCTTATTGGACCTACGGATTTCTGAAAATTATCCAAACATTTAAGTTGTCGTCACTGAGCTTATTGAAGAAGTCAATTTGTAATGTGACATTGAGGGTTGGGATTCATTTGAGGATGGATGGATGTTTGTAACGCACGTAAGAAGTTATACTTCTTTGGCGTAACAGAACAAAAATAGCTAAAGATTTCGTCCCGTATGTCACAACTCTCTGTTTGTAAATGGAATGCAGCTAACTTCATCATGTCCCTTTTTGGCTGTCGGTGTGCGCGCGCATAGTAAATATTTTACTCTCATAATTTTTTCCAAACGTGCCAAAAGGAGTAAGTTACGTTAGGTAACTTCAAAACTTATTTCAGATGATAATCAATATATCACGAGTAAACGGCATAGTTTTGACAGTCCTAGTCTTAAGTTGGCCTAAGAAGTGTTATTGTAGAGATAGGTAAAACCAATTTGTTTTTAATCAAGATATAATGTAATTTGACATTTAATCTATTTATTAATCAAGATTGATTATTGTGGAATATCCTATTTGACACTGATATATGCAATGTATATGTAATTCGCTTTATCGCTAAGATGATTTTTGTATTTACACAAAATAAATTAATGCCTAGATAGAAATAAGAAAATTTTAAGTTTATAGTTTAATTATATATCTATAAATCCGTGTAATTATCCGAAAAGATAATATTATTTACGTTTTAACGTTTAGTACAGATTTCTCAGAGATGAGATATTTTCTCGCAGTAAAAAGTATCCTACGAAAATATGATGATATGGATAGCCAGCTATCATCATACCAAATTTCATCAAAATCTATCAAGTGGTTTTCTCGTGATGCGTTCTCAGACAGACAGACAAAAATTCTAAAATCTAGTTAGACTCGGCCTCTGTATCGATAATAATGACTATTTCAATAAGATTTTCTAAAAAATATTTAACGCACAGATTCGACTCAGGATGTTATTATATGTATACCTAGATATAGATTTCAAATATTCGCGTAAATTTAAGTAACCTATAACATAGTAATACTCATGAATTATGAAATATACGAAACTCTTTTTGCCATGTTTGGCATTTTTCAACTTACATAGCTTGACCTGATACACAATGGGAACCGTTATGTATTGGGAAGATATTTTACAAATTCAATTCATTTCATTTAAGCACAGATTATTTCACCAATGTCTTGTGGAGAAGGCACTCTATTTTACATATTTTAATGAGGCAAAATTTGCTTGTCAAACAAACATAGCAGTGACATATAGTATACTAGCATTGCCCGCGGCTCCGCCCGCGTTCAGATGATCAAAAACTAAATACTTAGGTTTTACGTATTAGTATACTCTTACATTACAGTTTTTGTATTTTTCTTAGAAATGAGATATTTTCCTGCGGTAAAAAGTTATATGTTGACCCAGATAACGAGCTATCACCATACCAAATTTCATCAAAATCCCTCCAATGGTTTTTCCGTGATGCGGTAACAGACAGACAGACAGAAAGACAGACAGACAGATAGACAAAAATTCCAAAAACTATAGATTTGTCCTCTGTATCCATAATAATGACTATTTCAATAAGATTTTCCAAAAAATATTGAATGTACAGATTCGGCTCAGTTAGAATTTTATTATATGTATAGACGAACATATCGAGTTGTTTCCTTAACATAACCTACTTGAAAGTGTGAATGATTAACTTTAGGAATGTCCAACTAGTATATAATTAAAATATATTATTATCTTATAAAATAAGCTAAAATCAATATGTACACACCCTATAGCTGTTAGTACTAACTAAATTATGATTATCAAAGCACGTGTCTGACCGTTGCTGGTATTGCGGGATTCCCGCACGCCGTGTATCCTGAGGCTATGTGAAATTAATTTCAAGTACGCCACGGATTGTGTACATAGCTTCACTCAGGAGCGACTAGTAGAGGGTGGCAACTTGATTTCTAACACGTAGTTTATATTGCTTATAACTTTATTTGAAAATTCCTTTTTACTGTTATTTGGTTAAGAATCACCTAAAAACTGTGATAGATAATATGATATTTTGTAATATAAAACAGGATTTTATTTTATGCAAGTAAAAATCTTTTTTTTTTCAGGTCTAAATGTAGGGATAAAAATGCGGATAAAAAGATATGTTTTTTTGTTAGTAGTTGCATAAAAGAAAGACAATCACAATTTTGTCATATTTAACCGTACAACAGTAATAAAAACAAGATAATATATTTGTTATTATTAAATTAGTAAAAGATAATTCATTTATGTATCTATTGATTCAAAGCGTTCGTCTAGTAGTAAACATGGCTGCAGGAAGTTTACCAGGCTCCGACTCGCCGTGTATTATCCGCAGATACACTCTATCTACATGTTGACTTTATACAACAAATGTAATCAATTGTTGCATTTTATATGTCTGTCAATAATCGTATATGAGTACTTAACGTACTGAAGACTTAAAAAAATAATATATTTTATTAACTTTTAAAATATTTGTACGTAATATGTGAATATATACATATATACCAATCTAATACTCAGTAGATTAAAATGATAAATTAGCTGACATCGTTATCATATTCTTTTTTAATTACGTTATTGATATTAAGTACATTAATTAAGGCATATTCTGTAAATTCCAACAATGTGGTTAAACAACAAAAAACATTTTACTGTGATTTTTACTATATATTTTTTACTAGCTTTGCCCGCGGCTCCGCCCGCGTTCAGATGACCAAAAACCAAATTCTTAGGTTTTACATATTAGTATACGCTTACATTGCAGTTTTTGTATTTTTTCTCAGAAATGAGATATTTTCCCGCGGTAAAAAGTATCCTATATGTTGACCAGGATAACCAGCTATCATCATACCAAATAACATCAAAATTTGTCCATGGTTTTCTCGTCATGCGGTAACAGACAGACAGGCAGACAGACAGACAGACAAAAATTCTAAAAACTATAAATTCGGACTCTGTATCGATAATAATGTCTATTGCAATTAGATTTTCTAAAAAATATTTAATGTACAGATTCGACTTAGTTACAATTTTATTATATGTATGGATTGTTGATTGTTAACTTATTACGTTTTTGACAATGTGTCACTGCATATTTTTCATATAGCAACATTTTAGTTACAAACACAATATTACTAACATATAACATTACGACAATTAAATAAGAAATCATTACATATGTAACATCAAAGTGCATTCCCCTATACTCAGGCAACCAAGAAGTCAAAGCCTACCCCTTAGCTTTACAGACACTTACCTACTCATATAGGCGCATATCAGAACCGTCCCTTAGACTGCTTTTAAGAGGCCGAGTGGAGAGCGCTGTTCTGATCGGCTCCACTGCTCACCCTGGCGACAGTAAAAAATATGAGCATCCCACCCCCTATGAGCATCCCCCTAACACCCCCTGCGCCATCTTGAAAAACTTTGTCACTTGTAGCCACAAATCGATCTGTGTCTACGCGAGTGGGCGGGGGTTAGATCTTTGATATCTGTTACTCAATTTTCTGTCGTGTAGTGTATTATTTTTTTCAGTTTTGATTAAAAGCCTGTTTTACGTACTTACATATAAGTTAAATACTTTAAATTCACAATAATCGTTGTAGCATTAATTTTATATATAATTTTCTTAATGAATACTGATTTCTATTGCACACAATAGTTTGATCATGTATGTATGTATTTATATAAGAATATTATATTCGTGCCATTGTTACGACCCCTTAGATCTTGACTTTATTATCATTTAAATGATAATGACTAAAAGGATTTGTGAAGAATTATTCACATGACTACCTTGACAAAACAGATACGCCCTGTGGCTACAAAATTTATTATTGACGTTGATATAAATTTTTACTTTATATATAAGAGCTATAAGGTTGAGATTAGTAAGCTTTGATTATACTTAAATACGAAATCAGAACACCTATGGATCTCAGTGGGTGTGCTTTCAATTTGTGCCTTTAATGTCTATGTTATTTGGGCAGTCAACAAGTCCGTAAAGAATAATAAATAATTCATACATACTCGTAGCTTTAGATCATGAACGAATAAGTCACTGGACCAGACATATAAGCGGACGTACCTTTATCTGTCTTATTAGTAGCCAGGAAATTTCAGCCTTTGTCGTTTGTTTTTTGCGTCAGTCTCAAGCATTTACTTGTCAACAAACAATCTGCCAAAAATGACTAAATGTTCTGTTAAATGGTGTAAAAACTATAGCGGCGGAAGCAGCACTGTTTCTTTTCATTTGTAAATACATTATTTTATTACATTTATTGTTATTTATCACACAATTTAATAAAATTGTAAAATAAAATGTCATATTATCCAACTATGTTAAATATAGTCGATATTTCTATGTATTGTTGACATCTGACAACCATCATAAAATCCCTGGATTATACCATTCAGAACAAATGACTAAACTGTCGAGTGAGTCCATTTGACATCGACTAGTGCTTGACAATGTCGAAAAATATATCGATATTTGACGAAATAACTGAACGAATTGTGTTATTTGTACAGTACAATAACATAAAATACTTTTATCACAGTATCCTACAATCTGATGACAATAAATTTATAAAAATATTTTCTAAGTCACATAAAAATATAAATGCAAAAATTATAATTAGTATGTGTACTTAATTTTTTATTTTATTTTATACCACATTTATATACTTTGGAATATTATTCCATTGTAATAATAATAAAGATCATTTTATTTCAACACATAAATTACACAAAATCAAACAATAATGTTTTAGCACTAAACTTCTGGGTTGGCGATTTGTAATAAAACACTTTACTTTCACGATCCAACACTCACTTTAATTTGCAATCACTTTTTCTTTTTCCTAATTTCACAAATGTTTATTAAGAACTGAGCAATATTAGGACAGTGTCACATTTTTATAAGCTACCCGAGACAATCAATTGCCAATTAAAATAATTCAATAACAGAATCAACAAAATCACTTTATTTAATTAAATTAGCTTAATATTTTTTTAATCTTTAAAAAATAATTTTTATTATATATTAATGGAATATACACCCGATATTCATTTGTTCATTAACATTATTATAGGCCAACAGAATGCTGCCATCAATGCCATCGTATTTATATAAATCAAATTAAAAAATAATTATTATTTGACACATTATTATTGCCTCTTTAATTCATTTATTCTAATTTATTATAATAAATACAGATATTTTAAATTAAAAGATATAAAATATGATGACTATGCTAACTAATGTCTAAAATGTCATTCATTGGTTCATCGATATATGTATTTTATCGATTACGTTCAAGCACTAGAAATATTGTATTGTGTACCTGTGTGTATAATAATGTAATAAAATCTTTGTGTGCGTTATGCGTCTTTTGGTTGAACGAGTTTTCATACATTTGTATTTTATGTCTCGTCCAGTGGTTTATTCGTTCATGCTTTAGATGTATTCAAGGTTTTCTCAACACACAGAGATCTACTAAACAAAAATGTACGCGGGATTTTTATTTTGTATTATATAATAAGCTTACAGTTAAACATCACTATCTAATTAATTTTAAAATATCTTCGTTCACACTGTATTAAAAGTAATAGCTTTCACATTCTAAATTCTAAATCATTTGTCAAAAAGCGCAGTTAAGCTTATATATATTTTAAAAAAGATATTATAATTGAAATTGTAACAATTGTCCTTGATTAGATATATCTGGGAATTTCATACATTTTGCAAAAAAATAATCCTTTGTGTCAAAGGTCAAGGAAAGGGATCAACCCTTTAGATATCTCTATAGACAGGTAGACAGAGATACTTTTTTTTAGAGATAGCAATGTAATTGTCATTCGACGGGATTTAGAAACCAAAATTAGTAAAGCATTCAAATAAACTTTGACACCCCGATTATTATAACGAACCGTGCGAAATTCGTCACAATGGCAAGCGTAAAATCACAGATTCCATAAAAAAAAGTTTTTACAAAAAAAGCGAAAGGGTAAAAATCGGCGTGAGTCTACTATGAATGTGTGAAATAAAAAAAAACTTAGGCTAACGGTTTTTTTATTAAGATTCACATGCAAAACATTACAAAACATTTTAATTGAGATAAAGAATATAATCTACTATTCTAAAATCAATGAATTAATAAATAATAAATGGACGTATCGCTGTATTTATTTTTGTAAATAAAAACTTACAATATAACTTAATAATATTAATTACGTAAGATCTCTATGTAATATACATGTTCAATCTCACAGGGAATAAAAATCAAATTATAAAAATTTAATAAAGGTTCAAGCAGCTTCCCGAGAGAAATGGACCAATTTAACAAATGAACTGTTATCGAATGTTTTTATCAGGCCATCTTTTGTGTAACTCCCCAGGTCGGTAAGAACAAATAGTAAGAGTAAGAACAATTGTGAAAGCGGGTTCGATTCTCCGCTGCGACTTAACACAAATGTCTGCCCGCCTTTATTATTTCAAGGACTTTATCAAGTTTTGTATTGTTTGGTAATGTAAACGGTGTTCTAAGTTTGAAGTATAAATTTAAGTTAATTTAATTGGGAAATTTTTGACAGGTATTATGAAATTATATTTGAATATATAATAATTTAGTTATAATAGACATATAACCTCAATCATACTCTAAGTTTAAAAAATCTAATTCCACTGGTAGGTATATTTTACACAGATCTTCTGTCACTGTAATTATTTGGAAATAAATATATTTTTCATAAATAAATGTTGTAATATTATGTAGAACACTCTATTTAATCGGACATAGAATTAAGATGTAGAGCATTTATTTAAATTTACCTTTGTTTATCGACGATTTTCTTTGCTAGACACTCGACTTTCAATAATGCTATTATGGGTTATCTTATAAATACGACCTTTTATTATTTCCATAAGGTATATTTTTGCGTGAAGTTATTTATCTTGAAGCAGGGGAAGGAAAGAATAGATATGGAGCCCAAGTTCGTGGATTGAATTCTTTTGATTGCAAGAATCGTAACGGACCCTAACGTATATTTGGACAGCAACCTGAGAGTTTTGAAGTAGGCCCGTGGTTTATAATTACGATAATTTGAAGGCAGATGACGAAAACTATAATATATGAGGGTTGTATCGAAAAGTCGATGGAGAGAAATTCAAAAATTTGTTAGATATACACATATGACAGCTAAATTTGGGTTTTAAGAACATTATTATATTAAAAATTATTTACTTCATGAAATGTTGCATAGTTTAGCTTTTGCTCGTAATAGAAAATTTCTAATTTAAACGTCCTTATGTTATTTTTCAATGGATAGTATAGCTTATAGCCTACGTTCAGTGAGTGAATCCGATTTTATTAAAAACGCGATGAGCGTCACATGATATATGACTCTGTTTTTTGCATAGAAGATAGAACTGTGCGAACTGCTTTGCTAAAAATTTTATGACTCAAAATTCAAAGTATAAAATAAATACTCCTATATAAATGTTTGGTAGTAAATAGAATAAAAGTATGAAATATATGTCTGAGCTAACAGTTAGAAAATTGCTAACGAATTTTTTTATGTGGTATATTTTTATTAGAAAAATATTCTATCTGATATTAACGTATAGAGTTAAAACTTACTGTACCAATCTATATGAAAAAAATCATGGCATTCCTTTATCTCATTGCAGTTTGAAAGATCAATCTAACAAATACATTTACCCACACTTATAACATTTAAAAATCGACAAATACGACAAAAATAGCGTATAGTTTTTTTTGATAACTGGGTGAAGTCTTAAATTGTATTTATTAAAAAAAAGTTTTATTACCTATAGGTACTATTGTATGTTTTATTACCTATATTGTTTGAACGCTTAGTATAGATTTCTCAGAAATGAGATATTTCTTCGTAGTAAAAAGTATCCTATATGTTGACTCGGATAACCAGCTATCATCATACCAAATTTCAACAAAATCTGTCTAGTGGTTTTCTCGTGAAGCGATCACAGACTGACAGACAGATAGACAAAAATTCTAACAAATATAGGTTCGGTTTCTGTTTCGATAATAATGACTATTTGAATAAGATTTTTCAAAAAATATTTAATGTACAGATTCGACTCAGTTAGAATTTTATTATATGTACTAGCGACTCACCCTCGCTTTGCTCGGGTTCGTCCCTAGCTTGCTTCCCCATACAAATTTCATCCCCATTTTCACCCCCTTAAGGGATAATTACCGAAATAAAAAGTATCCTATGTTCTTCCCAGGGTCTCAAACTATCTTCTTACCAAATTTTATCTAAATCTGTTAAGTAGATCCAGAGATTACCCCCTACAACGTCACAAACTCACAATATCACAAATTTTTATAATATTAAGTATAGATACATATAGATATATGTATCGAAAGACTAAGTTACTTGCTATGCAATACGCATGCACCTTTTGAAATAACAGTATTCATTTACGCCATACAGCATTGTTGTCCTGACACGATGCCACCCTATGGCAAGAGCGTCGAAATATCGTTTTAAAATAAGCAATTTTTCACGGATCACGCGCCGCCATGAATCGCCAAGTTGAATTTAAATTTGATTTACTGGGGCCGAATGTGTTGCAATATCTCTTTGACTTATTGACTTTTCATTTAGGTAGTTATGTTTCGAGGTGGCGTCGTTTTTTTTAAATCTAACGTTTTTAAATTGTCTGTTTTATTTTGTCCGACATATAAAATTAGTTGTTGGATGATTTCACGTTTTTTTTTAAATGAAAATAAAAGTATGTTTAGAAAAAGGTTTTATTTTGTTACTAATTATAGATATAATCCAGGAAAGAATAAAAATGGTTGTGTATCAGATGATTTGTTTGTTTTTCTTTGACGCAGTATTTAAACAACGATGATTTTTTGCCTGATGAAATTTTTGGTTGATTTTCACTACTAAAGGACTACTTTTTATTCAGGTAAGTAAAGTAGTTTAAGTGAAATATAAATATATTAAAAACTAGCGATTTACACTCACTTCGCTAGGTACTATGTTCATAGTTTCATAGATTTTTATTATTTTGCGCGAAACCTAAATTCTTATTCTAAATTTTGTTTATAAAAGTAGAATGAGTTACTCTGTACTGCCACTGAAATTCCCGTCAAAATTGACTTTGGATTGGTGTTTCGGAGATTAGCCGGAACTAACAGACAGACAGACAAAAATTTTAAGAATGGTTTTTTCCTTATAAAAACCGTATATAGGTACTGTCATACGAATATATGCATTTAGTTAAAAGCTATTATTTTAGCGTTACAAACAGACGCTTCAATTTTATTTACTTTAAATTGATAGATAATTGAAATAGGCTTAGAGCGTGACCTTGAACAAAGCTAGGGCTAGTAGACAGTAGTCCATATTAATATAAATTTTTATATTAGTAAATTCTAGCGTTTGTATAGAGTATGTTGAATGCGTATGATACAAATCTTGTTACGTCGGTTAGTGTGTGCGGTTGACGTTCTTTGATATTGTACAATTGATGTGTCGCTTTGACATTCTGGCTCTAATTGAATTATTCGGATCGATCGATTTGTGTATAGTAAATAAAATCTATACATATTGTATAGTATTAATTTATAATTTCAGTTGTCGCTACAAGATACAGTTGCTATTATTTTATATAAAGTTTTAATTTGAATTAGATTTACAAATGGAAATTTGAAAATTATATTCTAATACTAGCATTGCCCGCGGCTCCGCCCGCGTTCAGATGACCAAAAATCAAATTCTTAGGTTTTACCTACATATTAGTATACTCTTACATTGCAGTTTTTGTATTTTTTCTCAGAAATGAGATATTTTCCCGCGGTAAAAACTATCCTAGGTATATGTTGACCCGGATAACCAGCTATGACCATACCAAATTTCATCAAAATCCCTCCAGTGGTTTTTCCGTGCTGCGGAGACAGACAGAAAGACGGACAGACAAAAATTCTAAAAACTATAGACCCGCCCTCTGTGTCGATAATAATGTCTATTACAATAAGATTTTTCAAAAAATATTTAATGTACAGATTCGGCTTAGTTACAATTTTATTATATGTATAGATTACAGAAAAAAAAACAATTATGAGGGATAATAATTCGACCCTTTCTTTAAAGTGCACGATTTTTATATCTATAAAAAGTTAGAAATTGAAAATATTGTTACAAAGCGGAACTTATTGAAACGTGTCGGGGATAACACCGACAGAAAGAAAATTAGGATGTGAGCCGTCAAAACTTCAAAACCAGCCCATCAAAGTTACGTTTTAGAGGGATGCCGCCCCCGCATTACACCTCTCTCATTATTTATCACATTGTCGCCGAAATTAATGGCAAACCCTCGTCAAATAATTTTTATTTTATAAATAAAGCCGGGCTCTGGCAGTTTAATCATATCTTTATGCTTAATAACGAATCGAATTAAAAAAATAATATTTTACATACATTCATAAGTATAGAAAGGCAAACATGGAGATAGTGGTCTCGATAAAATTATCATAAAATATCAAAAAATCTATACTTACGACTAACTTTTGATTGACTGGTTGTTTCCCCATACACACTTTCATCCCCATTTTTATCCCTTAATGGATGAATTCCGGAGTAAAAACACCCTAAGTCTTTTCCAGGATTTCAAACTTTTTACCAAATTTCATCTAAATCGGTCCAGTAGTTTTTGAGTTTATTCGTTACAAATATACAAAAATACAAATCTTTCCTCTTTATAATAGTACTGTAGATTAGGTCAGTTTTATGTACCTATAGTATGGTTTGTAGTTAAATAATAACTGATAACAATAGCCTGTTAAATTTAATTAGTGGGATTACACTAGTATCACAAGTCAAGGGTCACTTACAAGGAAACAGTTAAGCCTACATGTTGTATAAAACGCAGTAAAATACGTAGTTAACTGCTTTATAATCATCATTTTTTGTTTTAACAAACAAGTTTAATTACAGGAAACTGAATAGTATCCGACATTAAATAAGTATTATCACTTGCTACAAGTTTATTTTATCGTTTGGAGTACGCCATTACATTTTGATCTAAAATATTCATTCAAAGTTGCCAGACACCAAATTTACAAATGGATTTTTGATTCGTATATTTCAATGTTCTATTGCTTGAGGATAAAGCTCATTTTATCCGTGTTTATGGAAGATGTAAATTTTATAATTGAAGGTCGTAAATTAAGGTGACATCGACAGTTGTGGCTCTCTAAAGCGAAATGAGATGAAAGAACGGCAGTGGCAGTACAAAAATTTATTAAAAAGGAAATTATGGGTTGATACATAACCAGTCATAAGTCTTTTGAAATTATGTTTTATGTCAAGAATAAAACAATGATTATGTAAAACACAATATTTGTGAAAGCTTTTGAAAGGTGAAGTTTTGTAACTTAATACGGAGCTTTGATATAATAATCATGTAATATTTAAAAAAATTCTAGAAAGTGTCACGTATAAACAATGGAAATGAACGTAATTATCCAATTCTTAGAAAATATAACAAACACAACTATATATGTATGTAAGTCATATAGTTGTACATTTAACTTGTAAATTATACCTTTCTGCATTCTGCAACTATCTCAATTGCTTACCTTTTGAATTGGAAAAATTTAAGAAGCAAGAAGATCTTTTCTTCTATAAAGCTATTATATAGCTGGCAAATATTTTGAATTTATTGATTCTCAATCATTGCCTTATAGTAAAATCCTTTATAATGTTTAATCTTTCACATTGATCATTTAGTTTTCTAATCTCGAATGAACTTGATATTAGAATGATATCAATTAATTTAATTGAAGAATTTGACCGAATGCGGAGTGGCATCTCATATAAATCGTGGATTTATTTGAGTTTTGATTCCCGTTCTTTCGAATGCTTTAAAGCAATCGTGGTCACGGGAGAGACCAAGGTTTCAGACGTCTCAAACGTTATTATGTACCTACATAGGTTTTTTTTATTATTAAAGATTATTATATGGTTATTATATTATATATAGTCGGACAGATAAGTAGTTTAATTTAAAATTTCAAATATTCGCGTAAAACGAAAAAAAACTCTAAGTGGCAATTAATCTAGGTCTCAAGTTTTTTTAGACTTAGTCAATTTCCTAAATATTTTATATTTTAATTTCGGGATATTAGACCTAGTACGCACTGTATTGAAGAAGAACGAGATATAACTGGCTTCCAATCAATTATGCGTCACCTCTGAAGTCTCCCGCTGGCCGATTTAATTCGTGCCTTGACAAAAACCCCTTTGACGCTTTCGCTGTTGACAGTTCGCAGTCGGGAGCTTCTAACGTTGACGATTCTATTATCATTTTGAATTGTAACTGAAAAGTACTATATGTAGGCCCACATTGTAAGATAAATTGCTCATATTTTATATGTAATCAGACCTTAGTGTGAATATCTCTTTTTTAACCTTATCTATACCGTATTATCTATGATACATGATATTGGCGAAATAATCTGTGTCTAACTGGCACGTCTAAAAGTCATATAACAATAACTAGTATTTTTATGTTTACTATTTTTTTTTATTAGACTAATATTATACAATTTACATACGTATGTTAGTTTGTATATGAGTAGAAAGCGTGTAGTGTAGTGAATGAATGTGTTTGCTTGATCTCGTTATGAACAAAGAAAAACTGGTGCTACGATGTCAATAGATGGCATTATAATTTATATGTATCAATTTTTCATTAATTTTACACATAAAACATACTCAAACGACAAAAAAGAGATCCCAAAAAGGTATATATGGTTTAAAAAAAATATTATAACTGAAATAAATAAATAAATAATGCATTTTACTAATTATTGAATAAAATTAGCAATCGTCCATATTCACACATGGCGGATTTTCCTTTTGTAAATGCAAAACTCACAGAAAGTTAGATAAATTCAGGAGAAAATTTGCAATATTTTTTATAAATTTAATTATAAAATAATATATGTACTTTGAAAGTTTATGGATTAACGCCATCTATTATTTATTTACCTAAACAAAAATAACCCCAGGAATAGTCCAAAGCAGTAGTGTCCAATTTCTTTGTATTTGTACCTATAGGAAGGTGATGTGTGTGAGATGCACGATTATAGTGTAGTCTTGGAATGAGATAGAAATTTAATTCATAGTATCTAAGACACTAGTTAAAACATCCCAATTATATTTTTTTAATTATATAAATCTTTTCAAGAATCCTTAACGTTAACGTTTTCCTTAAGAAAAAAACCAATGATTTCGAGTAGAAAAATAACCCACGTACTAAACGTATGACCGGAAGCTACTGTACTAAATAATTTCTTCATTCCAGAGTATCAAGACAATTTTTTTCATTAGAAAAGCCATTAAGCTCAGGGTCGCGCTTTTACTTTATAAGAGTTTTTTTGATATAGGCAATTACATTGATTTTGTGCGCCTTCTTTTATAATTATCGAAGATTTTTTTATCTTAAACTCAAAAAAAAAACTATTATTAAAGTACTATTTGAATGTAATTTAGATATCTAAATAGATTTGAACGATTGATTTATGCTTATATTTAGAAATACTTCTTATAATTTTTGACAAACCATCACCTCTAACCTGGAAATGGCAATATTTTACGATATCAATAAAAACATGCAACACCATAGATTAATTATAATTAACACGAATCGGTTACAAAACGTCCGTATTCCGTGAAGCGGTAGGAAGCGAGGTGACGAGGTCGGGCGGACGCGCAACTATCAGTTCTAAGAGAGACCGGACACAAGGTCGTAACTACAGTAATGATAGATAATAACATTATCGAATAGATAATTAATAATATGGAAACAGATAGACATTTTATCATTGATAATGTTCATATCTGATAACTCAAAGGTGAATAACGCAAATGATGATTTGATTGGAACGTTGTTTTGAGATATCTATACTAATATTATAAATGTGAAAGTTGTGAGGTATCGATGTATGTTTGTTACTCTTTTACGCCAGATCGGCTGAACGGATCTGGATGAAATTTGGCACAGAGATAGATTATGGTGTGGAATAACACATGGGCTAATTTTTATTCGGGAAAAATGTACGGTTACCGTGGGATAGGTTTGTTTTTGTCTTCCTACATACATAAATATGCCTATAAAAGTACTATTAAATTTTATTTTAGGACGAAAAAATTAGGACGAAAGAATATCAGGTAAAAATGCTGTAATCTTTATAAACAATGTTTTGTTTTAATTAAAGTAATCGGAATTTGTAAAAAAATTAAGAACAAAATATACGTAGGTATTAATACTCTCACACTATGGTAAACGCAGCATATCATATTTCACAGAAAAACTCGATCATTGTCATACAAATGTATCTGTTGTTGCACGCGTAATTGCCGGCATGGCGTGTAATTTGCGAAGGGCCATTGTGTCGAGTCAATGCGAGTCGTTTTGTTTGTTATCAACTCGATTTTTGTTAGGGGCAGCGATTTTGTACAAGGAAATGTTCTAACGGCTCTACTACCACTTATTCTTCTATAAATATTTGTAGAACGCTATCAAAATGGAGCAAAAATCAAAGATTTTGACCTTTCTTGTTGACAGAATCATATGAGTAAAATTTATGAAGAATTTTAATAATTCAATAACTTTCCCAATATTATAATTTTATATACGTAAAAATTAAAATTTTCTTTTATTTTTTATTATTATATTCTTTATTGCACTTAAAATATGATACAGAAAAAAAATAACACAAGTAAACATAGTTCACAAAGGTGGACTTATCTCTCTTTTATGCCTATAGAATAACAAGGAAAAGCACAAATAATACAAAGATCGAAAAGAGTAAGAGAGAAATGAGATCATGGGTTCTAAAATTTACGATGTGCTAAGTAATACCGCCACGTCATTCAAATCTTACTATGACAGGAAAAATTAGCAAAATAAAGCAATTGTGTTTTGTGGGTCTCGTGTCTGCGGTAAATGCGGTTAATTCGTCTGAATAATATTAAATAAATAAATTGTTTTATTGATTAGTGTATTTGGTAATCTATGCATATAATAAAATTGTAACTAAGCCGAATCTGTACATTAAATATTTTTTGGAAAATCTTATCGAAATAGACCTTATTATTTATACAGAGGCTAAATCTATAGTTTTTAGAATTTATGTCTGTCTGTCTGTCTGTTACCGCATCACAGAAAAACCACTGGAGGGATTTTGATTAAAATTGATATGATGATAGCTGGATATCCGGGTCAGCATATAGGATAAATAAAATATAAGTTGGGCACTCGATTTTCTAATTCGTAACTATGAAATATTTTCGAAATTAAAATGTTTGAATATTTAGAATGATATTGATTATATTTTCACCTAAACTATTTGAAGTAACTATAAAAAACGCATTGGTTAAAAAATTGTGAGTTTCTTTGAAATTTTGTTGTCTTTATTCAGAAATAATTTTTACTTTGAGTTTGTTTTAGGTATACAAAATAAAAACGTTTATAAATGTAAAAAAAGGAAAAAAAATAACGGTAAATTAGCACATCAATATGGACTATAGAAGTGGGAATGAAATTCTGCATCTAATTTGAAGTTAGAAGCATATAATATATAATGTTATTTGTGGATTTATGTACTGTTTGCGTAATATATGCAGGTACGTATAGCTATATACTTACGGTTCTGTATCAACATGGAAATTAAAAAGTTTAAAAAAACAAGGGTTCGTTACGTTAATTAATTATTATTTTATAACTCTTAATTTTTCTATAATAATGTATTTTAAGATTATATACAAATATACTTATTTTATATTATGGAGACCTATGGATGGTTGATCGAGTATGTACTTACATTGTACCTACTAAAATTATTAAATACTAGCCACTCACTCTCGCTTCGCTCGGGTTCGTCCCTAGATTACTTCCCAATACAAACTTACATCCCCATTTGCACCCCCTTAAGAGATGATTTCCGGGATAGAAAGTATCAATGTCCTTCCCCAGGTCTCAAACTATCTTCTTACCAAACATCTAAATTGGTTCAGTAGATCCAGAGATTACCCCCTACAATCTCACAAACTCACAAACTTTACCTCTTTATAATCTTAGTATAGATTTTTCTATGTTTTTTCGGACAAAATAGGCTAGGACGGATAGACAGATAGACACTGGTTTAACAAATTTAATTTTTGGTACATTTACGGAACCCTAGAAATATATATATATATATATTGACCCAATACTACGAGCAAAGGATATTAATTACGCTCAACATTGTATATATTCCCTTCTGGCCGTGGGAGGAAATTTAGAAACGTATAAGCAGAATTTCTCTAATGACTACTAAAACAGAGGCGAGGATAACACTGTAAGTGGTTTTATCTCAGATTTATAGTAAGGCATAAGCGGTAAGCGTTTTAAGACATCTCCTTCTCCATGCCTTTAGCACGGTTGTGTTCGTACAGTTCGTTATATTATAGTCTACGGACTACGATGCCAATAGATCAGGCATGGTCGCAGTGATCCTATATTATTGGTTAGACTCTAGATTATTTATATATTAAATCCATTTCATCCCATTTTTTTGAAAATAGTTTTTATTTGATAATAATTACACTCATGTAATTATGACCCCAATATTTAGAGAATAATTTTTAATTAAATTTTCCTATATAATATAATTCATGAATTAAATTATAGAAAATATTTATATACTTGGATTAGAAACGTACAGTAATGTAATATATTATTTATCTTCTAAAGAAACTATGAAACAAATAATTTATCGTTTCCTCTTATCACTTGGGGATAGCGCTACGCAGCAGTAGGGTAGCTTGATTGATGAGCCGCCTATGTTCTGATAGCCAGCTCAATTACACCACGATTACTTAATTTGACATGATACTTTGGTAGTCTTAGCACTCCCGATTAACGACTTGAAATTTTGATATTAGCTTGTTTTTACGAAATTGATTTAGACACGAAATAGTTGAAGTTGATTTCCTTTCCCCTAAAATAATTGCAGTTTAACTTTTTTGTGGAAAGGTTTAAAATGGTACGGAAACACAATACTTTGCTGACGGTATACATTTCCGTCTTATCCGCGGTAGAGAAATGGATGATGATGAACATGGAAATTGAGTGACAGTGATATTTTCGTAAATAGGAATATTTAAAAGCTTGAAATAATTTGAAAACGTTATCTTTGAAAGCTATCTATCTGTAAACACTTGATATATGAAAGAGTAACGGCGATTTACTTTCTAATGCTACTTTATTACCTCTATAAATTCGATAGATCGCCCCAGGAGGCGCTTACCGACTGGCTATCGCGCCCTTCGATTTAGACTCTCAAAATTGAAATGGCCGCCCCTTTATCGGAACAATTTAAATTGGACATTTTAAACACGATTCTTTTGACGGTCGAATTGGAAAATGGAAAAGGTGGTTAAATAGCTACACACTATATAGATCAGAGCGCATTTTATTTGATTATTCCAATTTGCATTTATAAATCCTAGCATTCCTACGTACCTTTTAGCAATTTCGTAGATGTACTACGTGTAGTGGGATAAAAAATAATCTATTTTTATGTCCAGCCCATATACTATCTCTATGAAAAAAGTGCCCAATCATTGATACTTTGCTATAAGAAAATTTTTCCTTCTTCTGAATATAACCATTAAACTAATAAACGCACTTTTGCGCTTATAATGTTAGTAATGATTGTATATTATTATACCTAGTCGTTTACTTCTTAAACTACCTAGATACTCTTGGTACCTAATAAGGATTTTTTTCAAGGATCTCTAATTTTTTTTTGGTATTTAAATTTCTACGTAGTCTTATAACAACTTATAAGTATTCCTAAATATACTTATTACTTTACAAATTCTTTAAATTTTAATGATCACTGTCCTGACAAAAAAAAACTTAGGAACTTCAAACTTCTAATAAAAATTTTGAATATAGGCCTAACTTAATATCCAAATAATCTACATACATAAATTTCATATACTTATAGAAAATAAAACCATCAATTTGTTTTAAGTAGATGTTAAGAATAGATAATTTAAGCAGTGCCTACTGAGTTACTAGGAACTCTACATAGCACGGATTGTAGTCAGCTTAGTTAGCATGCAAGAGACCCAGTTAAAATGTGAATTACAGTGTAATAGGCAACATAAACAGCCACGTCCAAGCAACTTGGCGGAACTTTTTTGTTCAAGAATTCCACCTACGTAGAGGAAACTCAGACCAAGAAATATGTTACAGAAAGCACAAATATTATTTCCTACAGTACTATTTATTGCAGTCTTACTTTAAATTTTAAATATATCAGTATAAGAAGATTTGTACAGTTAATAATAAACTTTATTCTCGTGTGGGAAATGATCTCGCAATTACCTCAGGAGGCATTTGCAGGCAGTTTAGACATTTGAACCACTATGCACTATACTCGTAGTTCTTAATCGTTTTGAAGGTAAATAATTTTGCTAATATGTATATTACATAATACTTTCTTAGATTTACGTGAATATCTGATATTTTAAATGAAACTATATTTTCGGATTTTGTCGCGATTTTATTTTAATGCTAGTGCATTACCCGCGGCTCTGCCCGCGTTCAGATGACCAAAAACCAAATTTTTAGGTTTTACATATTAGTGTACTTTTACCATGCAGATTTTGTATTTTTTCTCAGAAATGAGATATTTTCCCGCGATAAAAAGTATCCTATATATTGACCCGGATAACCAGCTACCATCATACCAAATTTCTTCAAAATCCATCCAGTGGTTTCTTCGTGATGCTGTAACAGACAGACAGACAGACACACAGACAAAAATTCTAAAAACTATAGATTCGGCCTCTGTATCGATAATAATGTCTTTTTCAATAAGATTTTCCAAAAAATATTTAATGTACAGATTTGACTTAGAATTTTATCATATGTATAGATTTTGGTTTCCAATTTTTCGAATGCTTTACAACCAATATGATCACGGGAGAGACTAAGGTTTTACAAGTCAAAAGCAAAACAAAAGTAAAATATATAGTTGTTACAGACAGTATCAACTTACAAAATTTATACAATAATTTGTAAGAAATAGACAAGTTGCACCGAAGTACCTCACAATATTTGTTAATTTTAATATGTTAAATGTTTATGTTACCTTAGTTTGTTATTTTGACTATTTGAAAGCTCGAAAGCTGTCTATGTTAGATATAATATTCGAAATAAAAAAAAATACTTTTTCGATCAAGTACTAATTCAATTTGAAGTATTGGTACCATTTCCATCACACTTAGTTCTATGAAGTATACTATCAACGAATTCTCTACAAAGGGAGGTGCCAAATGGGGGGCAGTCCGCAAATAAAATTGTCGCCACAGAAGTTATATGTCACGTACCTGGTCATTGTGAATTCAGCGCGGGATCCCTCTACGCCTTAAGTTTGTTTCGATGGAGGATTTATTTAGGGTGGTTGCTTAGTATTTGTGTTTATACTTTAGTATGGTATGGGTGAGTGTTTATTAATGAATAATCGTTTAGCGTCTCGTTTCTGAATGTCTTTTATTTAAAAAAAAAACATAGTCCGTTAATACAAAATTTTAATATAACTTTTTAGTATATGTATATGTAATATATGTAGTATATGTAAGTAGTATAGTCAACAGATACAAATATTATGGACATTTAGGTGTTTAATCATGAAAACATTTTCTTATAACTTATTAAAAGGTTTTCTGTAAATCTATTAGTATATAATACATTGAGTTGGTTGGAAGACAGAGAGGTACAAAAAATACCCAATAAAAAAATATTTTTAGTTCCCTTAAAATGAATTATATAGAATAAGGACTAAAATATTTTAATAAAAGCGTATTCCCCTTAACGTATAAGTACATTATATAGTGCAATAACCCTATATATCCATCTATAACCTATAACGTCCTGATTTAGCTCTATTGAGATGAAAGGCAGCTACTGGCCACTCCTTTGTCCGGCTAAGATGGCGTACCACGGCGGCGGACTCACGCTGTGCAAATTCGCTTATCTTGATTAGATTTCTTTTAAAAAAAATATGCATTGTACGTAAGATGTGTGCGACAATAGATAAAAGGGTAAAGTATTTTTAATATTTTTCTACATCAGAGAAAGAAAAGAAAAAAGACGATTTATGGTAGGAAATATCATGTAATTATAAAAATTATATAACATATTATTTTTCCTTATAGGATTTTTGTTATGATTTATTTATTAAAGAATTCTAACTTAATAAATTCATATTTTTTAAGCATAAATATTTTCATTCTTTTTAAATATAAAATTTGTTTACTATTCTTGTATTTTTATCAATTTTTAAATTATGTCATATTTATGGTACTTTAGTGATTTATTTACCATGGAAAGTTTATATTTGTAGAATAATGGTATTCAGCACTAAGAACGTATATAATAAAATAAGATTTTTTAAATAAAACTATCTTTTCGTATTATTTCGCGGATTTATTTTGATTTTTGGTCTTCAGTCTCTCCCGTGACCATGGATGCTGTAAAGCATTCGAAACGTCGGGAACCAAAAATCAAAATAAATCCGCGAAATAATCCGAAAAGATAGTTTTATTTAAAAATGTCAAACATTCGCGTAAATCTAAGAAAGTATTAAAATAAGATTTTATAGTATATTATTCTTACCACAAAAACCTATAGTAATAAAATTTACAAACGAACGTAACGTAACTAGTGTTCATATATATAATGTTGCAAACGATGATATACGAGGGCACAAAACAGCTATTTTAAATAATTTAGCTGCAGCGCTGTGTCACAGACTAATTTTGGTGGAACGATATTACTTCGAATAAATTTTCATATATGCAGACATGTTGCATTTGAATGTTACCACATTCTTACTGAAAATAGACTACGTTTCATTTTCCTGAGTATATTACTGTTAGGTTTTCTTGGCTAGACTATGTAGGCGATAATTAGTTTCCCTACTGAACTAACTGCTTTGCCATAACCATTATATTGGTGCGTTTCTAATAAAACAATATTGAAAATAAATTATTGACACTATTTGTATTTGGTGTTGACCTCATTTTGTTCTAAGTAATTATTTGGCCGTTTAAATTAACGAATTGCTTTGCTTTTTTTTCATTAAAGGTGTTTCAATAGCATATTTAATAATAGCTCGCTTTCCTATACAAAGTTTCATCCCCATTTTCACCCCCTTAAGAGATGATTTCCTGGATAAAAAGTATCCATGTCCTTCCCAGGGTCTCAAACTATCTTCTTACCAAATTTCATCTAAATCGGTTCAGTAGATCCAGAGATTACCCCCTACAACCTCACAAACTTTACCTCTTTATAATATTAGTATAGACAAATATTTTTATTCTACATTTTGACAAAACTGTCGATTTCCTTTTTAAATATTGTTGTTACGATGAAGAAACTGAACAACTGAACGTCAATCTGTCAACTCACTGTTTTATTTTTTAACCCCAATATTTCACTTTTCCGTACAGCTTTTTAAATATTTCTTTTACCCGAACCTTGTCCTGACAATTACAAACACAACAAAAAAAGAATAAGCCAAATAGGTGAAGCCGTTCTGAAATAGTTCGCTGACTTATATACATTTGGCAATTGAATTTTATTTATATAGAAGACTAGCATTGCCCGCGGCTCCGCCCGCGTTCAGATGACCGAAAACTAAATTCTTAGGTTTTACATATTAGTATACTCTTACTATGCAGTTTTTGTATTTTTTCTCAGAAATGAGATATTTTGCCGCGGTAAAAAGTATCCTATATGTTGACCCGGATAACCAGCTATGACCATACCAAATTTCATAAAAATCCCTTCAGTAGTTTTTCTGTGATGCGGTAACAGACAGACAGACAGACAGACAAAAATTCTAAAATCTATAGATTCGGCCTTTGTATCGATAATAACGACTATTTCAATAAGATTTTCCAAAAAATATTTAATGTACAGATTTGGCTTAGTTAGCATTTTATTATATGTATAGATAGATACTCTCATTATAGATACATTTTATATGAACATAGGTAGGTACATTATATAAATACAGTTTTGTAACCCATTTTAATTAATAATTGATAAAATTTTGTATCTGCATCTTAGAAGATTAGAGGTAGTTGATCTATGTGTGTAAATACTAACGAAGTTGTTCGCGCATTTCTTTACTAGCTTGAAATCGATTATTGCATCTATTAGAGAGTCGATTATCAAACGTGTCTGTGCAAATTAATTCTGATTGTCGCCTTCACGAATGATACTGCAAAGTACATTTGAAATTTTATTTTTTTTCCTTTAAATTCTTTTGACGCTACATTAGTGCCTATTTATCCTCACTAATATTATAAATGCACTAGTTATTTATTTTTCTGCACTTAAGTTAACTTTATTTTTTTTTGCATAAGATAGTTTACGAGATGAGGAATAGTATAAGATTATTTATTTTCGGTACACGTTTTATGAAGTGTGTGATCTTAATGTGATGAACATGTGATCTTAATACTTTTAAGCAAAACAAGAGTGTCCCACTGCTCCATCAGCTATTTAGTCTTTTCAAATTTAAATAAATATTTATGCCTAATGTATGTATGTATGTATGTATGAATTCAGCCCTTTTTAACGTCCCACTGCTGGGCACGGGCCTCCCTTCAATACGAGGGGGATCAGGCCATAGTCCACCACGCTGGCCAAGTGCGGATTTGCGGACTGCACAAGTCTTTCGAAAACTTACTAGAACCTCTCAGATATGCAGGATTCCTCACGATGTTTTCCTTCGCCGTAAGACAAGTACTAATCATGTGGGAAATGATTAGCACATGAAAATATCAGAGGTGCAAAGCCGGGATTTGAACCCACTTCACTCGGTTTCCCAAGCGAGTGCGTTACCACTGGGCTACCACTGTCCTAAGTCCTGTAAAGTCTAATATCTCCATTCTATTCTCGAATAAGTACTTAAAACGATTTTTATGGAACAAATAAGCAACGGATAAAAGAAAAGACAAATGAAAGAATTTTACAATGACTTGGTTTAAAAATTCATACAAACCCGTGTATTTGTACGTATTGTAATATACTAAAGCAATAATAAAATATAATACTCAATAACAAGTTCTAAATGGCTTATAGAATGGAAATCAAATGTGAATTGGAAGCCATTTATACATTTTTAATTTTCATCAGCTCTATACCTATATAATGTAGCGCAAGCTAGGTAGAGCAATCAGTGATTTGATGCGCGCGGCACCTGTACCTCACAGACTCCTGACAGACAAAGATGCAGATAATAAGGAGCATCCCATTGGTGCATCCGTCGCGCGACCCCGCCCCTCGTCGACACCGACCAATCGCCATCTCGCTCACAGATCTTTAACGTTATCTAGTTATCTGCCGTCTCACTTGCCACAATAGCTATTTTCAGACGTGAAATATAATGCAACGCTGAAATGCGAATGCAATGTCGATTATTTGCTAGTTTCTACGAATCGCTACGTCACTATATCTAACTAATAAATACAACTCTTATCCTCGCAAGCTTGAAAATTTGTATTAAATTTAACATTACGCAAGTGATCTTTGAACCTTTTTGTAGTTAAATTAAAAATTAAATTTTAATGTCTCATTGAGGTAATCGATTTTGTTTATTGGTTGAGGAATCGATGTTAATAATAAAGTAGGTAGTGGCTTCCATTCGGTAGTCGAATTCGACACGATAAGACACAAATTGTCGCGTCTATTCGATACCTTAGCTTATGTTTTGTTTTACGTGATAGGTACTTCATACATAACCAGTTGTCATTGAACCTGCGAAAGGATTGTTTCTTCACACCAGATAGGTCAATAGAATATGGACACGACCGCAACTATTTCTTATAAGCCCTGTCGATAACTGAAGGACCATTGTTTAAACGTCACTAGTATAAAATATTGTAATGGTGTTTATAGCTACGTCGTCTAAGAGAAACATTGCTTGATATTATACCTAGTATAATTATATAGGCTGCCTATCAGAAACGAACAAAAGAAATCACAGTGTAGAAAGTAAGTTGGTAAATTTCTAAGAATTTAAGTCGTCAAACCATGTATGATATTTCAGGCAAACTTGTGTAAGCGTCCCCGAAACTCGTATGAAAGAGAAGGGTGCGGTAAAAAGACAAGGCGGGGTGTGAGGGGTGGGGCGTCCCGGGCGAGGGTATGATTCGGGATTCTAGGGATGAGTTCTCGCCTCCTCTCGTTACTCTGGGAGCGTTCGTCGCGGCCGTCGCACATATCCCGCAAATTCCGAAGCTCGCTGTCGGGATCGTGCGTAACGTCTGTTCGTTCATTACCAAAAGACAATTATCTCGTGACTTTATCTTTTTTACGTGCTGTGATTGAATATTAGTATAGTTCTTGTTATTTTTTTTTTGTGGTTGAAAATGAAACCTTTTTTCTTTATATTATAATGTGTTATTGGACTAAAAGAAAAAATTGAATGCTGTTAAGCTATAAGTGATTTATGATGAAGATGTCCGGTGAGTTTATTATAATTATATTTACAATATTTTTTTTATTTAACAAAATAATATAATTTAATTAGTTATTTTTAACAAAAATGTATTAATGTTTATTTATATAGATTTTTAATTAGAATGTTTTACACTAAAAAAAAAATTATTTAAAAAAAATTAAATTTATCTAAAAAGAAACCATATTTATGTAGGTAAATATAAATGTAATAAATAATCATAATATATTTAACTTTTTAATAAACAATTTGAACAAATATCGCGCTTTTGCGTTTATTAGGATATGCGGATACGTAGGTAGGTATGAGTAGGTAAATGCGGAATTTTCCTTTTATATTATTAATTAAAACCTATTATAGAACTAGTTGTGATATCCGTATGTTTATATTCAACTATTAAATATATAATATTATTAAATTATAAATTAAATTAATTTTTTAAGAAAATAAAAAAAAATGTAAAAAATAATTGAATACAAAATAATAATAACAAAAAATAATAAAATGGATGAAATATAGTAAGTTAGTTTGTTTATAACATTATTTCTGTCGTCTCAATACTTGATTAGCATATTTCTAGATTTTTTAGATGAGATATTTTTTGTAATAAATCCTTTTTTTATACTAATCAACTGTTATCTAAAATGTTAAGGGTGTGTGAAGTATCCTACAAATATTATGGTTTATTTATCTGTGGTAATACGACGGTGTAATCTTTTGGCGGGCGCCGCCGGCTTGAAAATGTTTACTTTTCTTGTTTGAAACAGCTTATGTTGTTAAGAGTTTTTGTTTACATGATTGACATGCGAAATAAGTTTTTATCTGTCTTTATAATATTGGTTTGAGACCTGTGTAAACAAGGTTTTTTTGTAATTATTAAACTTTAGATTTTATGAGTATATTTATTAACTAAATTCTTGATATATGGTAAGATAAAGTATGAAATTTCTTTAAAATTAAATATTATCTGCTATAATAATTTCATTCAAACAAAAAAACAATTATAGACTAGGTATAATATAAAGAGAATTTTACTATGATTAATTAATTATTATTCCTAAAAACTATTATTATTACTCAATTTAACATGCAGTATTTTTTAATAAGTTATAAATATAATAAACTTTAATTTTAGCATTTTAGCGTACAATATTCTTTATTGTAGTCTTTAGATGTTTCAGTTTAGAAAGTTAAGCTTTCCACGAAACATGACGACCGTCAAATGAATACCTATTTTACAAATGTAATGTGATGATGAGGCATGCACTTTGCATGCCTGCTTAATTTCCCACTCTGCTCTCAAACTATATTGAATCTTAAACCGAAGGTTTAAAGATACTATTTATAAATATAAATACTGTCTTTGTCGTGTTAAGAGTGTTTTATGATGGTACAAGCCGCGTCGTGAACTCTCGGTGACACACCTAACGTAAGACACGGTTATTGTCAGTCGCCGTAGCTAACTCGTGAAATCGGCTTTCCGTGAGGTCTTCGGACACAGACTTCGAAATGATACTTATATTTAAAATATTATGTTTTATTTTAAAATGGAATTGTTTTTGGTTTATTTATACATGTGCAATTTCAAGTTTGCATAGATTAAATTCATATTTGCTTGCATGTTGAAATGGATCATATTAACATTGTCAGTGTTCCTAAAGTCGTGACAGTTTCTAGAGAAACTAAAGATTTAACGACGATTCGCATCGTCCACGTCCGAAGTCGCTTTCAAAACTCCAAACCAAGCTTGCGATGGCTAATTTAAATTTGAAATTCGACCGAGTTTTTACGACGTCCCGTTCCCGTCGGTGAAAGGCATAAACTGTGTCATTATCGATTAAAAATAGTGAAATTAAATACTAAAAAGGTTTTACATAAATTGATTGCGACAGGTGAACTGGCATAGCAACTGGGTTAAAGGAACGCAGTCCTTGCCAAACTGGATTCACAAAAGGGATCCTTTAGACACGTTCACGCACATCCTGCGTTTTGTTAGTCGGAACTGCACTTTTATAATGCTAAGCAGTTATCATTCCTCGCTTGTAATCTTATTGTGTTAGAGGTTTATCAAGCGTCTAATTTTAAAGAGTTTTTTCACCGCCACGTGCTGTGGAAGACGTATGGACAAGATAGGGGTTGTTTTAACAAGTATATTAGTAGTAATGGGGTAGTTATGATTTATGGAGTGTCTCTTTCAGCTGTATTTGCCTGGGGGATGTAGTTTATTGATGACACGCGTACGTTGCGTCGCTTGTAATGAATTTGTTTCCTTCGCTAAACACTATTGTTGGCTATTTATCTTTCTACTTTAATGTAATAGCGGTCGGTGATAAATTATAATACAAAAGTACAGACATTATAATTTTTTTTTGTAATGCTTTATTATTTTTTATGACGTTTAAAGTAAAAAACTGATATTTATTCCTTGCTTAATTTGCTTAACTGTTATTGCTCTATCAGTACTTTTAGTTTGTGTTCTCTAATACTTCGTAGACGTACATAAAATTAAAATAAAAGAAACAAAGGCATATCTTCATGTTGATTTGCATTTCGGAGGGATGCTCTGAGAGACGAGAGACAAGCGGAAATCCTTTGTGGCGAGCGGAAACCAGGCATAATGCGATCACCATCTTGCATTCCATAATTTTTTTATGTCTTGAAATAAGACAGGTTCGCGTTGTCAAGGCACAGGAGCGATCTTGATTTCTCAATAAAAATACTAATAATGCTAATTTTTTTTGCAATTTTGCACTAGGCGGTTCCTTACATGCCATTACCATATTTTATTTACAAACCACATTCAGTGTCCTACTTTCAAAATTATATTAAAGTTTAAATAATAAATTAAGAAGATAAAGTTTAAGTAATTTATGTACCTACTAATTGTTTTATTTTCCCACAGCGGTCGACAGCCAGGAATCAGGCAGTCCTCCACCAAGTCCGACTGACTCTGCAGCATCAGAATCAGCGCCCACCTTAGTTCATATCAAGCAGGAAACTATGGCCCCTGGAACAGATATGAAGGAATATTACGGTGCTTTAGATTATGGGCTTTCTGACCCCTATTTACCACCATCCTATGATTACCCACGAAATTACTTGTCTAGACCACTAGATTTACCAAACCAAAAGTACCTAGACGCAAAGAGTCCAGAAAGGAATGATGATGATTTCAAAGATGATATTGAAAGGTTAGATTTCAATTTACCTTCAGAATTGGTTCTAAAATCGGGTGGTATATTTGCGAGAGCTAATATTCCTGTTGGCACTAAATATGGACCTTTCAATGGCAAATGGGAAACACAGCCGTTGGACAGAAGATACGCATGGGAGGTAAGTTTAAAATATTTAACACTCAATTTATCTGTCACTTAAAACATTTTTTTTTTAAATTTTCGTTAGCATCTACTAATTAGGTTATATGAATATATGAATTGCGTTTAAGTATTGAAAAAAGCTCTTGTATTATGTTAAGTAAGGATTAAGTGGCAAAAATCAACGGACTTGATAATAAATTATCACCTAAAACTGAAGGACTGAAGCAAATGTCAGCGTCAGCAGTAAACTATTTATTTTATTGATGTCTAAAGTACTTTTCACGTTCTCTTTTTGAGCAACTTTTTTTACTTGTTGTGTCACACTTCATTACGTTTAAACAAATATGGCTTTATTTATTAAAGCTCTCAGAAGTGTCACTAAAGTTTTTTAAAACAAAATCTTATTAAAAAAACAATATTATCCAGCAATTTAAAATAGAATAAATGCACAATAAATGTTAAAAAAATTGAAATTAGTATGTGAAATTTAGTTTTTGATTCAAATTAATTTCTACGAAAACTTTCACTTAACATTTGTAACCTTGTCGATATGAATGAGGATATCAATCGATTGAATGCGCTTTTAAGTCTTGTCTCGGATCGCAGGGGTGTGGCGTTATCTGCCCATAGGAAACGGAAATCAATTGTCTGTCTCAATTCCTGGATTACATCAAAATTTGGCATACCTAATAAAATATCAGATTTCGTGCAAAATTCACAAACGGAATTTAAAAATTTCGATTTACGTAAAACTAAAGTTTATCTATACATATAATAAAATTGTAACTAATCCGAATCTGTACATTAAATATTTTTTGTAAAATCTTATTGAAATAGACATTATTATCGATACAGAGGCCGAATGTATAGTTTTTAGAATTTTTGTCTGTCTGTCTGTCTGCCTGTCTGTCTGTTACCGCATCACGGAAAAACTACTGGACGGATTTTGATATAATTTGGTATGATGATAGCTGGCTATCCGGGTCAACATATAGGATACTTTTTGTCGCGGGAAAATATCTCATTTCTGAGAAAAAAATACAAAAACTGCATTGTAAGAGTATACTAATATGTAAAACCTAAGAATTCAGTTTTTGGTCATCTAAACGCGGGCGGAGCCGCGGGCAATGCTAGTTTATCTATACGTATCTATATATCGCATACATAATATCAATTATTATTACAAAGGAAAGCGATTTTTGTATTAATGAAATAAACTACTATGTGTTATTAACTCCAAACGTATCTATGTCGATTTTGCAGTCTTTTTTAATGATTTGAAATATTTAAAAAGTAATATATTTAATCGAAAAATACTTGAAAATTAATAGCTTATGTTACTAAGTAGACTTTTACATATAAAATTAATATAAAAGCTTTCAAAGGGACTTTATTGTCATTTGCAGCTTTATCTAGTGACGGTCCTTGTAATATTGTGGGTGTCGATTTACAGTCAAACCATGGTATTGTGATCCGACCAGGCGTTCAGTTCCGGTTCTTAAATGTATTGGGATGTACAAATATTGTAGATAAAATGATCACGGTGTTTGATAGATGGCCTTTTCATTGCTTGTTTTTTTTTTTTAATTTGCGGGTAATTTACCTATTTCAAACATGCAAAATAATTGCTATTTTATTGGTTAGGTTTTTTGCTTCGTACAGAATCGGGATTAATATATAATTGAAGCATCGAATTATATATTATTTACATATTAATTAGCCTTATATGTTAAGATAAAAGATATGTCAGGATATGTCAGGACATTAACACACAACACCATCTAGTTCCATGGTAAGCTACGAGGCTTGTGTTATGGATACCAGATAGTTGATACATTATACATATATAACTTTTAAATACATACATATTATAAATATAAACACCCATGACTGGAGTACGAACATTCGAGCTCATCACACAAAAGATGTGTCTTTGTTTAAAGTTATCGATCGTGGGGATGTCTACATATATGTTTATAGTTATTTATGATTTCATGGCCAAAAGGCAAAAATTAAGAAATCCTGTAAAATAGAAACTAACCTTTTCTGTCGATACAATGGATAGGTACTTTGCATTCGTAAGAATTTTAATTAACTTTTAACCTATTAAATGACGTAATTTAAAACATTACATAATATTTGGCGGCACGAAACTCTCGGTGTGCGAGTCAAGCTCCCATATGTCTAGTTTACTATTAATATTTAATAACATCTATACTTATAAAGAGGAAACATTTGTTTCTTTGTACCGAATAGGCTCCGAAACTACAGAACTGATTTTAGAAGTTTGGTGGACATATGATAGTTTTCATCCCTTAAGGGGGTGAAAGTGGGGATGAAAGTTTGTATGGGGAAGCAACCTAGAGACGAACCCAAGCGAAGCGAGAGTAGTCGCTGTTATCCTTATATGTTAAAATAAATAAACAATTTATAATATAGCGTAAATGATTATCAAAAATAATAATAGATGTTAAAGATGTGCCGATAGATATACAGACTTAAATATTGATTTTATTGAGTTAGTAGTAGGTATGGTAAACACGGTGTTTATGCAGTAAATTCTCTTCAAATATAAATTACAATGGATTATACGAGCTAGTGATACCCTTTTCTGTATAATTTGGGAAATGTCTACCCAACTTTTGTTATTGTATAGCGTACCTATACTTTTAACAAATATTTTCAAAGTTTTCTTATTAGGGATTATTTAATGTTTGATGAATATTAAGAATATCTTACATGATATTCAAACAAAATCAAAGATTTTCTAAGAACACACCGGATAGAACTTCGTAGAAATGAATATTTTATTTACTAACTATATTTAGGGCTATTTCAATTGATATACCTTCTTACCTCTGTAATGTTTATGTTAACCATGTGTAAATCGGGTAACCTACAAAGAGGGTTTTTGAGTGTACATATGTATTTATACCCTAAGAGTGTGAGATAACAAATAATCTAAATAACACTCTTTTCAGTTTTATTTATACGGTGTCATTTTTTTAATCTATGCGTCTATACTAATATTATAAAGAAGTAAAGTTTTTGAGTTTGTGAGGTTGTAGGAGGTAATCTCTGGATCTACTGAACCGATTTAGATGAAATTTGGTAAGAAGATAGTTTGAGACCCTGGGAAGGACATAGAATACTTTTTATCCCGGAAATCATCCCTTAAGGGTGTAAAAAGGGGATTAAAGTTTGTATTGGTAAGCAAGCTAGGGACGAACCCGAGCGAAGCGAGGGTGAGTCGCTAGTGTTTTATATTATTATATAATGTGTTAAATTATCCTAAAATTGTTGTTACCAGTCAGCGCTACTTATCGTTGTTATAAAGTCGTACTTGAAAATCTAGGCTATATTTGTAAACAGTTTACCAATTTATTGTTCGATAACTATGACTTTAAGATAGCAATGGAACTTAATCTAAGATGACTAACCCTTTCTTCTTTACAAATAACATTGTGTAGAGCACACTAATGTTACTAAAGCTTTAAATTTTACAATTTCAATAGTGACCTAGAGATTGTAGTTGTGATTTTTATAGTTATTTGATCTTAGCTGTACGTGACATCAGGGTAAAAGTGCCAATTTTCGGAACGTCATTAAGACGAAGCCTAAACGCTGACCGCGCTCGTTCCACACTATTGAGCATATATTCTTTGATGTCCTCTACACTATGATGTTGAGGAATATTTTCTAATCTTTTCTTATTTATTTAAAGAAGATTTTATATTGAATACGATTTTGGCGAATTCCATGAGTGTTTATGTTATTTCCATGTATCTTTCTAAAACTAAATATTGTATTAACCCAGATAAGTTATAAGTTTTCCAGATTTTAATCGCCAACTAAAACCCATAATTATTTTCTACCTATACGAATTAGTTATCTACACTTTTTTATCTACCAGTCTGATAATTTCACAATTTTTGTTCAAATTCAGTTTTACGCTGTGGTAAAATATAAAGGATTGGATTCTACTCAATGTTCACATGTCTACGTAAACTAAAGGGGTGGAATTTATTGAGAATTTGAAGATATGCTAGTATTATCAAACCACCGTTCAAAACTGTTGATATCTCAATAAAGATCTTCACATAAAAAAGGTATCGGGGTAATCAAGAAATTCTTTGTACAATCATCCCATGTCAAAGTGCAATAAAAGGTGGCGTTCAAATAAACCTTAATTTTGGTTTGGGCGTGACCCCCGTCAACAATTTTTTACTCAAAAATTTACACTTTTTTAAGAAAAAAACGAAAGTAACAGATCTACCGTTACTTTTCAACAAAGAGGGTTTGTACTTAAAAATTAAAACTTGATTGGCAAGTTTTATTGAATGAAATTGTCAAGAAATCTCTTGAATCGGATGTCTCTATCTTTACAATTTGTGATATTGCGAGTTGTACAGAAAGATTCCGTTTTTTAGTTAAATTTCATTGAAATCAAAATGGTTCTCACAGGTTTTGAAGCTACTTTATTCATTATTATTACTAATAATAATCAATAGTTACTCTCAAAATTAAAATACGACTCTTTTAGAATAGTAAGCAAGAGCATTTAGATTTTGCTTGTTAATTTATGATAGCTGTTATAGAATATTAATTTTAAAAATTATCTGCAGCAGTTAATAATTATTTAAATTTGATATATTTTGTTACAGCAATGAATTTATAATTATATAACCAAATGTTAATTCTCTGAGAAAACTCATCTAACGGATGAATATCTTACACCAACCAGTTTAGTACAATAGGATCACTTCGACAAATGTCAATCAAAGTATGAATTAATACATGCATAAACTTTATAAGTGGGGTGATGTCAAAATTGATGCAGAATTGACACGTAATAGATTCCACTAATTGTAATTGCAAGTTTAATATGATTGCTAAAAAATGGAAATTCATATCGGGTTTGTTAGCTTTGGATCTGACAAAGGGAGCTGGCCATGAATGTTTTATGATCTCCTGTTTATTTTTCATTGCGAAGCGTCGAAGCTTATGTAATATGTTTGTGATATTTATTATTAATTTTAAATATCATGTATATTATATATGCTTTGAGGGCGTTCACGCTTGTACGATGTTATTTTGGCTGCCTTTTAATCTTTGACTTTATCAAATAAGTACATATGTGGGTGTCGACTTTTATTGTTTATGAAAATGTCTATTCAATGTAAATACAATACACGACACGAGAATAATAAAATACAGTGTCGTGCGAAAATAATTAATGTAAAGTCAATACAAATTAATATTTCAATTCAATTTCTTTATCATATAACTACAATACATATTATTATTTTACATAGTACATGATGTTCTCCCGACCGATTCCGGCCACGGCGGCCAATCTCATTGAGACTAGCCAACTGCGCAGGAGATATTATAGTGCACAAGTGTACGCACAGACGCAACGTGCACTCTCTATTCCTGTCACTCTCATATTCCGGTGGGATGACCACTCGACACGACCAGTGAGAGTTAAGGCGCAGGACCGACGGCTTTACGTGCTCTCCGAGGCACGGGGGTGAAACACCGCCAACTTCCCAACTCCGGGCTGTTACTGAGGCTTACTTATATAGAAAGACTCAATAACTAAACTTGGCCCGACCTGGGACTCGAACCCAGGACCTCCGGGTGTGCAGCCGTACATGCTAGCCACTACACCACCTAGGTAGTTGAATAAAAAAACATAGTTCATATTATTATATTGTACTAGTGGACCCGACAGACGTTGTCCTGTCTATACGTCTTTAATTTGAAAATTTCAAACTTTTTGGACAAAATTGTGAATCTAAACCATTCCCAGATCCCCTTGAACACACACAAAAAATTTCATCAAAATCGGTCCAGTCGTTTGAGAGAAGTTCAGTGACATACACACTCACAGAAGAATTATATATATAAAGATATACTATATCCCTATTAATTCGCTTTATTTTAAAGCTCAAATTTAGAAAAGTGCTAATTTAACAAAGCTTGAAATCCGTTGCATTACTGTCAAAATATCTGTCATATTCGTGTGACATCTTTTCAAACGGTCACCCCTTGTCCCAAGCAAAGGATTAGTATGGCCCTATTACATCTTCATTACGGTAGGCGGCTGACATGCTATTGTGCTTGCAATAATAATATTTTTTATTGTTATTACATCGCGATTGATATTATTTATATGATACGCGCATCTCCACTTTCACTGCAGATGCGATGTGTCAAAAAAAATGAAACTATACAAGGTTAATAGTTTGTTTTTAATTATTAAAGTAAAACTTGTATGTAAAAGTTTAGATAGCATTGTTCAATGTCAGCGATAAGTTAATTATTCATTATTGTTTAGCATAAATATTGGCTGTCGTATATTATTTTATAAATTAAATTTTTAGGTACAAATAAATAACAAGCACTAACATCGTGTATTGTTTTCAAATGGTTTGAATCGTTGTATCTATCACTTGAGCGTATTTTCAATTGTAATCTCCACCGCGATGAGTTTCTATTTAATTGGGTTAATGTCAGAAACTAAGGTAGAGGATTTTCATACGGTTTTTGTTGAATATCTATCTAGAAAGATTGTAAACTAATTTATCAACATTTTGAGTAAACAAGCTACCAGTATAATGATATTTGTTTTAAGTCGAATCTTCTATAAGATAATAAATGCTAAGGCATCTAGGGACGTTAGGAGTTACAAGTTTAAAATAGTTGAGAGTAACTTATTGTAGTAATTTGTCATTTCTCCATATTATATTATTGCATGTTTAATAAAATTTTAGATAGTCCATGAACCAGTATCTTTTAGACAGTTGAATTTGTATACAAACAGATTAAATCATTCATTCATAATAATTGCTATTAATACGTTCGGGACAATGATTTAATATTTTATAGATAAAGTATTAACTAAAAAAATATATATAAGATAAAGTATTTTGGTAGATGACTCAGTTAGACTTATTATAATTAATATAAGTAATTATAGATTGCTAAGTTATTTTAAACTTAACTTGTTATTATAAACTTTCACCTACACCCTTAAGGGATGATTTCCGGGATAAAAACTATGCTATGTCCTTCCCAGGGACTCAAACTATCTTCTTACTAAACATCTAAACCGATTTAGTAGTTTCGGAGCATATTCGATACAAACAAACAAAATCAATTTTTCCTCTTTATAATATTAGAATATATTACCTCTCATAAGATTTCGTAAATTTAAAAGAAGAAAGAAACAGTAATACTTTATAATTAATTTAAGCACTTTCTACTATTGCAATGTACTTGTATCGTTTTGATAAAGTAGCGGTATAAATAATATTATCGAGGGGATTCTCCCCCAAAAGGATACTATCCAAACATTTTTATTATTAACCATCAGACACTTATCAGTTAATCTTACACCGTTGCACAATAGCTGCTAATCTCCAGGCGTGATAGAAATTTATCTTCGGTATCGCGATCATTGTCACTTCACCCCTCATCTGGGTTGTTTGAGAAATATTTGCAATACTCGGGATGTTGTACTACTCATACTTGTTTATAAACTAAGCAAAAATCTATGTTTTTTATAAAAATGATGCTAAATTCAATAAATATTTTATATGTTTTTTTGCTTCATTAGTTTAACGATTGCGTTTTAAAAAGTTCACTTACAACTCGTGTCTTTGCGGTATCTTATTTCCACCAATATTTTTACCGACAAATTCGTTCGCAAAAACAGTGCGGGCGTGCACAGTGGGGCAATATTTCATCTGAGCTGGCCAGAACAATAATAGCTTGCGGAGTCGAAGCCACGGCACGTTCGCGCCACAATGTTGGCTACCACCACTATATGTAGAGCTTTCTTTCTTTGCACAAATTCTGGTGGACTGCGTTCAAAAAATTGATATGGCAGAGTTCAATTGTGCTTGGTCCATGGATATACCATCGCCAGCATCCGTGTAGACAAAATAACGAAATACTCCGAAAGCAACGCGATATGTGCACCCGTTATTGGGTTAGGTTAAGAGTTGTTTACACTGAAAACTCAGCAGAGGCGATTGTTGATGCGTCGGATGCCAAGAGTTAACTTTGACGCTGAATTGTTTTTAAATAAGCATCTCGAGGTGTTCCTATTAAATGTCAAAATGTTTGGAGAGCGGGACGTGCAGTTTCCATAAATCGTATAACTCTTATTTAGGTTACCGTTGAAGCATCTGTAAAATTTCCGGCAGATCGTATGAGTATTTAGTATCAAATGTACTTGTATTTTGGCTATATATTTTGACTCATCATTTTATCAGGTCATTAAATTAAAGTATTTCTTCGAGATTATCTATACGTGATATTTATCGATATACGCTATCTATACATTTATTATACTATATTCTTGTATTTTAATTAAAAGATACAAATAATAGTATATTCCCTTAAATTAATTTAGCGATTTAGAAACAAAAGTAATAATTAATTACTGATATCTATATCTACTAATATTATAAATGTGAAAGTTTATGAGTATGGATGTTTGTTACTCTTTCACGCCAGAACGGCTGAACGTATTTGGATGAAATTTGGGCAGAGATAGATTATAGTCTGAAACAACACAAAAGCTACTTTTTATCCCGGAAAAATGTCCGGTTCCCGTGGGATCGGGTTGTTTTTGTTTTCCTAGAGGCGAACCCGAACGAAGCGAGGGTGAGCCACTAGTGTCAAATATAATTTCACGATTGTAATACAAGAAAGTCAAGTACTATAAAATAACAAAATTAAACAAAACAAGCATTACACCATTGCTCTATATATCATAAAAAACCAATAATGATCACCAAAAAAGTTGTAACCAACCGAATAATTCCGGATCCCAGCAATTGTCACGCTGACAGCCGCCGGTGTCTTTGTTGCTTTTTGCTTGTAATCTTCAGCTAATCCGTTTTAACGCAACCAGATGTGAGACTGCATTTTAAGACGATATATGATCGTAGAAAATAGAATGGATATCTATAACTATAAATGAAGATTTATTTTGTAATGTATATAAAAAAAAATAGTACAAATATATATAATCATTGATTATAAGTTTAAGATTTTTTTTAAATTAGTTTTATTCAGTTATGTAATAATAAAACCGTAGTATTACGTTAATTTTATGTATAATTTGTGTAATATTAGATTTTTCTGATAGTAAAATGTACCAAAATCAGTTATAGCCACCTATTATAGCCAAAAAGTGCAGTGACAGCGCTACGATTGTTCATCGATCACTAAACAAACGATAGCCGTTCTTTGTGCCAATCAATGGGGTGCCGTTAATACTAGATCAATGAGACATCGTGTAACACCCAATAATGTGGCATGCAAAGTCTAAAACCACTTAGACCTTAACTTATTAGTATAAGATTCAAAATCCAATGGCGTAAAGAAAATTAGCAGTAATATCAACTTGGTTATTGGTGTTTTTTGCGCAATGACACCACCGGGTTCGTGAATATTCTGTCGCGTCAGGAATTAAGCCGTTTTGTCTCCGCTTAATGGTCAAAACGTGACCGAAGGCCGATATCCTAATTTCTGAATAATTTATTTTTGTTCGGGATGCGGTGACAATGAACAGTCCGATTCTATTGAAAATCACTACTTACCATAATTTATCGGAACGCAGACTAATGGTAGGTACCTAAGCTTGAAAAATATAGTAAACGTACATATTAAATCGATCTTCTTTAAATATTGCCTCATCTTTATAAAAATGTATTGTAGGCATATTAAAAAAAGATCTAGAAGTTCATAGTATCTAACCTACCTGGTCCAATTATAGCTAAAAATCAGTTACTTATTTAGGAAATCCCATAAGTAGGTACACAAAAAATATGATCAAAATCATTCAAGCCGTTTAGGAAGAAAATAATTACAAGCATGCTACATATGTATACTTTTATACTAATATTATAAAGAGGCAGAGTTTGTTTGTTTGAACGCACTAATCTTAGGAACTACTAATCCGATTAGAAACATTCTTTTTGCATCAGATAGCCCGTTTACTGAGGAAGGCTATAGGCTATATATCATATAATATTTAGTCTATCTATTTCATACTAAACGTTAAAACGGACGAACCCGAGCGAAGGTGAGTCATTAGAAAGCCATTAAAGCGTAAAATTTTCCTAAGAAAATTCCATAGCATTTTCGTATAAAAAAGAAAAGACAAACTGTAAGCACGCCAGGAAAGTGCTCGAATGAATAAACAAACTGTTGATTTCCTCAACTATCATATAAAAAGGCTACAAAAAACCTTATAAAAGTGCGGTAGTATCTCCTGACAGCGGCGGAAGTCGTTCTTTTTCCTGCTGATAGCGAAGACAGCACTAGGAAGTGTTCCTCACAGAGCTTGAAATAAAAGAAATATGGGCAGTCAGGAGGGTAGTGGGTAGGGAGTGTCTTAGTACGTAGTAGCCGTAGAACTGTTAATCGTTTATGTATATTTTAGGTACTTATAAATAGTTATTTTCTTATTGTTTTACATTTATTATATTTTTTTATATACATTTACATATATTAATTAACCTAGCATTGCCCGCGGCTCCGCCCGCGTTCAGATGACCAAAAACTAAATTCTTAGGTTTTACATATTAGTATACTCTTACGATGCAGTTTTTATATTTTTTTTCTCAGAAATGAGATATTTTCCCGCGGTAAAAAGTATCCTATATGTTGACCCGGGTAACAAGCTACCATCATACCAAATTTCATCAAAATCTGTCCAGTGGTTTTCTCGTGATGCGGTAACAGACAGACAGGCACAAATTCTAAAAACTATAGATTCGGACTCTGTATCGATAATAATGTCTATTTCAATAAGATTTTCCAAAAAAATATTTAATTGAAACATGGGGATTAAATTTTTTCTATTTTTATAAAAATAAAACCTGATAATATCAATTATTTTATAAATAAACTGCACTGTTTTGTTCTGATGTAAAGATAAACAAAGATTTATATTTTTAATACGATTTGCGTCATCTAGATAGTGTTAGCGGAAATGCATTCAATCAATTACATTATTTTATTAATAGCATTCTAATGATAGGAATGTTATTATTATTAATATAGTAGTATGTATTCAGTCCTTTTATAACGTGGCTGGGAACGGGCCTCAGGCCATAGGGATCAGGTCATAGTCCACCACACTGGTCAAGTGCGGGTTGGCGGACTTCACATGTCTTTCGAAAACGTGCTAAGTTCTCTCAGACATATATAGATATTTTCCTTCACCGTAAGACAAGTGGTAATCATGTTGGAAATGATTCGCAAATGAAAATATCAGAGGTACGAGACCCGGGATTTGAACTCGCTTCACTCGGTTTCCCAAGCGAGCGCGTTACCACTGGGCTAGCACTACCTCAATATAAAAATACTTTACATAATATACATATTATATTACTTCGATATAATTCAATATACAAATGTATCTGAACACGTAACACGCTAACAGCCGAGACAGAACAGACAGACAAATATCTATTACAATTAAACTAACAGTGCAATAAAAGTCGGTAAAGTGCGAGTCGAATTCGCGGTAGGGAAGGGTTCCGTACCATCTTACATGTACTTTTTATTAATATGACTTTTACTCTATGTATGTTTGTATATTAACTTCGATGATCGATTACGAAAGCTAAAATAAGTAGATAATAGGTACTATTTATACTCGTAGGTAGTAGTTTTCATAAAAAATGACATTAAACCTTGTTCCAAATAGATCTAACTATACATTTAGGCTATAATAATGTCATACAATATATATATGTAAATATAAGGTCCAATTTGGTGCAGGGTAGGTATGGGTAAATAACCGCGCAAATTGTTATCTTGTGAAACGAGACGTGTGATTCGAGCAACGACGCGTGATCGCCGCAACTGCGGTACGGAACGCTCTTCAGAGGATAGTGATGGATGTATCGAATTGAAACGATGTCGATAGATTTTTTCAATGTATTGAAAGTAATATTTATAATAATGATAGAATTTTCAGGAAATGATTTTGGGTATTATTATCAGATTTAGTTAAACATTGTTTTTTTTTAAATGGCTTTTGATTTTAAAATTAGTGTTAGTTTTTATTTTTAATATAGTTTTCCTATCCATGTTGAATAAAATGAATGTATGATAATTGATTTGGTTTTCTTAATTATATTTTAATTTATCTTCTTCGTTTATTTTTTAATATATATGTAGTTATTTTGCATATAAATATCTAGGTATATGTAGATTTATAATAAAAAAATGAAATAAACTAAATCTTAATTATTGTTTAGTTAATTTTTAAATATTATATAATTCTATATTAGATGTTTTTTATTGACATTATAATATTTTTTATTATTTATATAATCCAAGTGACGGAAAATATAATTTAAAACACATATTCACCGTTATAATAACGTGAAATATCGATAAAAGAATTGTCCATCACTAAAATTTATGAAATGTAATTTTCCGACGCGAGCTCGCGAACATTTGTAGCTTTTCCGAGTATTCCGGGAAATTGCGATCTCCGCGCAGTGAAAAATATGAGATCTGCCGCAGTTCGTTTAAATTACAAACACATTTTTATAATAATCTGCACTGCGGTCGTTTTGCTTTGCTCACCGAAAATTTCGAACAAATATCTACGGTTTTTGAAATAAAGATGGGGTTACATTTCAACCTGTAAAAATGATTTTTTAGCTTTAGAAATGCATTCTATTTTCATAAGCATTATATTTGTTATGAGTGGAACCAATTCTGTTCATTCTAGTATTTTATGGAAAGCACTTAATATCTTAGTAGTACTTAATATACGGCATTAAAAGAACATCCAATAATAAGTGGATTACGCCATTTTTTGATAGTCCTTATATGGTCAAATACTACCTACTAACTTATGTATGTATAATATGCCGAGTCGTACTATAGATAGCTATTATTAATAAGAATGTAATTTAGATACTTCTTATATATATTATAAAATATTCTTCTTTGTCAAATTGTCTTCTTCAATATATATATATATATATATATATATATATATATATATATATATATATATATATATATATATATATATATATTATACACCTAAGTAACTCATAAATACAATACACTGCCTACAATGAATTCATAGAAAAAACGAGTAGGTATATAGTATTAATGAAAAAGACAGGGATAGATGATTTTAGTTTTATTTATATATTATACATGTCTTAAAACTGACCCCCTGTATAATATGTTCAATTCGTATCCTTCACTGGGCAGTACATCGATGAGTGATTGCGAACATGTGCTGTTCATCGGCACCCTTGATAGGGTTGTTAGAAATCATCACTTGAGATTTAAATGGAATAACTTATAGCAACTAATATATCCTCTTGCCATATTTACATGAA
The DNA here is from genome assembly GCA_951806755.1 of Brenthis hecate. Taxonomy (NCBI): domain Eukaryota; kingdom Metazoa; phylum Arthropoda; class Insecta; order Lepidoptera; family Nymphalidae; genus Brenthis; species Brenthis hecate. Next base: position 1,548,721 of record OX638279.1, on the reverse strand, counting down.
CATTTGAAATTTTTATTTACACATTTTTTTTTTTGATTTAATAAAACCGTAAAAATATCCGTTTATTTTTTAATTTCTATAATACATTATCAAATTATCTAACCTTTTTTTAGGTCAATTATGTGTGCTATTATAAATTAATACTTAATACATATTAATAATATTTAAAATAGTTTTCTCAAATATAATCTGTTTATCTGTGTAAATATTATAAATGTGAAAGTTTGTATGTATGGGTGTTTGTTACTCTTTAAGGCCAGAACGGCTGAACGGATCTGGATGAAATTTGGAACAGAGATAGATTATAGTCTGGAATAAGACAAAGGCTACTTTTTATCCCGGAAAAATATTCGGTTCCCGAGGGATAGATTTGTCTTAGTTTTTCTGGAGGCGAACCCGAGCGAAGCGAGGTTGAGCCGCTAGTTGATATATAATACATATATCCATATTAATATTATAAATTTGAAAGTGTGTTTGTTTGTTCTTCTTTAACGTCGAAATGGAATGACTTGACGAAATGAATGATTGACGTGATTTTTTGTGTGGAGATAGTTGGAGGGCTGGAGAGTGACATAGGCTACTTTATACCTCGAAAGATTATCTCATTCTCACGGGAAAACGCGTTATAATACAATCCAAAAAAATATTTATAATCAGAATTACTTGAAACTTGGTATTAATTCTTGAGATTCATCCTTTAAGGGGGTAAAATAGGCGAAGAAATTTTGATGAAATTTTGTTTTAGAGATTTTTTTTTAGTTTTAGCGCGAGCGAAACCGCGAGTTCTGCTAGTATTGTACCTATAAATATAATAATATTTGACAGTCTTGTCAGATTACATTACAGTGTAATTGATTAAAAACACAGTTTAATCCCGTTGACATATTCATTAAAAGCGCCTATAAAATGATGTAGTATTTCAAGTGCTAAATCATACCTAAGGACAAATTGAGCATACAACCCTAAGACGAGGGTAGCTAAGATAATTATCTTTTTTACTGAACGCACCCAATGCAGTTTTAATACCGTGATAAATGCGGAAGGCTTGCCGGTGACGCGTAAGGAGGGTTTCACTTAGCTTTGATTAATACGTAGTTGTTAGTTGTTACATCACTTGTTGCAACAGATGCTTTTTATATTTTTCTTACAATTTTCTTCACATTTTTGGGGATCGCTTTAATTTCACACGCGATTAGACGCACCTTGTTTTGCTGACTGCGTTATTAGATAAAGATTTCTTCCCTCCGTTGGTGTTTCTTTATTTATAAATTATGGCACTTCACACAATAAAATTTCAATTACTTCAAGATGTCACTAGTTTTATTACCTATAGAATATTTAAGTGAAAATAAGTTGGTATTTTAACTTAAGTTGTTTAAGCCAACAATAGATTATTATAGATGGTGTCTAAATATGACTTTTTGGACGCCTATACGTCTAGGACGTATATCTTTTCTAAGACAAGTGTGCTATAAAGCATTCGCAAAGTGAAAACCAAAAATAAGTTACTTTATTTAAAACTAGCGACTCACCCTCGCTTCGCTCTGGTTCGTCCCTAGGTTGGTTTCCCATACAAACTATCATCCCCATTTTCACCCCTTAAGGATGATTTCCGGGATAAAAAGTATCCTATGTCCTTTCCGGGGTCTCAAACTATCTTCTTACCAAATTTCATCTAAATTGGTTTGGTAGATCCAGAGATTACCCCCTACAACGTCACAAACTCACAAACCCACAAACTCACAAACTTTACCTCTTTATAATATTAGTATAGACTAACTACACACCCTCATTTCGCTCAGATTTGTCCATAGGTACTTTTTGTCGGTTTGTAGATATGGAATAGATAAAACTATATATACATAGATATAATGAGTTTTATATCCCTCAACTGAGAAATTATTGAATTCTCACACAAAATCAAACCCCTAAAAACTATCCTATCTCCTTCCCAGGATCTCAAACTATCTCCACACCAATTTTCATCTAAATCGCTTCAGCCGTTTAATCGTGAAAAGATGTTACCTATACTTATTACTTAACACCTCCAGATAAATATCTAAGAAATTAATTAAAATTCTAAGAAATCTATAATTGTTAACTGATACGCCGGCGTGTCCACGGTCGTGGAGGGATTAACAAACAAATGAACAGCGTTACTTTTGCATTTATAATATTAGTATGAATGTCAAATATTCGCGTAAATCTAAGAAAGTATTATAACTAGTAGTTAATTCGCTTGGCGGACGTTAATCTGAATAGAAAACGACTTTTGATGTATCTTGATCATGCGATGCCAGCCATAGATCAAGTTGAAAAACCGTAAATTATCATCAAACCATAAAAATAAGGCACTTTATCATGAAAATACACATCTTCGTAAAATACTTATTACCTCTCTATTACGACTCAATTGACTATCAGCAAACAATACTTAAAACAATACGATTATTGAATTGATTCCTTATATCTATGTATTAAATTCATAAATCGCTTGTACTATTTCGTTTTACTTAGGACTTTATGTTTGTAGTAATATGAAGTGCTCGATAAAAATTGTAGGTTAGAACCCCTCGTTTTCATAACGAGTAAAGAAAGCCCTTTGTTTATATTTATCATGTGGATAAATTATCTTTAGTTGGAGTAAGTTTTTTCATATGTGTATACACTTTTAGAAAAATATTTTTAAATTGATTTCAAATTGTAATCTATACATATAATACAACAGAAACTTGGTGAAATCGGTGTGCGCGTTTCACGAAAAACGTACTGAACTCATTTTAACTAAATGTTGTGTAGTGATAACTTATTACTCGGATCAACATTTAGGATACCTTTACCTTATAGCAGGAAAATCTTTCATTTCCACGGGAAAATACAATAACTGATTCTATCGATTTCTTAAAAATTACATGTCTAATGCTCGCTAAGCCTTAAGTGATACATTCAAAACAATGAAATATAACAAATTGTAGGTCTTAATAAGGTCTACAGAAAAATCTGTAACAACATAAGTCTTTATCCTGAGGTGTACCTCACTCGCTACAATAATTATTCTTACCTATATAAAACGTACCTAGGAACGCACCCGAGCAAAGCGAGGGTAAACCACTAGTTTTAAAATAAATTATAAGTTTTCTTTGCGGAGAAAGTACTTTAAGAATTTTTATTAAACATTCTAAAGGTTTTTACAATACCTTCTCCTTATTTTGAAGTCGGTTAAAAAATGCTGTTGTCTCAAACATTAATATAATAATTTAAAAATGTATGTTTCCAATTGTGACATGATAAATATCCTCAACGTTATGAAAATTAAATTATTAGGGTGGTCAATGATAAATGTCCAAGCTGACGATTTGACGCGGACTAATAGTGCCATCTATTGCGAAGCCGCGGTGTCCGGTAATGTCAGTGCGTGCTGCCACCGCAAGATGACGCTGTGTGATAACACTAGATTTGGTTTAATTTATATCTTATTGTTCGTGTTTTTATTTGTTTATGTCGTAAATAATGGAGAAAAATATTTGGAATAAATATTTATGATAAATATATGAAATGAATGAATTTGTGTCATGTAAATTTTACATATTTTATAATATTATTTTAAAATATTAAATAAACCTTTTGAAATCATTTTTTTTCATCTATCATTATAAAAATTAGGTTAATTTCTATGTAAGTGCAATAATTATATTATTTCTTGTATGGAAAATTCTAAGAAGTTCTATAGGGAACTACTAGATGGCGCTTATAAAGATATATGAATCTAAAAAGCTTTACGCCAATAACACGAATAAAATTATGAAATCCCGACTGTGTAAAATGCTAACTAAAAAGATGAGAACAAGTTGACTAACGAAGATAGTTGGAGATATACATGTTCAGTTTTACGTTTTTATTTTTTATTTTTGTAAATTATTTTTTTATTTCAACAGCTTTTTAATTTTGGCCAGATAGACATATTATGACGTATTAAGTTTTATTTAAAATTTAATTTCTTGTCTTAAATTGCTTATAAACATATAAGTTGTATATATTTTTGTAATCGCCTCTTAAAAACCTGTACTTCGACACCCGACTCGATTGAATAGGACGAATTTTTTTTCAAGACACAAATTGGCGCCTAGGTTACGCCATTTTGATTTTTAACGATCCCACACAAACACATAACCCTACTTCGGGTTTCATCGCAGTCGGGTAAAAAAACTAAAAATAATATTTCGTTTAGGGAATATCTAAAATATTATTACAGATCTTTACAAAATATAAGAGCTATTTAAATGAAGATAATACGGGGAATTAAAATGAATTTTATGTCACATGTGTCATTTGTTTTTATTAAATTTTATTTTAATAAATTTAATAAATAAAAGGTTTTATCTACAATAAACGTAATAAATGTGTAATGTATATCTAATACAGATTAAAAATTATAATTACTTAATGTTTTTTTTAATATTTGTTTAGGTTCTTGGAAAAAATGGTGTCCGAGGATGGTTGGATGGCACCACGGAGAAGTCCAACTGGCTAAAATACGTTCGATCAACGACTTACCCTCACGATGTGAATGTTCAACATTTGCTGCTCGCTGGACAAGTATGAGATTTTTAATACTTATTTTACACAACATATTTTATTTTAATTTATTTAATATGTTTATATTACAATTGATCCCATAAATATTATAAATGCGAAAGTTTGGATGGATGGATGTTTGTTACTCTATCATAACAGAATGGCTGAACGGATTTGGATAAAAGGCACAGATATAGATTATAGTCTGGAATAGCATACGGGATACTTTTTATCCCGGAAAAATGTATTGTTCCCGTGGAATATCCATACTAACCATTAAAACGTACCTAGGGATGAACCCGAACAAAGCGAGGTTAAATCGCTTGTATCTTATAATTACTAAAATAGTGTACGAACTTGTCGGGTTTATTACAACAATAGTTTGGATTTATATTTTACTAGGGATTTACTCTCGCTTTACTTGGATGGGTCACCTCGCTACAAAATCAAAAAGACAATCGTCCAAAGAAAAATGTTTTTTTGGACCCACCAGAGTTTCATTTCAATCGCATCAATTATTTAGGAACGCATAGAGGACAAACATACGAACATTCATTTTTATTTATATCGATAGATAAATAGCAAATACATATATTAAGCAAACTGTCTATTAATATTTAAAAATCTCAGCGTGCCTTCTAATGATACAAATAAAGATTCAAATCAGTGAAAGAGTATAATATTTTCATAGCATGCATATTTTATACTGTAAGCAAACATATAAAAATCAACATTAAACCACAAATACGTAACTGACGAATCACAACCCTCATCTTAGCAACCCCAATAAATATGGAGCATTCGCAAGTTCCGGTGACAGAAAATCGTTGAACAGTTGTCGCTTCCGGTCAGGCAACAGATGTGATTAGATCCCCCAGGTTAAATACCGTTTGATATTTTGACCCCATAAAGCCGCATTGTTTTTATTGATAAAAATATAGAGTCTTAATAGAGCTGCGATTTCCTGAATGATCGTTTTCTTGTTTAGTTGAAGGTACCTTGTATATAAATTTTATTGTATTTAGCCCTTTTTAACGTCCCACTGCTGGGCACGGGCCTTTCAATACGTGGGGGATCAGGTCATAGTCCACCACGCTGGCCAAGTGCGGGTTGGCGGACTTCACATGTCTTTCGAAAACTTGCTAGGTTCTCTCAGACATGTAGGTTTCCTCGCGATGTTTGCCTTCGCCGTAAGACGCTATAATTAGTAGTAATTATGTTAGAAATGAAAATATCAGAGGTGCAAGATCCGGGATTTGAACCCGCTTCACTCGGTTTCCCAAGCGAGCGCGTTACCACTGGCTACCGCTGCCTTTGTATGTAAATTACTTTAAATTTAATTTATCTAATAAATAAATATACGTATACTTTAAGGAGGAGAAACAGAAATTGTCTGTATTTGTTTTGTTGGTATATTCATGTATTACGCGATATGTTCACCTATTTATCATAAACTAGCAAACTAGGTACTTTTAACGGTTAGTATGGATAAGATAAACTATATATTACATACGAGTATACCTATTGTTTTTAACCGACTTCATTTCCAACTTAAACTTGTTGCATTTTTGTAGATGATAAGTCCGCCACTATTGAAAGTGATCCAAAGTAATGATTCCCATACAAAATAAACAGTTCTGAAATTCTCGATCATCCAACTGTTTTTGCTTGTTATGGGTTTACTCTATATTTTTTTTACTCAAACCACTCCGCCAACGAAATAAAAAAAATATATTCAAATCGGTCCAGTCGTTTTCAAGTTTTAGCGAGACTAACGAACGGCAATTGATTTATATATATATATATATATATATATATATATATATATATATATATATATATATATATATATAGACGGATCATCATTTTTTTTTAATAAAGAGGTAAACTTTCTACCTAAAGGATCTGTCTCATATAAATAAAAAAATACCTGGGCGGGTGGAATATTTAGTTATAAAGTAATTTTAAAGTCGGTATAATTTTTAATGATTAAATGCTTGTATTAGAAATCTTTTAACTTCTACTTCCATTTTTATAAGTTGCGTTATTTATACGAAACATTTTAAAGGGGTTCAATACATAATACAAAAACTTAAAATTATTTTCGTTTAGTAAGGTAGACTTGAACGAAAACAATAAATTTCAGTTTTATTTACTTACATTTAAAATATTTAATAACACTGTTAATTTGGTAACTGATTACACTATTAATTTCTGAAAGTGCCTTATCCCACATTTATATTTTTCAGATTTGGTATAAAGTGACTCGGGACATCCCCAAGGGGCAGGTTTTGCTTTTAGGACCGCGTACACCGCTGCCTTTACAAGATGTCTTCACTGCTAACAGTGGTGAGTTTTTATGTTACTTCATTTACTTACTCTTAATCACAACGATCTTTATAAAGTATGTATATGTAATAACCTATATATGATTTATCCAGGATATAAGCTCGAAGTATAACATTTTTCAAATTTCTCATTTATAAAATTAATTTGAAGTTATTAGGTATCATTCTTACCATTTTATCACCACCCTTGAACGAACGAATAGGTATTTAATATTACTAATTATAATAATTTATTAATTCGCTAGCGACTCACCCTCGGGTTCGTCCCTGGATACGTTTTAATTTTTTTGAGTGAAACCCTAATTTTTTTTCTAAAATAAAAGAAGTACCTTATGTTACTCCCTATAACATCAGCTATCTTTCAGTGAAAGTCCCGTCAAAATCAGTCCAGCCGTTTCAGATTATACGGAACAAACAGACAGACAAAATTTAAAAAAATGTGTTATTCTTATAAGTACCGATTATTATTTTATATGCATTTAGTAAAACACTGTTATTTTGACATTACAAACAGACACTTCAATTTTATTTATCTGTGTAGATTTTCCTCTATATTAAAACTTTCCGTGTACCTTAAGGTACCGGTAGTAGGACTCTATCAAAACTGAGGAGTCCGACTGGACCACCACCACCCCTTTATCTATTTCTTCTCCCGCCAAGCAACAATGATTGCATTGTTATGTTCCGGTTTGAAGGATAAGATGGCTAGCTCAATTACAGGCAAGAGGCATATCCTCTGAGTCCTCACAGTGACAACGCACTTACGGTTCTGCATTTTTGTAACATAAAACCTAAGTGCATGAACCGTAGGTGTTATGGGCGACAGGTACCGCTTTCCATCAGGTGGGCTGTCTGCTCGTTTGTCACTGAATACCATAAAAAAAACATACGAAAAAAAATTAGCTGAATTGGTCGAGCCGTTCTCGAGTTTTGCGCTTAGCAACATTCATTTTTATTTAAATTTTAGTTCAAATTATAATAATTCATTTGAATATGAATACAAAACAATGATTAAAACTTGTAATAAAAGTAGTTTACCAACGTACCTATTCTGTGAAGACAGGCGTACCTATGCTGATTCCCTGTTTCTTTCGTTTTTTAAGATTTTAGACATACTTTTTTTTTTAAATATACAAGCCATTTTATGGCTATTGTCGGGAAAACATATAATTAAAGATTACATGGACGTAGGGCTTACATTTTAATTTTAATATTGCAACGTGATTAGAATATGAGTTGAATCACTGTTCCGTCACACTTCGATAGGTTCAGTTAATTGGAGTCACCTGCACTACACGTGTGACTTTGCCCTCGTACATACATGCTGTTTTATATTTAAAAATAACAAATATATGAAGTATGTCTGTCTGTCTATAAATTAGTAGACCTAGGAGCTTAAAAATTAAATATTCTCAGAGTTCCTACCTTATTAAAAAAAAATCAAAATTAAAACGAGGCTAAAATAATATGCTTAAAATATAGCCTACAGCCAAGCTTAATATCTAATGCAGAAATGAAAATTTAAACATATTCATAGAACTAATATTAAAAACGATTTGTCTTTCCGTTTTATTATTATTTTTTATTTAAACAGTATGAATAAATAGGGATATTCATAATCCAGACAACGTTAACCCGATCATACTGTATGTGTAAAAAGTCATAGGGCACGAGCACACGGTGGCACGCGCACATGCGATATTTAATTTAGATAAATCGCGACGTGCGACGGCCGATGTGAAAAATCACGCATATGTTATATTAACATAAGAGGGGTGAGCTTAGATAGTATTTTGCTGGAAATGATAATACTTTTCTAGTAAAGATTAAAAATTTCAATTGAATATTACTAAAAACCATATTAGTCGTTTAATTAAACATTCTCTTAAAATACTGTGAATTTTCAAGCTAAGTTTTAGTTGTTGTTCGAATCTTGGTATATTTGGGACATAATAATAATAATACAAAAGCGAAAGTTTCTTAGTAAGTGTGTGTTTGTTTTTTCTTCTCGCCATAACATCTCTATAAAATATTATGGTATTTTCAACAATATAACAACCTCGCGAGCGTGTATAAGAACAAAAGTAGAAAAAATAAAAATTAAATATTTTTTTTTAATTATTTATATTACTGAAAAAAAAAAACATTTTTTTATGTAAATTGTCGTATCTAGCAGACTATATCGTCATGAAACCAGGGTCTTCAAAGCTTCCTGTACAGGCTTCCGGTCGACGGCGACGCAGCCGGCATAGCTAGTGATTTATGCTATTCGAATTGTCCATAATTACAAGCTTCAAATAAAATTATTCACCTTTTGACTTACGTGACTTTGATATCTTTGACGGGTCGAATTATATCATTAGCTGCGTAAGTACATATATCTACATCGATACATAAATGCAACGTGCATATAACAGTTTTATGCAAGTTATGCTAATAGTAAATAAAGAAATTATTCGCTTAAATAAATAAAATGTCCATTTACACAAATCACCCACAATTTTGTGCACCCACATTTATGGATGAATAAATATCAGCTGTATTACAACATTGCTACACAATTCCACAATGACTCTTAAATATTATCCCTAATTAGAATCGATTTGCAGTGGCTCCATTCAAGCATTTGTCATAATGCTCCGGGCGCTCTTGCACAAGACATGATTGATGAGGACCATAAGAGAGGCCACCTATAGCTCCTTTCATTCAATAATTCGATAACACAAACTTTTGCTAAAGGATTAATAAATTCAACGTCATCTGTTGAAGATAAATGCCTACGATGCTCGGAAAGTAAAAGCTTGACTGACAGATTTTTGATAACCAATGATTGATCTTTGTTTTTATGAGCAATTTGCGTATATCTATCCATGTATTGAGCAGTCTATGAATATGTTAAACCTGTTTTTAATAGTAATTTATTATGAAAACTGAATTTATTATTAAAATCGATTTATCTAGTTTTCTATTCTCATTATACAGTGTACACACGTACTCCTCTCGTACCGACGATCATAAATAGAACAGAGATGTTAATAATTATGTAAAATATCAAATATAATAATCTGGTAGCCGTCAATCGTAATAACAATAATATAAAGTTAACCCTTTATTAGTCCATTTTTTTTTTGAAATTGGCCGCGTGTATTCGCGCGAGTAATGAATGAGTGTCGCGCGCGCTGACATTTGTCATCGCGCAATTGTCGCGCAGATTAAAATTGATGACGTTGCTTTGTCCGACGCCGCGCATGCGCTATTGTTATGTGTAGAAGCATATTATCACGCTGTAGATTTGAAATCTCTTTCAAAATCTGATAAGAAACAATACATGTTTATATATTAGAAACCACGATCTATAATGTTGATATCAATCTGATATGGGTAAATGTTAAATTTTATGTAAGTAACTTAAAATCATAAAAAAAGTATTTTTAGTGATATTTTACATGATTCAGAGTGTGAATTATTAATATCAATCTAACTTATATTTAAATAGTACAAAAGTAAGGTGTTTTTTCACCAATTTTCGAATTTTACTGTTACACAATAAAGTAAATCTTATGGTAAGAAATTCTGTCATCATTTGCGCAAAGGTCCAAATTTTAACAAATGCAACGATTCCCCCACAAATTGAATGATTAATCAAAAAATTAACCAACTACAATAGTCTCACCCTCCATTAAACCGACTACAATCGCTCAGCGTCCCACATCGCGTATTTATTTAACAATCAAATAAATATTACGGACAATAAAATAGAAATATTTCAATTTAATATTCCCGCCCTCGATGAAGGGTTAAATCTGGTACGGGAGCATTTGCCGCGACTTTTTGTTAGGAGATTAATCGCTGCTTTTACTATCTAGATTAAACGCAAAATTTACCAATTTTAATCAAGTATAGATAAGAATACAAATAATCCCAATTCATAACGGTTGAATGTTTATTATGTTAATACATAAATTAAAATTTTTATTAAGTTTGAATTGAGAAATTATTGAAAATATGAAGAAATTGATCAAATTTAAGATAATTTAAATAAAAATTGATTTTTTTTAATGTCGAGTAACGTCTGGTTACGAAGTTAGTGTAAGTTAATCTAGTTATTATAGATTCAAAACGATATGGCATCCTGTGCAACGGTAAAGGTCCGTTCGCACCGCGGGGAATAACGGCGGCGACGCACCTGACGCGTTCAGATCTGCGCCGCGAGCGGCAAGGGCTTATTGCTGTATCGTTATATGTAATCTGTATTTGTATCTATAGGAAGACTAAAGTATCTAAAACTAAATTAAATTGTCTTTATAATAAAAACTAGTATTACGTGGTATTTAGGTATAGGTACAGGTATAGATACTTAAAACTTGAAAAAAATATGCCATAATAATAACTTGTAATATAAAAATAAAACTGACTAAATTAAAAAGAAATAATTCAAAACAGTTAAATATATAGGAGCTTTAAAAAGCTTTTCAGATTGTAATTTCCATAAAGATTGCTATTTATTGTTCGTATGAAAACTGCGCTGTAGTTTTTGGAATTTTTGAAGGTTAAAAGTTTTTCCCACAGTGAAAGTAACTTGAAGTATAAATACTTGGTTACAACACATTGCATTTCTTTCCATAAGTTACTAGAAACAACAGGTGACGTGTAGGGGAGTGGAATTAATTCAAAAGATCGGTAAGTCACCGTCACGGTTCGCGATTTAGGTACGCCATTTGGTGATGTCGTGGGAAAACTTAACGCTTCCTCTAGCTGTAGGCGGTTAGTCTAATAAGAGTCTTATAATCGTTTAAAAAAAATAAGAATTTCATAAAACGGCACAATATTTATAAATACACTAGCGACTCACTATTGCTTCGCTCGGACCTCGGGTTCGTCCCTGGGTACGTTTTGATTACTATGGAATAGACTATATATTATATGATATATAGCATATAGTCTACCTTAATAAACGGGTCATCTAATTCAAAAAGAATTTTTCAAATCCGATAAGAAGTTTAAATAAAATTATCTTTTCGGATTTTTAAATAATCCAGAAAGATAGTTTTATTTAAAACTAGCGAATCACCCTCGCTACGCTCGGGTTCGTCCCTACTTAGTTTTGTGTTTTAGTACAGATTTCTCAGAAATGAGATATTTTCCCGCAATAGAAAGTATACTATATGTTGATCCGGATAACCAGCTATCATCATACCAAATTTCATCAAAATCCGTCCGGTCGTTTTTTCGTGATGCGGTAACAGACAGACAAACAAAAAATCTAAAAACTATAGATTCGGCCTCTGCATCGATAATAATGTCTATTTCAATAAGATTTTCCAAAAAATATTTCATGTACAGATTCGGCTTAGTTAGAATTTTATTATATGTATAGATGTCAAATATTCGCGTAAATCTAAGAAAGTATGATGTTTAGTAGTACCTGAGATGACCTCGTTTAAACAAACAAATTCTGCCTCTTTATAATAATATTAGTATAGATTATAATATTAGTATAGATGAAGAAGAAATTATCGTAATGTAGCAATAAAATGGAAGCTAATTAAATAACGTCTGATTAGAATCAACTTTTGATCTCTAGTTATAATTTTTTTTAATAATCATAAAATAGATGATAGTTGTATATAGTTTAACAATTATGAAAACGTAAGAGGAAATAAGTTACCCAGTAAATACGTGGTCTACATAAATAAAATCGATCGAATTGATTTGTACCAATCATTTAAAATATTTGTTACCCAAGTACTGTTATAACATAACAATTATCATTTATGAATTAAATAAGGAATTCTAAATATTTTTTAGAATACAAAAACAATTTACTGAACTCATTCTATCCATGGAGCGAATGAAAAACAGTCTTTCCTGATTCCATCGTCGATTGATTGTTGGTATGATTGGTATTCTTAATGTGTAAATTCTGTAAACTATAAGTATGCGTAACGATTAATTATCGATTTTATTGCTCTCGATATCGAATACGTATTGCTTCCCCATGCGCTATATTACGGGGCAGGTTTATTAATACGCATAGTATACTAGCAACTTACCCTGAAATTACTTTAAGTATATTTACAGACAGTCAGTTTCACTGGAAGCTTTTATAAAGAAAATACAACTTTTTTAGTTAAACCTAATAAAATCTTTATTTAAATAAAAATCAATTGCCAAATTTATTATATATAGAACTATTTTAGAACGGCTGCACCGCACCTATTTGGCTTATTCTTTTTTGTTGTGTTTGTAATGGTCAGGATAAGGTTCGGGTAAAAGAAATATTTGAAAAATCGTACGGAAAAGTGAAAAATTTGGGTTAAAAAAGAAAACAGTGAGTTGACAGATTGACGTTCAGTTGTTCAGTTTCTTCATCATGACAATATTTATAAATGAAATTGACAGTTGTTTCAAAATCTAAGATATTTGTCTACACTAATATTATAAAAAGGTAAAGTCTGTGAGTTTGTGACGTTGGAGCGGGTAATCTCTGGATCTACAGAACCAATTTAAATGAAATTTGGTAAGAAGATAGTTTGAGACCCTGGGAACATAGGATCCCTTAAGGGGGTAAAATGGGGATGAAGGTTGTATTGGGAAGCAAGCTTGGGACGAACCCGAGCGAAGCGAGGGTGAGTCGCTAGTCTACAATAAATGTAGTATATCTATGTATATTGTATATCTTTTTATTTTTTGTAAGAAGAACCGGCTAACAATGTAGTGATTTAGATCAACAAAGTTCATACATATTCATAACAAAAGCTTACGATATTTTTTAATAAAATAATAATTATTATAATCGACCTGTAAGGAATGTAATGCATACAAACAAATAGCAAATAATGCCTGAGATTTTTTACTATTATTATGTCTTAGTCCTTAATTAAGCCCAGACATAATTGCGTGTCTGACTGAAGAATACCTAAATCTTACAGTTTATATTGTATTAGAGATATACATATTAATCCGTCAACGACCGCAGACACGCCGGCGTGTCAGTTAACAATAGATTTCTTAGAATTTTAATTAATTTCTTAGAAATTTACCCGGAGGTGTATCATGTAGGTACAGGTTATTGTCATCTAAATATTTTAAGCAAAGTTACAATTTGTGGGTAGATATATTTCTTAAAATTAATTATTTATATAGAAAAATCTATGATATTCATATGGAAATTATTCATTTAAAATATCACGAAATGTGGTGTCACGCATAGATGATTTCCAATGCGAATGGGTCAAGTGAGCATATTTACCCTTGCTAGGGTGGGGGTGGTAATAGTGTACCGACACTTCAGTGTTGTGTTGACATCATATACAGTCCGGTAGACCTCTCACCTTCGTAAATCGGAGTGATCCGCGGTAAACAAAAGCGTGTAAAACAATTGCCGATAAAAAACCGGTAAGTGTCAAAATGCATATACCTTAAAAACTATTTCTAGAATAAATTTATACTATTTCCTTAGATTTACGCGAATATTTGATATTTAAAAAAAAACTTTCTTGTCTCGCCCGTGACCACGATTGCTGTTAAGCATTCGAAACTTCGGAAACCAAAAATCAAAATAAATCCACGAAAAAATCCAAAAAGACAGTTTTATTTAAAATTTATACTATTTTTTAATATTTAAATATAACTAAGTTTAATTAATTACAGAAATATTTTTATAAAGTTTTTGTCTAAGTTGATTTTTAATATATAGCATTGTTTCATTGCTCCACATTATGATTTATTATTTATTTTGTTCCTAGTTCATTTTATTACGATGATATCACTATCCTTGTGGTCTTATCACGGATGCGAGCTCGTTAGACAATGCTTTAGGCGTGGTTTCACTTGTCGTGACTCGAATTAATTCTGCATGTGTCAATGTTTCATACTTCCGACGCCTGCTCGTGATCTTCAAATCATGTAAGACGTTGGCGGGATGATGTCTTTGTTCTATATAGCCAATTAAGCTGGACGTTATTCTTACATTAATTTCTAAAAAAATTTCTTATTAAATTCACTATTTTATACTTCGTTTATAGTTTTTTATAGCTGCAATAACAAAAATTATTTAATATAAATATTATAAACGCGAACGTTTGTGAGGATGGCAATTGGATCTTTCACGCAAAAACTGTTGAACAGATTTTGATGAAATTTTACAGTAATATAGCTGATATATGAGAGTGATACATAGACTATAGTTTATATAGATATAGTAATACATTATTGAAATACGTGGGTGAAGCCGCGGTAAAACGCTAGTCTAATAGAAAAGCATAATTAAGAAAGAAAAAGAAAAATCTGTTTTTTTTTTTGTATAGTTTGTCAAACTTTTGAATTTTCAAATGCTTCAAAACATGTATTTATTTAAAACCTATCATAACTCCACATATTGTATAAAGACCAATCGATACTAAGTAATCGTAGCTACAGCTTTCTAAATGGAACACTCAATAAAACAAATTAATTCGTGTCAGGATGCAACATAGGTTGTCAGCGGAGGTTTATGCATCCTGTTATGAAAGTCTTCTATTAATTGCTGCTCTCCTGGTACCAGCTTGATTTACATGACGTTATTAGCTATGGAATAGATAAAATCTAGATTTAGATTGTGTTTTTGTATAATAAAATATTCCTTATCTTTACAAGTCAATACTGACAAAACATTACTTTCGAACTGAAAAAAAAAATATATTGGGAATTAGGTATGATTTTTTAAATTATTACTTTTTTTATTATTCAGTAAAACCATAGTACTTATTTAATACTAGCGACTCACCCTCGCTCCGCTCGGGTTCGTCCCTACTTACGTTTTAACGTTTAGTATAGATTTCTCAGAAATGAGATACTTTCCCGCAACAAAAAGTATCCTATATGTTGACCCGGATAACCAGCTATCATTATACCAAATTTCGTCAAAATCCCTCCAGTGGTTTTTCCGTGATGCGGTAACAGACAGACAGACACAAAAATTCTAAAAAACTATAGATTCAGCCTCTGTATCGATAATAATGTCTATTTCAATAATATTTTCCAAAAAAATATTTAATGTACAGATTCGACTCAGAATTTTATTATACATATGTATAGATAATATGTTATTTTAACTGCCTCGGTGTTATTTAAGTTATATTTTATTCTATAAATAACTTTTATATGTATTATCTCAATATTGAAAAATTACCTCCAAACCCGGTTATAAAGCTATACTCTAATGAACGTAAAAGATTATTATAATTAATAACACTTGCATGTCGTCAGAAGCAATATGAAAAGGTTAAATCAACCATCGTATTTAAATATTTCGTATATTTTTAGGGGTTCATATCAAAAAGACAATAACGAATTTTATAATCTATACTAATATTATAAAGAGGAAAGATTTGTTTGTTTGTTTGTTTGTACCGAATAGCCTCCGAAACTACTGAACCGATTTAAATGAAATTTGATAAGAATATAGTTTTAGACCCTGGAAAGGATATAGGATAGCTTTTAACCTGGAGATGAAAATGGTGAAAATGGGCATGAAAGTCTGTATGGGAAAGCAACCATATCATAACATGTCCGTATGTCTAAACCATTTTACAATTTTGAAAACATTTAATTAACATTACAGGTCGCGACAGCGCTACTTTAAGCTCGTCCAACTCGCAGCCTCTCACAGAAGACGAAGAGAGAGAAGATACTGAACCCCGTTGTTCTTTTTGCGACGCGCCGTACCCTAACATTGATGCGTGAGTGAAATTTTATTAATTTTTTTAGTTAACTTCGCACGAGAGTCTGTTGTTTTAATTACAGTTCATTATATTTTAGTGCTTTAAACTGCAGTTAAATGCGTTAAAACTTTTAAAATACTTCGTAGATATACCTACATATTTTTTACACATTAACATCCCTTATCGTTATGATAATAGTATTAGATTTATCTCTTATTCCATATCATCACATACTTAGACCGACTAAAATTAAGACTTTGAGACTAGTTCATAAAACTAACATAAATTAATACAATAAATACTGAAACAAAGATAAATAACAGCAATTTGATGTATATCACGTCTACTAAATCTCATTTATCAATAATAAATGTGTCTTATTAGAATAAAATGCATCATAATTATTATAATAATATGTAACAATACAGATCCGGCAGATATAAATTATTCATTCGTAAGCCTTATCTCCAGCATGCGTCCAATAAGCCTAAGAAGCAGAAGTCAATCAATTTCAAACGTCTTCGAAACCATTAACCCGCGATCATTTACTATTTGGTCATCCGAAGTCGGTGTGAGATTTATTTCTTGGTGATGTGCTCTAGTAATAACACGTCGATAACTTGCTTTAGGCACGCGACGTCGCAACATCATTTTTTAAAGTTGTTACACAAACAAAAATACGACGTAATAAATTAGTTTTTGTTTCTTTTAATTTTTACTAAATGCACGAACTTCGATACAATCTTAATGTACTATTTAATTTAATTAACTTATCTTTTTATGTAATTATTTTGATGTTTTTATCTAGCCATCTTTTTTAACAATAGACTGTGTTAAGCTATTTACAAATATAAACAATATATTATTATATTTTTAACTAGCGACTTAGTCTCATTTGACTCGGGTGCGTCTTTAGGTATGTTTTAAATAGATATAAATAGTTATTAGCCAGCGTTAGCCATGTAAATTTAATTTTTTTTCGTGATTTTTTTCGATCTTTTAATAGTTATTCTGCTTTTCGGGGCGGAGACAGTTCCTATAAAATCAAAGATTATAGAAATCGGTCCAGCCGTTCTTGAGTTATAAATGGTGTAACTAACCCGACTTTATTTTAAACTAGCGAATCATCTTCGTTTCGCTTGGAATCGTCCTTAGGTTGCTCCTCCATACAAACTTTCATCCCCATTTTCACCCCCTTGAGGGATGATTTTCGGGATAAAATCCATCCCATGTCCTTCCCAGGGTCTCAAACTATCTTTTTACCAAATTTCATCTAAATCGGTTCTGTAGTATCAGAGCCTCTTTGGTACAAACAAACAAATAAATCTTTCCTCTTTATAGTATTTGTATAGATACTCGTATATAGATTTATTAAAGCTGATCAGAGCTAAGAGATAGATACATATGTGATATGAAACGTCGGTTGGCATACAAGTATAATACCTCCTCATCTTTCGCCTTCAGGTCATTTTAATGTAAACTGTACTATACATTTTTTTTATTTATGCACTATTTATAATTAAAAGCCTAGTTAGAAGTAGGTTTAAATTTAAAATCAATTTTGAAATTTTGTTTATATATGTATGTACTCGGTTAGTTAGTTAGTAAGTTAGTTATAAATGAAGCTAACATGCATTTTAAATAAAACTATCTTTTCGGATTATTTCGCAGATTTCTTTTGATTTTTGGTTCCCGACGTTTCGAATGCTTTACAGAATGCGAAACGTCGGGAACCGAAAATCAAAAGATATCCGCGAAATAATCCGAAAAGATAGTTTTATTTAAAATGTCAAATATTCGCGTAAATCTAACATATGAAAGTATTACTAACAAGCATTATGCTAAAAAGGTCGATCCACTGAGTTTGTTTCGTCTAGTCTTTTGAGAATTAAGGCATAGTTTTCAAAATCTTTGACTTTGGTTTAAAAATATTATTACAAACTAGAATAAACTGAATAAATTAACTTTTGGTCATTAATTATACGAATTGTTTAATAAATATTTAGGACAAACAAATAAAAACAATATTATTTAATTATGTAACAAGCGACGGACGCTTATAATGGCGTGTGTCATCACATTCTACTGATACGAAGCGCTATCGAGACTCGTCAATAATGCAAAGATCTAGATTATCGACATGCACCGTTTTAATGTATCCTTCCTGTTATCATGCCATCACTATTTAATAATCTGTTGGAAAACTTTTAAGGCCATTTAGGTGTCAATGCGTATAGGTATACGTAGGTATAAATCAGCTAACACCATACCAAATTTCATCAAAATCCCTCCAGTGGTTTTTCTGTGATGCGGTAACAGACAGACAGACAAAAACTATAGATTCGGCCTCTGTATCGATAATAATGTTTATTTCAATAAGATTTTCCAAAAAAATATCTAATGTACAGATTCGGCTTAGTTACAATTTTATTATATGTATAGATAGATATATTGTAGCATATATAATTATTGAAACAAATTAAAAAAAATAATCGGAGGATAAATGAAGTTCAATCGAGTTTTGTAATTTTTTAATGTTATACAAAAAAAAAGAATGAAATTTATGAAATCGATTTATTTATAATAAAATCGATAGTCTAAAAAATATGGTTTAACTGAGCACAATATTTTGTCAACGATTACTAAATCTTTTCATTTATTAAAAACAGGATTTTTCTAACCACAATTTCATCACCTCTTGATGCAAATGGAATATTGTGTTACATATATCATATAAATATGTAACATGTACCAATATTAGAAAGTTTTTAGTAAGCAGTATTTTCTAGCCTGACACAAATAAAAAAAAAACGTGAAAACAATCAAATCATTAATTTGGTCTCTCTTTAAAATCGATACTCTATATAATATACTAGCGACTTACCCTCGCTTCTCTTGGATGTGTCTCTAGGTACGATTTTGTTCACAATTTCATGGGTTTAATTTTTTTGCATGGAAACCTGATTCTTGTTAAAAATAAAAGTAGAATAATTTACTCCTTATAACATCAGCTATCTGCTAGTGAAAGTCGCATAAAAATCGGTCCAGCCGTTTTGGAGATTAGCCGGAACAAAAACACACAGACTAACGGACAAAAATTTCAAAATTGTTTTTTCTTATTAGTACCGTATACGGTATATATATTTTCATATGCATTTAGTAAAAAGATGTTATTTTGACTGCTGTTAATTTCAAAAATCTTTTAATTTCATATGCTCTCTAATGTTACATCTCATATATTAATAAAGCATTAAATTAATCCAAAATATACATATACTAACACCGTAGTTGAATTTTTTGTTACAGATAATTACTTACGATTTATCGTTCAATAATATAAATTATCATAATTTGTTGTCAACCGTTGAGCGCAAGGTTATGTTGTATTATTTGCTTTGTGAAATCTGTTTTGATTGTTATTACTAATGTTAATAGTCTACAATGAATTATTAAAATGTAAATTAGGGCGTCAGTAGTACGTCATTAGCAAGCTGTGCCAATAAAATGTTACGTTTTAATTACTTTATAATCAAGAAGCTTCTTTTAACCCTTCAGCTTCTTCCATCTTTTACCTTTTAGCTTTAAAATCACTTGAAAGTATAGTATCATTCATAGATGGTGTTTTTTTATATGTGGATGAGTCTACCCTTGTTATTTAACTTATTCATTGATAAAGTATTAAGGAAATCAATTCACAATTTGGGAAGATAAAGCGTAACATTTAACATACATACATACAAACAAAACAACCAAATTGAGTACTTTCCTTTAAATCGTACTTTCCTTTCCTTTAAATCGGTTAATTAAAAATCACCCTTATAATTTCTATTTTTGGATTTTATAATATAGATTCCTTAAAGGAGATAAAGTTGTAAAAAATAAAAATATGTAATAAAGGTTCATACTAAAGTACATCAAGTCAATCAATCAACACTCAGTTAATCAAATCTGAATACATAAAAATAATTATAGATATTTTTTTATTAATAACATTTATCTTTAAATGACATTTAACAGATTTTATCAATACTTTTACTTTAAATAATTTAACTAA
Source organism: Brenthis hecate (assembly GCA_951806755.1). Classification (NCBI taxonomy): domain Eukaryota; kingdom Metazoa; phylum Arthropoda; class Insecta; order Lepidoptera; family Nymphalidae; genus Brenthis; species Brenthis hecate. The sequence goes on along the minus strand of OX638279.1, from coordinate 1,528,040 downwards.
GTTACATTTTAATACTACTCCCAGTACCAGTGGCGTATGTGGGTGGAGTTAAATGGCTTGGCTTCAAATGAAAGTTGTTCATTGGATGTTATCAATCCAAGAACACGCAGATCGATTCTACGATCAGCATCTTTTAATGACTATTCTCTTGTATGTCCGAACCTAATTTACATCTGAACGCGGCTGGCTGATTTATTTCTAGTTATCTTACGTTAATTTGTGATAAAGAGTAAAAATACAAAATTAGTTAGGGTTGATATAAAGACTTTATCGAGAGCTTCAATTTTAACATTAAAAGATTATTGTATGATACTAATGACGCAAACCAACGACATCCTCAAAGTCCTCTATATAGGCTATCACCGTACAGAAAACCATATCAATCAAAAGGTGTGAGAACGTGTTTTCCTATAGGGATGAGATCTTTTTCTGCGGTTATAAGTGGCTAATTTCACTCTCCGGCCCTCTAACTATAATATGCCACATATTTCACGTTTATAATATTAATAAACAACACGCTCGCTTGGGTAACCGAGTGAAGCGGGTTCGAATCCCGGGTCTCGCACCTCTAATATTTTCATATGCTAATCATTTCCAACATGAAGACCACTTGTCTTACTGTGAAGGAATACATTGTAAGGAAACCTGCATGTCTGAAGTAAAGGCGGTGGACTATGTACGTATTGAAGGGAAGCCAGTGCTTGGCAGTTGGACGTTAGAAAGGGGCTGGATACAAACATGGATTAGTAGTATAGACATATAATATCATACTTTCATATAACTATTTTGTCTGAAATAAGGATACTATATATATATATATATATATATATATATATATATATATATATATATATATATATATATATATATATATATGATATACGTCTAAAAAAAGCAATTTAAATGAGAACATCATACTTTACTATCTGTTCTATCTATCTAAGCTGACCATTTACTCGAACAAAAATGAGCCAATACAAATATTCTAAAATCTTTACGTAATACACTATTAAGAGGAACACAATTGGTATCTGTTCAAACGTTTACTTGGATGTTCTTAGGTTGTAAGTAATAAAAACATCTGCTGGAGATCGCTAGGTCAGATACGGATGCGTGCCCGGGGCTATAGCGCTACATTTTGTACCCGTCATGACGATGTTGAGCTTCCAACTGAGTAATCTATCTACGCTTGTAATAAGAACGAGCAAATTTAAATGCTAATTTTATATATTTCCATACCTAGTTTTATCACTGGTAATTAGAATATTACTTGAAATAAAAAATTAGTACCTACAATTGCTTGCACATGCAAATATAACGATTTTTTTATCTATCTAATTGACTTTTATCTAGTGTAAATATTCTAAAAATATACTAGGCGTATAATTTAGTTGCTATTAATTAGTAATTGATTGATTAATTCATAATTTCCACTTTAGCTCTTATGTATTCGTATGTGTTTGAACAAGTATGATATAAGTGTACTTAAAGCAATCATTTATCAGTTGATGAATGAATGAAGATAATCTCTGGGGAAATATTTGCAATAAGTAAATGGTAGCAAGCTGTTAAAGTAACCTATTTACTGTTGCTCTTTCGATTGCTTAGAGTAGGACCAAACTACGCAATCGACGAGTTACATGTAAGCGATAGAACCATTACTGACGTTAGATTTTATTTCTAAGATTAATTAAAAGATACGGCGGGCGGTCGGCCGAGAGTGAAAACGCTCTGACTTATCATATTGACAAGTAAGAGACTATCCTACATGCGATGTCGAACGGCCTTTCTCTAAAGCCTTCAATAAATATATACATATACCCGACCGGCAATGTAATTTGGTCAATTAAAATATATCTTATGTAATATGTAACAGGTGTAATGTTTCAAGTGGCTAGAGGCGGTAGGGGTTGCGTGCGGTGAACCAGTTAACAGTCACAGTTACTAAAATCGCTCTCGCAAATAATCCGTTAGCGACGAGTGTCGGAATAGAGTTTTAAAACGCGTTTGATTTCACTTAAGTTTATACAGTATGAATAAAAAATGATGGCTGTAATTGTGCTCATGATATTGGTTGGACATGAACATGTAGGATTTATAGCAAAAATGAATTGGAACATTCACTGTGTGGAACTTAAACACGTTTGAATTATGTATGGGTCGAGTGGCTATAAGTTGTCTGCGTAGGCGATCTTGGGTCTAGATATAGATATTATTTTGTCTTCCTGTACTGGCATCCGAGTCGTCGTTTAATGCAACTTTACCGATACCAGTTCGTTAGGCTTACAATTTCACTTTCTATTATGGTTATTGAAGGAATTAGATGCATTGAAATGACTTACTTCGTACGCATTTACTAAAACATACTGTAACTTAATGTATACACAGAGTTTTATAATTACTAGTATTGCCCGCGGCTCCGCCCGCGTTCAGATTACAAAAAAAACAAATTCTTAGGTTTTACATATTAGTATACTCTTACATTGCAGTTTTTGTATTTCTTCTCAGGAATTAGATATTTTCCCGCGGTAAAAAGTGCCCTATATGTTGACCCGGATAACCATCTATCACCATACCAAATTTCATCAAAATCCCTCCAGTGGTTTTTCTGTGATGCGGTAACAGACAGACAGGCAGACAAAAATTCTGAAAACTATAGATTTGGCCTCTGTATCGATAATAATGTTTATTTCAATAAGATTCTCCAAAAAATATTTAATGTACACATTCGGCTTAGTTAGAATTTTATTATATGTATAGATATATAATGTTTAATAACACAAGTAAGACTGTTAAATTTTAATAAGTATTATTAAAATCAATCATTATAAATATAAATAAGTAATTTGTTGTGTTATGAAGACATTAAATTTTTTCTTTTTATTTCAGACTAGACCGTCACTTAATACAAGCGCACGCGCAACCTGCATCTGCATTTCATTGTGAACTTTGCAATCGCGCGTATAGCTCCCGAGCTCTACTGCTCAGACATCGCGCGTTAACGCATACTGATATTAGAAAATATCCTTGTGAAAACTGTCCAAAGGTATATTTAATTTGATGTTTTTATACTTTTATTAATTTTATTCATATAAAATGTTGTTATTTCTCTTCTTCTGTTAAAGTCAATGTTTCTTCCAAGACACTCATTCTCATTAAAAATACTATACATTTCTTCTATCATAACGTGATCTTCAAAATCTTTTCTATAAGCTGTTAAATATCCAGAAAAAACCCAAGCGCACCTATCTTAAACAAACAAACACACAAACATATAAAAATACAGTAAAATTATTATATTCATTAAAAAAAAGCAAAAAAATTTACCCCGCGCATCGAACCTGACATTATTCCAGGTATTTACCGATCCTTCCAACCTCCAGCGCCACATCCGCGCGCAGCACGTCGGCGCGCGCTCGCACGCGTGCCCCGAGTGCGGGAAGACCTTCGCCACCTCCTCAGGCCTTAAGCAGCACACCCACATACACTCCAGCGTCAAGCCGTTCCAGTGCAAGGTGTGCTATAAAGTGAGTATCATATTGGTATAATAAGTTTTATACTACTATAAGTTTTGTGAAGTTATACTTCTTTTGGCACGTTTGGAAAGAATTATGAGAGTAAAATTTTTACGATACGCGTACACACTGACAGCCAAAAAGCGATATGATGAAATTAGCTACATTCCTTTTACAGAGAGCTGTGACATTGAGTTGTAACGGAATGAAATCTTTAGCTATTTTTGTTCTGTTACGCCAAAGAAGTATAATTTCTTACGTGCGTACATAAGTACACACACGTTTTTTTTTTCTATCTAAATCAACAACATCAAGCCAAGAAAATGTAAGGTTTACTTAGTTAGTTTGAACTGATTAACTGATTGTTCTATTTCTCTGTTCGCCTAACTTTGATAGAAAGTGCATCTTAAGTAGCGTTTTTTTTTCTTTATTAGTAAATTTTTTGGCTATTAGAATTATTTGTAATGAGTAGGATTTAAATAAGCAATATTCAGCTTAGTATAAAATCGAAAAGCTTATTCTTTGTTTATTATTTGATTATGCCATAAATAAAATTCTTTTTTTCTATTTCCAGGCCTACACCCAATTTTCGAACTTGTGCCGCCACAAACGAATGCACGTGGCGTGTAGAGCACTCGTCGAATGCGTGAAATGCGGCCAATCCTTCCCGTCGTACGCGTCTCTTACAAAGCATAAGAGATTTTGTGACACTGCGACCGCTAACGTGAATCTTCGTGGGCAGCTGCCTCAAGGATTGTCTCAAATACCATCTTTACCAAACGTCATGAATACCCCCAATAATACAAATCCCTTTCCAATGTATAGAGGCCCAGGCTTGCCTCTACCTTATAATACTTTCGCTCACTATCCTGCGATTTTCTCCGCAGCAGCAGCAGCTTGCCCACCAGAATTCTTAAGTCCTCTGTTATTTAACGTACAAGGAGCGAGACTTGCAATGGAACACGATATGGCAATGAATGCCAATCTTGTAGCAAAACAACAGGAGGGACGTATGTCCGTCAAGAGCATGGATAGCTCGACTTCGTTAGACGATATGAAGAAAAAGGACATAGATGTTGAAAAGGGTGATAATGATGATAGAGTGACTCCAAAACAACAGAATTTGTATGTGAAACAATCGCCACCATCCGCTGAAGAAGCTTCATCAAAACAGCGACCGTCTCCAGTCATGCCAATGTCGACTGCAGTCCCACCATTTAATTTCACGAGGGATGAGAAGCAAAATTCTCCTTTTAATCTATCAATGAAACATAATGGTGATGTACTAGGAAACCTGCCCAAAGATTTGACTAAAAACTTGGACGAAATTGATAAGAAGTCCAGATATTCTGATATAGATGAAGATACACGGAAAGAACAAAACGATCAACCGCTCGATTTATCTGTTACACGGAAGCAAGATAAAGAGTCTGATATGGAAAATGACGATCATTCCTTTCGTAATTCGTCAGTTAAGTCATATTCGCCACCTGAAAGTCCCATGGATCGAGAGAATAAAACTCCTGAAAATGAGACAGCCAATGTCGATGTGGAAGCAGTAGAAATAGAAGATTCTCCACAGCCATTAGTTTCGCCCCCAATGGCATTCCCGATGCCAGTACATCCTCAACACAATAATATAATAGATGCGATGTACCGACCTCGCTTCCCACAGTTCCATACTTCAGACTCGATTCTAAGCTCTTCACATTCCCCGTATGTCCCGAGCCCGTTCAATTTTTTATCCCCTCTTCTCGGTACTGATGGCCCCGATCGGCAAACAAACGCGTACGCAAAGTTTCGAGAACTTAGCTCAGTTTCGGGGAAACTTAGGGATCGCTATGCTTGCAAATTCTGTGGCAAAGTGTTCCCAAGAAGCGCAAATTTAACGCGTCATCTACGTACTCACACCGGGGAGCAGCCTTACAAATGCAAATATTGCGAACGTTCTTTCTCCATTTCATCGAACCTACAACGTCATGTACGGAACATTCACAATAAAGAAAGACCATTTCGATGCCCGCTGTGTGACAGATGTTTCGGGCAACAAACAAACCTAGATCGGCATTTGAAGAAACACGAAGCTGAAGGCGGAGATTCCCCGAGTTCGGCAGATACTGAACAGGACGCGTGCTTCGATGACATCCGTTCTTTTATGGGAAAGGTAACATGTTCCCCAAGCGCTGGATCGCCTTCGGGTAATTCCCCTCATCCCCCCCATTCTCACCCCCATCGACCCCCTCTCGCTATATCCACATAGCCCGGGGCTCCCCACTTTCCGCCACTATGGCATTTCGAGTGACTTGAATGTATGGACGGATCGTTACATACGTTAGTTACACTCATAGCAATAGTAACTAGTATTATTAATATCGTATTTCCTCTAATTAAATCTATATAATCCAGTGCATATTTTAATTAATAAATGTAAATTAAGTAATACTGTAAAAATAGTTTACATTCGTATAATTAGATGTAATTCTGATTTTCGCTTTAGCGATTTTCTGCACGTAGCTAGGTAAATTGTAAAAAGAAATAGCGTAAGAGATGTATCGGTTAAAATTGTACTACTGTTAGGTTCATTTGTAAATGTTTGTTACATGAAATGATTGGCGAAGTAAAAATTGGAGATCCACGATCTCGCGTTAGTCAAAAATCTACCAAAGCAATCGTTCTAAGGTATTCGGGAATGGGTTAATCGTATTGGGATAAAAATTAATATAAATTGGCGCTATTCAATCGTTACATTGTAACTTATAGCTATGCGACTTAAGATATTATGTTAAATTTGTTATTTACACGTTATTGTATATATAATTAAATGAAACATTAAGAGCATATCATAATGTGTTTGAGTAAGGTAAAAGCTACACTTAGCTATTGAAATAAATTCTAATCTTCTTCATATAAAATTATATTAGTAATAAATTTTAAATTTAAGTCCGATGTTTAAGGATAAGCTTAAAAAATATCACGTTTGTTAATCAATTTCTGACATATCCACATCTTTCTCGTATCGATGCAAAGCAGCAACAGTATGCAATATACAATACAATTATTAAAATTTTAATACTTTTCTCAACTTCACTGACTTATTATGGTTGTAAAATAGATTTTTCGTAAGTAAATCTATTTGTTTCAAATTAAAGTCCTCAAATTATACATAATATGTAAATTTGGAATCAATGCAATACTTCAAGATAGATATTTGTACTGTTATCATATCACTTTGTGGCACTAGTAATAATAATAATTGTCACACAATCAATAAATGCCTCTATTGTTGACTTTTTTTGTTTAATTTTTAAAATTCGTTTTGGTTCATGCCTCTGTTCATTTTCATGCGCAAATTATTTTCAACATGATTACCACTTGCTTTAACAATGACATCCTGAACCCGAATGTCTGAGAACCTAATTTTCCAACATGTGATGTTCGCCAAGCCGCCCTTGGCTAACGTAGTGTTTTATAACTTGATCCCCTTCGCATTGATAGGACAGTGCCCAGCAGTGGGACGTAGAAAAAGATATACTATAGTTTTGGCTTTCCACTTCTATTTGAAAAACACAATCTGCTACATTAATATTAAATTTTACATTTTGGAGTCTCAACAACACATTTACGTACATCAATTAATCACATTTCTGCACTTAAATTATGATTAATGCTATATTAATTTTATTTTGAGTTGAATATACTCTAAAGGACTTGCAAACAAGTTGTGTTTAAATCACGTAGGAATGTTATTAATCTCTAAATTGATATATTTAACTCTTATACGAGGGAATCAAGTTTCATTAAATAAATTAATTATTACGTAAGAGATAACCGTTGCTAATGATTCTTATCAGTGAAAGCAAGGACGCGTAAGTCGATATTACTCTTATTAAACGGCTACTACTTGTCAGGGCTGTCAAGCTCTGTGATTTTTACCGAAATAGCTGTAAAAGGGGCTGTAAAAGAAAAAAAAATATGGTAGGCTTTAAAATAAAAGTACAAAATAAATTGTTTCATTGGTCATTTGACATTATAATTATTTTAATAAGGAAATAACTGATAAGACTACTGTCATAAAATTTAATAGGTCAAATAAAAAGTGATTGTTAAATAATTAAATTTAATTTTTAATGTCATTTTCTGACTTCCATTTTGTCATTTCAATTCATTTGCATATCGCTTCTATACACAAGAATACTTACCCTATACATAGTAGAAGTGGGCGATTGAGCTCCGTGACAGATCGTGGCTAATGGCTAACCTCTAGTAGGTACGTAGGTATAAACTTAATTTATGTGTCCGTTTGTGACATCTTTATGCTCTAAGTTCTATTGCAAATTTCAAATTAATTCGGTATTGTGAAAATTTTGCCTTGGACAGCATGCGGTGATTGTCTGTCAAAGTAATCACAGATAAATGTGCATTTTGTTCCTAAAGTTTTATTAGAGGTAGTGTGGTTACAAAACTGTTTTTATTAATTAGAATATGGTGAAGAATATCTATACTAATATTATAAAGAGGCAGAGTTTGTTTGTTTGAACGCGCTAATCTCAGGAACTACTAATCCAATTTGAAAAATTCTTCTTGCATATTTAATATATTAGATAGCTCGTTTATTGAGGAAGGTATAGGCTATATATCATAATATTTTAGTTTATCTATTCCATACTAACCGTTAAATAATTTTAATAATAATAATTTTAATGTTATCACAAAAAAGTAACTAGTAAAAGATTAAACACGTAGAACTTTTGAAACGATATCATTTTTTTATCGACTTACCGCATAAATAGTTAAACACAGAGTAAGGAGTCATAAAATAAATAAATAAAGAAGTATTTATTACCATAAAAAAAGAGAAAAGAGTAAAAAAAGTTAACAAAACCAGTAAAAGCTTAAACTAACTTATGGCAAAGGATAATAACTTAGCTAATGCTGCTAAGACCGAAATCTCAAATTTTCAGTTACACCCATAATATTATAGGCATGCCATTTAGGCACAATTTACTAAATTGTGCCCAAATGGCATACCTATAAGCTACAGAACAAAGAATTGAGTTGAATTGAGGAACAATAGGATAAAGTGTCATAGAACTCATCATGAAGCCAAACAATAATGTTTTAAAATAATATAAATATAATGTTTTAAAATAGTACACAAATGACAATTTCATATAAAGTATGGCAAAAAAAGTGAATAGTAGCATAAACAATAAATCACGCTACTAATTTTGGCGTTGGCAATTAGTTTTTAGACTCCGTCTATATAATTCTTTGTCTTAGTTATGGGTTCTTAAGACATCACTTAGAATTTTACATAACGAAATGCCTAAATAAAAATGTAGGTTTATAAGTTTATATTATAATCTCCAGCGAGTAAATATGGAAAATGGCTATTAAACTCGAGCAGAGCCGCGGGTGATAGTAGTATGAAGTAGTAATTTAAGAATGTGAAGGGCTGAACAGAATTTCGGTGTGGGATCGTAACATATCGTGACGTTCTACTACCTACTCGCAACAGATGACCATTATACACCACACAAATTTTATTTTTATTGATATAATAAATACGAGAACATATGAAATGGTGCGGTGGTTTTATGGTCTGGTGGTGTGTCTGTTGATGTGACTTCACCAATTTCCCATGCCTTATTTTTTGTTCTTAAAATCTTTAAAGGGCTTTTTATTTCTTAAGAAAAAAATGCCTAGAGAAGTGAAGGACCATGTGGACTACTTGTTGTTTTATCTACACATTTTTATTCATAAATAAAATTAATATTCTAAAGTATTTCTGTCAATAATTTTACCCACAGGGATGGAGTTTTTTGAAATTCTTATTAGGCGTTATCCCATATAAATTTTATGTCTAAGTTCATTTTATAATATGTTAATTTAAAACAGAGTAATATTATGTGTATGTATGTATAAAAAAAGAGAAATAAATAAGAAAAAAATTGTCCATGTGGTTTACTTTTCAACCGACTTCAAAAAGGAGGAGGTTCTCAATTCGACTGTATATTTTTTTTTTATCTTTGTTACCTCAGAACTCCGTCATTTATTAACCGATTTGGACAATTTTTGTTTTGTTTGAAAGGGTATACTTCCAGATTGGTCCCATTTAAATTTCAAAAATACCACCCCTAAGGGTGGAAAAATAGCTAATGATGAATTTAACCTACTTCTAATTGTCATATTGACTTGAAACTTTGCAAGTATTTCTATTTCCTTTGATAGTACAGTGGTTCAGTGTTGTTGACCTGATCTGATGGCAAGGCCAGAAGGTGGATAGGTGGAACTCTTCAACGGCTAATAGTAGATACTTTGAGTTTGGGCTTATTTTGTTTGATTTGACAAGTCTAACACGTTAGAATCCTTACTTTGCTACTACTGTCTACACTAAAAAGGGAAAAATAAAAACTTTTTAACAAAAAAATAAAAACCGACTTCAAACAAAAGCACTAAAAAGTAAAAAATAACTGATTGGTAGTTTTCATTTACTATACATACCTAATCAAATATTTTCGAAGTCGGTGTGCTTGTGTGTGTTATACCTATATCTGTTATACTACATTATGTTTTCGTGACTATATACATTTTTCATAATGCAATGCAAGTAAATCTATCTAATTAAGCAATTTAATACCAGAAAAACATGTTCTTGCCCATGAGATATTTTACAAATATTGTATTGAAAGTGTAGTTTAAGATATTTTATATATTTCTACTTATTAGTTACTGGCAAGCAAAACCACGTGAAAAAACTATTGACAATTAAAATTGGATTCAGTGACCTTTTATGAACATAATAAATTGTTAACGCAAAATATGATCTGACCAAAAGCTTACGGAGAAATTCTCTTTTTTGGGTTTCAATTTTGCCGTTGATACCAATTGCTTCATATTCTTTCATTTCTTATAAAGTACGTGACTTGCACGAAACAAGCTTCACGTAATTAAATCCGATTTCAGTGTGTCTTTCGTGTGTTTTTTCATTTATCCAGCTGTCAATACTAGTGCGATAAATCTTGCTTTTGTAGTAGTCGTTAAGAGCTTTATTAAGTCTTGAGTCAGAAGAGTTTTTTAATTGAAATCATGAGAACCAGAACTCGAAGAATTTTAATATCGACATCGCTATGTGACAAAACGACAGAAAATTGATTCATAGCTGCAAAGAAGTAAACGAAATTCATTATTTTTTTTGCAATTAACTCAAAGTATAGGTACAATTTAATTTATTATAGAGAATTTCGCTTCGAATTTTTATTTTAATAAAATAACTTAGTCAAGTTGTATAATCATATTATAGAAGTTGACTAAATTCAGTCACAAGGTTTTCGAGCAACTACGCTAAGATTTACTATTCACCCTCGTTTCGCTCGGGTTCAGGGGCGTTATAATGGGTAGTATAGACATCTCAGAGATGAGATATTTTACCGCAGTAAAAAGTATCCTATATGTTGACACGGACAATCAGCTATCATCATACCAACTTTCATCAAAATCTGTCCAGTGGTTTTCTCGTGATGCTTTCTCAGACAGACAAACAGTCTGTCTGTCAAAGATTCTAAAAACTATAGATATGGCCTCTATATCGATAATAATGACTATGAAGTAATAATAATAGTATGTATGTATGTATTCAGCCCTTTTAACGTCCCACTGCTAGGCACGGGCCTCCCTTCATACGAGGGGGATCAGGCCATATTCCACCACGCTGGCCAAGTGCGGATTGGCGGACTTCACATGTCTTTCGAAAACTTGCTAGGTTTTCTCAGACATGCAGGTTTCCTCACGATGTTTTCCTTCACCGTAAGGCAAGTGGTAATCATGTTAGAAATTATTCGCACATGAAAATATCAGAGGTGCGAGACCCGGGATTTGAACCCGCTTCACTCGGTTTTCCAAGCGAGCGCGTTACCACTGGGCTACCACTGCCCTTATAATAATATAATAATAATAGAATATAATAATAATAGATTTTACAAAAAATATTTAATGTACAAATTCGACTCAGTATTTTTTTTATATGTATAGATATAATTAAAAGACAGATCTAATCTATTAGAATACTTTTGGTGACCTTGCATTGAACAGATTTAAATGTAACAGATACAGCAATGTTAATTTCAACATATGATTTATTAAACGTTATTTTGATTTGATACAGTCTTAGATAATGCCTTTGAAGAGCGAGTTTCGATTGGTGAATGATTTTATTGCTTCTCTGAGGCTCTACCCACTTTTGTATTATTAAATAAGTCAGAAATAATTGAGCCACATCCGTTTTAATAAGTGGTATGTTCTCAGTGACGTACAGATATGACATTGCGGATATTATCTTATGTTATATAGAAGCTTATACACACGTGCTTGATTATGTCTAGTCTATTATACGTCAAATACCCATGGTAGACGTTGTGGATACAAAAATACCATACTCTTGTCCATGCATGGTATCTTTAATCCTATTTTATCAAGCAACCTGAATTATATTTGTTTCTATTATTTTTATATCATACTAGCAACTCACCCTCGCTCCGCTTGGGTTCGTCCCTACTTATGTTTTGACGTTTAATATAGAATTCTCAGAGATTGAATACTTTCTCGCAATAAAAAGTATCCTATATGTTGACCCGGATAACCAGTTATCATCATACCAAATTTCATCAAAATCCCTCCAGTGGTTTTTCCGTGATGCGGTGACAGACAGACAGACAAAAATTCTAAAAACTATAAATTCGGCCTCTGTATCGATAATAATGTCTATTTCAATAAGATTTTCCAAAAAATATTTAATGTCCAGATCCGGCTTAGTTACAATTTTATTATACGTATACATTTTTCTCTCTTGGCAGATGACTAAGCAGATGACTGAGGGAAAATCTGAGTCCGGATTTTGGACTATAATCCCAAACCTATCAAATATTTACAATTATTACAACAATTTCATAACATAAATCATATTTTTTCGAAATTTGTAATTGTCCATGTACATACTTAAATTTATATGGTGTCAGATAAATATAGTGTGCGCAGTTGCTTATCCTAGAACAATTTATATAAATTATTTATTAAAATATAATATCATTCAATAAGTTCGTCATTATGTTTATATCCACTGTTAGAAAAAGCTAGATTTTATTGTTGCTTCACAGTATTGGCTAACAGCGGTGGATTCCTTCGTTTTTTTTCAAATACTTGTGGTGTAATGAGTTAAAAACTATATTAATTAGTACTAATTAATGACTGATCTTATAGACTATAATGTTATGCTTTACTTACCATTATAGTAGTTAGTATATATATATATATACACATATATATATATATATATATATATATATATATATATATATATATATATATATATATATATATATATGTATATGTAGGATTTGTAAGATGAGTATGCCATAATGACGACACGACGAGACGCGTGAACAATATTGTTTTGTATAATTTTAAAAGAATAAATAGTTAATAGTGTTATAAACGGTTTTATTAGTATCCCCGGATCCTACATATATAAGAGATATTATATATATTCTATAAATATTTTTTTATTCATTATATAGTTACTGTTAACAGCTTTACAGAGAGAGAGAGAGAGAGAGAGAGAGAGAGAGAGAGAGAATCTTTATTTAGGCCGCCATTACTAAAAATTACACCTTTTTTTAAAACACAATGAATGACCTAAAAACTGTGTTTATTGATATACTAGATTAACTAAAAAAATGGATAAACAAATCTACATATAATAACTATACATCCTATATGTAATACCTAGGTACTATTAGGTTTGACGTCACTCTATTGTGTGTCCAATTGCATACCGAATCTACATTTAAGTCATTTCTGACCAAATTTTTAGTTAGGACCTCCTTTATTATGACGGCAGAATAGTCCATATACTAATCTTATTATTAAGATTATTTCAGATGCAGGTTTCTTCAGGATATTTTCTTCAGTGAATTAGTACATGGTTATAACTAGTATTATTAAAAATGAGACTTTCACTTGAAAATCTCAAAGCTGTGGATTTGAACCAGCTTCACTTGGTTTTCCATGCGCGCTTATTACCAATGAGCTGCTACTGCTACAAAATATAATGTGTGAATATAGATTAAAGCAAGCGGATTTATGATGATGGTCGTTGTCCAGATTAGTACGTGTCAATCAAGCATGGCTTGCTCTTGAGCTTTATTACCGGATGCAGTAAATATTTGTATTGACTTCTAGTACAAATTATCTGCACTAGCGATCCATCCTGGTTTTGCTCAGGTGTTTAGAATATAAATGAATATACAATATATACGAGTACATACAACATTGGTTGTATCTGATATATTTAGACTAATAAATCTTAAATTTTTCATATATTACGCGGTCGATAAATCTATATCTATACATATAATAAAACTGTAGAGGTCGAATGTCTGTACATAGAAAAAACAATGCTGAAAACCAAGTCAGGGGGATGTAAGAAGAGAAATAGGAACAAATTCAAGTTTTTTCCAATTTTTTTTGTTTCTCTGCCTGTTTGTCTGTTGTGTGTTGTGTACGGGCTAATCTCCGAAACTGTTGGACCAACTCAAAATTTTTTACATGGTGGTACTTTATATCTGGTCAACATTTGAGATACTTTTCATTCCGGAAAATTAAAGTTCCCGTGGGATAGTTAAAAAACTATAGTAACTTATACAGCTTAGTACACAACAACTTATACACCTAATTTAGTAAAATTTGGCATGCTGATACTTTATATTGCCGGTCGAACAACAGGTTACTTTTTATCCCGGAAAAATGAACGGTTCCCGTGGGATAGATCTGTTTTTGACTTAATATCCGAAACTTTGTAGACGTGTACAAATCAACTCACCAAAGTTTCTTGGGAATTGGACGAATAGAATACAGACACATAGATACATACGTGCTTTTTATTATATAGTAATAATATGGAAAAAATGGCTCTAATATTAAAAATCGCTTTCTAGCTAATTCTCTAACAAGGCTATCTAATATCAGATATTTACATATTATAATCTACATATTCACACTCTAGTTACAAACATAATAATGTTCTAATTGGAATCAAGTTATTATTTATTTCTTTAAATTTTATGTAGAGGTAGGTTCTGTTATTTTTTTAAAGAAAAAAAAACATTTTTGGTTTATTTAATATATATTTTATATAAAATACATGTAAAGTATGGTGGTTGGCAATAAGTAATTTGACATTAACAAATCTCCGCTTTAAAGTTGTATTTCCCAATGACATTAAATTGAAAAATAATCATTGAAATTTGCTTTCTTTCGTCTCGACTGACGTAAAAGCTCATTTACACGCAACAAAATGCCAATTATATGCGAATAATGAAGTATACACAGGTTTTTACATCGCTAAAGCCATACTATGAGTCATTAATTCACAGTAAATTATTTAAAGATTCTAAAAAAAAAGTTCCATTTAATCGCTATACACGGATGCATTAAATAAACAAAAATATTTCTGCACTGGGGTGTCCCCATCACGGATGCTGGTGTCTAATTAATATGATCAATGTTACTCGTTAATAAAAAACAGGTATATGACAGTACATGTGGGTAATTAAATTTTTTAATTAATTATTGATTCGACTTAAAGTTTCGAAGTTAACCTTTGTTTCCAAATCCGTGTGTTTTGTGATTAGGACTCCACTTACTAGGTAATTTTAATGGAATCTTTTATAGAGATAAAATTTGATCTGTATGTTAGTATATAGGACATAAACAGGAGCTGCTAGATTCAATTTATTTAAAAAAAATGGTCGCTGATACAAAAATATAATATCTTTTTTTTAGGATTCCCTACAAGAAGGGTGCCAACGGAACCTCTATTACTGAGCCTCCGCTGACCGTCCGTTCGTCCGTCCGTCTATCAGAGGGCTATACCTCATGAACCGTAATAAGTATAGAGTTGAAATATTCACAAGTATCGCCGCTAAAGAAATAAATAAAAAAAAAAGATTTTTTTAACGTACGTAATCGTTGATCCAAGTTAATATATTACATAATATATTGAGTAAAAATCATATTAATAAAAAGTTCATGTACGATGGTACGGAACCCTTCGTGTGCCAATTCGACTCGCACTTGACCAATTTTTATTTTCTCACTATTTATCGAATTATTATACAAGCAGAGTCGGGTATAAAAAGTAAACTTTATTTTGTTAACATGTTCTACTGTTAAATATTTAAGTCATAAAAATTTTTTATTCTGGATAAAAGTATTAAAATTTAATTTTAAACGAAGCGAAGTATGTATGCTTTAGTTCTTTGTGTAGGTAGGAAAAGGTGAGTTAGTGTAGCGGCGCGTGCGCTGCCTTAGCTTTGGAATACAAACATCTAATTGTGCTATCGCTGGCCGACCCAGTGATGCGGCCTTCTCTTGCATAATTAAATATGTAATAGTTTTATTTTTTTTCTTTATTATTATAGACGGTAAATATTTAAACGTTTTTTGGAGAAAAGGCACACTTTTTATAATTCTTTCTGCCAGTTTTACTTGTTAAATATATAATAGGTATTTAGCAAATTTAAATGATGCGATCAAAGATGATCTTGATTCAACTACCTATCGATCAAAATAGTTTCGCGAGCTAATAATTTATGACGATAAATCTCAAATCCTAAGCAAACGATATTACCAAAACCTTTAAAGGTCTATAAAATAAAGAGGATTTTTTTGCAATTTCTTATATTTAATTTTTTTTTTATTTTTTTTTTTCTAGGAAATATATTTCCTTATTGATATTTATATATGTATTTAAAAACAAAACAATTTATTTTCTTTATAAAGCAGCAAACAAACGTAATGTAGTAGTATTAAAACATACCAATATATTATTAGAAATATAATATGTATGTATATCGGAATCGCAAAAACAAATCACGATTTGCCACTGAAATCGAAATTGCATCACTTTCTATTATAACCTATCCCAATTGTTACGTACAACGTCACGGTGAAGCGGAAGCGAATAAATCGATTATACATCGATAATCGACAGATACAGTGTGTTGTCACGTCACTAGCTGGGCGCGGTCGATGTCGCAACCCGGGCACGCGAACTCGTGTGCAGCCGAGCTTGTTTCGATCTTGTCATTGTACTCGAATTGTTTCCACCATTTTTGCTCCCATTTAACTTTTCCGTGTTGTAATTCTGCTTATTTATCTCCTATTAAGTGCATCTGATTAAAAGTTAACCATATTATTATATATATTGTTATTAATGTATTTTTTTATAACTGATACCTTGATTTTACTAAGAGCCCTTACCTAGTGTTTTAGTCAGAACTTGTAGGGCCCAAACCTATAAGTTTTTACGTTTCTATTATCGCTAATACAAGTCTCATATGAATCACAAGCTTTATTTAGTTGCTTTATAAAACATAAATGCCTAGTAAAGTAATAAACATTCTATTAATTACACTATTAAACTAATGATGTATTTAATACGTCTCAAGTAGCTTGCTATCGATACCTCACAAATGCATTAAACAATAGATAATAGATTACAAAGAAAATTGCCATCTTAAGAACAGATGTGTGGTAATCACTAAGTTATTTTTATAGACATTTTATTTTCCTTAATGGGTTTTATGAGAATGGATCACCCGTTCATAGGACATCAGATTTTATTGCGATATTGATAAATAACTTAATTAGACTCTATATAACGTGGTTCTTATGTTAAAGCAATTGGTGTTTTACTATAGATTTATTATGATACTGTTTATCTGTTTTAATTTACCTTATCAATAAAAAAAAAAGAAAAAAAAAGAAACAGATTTAAGTTTATTCGATACATCATTAATTTTTTTTTTAATTTGCAAAGTAACAAGACCATTATGAAAAAACTAGCGACTCACCCTCGCTTTGCTCGGGTTCGTCAATAGGTAGATTCCCCATACAAACTTAAGGGATGATTTCCGAGATAAAAAGTATCCTATGTCCTTTCCAGGATCTCAAACTGTCTTCTTACCAAATTTCATCTAAATCGGTTCAATAGATCCAGTGATTACCCCCGATAACCTCACAAAGCCACGAACTTTACCTCTTTATAATATTAGTATTTAGTACAGATTGATTAATTTTAATTTAAAAATACACAAACAAAGTTGTGAGCGATGGATAGTATAGATTTAGATCTGTTTTGTCGTCAGAATGAGTTTTCCACAGCCTTGAAAGTCAGTTAAGGTTATGATTTATGATTCCTCTCTACCATATACATGTGAGTAGCTATGATATACCCGTAATATGGGCATAACGGTTTTATTATTGTAACTTTATATCTATTTAATTGTTTTATTATAAAATACATTACTGTTATAAGATTTTATGTCTTATTGTATGTCATAACTCTTTCCTCCCAGACCTTTGAGAGTGTGATTCCGATTATTTTGTATTTATTTTTATTTTTAAGTTTGGTAAGATTAAACTATACATATAGTTAAATTGTAACTAAGCCGAATTTGTACATTAAATATTTTTTGGGAAATCTTATTGAAATAGACGTTATTATCGATACAGAGGCCGAATCTATAGTTTTTAGAATTTTTTTCTGACTGTCTGTTACCGCATCACGGAAAATCCACTGGAGGTTTTCGATGTGGTATGATGATAGCTGGTTATCCGGGTCAACATATAGGATACTTTTTACCTCAGGAAAATGTCTCTTTTCTTAAAAAAGTACAAAAACTGCATTGTAAGAGTATACTAATATATAAAACCTAAGAATTTGGTTTTTTGTTATCTGAATGTGTTCGGAGTCGCCGGCAATGCTAGTTGAAGTTATAATTCATTAATAATAAATAATAAATATGTTGGTATATTAACATACAGCAAAATCTGGTTCCATGGTAAGCTACGAGACATGTGTACTTGGATCAACCCAGGATTCGAACCTAAGATCTCTAGATCTGTAGCCATTTAAGCTATCCAATCAACGAACGACAATGTTTGTAAATGGAACGAGAATATGGTCATGTAGGCTAGTATTCGGGCATTATAGTTAAATCTATACATACTTATAATAAAACAGTAACATGGCGAAATCTGTATATGATTTTTTTTAAACGACTGAAAAATAGTTATTAAAAATTTTGTCTGTTGGTCTGTATGTCTGTTTGTGTGTTCGCGTTTCACGCAAAAAGTACCGAAGCAATTTTGACTAAATTTTGTGCACTGATAACTTATTACTCGGGTTAAGATACATTTTCGGGTCAAAAAATAGCCTAAAGGATATTTTTTACAGCATCAAAATCTTTCATTTTCATGGAAAAATACAATCGAGTCGTCCTTTTTCGAAAGTCATGTGGCTGATGCTGGCTAAACCTTAAGAGATACATCAAAACTAGAAAATTGTAGGTCTTAAAAAGGCCTTCAGAAAAATTCACAATAGCATAATTATGTCTATCTCCTAAGCTACACTCACAAAACCCACTTTCATCTATACATATAACAAAACAGTCACTTAACGAAATCTATGTGCGCGTTTCACTCAAAAGTACTGAACCGATCTTGTGTAGTAATAACTTATTACTCGAGTCAACATTTAGGATTCCTTTTACTAACTACAGAAAAATCTTTCATACCCACGGGAAAATAATAACTGGTTCTATTTTAATCGTTCTTAGAAATGTACATATCTAACACTATCTAAACCTTAAGAGATGCATCAAAACAATGTACTAGAAAACCCGAGCGAAGCGAGGGTGCCACTAGTAATATTATATATAAATAATATCGATTTGTACGATACAAAGCCGAAATAACTGTAAATTTTTTCGCTGTCAAATATAACTATTTATTATTTATGCGAAGGCGTTGTGTATATAATGAAACGTTATTAATTTTCAGCATAGTACCCAAATAATTAAATTCGATGAGAATCTATCACAGATTTATTATATATATTATAATTTGTTATATATAAGTGTTCCCGGATAAGTATACGAACAAATAAATAAATAATAAGAAATAAATTTATATTTATTTATTTAAAAGGACATGCGCGTAAAGCCCCGAGCTATACCTAATTGAGTATATTATGAAATATCTAAAGCCGACTTCCTACTTGAGTCATATACTTCTCAGGACCTCGACTTTGAAGGTGAAAGTCCGTGTATTTTGGAGCTCGTAAAAGTGCTCCATAAAATTATAATTGGACAGTTACTAAGTAAAGCAAACGGAATGTGTAAACACTCAATTCGATGTGTGAAAAATTTGCCGAATTTATACGTCCCTTGTTCGTTGTGTGCTATGGAAATCGAAACCATAAAAAGTATATCTGACACCCTAGAGAACTCCCCAGCCATAACCTGTTTCTATAGAATACAAACACGTAGGTTGTATGTTACACCTTCTTCTTCTCCCTGCCCATTTCCCAATCACTTGGGGTCGGCGCAGTACATCTTCTGTACTGCTGAAAGGATTTGGCAAAAGTTTTACGACCGGCCGCCTGCCTGACGTCAACCCTCCTTGGGAATGCTATTGTATCTCTTTGCTGAATGGTGTCGCGGAAGTCTTGTAATTATTATGCACTTTCGATTTTGTTGTCTTTTAAAACATTTTTATACTATCACTTACATTTTTTAATGTTATTTTCGGATATATTTTAAAATTTTGATTACACCATACATTTTGTATTGACGTTATGTATGTTACACCAATATGTTAAAAAAATAATCACTTTCAATAACTGAAAACGTAAACTGACTTACGTAGCTATTCTACCCTTAGTCATGGAATATCTTTCACTCTCTCATTAATACCTATACTTAAAAAAAACCTATAATTAATTGAATTATAATTGGCGTAAATATCTCGTAACACACATATACACACACAAATATATAATCGAATTAAGCACCTCCACTTTTTTCAGTTGGTTAAAAATAAACCGACAAATACATTTTATGCATTTATAGCATAAGGACGTCGCTTATATATATATATATATATATATATATAAAAAAAAACTCCGAAGGTAACAAAAGGAATTAGCCCTTTTATTGCACAAATTGCATTTAATGATACGAGAATAATTATCATTGCAAAGTAAATAAGAAATGATTTGAACTGTTGACGACACGAGAGTTTTAAATAAAATGCAAGTAAAAAACTAACTAGTACGGATATATAAAAACCAATTGAGGATAGTTTCGGAAAAGATTAGGACAGATTGATGGGCAAAAATGCAGATTAAACTTTTTAAGACGTTTTCAACTCGGTGACAACATTAACCTCGCATTTTTAAGTCAATTAAGGATTCTTTATAGAATGATATGTCAACCTAAATTCTTAGAGTTGCATGATCCATTAATAATATTTAATACTTTGTAAACGTGAGAATGTTGTTTGAGCAATTTTTATACAAGTTTTTATTTAAATGTTTCAATGAAATAATTACTGTAACAAAAGGCTCACCGATTTAAACATCACTTTGTAGTTCTACCATAAAAATTCTAGTTTAGTAATAATGTGAAATTTTTTGCAAAGAGTTATTGAAATCATTTCAGAATTGGCAAAATTATTGCTTAAGAAACACAAAAAAGCATACATAGAGCCAATCTGAGTCCTTCTTTTTTTAAGTCGGTCAAAAAGGTGTAAAACAGTTTTATCTAGATAACATCTTAAGTCTAGCAAACACCTCGATATGTCTAGAATGTCTCGCTAGAAATGTAAAAACTGGGTATATAAAATCGATGGTACATTCAACTGCTTTTTGTAAGATTCTCCTCGTGGAACATTTCTGTCAAATAGATTTCGTAATATAAGGTAAGGTATACACTAAGAAATAAGTAGTAGTATATCAAATGAAATAGAATTTACCCAAAGATCATTTTGAACTAAGTTAAATAAGAATTTTATATATATATATATATATATATATATATATATATATATATATATATATATATATATATATATATATATGTGAGTGTGTGTGTGTGTAGAGCCTGATATAAAATAAATATAATGTTTTATTAGCAATTAAGTTTTTTTTTTCTTTTATCTCTAATCATTTGAGTGGATCTTAATATACTGTAAGAGCGCCCATTAAAAAAAATATAATGGACGTATTTTTTGTTTAAAATTTGTTATATTATCTTACACCATTTATTCTTTGTTTGCACGACTTATAAGTTTTAAGGCAATATTTTTAATTAAAATATTTTTTTTTTAGGTTTTGAAAGATTACCAAAAAAAATGTCTAATGCACCCACCTTCTAATGACATACCGCACCATTCTTAATTTAATGCCGATTTATTGATTGATACTGCTGAAATAATATTACTAATACCATGTTTCAGTCTTCCTGGACCGATATCGGTGTTTGTTTGAAGAAATAAATTTCATTTCGGATCTTCAAACTACATCTGAAAGTTCATACATAGAAACAAGATATTGTTCAGTTACAGTTACAAAAGTATTACCTACACACTTACATATTTGATTACCATAGTAATTCATTTATTTAACTCCATCGTTAATCACATCAACCGTTCATTATGTGATATCAATGTCATATCTAAGAAATATGTATCAATCTTATTTATTACTACTTTTAACCCTAAACGGTGCTATTAGTGTGCATCTGACGTTATAATTCTGAGCATCCTAGGAACTTATTCGTCATCGAAAGTCAATTACAAGTTTGAGCGTCGCGTAATAAATACTTGAGTTACGATACTGTGGTATAGTCATAATGTTTTATTCATACTGTTCAACTTTGATGTTGTACCAGTTGACTTGATGCCAATAAATAATAAATATTAAAGATTTAGCGAATATTATGTTGCAGTATCTACGAATATCTGGTATATCAAGCAATCTGTTTTTTTTTATATTATTTCAATATATAAGGTGCGTAAATAATACTTATATGGTTCATATAAAATTTTATGCTAAATTCATCTATATGACTGAGACTTATGATTTTCATAAAATTTTCCTATAAATTATGAATAAGATGGAAAATGTAAAGAAAATCTTAAATCAATTCGAGTAAGAAATATTTCAAGTAAGTTCATCAAGTTATCTGCACCATATTATTTATGTTTTTGTTTATGTAACCTTTTCAGTTTCTACTTGCTGTGCCAGTGGTCGCGGGTTCAAGTCCCGCTGGGGGCATTCATTTATGTGATGAGCACGAATATTTGTGCTCCAGTCATGGGTGTTTATATTTATAATATGTATGTATTTAAAGTTATATATGTGTAGTGTATTAACTATCTGGTATGCCTTACACAGGCCTCGTAGCTTACCATGGAACTAGATGGTGCTGTGTGATGTCCCAACATATAGAAAAAATGGCAGGGAGTGGCACATGCATAACTGCTCTTACTAGTCTCTCAATAACGAACATCCTAAGAGCCAAAAACCGAATAAAATAGAGAGAAGTAACAGAAAATTTCACGAAAGATTTTCAAGGACAAAATTGCATAAATAAGAAGAAATAAAGCTCATGCCAAGCTTTTAAAAAAAATTTTTCAAGCCCCTTTAGATTTATCAAAAGTACATAGTTTGTTAAATGTGTTGCGAATTCGCGTGTTCATCTTCATTTAATTTCTTCATACCCAAAATATTATAATCCCATAATAATAAATATTATAAATGCGAAAGTTTGGTTGGATGAAGAACGGCTGAACGGATCTGGATGAAATTTGGCACAGAGATAGATTATAGCCTGGAATTGCACACAGGTTACTTTTTATCCCTGAAACATGTACGGTTCCCGTGGGATATCCATACCAACCTTAAAACATACCTAGGAACGAATCTGAGCCAAGCGAGAGTGAGTCGCTAGTATGATTATAGATGTTAAAAAAAAAAAAAAAAAAAAATTTTTCCACCCCCCCCCCCCCACACCCCACCCCCAACCGCAGGCAACCTCACATTTAATTAAAGTAAATCAAGAATATATATCTTTCAAGATCAATTACACTTAATTAGTATCAATCCTTTTTAAACCTAATATTGTAATTATCCATACAAACATAAATAAACATGCCAATTAGTAATTAGTTTTTAAAAAGTAATTGAAACGTGACATCCTCTGCTGCAGCATTTTAACTCACATTAACTATTATATACGCGAAAGTTTCTATATGTGATATGTGTGTATGTTTGTGTGACTATGTGTACGTGTACGTATACATAATTGTTACAGACAGTGCCTACCCACTATTCATTTAAATTATATATAAAAAAGTTATAATATTTATAATAATAACAGCAAAAATTAAATAAATAATATTGCTACATTTAATTATAATCTTTATTAAAAAATTTGAAATGTTTAGAAATAAAAATCAACAAATATTGTACTTTATTGCCATTTTTTGAATTTTTGAAATCATTTTTGTAAAATAGTCTGTCTGTAACAAGTAGCGTTTGAGACGTCTATAACCTTAGTCTCTCCCGTGACCATGAGTGCTGTAAAGCATTCGAAACGTCGGGAACCAAAAATCAAAATAAATCCGCTAAATTATCCGAGAAGATAGTTTTATTTAAAATGACAAATATTCGCGTAAATCTAAGAAAACATTTAATGTACAGATTCGACTTAGAACTTCATTATATGTATAGATTAATTATCATAGGAAAAAATAAACTTAGTATTGGAAATTATTGCGCTCTATTTTAATGAGGAAGATCCTACATACCTAAATTCTAGACTGAATTCAACATATACTATCTTGTAATTGACTGCAATTACTTCACTGAACTCTAATTTGCGTAACTTGTGGATGTTAATAATTACTATTTTTCCGCTGATTACTGCTAACTAATGTAAAGCCAGAAAAAAGAACAGAAATAACATTCTAATCTTTTTTATTGAGATCGATTGCAATATACGAGATAATAAAATTGAGTTATACTATAATAAAATTAAGTTATGTTCGCTCGGGTGTACCTCTAGAAAAAAAAATCTATCCCACGGAAATCGTACATTTTTCCGGGATAAATAGTTGTCTATTTATTTATTTATTTAATCCTTTATAACACCAAAAAAGAAGTACAATTTTAAAACAATACAGCACTTTACAAAATTATAAATATATTTCAGTGTAAAGGCGGCCTTATCACTTAAAGTGATCTCTTCCAGGCAGCCTAGGTATTATTCTAATGTATGAGCTATATTATTGTAAAGTTTTACTAAAAGCCATTCAGTAGTTTTTGCGTAAAAGAGTAACAAACATCCATACAGCCACACATCCTAACAAACTTTTGGATTTATAACATTAAGCAGGATTCAAGTTAAGATTTCCATTTAAAAGTTATCTTTATTTGATAAAGTTTTTATTGACATTACTACAGAGGTGATGAAGGCATTCTTTCCAACCTGCTCTACTTCACTATTACACTTATTAAGAAGTAAGTTTGTGTCATTAAAGAAAAAAATCCTGTTGCTTCGAAGTCCTCACGGATAAGGCAATGCGAGTGCGTTGCAACAGTTTTCCCAAATAAGGTAACACATTAATATTTCATTAATACATTCGATGCGATACTTGTATAACGTGTGATCGCTGTGATGTGTCAAATTGATACAAACGACGATCACTGCTTTGAAGTTTAGAATAGTAAAACACACAGAAGTGGTATTTTTTTAATTATATACTAAAATAATATAATAATTTAGTAAATAAAATATTTATGTTTATCATCAAATTAACAATAAATCGAATGTACATATTAATGTTATATACCACTTCTAATAAAATCACTGTTCTATGATTTGAAAGCATTATGTAATTTTATGTTACAAATTAAGACGACCACATAAATAAAGAAAATTGATTTGGAACAACATTTTAAGATAAATGCGAAAGCTCGCAATACATTTACCGATAAGCTATGTGACGTGATCAGATTGGTCTAGTCTGCATATAGGTAGTACCTATTTGGGGAGATAAATATGTCTATACATATAATAAAATTATAACTAAGCCGAATCTGTAAATTATTTTTTTTTGGAAAATCTTATTGAAATAGACTTTGTTATCGATACAGAGGCCGAATCTATAGTTTTAGAATTTTTGTCTGTCTGTCTGTTACCGAAACTACCGGAGGGATTTTGAAGAAATTTGGTATGGTGATAGCTGGTTATCCGGGTCAACATATAGGATTTTTACCGCGGGAAAATGTCTCATTTCTGAGAAAAAATACAAAAACTGCATTGTAAGAGTATACTAATATGTAAACCTAAGAATTTGGTTTTTGGTCATCTGAATGATGGCGGAGCCGCGGGCAATGCTAGTTATTTTATATTTTGTTAGAAGAAACTATTTTTTTTGCAGATAACAAAAGTAGTCGTATTTTGTATTTAGACGTGTAGGATGTACAAAACCATCTTTAAATACATAACACAGAAAGACGTAGAATGTAACAATAAATTCTACTTATCTAACTAAGTGGTCCATTCAATTGAAACATTGCGAAAATGCCCCTTGTTGCGATACAAATTGTACGAGTTGGCGAAACATAAGAAAGGGAGAAATCTAAACACCGTATGCTTCTAATTTAGAGAATCGCTAGTCCAACCAGTACTATTAGGGCTGCTGTGGATTAAGCGTACTTTTACTCGTCTAAACGTCTAAACAATAAGGACGACTCTAGGAACAGTATTGCAACTCAATATTTCAGTATTTAGATAAAAAATATAAATATATTTCCCATATTATATTTAAAATCGATTTTCAATATTGGTATACAACCAAGTTACAATATTGTTCCTTACAACTTTAGGTAAGCTATGGTAAAGATAGCAAAAGATAGAAAAATGAACTCATATGTAAGAAATATCATATATTTAGATAAGCCATTTAGATGAGCGATTAAGTTAATCTAAAGTTGGTTTTGATTGAAAGCTATGTTAGGTCTCCAAAAATAGTAACTTATTTTATTATGAATTCCCAGTAATAGCATCTATAATAATCTATTATACTTTTGGCTTCAATTTTTTTTTTTTTTTATATAAATTTTCCCATTCATTTTACGCTAAACTAACCCTCAACGTTTAATTTAATCTTTTGATTTAAAAACTTTAGTAGTACGAGTATATTCTATTAGTGCTGTCAAGTAACAACACTGGTGGAATATGAACACCTTATGAGCATATTATTATGTTCCAATAAAGTTTTTTTTTTTATAAATATGCCTTGTGTTTATATTTCGTTCAAATTTTCCCCATCGGTTTCTAGAAAATGGACCCGCCACTGATGGACACTTTTTCCCCTTAAATGCAATGGGGATTGGGCCAAAAGCCAAATGCCAGTTTTACACATTTAAAAAAAAAGATAAGATAATGCCTTCTTTCGCCGTTTTAGTAAGTTACCTCGTTATCTAAATGATCCGTTATTTGAAATGCTAATAAATTGTTTTGGTATTTATATATTTTTAATATATATTCTAAGGAAATTACAAAATTTTGTCGAAATAAAAGGTTTGTATAAAATTTTTGTTGTAATTACTTGAACGGTTTGCTTCATATCCACTAACCTTTTCTCACGGTAAATGACTCATTTAAACTTTTAATTACTGTCGTTGGTTTCATTCCCGTAACCACTGACGTGGTGTATTACAGATCTGCGGTTTTGTGAGTATGGAAATATAAAAGTTCTGTTTCCATAATTAGGGAAAAATATTATTATTTTATTTAACTTCGCCTTTTTAACCGACTTCCAAAAAGGAGGAGGTTCTCAATTCGTCGGAATCTTTTTTTTATGTATGTTCACCGATTATTCGAAGACGCCTGAACCGATTTGGATTTTTTTTCAAAGGGTATATATACTTCCCAGGTGGTCCCATATAAATTTTATCGAAATCGGTCGAGCGGTTTTTAAAAAAATCACCAATTAATATATATTTTTTAATAAGAATATTTTATTAAAAGACTTTCTTCTTACAAATTACCTGCTTATTACGTCTACACTAAAAATGGAAAAATAAAAACTTTTTAACAAAAAATAAAAACCGACTTCCAGGCACTAAAATGTAAAAAATAACTAAACGGAGGTTTTCATTTAGAATAGATACCTAATCAGATATTTTCGAAGTCGGTGCCAGCCGACATTATTTTAGGATATGAATATCTAATAGGTAAATATGTATTTTACGTATCGAAATATATTAGATTTGCTTTGCACCAGCTTCAGTATATTCGATGCAAATATAAAATATGAAAAATATTTTTTAAATTAACATTTTCCACTTAGTATATAAACATAATGCTATTAGTAAGTAAATAAGACAATACTTGTTAAGTAAAGAAAATATTACATAATAATGATTTCCAAAGACGTTTTGTTGGAACATATTGTAACATAATGAATCATTATAATTTCAAATCTTACTCGCATATTCAAATACGTAGATGTCACCTAGCGGGCGATTAGTAAAGCTTGAGAAGGATTAGGGTTGCCACAAATAAAATTATAATTTTATTTAATATAGGTACGTATTATTAACTTATGCTATATTGTGTTACTATTAATTTGTATTACATACTAGTTTTTGTATGCGACCCTCTTACATGGTCTGATCGATAAAAATAGCCTAAATTACTCATGAATAAAAAAATGTAGCTTTCAAATAATTAAAGATTTGTTTGGGTCATGAAAATTATATGCCTAGCTTATAGTTTTCTATTAGATACATACATATTATGTACCATCAATTTGATTGTAGAACTTCAACTTCCCTAAGTGTTAGCCCCTTTGAGTTCAGTAATTACAGAAGATAAAACTATCTAAAGTACTAACTGTTACTTTACTGATCGGATGGAAACATAGCTATATATGATTTACAACAAAAAACAGTTATCAGTTTAAATACTTTCATAAAGTTGCAAAATTGCATTGTATAGATATGCCTAGTAATATCCTTAATTGGAGCAATATAACAAGCATATGTGTTTATGAATGGTAAATATATAAAACCTTGGAACTCCGGCTCCGAACCCATAACCACCGGTTTTGTAGCATTTATTGATGAACCCAGTTATACAAAAAACAGCCATGTGCGTAAAAGTACCAACAGAATTAT
Organism: Brenthis hecate; assembly: GCA_951806755.1. Lineage (NCBI taxonomy): Eukaryota > Metazoa > Arthropoda > Insecta > Lepidoptera > Nymphalidae > Brenthis > Brenthis hecate. The sequence continues at coordinate 1,499,432 of OX638279.1, read as the reverse complement.
AAGCATTTTTCTGTCGATAGTTGCACTTGGGGTATGTTTTGTTTTTCTGGTTATTTTAAAATTTAACAATATTTATATAAGTATTGTTTATTTTTTATAATTATTTTAGTTTTTATAATAAAATGCTTATAACTCTGTTGGTACTTATACGCATATGGCTGTTTTTTGCATAACTGGGTCCAATTATGTATCTAGGTATACATGTAATGAAAGAACCTATTACAATCATACAATTATGTCTAGGGTATTCTAGCAAGCTAATATGCTAATTTAGGGCACCTATCTAAAGATTTGCATTTAGTTCCAGTTCGAATTAACATTCCTTACGAGCTTTTGTTTTCTAATTAGGTTATTCTTGACGGCACTTATTGAATCTGACTGCATTTATACGCGTATTAATACAAATAACTAAAATTTTTCTGTCAAAATATGTACTTATATATTTTTCTATTTACCTAATAGCTTGACTGTTGTCTTGTAATTTTAATATGCACATATATTGTATACAACTTATGCACATATTATAATATGTACTATATACATATATGTACTCGTATATTGTATGTTGCAGAATTTTAAATAAAAGTATAATAAATAACGAAATTTTCTCTTAAAACTATCTTCCAACGATCATTTTAAGAAATCTTACATTATTGTAAACAATTCAAAAGGGTACAAAGATGGTATTTAAGCTGGTTTCTAGTACGTTGTCGCCTACCGAGTACAATCGGTCCAACTGCGCCCGCGCCATATCGACACAGCGAAACGGCGATATTTTAGTGCCCTGCTATCACCTGTCAAATCGAACAAGTGTTTTGCTCGCCAAAATCAATTTTAATGTCTACCTTTAGAACACAAATAAACCCTGTTTCTATATCAGAAGGCTTGAAGGCTCACAACTGAACAGGTTGTTGCCCATACATCATGTGCTGCTGTAAATGTTAATAGGCATGAATTAAAGTATATTTTACTGGCTGTTAAACATTTATAAGTACCATGCATGGGTAGTTTGATGGGTATTATAATAAATTAGGATAGAAGATTTAGAATTGCGGTTCCTATCGTCGTCTTTGTCCTTATCAGGAAGAAAGGATACGAACAGATCATAAATATACTACTTATAATACACGGCTCGTCTGCATATTTCTTGTTCCATGTTTATGGGCTTATAACGTGATGTTAGATAGCCTGTAAACTACCTTCTATAAAATACAAAAAGATTTTTTTAAATAAACAGGTTGTTCCAAAGATTATGGCATTTAAACAAACAAACAAATAAAATTCAAACTCGTCACCGTTGTAATTAGTTATTTTTAGATATATACATACATATTTCCTAAGCTATGAAAAAAAAACTTAGTTTTAAAGAAAAGTTCCTTTTAAATGATGCTTAGCGGACAGATCTTGCAAACATCATATTATACTGGGGATATGACAGTTACAGAGCTACTGTAAAGCCTTGAATTTCATTGTACTCAAATCCAAAACACATATTTCACAATAAGACGGCATTGTTTCACATTACCATACTCCAAGTCATAAAGCATCTTGAATGTATCTACCCGCCATCCATTCGGGATTTCAAAACTCTTAGCTGTAGTCGTAAGGAAATATTTATAAGTCTTTGTATGCAAAATTTCTAACGCATCAAGAGTTGTCTCTTTAGACGCTATAGAGACGCGATTGTCAACTTTAGCGCCGAAACCCGTCAATATGATTTGGAAGGAATCAGGACGATAATAAAGATGACATTTGATTGAGACAGCTGTTTGGTGCATGGCTGAGTGGGAGATCTCATTAGATTACAAACTGTGACCGTTGTTTCGATGAAAGCTTTCATACTGTATGTCATATTTCCATATTTGATTAATATTTTTTTAAAGATAGGAATATATTTTTGTAACAGTTATATTAATTTGAAAATATTATTTTTAAAACACTAGATAGATAGATATTAGCAGGGCGTATCTTTAAGAGGAGCTTAAAAGTATTTGTTTATTGTTTGAAGCTAGCGACTCACTCTCGCTTCTCTTGGGTTCATTCCTAGCTTGCTTTCCAATACAAACTTTTATCCCCATTTTCACCCAACTTAAGGGATGATTTCCGGGATAAAAAGTATCCTATGTCCTTCCCAGGGTCTCAAACAATCTTCATACCAAATTTCATCTAAACCAATTCAGTAGATCCAGAGATTACCCTCTACAATGCAACGTCACAAACTCACGAACTTTACCTCTTTATAATATTTGTATTGATTACATTATTTTCTTGACGTTTAGAGCATTTTCAGTAAGCAGATTTTATACCTTTGAAACAGTTTCCATGTCAAGTTTCCTTTACTGTAGTAATAAATAATAACATAGTTAAAAGTAAAAATTAATCATTTGTTATTAATATAAAGATAATATATTTGACGACACGTTTGGCTCAGTGTGTAGTGACCTTACTTGCTGTGCCAGCGGTCACGGGTTCGAGTCCCGCTGGGGGCATTCGTTTGTGTGATGAGCACGAATGTTTGTACTCCAGTCATGGTTGTTTATATTTATAATATGTATGTATTTAAAGTTATATATGTGTAGTGTATCAACTATCTGGTATCCATAACACAGGCCTCGTAGCTTACCATGGAACTAGGTGGTGTTGTGTGTTAATGTCCCAACATATATTTATTTATTTATATTTATATTTAAAATTAATATTCCAAATCTTAAAATGAAAAATAAATGTTCAGTAGATATCTATAAATATACTTGCAAATTCCTAAATGAAGGATTTGTACTAAGAATTCTATTCGACTAGAATGTGTCATCGGTGTGAAAGGTGACGATATGGAAATTAGTATTATCTGACATGAGGTTCCGATTGTCTTGGCATTTCAAGGCCTGGTTTCACTATTGACACGTTTAATACTATTGTTTGGTGTTAAACTTCATGTCAATAAAATTAAGTTTGTTTGATATTTACGCTCAGTCACGCTCAAAGAGACTTGTACAATTATATCATATTATAATACTGTCTGGATCGATTTTGGCCACATTGCAGCGGTTAATTTCATTGAAATTAGACAAACACTAGTGCACTCTTTGTTCCTTTTCTTTTAAAGTCCGGTGGGACGACAATTTATACATAAGAGATCAGGTGTAAGACCGTTCTCGTTTTTCTCTTCTGGACAATCTTTTTTGGCACAGGCGTGCAACTCCAACAACTTTCTCACTGAATTATATGCTTTGACGACACGTTTGGCTCAGTTTGTAGTGACCCTACTTGCTCTGCCAGCGGTCGCGGGTTCGAGTCCCGCTGGGGGCATTCATTTGTGTGTTGAGCATGAATGTTTGTACTCCAGTCATGGGTGTTTATATCTATAATATGTATGTATTTAAAGTTATATATGTGTAGTGTATCAACTATCTGGTATCCATAACACAAGCCTCGTAGCTTACTGTGGAACTAGATGGTGTTGTGTGTTAATGTCTCAACATATTTATTATTTATTTATTACTTGCAACTTATTATTTTTTTATCGAAAGCCCCAATATTTATACTTAACGTGACACCAGACCTGCCACTACTACAATAACAACGCAGATGGTTTGGTAGTTAGCAATAACGTACCCTCAGTTCACATTGGAAGTTAGTTTTTTGATAAGTTCCTTTTTAGCATATGTCACAATATGACACTTTTTATAGATCGAGATTTTTATATAAAGTACTCGTTCTTTTTCTGATTACGTGTCGTAGTTTCTATAAAATAATAGTATGGCCCAAAATTTTAAAAACGCAGCAGACGCGGTTAAGAGTTGCAGGAAGCGGTGTTTTTTGTAAAATAATTCTTATTTAACTTTGTTTATTTCTATTGTTAACAAATTTAATGTAATAATATGAATCACAATAACATATTATGGGCAGAACTTAGTCATTAAAATAAGCTTTGCAATTATTAAGTAAAGCTAAACATATATGGAAACAGCTGTAGATCTAGTAACTTAACATTAACTTATCCTCTTATTGTTATTACAACAAAGCGGCTGAATAAAAGTAAAATTAATATAAATAAAACCATTAGGCAGATCATAAATAAGTCATACGTGAGAAAATTCTGACATATTGTCACTCTGACGAATATCTAAATAACAATTTTCATTTTCTTTTATGGATCTACTTGTCATTATGTGGGAAATATAATGCGCAATCTATCAGTGGCTTGACATGATATAAATATTTATAAAATTAAAATACGGTATTGTAAAAAGAACCGTAGCGGAATGCGAGGCGGTTGTTCGAACGATGTAGAATCACTACATCCCTGTTCATGTCATATACCGATATATCGTTCATCGACGGTTTGTCTGTAATATGAATCATAGGAATTCTCAATAAAATGATTTTCTTACTAATGTTTCATGCTCCATGAATTCATACAAGGTTATTAAGTTATTTTACCATATCATACAGTTACTAAAAAAAATAATATGACCATTTGAACATAGCAAATATTAAAACTTTAATATGCAAATTTCAAAGGTCATTCTCACTTAAGATTCTTAACCGCGTACCTCAGGCGACTTAGTATCTTGTAATGTATCAAGATGCCGTCTCAACGTCTGTGGCCGGTCTTTGTTTCGTCTAGAAAACATCACTAACATTCTATTCAATGTGTAGCTTACATACTTCGGACTGCAAAAGGTGTGTTCATACCATACGCATGTCAGTGGAGCTGCGCGTAACATCTCAATAGCCATTCGCTTTCATGCCAAGTCTTTGGAGACGTATTTTGTGTTTAGAGCTTCTGCTAACATGCCTTACGCAATTTATATTGGCCAAGTCTATTATGTTTGCGTAGGATTCTCCTTAATTCCTATTTAGCGTGAGTTGTTTAATAGGCAGGGGTAAATTTAATGGGCTTACAACGTAATATATTGGAAAATGAAATAAGTCCGTTTAAAGTAAAACGTGCCGCCAAGCAAAACTCTGATCATTTGTATGTATTCCCATATAGTTAGGTGAATCCAAAACTTGAAAATCTAGAGTTTAACTTTAACTTAAGAAAGCTTTAAATAACTTTGGCAATATGAAAACTTAAAATAAATAGTAAAGTTAATATTTAAGCATAGGTGCTTGTTATAAATTAAGATAAAAACCTTTTTGTAAGTTAGCAAGGTAGCCTAACAAAGATTCTACAAATACGGCGGGGCAATGCACTTGTATTATTATAATACGGCACAGATAAACTATTTAAGTACCACTCGTGTGTTGTTTATGGTATTGTTTGTTAGATACTTCCTAGTTTGGCCGCGACAGATGCACGGGAGGCGGAGGACAGGACAGCGGGACAAAAGTGCAGGACTAAGGTAATTGCTTATTCTAGGGGTTATCAGGCAAGTGCTTGTGCTATGTAACGAGCTGAATATATTCGTTACGTGTGAGAACTGTTGCTTGTAAATATATTAGAAGTTCCGAAGGTATCGATGGCAATTTATGGCATTCGCATATCGGATGAATTTCGACGGATTTATGCTTGAATGTTGATGAAAAATGAGTTTATGTGTTTAAATGGCGAAGGGTCATATCTAATATTTCTTCCATGTCGTAAAGTTAAATAAATAACATTTTTTGATTTAATCTCGAGATAAGGAATAAGATTATCTATATAGATAATATATTTCTACTAATAGATTACATATAAGGTAATCTATATCTATTTTATTTTTCCTTATAAAAATATTATTATAAAAGGAAAAATGAGAAAATATTTTAAGGAGGTATTAAAAATATCACAAATATAGATCTTACAATATTTGAGATTAGACAGAGATATGTATATGACTTTTGGTTTTCTCCAATAGCACCCATCTATGAAAAACAAACTGTTAGGATGAATCACTAAATCCATTTTTCATTTCTTAAACAAATGATCAATCTGTAAATGATAAAAAGTCTTTTTTAGATTAACTTTTCAAGTTATTATATGACAACAGTATTTTTATTAATTCATATATTATTATTCGGTTAAATTAGACCATTCATTATTCATTAATTAAAAAAAAACAATAATAATAACTATGTCCATTGTACATGGGTGTTTAGGTTTTATATAGTTGTGCTCTTCTTTTTCTAATCATTCTATAAAATCACATATCCATTTATATGTTCCATTTACTGTAATTACGATCGTAACGATCGATCACATTTTGTTGTGTACATACCAAATAGGTATGAACCGATTTAAAGTGATTTAATTCTTCGAATACGAAATTTTTTTATTAGACACCAAAATCTGATATGATATGAGTCTTTCCCATAGCCGTTCAGAAATATCAGGAATCCAAATTTAAAATAAATCTTTAAAAAATCCTAAAAACAGTACTATTTCTAAATCAATTTCACCTCTCTAGTCTGTAGTGATGTCGGCGCGTGGGCATTCAGCGGTGTCCCGCGGCGCACATCTGTGGCGTGTCCCGCATAAATAATCCTCCAACACTTCACGGCTCCTGGCTTTGATAAATCCGTCCCGTTTGTACTCTTTGCTGTGTTGACTTAAACACATTACTCAGATTGTGTAATCAATACAGTCATATTATAAATTTTACAAGCTCTTTGTGTTTTAATGTGAGATGAAGTTTTTGGAACCTCAAAATTTATCTGTTAAGACATTTTTTTTAGGGTTCAGAGCACACCTCGCGAAAAATGGAACCCATGAAATAGGTTCTGTCACATAAACAATAGCGAACAGAAGACACGCTGTTCATTAAATCGTTTACTAGAAAAAGTTTATTTTTTGCATATAATGTAGACGTAGCGTGTAAAAACCAATATTGATTTCTGAGGAAAAACTTACGCGGCAAATAGAGAGTAAAAAAGCATATCAAATGAAAGTGTTTGTACTGCTCTGTTGTTGCTTTGTTATATAAAGAAATAAATTGTAATACTTATTGTAACAGATATTACAACAATCACAAATGTTAAGTATTTATTTTATTATTGTCGTAAAACGGGAAAACACTCGTTAGTTTTAAATAATTATTACCTAAAAAAATCTAATACTTTAAGTAAACGGCAACATCAATAGTTAAATAGATGGTATCGTACAGTAACTCACCGGTAAGACTTGTTAAAATAATGGATATTTATGTAACAAACGTACCTATCGAAGCTTTCCAACTTGCATTTGTTTGACAGATTTATATCATCGTCTTGTCCTCTTAAGAGCGGATTGATCAACCTAAATTCTGGATTGCATGGTTTAAGTTTTAAGCCAATTTAGAGTTTCTTAGTTGTTACGTAATACATTAACATTTTTAATTGATATATTTTGAAATAAATTGTTTTAGGATACGTTTGGATAAGTTTGTAGTGTCCCTACATGTTGTGCCAGCGGTTGCAGATTCGAGTCCCGATGGGGGCATTCATTAGTGTGATCAGCAAGAATGTTTGTACTTCAGTAATGGGTGTTTATATTTATAATATGTATGTATTTAACGTTATATATATATGTGTGCTGTATCAACTACCTAGTATCCATAACACAAGCCTCGTTGCTTACCATGGAACTAGATGGTGCTGTATGTTAATGTCCCAACATATTTATTTTTTATTATTTATATTTAAGTTACGCTTTTGTAAGTAATTAAATGTATATATCTCTTAAATTTATATATAGTAATCTTTCTACTATTTATTACATAAGCACAATGATTTTGCAGGATTCTATACCCAAAGAGTCTATTCGAAATCATTGTCAAGCTTACACTGATTTTGACGTCAAACTTTTTAAACTTTAAAAGTTATCTTTAATTAAATTGTAATAGATATCCGCGCCATACAATATATTATGTCATAATGGCGAATTCAGAAAGGTAAATTAAGGTGAATTCCCATTCAAAAATGATTCAAATAATTGTTACACTTGTGTGTAAATAATAAATATAATGAAAATTTTAAGTAACATTTCATAATAAAAACCACGATTAAACGTGTTTACTAACTAAAAATTATCTCAGTGTGGAAAAACAATTTAGAAAAAAAAATTATAATTTTATCATATTTAGGTTATTATTAGAAAGCCATAGCAGTAGACCGGGTAGTGGTGATTTTATACAATAAAGAACCAAGCCAGAGATAACGGGCGCGATACCGCGTGCAAGTGTTCGATATACGGCTATCTGATGGCTCGGACTATCTGATGCTACCACATCTATGCACTTATGGGGAGTCCGGTATCCAGACGACATTTTAGATATTTTGTTTGCGACGAAATATATTCTTGTTAGGTTTGTAAATATTTCTTATTTTGATGTTGTTTGTAGAGTTTCATGTTTTTTTTTATATAAATTTTTTTTGTTATTCCCTCCACGACCGCGGACACGCCGGTGTGTCAGTTAACAATAGATTTCTTAGAATTTTAATTAATTTCTTAGAAAATTATCTGGAGGTATTAAAAATTTAATTAACTTTACAATAACCAAAAGTTACAAATTTTTAAACATAATATTATATTATCTATACATATAATAAAATCTGAGTCGAATCTGTACATTAAATATTTTTTGGAAAATCTTATTGAAATAGACATTATTATCGATACAGAGGTCGAATCTATAGTTTTTAGATTTTTTATCTGTCGGTCTGTCTGTTACCGCATCACAGAAAAACTATTGGAGGGATTTTGATGAAATTTGGTATGGTCATAGCTGGTTATCCGGGTCAACATATAGGATACTTTTTACCGCGAGAAAATGTCTCATTTTTGAGAAAAAATACAAAAACTGCAATGTAAGAGTATACTAATATGTAAAACCTAAGAATTTGGTTTTTGGTCATCTAAACGCGGGCGAAGCCGCGATCAATGCTAGTTAGAATATAAATTAAATAACGAAACGATATCTTTAACAAAGATATGTTCAAACAAATCAGTTCTATGCTGTGTATAATAGAGGTCTCGATCTAGTTATTCTAGCTTTAATCCTCAAAACAAATCAACGTGTTATTATAGTGTCATTTCCTACAGTTCCTATATTATAGTATATAAATAATGGCGCAGAATAACCGACAGCTTAATAATAACTCGCAATTCTAACATAACATGCAGTTACAATGGCGACCCTAACTTACCTGAGGTGGGTGCACGATTGCTCTGATGCCCCTAGCCCTAGTTTGTAAGTTAAACTTAAATACATTTAATGCATCGACTACCGTCCAGTCCAGACACAGTGTATTTGAAATGAAGTGGGTTCGATTTCAAGGACGTATGTATGTTTGTTGTGATATTTATTTTCATATGTATCTATGATAGTAAAAAATAATTAACTCAAAAATTGATTGATTTAATATAAATTGATTTTATCCTATTTGTGTAAAAATATGTAATTTGAAACTTAGTAATGCAAATATCAATTCTATAATTCCATATCATTATGCTGATTCGATAATGCAAGGTTAAAATGAATTGGTAGTAGAAATCTTCTCTTAGGGCTACTGAACTCATTCAAAGAGTCTAATAAAAAAATTATACAGAAGATGTGTAGAAGCAAATGCAAGGCCATTTCATGTTCTGGGGGAATGTATAAATGGGCAATATATACATTTCTGCCTTATACATAAGCGCTCTATATATTTAAGGAAATAATTTCTAGGCCCAAACGAAATTATGAGTAAATTCATAAGCAAATCCTGCAGTATATTACAGCAACCTGCAGGATCCAGGGGTTTGCTCGAGTACAACATGCGGCGATCACAATAGATCAGGGATGGTCATAGTAATATCCTACAGCCACTACAAATCAACCAAGAAATAAAAAAAAAATTGGAAAATTTGGTGACAAACCGATGTTGGAACCAGCAGATAATTGAGTGTGGTTGCTCTTGGTACTTCTCTGGAGAAGATCGTGGGAGCAACCCCCATGGTTGTTGTATGGCCATTGTCGACGGGCCAGCCGTCGGGGCATCGGGGTGGATTACGCAGGCTATCCTGCGATCCCCCCCAACGTACGTTCACCTTGTCGTTGTGGGGGGGCTCAGTAGTGCCTGGCAATACAGCCGGGCGCGAAGCCAAGAAACGCACAGGGAGGTGGCCCGCTTCGGTGGGCGGTGGGAGGCGGCTCTCGTCGGAGGGCGGTGTTGTGTTTGTATGCGGGTTGCTCCTGGCTTCGGCAGACCTGCCGTCGGGGCGCCTAGTTGAATGCGTAAGCGATCCTGCGACGCCCCATTAAGACGGGGGAAGGTCTTGTTGGGTTTTAGTGGGTAGTACTGGCTTCGCCGGTGAGTCCCACACTTCGTGCGTAAATGCATTTTCCAACCTTTAACAAAAAAGGTATCCTGCGATGCCTCATAAGACGGAAAAGTTCCGTTGAGTTTTATTGGTTAGTACTGGCTTTTCTGGCCGTTATGCTCCACATAACTACCTGTATGTTTTCCCAACGCAAAAAAGCAAATGTTTGGATGGTTGAGCGTGTTTCCTAATATTTCCTAAAATGTATATGTTACAGATACGAATTCATCTGCTTCATAATTAAAATATTAAATATTATTTAATAAATACATTATGTAGATTGAAACGAGTTGAAGCCCCGATATTTTTACTGCGCACACTTTGGGGAGATCCATAATCAGTAGGTAATTTTATTTCTATAATATTAAGCTTGGTTTGATCATATACAGAGAACACTATTAAAATTAGTTTAATAGGTAAAACAATTATAATTTTTTTAATCAGAAGTCAAAAACTTACATCACTATTTACTTTTAGAAGAAATATGTATTTAAAAATATTTTTTTTTATTATTCTTATTCATTTAAAAATATATATTATGTCAAAAGTCTCATCTTGTTGAAAAAACAATCAAAATATTTATTAATTTCATCGTTCTTGTATGTCAGTTTATTTTCTAAATTAAATTAGAAAGCCGGACGTATCGATTTTGTACCTATTCTGTAATTAATGCGCGTAGGCTAATTGTCGGTGGTCATATTCTTAAGTGGCAAGTGCTTAATACTCATCTGGAAGAGTCAGGATTTCTTGTGCATCATAATATTTGACTGAAAAGTTTACTTTCATAACTGTGTGTTTCGTTTCACTAAACTAAAATTTAAAGATTTTAACATTTTCTAAAGAAAAAGTAAAGAAGAAGCACAAAGTTTTTGAATAAATTTCGTGTATTTTTGTGTAAATTTTAACTGTTAGTAGGTTGAAGCTTTAAATGTACCTAAGTCGGTCGTATATCATTATTATTAATTACATTTAGGTAAATGTTAATATATTCATATGTAATAATATACACATAATATAAAATCGGTTTGTGGTACTGTGATTAATGCTATATTAATTTATTTTTTAACAGAATGATTAAAAAAGGTGAGGCACGCTTTGAAGTCATTAAAAAAAAATAATTGAATTGAAAAAAGGTGATATGTTATCAAGAGTATGTATGTAGTATGTGTGTGCTTTTATGTCACCGTAACCTCGAAACACTTGAAATTCGAATGAATGAATGAAGTAATTTAAGAACCAGAATTTGCTTGCCAGGCCTTGGTAGCTACAATAAATACATTTAAAAAATATATACAAAATTTAGAACAAGCTACAATTTTGTTTGTTATGAATGAATAATAAATTAATCGTACTATTGATTATATGATTTTATGAATTTAATATATCTTATATTAAAATAAAAGACGAATAATGTATGTTAGATTTTGACCTAAATCAATGGATAGATCTATAAGGGTACAGTATATGGTGTTGTAACTTAATTTTTGATATCGTGATGGTGTGTGGTATCTGTAATGGTAAATATTAACTAAAAAGATTTTAAATTACCTTCACAGAATTTCGTATCAGAAAGCTTTTATAATTTGCGTACTCTGTCCAAATAGGACGATAATAAATAGCGTAGCTTTTGACCAAATCGTTTACCTACCGAAGAAAGTATTTTTGAAATAAAACAATTCATTTTTCTACTACTTTATTCCACCAAAATATTTTTTTCCGGGTAAAAGTAGCCGTAATCTCACTCACGTACATATATTTAATGGGCACCTGTCAGTCTTACAATAATTGGATTAGAAAATATGGACAAAGTGTAACAATCAGACAGACATTTTTACAGCTGCTATTGGGCTTTGGAATTGTACAAATAATCATAGCTTAAAATAGGGAGCCAATTTTGAAACCACAAGCGCAGACTTCAATTTTATCATCATTTTTAAATATAGACAAAAACTAAATTGCTTCCGTCTAGCCACATCTAGTTCCAATTATCTTAGCCCACACAATTCGTTGATAAATCTATAGGCAGATTCGCTTAGAGGTAATAAATTTCACAAGATTACCGTACACATGATTAATACGAGTAAGTACAAAAATGAGGAGAGTCGATCGATCAATGTGGGTGTTTAATTTGTACGTACGCTCATTTATCTTTGACGTTTAGTGCGTTACGTTAAGGTATGATACAGGGTAGCGGGAGTATCGATCTTTAAGAGAATATTGAAATTTATTACGAGCTAGTGTTTGAACGTGGCGCTGTTCATATTGTGAGCACGTGGATAACGAATAACTTGTGTTTAACCAAGATATATATAATGTATAAGCTTATACTTTACATCCTGAATTTTATTCAAAACACACACTCTGTCATTAACTCACACTCAGACAGGAACTTTTGCATTTATAATATTAGTGTGATTTTAAACAAGACCTATAGGAATGCCTTTATAAATTTTCTTTTAATAAAAATCTCAAGGTATCTTTCTGAAAGTGCTTAGGTTTTTGTAGTGCTTCAGAACTTTGCTTATTAAAATTTCACATAATTATAGTATTTCATAGTCATGAGGTTGTAAGAAAGGTTCCAATTTTTTAGTTTTTAGTCGGATAGATAATATTATAGAGTGACACAGGTAAAGCTATTTGTTTAAGGTCAACGAAAGCTTCTTTAAACTTTTATTTTAAATAAAGCTTTCTCTATTAAGAATTACTTCCTACTATATATAAAAATATTATACAATATAATTAATAAAAAAAACGTGTGTGTGTACTTATGTACGCACGTAAGAAGTTATACCTACTTCTTTGGCGTGACAGAACAAAAATAACTAAAGATTTCATTCACAACTCTCTGTTTGTAAAAGGAATGCAGCTAACTTGATCATGTCGCTTTTTGGCTGTCGGTGTGCGCGCGCATCGTAAAAATTTTACTTTCATAATTTTTTCCAAACATGCCAAAAGAAGTATAAGTTCAACAATCTACTGATATGATTTGAGGTATGCATACGCATGTTTATAATATGTGTTTAAAACTCATATTAACGTATAATATTTAATTTTGCCTCTACTTTTTTTTCCTCTGCTCGCGTAACATTTTTATGTAAGTTTAACGTTTAATATAGATTTCTCAGAGATGAGACATTTTCCCGCGGTAAAAAGTATCCTATATGTTGATCCGAATAACCATCTATCACCGTACCAAATTTCATCAAAATCCTTCCAGTAGTTTTTCTGTGATGCGGTAACAGACAGACAGACAAAAATTCTAAAAACTATAGATTCGGCCTCTGTATCGATAATAATGTTTATTTCAATAAGATTTTCCACAAAATATTAAATGTACAGATTCGGCTTAGTTACAATTTTATTATATGTATAGATAAGAATATGCCTTTGGCTCAAAAACTTTACTATGCAATACACCATAATTCATCACATTTAAAATATTAATAAGAATATTATCATGTGATATGAATTATAAAACGGGCGAATGATATTTTTGGAAGTGAAGCTTTATGTTTAGTCGCTTCTAGATGTATTAAGATAAAACGAGTTTGCTTAATTTTTTTAGGTTTGAGGTCACCTTGCAAAAAGCAACGTGTAAGATTGCCTTGCATAGTGAGTCGAATGACGGTACTTAAATCACTTGTCCATAATGTGATGTGAAAGGTCTGATCGGATTGACCTCAATCCTTTATCCCTGTGTTGTTTTAATATTATTGTTATATGTTCAGTAATCTTTAATTGTATCAATATTAGCAATAAATATTCTTAAATAAGCACACATGAAAGAATATCGGTCATAAATATGGCATTAATTTTATAAGCTTTAAAGGTATTATTTATATAATCCATAAATCTACGTCCTTAAAACTTGATTTACAATGAATTATGAGTATATTTAAAACATAATTTATTCTGCTGTTGATTATATTTTAAGTATTGCAATAATACTAATAAGTATAATGTATTTAAATAACTTTCAACGTGAATTTTTATGTAATTACCGTCTGGTAACGTCTCATTCAGTAAGTATATTTCTTTTAATTCCATTACTTTCTGAGAAGGTAAATTGATACATAAATGTGTCAACACTTGGAAAATCAATGGTATAAAAACAATCCCAAATAAAGCCTATAGTATCAAAATAGAACAATAAAAAGGTACATTTAAAAATAGCGTACATTCTTAAATGGAGACTTTAAATTTGGCCAGCTCGTTAAAATTCTTGTCTCACTTGATTGATTGGTTAATATAATAAATTATGTTATAACAGTGCGGGTTGTGATAAATTGTTCCAGAACAACATCGTTCGAGCATCATTTCATTATGGTCATTATTGGATTTATTAGCGGCGTGCGGCGTACGCAGTGCGCACGCGCAGCCGCTCTAATTTCGCAAGAGTGGACGCCATGCCGCTACACTGCACTATATCATTGCCGATATTTAGTACCAGCCACCGCCCTGTCGGTGACAGCGTTATCTGTTATCAATATATGGATATATACCTTACTCGAGACCTGTGCTGATATCTATAGTATACACGCTGACCTTCAGTACATTCGGAATAGATTCGATTAATAATGAACAACGACTAGGTGGCTCTTCTATATAGAATTACATTTTCTAATTAGATATTTTGTAGTTTTCATTTATAAAATGATGAAATATCATCCAATTTTGTAGAAATGCTCTGTTCCTAGGCTTTGTTTTAATGAAAATTGGACACTAAAGTTAAAACTAAGTAATTTTTATACATATTAATTCAGTAAAACTATTATTTCAATATTAGTAATTATAATATTTAAATATATATTAATAAATAATCATATTAGACACTGTATTTTTCTGTAATGTACAAAAAAAAATCGCAAACAGGAATATAGACAGTCACAAAAAAGTAGTCCAAAAATATGGAAAATCTTAAAATTATAAAACCTAAAACCTACTAAATAAATTGAATAAAAACACATACAAACTTGGTAGTCTAGTTTTTTATTTGTGTAGATGACTATTTAAAGTGTCGCCTCAGCTATAACTGTGGCAATGTTACGTTAGTGAAAGGGAGGGTTATTTATTTTACTAGAGGGACCACTACACCTACATCTTTAATCAGTGCGCGTGTGTGCGCGGTGCTCTGGGTGCATAGTGGGTTACGACAAGGGTTAGTGCCCTGGGCGTGCCCAAGGCAACTGTGCAAAGTGCGGGAACTGATAGCGGCTCGGTCTACAGCATGTCCATTCCCGACTCTTGTACAAAGCCTGTAACTGTTCTATATAGGGCCAGATTACGCGGAAGCTGCGAGGGAATTCGCTAACCGCTTGCAACCACTAGTATAATACTAATGTTGCAATTCCTTTCGATCTTCTCATACCTTTCAAAGCAAAACATGGAAATAAATTGTGCTATCTTCCTGCTTTAATGACAAGTGATAGTTTCGTATACACTTAAGCTAAATACGGTACAGAAAAGCTCGATTTATTCATCGTTGAATATGGAAAAGTGAGTCACGATATTAAAAAGATGTACAATAATATTAATTGTGCCACAATTTACGCATATTTATATCAATAAAAGTCGAAATGTACATCTTTTATAATGTGTGAGGAAACATCAAACAATTATCATGTCGACGTTAAAAAATTTATAAATCCGGTTTAACCCTGAAGACCGAGGCTGTCCCTAATTATACCCTTCAAACGGGACGTCTTTTACTCGCGCTTGCGAAATATTAAATATAAAAAGATACTTTTTCGCTTTTCGAAGGTGAGAATTTAAATAATTGCAATAATCTCAGTGATGGACGGACATGCGAACTTAATGAGTGGGTAAGCGGTGTTCAGTGTGAAGATGACAGCGGGAATAAGTTTAACTCGGCCATACCGCGTATTATTGCTCCTGTCTTAAACCTTGTCATAATATGTGAATTCGTAGTAAGAAAATAAAATGATCCAAAAGCCATACGCTTATATTGGACTACTATTAAAAAAGCAAAAGCCTGTGTTTGTGTATGCTTGTTACTTCTTCTGCTAAAACGGCTGGATGAAAATGGATGAAATTTAGTATGCAGATAGGCTATGAACTTTTTTTTAACGTTGGGAAATGCATTTAGGCATACCACCTGCATACATACAGGTGGTTATGTGAAACTCACCGGCAAAGCCAGTATTACCCACTTAAACCCAACGGAACCACCCACATCTTAATGGGGTGTCACAAGATCGCTTACGCATTCAACCACGACGCTCCAACGGTAGGTCTGCTGAAGCAGACTATAACAAACATGCTGTTGCTCCAACAGACCACTCTGCTATCAGAGAAGTACCAGGAGCAACTCACATGGTATACCACACACCGAGGTGGGCCGCCACCCAGTGCGTTTCTTAGCTTCGCGCCCGGCTTGATTGCCGGAAGGTAATGAGCCCCCCACCACGACAAAGTGAACGCATATTTGGAGGAGATAGACTATGACGTCGAGTAGATAGGTAGACATAGGCTACTGTTGACTATTTAGAAACCATGGACGCACTCGAGTGAAGCAAGGTTAAATCGCTAGCATATAGTAGCACTTTAAATAAATGATATTACACTTTAAAATTTCTGTAATGGCACTTGCTAAAAACATTAGCTTAATTATATATATAGTGTTAATTATAATGCGTAAACGGAAACCTTATGAACCATTAATATAACTATAGCTATAAGGGTACAATCATTCAAATTCATTTTGAAGGACTTCAGAAGATAAATAATGAATTGTAAAGCTAGCAGAAAAATCAACAGATCCGGCTTCTAGCTACCATAATGATGGCGCACAAATGATAAGCTCTTAACTGATTAAGCAGTAGAGTCCGTATTATTTTAAAATACGAGTGAGATATGCGATTATGAAGTTAGAATATACTATATCATGATATCTATACATATAATAAAATTGTAACTAAGTCAAATCTGTACATTAGATATTTTTTGGAAAATCTTATTGAAATAGACAATATTATCGATACAGAGACCGAATCTATACGACGGGTGAAAGGCTATTTGGTTTAAGCGACATTTTCTTAACTTTACAGGAGAGCCAATTTAATGATTTTTTTCAATTTTGTCTGTCTGTCTGTCTGTTAACGCATAACGGAAAAACTACTGGAGGGATTTTGATGACATTTGGTATGATGATAGCTGGTTATCCGGGTCGACATATACGATACTTTATACTGCGGGAAAATGTTTCATCTCTGAGTTTATATTAAGCATTAAAACGTAAGTAGGGACGAACTCGAGCAAACAACGTCCGAAACAAAAACTATTACATCTGCGGTTATTCAAAAATGAATCATAAATAATTAAGAATTGTGTTGAATTTTTTATTAAGTTCAAAATTATTACTCGATACGATATGGAAGCATTAAAAACAGTTACCCTAAATATTTTATAAGGCTGAGTTAAGTTTTAATCAACCGACTTCAAAAAGGAGGAGGTTCTCAATTCGACTGTATGTTTTTTTTTAAGTAGAGCTTTCGCAATTTTAAATATTCCAAGATTATATGTTATTTCTGCGTTCAAGTGTTCCGATTAAATTTAGTAATAAAAATAATCTAAACTATTTTGAATTAAAATGTTAAGTTTCACAGTACATATTTTCAGCAAAGAATATCTCCTTTGAAAATAATAACGCTGCGCCGGAGTCACTTTTATATGCAATTGAGTCACAATGAAACACATTCGTATATCAAGTTGTCCGAACTTTTACAATTGTAAAATTTTATACCCTCCAATTTACATCAATTTTAGCCAAATACTGTTTTATCGGTCATTTATGTGTTTGTTACTCAAGATCATTTAAGCTTTCGAAATTTTGATTTCACATTATTTTTTACATTTTATTGTCAGTAATAAGTTACATTATGGTCTGTAAATTCAATTCGCATTGAGAATCAAAGATTTTAAGTCATAACACGAATTTTTAAATGTCGAAACGTATGTGTGTGGCCGCAAATGAAAATAAACAGCTCTTGTCATATTCATGTCCAATTGGTGAAAACTTATATATAATTAACGTGCATAGTTTCTAATTCAAATGCATTATGATTTTGCATATATCATTCATTCATCTCGCGCTTGGCACTCAGCACAACCGTACGAAGTTGTCTACGCGTCTGCTGGTGCCCGAATTTGAATGATGAATGTAACTAGCTGGCTTGACAACTCATTTTCTCGTTACCAATTCCATTACCAAGCGTTCAAATTACATAGTAGTAGATAGGTATTACCTTCGCAATACTGGGTTATAATAGTAGCCTTATTCATACGGCCATCATTATTTTCTGTCTCGCAACAAGGCAAAAACAATCAATAAAAATAAATCATTTAAATAACTATAAACACGTATTACAATGCGCCGACATTACATCTCCTAATGATTTCGCTAACGAATCATTGAAAGTGGTTGGATCGCGTGCGGTTCATGTCCGCCGCGATCTAATCGTAGCTCGAGTGTGCGCGTGCGCACTGTAGTGTGCGTGCAATGCGGCCGTAATAATATGAAAGTGTTGTTCGGACCCCGCCCTAGCCTCGGGCTGAGCTCGTTCCATTTACATCTGCTCGGATACTTTATTAAGCCTTCTGTGGAGAAGTACGCCAAACTAGAGCACCTTATTATTGTCTCCGTAGATAAGAAAAGCTACGCGTCACTTGTTAATCAAGTTCTAGCGAGGGGTCTTGATCATCTTGTTTATCTTTTCTCTATATCAGAAATATATGAAAGATAAGAAAGAGACATACAAGAAAATTGATAAATAGTAGTCTATAGTGATAGCTACTGATATAACATAAAATTAAAATTAACTTCGAGACAGATATTTTTGTGTATACGAGTAACTTTAAGAGCAGAAACAATTTTTTACTAAATTAAAAAATTGTCAAAGTAAAATCTATATGTGCGATATACATATACCCGTTGGTATGAGAGAGCAATGTTATAGTTTTAAGAATAGCTGTGGTGTATGGACCATATCAACAAAATAAGTCTATCTGTAGGTTTTACTACCACCTCCTTTATTGTTATTTAACTTTGGAAAATGCATTTATGTATACCGCATGTATACATATAAGAGATTATGTTGGACTCTGATTATATGATCATTTCAATTTTCTTGTTAATGGCTCCAAGCGTGCCAATATTTGAAACCAAAATATTAGGTTTTAACCTAAAACTTTTTGTACCTACACTCTGTTAAAGTGAGGGACCTCTATAGTGTAAAAAATAGATCAGAATGATGTGATATGCCTAAAAATATATATTGTATCTATAGATATTCTACAATTTATGAATTACGACGGTCGTGAGCCACAGACAATCTACATCGATGTACATTTAAAATTTATAATGCTATTACAAAATACAACATAATGTACTGCAATTTGAATGAGTAACGAAATGGAACTGTTATTTTAATTGTTAAGTTTAAATAATTTAAATTTATTTCCAAGTCCGTGATTATATCCGCTTGGATTTTATAACGTGCATTAAAATTAATCTGAAATAAAGAAATATTTGACGTAACTATTATAGATGAATAAATAAGTGTAACAAATATGTTGGGACATTAACACACAGCACCATCTAGTTCCATAGTAAGCTACGAGGCTTGTGTTATGGATACCAGATAGTTGATACCCTACACATATATAACTTTAAATTCATGCATATAAATAAAAAAACATCCATGACTGAAGAACAATCATTCGTGCTCATCACACAAATGAATACCCCCAGCGGAACTCGAACCCATGACCGTTGGCACAGCAAGTAGAGTCACTACATACTGAGCCAAATGTGTCGTCAAAAGAGAGCTTAAGTTAAGTTTTAAAATATACATAGGTAAGTTATTAATTTAGCCCTTAAACAATATAAGTACTAATTATATAATTATATATATATATATATATATATATATATATATATATATATATATATATATATATATATATTATATAATTATTTATATTATATTATAAAGTATACTTATTTATACTATATTATAAAGTATACATTATAATAAAACTATTGAAAATTATCACGATGAAATAACTAATCAACAATATTTAAATAGAATTTATTCTTGCACTACGTTTTTGTACCTTTTTCTTTTATATCTAGTATCTGGGTGGTGACCGCGCTCCGCTCGACGTTTCTTAGTTTTTTCGGAAAAGATATAAAAAATGCGGCTTTTTAGAAAAGTCACCAATATAAATAAACTTAAAAAGCGAAACCTTATCTAAATACAAAACTTGATTCAAATAGGTAGAGCCACGAAATAAATTTATAATTATTTATAAGACGTAGTATCTTTGATTTTATTAGAAGTAGGTAGCATGTTTGAATGTCATTGTTATATAATAATTTTCCACTGTTATTGCTCAGTCATCAAAGTCAAGCTAATGGATTTAGGACAAGTAAATTATATGAAAAAAATAAATTATATCTTATAAAGGTGCACTAATTGTTATGGCCTTAGGGCCAAAAGATGATACGTGCTTGTCAAAATGTCAGTGGTGTTCTTTCATTGGTAATAAATAGTAATTTGCACTGGCTAATGGAAATATACTAATGAAACACACTATTGAAACATACGTATGCATGTAAAGATCAATACTGATGAGTGATTGAAATTTATTTCTATGTTTTATTTAAAATTTTAGGAATGATTAACTGACTTTAAGGTATAATGATTTATTTAAACAACGGCCAAATGTTTTTTTTTAATATACCTAACAGATAAAGGAGAAAAAAAAAGGAATGAAAAGTTGCACGATCTGAATATGCTTATTTTATTACAATTATATTATTCCTATTTATAATAATGCGTGTGGGGTCTATTTTGTTCAAAACTCATCTTGTAAAGTATGAAAGAAAAAATCTAACTGCAATTTAAGATTACAAATATATTTTATGTCGTATACTTTTATCTCTATACCTACCCTGAAAAAGAAATTTACGTAATACATATAGTACAATAACATAATAGTCAATAACACAGACAAAAATAAAATTCAACAATAACAATATCATTGTATTCTAAATATCTATACTAATATTATAATTGTGAAAGTGTGTTTGTTTGTTTGTTTGTTTGTTTGTTTTTGTTTGTTTGTTTGTTTGTTTGTTTGTTTGTTTGTTTGTTTGTTTGTTTGTTTGTTTGTTTGTTTGTTTGTTTGTTTGTTTGTTTGTTTGTTTGTTTGTTTGTTTGTTTGTTTGTTTGTTTGTTTGTTTGTTCGTTTGTTCGTTTGTTTGTTCGTTCGTTTGTTTGTTTGTTTGTTTGTTTGTTTGTTTGTTTCTTTATTTGTTTGTTTGTTCGTTTGTTTGTTTGTTTGTTTGTTCTTCTTTCACGTCAAAACGGAGTAACAGATTGGCGTGATTTGATTTTTGTGTGGATATAGTTGGATGACTGGAGAGTGACATAGGCTACTTTTTACCGCGGGAGATTATCTCATTCCCATTAGATGATATATCTAATTCCCACGGGAAAACACGTTATAATACAATCCAAAAAAAAAAAACAAAATTACTCGAAACTTGGTATTAGTGCTCTTTAATAAAATTAAATAAATACGTGTTTTAGCATTTTTCGAAATTCATCCTATAAGGGGGTAGAATAGGGGATGAAAGTTTGTTTGAAACTACCTTTTTAGAGATTTTTGCAGTTTTAGCGCGAGCGAAGCCGTGGGTTCTGCTAGTTAAATAAATGAATGGCATTGCAGACGAATTAAAAGAATATTAATGACATGGTATACATATGATGATAGATAATATAGAACATCACTACCAATACATCAGCAGTATCATAAAATTAGGCTATATTAGCTTAGATTTTTTAAAATAAAAAGCTATACCATAATGAATATAGTAAAGAAACAAGTCTAACGTATTTTGTCACACCAACAACAAAGCGATTTCGCATCGATATAACATTTCTAAATGACTAAATAAAAAAAAATGAGCAAGTAACCACATCTGTCTGCTCTATTTCACTAGTGCTGGTTGCGCAACCGATACGCATTGAAACAACCTTTGGTGTCTCAACTGGCGACGTGATCCTGCGACTGAGTCGAATCTATTGCGTACAACACAATTGAGGCCTTGATAGTATAAATAAAGTGAAAAAACTACAAAAATAACAATACCCGTCTAGTCGATTGAATACTTTTAAATTGATTAAACGTTTAATGAATAAAAAAGTATCAAAGGAGTATATTGAATATTATGTAAATAACAAGGGCGATTAGACCAATGTCTCAGAATGTGCATATAATAATAGTATTTCATAATCCAATGCTAACCGACTTGACTCGTCTTTAAAGAGTTCTTTTAGAAACGCAGATTTTCTTACCATGTTTTCTTATACTACATATACTAGCGACTCACCCTCACTTCCCTCGGGTTCCTCCCTAGGTAACTTTTAACGCTTAGTGTGGAGTAGATCGTCGATCTTTTGCACTGTACTATTCCAGACTATAATCTATCTCTGTGCCCATCCAAATCCGTTCAGCCGTCCGTTCTCGCGTGATTGAGTAACAAGTATCCATCCATCCAAACTATCGCATTTATAATATTTATGGGATATGGGATGAGTTTTTTTGTGTGATGAGCACGAATGTTGGTACTCCATTCATGGGTGTTTATATTTATAATATGAATGTATTTAAAGTTATATATGTGTAGTGTATCAAATATCTGGTATCCATAACGTAGGCCTCATAGCTTACCATGGAACTAGATGGCGCTGTGTGTTAATGTCCCAACATATTAATTTATTTAATGAATTCACTCAATCAATTCAAGATTAAACTTTTTAGTCTATGTCTTACTAGCCCAATTAGCCAGTATGAATCTACTTTTTTTTCTTATTTCTTTGTTGCGGCTGTAGAACATCACTACAACCATGCCTGGTCTATTGTGATCGCCGCATGATGAACTATATTAAACCATTGAACCCTGCAGCTGTAATATAGCCGGGTTTACTAAGAGGCACGCTCCATAATTTCATCTGGACCTAGAAAGTGCTTCCATTGATGGATACTACACTTGGGCATAAGTGATTGACACTCCCCCAGAAAATGAAGTGGCGTGTCAAAAGTTATATGAACCAACTTACATACTGTATATTATATAATATAATCCACGTTCTGAAAATGAAGACATTCAGGCAATTGTTCATTTATCATCATAATGTAAAATGACATATATTAGGATCTGTCGCGATAAAAGTTTGGTGATATATCATCGCCCACTATAATAGTATAAAAAGTGATTGTAAGGCTACTGTCTTACACATTACGGTTATTAATATATTATATATTAAAATTTTATTTATAAATATATAGTAGTTTTAAAAACTAAAATTCTACGCTTTCACAAATTATTGTGCGTGGGATTCATTTGTCAAATGAGTCCAAAATTCAGAAGTTTTGCTAGAAACCACTGGAAAGTTCCACTATTTACCTCCTGAACTCGTCAGATTAGCTTGAAAGATGATATATTCTATAAGTAGTCATCGGAATTCCACACACTCATAAAGTTGTAAAAAACAAATGGATACGATAGTTAGCAGTGGGTTAACATTTTATCAAACCAGGGTATATTAATTTATTCTTCTTTAACGCAGTAACGGAATCGAGCATATAACGTAATTTTTAACCGACTTCCAAAAAGGCTCTACTTCCCGGCTGGCACTGAATTCGAAAATATCTGATTAGATATCTATAGTAAACGAAAACCCCTGTTTAGTTACTAAGTATTTACTTTTAGTGTCGAAGAGTTAGTAGAAAAAGGGATTTCTCAAATATTTCAACTTGAAAATGCAGACATTATTTGTGGCGTAAAATATTTCATCAATACTTTTAAAGAATTGCTTACAGAAGCTTTGATTCCGATACGAGATCTTATTCGATTTACCAGCGCGAAATTTGTGAATCGATATTGAGCAATATCTATTTTAAAATCTCGGCATTGATTTTTCTGAAAGAGATGTCAAAAGTGGAGACAAAAGATAGAACCAAGATTAAGGCCAATAGTAAATTGTGTAAGACTTTAAAGATATAGTTAACGAGACCTTGAGTATTGGATTGAATTATTATCTGATCGATTAACTAACACTTTTACCTGGTTGCTTTAAATACGTAATCGTTACGCTACCAATACCTATAGCAATTGCTTATGTTTTGGAATTCAGTTTTGCTATAATAATAATAATTATCTATAAATTTAAACTGCCCCGGTAGTGTAGTGGCTAGATGTACGGCTGCACATACGGAGGTCTGGGTTCGAGTCCTGCGTCGAGCAAAGTTTATTATGATATATGAAGATACTTATTGAGTCTTTTTGTTTAGTAAGCCTTAGTAACAGCCCGGAGTTGGGAAGTTGGCGGTGTTTCACCCCCGTGCCTCGGAGAGCACGTAAAGCCGACGGTCCCGTGCCTTGACTCTCACTGGTCGTGTCGAGTAGTCGACCCACCAGAGTATAAGAGTGACAGGAATAGAGATTGCACTTGTAAGCGCGTACACTTGTGCACTATAATATCTCCTGCGTAGATGGCTACTCTCTATGAGATTGACCGTCGTGGCCAAAATCGTTCGGGAGAGACATTATTATTATCTATAATACCAAAAATAATATAATATAAATAAATTATATAATACCAAACATATGAAGCATATGATAGTATTATATTATTATCTATACATATAATAAAACTGTAGAGGTCGAATGTCTGTACGTAGAAAAAAAAAATTAAAAACCGAGTCAGGGGGATGTAAGAAGAGAAATAGAACAAATCCAGATTTTTTTCATTTTTTCATGAGACTAATTCTCTACGAGTAAAGTAGTAACTCCAAAGAAAAAGTAGCAGTCCGATTGAAAAATACATTTTGTACTTCATAAACTATTTATTATAGAATGTTAATTAATATAACGTTATGACCCACAGGATTTTTCATTAAATATAATATACAAGCACAATCTGGCCCTAAATGCTAGTATTTAAATAAAATCTCAATGAAAAACCAAATACAACTTTACAGATGCTGATATTAAAGTGTGACCTTACACTTTTTCAATAATAATAGAGCCAAAACCTTCAGAAACCAAGCAATTAGTTGATACCATCTGCATATTCTTTGCAGTTGTAACCTTGATTTTATGGGCCATTATGTAAGTCTTATAATGTATTTCACGTTTTAGTTACCGTTAGAAGTAGGTAATGAGTTATATAGAGCTGTAGTGGACGAAACTTGTTATTAGGGCAATTTAAAGACACCTCACCGACTCTTAATGAGAACTAATGCAGTTTTATTTGCTTTGCTAATTAATATTTAAATACTAGCATTGCCCGCGGCTCAGCTCGCGTTCAGATGACTAAAAACTAAATTCTTAGGTTTTACAGATTAGTATACTCTTACATTGCAGTTTTTGCATTTTTTCTCAGAAATGAGATATTTCCCCGCGGTAAAAAGTATTCTATACGTTGATCCGAATAACCAGCTATAACCATACCATACGAGTATTTCATCAAAATCCCTTCCCTTGTTTTTCCGCGATGCGGTATCAGACAGACAGACAAACATTCTAAAAACTATAAATTCGGCCTCTGTATCGATAATGATGACTATTTCAATAAGATTTTCCAAAAAAATTTATTATATGTATAGATTAATAGAAATAGATAGTGACATAAAACGCCATCTCTTCCCCGCAAATCACTCCATTCTTTAGGCGCAAAGCATACTAAGCTCCTTTTCATTATTCGGGAGGATTAAGCGTATATAATATTACTTTAATTTTATTACATTGGCCTAATTCTCAGTATATAGAGATATAGTAAGAGAAATGTTAACAGAAAAGTTAACTTAAGATAAAGAGATTAACAATAGTGTTTTAGATACATCTTGTACAGACATTTGATAACCTGGCTTATTCTTTAATGCTCGGAGTAAACTACAATTTTGCCTGTATTTAGATAGAATGCGATTTTAACTGCGTATATAGTTGATTCAATTGCTAAAATATATAGCGCAGTGACAGAAGTCTTTCAAGACCTAGGTTGGGAATATAATTATTGAGTTTTTCTGCCAAGAAGTTTTTAGTAGCTGCTAGAAGTTGAGAAGCTGGCACTCTTGCGCCTCGGGGAGTACATAGCAATCGGTCTTGTGCCGGATCCCTATCAGGTCATGCAACATTGTATCTCACCTGACATTGAGACTGATAGAAATAGATAGTGCACTTGTATCGCACACACTTGGGCATTATAATATCTTTTACGCACATGGCTAATCTCAATGAGGTCAGTTGCCGTGGCTGAAAGAAGAGTCAGGAAGAGATAACTTTATTACCTACAATCTTCTTTGCTTGATAGTGCCTCATATTTATAATGTTACTGCAGTGAAATAAAAATAATAGCTTATTGTTAAAATATATTCAAGCTATTTAAACTGAATTTTACATTTCTTACTGATTTCGTTAGTAAAAAATTAAATTCTTTTTGATAGCCATAGATAGCGTTGTCTCAGTGCTCATTTTTCCAAATGTCCAATATACCGAAAAAGTTTTTAATGCACAATTATTGACTTTAAATATCAATTCTATTGGTACGAAATTCACATTTTGCTTTAAAGGAGCCGTAAAGATGAATTTTATCTATATATGTAGGTACATATGTATATAAATCTTAGAAATAAAGCTGTTTTTTAAAATATAAGGAAAAATCTCTCTACTGTCTGTACAGTACAACAATAATAATAATTGGTAGCTTGAACAACACTATTCACTAAGGCGACGATAAAAAATGAGCTTACTTAAGATTTAAATATGTTAATTATATATGAGTACTTTCTATATTGGTTTTGTGAAGTAGTTCCCTAGACCTGGTTGTTTATTTATTTACATGATAAATGAAGACCCAAAATATTCTAAAATGACGCAAATAGAAATTTAATGAAATAGTATTATAGGTAGTTCTTTAATTTTGATTAGCAGATGCTCTTTCATTTCACTTCTCAAGGCAATTTCAAATTGATATTTTAACTGATATTTTTTTGATTAGACAAATAACTATAAAATGACCGAATGACCGCCATCGTAATAAGCTCCTCCCTATCGGTCGCAACTGTTACGCGACCACGACCACGGTCGTTTGCAATAACTATAAGTCGACCGCGACCATGTAAATAGTTAATGGCTGCGACATAGATCTCCTTTCGAGTTGCGATTTTGTCATCTACAACACTGCATTAATTGATGTCAAACGCTAGACCTAAAACCATTTATTATACTACTCTTGCAAAAAAATCGCTGACACGTAATTTTTTCTCACTTCCTTTATTATGTGTTAAGACAGACAATTTGCAATAAAATAAAAATAATTATTATATAGGCATGTATTAAGTATATATTTTACGTGTTATAGAGCAGGCACTTTGATTGATAAGATCTTTGCCTGAAGGTTGGTATTACCATATTATTACATACGTTTACAATTGATTTATTTAATGTCCTTGCGAGATATTATTTAATTGAATATTATATGTAAAAGAGGAAATCTAAGCTTTTTTTTATTGTTGTTATGAAATATATGCGAATATTTTTTCATTAATTCTTAATCTGTAATTTTAATAGGTGCAAAGAAAGTTACAGATGTCAGAAATAGTATGTACAAGATGAGATGTACGGATATTGGATAGCACTAATTTCTATTGTGACCTAGAATAACTGAATGATACACTAACGTAATTAACCTGGAAAAAGTATCAATATTTGTCTCCTTTGAAAATCAACTTCAATTCAAGTTTGATTTAGACGAAAGTTTCTTCTTATTTATTCTGTCTACTGAAAATGATAATTTTGAATTTTATTTTATTTATTTATAACACTTTATTGCACAAGAAAATAGTACATTAATATAAAAAAAATTATTATACAATTAAAGAGATGTGCAAAGGCGGCCTTATCACTAAAAGTGATCTCTTACAGCCAACCGATATATAATACAATTTTAAAATTATACTATTCCTATACTATAATTAAAAAAAAATGATTTATCTATTAGCATTGATGTTATTTCTATATCTTATAGTAAATCATAGCTACACTACACCTTTATTCTACTTTCAAAATCGAACCCCTCTCTTTACTGTTACCTCTTAAACGCTAGTGCCGCCCTAACATTCCACTATTTCAATGATTATAACTATGCTACCAATCAACCGTCTACAAATATTATAATTAATTATATGCAAATATTTTGAATCACGCCTACGGAACGGCGTAAAATCGAGATGTCAGCGATATCCTGGCTATAAATCAGCGTCACATCATGTAAATTTCTACACAGAAAATAAAACTACAATGCTGCAAAATTACAAGAAATCATAATAATATTGATTCTTTATTTAGTAATAACATTTTTTATTTGATTGGTCTAACAATGGCAATGGTTTTAGTGTGAATGCAATGAATCGCTTCCAGTTAATATGAAATAAGTACAAATAGTGTTCAAATCCGAGTTCAATCCGTATGGTGAAACGTTTTTGTAATAACGTATTATATGTACCACAACATTAAAACTTATTCTTATTAATATATACCTTATATTATATTAAGAAACGTGAATATCGATTGTTTCGAATCGACAAACAGGAATCGATGTGATTTTTTATTATCCGGTACATAGAGCCGGAGAGTTACTTATGTATGTATATATACTCCTGAACGACATCAGAAAGCTAGAGCGAGCCACTGAGTCTTAACGAACCCAGTATATAGAGTTACCTATGCAACCAGAAAGCTAGAACAAACCACTAGTTTTAAAGATTTCCAAAACACAAATCGATTATTTGAAATTGTCATTGTTATAACGTTATAACACTGTAAAAGTGAAAGCACATGTAAATTTTTAGTTTATTTTGACACCTCAATCGATCGTAGTGAAATTTAATACAAGATAATTTCTTGACATTGTGATGGACCTATTCGATCCATGTATTATATATTATACTTGCGTTTTCCTGCGGCTCCGCTCGCATAGTACATTAATCACCAACATATTATATACTAAAACCTCCGAAACAGGCTGCACCTCATGGTATCTTATTCCGATAGGTTCAGTAGTTATCGCAGTATAACCGAACAAAAAAATCGGCTCTCCATTTATTAGTATAGATTTAATTATTAAACTTATTTAAATAGAAACCTAATATCATGAAATATGTTAGCCTTGCACTAATACTGAATAGGTCGTAAGTTCACAGTTAAAATTTTTGTGATAACAAGTATCTAAAGATGAAGAAGATGGCAAATGTTACACTAGTATATAATAGATAGAATTATCGCCATCGTCCTGGCAAGAAAATAAATAATAATACTTTAAAACTCATTTCTATATTACGTAACCTCAGACAAAGTTTACTTATTTACATTTCATATATTTTTTTGTATATGGCAATATAATTATTGCTTCATGACACTCCTAGATTCTAACATGATGTTTAGACATCTTTGCTGTTAGACGAGAACGACATACTTAATCTGAAGCACACTGACACTAATTCGATCCGATTGATAAACACGAATATTAACAACGAACAATTAATTACAATTAAAAAGAATTGAGATCCTCGTAGTTGTGACGGCATTGAGATGACAATGGTTTGTATTATCACAACCACTTATTATGGAGCTGGGTGTACTTCTTAAATACAAGGTTAAAAAGAATTTCATAGGTCTCATTAAATTGGGCAATAGGTGGGTTGAAGTCACGCTTCTAGACGACCGGCCACGACCGGCGCCCTAGCAGCATTCCTTCTGTCAAACTAACCATCAAGGTGTAAAAAATACCTAGAATGCGCAAGGATAAGACAACTTCTAAGAAAAGTAAGAAGTAAAGATGTATGATAGGATTACTGAATAATTTTCCTGTAATCAATTTCAGGAAATCGTGACACTAAATGTAGGTGATTTTTTGTAGAAGTTATTATTTAAATATATATATTCTGTTTAATTAAAACAAATTATAGTTTTTAGAGTTCTGTATATGAAGTAAGCGACTAGGACGTTTGTACTGTAAATCCGTGTAACGGATATGGTAATCGGATGATTTTTTTAAAAAATGCGTGCCTACATACATTACATAGGTATTATAGCTGAAAATCTGGTGAATAATAAAAGAAACAAAATTAATTTTAAAATCAAACATTCTTTTCATTTCAAATTTATTAAGAGATTTTATAATTATTATGAACTGGTCTAGTATAAGTCAAACTTGTACTCGCGAAACATTTGAATTCATCGTTATTCGATATGCCCAAAATTTTACACAACTCAATGAAAATTTATAATCGCATTTAGAGAAGAGTAATTATTTATAACGTATGTTATAAAGAACTTTCATTCGAACTAAAATTCCATTATATGCTTTGAACTACGTATATGCATTACCTTTAAAAAATAGTTTGCTTTTGATATAAACAACTCTCATACGAACATTGTAAGTTAATAAAAGCTTATAATTATAGAAAAGGACACTGTAGATGATTAAATCTGTAACTAATATACATGCCATTTTACATGTCCTAAAACGATATATACATTTCAGAATTTTAATGACAATTTCGTAATGTTCAAAATAATTATATTTTTAAAAGTAACAGAAGGCATTTCCAATTTAAATAACCATTAAATAAACAACAAAATACACATATTAAAAGTGGATCGTATTAAAACTGACAAAATCATAATGTCATCGAAAGACCTCGCTCCAGTCGAGAAAACTGTAATTATTTATAACATTTAATGATTTTTGAGCTTTTACATTTTTAGGGATGCGTCGGAGAGTTTGGAGTATTGAAAATCGTTGCTGACGTTTTTTAACCCCTGACGCAAAAAGAGGGGTGTTATAAGTTTGAAATCGATGTCTGTCTGTCTGTGTGTGAGTCTGTCTGTGTGTGAGTCTGTCTGTGGCATCGTAGCTCTCAATCGGATGAACCTATTTCGATGCGGTTTTTTTATATGAAAGCCAGCCAGTTTCCTTGCGGTAGTTCTTAGCTATGTTTGGTTAATATCGATCCAGCTGTGTAAGAGTATCAGCTCTTTTCCAAAATGATGTAAGGCATTTTGGCGTATGATTACTCGATTAAGTGCTTCACGCGTGCCAGTGTAATCGTTAAATGACAATTAATTTGCGTAGGGGGCTTTTTTATAAATATTTAATTTATTTCTTGTATATACTATGTACGTTGGTATTGGAAATAGTAAATTCAAATAATCAACTCAAAAAACATTCATACATATTAGAAATTTAAATTTTTTCTAGAGGCTTTTTATACAATAAATACAATTTAAATAAATTAAGATTACATGATTTATTGCAAAAAAAAAATTAAAAACATAAAATAATCGTTAAATTATATTACAGGTATTTGTTTTATAAAATAATATACAGAATTCATATCCATCACCTACTTTTCACGCCGGACTTAACTGTCTGTTATAAATTAAAGTATCCGTTAAGCAAATTTATTTTCTAGTGCGATTTCTTAAATCAGGTATTGAAAAATTACTCTGTTGCCCTTTGACTTTCAACGTTCACTTCCAAAGTTACGAAACTCTGCTTAAAAACAATAATTAAATGTACGTAAATAATGGAACGGACTCATTTGAGTTAGTTAGCTGTTGATAAGTTGCATATATTTTTATCATAATTCTTATATTACGTCAACTTAAATTATTTAATACACCAATTAATTACAAATTTATCGAATACTTCTTTATTGCGAAAATATTACATGGACAAGGTATGCCTAATGTGTTTCATATCTTTAAGGCTTTTTAACAGTACAAGTTTTATGTTATGAATAAAAATAATCTTGACTAACTGACTGAAAATTAATACTCCTGCTCAGATTCTTAAATACTGATATAGCTACTAGTATATCTATTATCTATATTAATATTATAAAAGTGAAATTGTGTTTGTTTGTTTGTTTGTGTTTGTTTGTGTTTGTTTTGTGTTTGTTTGTTTGTTTGTCTTTCTTTCACGTCGAAAGAGAGTGACGGATTGGCGTGATTTTTGTGTGAATTTTGTATAAGTTTTAGTTGGAGGACTGGAGAATAACATAGGTTATTTTTATTTACTTATCATATATATATATATATATATATATATATATATATATATTATATATACATATATATTATTATATATATATTATATATATATATATATATATATATATATATATATATATATATATATATATATATATATATATATATATATATATATACACACATACATACATATATGTATATAGTCTATCTAAGGACGAACCCGAGCCGCTAATATGTACATATTTCAGTCATTCTGTTGTCATAGGAAAGAACTTTTTGAAAATATATCTGTTATCCTAGTTTTAAATTGATGAAATTTTACTTACTCATATTAGTATTGAATAAAAAACACCATAATTTTCAATTTTTTTTCTAATTCTACATAGATAGGTACTTAAATTAAGAAATTTGTGTAAAATATGTAATTCGCAATGCTAAACTTAGGACCGCTCCTTCATTTAAACTAGTTCTAGATGTTTTGGTCGTAACATCGGAGATTTAATGAAAACATGTACTACTTGTCATTTTATTTAAAACAAGATCCCTCTGTAATTTAATTAAAGGCGTGGCCTTATTACCAACCTTTCCGGTCGACCTTGTTAATCTTTGACCGGGATGTCATATGATTACGTTGATACAAAACAAATATATCGGTAGCAAGGTCGCCAAATTTGAGTTATTGAGATCGAGGCTGGCTTCTATCGACTTTTCACAGTAAAGGTGTATTCACATCATGAAATCTGTTTGATTTGAACTAATATAATGTAAATATATTATTTACGTAAGGTATATACTTAACATATTATGTATGCATGTACTCAGGCCTTTTTAACGTCCTACACAGATAATGCGAGGGGGATCAGGCCATAGTCGACCTTGCTGGCCAAGGTCAGTTTATCGAACTTCACATGTCTTTCAATAACTTAGTAGGTTCTCTCAGACATGCGGGTTTCCTCACGATGATTTCATTTACCGTAAGACAAGTGATAATCATGTTGGAAAATGATTCGCACATGAGAATATCAGATGTGGGAGACCGCCTTCCCACTCGGCTACTACTGCCTACATAAGATTCTACGAAAATTAATTTTATATGAGCTTAGTAAAGTATTTTACTTATTATTGATAACTTTGAGAGTGGTTGCAATGATATGGAAATAACGGTTTACAGTCAAATTATTCGTTTTTTTTTCACGGAGGTGATTAAGCTTACAAGTGAAGCCAAATGCAAAACGTAGATAAATATTAAAACTTCTCTGATCCATTCTTACATTTTGTCTCTTATCTATGTCATATACCGATATTTGACCATTGCCTTATTTTATGAACGCACCCTTATCGAGGTCGCCTGAGCGTGTGCACGCGTGTGCATGAGAACATAGTATTATTTTTTTGCTATGCGCGATTTAAAAATTATAATACCTTTGTGTAAGCGATTAATATCTATATTATTAAGGTCGAATCAATCAAACCAGTAAGGCATGGGTTAATCGTTTATTTTAGATAGTTAAGCCACAAAGCACATCTGTAGCCAAACAAAGTTAATGTTTCATAATGTTTACATTAGACTAATAATTAAGTAACGAAAATATTAGTAGTTCATGAAAAGATTAGATTAATATTTATATCTCACTAGCAGAACCCGCGGCTTCGCTCCTGCTAAAAGTACAAAAAAACCTCTAAAAAAGGTTGGTTTCATAAAAAAATTATCCCCTATTTTACCCCCTTATAGGATGAATTTCGAAAAATGCTAAAACACGTTTCAAGTAGTTAGTTTCAAGTGATTATTATTATAAATATTTTTTTGGATTATAAATATTTCATTGGGTTCTATTATAACGCGTTTTCCCGTAGAAAAGAGATAATCTCCCGCGGTAAAAAGTAGCCTATATTACTCTCCAGCCCTCCAACTGTCTCCACACAAAAAAAATCACGCCGATCCGTCACTTTTTTCCACGTGAAAGAAGGTTTGTCCTTCTAAACAAACAAACAAACAAACACACTTTCACATTTATAATATTAATATGGATGTACTCTCGTGAGTAAGAACAATGTGTTTATTTGTTACCAAGAGCAACTTGCTGGAACAGCGATTCGAGTGCCTCTTTCTTTTTTTAAATCAGTCACAAAAGGAAATTTAACACTGAGTAGCGTAGGTGTTTTTACCAACCTAACACATGCGGAGCTTTTGACAAAAACTAATAAAAACTTCTAAGTTTTTGCTAACTTAAACCGTTATAGTTTATTAGTATTATTAATATTTGCTCAATGAAGCCTATATTTGCAATGTTTGACAGGATATTACTCAACTTCCTATAAGTAATGATCGTCAAAAATGCGCAATTAAATTTTCGAAAGTTGTTACAGTTCTTAACAGTTTTTTTATGCGAATTTTTATGTGACATCTATCTACGCCCACGTCGATTAATGCGTAGTGCGTGGTTATTATATAAGGATGTAAAGAAAACTCGAATTATTTATATGAATTTGAATATTATTACGTCTCTTAAATCTATACCGACATTGATTGGCATTTAGATTTTGCTATTATTAATATTGCTTGCATTGAGTTATAAAAAAGCTAAGATATATAAAAACCACACTTAGAAACGAGTAGAAATTAAGGTCTAATGTTAAGGCAGTGGTAGCCTAGTGGTATCGCGCTTGCTTGGGAAACCGAGTGAAGCGAGTTCAAATCCGGGTCTCGCACCTCTGATATTTTCATGTGCTAATCATTCCCAACGTGATTACCACTTGACTTAACGGTGAAGGAAAACATCGTGAGGAAACCTGCATCTCTGAGAGAACCTAGCAAGTTTTCAAAATACATGTGAAGTCCGCCAACCCGCACTTGGCCAGCGTGGTGAACTATGGCCTGATCCCCCTCGTACTGAAGGGAGGCCCGTGCCCAGCAGTGGGACGTTAAAAAGGGCTGAATATATACACACATTAAGAATGTGAAGGTTTGTTTGTAGGTTCAAGTTTTTTTATTGACATTAACATAACTTAAGAAAAACGGAAAGTGAATTTTATTCTCAGTATGTCAAAAAAGCCTCGTGGGTTTAAATACTTGTTGTATGTAAGTTTCCTTCTAAAAATAGTGTTTAGTCACCAATAGTTACTTGAATAAATAAATAAATAAAAAAATATATGATTTTAAAGCTATATAAATTATTATTGTGATTTATGTGTGTTTTAATTATGCTTTTCATAATAACATGGAATTAAACGTAAAATAAACACCTTTTCCAGTTTTTATTAGCGTAAAATCCCAACATTTACACAAGTTTGTACAAAAACTAAAGATATGTAAATGGTTCCGCCTTAAAGGGAAAAGCTCTTAATGGTTTTTTATACACTGGAAGTTGGGTTTTTGTTCTTGCCATATGTTTACTAATTTACATTTCTATATAGAATTTCAAGTATGTACTGTGTTTATCCAGTTGTGTAAATGATGATTATGATCAAATCTTGGTTAATTGGAAAACAGAATATTACACTTCGCTACTGAAATAAATAGTACACAATTTAAGCTTCACATATTATTTTTAGTAAAATGCACTAGAAAACTTTATATAAAAACACTTTATCGTAATATATGTTTTACCACTTTAAGTTGGGTAAAAAAACCACAAAACAGTGACAAAAAGAGATAAGAGCGTAAAGTTGAAAAAATCATCGGATAGAGCGACAACAAAAAAAACACATTAACATCTAAATATTATTGTTTTTGGATATCTCTGAATTTTTAACTTTTTAATTATAAGTTAGCTTGTTCTCCATAGTAATACAAATGGAAAAACCAAATCAAACAGCAATCTATGACATAAATAGAGGTTTAGCTAGAGCTCGGCTGGACATATAGTGTAGGCTAAGAATTAAGATCCCATTCAGACCCTCTGAATAATATTTGATAGTATTACCAAATATTAATATTAAATTATAAATATTTTTATATAAATATTATATTATAAATATTATATTATATCATTATTGTATATTTATATAAAAATATAATGCCATTACATAACTATTGAATTAACCTATATTTAATGAGTAATAAAATGGGAATAATGGCTTAAAACGTGCGCCCGCGTCGTATGAAGGTCGAACTGAGGCCGATCGATGCTGGTAACAATAACCATCGTGTAATTACTGTTAAAGACACTTGTGCAACTGATATCTACATCTATAAGACCATGTAACATGCAAAGTTACCCTTGTCAATTATCTTATTTGAATTCGCTTATCGATATTACAAAATGTGATAAAAACAATCACTTTGTTGTCACGCACGTATATAAATCACATAACCAAATTAAAAATTTTGATTCTCGATTAACACATATCACACTACTTTTTTATGTGTATATACTATCTCATATGAACGGAAACACGGACTTATTCTAGTATGTCATGATTTAATTCAATAGATTATATGTATCAAATGTTATTTGTGGATTTATGTAAGAATCTATATATACATACAAATAAAATAATAAAAGTGTAACTTATCGCTGTCTGCACATGGAACATATTTGAGAAAAAATAGTTTTTATCAAATATCTTCCATATTATTGGGGGTGTTTATTAACGCAAAAAAACCCAAAACAATGATTTTTTTAGAATTTTTGTCTGTTTGTCTGTGTATCGTGCGACTAAAACCAGCCAAGTTCACTTGACTGGTTTTAGTTCAGTTCGCAAGACCTGACAGTGCACACCGTCTCGTATATGCATTGTTGATGCTGCACCATTTTGGGCAACTGTCACAAACCTACCACCGGTACCAAGAGTGTTGTCATGTGACGTAAGCCGTAACACAACTTTCTTACGCAGAAATAGAGTAAAACTCTCTTAAATTGCGTGTTTAAGCAATAAGAAGACTGACCGAAATCTAGTTTCGATCATTTTCGATTTAATATCGATTTCATTGTTAGTGTTGTACACTTCCGTGTGGTGATCGTTGATAATAATTACACTATTGCACGTAACTATTGTGTAATAGACGTAATGTTAAGAATTGATAGGCACAAAAAATAGAGTATATAAAATAAATCCTATTGAATATTTTAAATTGTATTTAATTTGTTTCATTACATATAATTGACGAATATCTAGTGGAATGGCAAAATGCTACTTATTTCTAGTACCAAGTTTGATTTCAAAGTGCAACATAAGGTTAAGTTTTCAACAAATATATGGTATATTCGCGTGCACAAGCTTTTTGAAAAATAAATTATATTAATTTTATAACAAATT
Source organism: Brenthis hecate (assembly GCA_951806755.1). Taxonomy (NCBI): domain Eukaryota; kingdom Metazoa; phylum Arthropoda; class Insecta; order Lepidoptera; family Nymphalidae; genus Brenthis; species Brenthis hecate. The sequence goes on along the minus strand of OX638279.1, from coordinate 1,461,759 downwards.
GTATAATTTTGTTATTTTTTTGTTTGAACGCGCTTAGATACAGTTCCTTAGGTTTAGAAAGACTTTTTGCATTTCGTATCCTGTCATATTATAATAGATGGAGATTTTAGGCAATCCAAAATCACGTCATGAACATAATAAAGAAATTACGCGGTGGGATCCGCAGCAAAAAACTAGTCTAAAATTTCCCACCTCACTTGTATTCAAAAAATAACTTTGATATCTATGGTAAAAAAGAAGGATAAACCAACGAGCTCACTTTACTACTTATAGTAAAGACTAGCGACTCACCCTCGCTTCGCTCGAGTTCGTCCCTATGTATCTATCTAATATACATATATGTATAGTTTTAGTAGCAGCGTGATGATATATAGCCTATATCCTTCCTCAACAAACAAACTCTACCTGCTTATAATATTAGTACAGATGATATTTTTTTCTTTTATGACTGTACTTATTTTTCTTTACATAATAACATAATTTTCTTATAATATTAATAAATAGTACTTAAATACCCATTACTATTAAGCACAATTTATTTTTTGCTTTCATAAATGCTGTCTCACTGCATATGTAGACATGGTCAAGGCGCTACAATGATATCATCTTGTTTTGTTATACATTTCTATATATTTTATTTTATAAATTTGTATATTCTTTTATATCTGTTACTGGATATATATATATATATATATATATATATAAATTAATACTTTTACATTTGTCGTACTAAAAGTATCGCTTAAAATAGCTCTAACAATTTTGAATGATTTTTTTTCATAAAGTTAATTAACTCGACTTGAAATATGTTAGCTTATGAGTATATATCAAATTACAGCTCGACTTTTCCATAAAATGTAGTGTTATATAAAACACTTAATTGTTGCGAACTTATACGAATAATATTCGAGAGAAGTCGCAGCTAAAGGTTAGTTTTAAAATTAATATTTTTGTAGTGTAGGAGTTTCTGAGTAAAAATTGTTCCGGCATTGGCTGTAAATGAGAACACGTGGTTCAAGGGCAGCTTACATCAAACTAATAAATTGCATTATTTAGTCCATTTGAAATGCAATTCCGATTTGTTTGTGTTAAAGAAAATGTTTCTGTATTGAGTAATTATGATCAAATGAATCAGAATCAATGTATGAAATAACTATAACATTGATTTAACTTTAATAATATTTAATGTGTTTATATGTATGTATATTTTTTTATATTTTATATGCAAGTGGTCCAGGCACGGCAATAGTGATGGATTGTTCCGTTGGTCCAGTGGCTAGAATGTACAGCTGTAAATGCGGAGAACCTAAGTTTGGGTCTCTGGTCAAGTAGTTATTACGTTTTTCTATCTAGATATTGTAAGTGACTGATCCGTGTTGAGCTTCTGGCGATGATAAAATCCCGTAATGCCGTCAGTCCTGCGCCTTATCTCTCTCTCTCTCTCCCTGGTCATGTCGAATTGTTGACCCAACGGACTCTGCGACTTATAGATATAGAGAGTATCTGCGCACACTTTTGTACACAACGGGATCATTATGGACACTTATCTTTAAAGAACAAAAGTATAGAAAATGGCTTGTAATATATGAATAAAATCGCAAAATGGCTCTTTATTCAATTACTCTTATTTTATGCAGTATTGAATTGACATATAACATTACTTTGTACGTTATTTATTATCTAAATTAATAATTCAATAAACAAAGCGATAACATCAAAACATATACTACTTCAATAGATTAGTTCGTGTCACTTTTATTGTTTACTGATGCTACAGCTGAAGTTCAATAAAAGTAAACAAAGAACCGCGCAAAATGGTTTTAATCATTTGATAGGTAGATTAGTTGGTATTTTTTGTAATATTAGTTTCAATAGAAAAAATTTAAATTATTTTTTTAATTAATTTATAAATATGTATGTAGTGAAGTTATAAATAAATATTTTAAAAATGGCCAAGTATTTTTTTGGTCATTGGGTATATTTGTACATTTTTATTACAATACATACATACAAAAAAATATCATAAACTTAAATTATTTGGTTCTATTAAGCCGTATAAATTATAATATAATGTAGTATAACTTTAAATTACACTTCAACAGCAACATAAACGCAATAAAATACCCATATGGCATTCAGAGACACGTACATTTACAATACTTACAAACAAAAAGAAATTGACTCATCGACGTACAAAGCATCAGATATTTAATTAGACTTGTACGTATCTATAGTTGATTTAACTACTTCCTAATATTGACAAAACTCGTTTTTGTCGATCCCGGATCATAAACTATAAAAACTTTTATTCAAAGGCCTCTTAGATTATGTTTGCTTAATGATAATACTTTGAACTAAAAAAATTTAAACTCGTTGTTTCCCATAACTTTATTTAATTTTAAACTCTTTTTCTTACTTATACTACTAAATAATATAATAAAAAAAAATATTTTCTTCAATTGTATACTTTCTCAATTTGTGTTATAATAAAATTTATAAGGTTCGCAGGAAGCATTTGTATGATACCTATGGTGCCTGTGTTTGAATCCCCTATTTGGCAGTAATTGTCAAAATCTCTTAGATTAAAAAAAATTGATCGTCTTATCGTCCAAGTAACTTAATAAACTCTACATACATCTATACATATAATATTTTTTTTTGGAAAATCTTATTGAAATAAACATTATTATCGATACAGAGGCTGATCTATGGTTTTTAGGTTTTTTTGTCTGTCTGTCCGTCTGTCTGTTTGTCTGTTACCGCATCACAGAAAAACCACTGGAGGGATTTTGATGAAATTTGGTATGGTGATAGCTGGTTATCCGGGTCAGCATATAGGATACTTTTTATCGCGGGAAAATATCTCATTTCTGAAAAAAAATACAAAACTGCATTATAAGAGTATACTAATACGTAAAACCTAAGGATTTGGTTTCTGGTCATCTGAACGCGGGCGGAGCTGCGGACAATGTTTGTATAATATATATATGTATATAAGAGTACCAGCATTTATATTATCCAAATTTATTAATGACAGTTCAGTTAAAAAAGGTTAATATTATTAAAATAACATAAAAAATACATTTTAAAATCGTATGTAAGATAAGTCGAAGCTCGTAAAGATACGAGACGGTTGCTTAATTGAATGCGTTTTCATTGCTAGGTGCATCGTGACGCGATACGCGTGCCGATCTGCCTCATAATGTTGGTGTGGCGTGCGCGGAGATAACTCACTGAAAAATATTGCTCTTCACAATATTATCTATGGTGCTGACTTCGTATTATCTTTTTGCTTTCTTAATTAATTTAAATATATAATAATATTAAATGAGCAATTCTTGTATTTATGTATGTTTATAAAATTTCGTGCATCTCGGAAACGGCTCTAATGATTTGGATCAAATTTAGTATTTAACTAGCAAAAATAAATTTATCCCACGGGAACCGTACATTTTTCCGGGATAAAAAGTAGCTTTTTGATTATTCTAATGTATAAACTATATTATTGTAAAGTTTTATTAAAATCCAATCAGTAATTTTGTGTACTGAGTTGTATAAGTTACTATAGTTATTTAACTATCCCACGGGAACTCTTTAATTATCCTGGATGAAAAGTATCTAAAATGTAGACCAGGGAAGGTACTATACAAAATTTCATTTAAATCAGTCCATTAGTTTTGGAGATTAGCCCGTACAAACAGACCAACAGACACAGAAACAAAAAAATGGATAAAACTGGATTTGTTCTATTTCTCTTCTTACACCCCCCTGGACACGGTTTTGAGCATTTTATTTTCTATGTACAGACATTCGACCTCTACAGTTTTATTATATGTATAGATTAAGGTTGTGCTTTTTAAGTCTGTCTTTTATGAAAAAACTCATTTTTATATCTTTTCCGAAAATCACGATTCTTTCAAAAAAAAATCGCTAAGTGAAACTCGGTCACCCAGTTACTGTTTATTTTTCACACACGAATTCAAACTCTTTATTCCATATTGGTATTTCGTAAGTACACTTATTTTCTGTTAAAAACTCCAAAAGCAGTTTGGATATATTAGTCTTGAGAGGAACTGTCAAAAAAATCTCAGCGGGACTACGATACTTTTTAAGCAATCTTATTAATTAATAGTTACCAAAAAAAAATATAATCCTACATATCATTTTAACACATTTATTTTAATTTTGGAAAAACTAAATGCTATCGACCAATCTCCGTCGTGTCTTGTCTTCATTCTACGTAACATTGGCGAAGTAATCTGTACTCAACTGGCAACGCTTTGAAGCATTAACAGGAAAATTGAATTGAATTGAAAATAAACAACAATTTTTTACATTTAGTGTATAGAAAAGCATAATTAACTTCGATGTAATTAATTAAATGTTTAAAAATCTATATATTTATATATACTATGTCTTTACAACCAATTCATAAAACTTATGTCGTTTTTTTATATAAAGATATATAACATGTACTTCCGTAAAAACTTGATTATGAACAGGTCTAAGCCAGATAAAGGATGTCGCTGGTTACCGGTAAATAAGTTTTAGTAATAATTTTGTCCTTGGTAAATTGCAGGTCCAATATAAAAAAAAACAAATAACTAAGAACGCTTTAAAATTACTTAAAAGTATGTATGTATACATATTTCTTAGTTATTTGTTTACATTTTTCTTATTTTTTTGTTTATATTTTTAAAATATATGCAATCACTTTAAAAGTAAAGATGAAAAATTGGTTCATAATTGTTTCGCGCATATATGACACGACATATTAAAAAAAAAACGAACATATCTTCTCCTTTTTGAAGTCGGTAAAATCAAACCTGCATTTAAAATAAAAATCTATACCTACACATAATAAAATTATAACTAAGCCGAACCTGTACATGAAATATTTTTTGGAAAATCTTATTGAAATAAACATTATTACAGAGGCTGAATCTATTATAGTTTTTAGACTTTTTGTCTGTCTGTCTGTCTGTCTGTCTGTCTGTCTGTCTGTCTGTCTGTTACCGCATCACAGAAAAATCACTTGAAATTTCGTACGGTGATAGCTGGTTATCCGGGTCAACATATAGGATAGTTTTTACCGCGGAAAAATATCTCATTTCTGAGAAAAAATACAAAAACTGCAATGTAAGAGTATACTAATATGTAAATCCTAAAAATTTAGTGTTTGGTCATCTGAACGCGGGCGGAGCCGCGGGCAATGCTAGTATTTTTATATAGTAACTGTCAATATTTGATAACTTGTCGGCTAATTTATACTGGCTATAAGTAGGATGCAATTTAATTAAAAATGTACATATATTTTGATGTTTAAGGATTAACATCGGTTATTTGAAGCTTTTATTTTATTTGTGTAGTACGTACGTATCAGTCAGGCTTTCCGGATTGGAAGTTTATTATTCAAGTTCGTATCGGCAACCTATTGCTATAAGGTTGCATATTTTAGGTACCATTAATTTATTTAGAGATAGAATTTGAAATAGCAAGTTAGGGAATCTACAAATAGATTAGTGATCGGAATCGGCTGATAGATATTTATAGTAATACTAGCATTGCCCGCGGCTCCGTCCGCGTTCAGATGACCAAAAATCAAATTCTTAGGTTTTACATATTAGTATACTCTTACTATGCAGTTTTTGTATGTTTTCTCAGAAATGAGATATTTTCTCGCGGTAAAAAGTATCCTATATGCTGACCCGGATAACCAGCTATCATCACACCAAATTTCATCAAAAGCTGGCCAGTGGTTTTCTCGTGATGCGGTAACAGACAGACAGGCAGACAGACAGACAAAAATTCTAAAACTATAGATTCGGACTCTATATCGATAATAATGTCTATTTCAATTAGATTTTCCAAAAAATATTTAATGTACATATGTATTGATAGATAAGGTGCACTTTTATATTTTTTATATAGCCTTATGAAATAACAGTAATGATAGTATAAAATTTTATCAGATTAAAATTCAATTTCTTTAGTATAACTTTGAAAAAAAAAACTTATATAAAACAACAATAGGTGCATTGAAAGATTTGAATTGGAACATTAAAAGAAATTATTTTGTACAATTTTAAATTAAATTACATTAGACTTTACATTTTCTATAGAAATATTACTTTCTATATTGATATTTAATTTTCGAGTAAAATATTTTTCCAATGAAGCTTGAAATTCTGTTTAAAATATATGCTTCATTGGTCTTGTTAATTATATTCTCGTATTAGTTACGCATAGTTTTTTATTGTTACTCCATCTAATTTAATAGTACTTGGATATAAAAATCAAATGACTTGCTTTTATCATTTGTTAAATAAAACAAGTTTTTCTTAATAAGGAAAACTGTAGAAAAATAATATTATGTACAAATTAATTTTGCTATATCTTGGATGCAGATATATAACAATATTAAAATTCTTTCAAATAAATTAATTGCTTTTGCAGAGTATTGATGGCGTCTTCGTTATGGCTATCTAAATAAAATCGTCGAGCAACCTGCTCTCGTGTGTCGTAAGCTCGGCGCGTGCGCAGAAATAAATATATCTATATCTTACAACTTTAATGAATAATCTATGCTAAAATTTAAAAGTGAAAGCTCTGTTATCAAGACAATTTCTGTGATGCAATAAAACTAGTTAAGCTACAGGTTACCTATGCTAATATATATATATATATATATATATATATATATATATATATATATATATATATATATATATATATATATATATATATATATATACTTATATTACTCTATAATTATGTTATTTGTTTTAATAAAATACGGATACATTTGGTACGTATTTCAATATCAATATTTTGGGATATTAACACACGGCACCATCTAGTTCCATGGTAAGCTACGAGGCTCGTGTTACGGATACCAGATAGTTGATACACTACACATATATAACTTTTAAATAAATACATATTATAAATATAAACACCCATGACTGGAGTACAAACATTGCGCTCATCACACAAATGAATGCCCCCAGCGGGATACAAACCCGCGACCGCTGGCACAGCATATAGGGTCACTACAAACTGAGCCAAACGTGTCGTCAACTATTTACATACGAAGATGGAAGTTGTAGTTTCAATTTTATGTGGGGAGACATATCTCACTAATATTATGAATACGAATTAATAATAATCGAGCGATTACGTTTTTTTACTTCTTTACACTTATCAGCTAAAATGAATTCATGAATGGAATTTGGAATAGAGATTACTTATTTCGTGGACTAAACAAAAGCTACTTTTTATCGATGTATCTATCTGGATTTCTCCTTACTAAATTATAGTATATTGGTTTATAGTACAAAAAATTGAAAAATCTTTTTGAAAAATTAGAAAATTTACGAAAGTTTGAAAATGATTTATTTAGTGAACAGAAAACAATATTTCAATATTTAAGACCTAACTCAAATCAGGACCTTTGGATCTAAAAATAAGCCACTTAAACAAATAACAAGTAGTCATTCTTATCAACCACAGTAATTTACTCTATGTGAAATCAAACTGACGACCACTCACATAATAGAGTGTCAATCAGACAGTAACACACTCATCGACCTATCCTTTATATAGGGTACTTACCCTAAAATATTAATTCTTTAAGCATTAAATAATATTTTCCTCGCTGATCAGTGAGCTTAGAAGCTTATTGAAGCTTATGAGCTTATATTTACAAATACATACATCCTCAACTTATTCATTGACATAAATGGTAATTAAACAAATAATAATCCATACTTACTATATAGTATAACTCAAAGTCGCTTCCTGCTGTCTGTCGGTCCCTGTGTATGCTTAGATCTTTAAAATGATTTTGATGCGGTTTTTTCAATAGATAGAGTGATTCAAGAGGAAGGTTTAAGTATATAATTTGTTAAGTTTTTGTATACATTAGATATTGGACAAATATAACGATATTTGTTGAAGGTGTCGGAAAAAAATAAGCCGTCTGGGAGCTTTCAACAAAAACGCTGCCTAAACCCTTTGAGATATAACAAAATAATGTATGGTGGAATTGTGTATCTGATATAGGTCGTCGTGCCTCGGAGAGCACGTAAAGCCGTCGGTCCTGCGCCTTAACTCTCACTGATCGTGTCGAGTGGTCGTCTCACCGGAGTATGAGAGTGACAGGAATAGAGAGTGCACGTTGTGTCTGAGCGTACACTTGTGCACTATAATATCTCCTGCGCAGTTGGCTAGTCTCAATGAGATTAGCCGCCGTAGCTGGAATCGGCCAGGAGAACATCATCTTATAGGTCTACAGAAAAGTCCGCAATGGCATATGTATATCTCTTAAGGATAACATACTATATCTATTTTAATTAAAACGCACCTAGGGATGAATCCGAGCGAAGCGAGGGTGAGTCGCTAGTTAAGAAAATATATTAATTACTGATTTGTTGTAAACAGTTTCACAATTCTGCAGGCATATTATAATATTTAAATCATTAACATAATCGGATTTAAGCGACTTCGCTTACAGTCAAGTACAACTTCCTTCTCTACATTCACAAACTAAACTTTATAGTTGAAGAGGTTAAAATTAAATTACAAATCGCAGCAGGCAGGAAGCTTTGTACTCGCAAATCATAATAAACCTGTGTTATCAGATACTAAAACACTTTTAATTTTGCTGTGACCTTAAGATGTCGGCCGTTCACGACCAGTGAAAATGAGAGGCTGATAAACAATCTCGATTGTGCCCCACCTATCTGCGGGGCAGCTCACACCCGAGACAAGACCGTAAATAAGATAATGAAACATCTAACACTATTTACAGTTGACGTATAGCGGAAATAAACAAATAGTAGAATCCTACATTGAACTTGTGGTTTAACACGAAAGGTCTACTGATAAATCTTGTATTCTCGTTATTTTGAATTAAAATTACTTTGTATTGAATTATCGTGATTTGAACTGTTTATTTCTTGGGGCTGAAGTGTGCGGATTCGATTCTGATTGATCACAAAATTTTGTGTAAATAAAATATGTATCATTGTATATACATATCTACGTAACTAGCTACTGATGCGATATTTAAAATATAAGTGAGAATTACAAAAGAAAGAAAATATATCATATTCATAGTTTTTTTTTATTTATCATACAAATAACGCAAATCCGTGAACACTTGAAAGATCTAAAAGTTTTTTAACTTATTACTTCACGTTGGTCTCTTATACATAGTAACGAACAAACTTAATAATTGAACGCATCGAGTAAATAATTTATCCAACATTTTGTCACTATGTGAATTGATTATTATCTTAATTTTTTAATTTTTATCAAACATTTTATGTTGGACAACCTGTTTATTATTGGGTATTTCTCCGAGATTGTGTTCTTAATCTGATTAATCTGGCCAAAATTATTTTCATTTTTGGCTCTATTCAACATACTCTTATGATGACATGTCTTTAACATGCTAAATAATACCCTATTACACCCTTACTGATACTTTAAAAATTTTATTGCGTGCTTACGTCGAGCAGAACCGCGGACTAAAACTAGAACGTTATATTTCAATGTCTCTAGTCTGCGCTACTCCGTTAAGTCGATGGCTGTAATGCTGTTCAATGAAGGCAAAAATGTTATAAGTGGTTACGACTTCTTTTTTATTAGACAATAGTTTAGTTGTCGATTGAATGTCCTTTAAATAAAGATAAATACGCACCAACAGTAATAAAACATGTGCGGTTTGTAATTATAATCGATAACCTTTATTATATTTTTTTATAATATGGCTCGCGTTCTGAGAAAACAAATGAGTACTAGGAACACATATCTTCTTATTTTGTGTTCTTTGCCTATAGTATGTAGCTATTATCTATACATATAATAAAATTGTAACTGTACATTAAATAATTATTTGGAAAATCTTATTGAAATAAACATTATCATCGATACAGAGGCCGAATCTATAGTTTTTAGAATTTTTGTCTGTCTGTCTGTTATCGCATCACAGAAAAACAACTGGAGGGATTTGATGAAATTTGGTATGGTGATAGCTGGTTATCCGGGTCAACATATAAGATACTTTTTACTGCGGGAAAATGTCTCATTTCTGAGAAGAAATACAAAAACTGCAATATAAGAGTATACTAATATGTAAAACCTAAGTATTTGGTTTTTGGTCATCTAAACGCGGGCGGAGCCGCATGCAATGCTAGTATCAAATAAAATGTAACAATGATGTTGCATTTTCGGTGTCGTGAAACGAGGTACCGTTCTCGATGAAGTTTGACGGTAATGCGTGTTTTTTGTCAACTACATTTTATGCCAGTAAATGTAAAAATAAGTCCAAATTATCCTTAAACATAATTCTCTGCCAAGTATATATGGAGCAAAAAATATAAAGCTTAGCTAATATATTTTTTTCACACTCGTACTTGATTAAATTGTACTTAATACATAATATTTATTTAATTATTTATGTATGTATATATATTTAAACGTTCTTCTCAATGAAAGTAGAACTGCTATTAGATTTTCCATAACATATCACTATATAAAATTTTACTAATTCTATCAACGTACATATATAATCCCTCCACGACCGCGGACACGCCGGCGTGTCAGTTAACAATAGATTTCTTAGAAATTTAATTAATTTCTTAGAAATTTACCTGGAGGTGATAAATAATAATTTAAAAAACAATGATTAACATTGTGTACACTTAGATATATTAAAATAACATTTGAAAATAGTATTATAATTTTATCTAGATTTTATTGTTGTAATTACAAATATTTCAATAGGTTAAACGAAATACGAGTCGCTGTATCAGAGGCTTTTAATATAAGTACATAATTTGCCATCATCATCCTCCTGCCCATTTCCCAAATTACCTACTTTGGATCGGCGCAGTATATCTTTTGTGCTGCTGATCGGTTTTGGCAAAAGTTTTCCGATCGGCATCCTGCCTGACATCAACTATCTTTAGGAATGCTGTTGTTTACCCGCCGTCACGCAGAAGAACCAAGGTGTAATAATCAGTACAGAATCGTCATCTTCGACACCTGCAGTATTTTACCTTGAATTTTGTTTTTACTTGTAGTGATGTTTCAACGTTCAATTTAGAATTAGTTTTGTTAAATAAAACAGTATTAGATGCTGTCAACCCATAATGTGTACACACTGAGCGCAACTCTACCTTACTTAACATATATATATATATATATATATATATATATATATATATATATATATATATATATATATATATATATATATATAACATTAAATAATTAACGATATGGTCAAAATACGAGTAGGTATTTCGTAATATTTTTGACATTTTACTAATTTGCAAGTCTAATTAAAATGAGAGTAGGTTTAGCACTCAGACTAAACAATTAAATAGACGGAGTCCGCCAAAATTAATTTCAAAGTCAAAAATAGTGGCATGATTTGCTGTTTAAGTTATCGTTTATTTTCTTTGAAGAATAAGGAAAATTTTATATAATATGTTTTAGTTAAATTAATATCTATACAATTATATTTTTTTTATTTATTATAATTAAATCCATTAGCTATTTTTATTTATTAATATTTATTTACTTATCGTTCAGTATACAATATGTCATTTATATATTTATTTATTTATTGTATATTATTTTAAAACATTGTAGTTTGGCTTCATGTTTCTATGACGCCCAACTGCCTCGGTGGTGTAGTGGCTAGCATGTACGGCTGCACACTCGGAGGTCCTGGGTTCGAGTCCCGGGTCGGGCCAAGTTTAGTTATTGAGTCTTTCTGTATAGTAAGTCTCAGTAACAGCCCGGAGTTGGGAAGTTGGCGGTGTTTCACCCCCGTGCCTCGGAGAGCACGTAAAGCTGTCGGTCCTGCGCCTTAACTCTCACCGGTCGTGTCGAGCAGTCGTCCCACCGGAGTATGAGAGTGACAGGAATAGAGAGTGCACGTTGTGTCTGCGCGTACACTTGTGCACTGTAATATCTCCTGCGCAGTTGGCTAGTCTCAATGAGATTGGCCGCCGTGGCCGGAATCGGCTAGGAGAACCTCTATGACGCCCTTTCTATATATTCTTTAGTCTGAGTTTTAGCCATGCACATTAAAATGAGCATACTAAAATGCAGAACGAGGTGCCCCGTGTTCTCTTTCACTCTTTATTTACCTAACATTCATCAGTTAGAAAAACATATCTGCTTCATATTTAAAAAAAAATATATGCAGACGAACATAGAACCTCCTCTTTATGGAAGTCGGTTAAAAAGTAATTTTCAGTGTGGCGTTATTTATGACGAGTCGACATGTCTACGATGCCCAAGGTCGCGAGACCCATTTAGAGAGAGGTTATCATAACAGCGAAGCTTAGAATTGATATCTTTTGTGTTACATTTTTCACGATATAATTTTATACACACCAATTGTCTCTGATTTTCTTTATATTAAAGCTAGTAGAGTATTAACAAGTAGATCATACGATCTAATGATGATCATCAATATAAGCTACGTAGCATCGTATTGCAATTACTAAATTCCACCCTTCTTGTAAAGGAAGGTATAGAAGGTATTAGATTTTTAATTTATTTTGTGAAAGGGTAGTTTCTCGGCCTAGTTTGATTTTGTAGTAGACAGATAAAAAAGAATTAAAATAAAAGTGTTTTGGTGATAAATTTCGTAATCTTGGTAATGGCGGATCAATCTACATATTTGCAAGGTAAGTATTTGTAAAGTACAAGTAGGAAAGGATACAAATATATACGTACTTAAATCGAAAAGGTCGAGTAATTAAAGTTCATACAAAAAAAAGTTACAAAATAAACTGACCTCAATTATTATGAAATAATAAAAAAAAACTTTATTCGTATCATATTTAAATTTTTGTCACGTACTCGTTCTTACCAACTGTTTGGTAATAAAAGCTCTGAAATTATATTCTAGATATCTATAAATCCAATGATTTACGATCGAAAGATAGCAAAGCGTAATAATTAATATTTTTGCATCTAAATTAAATTTTTACTGTTTTATTTACATACTTAACTCCATAATACACTTGTATAAGAGGTAAAAACAAGCTTTTTAGCAAGCCATATAAAAGTAATAAAGCAAATTATCTTGTTATACTTTCAATATAACTTAGATAAATTTAATGATTAAATACACATATATGTATGTACTTGTTTGTTAATAAATGTTATTTACAACAGATAAAAAATTGTGCAAAGAAAATGTTTTAATATATTTTTGTTGTAACTTAAAAACAAAGAAATCAGACCATTATTTAAAACTGAAGTACCTATATATATTTGTCATCTTCGCAATGCGATCCCATAAAATGCTGGGTCACGGTCATTTTGTGGCTATAAAATATCTGAAAAGCCGTACGCAGAAGCTATCAGCTTTTATGTACTAATCTATATAAATTTTACCTCAAGTGTATATTAAACCTATATATCTAGAGTTTATGGCTGTTATTTTCTCTTGTCATTTCATTAATAATAATATATTTTATTGTTTAATGCTAGAAATGTGGTATTAGTTACGAGTTGTATACAAATTATAATTAGCTCAATATTCTAGTGTTACACAAAGAAACTACAAAATGAACTTAAGCAATTTACAAATTTCTTAAGACATTTATACTTACAATCTAACCTATTAAATAATGAAAAATAGGTTAGTATTGCGGCAGCGCGTGCGACGAGTAGGCGCGGCCGCCACCGGCACGCTTGCTCTCTATACCTGTACACCCGACCTGCCAGTCTTGATACTTGAAATTTTCATATTAAGTTTTTATACTTTGTTGTGTATATTCTTTTAGCTTTTATTACTATAATACGTTTTATACTTAACTGTATTTAATATTTTAGTGTTGTTGTTTGAGTTAGTGCCTATTACTTGGCTTTTTTTCTCTTATATACAACATATGTTTGATATAAGTTGATTTTGATATGTTATATATAATATTTAATTAATAGCTTTTATAAAAATATCAACGCAAAATATTCTGAGTATAAACTATTGGTATAATATATAGAATGTAGAGTATTATAATTTGCCACAGCGGCCATAACGCTATACCGCCCTATTACACTTAACCTAATAACACCTGCAATCTCAGTAAAACCTGACAAAATTGCGGGGTCATCTATCCGAGCACTAATTGAGATAGTTTACCTGAGACACTGGCCGGTCGTCAGGCATCTCTAAATTGGCCGTTTATGGTGAAAGTCGAGACCATCAACGCGGCGAAATGTTAAAGTTCATTCTGACTCCCGATAATACTTGCTAGCTCCAGGGCGTTAGTTACACTTGTATTAATAAATGAATTAAATCTCAATTAATTATTATGGAATTTTATATTTTAATTTAAACCACAGCTTAAAATAAAAACTTGTAAGCACGTACTAACTCTGATTTTATTATGTATCTGTAATGTACACAAAAACTATTAAACTAAAATTTTATCTAGTATTGAATTTAAAGGCAGTAACGGGAAATCTGAGATATCACAAGCTGTTCAAAATGGTATAGTGTCCATGCAATCTGATTTATGCGCTCCGCTGCATGCTGAAGTCAAGCCTACTATAAACTACACGATTACCTTTTTAGAAATGCTAATTTCTATTAAATTATTCACAATGATTTCCCTTATTATTTTCAATGAAGAATACCTCATATATTACCTTCCTGAATTTAAGAAAGATTTTGCGTTTTTTCTGACCAATTCACGTTTTTTGATTAGTTCTTCTAATAGTCATATTAAAAAATATTTCTGTTACAGAATATTAGAACAACAAAAACTTCAAGTAGTTTAAAATTATTTATTTTAAGTACAGTATAAATATAATAGTAACGTAAATGTAAGCTTTATTTAAATTTTTAACAAAGTATCAACTTCATTATATTCTTAAAGAGATAAGATCTTAGCTACGGGTATCATAATATTGAACTATTAATATTTTTATACGTCCACTGGGTTATTAAGAATATATCAAGGGTATTTCTTATCTCATGACAGAATATAGAGTCCGTGCAGAATGGATGATAATAACAGAAAGGCCGATTTTTTCTTAACTTTTCCTATAATGTAGCAGATTTCAAGTGACCTAAGTATTTTACGGTTCTAGCTTTACGAGTAGTACTGCTTTCAGTAAGCTAAGTAGCTTTAGCAAATTTTTTTATATGCAAATACTTTAAGAATATTTCATACTTTTACTGTTACGTTTAAAATACCATCTTTGTCATTTATATTTTGAAGTACTCGTAGATTATGTATGAGTGGGTCTGGCAGCTTGCTTTAACTTTTTTTTTACATCACTAACTTGGATAAGAATTTAATAGTTAGTTTTAAGTGGATGAACTGAATGGTTGTAAAATTTGAAAATATATATTTTATAAAAATCGATGGCGAATCCTTTTTAGGTTCCACATTAAGTAAGGATTAGCAAACTTCACACATCATTTGGAATACTGTTAGGTTAGATGTTAATAAATTGTAGATATTGAAAAGGAGATTTACTCATGATAATCTTAGAGGGTAAATTATCTTAACTTGGTTTTTCAAGCGAGTGAGTTACCAATGGGGTAATGCTTTTAGAACATTATGAATACACTACCACTGTTTACCACATATAACATCATATAGTACAGAGTGTTTGCCAAATGAATCGGAAAGACATACATACGAACTTAGTTAAATAAAATCTAATAAAAAGAGATTCATTAAGATATATAACGTTAACTAAAAGAACGAAAATATTACTACCAGACCACACGCTGAGTAGTCAATTAAAATGCACGTTTTTTACTAGAGTCGGTGATTATGTTCTAGACAGTTTATACAGCCGTTTATTTCAAATTACTTTTTAATTGAACTATTCACGAGGTGCGATTGATTAGAATGAAATATTTATGTATAGTTTTGTAATGTCTTTACTATGGGCTACTTAAATAAGAGTTATCGTTCAGTTCGGTCGTAATGGAGTAAGATATCTCTATTTAAAGCGTTGAAAAATATTAAGTTATTTAAGAAAAATATATATAAGAAAATGATTGTTTTAATTACAATAATAGGCAACTTTTCAATGTTTTAATTTTATTTGTCCATTTCTCGTACTGTAAATTAATTTTTAACTATTAGAATTCATGACAAAATAATCTTAGAAGTTATTTTTGACCCTCAAATGTTATGTGAGTGGTAGTATATAAGTGAGTAGCAATTTTTGTTATGTCGTAATACATGTATATAAAGGCATAGAATCGAATTAAATATTTTTTTTTAACATGGTCAGATACTATAGATTTGGCTTTAGTAACAAAAGATATTTAATGGTTAGCATTAATGTAGGTCGGGCCACGATTTATTGATAGTCAATGACAATCTGAATTAAAAACGTAGAGTACGTTTATTAAAAAACATTATAATCTCACAACGCAAATGCAAAGCCTCCAAAGGACGTCCCGTTAAAATCGAAGAATCTGTGTGTGTGTATAGAAAAACTACTAAGCCGCCACAATAGTTTTTCCCGCGATATAAGTAGGAATATACATATAAATACTTTTTCATTATGTGAATTGTATTTTTTTAAGAAATAAATAATCTTAAACCTAAAAATCATTTTTTTTATTGTTAAATAAGTTTTCAAATCCTGCAAATAGCTTAGTTATTTTAAAAACATAGGCATGTACTTATTTTTTTTAAATGCTATTATTACGACGAAGAGGATAACATTTTATTGAACACACATATTTAATTTAATATATAAGTAAAAATGAATCACCGAAATGTATGTACGCGCATAACTTCCGATCGACTGTACCAAATTGGATAATTCTTTTTTTTGTGTTTGTTATTGACAGGAAAAGTTTTATATAGAAGAAAATTCAAAGGAAAAAATATTTTTTCCTAAAATAAGTTTTTTTAAATCTCATGATATGAAAAGTAAGTGAGTGAAATAGTTTTTATCCCTGAAATCATCCCTTAAGGGGTTGAGAATGGGGATGAAAGTTTGTATGGGGAAGCAAGCTAGGAACGAATCCAAGCGAAGCGAGGTTGAGTCGCTAGTATTTAATATTTTATAAGAACACATTTTGACTGAGAAAAGACGAATGTTCAAATTATTTCGCTTTGCTTCCTACTGTTTTTAATTTGACATTTGATTTAGCTATCAACAAGTTTACTTGATATTTGTGAACGTAGGCTTGGTTTCTCATGAAGGATCATGATTTAATTGCAATAGTTATTCGGCCGGACTGATAAAGATCTATGTCGAGAATTGGAGGTCACTTGACTGCTCCATCTTTGTATGATCGCATTACTTTAGAATATTGATTATTATATGTTATGAAATATATATTTTTAAAATCTTTTGGCTCAGTAGCAATTGGGTATGTTCGTTATGGCTACTATGGAAGTCACTAGTTCAAATGAATGCACACAATAGAAATATTTGTTGTATTCCACATAAATCATTAAATATTTATTATAAAAGTATAAAGGATGATTAACTCAAACTAGAGAGAGACTTCAAGGAGCAGAAACGAGGTTTTACGAATTAGCCATTCTAGCATAACTATTTCACTCCAACCCGGGACTCGAACTTAGGATCTTAAATATAAGAAAAGACTATGTATTGCTCCGAGCCATATTCTATCTGTGTACTAAATTTCATCTAAATCTATTCAGTCGTTTCAATGTGACGGAGAGAGAAACATACACACAGCTACATACATAAAGCAGTGTGATGTTTTTATAATATTTACATGCAATACGGCAAATTAATATAAATTCAAATGTATATTATAAAAAACATAGATTTTTTGTTCTTCAGATTTTTATAGCGTAGTTTCATTTATTCTTGTATCGAATTTATTATAATTGCGCTTGTTATGTACCATACTTTTAATTCGAATTTTTTTTCAAGGATATATATTGGTTACATTATAAATAGATATTTTATTATACTCATTTTTAACCTTCTCCTTACACTATAAAAGTTCAAAGCTTATAAAACTTAAAAGCTAAATTTATTTATTGAATGGAATTGAATTTAAGCCAATTTAAGTTAACTAGTTGGCCCAGTGCTCGAAATTCGATTATAAGCTTTATTCAAAATTTGTGATAAAGATATATAAATAAAATTTACCTATCTATATAAAAACTATTTGCTTCCAAATTTTTATTTTGATAACACTAAAGTAATAACTATTAAAAAAAAAAAGAAAACCAGTTGATAAACCAAGGAGAAAAAGGTACCGAACTGATTTGTCTTTGCCTATTTCTATATAGACTAGCGACTCACTCTCGCTCCGCTCGGGTTCGGTCGTTTAGTATAGATTTCTCAGAGACGAGTTATTGTGAGTAAAAAGTATCCTATATAATGACCTGGTTAACCAGCTATCATCATACCTTTCATCAAAATCTGTACAGTGGTTTTCTCATGATGCGTTTCCAGACAAACAGACAAAAATTCTAAAAACTATAGATTCAGCCTCTTTAATATCGATAATAATGGCTATTATTATATTATTTCAATAAGATTTTCCAAAAAATATTTAATGTACAGATGCGACTCAGAATTTTATTATATGTGTAGATAAGTTATCTTTAATATACTTATCTAAATTTAACACAATATTAAAAAAAAACGTATTACTTTATCATTTAAGCAACTATATTATCATTTATGCTTCATAGAAAGTAACAATGAAATAGAACAATAAAAATATTGATGTTAATGTCAAAAAGCCCGGACGTCTTAATCATACCTATGTGGTAACATTTGTAAGCGAGACTCATAAATATTTCAATGGTTAATTTTTGTATGCCGTGACTCTGAGGTCAAACGCTGTAAATAATTGCACTTGTGCAAGTTAGGAGTGCCGCAGACATTAGACCAGACAAATTTTAACTATTATTTTTCTTAATTTCATACAAGTGAGTCAGACGTCTTTCCTACACTTAAGTTCTAGATTTTATTTAAATACTTTTGTAACTGTTTATATGTATCTGTGTGTGTGTTTGTACTTGTTTATATGTATGTATCTGTTTATATGTGTCTATACTATTTCTACTGATAAAAATAACACTTTGCTTCGTTTCTCAGTAAAAGAAGTTTTTCAGTGCGTTTGTTTCAATATGAAACAAACGCACTGTCGCATTTATAATACTAGATTTTTTTTTATAGAATTACACTTTCTTTTTCATCATATCCTAAGCATAGCTAATATTACAAAGGTAAAAGTGTGTCAATACCTTGCATTAAGCTTACTTTATCCATCTAATGGAACAAATTGAATTATAGGCTATTTTTGGTCATAGTACAATATGAAAGTCTTGGTGGGTGTCAAAATACCAAAGGATAAGACTGGTACACTCGTGATTACAGGAATAACAGGAATAAAACTATTTTTATTATTTTATTAAGCAAGTCTACCTTCTTATAATGGTATAAGAGCTGGCAAAGTTTTTGACAGAGAATTTTAAGAAAGCTAGTTTTTCGATATGTCTTTTCTTACGCTCTCTCGATCGCCATGTTGGCCATCTGGCTGCCGATAGACGTTGCGTTCCCTTCTGCGCATAACACATGAACAGGTAAATATGTTAATTTTTCAAATAATTTTAAGAAGTTTTTTTTTATTTCACTATTTTTTTAAAACTATAAAAAACATAAATTATTATTAATGCCAGAGAGAGTTGATAATAATATGTCATAAGTGCCGTATGTCTGAGCTTACTCTAATTGATTAGGCAGCGCATGTTCATTGTTTGATTTAGTGATCCCACTATAGGTTCCAATAACGTGCTACTAGTCCTTGAAAGTCACATTCTTTGGCTTAAACTAGAATGCTATGCAATTAATTGAGTAGATGTCAAGAAAAATAAATATCTCTTACATAATACTATTAAACAATATCGTCACAATAACGTACTCTGCATTAGCGTAATTTAATATTTAGATTTACATAATGACCAAAATAATATATTATAATCTTAATTGTTTTTTTAAATAAAAATATATATTAAGTAATTTTAAACTGGTTCTTCAAATTAGATTTAAAGTTTATATTCTGATTCAAACAAGTCCAGAGTGTATGTGTATGAGTGTATAGTGTGAGTAATTATTAGGTTTTCTGTCGTTACATGTATATTATATAGCCATCAAGAATAAGGGCGTGTAACACAGTTGGACTGGACGTAAAGTTATCAATCCTGCATCTCTACGCTCGTATCGCAATGCTTTCCTATCGTACTATACATAAGTGTGTGTGGAAGGAGAGCGCACTGCTTAAGGACTATAATATCTTAAAGGTACTAACCGCCATGATAAAAATTCGATGAGGAAAATAATTTACTTTATAAATTAGCAAGACATATTCCACACAGTTACTTAAAAACAATAGACAGAAATAAAAAAAAGTGAAATCATTTTTAATGTTTTTGTACAGTAATTTTTAAACTGGAACATGTATTTTCAACCAAGTGATTTCTTCGTCGTTTGGCGTTTGAAGACCTTTTTGCAACTGACCATCTGGAAACAATTTTAAAAATTAATTAGCTCACGTAGAAATTGGTACATTTTTCTTCAATGTCAAAAAATGTCATAGACAATAATAATTTATGTACTAGGTACATTCTCTTTATGTATATAACGTATAATTTATGTGTATAACGTAAGTAGTGTAAGTAAGGGAGATAGATGTAATATTGTGACACTACGTTCTTCTCATTCGGACAAAGATAAGCATTGAAATCTCTTCTAATAATAATAAATATTAATTATAATAATAAATCAAGAATATGTATATCTCAGGCGAACACTGTCTACAAACATACCCCAAAATCAAACCCTGGTTATTGGCGTAATACACTACATGAGAAGCTGCTAAATGCTCCCATATTTAAGATTATTGTCTTGTATATATATCAATGACTTATTTATTAATAATTGGACTAATAAGGTTCTCATTGCAAGAAATCTATTTTTTAATATATTACTATATATAAATATTTATTATTAAGCTATGTTTTAATCTATTTACTTACTTTTCTTTAGTAATTTTAATATATCTATTAATTGATTGTCCGACCCTTGTTTAGGAGTTACAGTACTTGAAGCAGTTGGACGATTGCAATTTACTGAAATTACAAAAAAGTAGGTACATGCATAAATTACCCTTTCTTAGATTTTCGTCAATTTATCACTGATTATCATCCTCTTATTCCGAAGCAATCCTTTTTTGTAAAAGTATACAGTAACAGTCACGTAACCTTTAAGTATACATATATTAAGCTCAGACTAACGGACGGAGCCCGTCAAAAAATTATTAACAGAAGCTAGCTAGCACTTTACACTACTATTTTAAATTCTGCCATACATACGTTTGCTTTCTTCAAAGATCCCTTATTCTTTGAATATAATTTTACATAGCGAGAATACAATTTTTGAGAGGAGAAGGAAATATTAATAATAATAAATAATAAAAAAAAATATAATCTTTTGTATTTTTTAATCTTTTTTTCTTCCCCTTGAAAAAAAAATATTTTTTTTTTATAAAATAAGCTAATATCATATATACTCTATTTTTCTAATATAATTTTTTCATATAATATTTAATATAAAAAGATGTATTATTTAATAGAGTCCGTTCTGTCTGTTTATATTCCTTCATCTGTGATATTAAATTTATTTGCGAGGATTATTAAAAAATAATATGTCACATTAAAATATAAATAATTTTAGCATTATACATACAAATGTGCTATTTCAAGAAAATGAGCAAATAAGTTTTAAAGTTATAAGTTTTTTTTTATTTTTAATATACTTACGAAGCATATAATGTAAATAAAATAAAAATGGACCTGACACTTACGTGTCAAATTAAGCTTCTTTTCGAATTCCTCTAAAGCTTTCTTCATGTCATCCACATGAACGACTTGATTTCCGGTGTCTGAAATTTGAAATTTTAATAATTTACCTGTACATTTTGACGTCATATTAATTCCAATCTAATTAACATTAAATTGTTATATTTGAGGTGTTTTTTTCTTACCCAAAATCGCTTTAAATACAAAAAATTTCTTCAGTGTGGACTTTTTTCTTGAAATTATTAAAACAGTTTATAATTGTTGAAGATATCGCGCATCATATAGATAAAAAATATTTCAATCGAATTTATCGTTTATTGGGTTAGTTAAAATTAATTTTAAATGTTAAAGAGGCTATAATGTAATTGAAACTTCCCATTCCAAACTTCAAGCTATCAAGTACATGTAAAGACTAAATTAGCAAGTATTTTTTGTTTGTCCGTACAATATTGCTAAATTATGCTATTATTATTATTATTTATATCTCGCTTTTGAACTTTATGAACTCAAAAAGTTCTCCGAAACCAAAAAAGTTTCCTGTTCTTTGAAAAGCTTACATAAGGACAATATTATACTATACCATAATTTGTTGTAGAACTTTCAGTCTTTGTCGAGTCTCTATTAGTCGTTTCTGTAAATAGATAAATAAAAAAATGATTAAAAAAATTAATTCGACTTCAAAAAACTACTAAAAAGTAAAAAATAACTCATTGGTAGTTTTCATTTACTATATTTATTTATTTTGTTTTTAAATAAATAAAAATAAATAAATAAAAAGAATGATTACGATCCAATTACTAGTAACTACTAGTTTCGTAGAAATGCGTGTACAAACAAACACACATAAATAATACAAACATACAGCCACAGATTATCATATATGTATATTTTGCAGTTCCAATAATATTACATACATAAGGGTCGAATTGATAACCTCCTTTTTTTGAAGTCGGTTAAAAAAAACATTATTATTATTATAAAACTCATTCAAGTCATCTTCTTTAATATAATAATGGCTCTTATATGTGCTAATTAAGCACAATATTGTAACGTGGCTACATCACCTTCAAATTATAAATGCAATGGATGTTGTTAGGTACTTTTTCACAATATAATGTCTCAATGGATTGTCGATTTTCATTATAAATGAACACTTTAAGGTTATTATAGACATATACTTATATATTATTTTATTATCAGTCAGTTTGATTATTTAATAACACACCAGTCGAAAACGACTGGACAGATTTACATGAAACTTTTTTTAAGTATGAGCAATAATTTCATTTTAAAACATGTAATAAAATTAAATCCAATAAAGTGCTTGCGGAATTTTAAAATACACAATATGTAGGCCGAAGCCCAGCTTTTTTTAAAGTAAAATTAAAAAACAATTTCGTAACTAATAACTTACTTGTATTGTTATTGTTTGATCTCACTAAAAATCACAAAAATATATGATTAAATTAATTTTATGGTAGTGTCTTTATACAATTTGATTACTTGTCAGATAACACATTTTCCATTATTTCTATAAATTATGGGGCTTTGAAGTTCCTAGACTAGGTACTACCTACTAAGATTTTTTTAATAAGCTTAACAATACTTGGCTCGACTCGGGATTCGAATCCAAGACCTCGTTTCCGTGGTCGTACATGCTAGATACTAGACCAATAAGACAGATAAAAAACATACAACCGAAGTTTGTATTTCCTATTTGAAGTTAGACCAAAAATCTTACTAAAGTATAACATGGTAAAGGAAATCATAAAAGTACATTCGATATTCTAAAAAAATTGCAATATTTATATATAGCAGTGTTAGGTTATCGTAAATATAATATTTTTTCTGTTTATGAAGTTCTGCATTCGATAAGAATTTATTTTTAAAATTTATACATTAACTAGCAACTAGTTACGTTTTAACGTTTAGTAAAGATTTCTCAGAGATGAGATTTTTCCCGCAGTAAAACGTATAAATGTTGACCCGGATAACCAGCTATCGTCATGCCAAGTTTCATCAAAATCCCTCCAGTGGTTTTTCCATGATGCGGTAACAGACAGACAGACAACATTTCTAAAAACTATATATTTGGCCTCTGTATCGATAATAATGTCTATTTCAATAAGATTTTCCATAAAATATTTAATGTACAAATTCGGCTTAGTTACAATTTTATTATATGTATAGATTATTTATTGCAATATAGGAACATATTTTCTTATCAGCGACAACGGATTTGATTAAATAATTTATACTGGTCTCAGCTGATTTTTAAAAGCCTTTACATAGCGGAATAACTTTCAAAATATATGAATATTCATAAGTCGCGATGAATGGAAATTATGTAATAAAATAGGTAATTAAAGTTACACGATAAAACATAAGAAGTTTTTTAAAGGATATGTGTAAAAAATGCATTCTGCACAAGTGTATGTTAGTTTTAAGGAAATAATCTTAAGTGAAGCTTGAAATAAAATATAGTAAAGTCTTCATATTGAGGTGATTGAAACTTAATTTAATCAATCTTTTATATTATATGTACTAGCGGTACACCCTCGTTTCGCTCAGGTTCGCGTCTAGACAAACAAAAACAAATCTATCCCACGGTCTCGGAGATTAGCCCGTACAAACAAACAGACAGAGAAACAAAAAAATTGAAAAAAGTTGGGTTTGTTTTATTTCTCTTCTTACATCCCCTGGCTCGGTTTTTAGCAATTTTTTTCTATGTACAGACATTCGACCTCCACAGTTTTATTATATGTATAGATTAACTTAGTGACTAAAGAAAATAAAATACTATGCTTAATAGACGTAGTACGTACTTACATGTAGGGCGATTATAATTATTTCTTACTTCAGGTTGGTACTTCGGTTTTTCTATATCAAACTGCACTTCAATTTCGTGGTTAGGAAAAATACCTTTAAAATATAAGCATACAGCGACTATGCAATGCTACAGATCTTCTTTCATCTATTAGAACTGCACAGTATTCCTACATCCTTATAAATAATAAATATACAATATCTATGCAATATATGTAGTATAAAAAAATCCTATTACATTTAAGAAGCAAACATTTTTATTAATATCTTATGTTTAATTATTCAAAGATAATAGGTATACGTTGTATTTTGAGATTATTATACGTAGACGTATATTCTATGAAGTTGAAAAATATCGATGGTCCCTACATATAATTCCATAAGTAAAAAAGGCAAAACTTACAGTTAAGCAATGTGTACTCGAAACTTTAAAGGTTAATAAATTAAAAAAAATCATAGCTACAAAGCTTTTGGCAAACTGATTTTATTTACGGTATATATATAATTAAATAAATAATTTTGACATTTTTTTTATTTTAAATCTATAATATTACACAACTTATTAGGTATTTACATCGGAAAATTAAACACACACTAAGTAATTAGCCCTTACTAAATTGTTCGTGGTATTTTTAATTATAGATAAATTTAAATATAAGATTTTTGGAGTAGTAGAATCTGTAATAAGTCCTTTCCACAAGGAGACTATCTATCGAATTACGTACAAGAATCCTGCAATGTTATATTTGTCATATTTTACCGCTGCGAATCTTGGACCATGAAAGAAGATCTCCGTAAATAACTTGAGGCATTTGAAAAGTATATATGTGGGCTTATCTCCGCATGCTCCGGATAAGTTGGACATATGAAGTCACCAACATTGAGGTCCACAGACGAATGAAACGAAATGAGCCCGTACTTGTCCAAGCCATCAAACAGAGATTAGTTGTACCTAGGACGTGGCTAAGGCATGAACGTTACCAACTGCTGCAGATTATTATGATGGGCAAAGTTGCGGGTAAGAGAAGTATTGGTAGAAGAAAAATATCATGGCTCTGCAACATCCGGAAATGGACCGGGATAAAGAGGGTTGAAGATCTGTTCAGGTTAGCCCTGGACAAAATAGAATTTAGGAGTATGACTGCCGACCTTCAGTGATGGAGAGGCACTTGAAGAAGAAGACGAAGAATCTGTAATATTATATACTAGAGACTTACCATCGCTCATGCGTCCCTAGGGATCTTTGTGATCATAGTCTAAGTGTATACTGAACTTCATGCAAGCCCGTGCAGCCGTACAAGCACATACATATATGTACACATTTAGAATTTATTCACCTTAGTTTGGTCTGTAGTCTTTAGATAAAAATTTACTTATTTTCATATATGCGTAAGTAATTGTTTGTTAGTCCTTTTTTCCGCAGCAAAATCGCAAAGGGCGTATGTGGGTTTTTTTTCGTATAGGTATGTTTTCTCCATACAAAAAGTAACGCGGTATGGACTAATGAGTAAAATTGGATGTATTTAACATGAAATGCCAATTATTTCTTACATTTACCCGAATATTTGACATTTTAAATAAAACTATCTTTTCGGATTTATTTTGATTTTTGTTCCCGACGTCCCGAATGCTTTATAGCTGTTTACGAAATGCTTTCATGGTCACGGGACCTCCAGAATAATCCGAAAAGATAGTTTTATTTAAAATGAAGTGCCAAGTTATTTCGCGACACTGCAAAAGACAACTAAGAACATGTTTCATTAGTTAGTTATGTAATAGTAGTAATTAGTCTTTAAAATTTACCTGACAATTTTTTTATTGGTTTTATATACATTTCAATATCATTCGGAACTTCTTGTAATTTGACCTTGTTACCTTAAAAATGTGCATATATAAATTTTTGTGTTAATTAATTGTGAACGTTTTATTAGTAAACTGATATACATATGCATTATAATTCAGTCAATACTTAAGCTTATTATACATACTAGGTAGCCATTAAAGCTATTTGAATATACTACTGAAATATATGAACGTACTATTGAAAATTAATATTAATATTTTTTACACATTTAAATATTATATTACTTAATATTAGGCTTTAATTTTAATCCCCCCCCCCCCCCCAACGTGCTTTCACTTTGTCGTGGTGGGGGGGCTCAGTAGTGCCCGGCAATCCAACCGGGCGCGAAGCCATGAAACGCACTGGGAGGTGGCCCACTTCGGTGGGCGGTGGGAGATAGCCCTCTTCGGAGGACGGTGTACTATGCGGGTTGCACCTGGTACTTCTCTGATAGCAGAGTGGACCTTGGAGCAACCCCATGGTTGTGGTGGTCTGCTTCCGCAGACCTGCCGTCGGGACGTCGTAGTTGAATGCGTAAGCGATCCTGCGACGCCCCATTAAGACGGGAGAAAGTATTGTTGGGTTTTAGTGGGTAGTACTGGCTTTATTACGCCGGTGAGTCCCACACCTCGTGCGTAAATGCATTTCTCAACGTTAAAAAAAAGGCTTTAATTTTAAACACTTACGAATGCTGTAACAACTCATTGTATTCTCTTCAAAAAGTATAAATATTATGGCAAAGTGTAGTATTGAACTCATTTTATTACAGCAATAATATTTGACCATTTTTATATTTCATATATAATAAAATATACATGTCACGTTTTCGATTTCAAAACTGATTTAATCGAATGATATAATTTAACTCGAAGTAGAAAAGAAGCAGTGACGTACTTACCTACGTTTAAGTTATTTTAAAATATGCAAAAAAATCTTTAAAAGATGTCTTTTCTTAACATTGTATTAAAAAATTATAATGGAGTCAAACTTACATAAAATTTTTATATTATTACTAGCGGAACCCGCGGTTTCGCTCGAGCTAAAAGTACAAAAAAATCTCTAAAAAGGTAGTTTCATACAAACTTTCATCCCTTGTGCTACCCCCTTATAGGATGAATTTCGAAAAACGCTAAAACACGTATTTATTTAATTTTATTGAAGAGCATTAATACCTTTAACTTTCAAGTAGTTCTGACCATAAATACTTATTTTTTTGGATTGTATTATAACGTGTTTTCATGTGGGAATTAGATAATCTCCTGCGGTAAAATGTAGCCTATGTCACTCTCCAACCCTCCAACTGTCTCCACAAAAAAAATCACGCCAATCCGTCACTCTGTTTCGACGCGAAAGAAGGACAAACAAACAAACACGCTTTCACATTTATAATATTAGTATGAATATACTACTGTACTCCTTTCAAAAATATAATAATTTTCAATATTCCATTATGAATTTTTAAAAGAATTCCTTTGTAGTATTTGAAAAAAACTTTAAAAGACTTGTTTTGCTCTACACTTTATAGGTGATGGTCTGAAGTACATAGTAGCATATCAATTATTATCATTATTTTTATAATGAAATTGAATCCAAGTATACATGCATTATTACTACATACCTATGTATGTAGTAATAATGCATGGTATTCCCCGGGGTATTCCCCGTTGCGAGTCCAGAGGGTTGCTAAAGAGAACAGCGTATAAGGGAGTAGCCGTAGACAGTAGCTAGTATTGTGAATGAGCTGTTCTCAGAAATAAATATTATCGACCAAAGTACTGCCATAGGCTGAAATTGATGGATTGAACTGATACTCTGATTTATGTATACACATACACACAGTGCTTCGAACATACATACACACATATTTATTATAATGTTAAATGAACATGGAGTTTTATGTTGCATCAATCATTTTATCACATTCCCATGTCAATTACTGCGTGACATGCTTTACGTCTTATGACACAGACGTGATTGTCTAGGTAGTCGAATCACGCGCCCTGATAAAAATTATATTTTCTATGAGTGAGGGTGCCAATAGGCACTCACCATCTCACTCATTATAATCTCGCTCGGTACCTATTATAAATATCGAATACAAGTAAGTAAAATCTACTTTTAATTTCATAACACGATTATAGAGCTTGAAAATCTTCATCAAGCGACAGAATAAACATAGACCACGCCGAACGCCATTCCTGTCCGAAATTTTTATATATTTCAACTACATGCAATTTATATATCATTCACACTATTCATTATAAAGACCTTATTTGTTGCCAAAGACTATTTTGTTAATATTGGGTTTTATTTTGTTTAATGTTAGGTTGTCTATTTAGCTTAATATAACTTAAAAATTTAATTTGAGGTCTTAAATAGTCTTAAATAGAGCACAAACTACGTGAGCATGTTTTTCTTCTTTCTTACTATCACGCTTGTATTTAAAACACCCATTCCGCGAATTTCTTCATTGTGATTTCTGTCAGATAAGCTGGCATAGCACAGTCTTCTAACAGAGCTCATTTCTACTATATTCATTTAGCTTTCATGTGTACTTCTTTTGCCACGTCCACGTTTCGCTGCTTTACAATAAAGTTTGTACCAACTACCAACACTGAATTGTATATTGCCAAATGCTGGGAGCTACACAAAAAGTATATAATGTAATATGTAAGTAATGCATATATAAGTATATAATTAATAAATATACATTGTATTTTAAATTGTACTTCCGAAATAAATAATAGACTCTAACTGACCTGACAGACGTAATTTCATGTGAATGTCCTTACGTAAAAAGTATTTTTAGTTTTTGTTGAAATTTCCAATTTCCGGGCCACCTTTCCAACTTATTCCCTTAAAATCCCTATTCAAAACTTTACGTTAACTTAAAAAAAACTTAGACAAAGCGCAGCCATTCATAAGTAATGCGCGTACGGACGAACACTATTTCATTTTTATTTATAAAGATTATAAGTAATATTATTGCGTCGCAAGTTTTAAGTTAACTTCCGGACAAAAAAAATATATTTTTTGAATAAATTCAGTGTATAGCTCTCCTAAGCATTCACTAAATTCATTTCCTTTTACAGCTAACTATAATACTAATTTGAAAGCTATTTTATTTGGCTATCGATTAATTTATCCTATACTAACTTGAAAACTAAATTAATTAGTCTCTCATTAGAATGATAATTCAAGAATTGTATATAAAATAATTTATTATTCCAGCCGGTTTCTGCAATTTGTTATATGTAATTATAGAAAGACAGTTCAAACTATTGCAACTTGTAATTAAAGGTAATAAAACGTTGTAATTATTCATTTTTTATTATACTATGCATGTATCTCTGATTTTATTACCTAATATCGAATTCACTGGATAATATGACAAGCGATAAATAAAATAAATAATACAAAGTAAACTTTGATCGAACAGAATATCTATGTGCGCAATGCTTATTAAATACTCGTATTTATCTATAGTTATTTGCTTTAAGTTTTATATGAATCTCAAAAATGCATTCTATAATACAATTGTCATGTTATTAAATGTAAATTATGTTAATTATTACGATTACATATCCGGTTAGTTTTTTTACATTTTTTTTCTTTTGGCTATATTTCTAAGTTAAAAATTATCGTGTATAATATTTATTTTATCTGTTTATAAAATTGAAGAATTTATTTAAAAAAATCATGGTTCTAATTCCTTACAGATTAAAAGAGATAGTTTAGTTATAGCAAGCTAGTTTTGCTACTGGCCGACAGGGAAACTGCTCAACAATAATCTGTACTAATATCCAATAGAAATTATAATAGTACAAAAGAAATATATAAATAGAATTTTTATTAAGATGAATTATCTCTTTAAAAGAATTCTTCCAGCTACCCTTGCATGAGAAAAAAAATGAACTGCAATATGAGCGAATATACACAAATTTAATGTTCCGTTGCAACGTAAAAATAGGAATAACATGAAAGCCATTATTATATTTGTAATATGTAAGGAAGTATGAATAAACATGAACTTTATGGTATATTTCTTCCCAAACTCAATGGAAGCAATTGTTAACCTATCCGCCATGCCATGCATTAGTATGAAGCCGACGACTGAAGACTCACTCATAACCTTCATTACCATAGATTGAATGAATTGAAAAATCTCATATGTTTATTATAATAAATTAGAAAAACATACAAAAATAACTCTACGAGTAAGTAACTAATCTGCCACCTTATCTAATATATTTAAATAATATCAATATATAATCAGTATCTCGGAAACGGCTCCAACGATTTTCATGAAATTTAGTACACAAGGGGTATCGGGGGCGATAAATCGATCTAGATTAGTTTTATGTCAGATCAGTTTTCTTTTGCATTACTCCACGCAAAATATTATGTTTGATAATTTCGCACGCTCGGATATAAGCATCATGGTCAAGCGGCCAAGGCGCAAGATTGAATAAGTGTCCGGGTTCGAATCCCGGTCGGGATGCAAAGGTATATTTTATTTTTGTTTTTTTTTTCTGTATTTATGCAAGTTTTTAGTTTTTTTTTAAAGAAAATTGAAATTTATAACCAAAAACTCCGAGCGAAGCTCGGTGGCCCAGGTACTTATAATTTATACACAATAATTAAATTTTGAATTCAACATGACCTTAGTTCATTCTATGGAGATTAGTAACAAAATTTGCAAAAAAAGATGATGCCGTATAAATACAAAAGTTTTCTAAGGATGCACCCGACCAAAGCGAAAGTAAGTAGCAGCTTACATATTATTAGATGATTAATATAATTAACGTTCTTTAGATCCGACGTATGATATATAATTTAATATGAGAATCGATAAAGTTTATTGTAGAGAAATTATTGCCCTCGTGGATCAGGATAGCTGTGGGCTCCTAATACTGCTCTTATCGTGCCGTGCGACAATCGTGCTCTCGTCGAACGTGTGGGATGATACGATTTAACTCTAATTTGTACTTTAATTTATATGAAAAAAACGTGGCTAATGCTTTTTATAATGAAATTAGTAGAAGTTAGAGTCTGAAAGGTGGTAGCTATTTTATTTCAATTTCGAACTCGTTTGAATTGTTTTTTCTTTTATTTTAAAGTTTTGTTTTCTAATTTTATTATATAATAAATAACTTTATCTGTTTCTTTAATAATATAGGATGGTTATTAGTTATCTGAGTTTCTTTCTAATGTAACTAAAAATATGTAAATATTATTCGTTACATTAAGTTTAATATTTTAATGTGTTTTCAGTGATGTCTACACTAAATATATTTAAGAGTTACTTTAGATGATGTTTTATTGCTTATTCAGGAAAAAAATCCATCCTAAAGGTGTAAAATAATTTTAAGATAATTTCGAAGCCCTTTAATGTACATTTCTGTATCTATTTACTTTAAAAAAAAATAAGTTATTATAATGTAAATATTTTTTTGTACAAACAAAATTAATTTAAGGCTTTTTAATATCAAGGCATATTGTGAATGAATAATTCAACATTTTCTAGATGATACTTCATGTTCAAACGAAATTTAGCGGTGGCGGAACTTATGTCGCATTAGCACACGGTTTTGGTTATCAGTGACAGTTTTATGGGAATACAAGTGCATCCAAAACGGACCAGCATGGTCAAGATCGTGACGCGGTCTGACCTCTTTGCGTTATAAACATTTTAATGGTATGCCGATCGTAGATACATCGATGGTTTGTATTAAACTATAATTAGAAAAGCTTCGGTAGGTTATGTACTTGATTTCTAAGTTAGTTGTCTTGCCATAATTTAGATATTAAGCTCATGCATTTTGTACATATATTGTGTGGCGTTGGGTAATGCCATATCACCGAAATTACATGTGAGTGGGTTCGAGTCCCGAGTCAGGGCAAGTTTAGTTATTGAGTCATTGTCAAGGAATCTTTGTAACAGCTAGAGTTGGGAAGTTGGTTTATCCTCTAAAAGCATGGTATCTCGCCGGTTGTGTTGAATTATTGTCCCTCCAGATATGAGAGTGACAGAAATATAGAGTGCCCTTTTGATGTTTGTGCGTACACTTGTGAGTTGTGCACTATAACATCTTCTGCGCTATCAGTGGGATAGCTTTTTGATAGATTTTTGTTTTTTCTGTCACATGAGTTTTTTTTCCATTTATAAAAAGTAGCATAACATGTTTTTCCTCATTCAGAGACTTAACATACATATTCAGGGACTCGTTGCCCGTTTCGCAAAAATGTAAAAAAATATAAATAAATAATTAATATTCTGATATGTTAAGTACGACTTGTTTGGAACATTTTGTTTATTTGTTTAATTTCTTTAGATCATAGAATTCGCCACATATTTTCGCATGCGGTTTTCACCTTAAAAAATATGATTTTTGTAATATAGTATATTTTTTTAATTATC